>OY728141.1:1884515476-1886915476 GCA_963277665.1 Viscum album | reverse complement strand
TCCAAAATAATCATGGTTCTCTTGTTTGGGCATTGTGAAGCAATATGTCCAAATCCTTGACATTTAAAACATTTGATATCTCGTGATTTGGAAACAACCTTACCCTCCATTTTACCTTTGGATTCCGGGAAGAATGGTTTTGGTTTGGGAAACTCCTTTGAATCACTTTTGTGTTCCCTTACATGATCTTGTGGTTTGGAATCCTTAAACTTGAATGAATGTCCAGAATCCTTACCATAGGATGTATGGCGACACATCCTTCTTGACTTTACTTGCCTCTCCGCTTTGGTAGCCATGTGTAGTAGATCCTCCATGTCCAAGTAGTGGTGCATGTTCACTATGTCCTGAATGTCATGGTTGAGACCGTTCACAAATCTTGCCATGGTGGCCTCTCGCTCCTCATCAATATTCGCCCGAATCATGATGATCTCCATCTCTTTGTGATACTCCTCAACACTCATAGCCCCTTGTTTCAAACCCTGCAACTTGAGGAACAAATCACGATAATAGTGGCTAGAAATGAACCTCTTACGCATTACAACTTTCATCTCATCCCAAGTGTGGATGGGTCTTTCTCCACTTCGTCGTCGACTCACTTGTAGTTGGTCCCACCAAATACTAGCGTAGTCGGTGAATTCCACAGCCGCCAACTTCACTTTGTTTTCCTCCGAATAAGTGTGACAACCAAAAACATGTTCGACCTTTCTTTCCCATTCCAAGTAAGTTTCAAGATCATTCTTACCTTGAAATGAAGGGATCCTCAACTTTACTCCTCCAAGATCATTGGCTTGCCTCCATGGTGGTTGATTTCTCCAAATTGGTGACTCGTGAAAATCGGATAACTCCTCTTTTTCAACAACCCGCCTCCTTGGTGGTGCTCTAGAATTGGAAGGGGATTGGAGTTCATCCATCCTCGCATTCAACCTTTGGAATTGTTCTTGTACATCCCTCATGATCATCTTAATGTCCGCTTCATTGGTATTACTCGACTCAGCCATTTTGGAATCCTGTAAAAAAAGTGAAGAGAAAGGAAAATGGACCTCACACACTCCCTCACGTGTTTACACTCAAAAATAATATGTTCGCTCGTGTTTCACTCAATTTTGACTTTTATCAAAATGTAACACTCTTGCCTTTTACCACTCAACTTGCTTCCTAGAATGTTCTTACCCAATTTCAACAAATCGAAAGGATCTTTGAAATGTGGCAATCCCGAACTAGAATTTAAAGATAAAATTCAAATTGGATTCAAGATGAAAATTTGGGAAGAGGAAGAAAAGGGAAGAAGAAGAATGAAAATGGGATGTAGAATTCAAAATGTTGCAATTTTTTTTTGAGCCTTTAATTTTTTTTCGATTTTTTTGTTGTTTTTTTATCTTTTTTTTGTAGATGCAGCTGCAACAAGATGAATTTTTCAATATTTAAATGCAGGAGAAGAAATAATTTTTAACATCAAATGGAATCAACATGAGATTTGCGTGGTTTTAAAATTGCAGAATTTGTTACAAAATTTGAACCCGCTGTATCTCGCTATGTATAGCTCTGATTTTGATGATTCCAAACGGAAAGAAAGATGGGCTTTTAAACTACAAGAATGATATATTGTACGTCCGAAAATAAGAAGAAATGACATCTTTAGCGGAAGAAGAAAATGGACCAGAATTGATGTTGGCCCAATTTGAAGAGAAATGAAAATGGAAGAAAGGATAAGAAAAAAGAACCCGATTTCTTGCAAATGGGCTCTGATACCAAATGATACGCGATGCAAGACCCGCTAGGAATTTTCCTAGGAACCTTGTATAATTTTCGCGCGTTGAGCACCCGGATCGCTGCAAGAAAACAAGTGAATTTGGTGTGCGGATAGTGAAATGAGAAGGAAGGGGGGAATGGTCAAGGTAGAACCCAAAGAGAACTTGTCTCTAAGAACTCTAGCCACAAGACGCCACAAAGGATGACCAATCCTTTGATAAGTCAAGAATTAAGCAAGAACACAAAGGTTGCAAGCATAACTCACCATAATAACACTACCTTCATTCATGATGTTTCAAGAGTACAAGGGGGTGGCTATTTATAGCCAAAGAAACTTGAAATTCGAATTACACATGGGGTGACTCTTTACATTAGTCTAATGGCTAGTTTTCCATAGTCAAAAAGCCTATAGGATGCTTTTGACAACTTTGACACTTGACCATGACTTTAGGAGACAAGTAGCACACCCTTTTGGAAAAGTAAAGACAAGTAGCCCACCACCTTTTGACTTTGAAGATTCCATGGCGGGTGGGCTTGAAATTTCGTAGCAACACTTGGGTTGGATTTTTAAAAGCATGTTTGGGCCTTAATTAATGTAATTATAGGTCCGGATGCTTCCCCCAAGCAAAGGTGTTGGACCTCCTCTTGGAATTCCATGATTAATCCATTTAAGGCCTCCTTCATTCTCTTGGTCCGCTCCCTTGTCATTGGGCCTCCAATTCCACGCAAACGGTCTTGTCCACTTGTGTGCATTCCGCCTTCCTCATCATGTCCGCCTCCAACCCCGTGATGCCCATGTGTTTCATGAACCTCATCAGACATAATTAGCGTCTATGGCATAATTGGCATAATTGGCCTATTTGTTCTCAATTGGCGTAACTGGCTCGAATGACATAATTGGCCTCAATTGCCTTAATTGGAATAATTGTTCTAATTGGACTAATTAGCCTCAATTGGCCTAATTAGCCTCAATTGGCCTAACCGGCATCATTGGCATAATTGGCCTAATTGCCCTAATTGGCATCAATGGCATAATTGTCCTATTTTGCCTCAATTGGCCTAATTGTCATCAATAAAATAACTTTTCTAATGATCCTAATTGGACTCAATGGGATAATAGGCCTAATTGGCATCCATTGACCTAATTGGCCTAAATGGTCTCAATGGGCTATTAGGCCTCAATGGCCTAATTTTCCTCAATAGACTAACATTACTAATTAACCTCTATTGGCCTAACTGGAATCAATGGCCTAATTGGTCTAATTGGGCTAATTGGCCTCAATGGTCAAATATGTGTAAATTGTTTAATTGGCTTAATTTGCCTCAATTGGCTTAATTAGCCTTAATTGGCCTAATTAGCTTCAATGTCCTAATTGGCCTAATTGCTCTCAATGTACTAATTGTCGTCAATGGCCTATTTGGCATAATTGGCCTTAATTTTCCTAATTGGCCTAATTAGCCTCAATTGACCCAATTGGCTTGAATGAATTAATGGGCCTCAATTGCCTCAATTGCCCTAATTATCCTAATTGGCCTTAATTGGTTTGAATGGCCCAATTGGCCTCAATTGCCTTAATTGGCCTAATTAGCCTAATTGGATTAATTGTCCTCAATTGGCCTAACTAGCTTCATTGCCCTAATTGGGCTAATTGGCCGCAATGAACTAATTGATATCAATGGTATGATTCATCTTAATTGGCCTAATTGGCTTCAATGGCACAATTGGCCAAATTTTCCTCAATTGCCTAATATACCTAATTGACCTCAATTGGCCTAATTGGCCTTAATGATCTAATTGACTCTAATGGCTTCATTGGCCCACTTGGCCTCAATTGGCCGAATTGGCCTCAATTTCCTAATTGACCTAATTGGTCTCAATCATTAAAATGTATGCCAATGACTTAATTTTACTAATTGGCCTAATTGACCCCAGTGGACTAATTGGAGTCAATGGTCTAATTGGCCTAATTGGCCTAATTGGCCTCAGTGGATTACTTGTTCAAATTGGTCAAATTAGCCTAATTGTCCTAATTGGCCTCAATTGGTCTAATTGGCGCCAATGCCCTAATTGGTCTAATTGGCATAATCAACTTCAATTATCCTTATTAGCCCCAATGGCCTAATTGGCCTAATTGACTTCAATTGGCATAATTAGCATCAATGGCCTAATTAGCCTAATTGTCCAAATTGGCCTCAATTGCTAAATTGGCATCAGTGGCCTAATTGGCATAATTGGCCTCAATTGGTCTAATTTACCTAATTAGCCTAATTGGCCTAATTAGCATATTTGGGATCAATGGCCTAATTGGCCTCAATGAATTAATTGGCTTAATTGGCCTCATTGGAATAATTTATCTCAATGGACTAATTTTCCTAATTTTCCTCAATGACCTAATTAGCCTCAATAGCCTAATTAGCTAAATTGGCCTAATTGGGGAAATTGGCCTTGATGGCCTAATTGGCCAAATTGGTCGCAATAACCTAATTATCCTAATTGGCCCCAATGGCCAAATTCGAATCAATGGCCTAATTTGCCTTATTGGTCTAATTAGTCTAATTGGTTTAAGTTTCCTAACTGAACTAGTTGGCCTCGTTGGCCTCAATGGCATAATTGGTCTAATCGACCGCAATGGTCTAATTGGGCTTAATGGCCTAATAGGCCTAATTGTCCTGATTTCCCTCAATGGGCTCAATGGGCCTAATTGGCCTAATTATTCCAATTGGCATCAATGACCTAAGTTGCCTAATTGGATTTGTTGGTCTAATTGACCTAATTGGCCTTGATGGCCTAATTAGACTCAATGTTGTAATTGGCCTAATTGGCATCAGTTGGCCTAATTTGCCTAATTTTCCTAATTGGCCTAATTGGCATGAAGGGTATAATTTGTTTAATTGGACTAATTGGGCTCAATAGCCTAATAGGCCTAATTATACTCAATTGGCATAGTTGGCATAATTGGCCTAACTAGTCTCATTGGCCTAATTGGCGTAACTCGCATCAATTAGCCTAATTTGCGTTAATGGACCAATTGGCCTAATTTTTTTAATTAGACCCAATTCTCTAATTGGCATAAATGGACTAATTGACCTAATTTGACTTAATTGGCCTAATTGGCCTCAATGACCTAATCGGCCTCAATGTCCTAATTGGCCTCAATTGGCATAATTTGCGTCAATGGCCTAATTTTCCTAATTGGACTAATTGGCCTTAATGGCCTAATTGACATCAATGGCCTAATAAGCCTAATTTGACCCAATGCCCTTATTGCCCTAATTGACCTAATTGACATGAATTAGCCTAATTGGTGAAATAGACTTATTCTCCTAATTGACATAAATTACCTAATTAGCAACACTAGCATAAATAGACTAAATGGCATAATTGTACTCAATTAGCCTAATTAGCCTCAATGGATTAATTTCCCTACTTGGCCTAATTGGCCTCAATTGGAAAAATTGGTTTCAATGACGTTATTGGCCAAATTGGCCTCAATGGCTAATTGGCCTAGTTGGCATAATTGGCCAAATTGATCTAATTGGACTCAATGACCTAATTGGCCTCAATGACCTAATTGACATAATTGGCTTAATTGCCTTTAATGGTCTAATTGGCCTCAATGGCCTAATTGGTCTCAATGGAATAATTGGCCTTATTGGCTTAATTCAACTCGATGGCCTAATTGGACACGATGACCTAATTACACTCAATGGCCTAATTGGCCTAATTGGACCTAACTGGCTAATTGGAGTCAATGACATAATTAGCATAAATAGCCTAATTGGATTAATTGAAATAATTGACCAAATTTTCTGAATTGGGCTCATTGGCCTCAATGGCCTAATTGGCCTCAACTTCTTAATTGGCCTCAATGGCATGATTACCCTAATTGGCCTAATTGGACTCAATGGCCTAATTGGACCCAATGGCCTAGTTCGTCTCAATGTCTTCCTAATTGGTTTAATTTCCCTCTATGACCTCAATAGGCCTAATTGGGATAATTGACCGAATTCAGCTCAATGGCCTAATTAGCGTCAATGGCTTAATTGGCATAATTGGTATCAATTGGCCGAATTGGCCTCGATGGCCTAATTGGATTAATTGGTCAACTTGACCGAATTTAACTCAATGTCCTTATTGGACTCAGTGGAATAATTCGCATAACTGGTCTCAGTGGCCTAATTTGCCTAATTGACCTAATTGGTCTCAATGGTCTCAATTGTCATAATTGGTCTCAATTGCCTATTTGGCCTCGATAGAAAAATTTATCAATTTGGCCTAATTGACCTAATTTTCCTAATTGGCCTAATTGGTCTTAGTGGTTTAATTGGCCTTAATAGCCTAATTGGCATAATTGGTCTAAATTGACCCAACTAGCCTCAATGGACTAATTGGCCTCAATTGGCCAAATTAGCCTAAATGGAATAATTGTCCTAGTTGGCCTAAATAGTCTAATTGGCTTAATTGGCCTCAATGACCTCAATTGGTGATGAGAACCATGTCGAAGGCACCAAATCGATTGCGCGGGAGGAAGAGTTGGATTTGCAACGCCCAATGATGCGAGGGAGATTAAAGAGGCTCAATGCTATAATGGACGCACATATTGCTTCATTAAAGGCCCAATGGATCTTTCCTTGCATGGATGGAGAAAATGGGCCTATAATATCACTTATTCAAGCCCAAAATTGATGTTTAAAGCTTGGCCCACATGGTTGCACGAATTTGGAGGCCTTGCCCACATGGAGGATTATAGAAATGGCATCTTTGGACACCAAAGTCAAATCCGATGGGCTATGCACTCAAAGTCAAATTCGGTGGGCTATGTTGGAAAGTTGTGTGCTACTTTTCCAAAAGTCTTTGTTGGATTTTATCTTTTTGACTTTTAAGGGGACAAGGTAGGTTTAGACTTTATGACTTTAGGGTATTAGAGCCTTGACCATTGTATCACCCCCTTGGCTATAAATAGCCACCCCAGGGCATTGTATTGGCATCCAAGAATTAATTGAGAGCTTATGCTTTGTTTCTCTCCGTTGTGTGAGGATTATCCCAGGTTTTCCCCTTTGCTCTTGTGCATTCTTGCCTTGTCAATCTACAAGTTAGATTGGTGATCCAAGATCACAAAGCCCCCAATTTCGTGCCTCAACCCAAGTGCGTTGTTGTGTGGATTGGTCATCACATCCCTCCCTTGAGTGTGTTGTCTAACTAGTAGGTCGCACTCCCTATAGTGTTGATTGACTACTTACATCCACTATCCATACCCATCATCCGCCACTTAGTCCCGAACCGCATTCTTCATCCGCCGACCTACGCCATGAAGATCGGGCCACCCCGTGCGTCTCACATCAGTTGGCCTGACTAGCATAATTATCCCCAATGGACGAATTGGAATCGATGACCTAATTGGCCTAATTGGTCTCAACTGGCCTCAATGGCCTAATTGGCATAACTGATACAATCAGAATCAATGTCCTAATTGGCCTCAAGAGCAAAATTATCCTAATTGGTCTCAATGTCCTCAATTTTCCAAATATGCCTAATTTATTTCAATGCCCTAATTGGCCTCATTACCTTAATTGGACCAATTGGTCTCAAAAGCCTAATTCGTCTAATTGGCCTCAATGACCTCCAATGGTATAATTAGCCTAATTGGTCAATATCTTAATTAGCCTAATTGGTCTCAATGACCTCAATTGGCCTAATTTTCCTAATTGATCTCAATGGCCTAATTAGCCTCAATGGCCTTATTGGCCTAAGTGGCCTAATTGACAAATTTACCTAATTGACCTAATTGGCCTCAATGGCCTAATTGGTATCAATGGCATAATTGACCTAATTGGTCTCAATTAGCCTAATTGGTCTCAATTCACTAATTGGCCTTATTGGCCTAATTGGTCTAATTGACCTAATTGGCCACAATGACCTAATTGGCATAATTGTACTCAATTACCTCAATTGTCCAAATTAGACTCAATAACCTAATTAGACTCAATTGAAAAAATGGTCTAAATGGCCTTATTTGCCTATTTGGCCTCAATGGCCAAATTGGCTAAATTGGTCTCAATGATGTCAATTGGCCTAATTGACCTAATTAGCCTAATTGGACTAATGGTCTAATTGCCATCAATGGCGTAATTGGCGTAATTGGTCTCAATTGGCCCAATTGACCTCAATGAATAAATTAACCTAATTTGAGTCAATGACTTAATTGGTTTCAATGGCCTCAATGACCTCAATTGGCCTAATTGGCCCAATCGATCTCAATGTCCTCAATGGACTCAACGGTCTAATTGGTATAATTGGTCTAATTGTACTAATTGACCTAATTGTTTTCAGTGGAAAAATTGGTATAATTGGCCTAATTGACCTAATTGGTCTTAGTGGACTAATTGGCCTTAATGGCCTAATTGGCCTAGTTGACCTAATTAGACTCAATGGATTAATTGATCAAATTGGGGTAATTAGACTCGATGGACTTATTGATTCAATGTCCAAATTTCTCTAATTTGCCTAATTGGTCTAATTGGCATCAATTGGCTGAATTGGTATCAATGGCCTAAATGTCCAAATTGGATTAATGGGCCTCAACTATTCGGATTGGCATCAATGACATAATTGGCCTAATTGGCATCAATTGGCCTAATTGGTATCAATGGCCTAAATGTCCAAATTGGATTAATGGGCCTCAACTATTCAGATTGGCATCAATGACATAATTGGCCTAGTTTGCCTCAATGGGCTAATAAGCCTAATTGGCCTCAATTGGCCTAATTGTCCTAATTAGACTAATTGGCCAAATTGTCCAAATTGGACTAATTGACATAATTGGACTCAATGGAATAAGAGGCCCCAATGACCTAATTGGCATCTATTGGCCTTTTGGCATCAATGACCTAATTGGACAAATTGGCCTAATTAGACTAATTGACCTAATTGGCCTCAATGGACTAAGAGGCCCCAATGACTTAATAGGCCTAATTGGCATCTATTGGCCTTTTGGCATCAATGGCCTAATTGGCCTTAATGTCCTAAAAGGCGCCGATGGCCAAATTGTCCTAATTGGCTTCAATTGGCCTAATTGGACTCAATTGCACTCAATTGGACTAATTAGCTTCAATGGCATAATCGGCCTAATTTCCCTCAACGGCCTAATTAGAATCTATGGCATAATTTGCATAATTGGCCTATTTTGTCTCAAATGGCGTAATTGGCTTGAATGACAAAGTTGGCCTCAATTGCCTTTATTGGTCTAATTGGTCAAGTTGGACTAATTAGCCTTAATTGGCCTAATTAGCCTCAATTTTCCTAACATCATTAAACTAATTGGCCTCAGTGGCCTCAGTGGCCTAATTGACATCAATGACATAATTGTCCTATTTTGCCTCAATTGGCCTAATTGTCATCAATGACATAATTGTTCTAATGAGAATAATTGGTCTAATTGGACTCAATGGGCTAATAAGCCTAATTGGCATCAATTAACCTAATTGGCCTAATAGGTCTCAATGACCTAATATGCCTCAATTGCCTAACATTACTAATTGACCTCTATTGGCCTAATTGAAATCAATAGCCTAATTGGTCTAATTGGGATAATTAGTGAAAATTGTCTCATTGGCTAAATTGGCCTTAATTAGATTAATTAGCCTAAATTGGCCTAATTAGATTCAATGTCTTAATTGGCATAATTTCTATCAATGACCTAATTGCCTTCAATGACCTATTTGGCATAATTGGCCTTAATTTTCCTAATTGGCCTCAATTGGCCCAATTGGCTTGAATAACTTAATTGGGCCTATTGCCTTAATTGGCCTAATTATCCTAATTGGCCTAATTATCCTAATTGGATTCATTGTCCTCAATTGACCCAATATGCATCATTGCCCTAATTGGCCTAATTGACCTCAATGACCTAATTGACATCAATGGTATAATTCGTCTTAATTGGTCTAATTGGCTTCAATGGGCCCAGTTTGCCTAATTTGCCTCAATTGCCATATATACTTAATTGAGCTCAATTGGCCTAATTGGCCTTTATGATTTAATTGATGCTAATGGCTTCATTGACCCACTTTGCTTCAATTAGCCTAACTGACCTCAATTAGCCGAAATGACCTTAATATCCTAATTGGCATAATTGGTCTCAATTAATAAAATTTACTCCAATGACCTAATTTTCATAATTGGCCTAATTGTCCTCAATGTACTAATTGGTATCAATGGTCTAATTAGCCTAATTGACCTCAATTGACCTAATTGTCCTCAATGGAATAATTGACCTACTCATCATAATTGGCCTAATTGGCCTCAATGACTTACATGGTCAAATTGGCCGAATTGACCTAATTGTCCTAATTGTCCTCAATTGGCCTAATTGGCATAATCGGCTTCAACTATCCTTATTAGCCTCAATGACCTAATTTGCCTAATTGGATTCAATTGGCCTAATTGGCATCAATGGTCTAATTGGCATAATTGGTATCAATGGCCAAATTGGCATAATTGGACTAATTTTCCTCAATGGTCTAATTGGCCTAATTGACCTAATTGGGCTCAATGGCCTAATTGGGCTCAATGAACTAATTGCCATAATTGGCATAATTACCATAATCAGACTAATTGGCATAATTTGTCTTATTGGCTTAATTAGTCTAATTGATCTCAATGACATAATTTACCAAATTGGAATAATTGGCCTAATTGGCCTAAGTGGTAGCAATGGTCTAATTTGAATAATTGGCCATAATGGCCTAATTTACATAATTTACCTAATTGGATTCTATTGCATAATTTTCTTAATAGGCCTCAATGGCCTAATTGCCCTAATTGGCCTCAATTGCCGAATTGTCTTAATTGGCCTCAATGGCCAAATTGGCCTAAATGGTCTAATTGGACGAATTGGCCTCAATTCCATAATTGTATCAATGACCTAATTGGACTAATTGGCCTCAATAACCTAATTGGCTACAATGGCCTAATTAGAATCAAGTGGGCTAATTGACGTAATTTGCCTAATTTGCCTTAGTGGTCTAATTAGCATCATTGGTCTAATTGGCCTAATTAGGCTAAGAGGACTAATTGGACTCAATGGACTAATTGGACTAATTGGCCTCAATTGACCTAATTTCCCTTAGTGGCCAAATTGGTCTTAGTGGCCAAATTGGCCTCAATTGTGCTAGTTGGCCTCAATTGACCTAATTGGAATAATTGGCCAAATTGGACTCAATGGCCAAATTAGCCAAATTGGACTAACTGGCATAATTGGCATCAATAACCAAATTGGTCCCAATTTGATGAGGATCATGGCACACATGGGCATCGCGAGGTTGGAGGCAAATTTGATGAGGAGGGCTAAATGCACATAAGTGACAAGACCCATTTCATGGAATCGGAGACCCAAGATAAGGGAGCGGACCAAGAGAATGAAGGAGGCCTTAAATGGGTTAATGATGGAATTCCAAGAGGAGGCCCAACACCCTTGCTTGGGGGAAGCATTTGGACCTAGAATTACATTAATTAAGGCCCAAACTTGATTTTAAACACTCCACCCAAGGTGTGATATGAATTTCAAGCCCACCCCACCGTGGAATCTTCAAATTAAAAAGGTGGGGGGCTACTTGTCTTTACTTTTCCAAAAGGGTGTGCTAATTGTCTCCTAAAGTCATGGACAAGTGCCAAAGTTGTCAAAGTCATCATTTAGACTTTTTGACTTGTGGAAACTAGGTGTTAGACTGATGTCAAAGCCACCCCATGGTGTGATTCAAATTTCATTCTCTATTTGGCTACAAATAGAAACCCCCTTGTACTCTCAAAACATCATGAATGAAGGTAATGTTATTATAGTGAGTTTTTGATATGGATCAGATTCAGCCCAAGGGGAATAATTTTGGGCTTGATAAAAATTTTAAACCTAACTGTTATTCGAATTGGACCAGCCCATACTTCTTGAAATCCAACACCATGGTAGGCCACAACACACTTATTTGAGCCCAAGATTACTTACCCACATGGCAATGGATGGAAATTCATAGCAACACATTAAAGAAGAGGGAGAAGGAAAATAAAAAGCATCATTAAGAGGGAATCCCGATACTTTTGCTACTAGGGTCATTAAATGGCATGAGAAAGTGTTATTTTGTGCTTTTTATGTGCCTTTTGGGTTCCCCATGCCTTGTAACTCAAATTGGGGCATTTTTCTTTCTTTTTTTTTTGTCTTTATAATGTATTTTCACTTGTAACGATGATGCTTGAATTGGAGGAATTTGTGAAGTTTGTTGTGCATTCTTCGGCTACATTATGCTACTCCTCTTCACTTGTCTTGAGATTCTGACGATGCATCAATTGGTATCAGAGACACAGTTCGAACGAGTAAGTTTTATCGCATTCTTCTTGTTACTCTTCATCATGTCTCACAAGAGCGGATCTTCTACTTCTCCTGTTCCATGGGAAATAACTAACGCACATCTAAAATCATAAATTACTCAAATTGGTGAGCAACTTGCTCAACTATTGAGAGCACGGAGACCTGACTCCCCTCCACCGCAGCGACACCCTCGACGTCCAACACCACATAATGGGCGCAATCCCGCACCATTTTATTAAGATCGTGCAAATGGTGATGATTCCAGTGATTCAAAGGTGGATATGCGAAGAAGAAGAGATGATGAAGATATTGAAAGAGGGTTGAAGATTAACATTCCAGATTTTTATGGGAGTATGAATCCAGATGATTTTCTGGATTGGATGCTGGAAATTGAATGGTTCTTCAAATTTAAGAATTGTTCTAAAGAGAAGAAGTGCAAGGTAGCCATTATGAAATTTAAAGATTATGCATCTCTTTGGTGGAAAATTCTAAAGAAATAGCGGGAACATGATGACTAAGGAAAAATATGCTCATGGGAGAAGCTGAAAAAGCTTTTGAGGAGATGATTTCTGCCTGAGAATTATAAGCAAGATCTTTTTTTCCGAATGCATAGCCTACGACAAGGAGATAAATCTGTTAAAGAGTACATTCGGGAGTTTGATCGTTTATTGATGCGAAGTGAAGTTCCAGAATATAAAGAGCAAACAATTGCAAGGTTTTTGGGTGGATTAAATGAAGAAATTACACATTTGGTGGAGTTGCAACCATTCTACTCACTTGATGATGTTTGCAAGCTGGCGATCAAGGTGGAAAAGCAAAAGTGGACCTCAAAGGCACTGGCACTCAAAAACTGCAATAGAGGTACAACTTTTTATAAAGGTATTTCTTCTAATAAATCTGGTGTTGGTGAGAAGGAAATGGGAAGGAACAAGATGTTGGATAATGGGAACGAGAAGGCATGGAACAACCAAAAGGGAAGTCCAACTCCTTTAAACACGGGAATCGAATGTGTTTTAAATGCCATAGGTATATGGTCATTTTCAGGCCAATTGCCCTAACAACCGAATTATTACTATTAAGGAGATTGAAGAGATTGAATAGGCAGTCATAGAGGATGAACATGATGGTGAAGAATCTGAAAATGAGGAACATGTTGTGAAAGAAGATGATGTGGGCAACATGCTTGTTCTACGAAGAGTTTTTCAAGCTCGAATCTGCCCGGAAGAAGATCAAAGAGAAAACTTGTTCCAAACTCACTACACCATTAATCAGCGGGGATGCATGGTGATTATTGATAGTTGGATCTGTACAAATGTGGCTTCAATGACACTAGTAGAGAAATTGAATCTTCCAACTCCGAATCATCCTCGTTCGTATAAATTGCAATGGTTGAACAATAGGAGCACACTTCAAGTCAACAAACAAGTTTTAATTTCATTCTCCATTGGTAAGAACTTTGTTGATGAAGTATTGTGTGATGTTTATTCCTATGGATGCTTGTCACTTGTTGCTGGGAAGGCGTTGGCAGTTTGATAGGGAAGTGAAATATGATGGGAGGAAGAACACATATTCTTTTCGATATGGGGAAAAGAATATCACACTTGCCTCTTTGTAGCCATGCCAAACTCTTCAAGAAAAATCTGTTCTGGAAGTGCCCAAAGATAGTCTCTTTATTAAAAAAGTTCAAGTGGAGAAAGCCATAAATACGCAAAAGCCAGTTTTTTCTTTATTGATGATGGAAAATTAATGCCATGAGGAGAAGAGTCATCAACATCCGTTAGACCATTCTTTAATTGGGGAATATCCTGATGTTTTTCCTAATGATATTCCAGCAGAATTACCACCATTAGGAGGCATTGAACAGAAGATTGATCTTGTACCAGGTGCACAATTGCCAAATAAACTAGTATATCAGTGTAATCCTGGAAAATTAAGGGAATTATAGAAGCAAGTAGACGAGTTGATGGATCAAGGCTTTATAAAGCCAAGCATGAGGCCATTGAGGACAAGTATGCCAATTAGGCCATTGTGACCAAATAGACCAGTGATGTCAATTAGTCCAATTAAGTGATATTGGGAGAGTAGGTCAATTTGTCCAATTAGTCCATTATGGACAATTGGGACAATAGGCCTAGTTCTACAACTATGCCAACTAGGCCTACTCAGCCAACTAGGACCATTAGTCCAATTTGGTCCAATTAGGCTAATTAGGTCAATTAGGCCAATTAGGAAAATTAAGCCAATTAGCCTAATTAGGCCATTGAGGAAAATTAGGCAAATTGAGGAAAATTAAGCCAATTATGCCATTGACGCCAATTAGGCCATTGATGCCAATTAGGCAATTTGGGACAATTAGGACAATTGGTTCATTCAGGTCATTTAGGCCAATTGAGGCTAAGTAAGCCAATTATTCCATTGAGTCCAGTTAGGAAAATTTGGACAATTGGGGTAATTAGGCCAATTAGGCCAATTAGGCTAGTCGAGGCCAATTAGACCATTGGGGAAAATTAGGCCATTGATGCCAACTACGCTAATTTAGGCCATTGAGAACAATTAGGGCATTGGAGCCAATTTGAAAAATTAACCAATTAGTCCAATTGAGTCCATTGAGCTCAATTAGGTCATTGAAGTCAATTAGACCATTGAGACAAATTATGCCGATTAGGCCAATTAGGCCAATAAGGCCAATTGAGCCATGGACACCAATTATGTCATTGAGACCAATTAGGAAAATTAGCTCAATTAATCAATTGAGGCCAATTAGGCCAATTAAGGCCAATTAGGTGAATTAGTCCATGGAGGCAAATTAGGACATTGAGGCCAATTTGGTCAGTTAGGAAAATTATTCCAATTGAGTTCATTAAGGCCAATTATGCCAATTGTGCCAATTAAGCCAATTCTTCCATTGAGGCCATTTAGGAAAATTAGGCCAAATTTTCTAATTGAGACCATTAAGCCCAATTAATCCAATTAGGAAAATTGAGCTCATTGAGGACAATTAGTCCAGTTAGGCCAATTAGGGCAATTAGGCCAATTAGAGCAATTAGGGTATTGAGGATAATTATGCCATTTATTCCATTGAGGCCTATTAGGCAAACTAGACCAATTGGGCCATTGAGGAGATTTAGGAAAATTAGGCCAATTATTCCATTGAGGTCAATTAGGCCACTAAGGCCATTGAGACCAATTTGGCCATTAAGGACAATTAGGCCAATTAGAACACATTAGACCAATTAGGTCATTGAGAATAATTAGGCCAATTGAGACCAATTATGCTAATTAAGCAAATGTTGTCAATTATTCCAATTAGACCATTGAGACCAATTAGTCCAATTAGTCCAATTGAGTCTGATTGTGTCAAATGAGGCCAATTAGGACAATTAGGACAATTAGTCTAATTATACCAATTAGGCCATAAAGGACAATTAGGCCATTGTGATCAATTAGTTGAATTAGGCCATTAAGGCCCATTAGGCCAATTATACCAATTGAGATCAATTTGGTCAATTGAGGCCAATTAGGCCAATTAATCCAATTATGTCGTTGAGTCCAATTATGCCATTAAAACCAATTAGGAAAGTTAGGACATTAAGACCTATTCGGCAAATTGAGTCCAATTTGGACATTGAGGCCAATTCGGCCAATTAAGTCTAATTAGGTCAATTGAGGCCAAATAGGCCTATTAGACCAACAAGACCATTAAGTCCAATTCCTCCACTGAGACCAATTAGGCAAATTAGGTCATTAAGGTCAATTAGGCCAATTAGGACAATTGAGTCCAATTAGGCCCTTGATGCCAATTAAGCATTTGAGGCCAATAATGCCAATTAGTTCAATAAGGCCTTTGAATAAAATTAGGCCATTGGGACCAATTAGGCCAATTACGTCAATTATGACCAATTAAGAAAATTATGAAAATTTGACCAATTAGGCCAATTATTCCATTTGAAGACATTTAGGTCAATTTTCCCAATTTGGCCAATTATCCCATTGAGGCCAATTTAGGGCAATCAAGCCAATTTGCCTAATTATGCCATTAAGTCTAATTTGACCAATTGAGGCAAATTAGACCAATTATGCCAATTAGGTTAATTATTTCAATTAGGTCATTGAGATCAATTAGGCCAATGAAGGTCAATTACGCCAATTAAGCCAACTTTTCCAATTAGGTCATTAAGGTCAATTAGGTCAATTGAGTCCAATTAGGCCAATTAAGTCATTGTTTTCTATTAGGCCAATTGAGGCCAATTACACCATGATGCGAGACGCACGGGGTGGCCCGATCTTCACAGCGTAGGGCGGCGGATGATGGATGCGGTTTGGGGCTAAGTGACGGGTGAAGGGTATGGATAGTGGAAGCAAGTAGTCAACCAACGCTATATGGAGCGTGACCTACTACTTAGACAACGCACTCAAGGGAGGGGTGTGATGGCCAGTCCATACAACTTCCACCATCAACAATAACACTACATACCTTCCCATTGATCCTGCATCGTGTATGGAAAAGGTTCTCCCGCTACTCCTTTTCTCCATTGGTCATTTGTGCACTTAAAACTCTTCTAGTGACAAGAATCTCGCCATCTTCTGCAAATTCTCCATTTTCAATTTCTGGAGATTCATCTTCTTCCTCTTCGGAGCTCTCTCCATCGGTCTCCCATTCTCCATACTTGTTGATGATCATGGTGCGACGGTTTGGGCATTCACTAGCAATGTGACCCCTTCCTTGACATTTAAAACACCGAATATCCCTATTCCTGGTTTGGTTAGCCTCAAAATTAGGTTTCTTAGGTGGAAGAATTACCTTGTCACTTTTGCGATCAACCACCTCTTTTGCCTTTGATGGTTCTCCAATCTCCTTCCTTGGATTTCCCCATGGTGTGAAAGGGGTAGTGGGTTTCCTCATGTTGCTCCTCCTTTTGATTTGTTGCTCGATCTTGGTGGTTTGGTGGATCATATCTTGTATCTCTACATGGTGGTACATCTCCACTTGATCCGCAATCTCCTGATTGGGCCCATGTAAAAACAGTGCCATGGTTGCCTCCGGATCCTCCTCAACGTTTGCCCGAATCATGGAAATTTTCATCTCCTTGTTGTAGTCTTCTATACTCTTACTCCCTTGGATGAGGCGTTGAGGTTTGTTGTGGAGATCTCTATGGTAATGTGTGGGAACAAACCGCTTCCACATGGTGAACTTCATGTCTTCCCAAGTGTTGATGGGACGTCCACCATATCTAGCCCTCTCCTTTTGAACTTGATCCCACCAAATTAAAGCATAATCAGAAAATTCAAGGGAAGCAAGTTTGACCTTTTTCTCCTCGGAATATGCATGGCATGAAAAGACCGGCTCGATCCACATCTCCCACTCCAAGTATGCTTCCGGATCGCTTTTCCCAAGAAAAGAAGGGACCTTCACCTTGATCCCGCCAAGTAGGTCATCATCATGTTGTCTCCTTTGGCCTCCTCTCGGTTGTTGGTACAACCTCCTCCTTTGTGGGACTTCATCAAGATCATCATCAAAGTTCACCATCTCCTCCTCCATGATGTGGGGACGACGTGGTGCGGGAGCGCGTCGTGGGTTATCATGGAACATCCTTGGGCTTGGTTTATTCTCCAATTCATCAATCCTCTCATGTAACACCTCCAACTTCCGATCAAGAAGCTTCTCGAAGTGGCTCACCAAAGCTTGCATTTGGAATTGCGTAGCTTCAGGTGCGGGAGATCTACTTCGACTTCCTTCATCGCTAACATGAGCAATTTTCTTCCCACGATCTTCTGCCATGATAAGTTACACAAACACAAACACACACCGGGGGGGAACACACACAATGATACACACTCACTCACACACGTGAGATATACACACTCACACACACAAAGATACACAATCACGCATGCAATATATACACACTCACACGCACAAGATGTACACACACACGCACACAACAAGATGCACACACTCACACACACAAGATATATATATATTTTTTTGCTTATTTCTCTCCACTCTCAAAACTCAATTTGAATCCCAAGCTCTTATGAAATATAATACCTTGTTTAGGGCGATCAAGTGCCACCAATTCCTCCCCAATCAAGATTGTGTCGGGGGATGGTTTAACACAACCCGCTTGAGTGGTAAGGGGTTTAACAATGGTAAAGGGTCAAAAAGAGGGTGCAAAGAAGGGGTAGATAGGTGGATTGTGGGTTTTGCCCGATTGTGCAAGATAAGATAAATGAATAACAATATGAGCCAAATACAAAATGGGGATGAAGTAAAATGATGGAAAAAGTTATATATGGAAATAGAAAGTGCTAATAAGGTAAGCACAAAGGAGTAATTGTATCCGCTCTTTTTTTTTTGCTTTTTTTTTGTCAATTCTCCCCAAAAAGTGTTGTGCTTGGAGTTTTAAAGCACAAGATGATTGAACGGAGAGTAAGACAATTTTTTTTCTTTTTTTTTTCGAAATCTCTCAAATAAAGGATGTGCTTAATTTTGAAAAGCACAAAATGATGAGTTGAGAGAATTTTTTTTTGCCGGATACAAATCACATATAGAGAATTAAATGCGGAAAGAAGATGAATGAAAATTTGGCTCAATTTATAATAATTCAAGCTTGCACAAACTAGGACAATTCGGGAGGCTTTCAAGAAAAATGGATTTTTTTTTGTTGAATGGGTGAATAATATGTAAAGATAAGGAGGGTAATGGATAGAATTAAAGTAAATGAAGGGATAGATGCCTACCGTGTCAACCGGAGCTCTGATACCAACTGATGCGAGACGCACGGGGTGGCTCGATCTTCACGGCGTAGGGCGGCGGATGATGGATGCGGTTTGGGGCTAAGTGACGGGTGAAGGGTATGGATAGTGGAAGCAAGTAGTCAACCAACGCTATATGGAGCGTGACCTACTACTTAGACAACGCACTCAAGGGAGGGGTGTGATGGCCAATCCACACAACAACGCACTTGGGTTGAGGCACAGAATTGGGGGCTTTGTGATCTTGGATCACCAATCTAACTTGTAGCTTGACAAGGCAAGAATGCACAAGAGCAAGGGAAATTTGGAACAATCCTCACACAACGGAGAGAATCAAAGCATAAGCTCTCAATTAGAATCTTGAATGCCAATACAATGCCATGGGGTGGCTATTTATAGCCAAGAGGGTGATACAATGGTCAAGGGTCTAATACCCTAAAGTCATAAAGTCTAAACCTACCTTGTCCCCTTAAAAGTCAAAAAGATAAAAGCCAACAAATACTTTTGAAAAAGAACCACACAACTTTCCAACATAGCCCACCGGATTTGACTTTGAGTGCATAGCCCACCAGATTTGATTTTGGTGTCCAAAGATGCCATTTCTAGAATCCTCCATGTGGGCAAGGCCTCCAAATTCGTGCAACCATGTGGGCCAAGATTTAATCATCAATTTGGGGCATGAATAAGTGATATTATAGGCCCATTTGCTCCATCCAAGCAAGGTAATACCCATTGGGCCTTTAATGAAGCAAGATGAGCGCCCATTGAAGCATTCAACCTCTTTAATCTTTCTCGTGTCATTGGGCCTTGCAAATCCAATTCCTCCACCCGAGCAATCGACTCTGTGCCTTCCGCATGGTTCGCATCACACCAATTAAGCCAATTATTCCAATTAGGTCATTTACGCCAATTATGTCATTGAGGTCAATTAGGCCAAATGAGGCTAATTACGCCAATTTGGTCAATTTGGTCATTGGGGCCAATTAGGCCAATTGATATCAATTAGGCCAATTAGTTTGTTTTGTCAATTAGGTCATTAAGGCCAATTAGGGCAATTTTTTTAATTGGTAATTTTCCTAATTTTCTTTATTGAACAAATTGGACTCATTGGCCTAATTGCCCTCAATAGCCTAATTGACCTCAATAATCTAATTGTCCTAATTGTCTGATTTAGCTCAATGGCCTTATTGGACTTAATGGCCTTATTGGACTCAATGTGAAAATTGGCCTTAATGGCCTAATTGGAAAAATTGGAAAAATTGGCACAATTGACCTAACTTTCCAAATTGGCCTAGATGGTCTCATTAGAATAATTGCCATCAATGGCCTAGTTAGCCACAATGGCCAAATTGACTTAATTGACCTAATTAGCAAAATTGTCCAATTGATCTAATTGTACTAATTCGCCTTAATGGCATACTTGGCCTAATGACATATTTAGCCTCAAGGGACTAATTGGCCTAGTAGACCTAGTTGTCCTCATTGACCAAATTTGCCTCATTATCCTCATTAGCCTCATTAGCCTAATTGGCCTAATTGTTCTCATTGACCTACTTGGTCTCAAAGGCTTAATTGGACGAATGGGCTTAATTGGCCTCAAATGGTCAAATTGGTCTCATTGGCCTAATTTTCTTAATTGTTCGAATTAGCCTCATTAGACTAATTGTCCTCAATGGCCTAATCGGTCTAATTGGCATAATTGGCACAATTGGCCTCAATTGGCATAATTGGCACAATTAGTGTCAATTGGCCTAATTTTCCAAATTGTCCTAATTGGACCAATTGGCCTCAATGGCCTAAGTGGTATAATTGGAAAAATTGGACTAATTGGACTAATTTGCCTCAATTTTCTAGTTGGTCTATTTGGACTAATTGGATTCAATTGGAATAATTGGCCGCAATGGCCTAATTGTCTAGAGTGGCCTAAGTGGCCTCATTTGGCCTCAATGTCCTAATTGGGATAATTTTCCTAGTTGGGTCAATTAGGCCAATTGTGAAAATTAATCCATTGAGAACGATTAGTCCAGTGAGGCTAGTTAGCCCATTGAGGCCAATTAGGTCATTCTGGCCAATTAGGTCATTGAGACGAACTAGGTCATTGAGACCAATTATGCCAATTAGACCAATTTGTCCAATTTGTTCATTGAGGCCAACTAGGCCATTGAGACCAATTATGCCAATTAGACCAATTATGCCAATTAGGCCATTGATGCCAATTATGAAAATTAGTTCATTGGTTCGATTAAGCTAATTAGTTCAATTAGGTCACCGTGTCCAATTAGGCCAATTAGTCCATTGAGGCCAATTTGGTCATTGTAAGGCCAATTAGTTAATTGATGCCAACTAGTCCATTGAGTCTAACTAGTCCAATTAGGCCATTGGGCCAATTAGTCCATTGGGCCAAATTAGGTCATTAGGCCAATTAGAACATTGTGGCGAATTAGGGAAATTAGGTCAATTAGGCCAATTTTCACATTGATCCAAATTAATCCATTAAGTATAATTAGGGAAATTAGTCAAATTAGGACAGTTAGGTCATTAAAGCAAATTTGACCAATTAGGCAATTGAGGAAAATTATACCAATTAGGCTAATCAGTTCAATTCAGCAAATTATGCCAATTGGGCGAATTAGATCAATTGGGTCAATTGGTCCAATTGGGCCAATTCACCCATTGTGGCCATTTAGGCCAATTGAGGACAATTATTCTAATTTTGTCATTGTGACCAATTTGGACAATTAGAAAAACAAGGCCAATTGAGCCATTGAACCCAATTAGGAAATTAAGCTCATTTAGGCCATTGCTGACAATTCAGCCAATTGAGGACAATTAGTCCAATTAGTCCATTAAAGAAAATTAGGCCAATTAGGGCATTGACGTCAACTAGGTCATTGAGGCCAACTAGTCTATTAAGGTCAATTAGGGAATTGTTCACAATTAGGATAATTGAGGTCAATTTGGCCAATTATGTCAATTTGGCCAATTAGGCCATTGAGGCTAATTAGGTCGATGATGCCAATTAGGTCAGTTGAGTTCAATTAGACCAATTAGTCCATTGAAGCCAATTAGGAAAGTTAGGTCATTGAGGCTAATTACGCCAATTGGACCAATTAGGTCATTGATGCCAATTAGGCCATCAAGGCTAATTAGGTCATTGATTAAAATTAGTCCATTGAGGCCAATTAGGGCATTGATGACTATTAGGTCTTCGAGTTCAATTAGTCAATTGAGGTCAATTAGGGCATTGAGGCCAATTAAAACATTGAGGCTAATTAGGGCGATTAGGACTAGTTTGTCCATAGATGTAAGAACCCGGATCTTATTTTCAGGAGTGACTGAAGCCGACGATTCTTCTCCAAGCCCCCAACCCGCCATCCGTTCTTCAAATCAATCACCGTTGATTGCATTGGAATCATCACGATCTACATCATTCTAGGCCGATTCAAGGGCCGATGCTAAATTACATCGATCTTACAACGCCGAGATAGGTGGTTTGTGTCTTTCTGTATGTGCAAAAATGTCCAATACCCTTGTTCAGGGTATTGCGTGTTTAGGGAATTTAACTTTATTAATGCCTGTTATGCACTGCTTGCATGAGTATGGGTTTTTTATCATGATTAGGGTTTATTACCTTGCTATGGATGTGTTTGCCCTTGTTTGTTGATATTGGTCATTGGGCCTAGAATTGCCTGTTAAGCTGCTTTGTTTTCCATGCCTAGTGTTGTTAGGGTGGAGTGATATTATCTGATATATAGTGATATGCTTTGTAGCTGTTTAGCCAAGTATTTTTTGAGATTTACTTTGGCTATTGAATATCGTTATGCACGCTTGTTTTACACAGGGCTATGGGAACCTAGTGTAGTGACACCATAAGGGAAATTGATGTTGATGGTTTTTCCAGAGTGTGTTATATTTATCACACTGAAAGACCATAGGGGGATTGACGTTGAGTGCTCCTTCAGAGTATCTATAGTTACCATTGCGAGACCATAGATGGAATTGACGTTGAGTGCTTCTTCAGAGAGTCTGGAGTTTATCATTAAAGGACTATAACGGGAATTAATGATGAGTGCTTCCTCATAGAGTCTTTTTTTGCGTGAGACCAAAAGGGTTAGGCTGTGTGAGCTTACCAACAGGGTCGTTATATCTTTATTATTTCAGTTGAACCATAGGGGTTAGGCTATGTGTACTTTCCCTGAGGGTTGCATGTGAATGTTTAGTAGAACCAGAGGGGTTAGGTTGTGTGTACTTTCCTAGAGAGTTTCTTGTGTTTGTTTGGCTGATTAATTGATAAATGTAAATGAATGTAGTTAAAACTGTAGTACCGTTTATTTTGAGTACTTCCCAGTTTATTACTTCATTTTGCATATCTGCCTGCTATATATATTCACTGACAGTTAGGTATAGATCTTTGGGTGGTTGCCTACCGGAATTCGTCTCACGCCCTGTTTGGGTTATGCTTTTGGGCCCAAACAGATTATATTGTTGCATGTATAAATAAGGGAAAACACCCTTCTACTTCAGGTACTTCACTGTTGTGAAGCTGAAGAGCATGAGACCCAGCTGAGCCTTGCGATGATGTTGGAGTAGTTGCTTTGTTTTACTTGTACTTTGGTTTAGTACTGTATTCCAGCATTGTGACTTTTTTTGGCAGCTTTCCTAGATACTTGTGACATGCATCATTATTTATATATATATGCTAGTCTTCCGCTGCTTACTTTGTTGTTTGGTATTACTGCTTCCGCTATTGTTGTATATTATTGATTCCGTTGTGTTACTCTTCCAATGAGGGCATAGTTTCCCCACTATCACAAATAAGGCCCTTGCTGCTAGTCGGCAGCCTCTGGCGTTCGGAAAAATGCGCTTGAGGTCATGTGACCAACCGGGTACGGAGCACCTTTGGGTGGCACCCAGAACCGAGATGTTACAAAGTGGTATCAGATGAATTCTTTTCTTCTTGACTTACTATTTGGAGCCTATAGATAGGGATATGAAGGAATAGATAGTTGGTAATAAGCTATTCTCGGGAGTAGCTGATACGCGATGCAAGACCGCTAGGAATAGTCCTAGGAAACTTGTATAATGTTCGCGCGTTGAGCACCTGGATCGCCCCCCCTATTCCATCAACCCTTTATCCATTTTTACCCTCTTTTCACCCTTTACCCTTTACCACTCAAGTGGGTTATGTTAGACCAGCCCCCAACACAATCTTGATTGGGGAAATGGTGGTAGGTGATCACCCAAAACAAGGTATTATATTTCATAAGAGCTTGAAATTTTAATTGAGTGTTGAGAGTGGAGAGAAATAAGCAAAAAAATTATCTTGAGTGTGTGAGTGTTTGCATATTGTTGTGTGTGTGAGTGTGTGTACATCTTGTGTGTGTGAGTGTGAATATCTCATGTGCGTGAGTGTGTATCATTGTGTGTGTGAGTGTGTGCATCATGTGTGTGTGTGTGTGTGCATCTCGCGTGTGTGAGTGAGTGTGTATCATTGTGTTTGTCCCCCCCGGTGTGTATTTGTGTTTGCATAACATATCATGACAGAAGATCGTGGGAAGAAAATTGCTCATGTTAGCGATGAAGGAAGTCGAAGTAGATCTCCCACACCCGAAGCTACGCAATTCCAAATGCAAGCTTTGGTGAGCCACTTCGAGAAGCTACTTGATCGGAAGTTGGAGGTGTTACATGAGAGGATTGATGAATTGGAGAATAAACCAAGCCCAAGGATGTTCCATGATAACCCACGACGCGCTCCGACACCTCATCATCCCCACATCATGGAGGAGGAGATGGTGAACTTTGAGGATGATCTTGATGATGTCCCACAAAGGAGGAGGTTGTACCAACAACCGAGAGGAGGACAAAGGAGACAACATGATGACGACCTACTTGGCAGGATCAAGGTGAAGGTCCCCTCTTTTCAAGGGAAAAGCGACCCGGAAGAATACTTGGAGTGGGAGATGTGGATCGAGCAGGTGTTTTCATGCCATACCTATTCCGAAGAGGAAAAGGTAAAACTTGCAGCCCTTGAATTCATTGATTATGCATTAATATGGTGGGATCAAGTTCCAAAGAAGAGGGTCAGATATGGTGGACGTCCCATCAACACTTGGGAAGACATGAAGTTCGCCATGCAGAAGCGGTTTGTTCCTACACATTACCATAGAGATATCCACAACAAACTTCAACGCCTCACCCAAGGGAGTAAGAGTGTAGAAGACTACTATAAGGAGATGCAAATTGCCATGATTTGAGCAAACGTTGAGGAGGATCCGGAGGCAACCATGGCACGGTTTTTACATGGGCTCAATTGAGAGATTGCTGATCAAGTGGAGATGTATCACCATGTGGAAATACAAGATATGATCCATCAAGCCACCAAGATCGAGCAACAAATCAAAGGGAAGAGCAACATGAGGAAACCCGCTACCCCTTTCACGCCATGGAGAGATCCAAGGAAGGAGATTGGAAAACCATCAAAGGCAAAAGCGGTGGTTGATCGCAAAAGTGACAAGGTAATTCTTCCACCTAAGAAACCTACTTTTGAGGCTAACCAAACCAGGAATAGGGATATTCGGTGTTTCAAATGTCAAGGAAGGGGTCACATTGCTAGTGAGTATCCAAACCGGCGCACCATGATCATTAACAAGTATGGAAAATGGGAGACTGATGGAGAGAGCTCGAAAGTGGAGGAAGAATGTCCAAAAATTGATAGTGGAGAGTTCACAGAAGATGGTGAGATTCATGTCACTAGAAGAGTTCTAAGCACACAAATGACCGTGGGAGAGAATGAGCAGCAGGAGAACCTTTTCCATACACGGTGCAAGATCCATGGGAAGGTATGTAGTGTTATTATTGATGGGGGAAGTTGTAGTAATGTTGCGAGCATCGAGTTAGTAGAGAAGTTGGGACTTCCTATTTTGAAGCATCAACGTCCATATCGGCTTCAGTTGTTGAATGATGGTGGGGAGCTGAAGGTCACCAAGCAAGTGAAGGTACTGTTCACCATCGGGAACTATAAAGATGAGGTCTTGTGTGATGTTTTTCCTACAAAGGCTTA
Source organism: Viscum album (assembly GCA_963277665.1). Lineage (NCBI taxonomy): Eukaryota > Viridiplantae > Streptophyta > Magnoliopsida > Santalales > Viscaceae > Viscum > Viscum album. Next base: position 1,886,889,553 of record OY728141.1, on the reverse strand, counting down.
CCATTTGTTGTTGGGACTACCATGGAAGTATGATCGACCTGTTACCCATGACGGTTTCTTGAATCGTCACTCTTTTGTACTCTGAGGGGAACCTATAACTCTCATCCCCATGTCCCCCAAACAAATTCCGGAAGATCACATTTTGAGAGGAAAGAGAAAAATGAGTAATGAGGGAAAAAAGAGTGAAAATGAAAAATGAGAGAATGAGGGAAAGAGAGAAAATGAGAGAAGAAAAGAAATGGAGAGCAAAGAAAAATCAAGAGGGGAATAAGATTTGAGAGGAAAGAAAAGTGTGATGCTAGCAAAAAAGAGTGAGGTTAAGGAAGGTTTGATTTCTCAAAAAAATCTCTTAGTACTTATGTAGAAAGAGGTGATGTTGAACACTAATGACTTAACACCTCCTTTACTATTGAGTCTTTGTTGCAGGAATTTGAAGATGTCTTTCTGGAAGAGGTGCCACCTGGTTTGCCACCCATTAGAGGTATTAAGCATCAAATTGACCTCATACCTGGAGCATCACTACCGAACCGCCCGACATATCGCACCAAACCGGAAGAGACAAAAGAGATTCAAAGGAAAGTTCAAGAGCTGTTGGATGTGGGGTATGTTAGAGAGAACATTAGTCCTTGTGCAGTACCGGTGCTTCTAGTACCAAAGAAGGATGGAACATGGAGAATGTGCATTGACTGTAGAGCCATCAATAACATCACAATCAGGTATTGTCATCCAATCCCTAGGTTAGATGATATGCTAGATGAATTAAATGGTGCAACTATTTTATCAAAAATTGATTTAAGAAGTGGCTACCATCAAATTAGGATGAAAGAAGGAGATGAGTGGAAAACTGCATTTAAGACAAAAATTGGACTTAATGAATGGTTAGTCATGCCCTTTGGTCACACCAATGCACCTAGCACACTTATGAGGTTAATGAATCATGTCTTACGTGCATATATTGGAATTTTTTTGGTAGTTTACTTTGATGATATTCTGGTGTATAGAAGGACTTTGCATGAACATGTAGATCACTTAAGAAAAGTCCTAGAGGTGTTAAGGAAAGAAAACCTGTTTGGAAACATAAATAAGTGTGAATTTTGTCTCGATAAGATTGTTTTCCTTGGATTTGTTGTGAGCGGCAATGGAGTTGAAGTGGACACTGAGAATATCAAAACAATACAAGAATGGCCAACTCTAACCTCTGTTGGACAGGTAAGAAGTTTTCATGGGCTTGCTAGTTTTTACAGTAGATTTGTAGAAGACTTCAGCACACTAGCAACACCATTGAACGAGTTGAAAAAGAAGAATGTTCCTTTCAAATGGGGGACACTCAAGAGAAGGCCTTCCATGCTCTTTAGGAGAGACTCACCCGCACCCCTCTACTTGCACTTCCAGACTTCGGTAAGACCTTTGAAATTGAATGTGATGCAAGTGGAATTGGGATAGGAGGAGTACTCATGCAAGAAGGTAAGCCTATTGCTTTCTTTAGTGTGAAGTTAAATGGCCCAACTCTAAACTTTGCTACATATGATAAAGGGTTGTATGCATTGTTTAGAGTATTAGAGACATGGAAGCACTATCTTTGGCCTAAAGAATTTGTGATCCACTCTGACCATGATGATCTTAAATACCTTAGGATCCAACATAAACTAAACAGGAGACATGCTAGATGGCTAGAATTCATTGAATCATTTCCATATGTCATCAAGCAGACAAAGGGTAAAAAAAATACTGTGGTCGATGTACTTTCACGTAGATATTCTCTTTTATCCTTGTTGGATTAAAAAATCCTTGGTTTTGTATACATTAAGGATTTATATGCCACTGATAGTGATTTTAGAGAACCTTATGAACATTGTAAACCGGAGTTAGTTGGGAAAAGTTCTTTTACATGATAAATTCTTATTCCGGATTGATAAGATTTGCATTCCCAATTGCTCTATTCGTTTACTTTTATTGAAGGAATCAAATTCCGGTGGGTTAATGGGGCATTTTGGTGTTGCAAAAACATTAAGTGTTCTTAGTGAGCATTTTTATTGGCCTAGGATATCTAGAGATGTTGAGAAATTTGTGGGAAAGTGCATTGTCTGTCATAAAGCTAAATCAAAACTGAACCCAGAAGGACTATATCTTCTTCTCCCAATCCCCAACACCCCTTGGGAGGACATATCAATGGACTTTATTGTGGGGTTACCACGGACAAAGAGGGGGAGAGATTCTGTTTTTGTTGTGGTGGATCGGTTTTCAAAAATGACACATTTTATTCCTTGTCACAAAACTGATGATGCCACTAACATTGTAACAATTTTCTTTCAGGAAGTAGTCTAACTCCATGGAATGCCAAGGACCATTGTGTCAGATCGAGACATAAAATTTCTTAGTTACTTTTGGAAGACCTTGTGGAGCAAACTGGGTACAATGTTACTATTTTCCACTACTTGTCATCCGCAAACCGATGGGCAAACAAAGGTGGTGAATTGAATACTATCGTCCCTTCCACGAACAATTGTCAAGAAGAATATCAAGAATTGGGAGGAGTGTCTGCCACATGTGGAATTCTCATATAACAGGGCCAAGCATTCCACTACTCAATATTCTCCATTTGAAATTGTTTATGGATTTAACCCCCTTTCCCCTATTGATCTAGTTCCTTTGTCTTTGCAGGAAGCAGTTAATATGGATGCGAAAGGACGTGTAGAATTCATCAAGAAAATCCATGAAAAGGCAAGGATAAATATCGAGCGGATGACCCAGAAATATATTGATCGTGCAAACAAGGGTCGCAAGCAAATGTTGTTCAAGCCCGGTGACTTGGTTTGGATTCATATGCGGAAATCAAAACTCATGCCACGAGGCGATGGACCTTTCCGAGTGCTTGAGAAGATTAACAACAATGCTTATAAGATAGCTTTTCCAGGTGAGTATGGTGCAAGTGTCACTTTCAATGTTTCTGATCTTTCTCCGTCTTTGGGTGTAGAAGATGAAGAGTCGAGGGCGACTCCTTTTCAAGAGGGGGAGGATGATGCGAACCATGTTGAAGGCACCAAACTGATTACCCGAGTGGAGGAGTTGGATTTGCAAGGCCCGATGACGTGTGGGAGATTAAAGAGGCTGAATGCAACAATGGGCTCCCATCTCGCTTCATTAAAGACCCAATGGATCTTACCTTGCATGGGTGGAGGAAATGGGCCTATTATCTCACTTATTGAAGCCCAAACATGATGTTTAAAACTTGGCTGATGCGAACCATGTTGAAGGCACCGAGCCGATTACCCGAGTGGAGGAGTTGGATTTGCAAGGCCTGATGACGCGTGGGAGATTAAAGAGGCTGAATGCAACAATGGGCGCCCATATCGCTTCATTAAAGGCCCAATGGATCTTTCCATGCATGGATGGAGCAAATGGGCCTATTATCTCATTTATTCAAGCCCAAACATGATGTTTAAAGCTTGGGCCACATGGTTGCACGAATTTGGATGGCTTGCCCACATGGAGAATTCTAGAAATGGCATCTTTGGACACCGAAGTCAAATCCAGTGGGCTATGCACTCAAAGTCAAATCTGGTGGGCTATAGTTGGAAGGTTGTGTTTCACTTTTCCAAAAGTCTTTGGTAGACTTTATCTTTTTGAATTTAAGGGAACAAAGTAGTTTAGCCTTTATGAATTTAGAGTATTAGACCCTTGACTATTATACCAACCCCTTGGCTATAAATAGCCACCCCATGGCACTTGTATGGCATTCAAGAATTAATTGAGAGCTTATGCTTTGTTTCTCTCCGTTGTGTGAGAATTGTTCCGAGTTTCCCCTTGCTCTTGTGCATTTTTGCCTTGACAATCTACAAGTTAGATTGGTGATCCAAGATCACAAAGCCCCCAATTCCGCGCCTCAACCCAAGTGCGTTGTTGTGTGGATTGGCTATCACATACCTCCCTTGAGTGTGTTTTCTAAGTCGTAGGTCACGCTCCTTATAGCGTTGATTGACTACTTGCATCCGCTATCCATACCCATCATCTGCCACTTAGCCACAAGCCGCATCTTACATCTGCCGCCCTACGCCGTGAAGATCGGGTCACCCCGTGCGTCTCACATCAGTTGGTATCAGAGCTCCGGTTGACACGGTAGGCATCTATCCCTTCATTTACTTTAATTATATCCATTACCCTCCTTATCTTTCCATATTATTCACCCATTCAACAAAAAAAATCCATTTTCTTGAAAGCCTCCCGAATTGTCCTAGTTTGTGCAAGCTTGGATTATTATAAATTGAGCCAAATTTTCATTCATCTTCTTTCCGCATTTAATTCTCTATATGTGATTTGTATCCGGCAAAAAAAAAATTCTCTCAACTCATCATTTTGTGCTTTTCAAAATTAAGCACAGCCTATATTTGAGAGATTTCGAAAAAAAGAGAGAAAAAAATATATGTCTTACTCTCCGTTCAATCATCTTGTGCTTTAAAACTCCAAGCACAACACTTTTTGGGGAGAATTGACAAAAAAAAGAGCAAAAAAAAGCGGATACAATTACTACTTTGTGCTTTACCTTATTAGCACTTTCCATTTCCATATATAAATTTTTCCATCATTTTACTTCATCCCCATTTTGTATTTGGCTCATATTGTTATTCATTTATCTTATCTTGCACAATCGGGAAAACTCAAAAACCATATTTTTACCCCTCTTTTCCATCCACCTTTTATCCATTTTCTACCCTCTTTTCCCCCTTTACCCTTTACCACTCAAGCGGGTTGTGGTAAACCAGCCCCCAACACGACCTTGATTGGGGAATGATTGGTGGAAAGTGATCACCCGAAACAAGGTATTATATTTGATAGGAGCTTGGGATTCAAATTCTGTTTTGAGGGTGGAGAGAAATAAGCAAAAAAATATATATATCTTGTGTGTGTGAGTGTGTGCATCTTGTTTTGTGCGTGTGTGTACATCTTGTGTGTGTTAGTGTGTATATCTTGCGTGCGTGAGTGTGTATCCTTGTGTGTGTGAGTGTGTACATCTTGTGTGTGTGTGTGTGCATCTCGTGTGTGTGAGTCAGTGTGTATCATTGTGTGTGTTTGCCCCCCCCCCCCGGTGTGTGTTTGTGTTTGCATAACATATAATGGCAGAAGATCGTGGGAAGAAAATTGCTCAGGTTAGCGATGAAGGAAGTCGAAGTAGATCTCCCGCACCCGAAGCTACGCAATTCCAAATGCAAGCTTTGGTGAGCCACTTTGAGAAGCTTCTTGATCGAAAGTTGGAAGTGCTACATGAGAGGATTGACAACCTGGAGAATCAACCAAGCCCGAGGATGATCCATGACAACCAGCGGCGAGCTCAGGCACCACGTCGCCCCCACCTCATGGAGGAGGAGATAGAAAACTTTGATGGTGATTTCGAGGATTTCCCACAAAGGAAGAGGTTGTACCAAAAACCAAGAGAAGGCCAAAGAAGACCACATGATGATGAACTACTTGGCGGGATCAAGGTGAAGGTCCCTTCATTTCAAGGGAAAAGCGATCCGGAAGCATACTTGGAGTGGGATATGCGGATCGAGCAGGTGTTTTCATGCCATGCATATTTCGAGGAGAAAAAGGTCAAACTTGCTTCCCTTGAATTTTCTGATTATCCTTTAATTTGGTGGGATCAAATGCAAAAGGAAAGGGCAAGATATGGTGGACATCCTATCAACACTTGGGAGGAGTTGGATTTGCAAGGCCCGATGATGTGTGGGAGATTAAAGAAGCTGAATGCAATAATGGGCGCCCATATCGCTTCATTAAAGGCCCAATGGATCTTTCCATGAATGTATGGAGCAAATGGGCCTATTATCTCACTTATTCAAGCACAAACATGATGTTTAAAGCTTGGCCCACATGGTTGCACGAATTTGGATGCCTTGCCCACATAGAGAATTCTAGAAATGGCATATTTGGACACCAAAGTCAAATCCGATGGGCTATGCACTCAAAGTCAAATCCGATGGGCTATAGTTTGAAAGTTGTGTTTCACTTTTCCAAAAGTATTTGGTAGACTTTATCTTTTTGAATTTAAGGGAACAAAGTAGTTTAGCCTTTATGACTTTAAGGTATTAGACCATTGACTATTGTACCACCCCCTTGGCTATAAATAGCCACCCCATGGCACTTGTATGGCATTCAAGAATTAATTGAGAGCTTATGCTTTGTTTCTCTCCGTTGTGTGAGAGTTGTTCTGAGTTTCCCCTTGCTCTTGTGCATTCTTTCCTTGTCAGTCTACAAATTAGATTGATGATCCAAGATCACAAAGCCCCCAATTCTGTGCCTCAACCCAAGTGCATTGTTGTGTGGATTGGCTATCACATCCCTCCCTTAAGTGTGTTGTCTAAGTAGTAGGTCGCGCTCCTTATAGCGTTGATTGACTACTTGCATCCGCTATCCATACGCATCATCTGCCACTTAGCCACAAGCCGCATCTTACATCTGCCGTCCTACGCCGTGAAGATCGAGCCACCCCGTGCGTCTCACATCATTGGCCCACATGATTGCACGAATTTGGTTGCCTTGCCAACATGGAGAATTCTAGAAATTACATCTTTAGACACCAAAGTTAAATCCGGTGAGCTATGCACTCAAAGTCAAGTCCGGTGGGCTATGTTGGAAAGTTGTGTGTTACTTTTCCAAAATTCTTTATTGGACTTTATCTTTTTGACTTTTAAGGGGACAAGGTAGGTTTTGCCTTTATGACTTTAGGGTATTAGACCCTTGACCATTGTATCACCCCCTTGGGTATAAATAGTCACCCCATGGCATTGTATTTTCATTCAAGAATTAATTGAGATCTTATGCTTTGTTTCTCTCTGTTGTGTGAGGATTATCCCAGGTTTTCCCCTTTGCTCTTGTGCATTCTTGCCTTGTCAATCTACAAGTTAGATTGGTGATCCAAGATCATAAATCCCCCAATTTCGTGCCTCAACCCAAGTGTGTTGTTGTGTGGATTGGCTATCACATCCCCCTTTGAGTGTGTTGTCTAAGCAGTAGGTCGCGCTCCTTATAGCGTTGATTGACTACTTGTATCCACTATCCGTACCCATCATCCGCCACATAGCCCCGAACCACATCCTTCATCCGCCGCCCTACGCCGTGAAGATCGGGCCACCTCGTGCGTCTCACATCATTTAGGATATTTATAATTTTAGAGTTTTCAAATATTTTGAAGGTTTTTAGGGGTTTCCAGGGGTTATAGGTTTTTTCATGGTTTTCATGTTTTTTAGGCACTTTTTTGGGTTTCAGTGGTTTTATGAGTTTTTAGGGGTTTTAAGGATTTTTTTTTGTTTTTAACGTTTTTGGGGTTTTAAGGGTTTTTAGAGTTTTTGGGTTTTACATGTTTTTTATGTTTTTTTCCTTTTGTATAGTTTTTCAGGGATTTTTATGTTTTCATGTTTTTAGGGTTTTTTTTTAGGATTTTTATGGTTTTTTGGGTTGTTTAGGATTTTTAGGGATCTTGATGGTTTTTAGGGTTTTACATGGGGGGTTTCAAGTTTTTAGGGGTTTTGATGGTTTTTATGGTCTTTTGGGTTTTTGGTTTTTTTTTTCCTTCAGATTTTTAGGGGTTTTAAGGTTTTTATTGTTTTTTAAATTTTTCAAGAGTTTTAATGGTTTTTAGAGTTTTTAGCTGTTTTAGGATTTTTACGGCTGTCTAAACATTTCTAAGGTTTTTATAGGTTTTTATGGTTTTCATGAGGTTTTCATGGTTTTTATGTTTTTAAGGATTTTTAGGGATTTTTTTTAATTTTTATGGTTTTTAGGGTTGTTTATAGATTTTAGGTATTTTGAGTGGTTTTTTGGTTTTTAGGGTTATTTATGTTTTCATGGTTCTTTAGGGGGGTTTAAGATTTTTATTGCTTTTTCAGTTTTTAGTGTTTTTAGGTATTTTGAGAGTTTTTTCATTTTTTTCATGGATTTGTCGGTGTTTTTAGTGTTTTTAGGGTGTTTTGGGTTTTGGGGGTTTTTTTATGGTTTTTAAGGTTTTTTAATCTTTTAATGTTTTTATGGGTTATAAAGGTTTTTAGAATTTTAGTGGTTTCTGAGGGTTTTTATGGGTTTTTAAGGTTTTTATGGTTTTAGGAGGTTTTCCAGGTGTTAAGGGGGTTTTTACGTTTTCGTGTATTTTTAAGGGTTTTTTAGGATTTTTTTGGGTTTTGGGGTTTTTTGGTATTTGGAGGGTTTTTAGGGTTTTTCAAGGGGTTTTAGAATTTGGAGAGTTTTTTGCCTCAATAGCCTAATTGCCCTAAGTGGCCTCAGTGGCCTAATAGCCATCAATGACCCAATTGGCCCCAATGACCAAATTTGCCTAATTGGCATCAGTGGACTAATTGGCCTCAATGGCCTAAATGGTCTAATTGGCCATAGTGTCCTAATTGGCATAAATAGATTAATTGGTCTCAATGGCCTAAATAGGCCTAATTGGACACAATGGCCAAATTGAGCTCAATAACTTAATTGGCCTAATTAGATTAATTTTCCACAACTACCTAATTGGCCTAATTTGCCCAATTGGAATCAATGGCATAATTGGCCTAATTAGCCTTAGTGTCCTAATTGGCGTTAATGACCAGATTGGCCTAATTGTATTAATTGACCTAATTTGCCTCAATCCCATAATTAGCTTCAATGGCCTAATTGGTCTCACTGGCCTAATTGGACTCAACAACACAATTAGGCCAAATTGGCCTCATTGTCCTCAATGGCATAGTTGTAATAATTGGACTAATTGACCTATATGGCATAATTAGACTAATTGACTTTATTAGACTCAATGGACTAATTAGTCACTCTGACCTAATTTGCCTAATTTGCCTAATTTGCCTAATTTGCCTAATTCACCTCAATGACCTAATTGATTTTGATTGCCTAATTGACATAATTGGCCTCAATGACCTCAATGGCCTAATAGTTCTTAATGGAATAATTGGCATAATTTTCTTAATTGGCCTCAATGGCCTAATTTGCATAATTGGCCTAATTGCCCACAAGGGCCTAATTGGCACAATTGGCCTCAATGACCTAATTCGCCTAATTCGCCTCAAAGGATTAATTGGTCTCAATTACCTAATTGGCCTAATTTGCCTAATTCACCTCAATTGTCTAATTTGCTTTAATGGGCCAATTGGCATAATTTGCCTAATTGGCATCAACGATCTAATTGGCCTAATTGGTCTCAATGACCTAATTGGATTCAATGGCCTAATAGGTCTCGGTGGCCTCAATGGCCTAATTGGTCTCAATGGCCTAATTGGTGTAATTATTCTAATTGACATAATGGGCCTAATTGGCCACAATGACATAATTGTCCTCAATGACATAATTTTCCTCAATGGCCTATTGGCATAATCGGCACAATTGGCCCCAATGGACTCATTGGCATAATTTGCCTAACTGGCCTCCATGGTCTCATACACCTCATTGGCCTAATTGGCCTCAATGGAATCAATGACCTCATCGACCCAATCGCCCAATCGGTTTAATTTGCCTTTATGACCTAATTGACATGATTTGCCTCATTAACCTAATTGACCTCATTGGCCTCAATGGCCTAATTGGATTCAATTGTCTAATTGGATTATTGGTCTAATTAACATCAATTGGCCTAATTGGGCTAATTGGCCTTAATGGATTAATTAGTCTCAATGACCTAATTTTCCTAATTTGCATAATTAGCCTAATTGGGAAAATTGGCCTCAATTTTTCTAATTGGTTTCAGTGGCCAAATTTTCCAAATTTGCATTAATGGCCTAATTGGCCTTAATGGCCTCATTGGCCTCAACGACCTAATTGGCCTCAACGGCCTAATTGGCCTCAATGGACTAATTGGCCGCAACGGCTTAATTGGCACCAAAGGCCTAATTGGCTTCAATGACCTAATTAGCCTCAATAGCCTAATTAGCCTAATTTTTTAAATTGGATTCATTGGCATCAATGGCCTTATTAGCCTCAATGACCTAATTTGCCTAATTGGAAAAATAGCCTAATATGCCTAATTGGCCTTAATTGGCTCAATTAACTATAATGGTCTAATGATGCGGATCATGGTGCACACATGCAGCAAGGAGGTGATGATATGATACCGTATATGAGTGCGATATTCGTTGGCAAAAATGCGGAAACACAAGCGAAGAAAGAAGAGGGGAATGAAAATTAAAAGAAATGCTATAGGAATAAAAGGGGAAGGGGATGATCAATTAGGACCCCAAGGAGACTTGCCCCTTGAAACTCTAATTATAAAGCGCCACAAAGGTTGATCACTCCTTTGATGAGCCTTACTTGCATTCACCTAAGAACACAAGAAACACAAGCATAATAATGCTAGAAACTCTCAAATTCGAAATTAACCTTCAAGGGGGTACAAGAGGTGGCTATTTATAGCCAAATGAGAGGAATACATGTCAAACTACCTATCCCACAAAAGTCTAAAGCCTATCCCACGAATTTGACTTTGTTTACACATGTCCATGACTTTAGGGGACAAGATATCTCTAAAGAAGACTTTTAGGAACCACCCCAAAGACTTTGAAGATTCCCACCATGGATTTGGAGACAAGGGGCCCACCACTTTTGACATTGGAGATTTCCTTCATGCAAGTGGATTGAATTTCGTGGAAGCATATGGGTGGTCCTTTTAGGTTCACTTTTGGGCTTTAATAAGTGTGATTAAAGGCCCATTTGCTCCTCCCATGCATGCATGTTGGGCCTCCTCTTGTAATTTCAAAATGAGGCCATGTAAAGCCTCTCTCATCCTCCTCATTCTTCCTCTTGTCATTGGGCCACCAATCCCATGCAATGGGTCTTTTCCATTAATGTTCCTTTCACGGTCAATGCCATGATCACCCTCAACTCCTTGCTGCTTGTGTGCACCATGATCCGCATCATCCCCTCCCTCTTCAAAAGGATTCGTCCTCGAATCTGCATATTCAAAAGGAGAGAGATCAGAAATATTAAAGGTAGCACTCACGTTTCCATACCTGTTGGGCAAGTCAATCTTGTAGGCATTATCATTGATTCTTTCTAAAACTTGAAATGGACCATCTCCTCGTGACTGAAGTTTTGATTTTCTTTGCTCCGGGAACCTTTCCTTCCTCAAATGCACCCACACCCAATCTCCAGGTTCTAGTACAACCTTATGCCTACCCTTGTTTGCTTGCTTTGCATAGTGTTCATTTCTTCTTTCAATGTTGGCTTTCACCTTGGCATGTAAATCCCGAACAAATTTGGCCTTCTCATCACCTGCGAGATCAACAACCTCATTAGTAGGCAATGAAAGAATATCTAATGGAGTCATTGGATTAAATCCATATACAATCTCAAAAGGTGAGAAGTTAGTAGTGGAATGAACTACTCGGTTATATGCAAACTCTATGTGTGGCAAACATTTTTCCTATTTCTTTAGATTTTTTTGAATTATTGCACGCAATAAGGTAGAAAGAGTCCTATTCACCACTTCAGTTTGCCCATCAGTTTGAGGATGTGCAACAGTTGAGAACAATAATTTAGTTCCCAATTTATTCCACAATGTCCTCCAAAAGTGGCTAAGGAATTTCACATCCCTATCACTTACAATGGTTTTGGGCAGTCCATGTAATCTCACAATTTCTTTGAAAAACAAATCTGCTATATGTATAGCATCATTAGTTTTTGAGCATGCAATGAAATGGGCCATTTTGCTAAAGCGATCCACGACAACAAAAATGCTATCTCTTCCCGATTGGGATCGAGGCAATCCCAACACAAAATCCATAGAGATGTCGGTCCAAGGATGGGATGGAACGGGCAAGGGGGAATACAATCCATTTGGTTGAACCTTGGACTTTGCATGCTTACAAGTGACACACCTAGCACAAATTGCAATAACATCTTTTCTCATGCTTGGCCAATAAAAATGTTCATGCAAAGTAGCTAGTGTTTTATCAACCCCAAAATGCCCCATCAAACCACCCCCATGAGTTTCTTTTACAAGCAATTCTCGAGTTGAACAATTTGGAATGCACAATTTATCCCTTTTGAAAAGAAACCCGTCATTTTTGTAATAGTCTTTAAAACCATGTTTTTCACAAGATGTCCAAATTTTAGAAAAATCTCCATCATTTTCATACATTCCCTTTAGTAACTCAAGTCCAAGTAATCTAGAATGAAGAGAAGTAAGAAGTGAATACCTTCGTGAAAGAGCATCAGCAACCACATTTTCCTTACCTTTTTTGTGCTTGATCACGTAGGGGAAAGTCTCAATGAATTCCAGCCAAGATGCATGCCGCCGATTCAACTTACCTTGGGACTTCAAATACTTAAGGCTTTCATGGTCAGAATGAATAATAAACTCTTTAGGCCATAAGTAATGTTGCCATGTTTCCAGGGTTCGTTTCAAAGCATAAAGTTCTTTATCGTAAGTTGAATAATTTAATGCTGCCCCGTTCAATTTCTCACTAAAGTAAGCAATTGGACGTGACTCTTGAGTCAAAACAGCACCAATTCCAACTCCCGATGCATCACACTCAATTTCAAAGACTTTGGTGAAATCGGGTAGCCTTAAAAGGGGAGCATTGACCAATTTTTCTTTGAGTGTGTTAAAAGCTTTTTCTTGTTTTTCACCCCATTTAAAGACCACATGTTTCTTTACAAGTTCATTAAGAGGTGCAGCGATGGATGAAAAATCCTTTACAAACCTCCTATAAAAGCTTGCCAATCCATGAAAACTTCTAACCTCGGTTGCACTCTTCGGTGTGGGCCACTCCTGAATTGCTTTGATCTTTTCATCATCCACACGAATCCCTTCCGCCCCTACAACAAAGCCAAGAAACACAACAGAATCCATGCAAAAGGAACATTTTTGAAGATTGGCATAAAGTTGGTTTTGTTTAAGGGTCTCACACACCAAACGCAAGTGTTCAACATGGTTGTCTAATGATTTGCTATACACTAAGATATCATCAAAATAGACACCCACAAATTTTCCAATGAATGAACGAAGGACATGGTTCATTAAGCTCATGAATGTACTTGGTGCATTAGTTAAACCAAATGGCATAACTAACCACTCATACAAACCAAACTTAGTTTTAAAAGCAGTTTTCCACTCATCTCCTTCTTTCATTCGAATTTGGTGGTATCCACTTTTAAGATCAATTTTTGAAAACAAAGAGGCCCCATGTAATTCATCAAGCATGTCATCAAGTCGAGGGATGGGATAACGGTACTTAACTGTTATTTTGTTGATGGCGCGACAATCCACACACATCCGCCATGTTCCATCTTTCTTGGGTACTAGGATCACCGGAACGGCGCAGGGACTCATGCTTTCCCTTACTAATCCTTTCTTCATGAGTTCTTCAACTTGACACTGGATCTCTCTAGTCTCTTCCGGATTAGCTCTATATGCTGGCCTATTTGGAATTGCGGCACCGGGTATGAAGTCAATCCTATGCTCAATGCCTCTCAAAGGGGGTAGTCCATCGGGTGTTTCTTTAGGAAACAAATCACCAAATTCCTGTAGCAAAGACACAACACAAGAAGGCAAAGAATGGTGAAGTTCATTAGTTGCAAGGTAGGCATCCTTACTAATGAGTAAGAACACTTTCCCGCTCAATAAAGCACCTTTCATCTCACTTTTTCCAGAAAATAAACTCACCTTTCGCTCATCACTCTTGTTTTCATCTCTTTGATTTCCCTCATTTCTTTTTATGCCACTCGACTCTCCTTTTTCACTCTTAATTTTTCCACTCTTTTCATTTTTTTCTCTCATTTCCTTTTTCATCAACTCATCACTCTCTTTTTTATCACTCAAAATTTTATTTTTCCCACTATCTTTTTCACTCATTTCTTTTTTCTTTTTGTATTCTTTCTCTATCCTCACTTGATCTTCATATGCTTGTATGGGACTTAGAGGAGTCAAAACAATCTTTCGACCGCTGAAATGAAAAGAGAAGCGGTTAGCATAGCCATCATACATCACCCTCCTATCAAATTGTCATGGTCTCCCTAGTAGCAAATGTCCAGCTTGCATCGGAGCAACATCACACAACACCTCATCATGATATTTTCCAATGGAAAAAGAAACTATGGCTTGTTTTGTGACCCTCACTTCTCCACTATCATTCAACCATTGCAATCTATAGGGTCTAGTATGCCTTAGAGTAGGCAAACTCAACTTTTCCACCAACAATGTACTCGCCACATTGGTACAACTTCCACTATCAATGATCATACTACATACCTTCTCCTTGATGTGGCATCTCGTATGAAAAATATGTTCCCGTTGCTCCTCATCATGATCATCTTTGGGTTGAATGTTTAAAGCTATTCTTGCCACCAATGCATCTCCATGTACGGGTTCTTCAACTTCTACATCGGAACCCTCCTCCAAAGATGGAATCTCATCATCGCTAGAGTGCTCACTAAGGATGTCTCCATTATCCAAAATAATCATGGCCCTTTTGTTTGGACATTGAGATGCAATATGACCATGTCCTTGACACTTAAAACACTTTATATCACGAGATTTAGAAGGGAAATTTGTGTCCATTTTTCCTTTTGAATCAGTGGGGAAGAACTTATTTTTGGCCTCGTCTCTTTGTTTTGGAACAAATTTAGAATCCCTTAGTTTCGTTTCATTCCACTTAGAAATTGATTTTGGATCTTTCCGGTTATCCTTCCAAAAATTATGGGAACTTACTTGAATTCTCCGAGAATGTAGTTGTTTTTCGACCTTTACTGCCTTATGTAGCAACTCCTCCATGTCAATGTAGGTCTGTAGTTCCACCACATCTCTAATTGCCGGATTCAAGCCATTGATGAACCTTGCCATGGTAGCTTCGCGATCCTCCTCCAAATTGGCTCGAATCATTGATATCTCCATTTCCTTGTAGTATTCCTCCACACACATGGAACCTTGCACAAGTTTTTGTAACTTCAAATGTAAGTCTCGATAGTAATGACTAGAAATGTACCTTTTATGCATTACTATCTTCATTTCTTCCCATGTTCGAATTGGCCTTTCTCCATTTCGTCGTCGACTTACTTGTAATTGGTCCCACCAAATACTTGCATAGTCATTGAACTCAAGGGCTGCCAATTTTACCTTCTTCTCCTCCGAGTAGTTGTGAAGTCCAAACACATGGTCAACCTTCCGCTCCCACTCCAAATAAAGTTCTGGGTCACTCTTCCCTTGAAAGGGTGGAAGTGTCACTTTGATGCTTCCCAAGTCACTATCTCTCCAAGCAGCACGTTGCCCTCGCCTAGGAATTGATTCTTCGAAATCGGAGTACTCATCATCACCTTCATGAATTTCTTGCCTTCTTGGAGCCTTTGAAGATGAGGAACTTTGTATATCATCCAACCTAGCATTCAATCTTGTAAACTGGTCAGCGACTGCTTTCATGAATAATTTAATGTCGATCTCACTTCTTTCTCCCTCACTTGCCATTTTTTTTAATTCCTCACACACTCTTTCTCTTTTTTTTTTATCTCTCAAAAGGTTCCTCACACTTTCTAGCACAACAACTTGGTTCCTACAAGTGTTCTTAAATAGAATCAAGAAGACAACTAGTAGAAGCAATCATTTCATGGCAATCTTTAAAAATCAGAAATTTTAAAAGGGTTTGAATCAATGAGGTCCAAGAAACGTGGGGGGGTAAATGGGAGAAACGGTTATAGAAGAAGGTTGGATATGGATGAAGGAAAGAAGATGATGGATAAGAAAATTGCAATCAAATTTATGACATATGAGCAAACGCAATGTTTCAAATGAGCAGCTTCCCTTTTTTTTGTATTTTTTTTTTGATTGATTTTTTTTTTGCTACTCAACAAACAAGAATTGCAAAGAGTGTGCTTTTCATGCTCAAAGTACAACAAATGGAAAATGTACTAATCTGATTGCAATGATGTAAATGGTTGTGATAACTTGAACTTCAAACTCAAATGGAAATCCGCCTTGGAGATTGTTAGATTTCACAAGGGTGAAACTGTAGCACGAATTTATTCGGCTATATCTCCAAATATAGGTGTCGGATTTTAGTGTTTCCAAATCGAGAAGAAAGATGAGATTCTGAACTATTAAAATGACATATTATACGCCCAGAAACTCAAAGAGAAAGCAGACGAAAATATGGAAGAAAGTTCCGTCCAGAATGGGTGATGGCAGAAAACGGAAGAAGGGGGAGAAAAAAAAAGATGGGAGAAATAGAAATGAAAGAACCTGGTTTCCGTTGCCTTCCTCTGATACCAAATGATATGATACCGTATATGAGTGCGATATTCGTTGGCAAAAATGCGGAAACACAAGCGAAGAAAGAAGAGGGGAATGAAAATTAAAAGAAATGCTATAGGAATAAAAGGGGAAGGGGATGATCAATTAGGACCCCAAGGAGACTTGCCCCTTGAAACTCTAATTATAAAGCGTCACAAAGGTTGATCACTCCTTTGATGAGCCTTACTTGCATTCACCTAAGAACACAAGAAACACAAGCATAATAATGCTAGAAACTCTCAAATTCGAAATTAACCTTCAAGGGGGTACAAGAGGTGGCTATTTATAGCCAAATGAGAGGAATACATGTCAAACTACCTATCCCACAAAAGTCTAAAGCCTATCCCACGAATTTGACTTTGTTTACACATGTCCATGACTTTAGGGGACAAGATATCTCTAAAGAAGACTTTTAGGAACCACCCCAAAGACTTTGAAGATTCCCACCATGGATTTGGAGACAAGGGGCCCACCACTTTTGACATTGGAGATTTCCTTCATGCAAGTGGATTGAATTTCGTGGAAGCATATGGGTGGTCCTTTTAGGTTCACTTTTGGGCTTTAATAAGTGTGATTAAAGGCCCATTTGCTCCTCCCATGCATGCATGTTGGGCCTCCTCTTGTAATTTCAAAATGAGGCCATGTAAAGCCTCTCTCATCCTCCTCATTCTTCCTCTTGTCATTGGGCCACCAATCCCATGCAATGGGTCTTTTCCATTAATGTTCCTTTCACGGTCAATGCCATGATCACCCTCAACTCCTTGCTGCTTGTGTGCACCATGATCCGCATCAGGTGAGGGTGATCATGGCATTGATCGTGGAAGGAGCATTAATGGACAAGACCCATTGCATGGGATTGGTGGCCCAATGACAAGAGGAAGAATGAGGAGGATGAAAGAGACTTTACATGGCCTCATTTTGAAATTACAAGAGGAGGCCCAACATGCATGCATGGGAGGCGCAAATCGGCCTTTAATCACACTTATTAAAGCCCAAAAGTGAACCTAAAAGGCCCACCCATATGCTTCCACGAAATTTAATCCACTTGCATGAAGGAAGTCTCTAATGTCAAAAGTGGTGGGCCCCTTGTATCCAAATCCATGGTGGGAATCTTCAAAGTCTTTGGGGTGGTTTTTAAAAGTCATCTTTAGAGATATCTTGTCCCCCAAAGCCATGGACATGTGTAAACAATGTCAAAATCATGGGATAGGCTTTAGACTTTTGTGGGATAGGTAGTTTGACATGTATTCTTCTCATTTGGCTATAAATAGCCACCTCTTGTACCCCTTGAAGGTTGATTTTGAATTTGAGAGTATCTAGCATTATTATGCTTGTGTTTCTTGTGTTCTTAGGTGAATGCAAGTAAGACTCATCAAATGAGTGATCAACCTTTGTGGCGCTTTATAATTAGAGTTTCAAGGGGCAAGTCTCCTTGGAGTCCTAATTGATCATTCTCTTTCCCTTTTATTCCTCTTGCATTTCTTTTTATTTCCATTCCTCTCTTCTTTCTTAGCTTGTGTTTCCGCATTTTTTGCCAACAGAAACCAGGTTCTTTCATTTCTATTTCTCCCATCTTTTTTTTCTTCCCCTTCTTCTATTTTCTGTCATCACCCATTCTGGACGAAACTTTCTTCCATATTTTCGTCTGCTTTTTCTTTGAGTTTCTGGGCGTATAATATGTCATTTTAATATTTCGGAATCTCATCTTTCTTCTCGATTTGGAAAAACTAAAATCCGACACCTATATTTGGAGATATAGCCGAATCAATTCGTGCCACAGTTTCACCCTTGTGAAATCTAACAATCTCCAAGGCGGATTTCCATTTGAGTTTGAAGTTCAAGTTATCACAACCATTTAAATCATTGCAATCATATTAGTACATCTTTCATTTTTTTTGTACTTTGAGCACGAAAGGCGCACTCTTTGCAATTCTTGTTTGTTGAGTAGCAAAAAAAATCATCAAAAAAAAATACAAAAAAAAAAGGAAGCTGCTCATTTGAAACATTGCGTTTGCTCATAAGTTATAAATTTTATTGCAATTTTCTTATCCACCATCTTCTTTCCTTCATCCATATCCAACCTTCTACTATAACCATTTCTCCCATTTTCCTCTCATATTTCTTGGACAACATTGATTCAAACCCTTTTAAAATTTCTGATTTTTAAAGATTGTCATGAATTGATTGCTTCTTACTAGTTGTCTTCTTGATTCTATTTAAGAACACTTGTAGGAACCAAGTTGTTGTGATAAAAAGTGTGATAAACCTTTTGAGATATTAAAAAAAAGTGAGAGAAAGAATGTGCGAGGAATTAAAAAAATGGCAAGTGAGGGAGAAAGAAGTGAGATCGACATTAAATTATTCACGAAAGCAGTTGCTGACCATTTTAAAAGATTGAATGCTAGGTTGGATGATATGCAAAGTTCCTCGTCTTCGAAGGCTCCAAGAAGGCAATAAATTCATGAAGGTGATGATAAGTACTCCGATTTCGAAGAATCAATTGCAGGGCAAGGGCAACGTGTTGCTTGGAGAGAAAATGACTTGGGAAGCATCAAAGTGACACTTCCATCCTTTCAAGGGAAGAGTGACCCAGAACTTTATTTGGAGTGGGAGCGGAAGGTTGACCATGTGTTTGGACTTCACAACTACTCGGAGGAGAAGAAGGTAAAATTGGCGGCACTTGAGTTCAATGACTATGCAAGTATTTGGTGGGACCGATTACAGGCAAGTCGACGAAGAAATGGAGAAAGGCCAATTCGAACTTGGGAAGAAATGATGATATTAATGCGCAAAAGGTACATTTCTAGTCATTACAATCGATATTTGCATTCGAAGTTACAAAAACTTATGCAAGGTTCCATGTGTGTGGAGGAATACTACAAGGAAATGGAGATATCAATGATTCGAGCCAATTTGGAGGAGGATCGTGAAGCTGCCATGGCAAGGTTCGTCAATGGCTTGAATCCGGAAATTAGAGATGTGGTGGAACTACAGACTTATATTGACATGGAGAAGTTGCTAAATAAGGTGGTGAAGGTCGAAAATCAACTACAATCTCAAAGGAGTCAAGTAAGTTCTCATAATTTTTGGAAGGATAACTGATACGCGATGCAAGACCCGCTAGGAACTTTGTATAATATTTGCACGTTGAGCACCCAGATCGCCGCAAGAAAACAAGTGAATGTGGTGTGCGGATAGTGAAAATGAGAAGGAAGGGGGAAATGGTCAAGGTAGAACCCAAAGAGAACTTTTCTCTAAGAACTGTAGCCACAAGACGCCACAAAGAATGACCAATCCTTTGATAAGTCAAGAATTAAGCAAGAACACAAAGGTTGCAAGAAAAACTCACCATAATAACATTACTTTCATTCATGATCTCTCAAAAGTACAAGGGGTTGCTATTTATAACCAAAGAGAGAAGGAAATTCGAATCACACCATGGGGTGGATTTTACATTAGTCTAACACCTAGTTTCCACAAGTCAAAAAGCCTAAATGATGACTTTGACAACTTTGGCACTTGCCCATGACTTTAGGAGATAAGTAGCACACCCTTTTGGAAAAGTAAAGACAAGTATCCTACCACCTTTTGACTTTGAAGATTCCATGGTGGGGTGGGCTTGAAAATTCGTAGCACCACTTGGGTTGGATTTTTAAAAGCATGTTTGGGCCTTAATTAAAGTAATTATAGGCTCAGATGCTTCCCCCAAGCATGGGTGTTGGGCCTCCTCATGGAATTCCATGATTAACCCATTTAAGGCCTCCTTCATTCTCTTGGTCCGTTCCCTTGTCATTGGGCCGCCGATTCCACGCAATGGGTCTTGTCCACTTGTGTGCATTCCGCCCTCCTCATCAAGCCCACCTCCAACCCCATGATGCCCATGTGTGCCATGATCCTCATTAATAACTGGAAAGATCCGAAATCAACTTCTAAGTGGAATGAAACAAAACCAAGAGATTCCAAATTTGTTCCAAAACAAAGAGAAGATGCCAAAAATAAGTTCTTCCCCACTGTTTCAAAAGGAAAATGGATGCAAATTTCCCTTCAAAATCTCATGATATAAAGTGTTTTAAGTGTCAAGGACATGGTCATATTGCAACTCAATGCCCAAACAAAAGGGCCATGATTATTTTGGATAATGGAGACATCCTTAGTGAACACTCTAGCGATGATGAGATTCCATCTTTGGAGGAGGGTTCGGATATTGAAGTTGAAGAACCCGTACATGGAGATGCATTGGTGGCAAGAAGAGCTTTAAACATTCAACCCAAAGATGATCATGATGAGGAGCAGCATGAGCATATTTTTCATATGAGATGCCACATTAGGGAGAAGGTATGTAGCATGATCATTGATAGTGGAAGTTGTACTAATGTGGCTAGTACCTTGTTGGTGGAGAAGTTGAGTTTGCCTACTCTAAGGCATACTAGACCTTATAGAATGCAGTGGTTGAATGATAGTGGTGAAGTAAGGGTCACAAAATAATCCATAGTTTCTTTTTCCAATGGAAAATATCAGGATGAGGTGTTGTGTGATGTTGCTCCAATGCAAGTTGGACATTTGCTACTAGGGAGACCGTGGTAATTTGATAGGAGGGTGATGTATGATGGCTACACTAACCGCTTCTCTTTTCATTTTAGCAGTAGAAAGATTGTTTTGACTCCTCTAAGTCCCATACAAGCATATGGAGATCAAGTGAGGATAGAGAAAGAATACAAAAAGAAAAAAAAAAATGAGTGAAAAATAAAGTGGGAAAAATAAAATTTGGAGTGATAAAAAAGAGAGTGATGAGTTGATAAAAAAGGAAATGAGAGAAAAAAAATGAAAAGAGTGGAAAAATTAAGAGTGAAAAAGGAGAGTCAAGTGACATAAAAAGAAATGAGAGAAATCAAAGAGATGAAAACAAGCATGATGAGCGAAAGGTGAGTTTATTTTCTGGAAAAAGCGAGGTGAAAGGTGCTTTATTGAGCGGGAAAGTGTTCTTAATTGTTATTAAGGATGATTACCTTGAAACTAATAAACTTCACCATTCTTTTTCTTCTTGAGTTATGTCTTTACTGCAGGAATTTGGTGATTTGTTTCCCGAAGAAACACCCGATGGATTACCCCCTTTGAGAGGCATTGAGCATCGGATTGACTTCATACCCGGTACCACAATTCCCAACAGGCCAGCATATAGAGATAATCCGGAATAGACTAGAGAGATCCAATATCAAGTTGAAGAACTCATGAAGAAAGGATTAGTAAGGGAAAGCCTGAGTCCATGCACCATTCCGGTGATCCTAGTACCCAAGAAAGATGGAACATGGAAAATGTGTGTGGATTGTCGCGCCATCAACAAAATAACAGTTAAGTACTGTTATCCCATCCCTCGACTTGATGACATGCTTGATGAATTACATGTGGCATCTTTGTTTTCTAAAATTGATCTTAGAAGTGGATACCACCAAATTCGAATGAAAGAAGGAGATGAGTGCAAAACTGCTTTTAAAACTAAGTTCGGTTTGTATGAGTGGTTAGTTATTCCATTTGGTTTAACTAATGCACCAAGTACATTCATGAGCTTAATGAACCATGTCCTTCGTTCATTCATTGGAAAATTCATGGTTGTCTATTTTGATGATATCTTGGTGTATAGCAAATCTCTAGACAACAATGTTGAACACTTGCGTTTGGTGTGAGACCCTTAATTCAGCCTAAAAATTGAAATCTATTTCTTCTCGTTGTCTAGAAATGGTGTGAGGACTAACGAGTCCAAATTTGTATTCATGGGAAAATCCCTTCAATTGTTTTTCATATATACGCCTGTGAAAAATATGAAATGTATTTAGAAATAATTAACATAGTATATCAGTTTCTGTAAAATCAAATCATGAAAACTTACCCCATGTATACATTTATAACTGAGGCGCCTAACTAGTCGTATGTGATGATTTTAGCTACAGTGTCAGCACTAACGAAATCTAATGTTTCCACTCCGTACATATCTTTTTCACAAACAATTGTGTGACTCTTACCCCCTTTCATTTTCGTATCCATATGAGCTTGCAATGATATTAAATGTGGATATAGAATGGGCGGAGTGAAGGTGCTCTCAGTAGATCGTTTTGATCGGTTGGTTGATCCTTTTGAGCCGCTCTTTCATTTTAGCTCCTCCATTTTGTCCTTTTGTAATAACATTCATCTCTTCAGCCCTTTTCTAATTTAATGTAAAAGGTTCTGGTTGAAAAATGAATTCGAAATGAATACCTCCAGGTCGACATGTTTTTTTACAAGATTCGACAACCAAGCAATGAATGTTCCAACATCTTTTTCCACCATATGAATGTCATCATCGTCATTTGGCACGGGTATCTCGGTGCTAGGCTCATGAGCTACGTTAATCGACACTCTGACAAGACCGGTTGGAAGTGGTCTTGACACGCGATGCAAGACCCGCTAGGAAGTGTCCTAGAAACCTTGTATAATGTCCGCGCTTTGAGCACCCGGATCGATGCAAGAAAACAAGTGAATGTGATGTGCGGATAGTGAAAATGAAAAGGAAAAGGGGAAATGGTCAAGGTAGAATCCAAAGAGAACTTGTCTCTAAGAACTCTAGCCACAAGACGCCACAAAGGATGACCAATCCATTGATAAGTCAAGAATTAAGCAAGAACACAAAGGTTGCAAGCAAAACTCACCATAATAACATTACTTTCATTCATGATCCTTCAAGAGTACAAGGGGGTGGCTATTTATAGCCAAATAAACTTGAAATTCGAATTACACATGGGGTGGCCCTTTACATTAGTCTAATGGCTAGTTTTCCATAGTCAAAAAGCCTATAGGATGCTTTTGACAACTTTGGCACATGACCATGACTTTAGGAGACAAGTAGCACACCCTTTTGGAAAAGTAAAGACAAGTAGCCCACCACCTTTTGACTTTGAAGATTCCATGGTGGGTGGGCTTGAAATTTCGTATCACCACTTGGGTTGGGTTTTTAAAAGCATGTTTGGGCCTTAATTAATGTAATTATAGGCCCGGATTCTTCCCCCAAGCAAAGGTGTTGGGCCTCCTCTTGGAATTCTATGATTAATCCATTTAAGGCCTCCTTCATTCTCTTGGTCCGCTCCCTTGTCATTGGGCCTCCAATTTCATGCAAATGGTCTTGTCCACTTATGTGCATTCCACCTTCCTCATCATGTCCGCCTCCAACCCCGTGATTCCCATGTGTTCCATGATCCTCATCATCTCCTCCCTCCTCAAAAGGATTCGTCCTCGAATCTGAAAATTCAAAGGGAGAAAGATCAGCAACATTAAAGGTACCACTAACATTCCCATACCTGTCGGGTAAATCAATCTTGTAGGCATTATCATTGATCTTCTCTAAGACTTGGAAATGACCATCTCCTCGTGGATGAAGTTTTGATTTTCATTGCTCCGGAAACCTCTCCTTCCTCAAGTGTAGCCACACCCAATCTCCAGGTTGAAACACCATTTTTCACCGACATTTGTTGGCGTGCTTCGCTACTTGTTCATTCTTCCGCTCAATGTTTGCCTTTACCTTTACATGGAACTCCTGCACAAACTTTCCCTTCTTTTCACCTTCGAGATTCGAAAATTGATTAGTAGGCAAAGGTAAAATATCAAGTGGAGTTAATGGGTTAAAACCATACACAACTTCAAACGGTGAAGCATTAGTAGTGGAGTGAACCACTCGATTATAAGCAAACTCAATGTGAGGCAGGCATCTTTTCCAATGTTTTAGATTTTTTCTAAGGATGGAACGCAACAATGTGAAAAGTGTCCTATTGACCACCTCAGTTTGACCATCTGTTTGTGGGTGTGCAGTGGTGGAGAACAAAAGTTTGGTTCCAAGTTTGTTCCACAATGTCCTCCAGAAGTGACTAAGGAATTTGACATCTCTGTCACTCACAGCGCTCTTGGGTGAGCCATGCAACCTAACAATTTCCCTGAAAAACAAATCAGCAATATGAGTTGCATCATTGGTTTTGGAACAAGCAATAAAATGAGCCATTTTACTAAACCTTTCCACCACCACAAAGATGCTATCCTTACCTGATTGTGATCTTGGCATGCCGAGGACAAAATCCATTGAAATGTCAACCCAAGGATGAGAAGCAACAGGCAAAGGGGTGTATAAGCCATGTGGAAGCACTTTTGACTTTGCATGTTTACACACATTACAATTTCCACAAACACTTACCACATCCCTATGCATGTGAGGCTAATAAAAATGTTCACTCAATAAGGACAATGTTTTCTCAACCCCAAAATGCCCCATTAATTCACCACCATGAGTTTCTCTAACAAGCAATTCACGCATAGAACAAGATGGAACACACAATTTACTTTTCCGAAAAAGAAATCCACCATGTTTGTAAAAATCACTTTTGCCATGTTTTTCACACAACTTCCAAATTTCAGAAAAATCCACATCATTCTCATACATTCTTTTCAACATTTCAAAACCAAGTATTTTAGCATGCATTGAAGTAATAAGAGAATATATCCTAGACAAAGCATCAGCGACAACATATTATTTTCCTTGTTTGTGCTAAATAATGTAAGGAAATGTTTCAATGAATTCAAGCCATCTTGCATGTCGCCTATTCAACTTTCCTTGTGACTTAAGAAATTTTAGGCTTTCATGATTCGAATGAATCACAAATTCCATTGGCCACAAGTAATGTTGCCAATTTTCTAAAGTTCTTTTGAGAGCATAAAATTCCTTGTCATAGGTGGAGTAGTTCAATGCAGCCCCATTAAGCTTCTCACTAAAGTATGCGATAGGCTTAGAGTCTTGCATTAAAACAGCCCCAATTCCTATTCCAGAGGCATCACACTTAACCTCAAAAACTTTAGAAAAGTCAGTCATAACTAAGATAGGTGAATTGGTCAACTTACCTTTGAGTGTGGAGAAAGCTTCCTCTTGAGCTTTTCCCCACTTGAAACTCACCCCTTTCTTGACCAACTCATTCAATAGTGCCGCGATGGTTGAAAAGTCCCTCACGAACCTTCGGTAAAAACTTGCAAGTCCATGGAAGCTCCTCACCTCGTTGGCATTCTTTTGTTGTGGCCAATCCCGAATCGCCTTCACCTTCTCTTCATAAACCCTCATGCCATCAGCTCCTACCACAAAACCAAGGAAAACAACTGAATTTAAACAAAATTTACATTTTTTCAAATTTGCAAACAACCTATTTTTCCTAAGAGTCTCAAAAACATGTTTCAAATGTTCATGATGTTCATCAAGGCTCTTAGAATAAACAAGGATGTCATCAAAATAAACAACCACAAATTTCCCAATGAATGGACGGAAAACATGATTCATTAAATTCATGAATGTACTAGGGGCGTTAGTTAGTCCAAAAGGCATAACTAGCCATTCATACAATCCAAACTTAGTTTTAAATGCGGTTTTCCATTCATCTCCCTCTTTCATTCTAATTTGATGGTATCCTCTCCTTAGGTCAATTTTAGTAAACAAGCATGCACCATGGAGTTCATCAAGCATATCATCCAAACGAGGTATGGGATAACGATACTTTGCCGTGATTTTGTTGATAGCTCGACAATCAACACACATTCTCCACTTACCATCTTTTTTTGGGACAAGGATTACCGGTACCGCACACGGACTCAAGCTCTCTCGAACAAATCCCTTCCTTAGCAATTCTTCCACTTTTCGTTGGATTTCTCGAGTCTCCTCCGGGTTAGCCCGATAAGCTCTTCGATTTGGAAGCGTTGCTCCGGGGAGGAAGTTGATGTGGTGCTCGATACCCCGCAAGGGAGGTAAGCCATCAGGAATTTCCTCCGGGAACACATCACCAAAGTTCTGCAAAAGAGACATAACACTAGAAGGCATTGAAAGGTTATGAGAGTTAGTGGTAAAACATTCTCCCTTCCATAGAAGCACAAGAGTTTCCTCCCCCTCTAAAGCTCTCTCTATCTCTCTTTTTCCTGAAAATAAGCTCACCTTTCCCTCAACACTCTTGTTTTCACTCTTATTTTCACTCTTGTGTTCAACTCTTTTATTTCCCTCATTTTTTTGCTTTCACTCAACACTCCTTTTTCACTCTTAATTTTTCCACTCTTCTCATTCTCTCTATTTTTTTATCTCTTTTCCTTTTCTCTCTTCTCACAATCTCGCTCAATCCTCACTTGGTCTTCATAAGCTTGCAAAGGCCTCAATGGTGTAAGAATAACCGTCCTCCCGTTGTACTCAAAGGAATAGCGGTTGGTGTATCCATCATGTGTGACCCTCCTATCAAATTGCCAAGGCCTTCCCAACAAAATATGACTAGCATGCACTGGAAAAACATCACACATCACCTTGTCTTCATACTTCCCAATAGAAAATGGAACTTGTGCTTGCTTAGTCACTTTGACATCCCCGCTTTTATTTAACCATTGCAATCTATAAGGCCTAGGATGTCTAGTCGTAGCCAATCCCAATTTATCAACCATCAAACCACTTGCTACGTTTGTACAACTACCCCCATCAATAATCATACTACATACCTTATCTTTGACGAGGCATCTAGTATGAAAAATATGCTCCCTTTGCTCTTGATCATGTTCTCCTTCGGGTTGAGCACTCAAAGCACCCCTTGCCACAAGCATTTCTCCATGTACTGGGCTTTCCACTTCCACCTCCGAATCATCCTCAAGTGATGGCATTTCATTTTCGCTTGAGCTAGCACTAAGAACATCTCCATCATCCAAAATAATCATGGTTCTCTTGTTTGGGAATTGTGAAGCAATATGTCCAAATCCTTGACATTTAAAACATTTGATATCTCATGATTTGGAAACAACCTTACCCTCCATTTTTCCTTTGGATTCCGGAAAGAATGGTTTTGGTTTGGGAAACTCCTTCGAATCAGTTTTGTGTTCCCTTACATGCTCTTGTGGTTTGGAATCCTTAAACTTGAATGAAGGTCTAGAATCCTTACCATAAGATGTAGGGCGCATCCTTCTTGCCTTTACTTGCCTCTCCGCTTTGGTAGCCATGTGTAGTAGATCCTCCATGTCCAAGTAGTGGTGCATGTCCACTATGTCCCGAATGTCATGGTTGAGACCGTTCACAAATCTTTCCATGGTGGCCTCTCGCTTCTCATCAATATTCCCTCGAATCATGATGATCTCCATATCTTTGTGATACTCCTCAACACTCATGGCCCCTTGTTTCAAACCCTACAACTTGAGGAACAAATCACGATAATAGTGGCTAGAAATGAACCTCTTACGCATTACCACTTTCATCTCCTCCCAAGTGTGGATGGGTCTTTCTCCACTTCGCCGTCGACTCACTTGTAGTTGGTCCCACCAAATACTAGAATAATCGGTGAACTCCACGGCCGCCAACTTCACTTTGTTTTCCTCCAAATAGGCGTGAAAACCAAAAACATGTTTGACCTTTCTTTCCCATTCCAAGTAAGTTTCAGGATCATTCTTACCTTGGAATGAAGGGATCCTCAACTTTACTCCTCCAAGATCATTGGCTTGCCTCCATAGTGGTTGATTTCTCCGAATTGGTGACTCGTGAAAATCGGACAACTCCTCCTCTTTTTCAACAACTCGCCTCCTTGGTGGTGCTCTAGAATTGGAAGGGGATTGGAGTTCATTTAGGAATCCTGTAAAGAAAAGGTGAAGAGAGAGGAAAATGGACCTCACACACTCCCTCACGTGTTTACACTCAAAAATAATATGATCGATCGTGTTTCACTCAATTTTGGATTTTATCAAAATGTAACACTCTTGCCTTTTACCACTCAACTTGCTTCCTATAATGTTCTTACCCAATTTCAACAAATCGAAAGGATCTTTGAAATGTGGCAATCCCAAACTAGAATTCAAAGATAAAATTCAAATTGGATTCAAGATGAAAAATTTGGGAAGAGGAAGAAAAGGGAAGAAGAAGAATGAAAATGGGACGTAGAATTCAAAGTGTTGCAATTTTTTTTGAGCCTTTACTTTTTTTCGATTTTTTTTGTTTTTTTTGCTCTTTTTTTTTGTAGATGCAGCAGAAACAAGATGAATTTTTCAATATTTAATTGTAGGAGAAGCAACAATTTGTAACATCAAATGGAATCAACGTGAGATTTGCGTGGTTTTAAAATTGCAGAATTTCTTACAAAATTTGAACCCGCTGTATCTCGCTATTTATAGCTCTGATTTTGATGATTCAAAATGGAGAAGAAAGATGAGCTTCTCAAATAGAAGAATGATATACTGTACATCCGAAAATAAGAACAAATGAAGTTTGTAGGGGAAGAATAAAATGGACCAGAATTGATGTTGGCCCGATTTGAAGAGAAATGAAAATGGAAGAAAGGATAAGAAAGAAAGAACCTGATTTTTTGCAAATGGGCTCTGATACCAAATGATACGTGATGCAAGACCCGCTAGGAAGTGTCCTAAGAACCTTGTATAATGTCCGCGCTTTGAGCACTCGGATCGCCGCAAGAAAACAAGTGAATGTGATGTGCGGATAGTGAAAATGAGAAGGAAAAGGGGAAATGGTCAAGGTAGAACCCAAAGATAACTTGTCTCTAAGAACTCTAGCCACGAGACGCCACAAAGGATGACCAATCCTTTGATAAGTCAAGAATTAAGCAATAACACAAAGGTTTCAAGCAAAACTCACCATAATAACATTACTTTCATTCATGATCCTTCAAGAGTACAAGGGGGTGGCTATTTATAGCCAAAGAAACTTGAAATTCGAATTACACATGGGGTGGATCTTT
Organism: Viscum album; assembly: GCA_963277665.1. Classification (NCBI taxonomy): domain Eukaryota; kingdom Viridiplantae; phylum Streptophyta; class Magnoliopsida; order Santalales; family Viscaceae; genus Viscum; species Viscum album. The sequence continues at coordinate 1,886,860,534 of OY728141.1, read as the reverse complement.
ACATTAGTCTAATGGCTAGTTTTCCATAGTCAAAAAGCCTATAGGATGCTTTTGACAACTTTGGCACTTGACCATGACTTTAGGAGACAAGTAGCACACCCTTTTGGAAAAGTAAAGACAAGTATCCCACCACCTTTTGACTTTGAAGATTCCATGGTGGGTGGGCTTGAAATTTCGTATCACCACTTGGGTTGGGTTTTTAAAAGCATGTTTGGGCCTTAATTAATGTAATTATAGGCCCGGATGCTTCCCCCAAGCAAAGGTGTTGGGCCTCCTCTTGGAATTCTATGATTAATCCATTTAAGGCCTCCTTCATTCTCTTGGTCCGCTCCCTTGTCATTGGGCCTCCAATTCCACGCAAATGGTCTTATCCACTTATGTGCATTCCGCCTTCCTCATCATGTCCGCCTCCAATTCTGTGATGCCCATGTGTTCCATGATCTTCAACAGGTCTGGAGTGTAGCGTGTCATTCTGCATATTGAACACCGTAGCCCTCACTACAAGGTGATGGGTGGGAGTTGACAGATATAAATCACAGTCATTTTCACCCTGTAGAATATAATTCATTATAAGAAAGGTACCAGTGTCTATGTGATTCAAATTTCACAGAAACAAATATTAGAACATTGATTATCTCGTTAAGTTAGGTCTTTGAGCGGAATGGCTCGCCTCAAAGCTGGTGGGGGTGGGGCTGGATCTTCTCGCACGGGTTGTTCTTGAGTTGTTTGTTTTCTTCGCCTCTCCCCCATAAAAGTTGCTAGCAAGTCTCCCTAACTTTTGATTCTTTCTTCAAGGGTAGCTACTTTATGTTTTTTTAGTGTCCGAAACAAACAAATGACAAGGACTGCGGTCATTATGTTTGTAAATTTATGAAAGAGATCATATTTCATTAACAAACTAGCATCCCTGAAGAGGTATTTTTGAAAATAATTACTAATTCATTTAAAATAATTATTAATCCTTTGTGTATTTATATTTTTTCAGTACTACTATGACTGTCGCAAAAACTCATATTCAGAAGATGATATAGATGTGTTTAGAAACGAATGGGCAGCGTACCTGATGGAAGAAATTATTTGAGTTTCGAGTAAAGAATAACTTAATGAGAGACTCTTATGAACTACTGACATACGGAATACCGAGCAAATGCATTCGGATTGTTTTGATACTTTAGGACAACAATCCATGAGTCATTTGTGACGTGTACGAATCAACCAAGCAAACACGGTACCAACACTACTGACATAAGGCAAACCAAGCAAACGCGTCCGGATTATTTTGATACTTTAGGAAAACGATCCATGAGTCATTTGTGACGTGTACGAATCAACCGCACCTCAATTCGATGCACGATGTGACTAGTATGACTAAAAGTGTCTGATATCAGTTTGAAGTTGACATTAACTTTAGAAAACAACACTACTGACATACGGAAAACCGAGAAAATGCGTTCGGATTGTTTTGATACTTTAGGACAACGATCCATTAGTCATTTCTGACATGTAAGAATCAACCGCACCTCAATACGATGCACGGTGTGACTGTAATGACAAAAAGTGTCTGATATCAATTTCAAATTGACATAAACTTTAGAAAACAACACAAATGACATAAGGAAAACCAAGCAAATGCGTTCGGATTGTTTTGATACTTTAGGACAATGATCCATGAGTCATTTTTGATTTGTATGAATCAACAACACCTCAATCTAACGCACGGTGTGACCGGTATGGCTAAAAGTGTCTGATATCAGTTTCAAATTGATATTAACTTTAGAAAACAACACCACTGACAAACGGAAAACTGAGAAAACTCGTTCGGATTGTTTTGATACTCTAGAAAAATGATCCATGAGTCATTTGTGACGTGTACGAATCGACCGCAACTTAATCCGACGCACGGTTGACCGGTATGGCTAAAAGGGTCTGATATCAGTTTGAAATTGACATTAACTTTAGAAAACAACACTACTGACAAACGGAAAACCAAGCAAACGAGTTCGGATTATTTTGATACTCTAGGACAACGATCCATGAGTCATTTTTAACGTGTACGAATTGACTGCACCTCAATTTGATGCACGGCGTGACCGGTATGGCTAAAAGTGTCTGATATCAGTTTCAAATTGACATAAACTTTAGAAAACAACACTACTGACATACGACAAACCGAACAAACGCGTTTGGATTGCTTTGATACTTTAGGACAACGATCCATGAGTCATTTGTGACATGTACGAATTAACCGCACCTCAATCCGATGCACGGTGTGACAAGTATGGATAAAAGTGTCTGATATCAGTTTGAAATTGACATTAAATTTAGAAAACAACATTACTGACATACGCAAAACCGAGTAAACGCATTCGGATTGTTTTGATACTTTTGGACAACGATCCATTAGTCATTTTTGATGTGTACGAATCAACCGCACCTCAATACGATGCACGGTGTGACCGGTTTGTCTAAAAGTGTCTGATATTAGTTTGAAATTGACATTAACTTTAGAAAACAACACTACTGACATACGGAATACCGAGGAAATACGTTCGGATTATTTTGATACTTTAGGAAAATGATCCATGAGTTATTTGTGACATGGACGAATCGACTGCACCTCAATCTGACGCACGGTGTGACCGGTATGACTACAAGTGTCTGATATCAGTGTCAAATTGACATAAACTTTAGAAAACAACACAAATGACATACAGAAAACCGAGAAAACGTGTTTGGATATTTTTGATACTTTAGGAAAATGATCCATTAGTCATTTTTGAGGTGCACGAATCGACCGCACCTCAATCCGACACACAGTGTGACTGGTATGGCTAAAAGTATTTGATATCAGTTTCAAATTGACATTAACTTTAGAAAACAACACAAGTGACATACAGAAAACCGAGAAAACGCGTTCGGATTGTTTTGATACTATAGGAAAACGATCCATGAGTCATTTCTGACGTGTACGAATCAACTGCACCTCAATCTGACACACGGTGTCACAGGTATGGCTAAAGTGTCTGATATCAGTTTCAAATTGACATAAACTTTAGAAAACAACACTACTGACATACGGGAAACCGAGCAAATGCGTTCGGGTTGTTTTGATACTTTAGGACAACGATCAATGCATCATTTGTGACGTGTACGAATCTACCACACCTCAATCCGATGCACGGTGCGACCGGTATGGCTAAAAGTGTCTGATATCAGTTTGAAATTGACATTAACTTTAGAAAAAAACACTACTGACATACGGAATACTGAGAAAACGCATTCGGATTGTTTTGATACATTAGGACAACGATCCATGAGTCATTTGTGACGTGTACAAATCAACCGCACCTCAATCCGACGCACGGTGTGACCGGTATGACTACAAGTGTCTGATATCAGTTTCAAATTGACATTAACTTTAGAAAACAACACTACTGACATACGGAATACCGATCAAATGCATTCGAATTGTTTTGATACTTTAGAACAACGATCCATGAGTCATTTTTGACATGTAAAAACCGACCGTACCTCAATCTGACGCACTATATGACCGGTATGGCTACAAGTGTCTGATATCAGTTTCAAATTGAGATAAACTTTAGAAAACAACACAAGTGACATACGACAAACCGAGCAAACGTGTTCGGATTGTTTTGATACTTTAGGACAACCATCCATTAGTAATTTGTGAGGTGTACGAATCGACCGAACCTCAATCCGATGCACGGTGTGACTGGTATGACTAAAAGTGTCTGATATCAGTTTCAAATTGTCATTAACTTCAAAAAACTACACAAGTGACATACGGAAAATTGAACAAATGCGTTTGAATTGTTTTGATACTTTAGGACAACGATCCATGAGTCATTTGTGACGTGTATGAATCAACCGCACCTCAATCCGATGCACGGTGTGACCGGTATGGCTAAAAGTGTCTGATATCAGTTTCAAATTGACATAAACTTTAGAAAACAACACTACTGACATACAGAAAACCGAGCAAACGCGTTCGGATTGTTTTGATACTTTAGGAAAATCCATGAGTCATTTGTGACGTGTACGAATTAACCGCACCTTAATCTGACGCATGGTGGGACCGGTAAAGCTTTTCATTAGATAAAGAATCAGTATTTATTAAATGAGATAAATCATCCAAAAAAATATTGATTTTACATTATTCAGTTTCATTGTTATCAGAATGAAAACATTTGAGTTTATCATTTTCATATTTTAGTTTCACAGTTCCATATTAATATATTCTTTCATATTAATGTAATAATTTATTTCATTATTGTATTACTAACATAATATTTGTTTTCTTATGTAGGTGAATTTTTTTCCTTGAGTTCGGATGCTTTGTTTGGCAACAAATACCATGGACGACAAATTTTGAGAGCGGATCATGGATATCAAAGGATGAAACATTAATGTTTATAACTGTTGTTGGATAATTATAATTGTAACCATGTAAAACATTGTTTGAAATGTATATAGAAGTGTGTTTTTTGTATTCAGGATGTTAAGTAAATGTATATAGCATTGTTTGTCAAAATATTGTGTGCGCGTGCTATTTTGTGCAGATGTGCAGGTGCTCTTTACATGAACATATAGATCACTTAAGAAAAGTCCTAGAGGAGTTAAGAAAAGAAAAATTGTTTGGAAACATCAATAAGTGTGAATTTTGCCTCGATAAGATTGTTTTCCTTGGATTTGTTGTGAGCGGCAATGGAGTTGAAGTTGACACTGAAAAGATCAAAGAAATACAAGAATGGCCAACTCCAACCTCCGTTAGACAGGTAAGAAGTTTTCATGGGCTTGCTAGTTTTTACAGGAGATTTGTGAAGGACTTCAACACATTAGCAGCATCGTTGAACAAGTTGACAAAGATGAACGTTCCTTTCAAATGGGGAATAACTCAAGAGAAGGCCTTCAATGAACTTAAGGAGAGACTCACCCACACCCCTCTACTTGCACTTCCAGACTTTGGTAAGACCTTTGAAATTGAATGTGATGTAAGCAGAATTGGCATAGGAGGATTACTCATGCAAGAAGGTAAGCCTGTTGCTTTCTTTAGTGAGAAGTTAAATGGCCCAACTCTAAACTATGCTACATATGATAAAGAGTTGTATGCTTTGTTTAGAGTACTAGAGATATGGAAACACTATCTTTGGCCTAAAGAATTTGTGATCCATTCTAATCACGAGACTCTTAAATACCTTAGGAGCCAACATAAACTAAATAGCATGCTAGATGGCTAGAATTCATTGAATCATTTCCATATGTCATCAAGCATAAAAAGGGTAAAGAAAATAATGTGGCTGATGCACTTTCACAACGATATTCTCTTTTATCCTTGTTGGATTCAACACTCCTTGGTTTTGAATACATTAAGGATTTATATACCACTGATAGTGATTTTAGAGAACCTTATGAACATTGTAAACCTAGAGTTAGTTGGGAAAAGTTCTACTTACATGATGGATTCTTATTACGGATTGATAAGCTTTGCATTCCCAATTTCTCTATCCGTTTACTTTTACTTAAGGAGTCACATTCGGGTGGTTTAATGGGGCATTTTGGTGTTTCAAAAACTCTAAGTGTTCGTAGTGAGCATTTTTATTGGCCCAGGATATCTAGAGATGTTGAGAAATTTGTGGGAAAGTGCATTGTTTTCCATAAAGCCAAATCGAAACTGAACCCACATGGACTATATCTTCCTCTCCCAATTCCCAACACCCCTTGGGAGGACATATCAATGGACTTTATTGTGGGGCTACCACGGACCAAGAGGGGGGGAGATTCCATTTTTGTTGTGGTGGATCGCTTTTCAAAAATGGCACATTTTATTCCTTGTCACAAAACAAATGATGCCACTAACATTACAACACTTTTTCTTTCAGGAAGTAGTCAAACTTCATGGAATGCCAAGGACGATTGTGTCGGATCGAGACACAAAATTCCTCAACTACTTTTGGAAGACATTATGGATAAAACTAGGAACGAAGTTACTATTTTCCACTACTTGTCATCCGCAAACTGATGGACAAACCGAGGTGGTGAATCGAAAACTGTCATCCCTTCTGCGAACCATTGTGAAGAAGAACATCAAGAATTGGGAGGAGTGTCTGCCACATGTGGAATTCGCATATAATAGGGCCAAGCATTCCACTACTCAATATTCTCCATTTGAAATTGTTTTCGGATTTAACCCCCTTGCCCCTATTGATCTAGTTCCTTTGCCTTTGCAGGAAGCTGCTAATATGGATGCGAAAGAGCGAGCAGAATTCATCAAGAAAATCCATGAAAAGGCAATGATAAATATCAAGAGGATGACAAAGAAATACATTGATCGTGCAAACAAGGGTCGCAAGCAAATGTTGTTCGAGCCCGGTGACCTTGTCTGGGTTCATATGCGGAAGGAAAGATTTCCCGACAAGAGGAAATCAAAACTCATGCCACGTGGCGATGGACCTTTCCAAGTGCTTGAGAAGATTAACAACAATGCTTACAAGATTGCTTTGCCAAGTGAGTATGGTGTAAGTGCCACTTTCAATGTCTCTGATCTTTCTCCTTTTTTGGGTGTAGAGGATGAAGAGTCGAGGAAGAATCCTTTTCAAGAGGGGGACGATGATGCAAACCATATTGAAGGCACCGAGTCGATTACCCGAGTGGAGGAGTTGGCTTTACAAGGCCAGATGACGCGTGGGAGATTAAAGAGGTTGAATGCAACAATGGGCACTCATCTCGCTTCAGTAAAGGCCCAATGGGTCTTACCTTGCATGGATGGAGAAAATGGGCATGTTATCTCACTTATTCAAGCCCAAAAATGATGCTTAAAGTTTGGCCCACATGGTTTCACGAATTTGGAAGCCTTGACCACTTGGAGGATTCTAGAAATGGCATCTTTGGACAGCAAAGTCAAATCCGGTGGGCTATGCACTCAAAGTCAAATCTGGTGGGCTATAGTTGGAAATTTGTGTGTCACAATTCCAAAAGTCTTTGGTAGGCTTTATATTTTTGAATTTAAGGGAACCAAGTAGTTTATGATGCGCTGTGCAAGACCCACTAGGAAGTGTCCTAGGAACCTTGTACAATGTTCGCGCGTTGTGCACCCAGATCGCCGCAAGAAAACAAGTGAATGTGGTGTGCAGATAGTGATAAATAGAAGGAAGAGGGAATTGGTCAAGGTAGAACCCAAAGAGAACTTGTCTCTAAGAACTCTAGCCACAAGACGCCACAAAGGATGATCAATCCTTTGATAAGTCAATAATTAAGCAAGAACACAAAGGTTGCAAGCAAAACTCACCATAATAACATTACCTTCATTCATGATGTCCAAAGAGTACATGGGGGTGGCTATTTATAGCCAAGGATTGATACAAAATTCTAACACCTAGTTTCTTCAAGTCAAAAAGCCTACATGTCACTTTTGACAATTTTGGCACATGCCCATGACTTTAGGAGACAAGTAGCACATCCTTTTTGGAAAGTAAAGACAACTAGCCCACCACTTTTGACTTTGAAGATTCCATGGTGGGGTGGGCTTGAAATTCGTAGCACACATTGAATTGGGTTTTTAAAAGCATGTTTGGGCCTTAATTAATGTAATTATAGGCCCGGATGCTTCCCCCAAGCAAGGGTGTTGGGCTTCCTCTTGGAATTGCAAGATTAACCCATTTAAGGCCTCCTTCATTCTCTTGGTCCGCTCCCTTGTCATTGGGCCGCCAATTCCTCGCAGCGGGTCTTGTGGAATCATGCGCCTTCCACCCTCCTCATCAAGACCGCCTCCAACACCTCGATGACTATTCGTGTCATGATCCTCATCATCTCCTCCCTCCTCAAAAGGATTCGTCCTCGAATCTGAAAATTCAAAGGGAGAAAGATCAGCAACATTAAAGGTGGCACTAATATTCCCATACCTGTCGGGTAACCCAATCTTGTAGGAATTATCATTGATCTTCTCTAAGACTTGGAAAGGTCCATCTCCCCGTAGATGAAGTTTTGATTTTCTTTGCTCCGGGAACCTCTCTTTCCTCAAGTGTACCCACACCCAATCTCCGGGTTGAAACACCATTTTCCGCCGACCTTTGTTGGCATGTTTCGCCACTTGTTCATTCTTCTGCTCAATGTTGGCCTTTACCTTTGCATGAAATTTCTGCACAAACTTTGCCTTTTTTCACCTTCAAAATTAGAAAATTGATTAGTAGGCAAAGGTAAAATATCAAGTGGAGTCAATGGGTTAAAACCATACACAACTTCAAATGGTGAAGCATTAGTAGTTGAGTGAACCGCTCGATTATAAGCAAACTCAATGTGAGGCAAGCATCTTTCCCAATGTTTCAAATTTTTTCTAAGGATGGCACATAACAATGTGGAAAGTGTTCTATTGACCACCTCAGTTTGACCATCTGTTTGTGGGTGTGCAGTGGTGGAGAACAAAAGCTTGGTTCCAAGTTTGTTCCACAATGTCCTCCAGAAGTGACTAAGGAATTTGACATCCCTATCACCCACAATGCTCTTGGGTAAGCCATGCAACCTAACAATTTCCCGGAAAAACAGATCAGGGATATGAGTTGCATCATTGGTTTTAGAACATGCAATAAAATGTGCCATTTTACTAAATCTGTCCACACCACAAAGATGCTATCCTTCCCTGATTGTGATCTTGGCAAGCCGAGAACAAAGTCCATTGAAATGTCAACCCAAGGATGAGAAGCAACAGGCAAATGGGTGTATAAGCCATGTGGATGCACTTTGAACTTTGCATGTTTACATACATGACAATTTCCACAAATACTAACCACATCTCTATGCATGTGAGGCCAATAAAAATGTTCACACAACAATGCCAAAGTTTTCTCAACACCAAAATGCCCCATTAATCCACCTCCATGAGTTTCTCTAACAAGCAATTAATGCATGGAACAAGATGGAACACACAATTTATTTTTTCGAAAAAGAAATCCATCATGTTTGTAAAAATCATTTTTCCCATGTTTTTCACACAACATCCAAATTTCAGAAAAATCACCATCATTCTCATACATGCTTTTCAACATTTCAAAACCAAGTATTTTAGCATGCATAGAAGTGATAAGAGAGTACCACCTAGACAAATCATCAGCAACAACGTTTTCTTTTCCTTGCTTATGCTTAATGACATAAGGAAATGTTTCAATAAATTCAAGCCATCTTGCATGCCTCCTATTCAACTTTCCTTGTGACTTAAGAAATTTTAGGCTTTCATGATCCGAATGAATCACAAATTCCCTTGGCCACAAGTAATGCTGCCAATTTTCTAAAGTTCTTTTGAGTGCATATAATTCCTTGTCATAGGTAGAGTAGTTCAATGCAGCCCCTTTAAGCTTCTCACTAAAGTAAGCAATAGGCTTAGAGTCTTGTATTAGAACAGCCCCAATTCCTATTCCAGAGGCATCACACTCCACCTCAAAAACTTTAGAAAAGTCGGGTAGAATTAAGAGAGGTGAATTTGTCAACTTACCTTTGAGTGTGGAGAAGGCATCTTCTTGCGCTTTTCCCCACTTAAAGCTCACTCCTTTCTTGACCAACTCATTCAATGGTGCCGCAATTGTTGAAAAGTCCCTCACAAACCTTCGGTAAAAACTCGCAAGTCCATGGAATCTCCTCACCTCATTGACATTCTTTGGTGTTGGCCATTCCCGAATTGCCTTCACCTTCTCTTCATCAACCCTCATGCCATCAGCCCCTACCACAAAACCAAGGAAAACAACCGAATTTAAACAAAATGTACATTTTTCCACATTGGCAAACAACCTATTTTTCCTAAGAGTCTCAAAAACATGTTTCAAATGCCCATGATGTTCATTTAGACTCTTAGAATAAACAAGGATGTCATCAAAATAAACAACCACAAATTTCCCAATGAATGGACGGAAAACATGATTCATTAAGTTCATGAATGTACTCGGGGCGTTAGTTAGCCCAAAAGGCATAACTAGCCATTCATACAACCCAAACTTAGTTTTAAATGCAGTTTTCCATTCATCTCCCTCTTTCATTCTAATTTGATGGTATCCACTCCTTAGGTCAATTTTAGTGAACAAAGATGCACCATGGAGTTCATCAAGCATATCATCCAAACGAGGTATGGGATAACGGTACTTTACCGTGATTTTGTTGATAGCTCGACAATCAATACACATTCTCCACTTACCATCTTTTTTTGGGACAAGAATTACCAGCTCCGCACAAGGACTCAAGCTCTCTCGGACAAATCCCTTCCTTAGCAATTCTTCCACTTGTCGTTGGATTTCTCGAGTCTCCCCCAGGTTAGCCCGATAGGCTGGTCAATTGGGAAGTGTTGCTCCTGGGAGGAAGTCGATGTGGTACTCGATACCCCGCAAGGGAGGTAAGCCATCGGGAATTCCCTCCGTAAACACGTCACCAAATTCCTGTAAAAGAGACACAACACTAGAAGGAAATGATGGGTTAAGAGAGTTAGCCGTAAAACATTCTCCCTTGCATAAAAGCATGAGAGTTTCCTCCCCCTCTAAAGGTCTCTCTATCTCTCTTTTTCCAGAAAATAGACTCACTTTTCTCTCAACACTCTTGTTTTCACTCTTATTTTCACTCTTGTTTTCAACTCTTTTATTTCCCTCATTTCTTTTGATTTCACTCATCACTCCTTTTTCACTCTTGATTTTTCCACTCTTCGCAATCTCTCTATTTTTCTCTCTCTTTTCTTTTTCTCTCATCTTACAATCTCTCTCAATCCTCACTTGGTCTTCATAAGCATGCAAAGGCCTCAATGGTGTAAGAATAACCGTCCTCCCATTGTACTCAAATGAATAGCGGTTGGTGTATCCATCATGTGTGACCCTCCTATCAAATTGCCATGGCCTGCCTAACAAGATATGACTAGCATGCATTGGAACAACATCGCACATCACCTTGTCTTCATACTTCCCAATAGAAAATGGAAATTGTGCTTGCTTAGTCACTTTAACATCCCCGCTATTATTTAACCATTGCAATCTATAAGGCCTAGGATGTCTAGTCGTAGCCAATCCCAATTTATCAACCATCAAACCACTTGCTACGTTTGTACAACTACCCCCATCAATAATCATACTACATACCTTATCTTTGACGAGGCATCTAGTATGAAAAATGTTCTCCCTTTGCTCTTGATCATGTCCAAATCCTTGACATTTAAAACATTTGATATCTCGTGATTTGGAAACAACCTTACCCTCCATTTTACCTTTGGATTTTGGAAAGAATGGTTTTGGTTTGGGCAACTCCTTCGAATCAGTTTTGTGTTCCCTTACATGCTCTTGTGGTTTGGAATCCTTAAACTTGAATGAAGGTTTAGAATCCTTACCATAAGATGTAGGGTGCATCCTTCTTGCCTTTACTTGCCTCTCCACTTTGGTAGCCATGTGTAGTAGATCCTCCATGTCCAAGTAGTGGTGCATGTCCACTATGTCTTGAATGTCATAGTTGAGCCCATTCACAAACCTTACCATGGTGGCCTCTCGATCCTCTTCAATATTGGTCCGAATCATGATGATCTCTATCTCTTTATGGTACTCCTCAACTGATATGGATCAGATTCAGCCCAAGGAGAATGATTTTGGACTTGATAAAAATTTTAAGCCCAATTGTTATTCAAATTGGACCAGCCCACACTTCTTGACATCCAACACCATGGTGGGACACAACACACTTATTTGGGCACCAAAATCATTCATCCACATGGAAAATGGTGGAAATTCGTGGCAGCATATTAATGAGGAGAGAGAAGGTGGAGAAAAGCTTTATTAAGAGGGAATCCCGCTACTTTGGCTAGTGGGGTCATTAAGTGGCATGGGAAAGTGTTATTTTGTGCTTTTTATGTGCCTTTTGGGTTCCCCATGTCTTGTAACTCGAATTGGGGCATTTTCCTTTCTTTATTTTGTCTTTATATTGTATTTTCACCCCTTTGGAATGGGGGGCAAGAATGTAACGGGATTTTGAAGTTTGCTGTGCAATCTTCTTGCTTTAGCCTCTTCCCTTTGCCCGGAATTGGTGGTGCATCTCCATCGCTGGTGACGTTGTCTTTAAGCGTGGAGAAACCTTGGCGGGTGGCATTGCCTTTAAGCCTCGGTCATTCGGCTACATTACGCTGCTCCTCTTCACTTACTCGTTTTGAGCTTCCGGCGACGTATCAATTGGTATCAGAGGTGCGGTTCCAACGAGTAAGTTCTATCGCATTCTTCTTATTACTCTCCATCATGTCTCGCAAGAGCGGATCTTCTACTCCTCCTGCTCCATGGGAAATAGCTAACGCACAGCTACAATCCCAAATTACTCAAATCGGTGAGCAACTTGCTCAACTTTTGCGAGCGCGGCGACCTGAATCCCCTCTACCACAGCGGCATCCCCGTCGTCCATCACCACAGAATAGGCGCAATCCAGCACCATTTTATGAAGATCATACCAATGGTGATGATTCTAGTGATTCAGAGGTAGATATGCGAAGAAGAAGAGATGATGAAGACATTGAAAGAGGGTTGAAGATTGACATTCCAGATTTTTATGGGAGTATGAATCCGGATGATTTTCTGGATTGGATGCGGGAAATCGAACGGTTCTTCGAATTTAAGAATTGTTCTGATGAGAAGAAATGCAAGGTGGCCATTCTGAAATTTAAAGATTATGCATCACTTTGGTGGGAAAATCTGAAGAAACAGCGGGAACGTGATGATAAAGGCAAGATACGCTCATGGGAGAAGTTGAAAAAGCTTTTAAGGAGACGATTTCTACCTGAGAATTATAAGCAAGATCTCTATTTCCGAATGCATAGCCTGCGACAAGGAGATAAATCTGTTGAAGAGTACATTCGGGAATTTGATCGTTTGTTGATGCGAAGTGATGTTCCAGAATATAAAGAGCAAACAATTGCAAGGTTTTTGGGTGGATTAAATGAAGAAATTGCACATTCAGTGGAGTTGCAACCATTCTGCTCACTTGATGATGTTTGTAAGCTAGCGATCAAGGTGGAAAAGCAAAAACAGATCTCAAAGGCACCGATGCTCAAACACTACAATAGAGGTATAATTTTTTATAAGGGTATTTCTTCTAATAAATCTGGTGTTGGTGAGAAAGAATTTGGGAAGAACAAGGTGCTGGATAAAGGGAAAGAGAAGGCTATGGAACAAACAAATGGGAAGTCCGACTCTTTTGAACGTGGGAATCGAAAATGTTTCAAATGCCATGGGTATGGGCATTTTCAGGCCAATTGCCCTAACAATCGGATTATTACTATTAAGGAGATTGAAGAGATTGAAGAGGCAATCAAAGAGGATGACCATGATGGTGAAGAATCTGAAAATGAGGAACATGTTGTGGAAGAAGCTGATGTGGGAAACATGCTGGTGCTACGAAGAGTTTTGCAAGCTCAAATCTGCTCGGAAGAAGATCAAAGAGAAAACTTGTTCCAAACTCGCTGCACCATTAATCAGCGGGTATGCATGGTGATCATTGATAGTGGGAGCTATACAAATGTGGCTTCAACAACACTAGTGGAGAAATTGAAGCTTCCAACTCAGAATCATTCTCGCTCATATAAATTGCAATGGTTGAACAATGGGAGCACACTCCAAGTCAACAAACAGGTTCTGATTTCATTCTCCATTGGTAAGAACTATGCTGATGAAGTATTGTGTGATGTTATTCCTATGGATGCTTGTCACTTGTTGTTGGGTAGGCCTTGGCAGTTTGATAGGGAAGTGAAATACGATGGGAGGAAGAACACATATTCTTTTCGATCTGGGGTAAAGAATATCACACTTGCTCCTTTAAAGCCGTACCAAACTCTTCAAGAAAAGTCTGTTCTGGAAGTGGCCAAAGGTAGTCTCTTTATCAACAAAGCACAAGTGGAGAAATCCATAAATAAGCAAAAGCCAGTTTTTGCTTTATTGATGATGGAAAAGTCATGCCATGAGGAGAAGAGTCATCAACATCCGTTAGCTCATTCCTTAATTGGGGAATATCATGATGTTTTTTCTAATGATCTTCCAGCAGGATTACCACCATTTAGAGGCATTGAACACCAGATTGATCTTGTACCGGGAGCACAATTGCCAAATAAACCAGCATATCGGTGTAATCCTGAAGAATCAAGGGAATTGCAGAAGCAATTAGACGAGTTGATGGATCGAGGCTTTATCAGGCCAAGCATGAGCCCGTGTTCTGTTCCAGCATTATTGGTGCCGAAGAAATATGGTACGTATCGCATGTGCATTGATAGTAGAGCTATCAATAATATTACCATCAAATACAGGTATCCCATCCCACGACTCGATGATATGCTTGATGAATTACATGGTTCATCAATCTTTTCGAAGGTTGATCTTCGTAGTGGATATCACCAGATTCGAATGAAGGAAGGGGATGAGTGGAAAACGGCCTTCAAAACTAAAGACGGATTGTTTGAGTGGCTGGTCATGCCATTCGGCCTCTCAAATGCTCCTAGCACATTCATGCGACTCATGAATGAAGTTCTGAAATCATTTATTGGTAAATTTGTGGTTGTGTATTTAGATGACATTTTGATTTACAACAAGGATGTGGAGAGCCATGTGGATCATCTTCGGCGGGTATTTGACGTTCTACGGAAACAAAAGCTATATGGGAAGCTTGAAAAATGCGAGTTCTTTTCAACAGAAGTGGTGTTTTTGGGATATGTGGTAACCAAAGAAGGCATCATGGTGGATGAATCAAAAGTAGAAGCAATCAAGTCCTGGCCACAACCAGAATCCATTACCGAAGTAAGAAGTTTCCACGGTTTGGCATCTTTTTATCGTCGCTTTGTTTCCAATTTCAGCACTATCATGGCACCTATCACTGAATGCTTGAAAAAGGGGAAATTTGAGTGGTCAAAGGCAGAAAATTAATCATTTGAAATCATTAAGAAAAAGTTGTGTGAAGCACCAATTTTGGCGTTGCCTGATTTTGATCAAGTTTTTGAAGTGGAATGTGATGCAAGTGGAGTTGGGATAGGCGCTGTTATCATCCAAAGCAAGCGCCCTATTGCATATTTCAGTGAGAAACTGAATGATTCAAGGAGAAATTACAGCACCTATGATAAGGAATTTTATGCGGTTATAAGAGCCCTAGATCATTGGTCTCATTATTTGAGACCAAAGCAGTTTGTTCTTCATTCTGACCATCAGGCATTGAGGTTCATCAATGGTCAACACAAGCTGAGTTTGAGGCATGAAAAGTGGGTGGAATTCTTACAATCATTCTCATTTGTTTTAAAATACAAGAAGGGGAAAGATAATCTGGTGGTCGATGCTTTATCTCGAAGGTATGCATTACTTACCATTCTAGATGCTCGAATTCTTGGATTTCAGCTTATGAGAGAAGATTACCAGCATAATATGGAGTTTAACTCTATTTTAATTCAATGTCAAGATGGATTTGTGGAGGATTATTCTGTACACAATGGGTTTCTCTTTAAGAAAAACAAGTTGTGTGTTCCAAAGGGTAATTACAGGGACTTGCTCATTCGGGAAGCACATGAAGGAGGACTTGATGGTCATTTTGGTATCCATAAAACCTTGGAGATACTAAAAGAGCATTTCTACTGGCCGAAGATGCAATCAGATGTCCAAGCTATTCTTTCGAGATGCGGAACTTGTCAAAGAGCAAAGAGTCATTTCAAGCCTGGTTTATACACTCCGCTACCTATTCCAGAGCATCCATGGGAAGATCTCAGCATGGATTTCATTATGGCTTTACCAAAGACTCAGCGAGGTAAAGATTCAATAATGGTTGTTGTTGATCGATTTTCTAAGATGGCTCATTTCATACCTTGTCATAAGACTGAAGATGCGGTGAAAGTGGCCGAATTGTTTTTCAAAGAAATTGTTTGCCTTCATGGAATTCCTCGCAGCATCGTTTCAGTTATAGACACAAAATTTCTCAGCCATTTTTGGAGGACATTATGGGGGAAATTTGGTACGAAACTTCTTTTCAGCACATCCCATCACCCTCAAACGGATGGGCAAACAGAAGTTACCAATCGAACATTGGGCACTATTCTGAGAACATTGGTGAACAAGAGCATGAGAGATTGGGATTTGCAACTTGCACAAGCTAAATTTGCATACAATAGATCTCCTAGTGCTACCACTCGACATTCTCCATTCGAAGTGGTTTATGGCATCAATCCAATCACTCCTATAGAATTGTGCTCTTTGCCTCTTGATTTTCAGGTGAATATTGATACGAAGGAGAAGACAAAGCAGATGAAGAAGCTCTATGAGTCAATTCATGCTCAAATAGAGAAGTCTAATGAAGCATACAAGAGGCGAGCAAACAAGCATCGGAAGCAGGTTATTTTCCAACCTGGAGATAAAGTGTGGATTCACCTTCGCAAGGAGAGATTTCCATCCAAAAGGAAGAGCAAGCTGGCACCACGAGCTGAAGGTCCATTCAAAGTGCTTGAACGAGTGGGAAACAATGCCTACAAAATTGATTTACCATATGATTTGGGCGGCGTTTCTGCAACGTTCAACATTGGGGACTTATCTCCTTACATTGAAGAAGATGATGTCATGAATTTGAGGGCAAATCCTCTCCAACCAGGGGGAATGATATGGATCAGATTCAGCCCAAGGAGAATGATTTTGGACTTGATAAAAATTTTAAGCCCAATTGTTATTCAAATTGGACCAGCCCACACTTCTTGACATCCAACGCCATGGTGGGCCACAACACACTTATTTGGGCCCCAAAATCATTCATCCATATGGAAAATGGTGAAAATTCGTGGCAGCATATTAATGAGGAGAGAGAAGGTGGAGAAAAGCATCATTAAGAGGGAATCCCGCTACTTTGGCTAGTGGGGTCATTAAGTGGCATGAGAAAGTGTTATTTTGTGCTTTTTATGTGCCTTTTGGGTTCCCCATGTCTTGTAACTCGAATTGGGGCATTTTCCTTTCTTTATTTGGTCTTTATATTGTATTTTCACCCCTTTGGAATGGGGGGGCATGAATGTGACGGGATTTTGAAGTTTGCTGTGCAATCTTCTTGCTTTAGCCTCTTCCCTTTGCCCGGAATCGGTGGTGCATCTCCATCGCTGGTGACTTTGTCTTTAAGCATGGAGAAACCTTGGCGGGTGGCATTGCCTTTAAGCCTCGGTCATTCGGCTACATTACGCTGCTCCTCTTCACTTACTCGTTTTGAGCTTCCGGCGACGCATCATCAACACTCATGGACCCTTGTTTCAAACCCTGCAACTTGAGGAACAAATCACGATAATAGTGGCTAGAAATGAACCTCTTACACATTACCACTTTCATCTCTTCCCAAGTGCGGATGGGTCTTTCTCCACTTCGTCGTCGACTCACTTGTAGTTGGTCCCACCAAATACTCACATAGTCGGTGAATTCCACGGCCGCCAACTTCACTTTGTTTTCCTCCGAATATGTGTGACAACCAAAAACATGTTCGACCTTTCTTTCCGATTCCAAATATGTTTCGGGATCATTCTTACCTTGGAATGAAGGGATCCTCAACTTTACTCCTCCAAGATCATCTGCTTGCCTCTACGGTGGTTGATTTCTTCGGATTGGTGACTCATGGAGATCAGAAAACTCTTCCTCTTCTTCAACCACCCGCCTCCTTGGTGGTGCTCTAGAATTGGAAGGGGATTGCAATTCATCCATCCTTGCATTCAACCTTTGGAATTGTTCTTGTACAGCCCTCATAAACAACTTGATGTCCGCTTGATTGGTGTTACTCGACTCCGCCATTTAGGTATCCTGTGAGAAAAATGAAAGGGAAAGGAAAATGGACCTCACACACTCCCTCACTTGTTTACACTCAAAATAATTTGTTCGCTCATGTTTCACTCAATTTCGGCTTTTACCAAAATGTAACACTCTTGCCTTTTACCACTCAACTTGCTTCCTATAGTGTTCTTACCCAATTTCAACAAATCTAAAGGATCATTGAAATGTGGCAATCCCAAACTAGAATTCAAAGATAAAATTCAAAAATGGATTCAAGATAAAAAATATTTGAAGTGAATGAAAAGGGATGAAGAAGAATGAAAATGGGACGTAGAATTCAAAATGTTGCAATTTTTTTTTTCAGCCTAAATTTTTTTTTTGAATTTTTTTTTGGGCTCTTTTTTTTTGAATAAATGTAGTAGCAACAAGATGAATATTTCAATATTTAAATGCAGGAGAAGCAATAATTTGTAACACAAAATGGAATCAAAGTGTGAGTTGCGTGGTTTTGAATTTGCATATTTTTTTTTGCAAAAATTTGAACCCACTGTATCTCACGATATATGGATTTGATTTTTATGATTCCAAATGGAGAAGAAAGATCAGCTTCTCAACTGCAAGAATGACATGCTATACGTCTGAAATGATGAAGAAAAGACGTCCGTAGGTGAAGGAGGAATTGGACCAGAATTGATGTCGGCCCGATTCGAAGAGAAATGAAATGGAAGAAGGGATAAGAAAGAAGGAACCTGATTTCTTGCAAATCGGCTATGATACCAAATGATGCGCGGTGCAAGACCCACTAGGAAGTGTCCTAGTAACCTTGTATAATGTTCGCGCGTTGTGCGCCCGGATCGCCGCAAGAAAACAAGTGAATGTGGTGTGCGGATAGTGATAAATAGAAGGAAGAGGGAATTGGTCAAGGTAGAACCCAAAGAGAACTTGTCTCTAAGAACTCTAGCCACAAGACGCCACAAAGGATGACCAATCCTTTGATAAGTCACGAATTAAGCAAGAACACAAAGGTTGCAAGCAAAACTCACCATAATAACATCACCTTCATTCATGATGTCCAAAGAGTACATGGGGGTGGCTATTTATAGCCAATGATTGATACAAAATTCTAACACCTAGTTTCCTCAAGTCAAAAAGCCTACATGTCACTTTTGACAATTTTGGCACATGCCCATGACTTTAGGAGACAAGTAGCACATCCTTTTTGGAAAGTAAAGACAACTAGCCCACCACTTTTGACTTTGAAGATTCCAGGTGGGGTGGGCTTGAAATTAGTAGCACACATTGGATTGGGTTTTTAAAAGCATGTTTGGGCCTTAATTAATGTAATTATAGGCCCAGATGCTCCTCCCAAGCAAGGGTGTTGGGCCTCCTCTTGGAATTGCAAGATTAACCCATTTAAGGCCTCCTTCATTCTCTTGGTCCGCTCCCTTGTCATTGGGCCGCCAATTCCTCGCAGCGGGTCTTGTGGAATCATGCGCCTTCCACCCTCCTCATCAAGACCGCCTCCAACACCTCGATGACTATTCGTGTCATGATCCTCATCAGTTTAACCTTTATGACTTTGGGGTATTAGACCCTTGACTATTTGATATGATACCGTATGGAGGTGTGGTGCTCGTTGGCGAAAGTGTGGAAACACAAGTGATGAAAGTGGGAGAAATGCAAATAAAATGAAGTGTGGAAGAACTAAAAGGGGAAGGGGGGTGATCAATTAGGACCCCAAGGAGACTTGCCCCTTAAAACCCTAATTATAAAAAGCGCCACAAAGGTTGATCACTCCTTTGATAAGCCTTACTTGCATTCATCCAAGAACACAAGAAACACAAGCATAATAATGCTAGAAAATACTCAAATTCGTGATTAACCTCAAGGGGTACAAGGGGGTGGCTATTTATAGCCAAATGAGAGGGATACAAGTCAAAATACCTATCTCACAAAAGTCTAAAGGCTAAAAACGATTTTTGACTTTCTTTACACATGCCCATGGCTTTAGGGGACAAGATATCCACCAAGAAGACTTTTTAGCACCACCCCCAAAGACTTTGAAGATTCCCACCATGGCTTTGTAGACAAGGGCCCCACCACTTTTGAATTTGAAGATGCAAGTGGCTTTAAATTCGTGGGATCAAATGGGTGGGCCATTTAGGTTCACTTTTGGGCTTTAATAAGTGTAATTAAAGGCCCATTTGATCCTCCCATGCATGCATGTTGGGTCTGCCCTTGTAATTTCAAAATGAGGCCATGTAAGGCCTCTTTCATCCTCCTCATCCTTCCTCTTGTCATTGGGCCTCCAATACCATGCAATGGGTCTTGTGCATTTATGCTCCATCCACCATTACTGTCAGGATCACTCTCGACTCCTCGCTGCATATGCACACCTTGATTCTCATCATCCCCTCCCTCTTCAAAAGGATTCGTCCTCGAATCTGCATATTCAAAGGGAGAGAGATCGGTAACATTAAAGGTGGCACTCACATTTCCATACCTGCTGGGCAAGTCAATCTTGTAGGCATTATCGTTGATTCTTTCTAAAACTTGGAAAGGTCCATCTCCTCACGGTAGAAGTTTGGATTTTCTTTGCTCCGGAAACCTTTCCTTCCTCAAATGCACCCACACCCAATCTCCAGGTTCTAGTACAACCTTATGTCGACCCTTGTTTGCTTGCTTCGCATACTGTTCATTTCTTCTCTCAATGTTGGCTTTCACTTTGGCATGTAAATCCTGAACAAATTTTGCCTTCTCATCACCTGCAAGATCAACAACCTCATTAGTAGGCAACGATATAATATCTAACGGAGTCATTGGGTTAAAGCCATAGACAATCTCAAAAGGTGAGAAGTTAGTAGTGGAATGCACTACTCGGTTATATGAAAACTCTATGTGTGGCAAACATTTTTCCCAGTTATTTATATTTTTTTGAATTATTGCACGCAAGAGGGTAGAAAGAGTCCTATTCACCACTTCAGTTTGACCATCGGTTTGAGGATGTGCGACAGTTGAGAACAATAATTTAGTCCCCAATTTATTCCACAAAGTCCTCCAAAAGTGGCTAAGGAATTTCACATCCCTATCACTTACAATGGTTTTGGGCAGTCCATGTAATCTCACAATTTCTTTGAAAAACAAATCAGCTATATGAATAGCATCATTAGTTTTTGAACATGCAATGAAATGAGCCATTTTGCTAAATCGATCCACAACAACAAAAATGCTATCTTTCCCCGATTGGGATCGAGGCATTCCCAACACAAAATCCATAGAGATGTCGGTCCAAGGATGAGATGGAACAGGCAAGGGGGAATACAATCCATTAGGTTGAACCTTGGACTTTGCATGCTTACAAGTGATACACTTGGCACAAATTGCAATAACATCTTTTCTCATGCTTGGCCAATAAAAATGTTCATGCAAAGTAGCTAATGTTTTGTCAACACCAAAATGCCCCATCAAACCACCCCCATGAGTTTCTTTTACAAGCAATTCTCGAGTTGAACAATTTGGAATGCACAATTTATCCCTTTTGAAAAGAAATCCATCATTTTTGTAGTACTCTTTAAATCCATGTTTTTCACAAGATGCCCAAATTTGAGAAAAATCTCCATCAGTTTCATACATTCCCTTTAGTAACTCAAATCCAAGTAATCGAGAATGAAGAGAAGTGAGAAGTGCATACCTTCGGGAAAGAGCATCGGCAACCACATTTTCCTTACCTTTTTTGTGCTTGATCACATAGGGGAAAGTCTCAATGAATTCCAGCCAAGATGCATGTCGCCGATTCAACTTACCTTGGGACTTCAAATACTTAAGGCTTTCATGGTCAGAATGAATAATGAACTCTTTAGGCCATAAGTAATGTTGCCATGTTTCCAGGGTTCGTTTCAAAGCATAAAGTTCTTTATCGTAAGTTGAATAATTTAATGCTGCCCCGTTCAATTTCTCACTAAAGTAAGCAATTGGACGTGACTCTTGAGTCAAAACAGCACCAATACCAACTCCCGATGCATCACACTCAATTTCAAAGACTTTTGTGAAATCCGGTAGGCTTAAAAGGGGAGCATTGACCAATTTTTCTTTGAGTGTGTTAAAAGCCTTTTCCTGTTTTTCACCCCATTTAAAGACCACATTTTTCTTAACAAGTTCATTAAGAGGTGCAGCGATGGATGAGAAGTCCTTTACAAACCTCCTATAGAAGCTTGCCAATCCATGAAAACTCCTAACCTCGGTTGCATTCTTCGGTGTTGGCCACTCCTGAATTGCTTTGACCTTTTCTTCATCCACACGAATCCCTTTCGCCCCTACAACAAAGCCAAGAAACACAACAGAATCCATGCAAAAGGAACAGTTTTGAAGATTGGCATAAAGTTGGTTTTCTTTAAGGGTCTCACACACCAAACGCAAGTGTTCAACATGGTTATCTAGAGATTTACTATACACCAAGATATCATCAAAATAGACAACCACGAATTTTCCAATGAAAGAACGAAGAACATGGTTCATTAAGCTCATGAATGTACTTGGTGCATTAGTTAAACCAAATGGCATAACTAACCACTCATACAAACCGAACTTAGTTTTAAAATCAGTTTTCCACTCATCTCCTTCTTTCATTCGAATTTGGTGGTATCCACTTTTAAGGTCAATTTTTGAAAATAAAGAAGCCCCGTGTAATTCATCAAGCATGTCATCAAGTCGAGGGATGGGATAGCGGTACTTAACTGTTATTTTGTTGATGGCGCGACAATCTACACACATCCTCCATGTGCCATCTTTCTTGGGTACTAGGATCACCGGAATTGCACAGGGACTCATGCTTTCCCTCACCAATCCTTTCTTCATTAGTTCTTCAACTTGACACTGGATCTCTCTAGTCTCTTCTGGATTAGCTCTATATGCAGGCCTGTTGGGAATTGCGGCACCGGGTATGAAGTCGATCCTGTGCTCAATGCCTCTCAAAGGTGGTAGTCCATCGGGTGTTTCTTCAGGAAACAAATCACCAAATTCCTGTAGTAAAGACACAACACAAGAAGGCAACGAATGGTGAATTTTGTTAGTTGCAAGGTAAGCATCCTTACTAATGAGTAAAAACACCTTCCCGCTCAATAAAGCACCTTTCACCTCACTTTTTCCAGAAAATAAACTCACCTTTCGCTCAATACTCTTGTTTTCATCTCTTTGATTTCCCTCATTTCCTTTTATGTCACTCGTCTCTCCTTTTTCACTCTTATTTTTTCCACCCTTTTCATTTTTTTCTCTCTTTTCTTTTTTTCTCAACTCATCACTCTCTTTTTTATCACTCAAATTTTTATTTTTCCCACTTTCTTTTTCACTCATTTCTTTTTTCTTTTTGTATTCTTTCTCTATCCTCACTTGATCTTCATATGCTTGTATGGGACTTAGAGGAGTCAAAAAAATCTTCCTACCACTGAAATGAAAAGAGAAGCGGTTAGCATAGCCATCATAAATCACCCTCCTATCAAATTGCCACGGTCTCCCTAGTAACAAATGTCCAGCTTGCATCGGAGCAACATCACACAACACCTCATCATGATATTTTCCAATGGAAAAAGAAACTATGGCTTGTTTTGTGACCCTCACTTCCCCACTATCATTCAACCATTGCAATCTATAGGGTCTAGTATGCCTTAGAGTAGGCAAACTCAACTTTTCCACCAACAATGTACTCGCCACATTGGTACAACTTCCACTATCAATGATCATACTACATACCTTCTCCTTGATGTGGCATCTCGTATGAAAAATATGTTCCCGTTGCTCCTCATCATGATCATCTTTGGGTTGAATGTTTAAAGCTCTTCTTGCCACCAATGCATCTCCATGTACGGGTTCTTCAACTTCTACATCGGAACCCTCCTCCAAAGATGGAATCTCATCATCGCTAGAGTGCTCACTAAGGATGTCTCCATTATCCAAAATAATCATGACCCTTTTGTTTGGGCATTGAGATGCAATATGACCATGTCCTTGACACTTAAAACACTTTATATCACGAGATTTAGAAGGGAAATTTGTGTCCATTTTTCCTTTTGAATCAGTGGGAAAGAACTTATTTTTGGCCTCTTCTCTTTGTTTTGGAACAAATTTAGAATCCCTTGGTTTCGTTTCATTCCACTTAGAAATTGATTTTGGATCTTTCCGGTTATCCTTCAAAAAATTATGGGAACTTACTTGAATCCTCCGAGAATGTATTTGTTTTTCGACCTTCACTGCCTTATGTAGCACCTCCTCCATGTCAATGTAGGTCTGTAGTTCCACCACATCTCTAATTGCCAGATTCAATCCATTGATGAACCTTGCCATGGTAGCTTCGCGATCCTCCTCCAAATTGGCTCGAATCATTGATATCTCCATTTCCTTGTAGTATTCCTCCACACACATGGAACCTTGCACAAGTTTTTGTAACTTCAAATGTAAGTCTCGATAGTAATGACTAGAAATGTACCTTTTGCGCATTACTATCTTCATTTCTTCCCAAGTTCGAATTGGCCTTTCTCCATTTCGTCGTCGACTTACTTGTAATTGGTCCCACCAAATACTTGCATAGTCATTGAACTCAAGGGCTGCCAATTTTACCTTCTTCTCCTCCGAGTAGTTGTGAAGTCCAAACACATGGTCAACCTTTCGCTCCCACTCCAAATAAAGTTCTGGGTCACTCTTCCCTTGAAAGGGTGGAAGTGTCACTTTGATGCTTCCCAAGTCATTGTCTCTCCAAGCAGCACGTTGCCCTCGCCTAGGAATTGATTCTTCGAAATCGGAGTACTCATCATCACCTTCCTCAACTTCTTGCCTTCGCGGAGCCCTTGAAGTTGAAGAACCTTGCAAATCATCCAACCTAGCATTCAATCTTGTAAATTGGTCAGCAACAGCTTTCATGAATAATTTGATGTCGATCTCACTTCTTTCTCCCTCGCTTGCCATTTTTTTTTAAAACCTCACACACTATTTCTCTCTATTTTTTTTCCTCTCAAAAGGTTCCTCACACTTTCTAGCACTACAACTTGGTTCCTACAAGTGTTCTTAAATAGAATCAAGAAGACAACAATTAAGAAGCAATCAATTCATGACAAACTTTAAAAATTAGAAATTTTAAAAGGGTTTGAATCAATGGAGTCCAAGAAATATGAGAGGTAAAGTGAGATGGGATAAAGGGAAATGGTTGAAGGTTTGATATGGATGAAGAAAAGAAGATGGTGGACAAGAAAAATAAATGCAATCAAATTTGTGACTTAAGGAGCAAACGCAACAATTCAAATGAGCAGTTTTTTTTTTGTATTTTTTTTTTGATTTTTTTTTTGTATTTTTTTTTGCTGCTCAAATATCAAGAAATTGGAAACAAGGACTGCGTTTTTTTTTGTGCTCAAAGTACAATAGATGAAAATGCCACAATACTCTAATCTGATTGCAATGATATAAAAGGGTGAGAAAAATATGAGCTTCAAACTCGATTGGAAATCCGTTCTTGGAGGATTG
Organism: Viscum album; assembly: GCA_963277665.1. NCBI lineage: Eukaryota > Viridiplantae > Streptophyta > Magnoliopsida > Santalales > Viscaceae > Viscum > Viscum album. Next base: position 1,886,835,257 of record OY728141.1, on the reverse strand, counting down.
CTGGATCTGTAGCACGAATTGATTCGGCTATATCTCCAAATATACTTGTTGGATTTTTCTGTTTCCAAATCGAGATGAAAGATGAGGTTCTGAGCTATCAAAATGACATGCTATACGTCCAGAAACGCAAAGAAAAAAGGGGACGAAATGGCAGAAGAAAGTTCCGTCCAGAACTGGCTGATGGAAGAAAATAGAAGAAGCGGATGAAAAAGTTGGGAGAAATAGAACAATGAAAGAACCTGGTTTCCGTTGCCGAGCTCTGATACCAAATGATATGATACCGTATGGAGGTGTGGTGCTCGTTGGCGAAAGTGTGGAAACACAAGTGATGAAAGTGGGAGAAATGCAAATAAAATGAAGTGCGGAAGAACTAAAAGGGGAAGGGGGGTGATCAATTAGGACCCCAAGGAGACTTTCCCCTTAAAACCCTAATTATAAAAAGCGCCACAAAGGTTGATCACTCCTTTGATAAGCCTTACTTGCATTCATCCAAGAACACAAGAAACACAAGCATAATAATGCTAGAAAATACTCAAATTCGTGATTAACCTCAAGGGGTACAAGGGGGTGGCTATTTATAGCCAAATGAGAGGGATACAAGTCAAAATACCTATCTCACAAAAGTCTAAAGGCTAAAAACGATTTTTGACTTTCTTTACACATGCCCATGGCTTTAGGGGACAAGATATCCACCAAGAAGACTTTTTAGCACCACCCCCAAAGACATTGAAGATTCCCACCATGACTTTGTAGACAACGGCCCCACCACTTTTGAATTTGAAGATGCAAGTGGCTTTAAATTCGTGGGATCAAATGGGTGGGCCATTTAGGTTCACTTTTGGGCTTTAATAAGTGTAATTAAAGGCCCATTTGATCCTCCCATGCATGCATGTTGGGCCTGCCCTTGTAATTTCAAAATGAGGCCATGTAAGGCCTCTTTCATCCTCCTCATCCTTCCTCTTGTCATTGGGCCTCCAATACCATGCAATGGGTCTTGTGCATTTATGCTCCATCCACCATTACTGTCAGGATCACTCTCGACTCCTCGCTGCATATGCACACCTTGATTCTCATCACTATTGTACCACCCCCTTGGCTATAAATAGCCACCCCATGACACTTGTATGGCATTCAAGAATTAATTGAGATCTTATGCTTTTTTTCTCTCCGTTGTGTGAGGATTATCCCGATTTTTCCCCTTTGCTCTTGTGCATTCGTACCTTGTCAACCTACAAGTTAGATTGGTGATCCAGGATCACAAAGCCCCCAATTTCACGCCTCAACCCAAGTGCGATGTTGTGTGGATTGGCTATTACATCCCCCTTTGAGTGTGTTGTCTAAGTAGTAGGTCGCGCTCCTTATACCGTTGATTGACTACTTGCATCCATTATCCATACCCATCATCCGCCACATAGCCCCGAACCACATCCTTCGTCCGCCGACCTATGCCGTGAAGATCGGGCCACCCCGTGCGTCTCACATCAAATGGCCTCATTGGTCTCAATGTCTTAATTGGCCTAATTTTCATAATTGGCTTAATTTCCCTCTATGACCTCAATAAGCCTAATTGGGATAACTGACCTAATTGGCCTCAATGGCCTAATTGGCGTCAATGGCTTAATTGTCATAATTGGCCTCATTACCTTAATTGGCTCAATTGGTCTCAATGGCTTAATTCACCTAATTGGCCTCAATGACCTCAATTGGCCTAATTGGTATCAATGGCGTAATTGGCCTAATTGGTCTCAATTAGCCTAATTGTCCTTAATTCACTAATTGGCCTTATTAGCCTAATTGGCCACACTGACCTAATTGGCATAATTGTCCTCAATGACCCCAATTGTCCAAATTAGCCTCAATAACCTAATTATCCTCAATTGATTTTTTTTCTAAATGGCCTTATTGGCCTATTTGGCCTCAATGGCCAAATTGGCCAAATTGGTCTCAATGACCTCAATTGGCCTAATTGACCTAATTAGCCTAGCTGGACTAATGGCCTAATTGTCATCATTGGCCTAATTGGCCTAATTGGTCTCAATTGGCCTAATTGACCTTAATGGACAAATTAACCTAATTTGAGTCAATGGATTAATTGGCTTCAATGGCCTCAATGACCTCAATTGGCCTAATTAGCCTAATCGACCTCAATGCTCTCAAATGGACTCAATGGCCTAATTGGTCCAATTGGTCTAATTGTACTAATTGACCTAATTGTTTTCAGTGGAAAAATTGGTCTAATTGACCTAATTGACCTAATTGGCATTAGTGGACTAATTGGCCTCAATGCAATTGACATAGTTGACCTAATTGAACTCAATGGCTTAATTGATCAAATTGGGCTAATTGGACTCGATGGCCTTATTGGTTTAATTGGCCAAATTGAACTAACTAGTGGCCGAATTGGCATCAATTGACCCAAATTTGCGTAATTGGTCACAATTGGCCTCAATCGGCCTCAATTAGTCTCAATTGACATAATTTTCTTAATAGGTCTCTATCGGACTCAATTGTCCTTGTTTGCCTCAACTGGCCAAATTCGTATAATTTACCTAAATTGGTCTCAATTGGTCTCAATTGGCCTTATTGGCATCAATTAACCTCAATAGTCTGAATTGACCTCAGTTGGCCTCAATTAGCTGATTTGACCTAATTGGCTTTAATTGGCCCCCATTGGCCAAATTGGCCTTCATTGACCTGATTAGCCTCAATTAGCCTTATTGGAATCAATTGGCATCAATTGGCCTTATTTGGCCTTAATTGGCATTATTGGCCCCAATTGCCCCCAATGCACATCGATTGGCCTAATTCCCCGCAATTGGCCTAATTGACCATAATTGGCATCAATTTGCCAAACTGGCCTCAATTGACTTCAATTGGACTCAATTGTCCAAATTAGCCTCAATTCACCTGATTGGCCTCAAGTGGACTCTATCAGCCTCAATAGGTCTCAATTGGAATAACTGGCTTGATTGGCCTTAATTGGTCTCAATTGGATTCAATTGGCATCTATTCTCCTAATGATACTCGATGCAAGACCGGCTAGGAAGTGTCCAAGGAACCTTGTATAATGTTCGCGCGTTGAGCACCCGGATTGCCGCAGGAAAACAAGTGAATGTGGTGTGCGGATCGTGAAAATGGGAAGGAAGGGGGAAATGGTCAAGGTAGAACCCAAAGAGAGCTTGTCTCTAAGATCTCTAGCCACAAGATGCCACAAAGGATGACCAAACCTTTGATAAGTCAAGAATTAAGCAAGTACACCAAGGTTGCAAGCAAAACTCACCATAATAACATTACTTTCATTCATGATGTCCAAAGAGTACAAGGGGGTGGCAATTTATAACCAAAGAAACTTGAAATTCGAATCACACATTGGGTGGCTCTTTACAATAGTCTAATGTCTAGTTTCCAGAAGTCAAAAAGCCTAAATGATGACTTTGACAACTTTGGCACTTGCCCATGACTTTAGGAGACAAGTAGCACACTCTTTTGGAAAAGTAAAGATTAGTAGCCCACCACCTTTTGACTTTGCATATTCCATGGTGGGGTGGGATTGAAAATTCGTAGCACCACTTGGGTTGGATTTTTAAAATCATGTTTGGGCCTTAATTAATGTAATTATAGGCCAGGATGCTTCCCCCAAGCAGGGGTGTTGGGCCTCTTCTTGGAATTCCATGATTAACCCATTTAAGGTCTCTTTAATTCTCTTAGTCCGCTCCCTTTTCGTTGGGCCTCCGATTCCACGCAATGGATATTGTCCACTTGTGTGCATTCCGCCCTCCTCATCAAGTCCACCTCCAACCCCGTGATACCCATGTGTGCCATGATTCTCATCACCTAATTGGAAGAATTGAGCTCAATTGGCCTAATTGGGTGAATTGGCTTCAATTGGCTTCAATTAGGCCCAATTGGCCTAAATAGGCCTAAATTGTCCCCAATTCACCTCAATTAGCATAATTGACCTCAATTGGCCAAATTGGCATCAATTGGCCTCAATAGGCCTCAATTGGCATAATTAGCCCTCAATTGGCCACAATTGGACTCAATTGGTCTTAATTGGCCAAATTGACAACAATTGGCCTTAATTGGCCTAATTGATCTCAATCGGCCTCAATCAGCATCAATTGATCTAATTGGCCTCAATTGATCTAATTGGCCTCAATTGGTGATACGCGATGCAAGACCCGCTAGAAAGTATCCTAGGAACCTTATGTAATGTTCGCGCGTTGAGCACTCGGATCGTCGCAAGAAAACAAGTGAATGTGGTGTGCAGATAGTGAAAATGAGAAGCAAAGGAGAAATGGTCAAGGTAGAACCCAATGAGAACTTGTCTCTAAGAACTCTAGCCACAAGACGCCACAAAGGATGACCAATCCTTTGATAAGTCAAGAATTAAGCAAGAACACAGAGGTTGCAAGAAAAACTCGTCATAATAACATTACCTTCATTCATGATGTTTCAAGAGTAAAAGGGGGTGGCTATTTATAGCCAAAGAGAGAAAGAAATTCGAATCACACAATGGGGTGGCTTCTACATTAGTCTAACATCTAGTTTCCACAATTCAAAAAGCCTAAATGATGACTTTGAAAACTTTGGCACTTGACCAGGAGACAAGTAGCCCACCATTTTGGAAAAGTAAAGACAAGTAGCCCACCAACTTTTGACTTTGAAGATTCCATAGTGGGGGTGGTCTTGAAAATTCGTAGCTCCACTTGGGTTGGATTTTTAAAAGCATGTTTGCACCTTAATTAATGTAATTATAGGCCCAGATGCTTCCCCAAAGAAAGGGTGTTCGTCCTCCCCTGGAAATTCCATGATTAATCCATTTAAGGCCTCATTAAATCTCTTGGTCCGCTCCCTTGTCATTGGCCCTCCAATTCCATGCAACGGGTCTTGTCCGCTTGTGTGCATTCTGCCTTCCTCATCAAGTCCGCCTCCAACCCCGTGATACCCATGTGTGCCAAGATCCTCATCAATTGGTCTAATTGGCCTCAATGGACCTAATTCAGCTAATTGGCCTCAATTTACCTCAATTGGACTCAATTGGATGCAATTGACCTAAATTGGCCTAATTAGTCCCAATTGGACTCAATTAGCACAATTGGCCTTAATTAGCCTCAATTGGCTCAAGTGGATTATTTTGCCTAATTTGGCTCAATTTGCCTAATCGCTCTCAATTAGTCTCAACTGGCCAAATTAGCCTCACTTTGCCTCACTTGGTCTCAATTTGCCTCAATTCACCTTAATTTTCATCAATTGGTTTTAATTAGAATAATTTGCCTCAATTTCCCTAATTAGCATAATTGTTTTCAATTGGGTTTATTTCATGATGCAGATCATGGTGCACACATGCAGCAAGGAGTTGAGGGTGATCATTGCATTGATGGTAGAAGGAGCATTAATGGATAAGACCCATTGCATGAGATTGGTGGCCCAATGACAAGAGGAAGAATGAGGAGGATGAAAGAGGCTTTACAGGGCCTCATTTTGAAATTACAAGAGGAGGCCCAAAATGCATGCATGGGAGGAGCAAATAGGCCTTTAATCACACTTATTAAAGCCCAAAAGTGAACCTAAAAGGCCCACCCATATGCTTCCACGAAATTTAATCCACTTGCATGAAGGAAATCTCCAATGTAAAAAGTGGTGGGCCCTTTGTCTCCAAATCCATGGTGGGAATCTTCAAAGTCTTTGGGGTGGTTCCTAAAAGTATTCTTTAGAGATATCTTGTCCCCTAAAGCCATGGACATGTGTAAACAAAGTAATAAACGTGGGATAGGGTTTAGAATTTTGTGAGATAGGTAGTTTGACATGTATTCCTCTCATTTGACTATAAATAGCCACCTCTTGTACCCCTTGAAGGTTAATTTCGAATTTGAGAGTTTCTAGCATTATTATGCTTGTGTTTCTTGTGTTCTAAGGTGAATGCAAGTAAGACTCATCAAAGGAGTGATCAACCTTTGTGGCGCTTTATAATAAGAGTTTCAAGGGGCAAGTCGCCTTGGGGTCCTAATTGATCATTCCCTTCCCCTTTTATTCCTCTTGCATTTCTTTTAATTTCCATTCCCTGCTTCTTTCTTCACTTGTGTTTCCGCATTTTTGCCAACGAATATCACACTCGCATACGGTATCATATCAATTGGTCTCAATGGACTAATTGGCCTTAATTAGCAAAATTTTCCTAATTGGCATCAATTGGCATAATTAGATTAATTTGCCTCAATTTGCCTCAATATGCCTAATTGGCCTCAATTGGACAAATTGATGTTAATTTGCCTAATTAGTCTCAATTAGCCTCAATTTTCCAATGTGCACACAATTGGCCTCAATTAACTAATTGGTTTCAATTGCTCAATAGTTCTAATTAGCCAAATTGGCCTCAATTAGTTTCAATTGGAATAATAGGCTTCAATTGACCTCAATAGACTAATTGGCCTGAATTGGTCTCAATTGGACGAATTGGCCTAATTGTGCTCAATTGGCCTCAATTGGCCCAATTGACCTAATTGAACTCAATGTGGCTCGATTGGCCTCAATTGGTCTCAATTGGCATAAGCAGCCTAATTGTCCTAATTGACATAATTGGTCGAATTGCCCTCAATGACCTAATTGGACTAAGTGACCTAATTGGCATAATTGGCATCAATGACCTAAATTTTCTAATTGGCCTTAATGATTTAATTGGCCAAATTGACCTAATTATCCTAATTGGACTCAATAGGATCAATGGATTAATTGGCCTAATTGACATAATTGGACTCAATTGGCCTACTTGGTGTTAATTTGCCTCAATTGGCCGAATTGGCCGAATTGGATTAATTAGCGTCAGTTGGCCTCAATTGGCCTAATAGGCCTCACATGGCCTCAATGGATCAATTGGACAAATTGGCCGAATTGGCATAATAGGCTTCAATTGGCACAATTTGCCTAATTGACATCAATTGGGCTCAATTGGCCTTAATGGATCAATTGGTAGAATTGACCTAATTGGTGTAATATGTCTCAATTGGCATCAATTGGCATCAATTGGCCTAATTGGCCTCAATTTCCTAATTGGCCAAATCGGGCTCAATTGGCCTTAATTGGCTTAATTGGCCCCAATTTGCCGAATTGGCATAATTTGCCTAATATACCTCAATTTGCCTGAATTGGTCTAATTGGCACAATTGGCCTCAATTAGACTCAATTGGCATCAATTGGCATCAATTGGCCTAATCGGCCCCAATTGTCCCCAATTTGCCTCTATTGGCTTAATTGACCACAATTGGCATCAATTTGATGAATTGGCCTAATTAGACTCAATTGGCCTCAATTGACTTAACTGATCGAATTGGGCTCAATTGGCCTCAATTGGTTGAATTTGCCTAATTGGCCTAATTGGCATCAATTGGCCTCAATTATCCTAATTGGGCCCAATTGGCCTCAATTGGACTTAATTGGCCTCAGTTTGCCTCAATTGCCCTCAATTGGCTGAATGGACCTAATTGGTGTCAATTGGTTTTAATTGGACTAATTGGCCTAATTGGCCTCAATGGGCCTCAATGGGCCTCAATGATCCCCAATTGGCCTACATGGCCTCATTTCGCTCAATTGGCTTCTATTGAACTAAATTGCTATAATTAGCATTATTGGCCACAATTGGCCTAATCGGCCTAATTGGCAACAATTGGTCTCAATTCACCTCAATTGGCGTAATTTGCCTAATTGGACTCAATGGTACATAATTGGACTAATTGGCCTCAATTGATCTGATTGGGCTCAATTTGCCACAATTCACCTAATTGGCCTCAATTGGAATCAATGACCTAATTGGGATTTATTGGTCTAATTGGCTCCAATTGGAACCAATTGGACTCAATTGGCCTAATTTGCCTCAATTTGACTTATCTTCCTATTTGGGTTCCATTGGCCTAAATTCTCCTCACTTCGCCTCATTGACATAATTGGCCACAATTGGCCTAATTGCCCTCAATTGGCCTAATTGAGCTCAGTTGGCCTAATTGGCCTCAATTGGCATCAATTGGATAATTGACCTAATTGTCATCAATGAAATAATTGTCCTAATGAGCCTAATTGGTCTAATTGTTCTCAATGGGATAATAGGCCTAATTGGCATCAATTATCCTAATTGGCCTAATAGGCCTCAATGGTCTAATATGCCTCAATAGCCTAACATGACTAATTGGCCTCTATTGGCCTCATTAGAATCAATGCCCTAATTGGTATAAATTGGCTTATTGGCCTCAATGGTGAAATTGGCATAAATTGTCTAATTGGCCTCAATTGGATTAATTAGCCTTAATTGGCCTAATTAGCTTCAATTTTCTAATTGGCCTAATTGCTCTCAATGGCCTAATTGCTGTCAATTGCCTATTTGGCATAATTGGCCTTAATTTTCCTAATTGGCCTCAATTGACCCAATTGTCTTGAATGGCTTAATTGGCCTCAATTGCCTTAATTGGCCTAATTATCCTAATTGGCCTTAATTGGATTGAATGACCTAATTGGACTCAATTGCCTTAATTGGAATAATTAGCCTAATTGGATTAATTATCCTCAATTGGCCTAACTAGTATCATTGCCCTAATTGGACTCAATAACCTAATTGACATCAATGGTATACTTCGTCTTAATTGGCATAATTGGCTTCAATGGCACAATTGGCCTAATTTGTCTCAATTGCCTAATATACCTAATTGCACTCAATTGACTTAATCGGGATTAATGATCTAATTGACGCTAATGGCTTCATTGGCCCACTTGGCCTCATTGGCATAATTGGCCTCAATTGGCCGAATTGGCTTTAATGTCCTAATTGGCCTAATTGGTCTCAATTAGTAAAATTTACGCAAATGACCTAATTTTCCTAATTGGCATAATTGACCTCAATGGGCTAATTGGAGTCAATGGTCTAATTGGCCTAATTGACCTCAATTGGCCTAATTGGTCTCAATGGCCTAATTGACCTAATTATCCTAATTGGCCTTAATGGCTTACTTGGTCAAATTGGTCAAATTGGCCTAATTGGCCTCAATTAGCCTAATTGGATTCACTACCCTAATTAGTCTAATTGGCATAATTGGCTTCAATTATCCTTATTAGCCTCAATGGCCTAATTGGACAAATTGACCTAATTAGGCTAATTGACTTCAATTGGCCTAATTGGCATCAATGGCCTAATTGACCTAATTGTCCAAATTGGACTCAATTGCTAAATTGGCATCAGTGGCCTAAGTGGCATAATTGTCATCAATTGGTTTAATTTACCTCATTGGCCTAATTGGCCTAATTGGCCTATTCGGGATCAGTGGCCTAATTGACCTCAATAACTTAACTGGCTTAAATGACCTCATAAGCAAATTAGGTCAATTTAGATAATTAGGCCAATTTAGCCAATTAGGCCAATTTAGCCAAATTAGGCTATTGAGGCTAATTTGCCTTATTGACTGCAATGGCCTAATTGGCCTGATTGGCCCCAATGGCCTAATTGGGACCAATAGCCTAATTGGTCTAATTGTCCTAATTTTTCTCAATGGGCTCAATGAGTCTAATTGGCCTAATTAACCTAATTGGCCTAATTGGCCCAATTGGCATCAATGGCCTAAGTTGCCTAATTGGCCTAGTTGGCCTAATTGACCTTATTGGCCATGATGGATTAATTAGACTCAATACCGTAATTGGCCTAACTGGCCTTAGTTGCATAATTGGCCAAATTAACCTAATTGGCCGAATTGGTCTCAGTGACCTAACTGGCATCAACAACTTAATTGACCAAATTAGCATAATTGGCCTAATTGTCTAATTGACCTAATTGGCCTCAATGGTTTAATTAGTATCAATGGCCTAATTGGGCTAATTAGTCTCAATTGGTCTAATTTTCCAAATTGGTCTCAATCGGCCTAATTAGCCTCATTGGCCTAATTGGCCGAATTTGCTCAATTAACCTAATTAGCCTCAATGGACTAATTGGACTAATTGGAATCAATGACCTCAATTGGCCTAATTGGCCTAATTGGTCTAATTGGAAAAATATATCTCAATGTCTTAATTTTAATCACTGACCTAATTGGCCTAATTGGTCTAATTGGAAAAATATTTCTCAGTGTCTTAATTTTAATCAATGACCTAATTGGCCTAATTGGCATCAATTAGCCTCAATGGCATAATTGGAAAAATTGTCCTAATTGATATAATTGGTCTCAATGCCATAATTGGCCTCAATGGCCTAATGGTCATAATTGGACTCAATGGATTAATTAGCCTCAATGAACTCAATTGGCATAATTTGACTAACTGGTCTCAATAGCCTAATTGACCTAATTGGTATCAATGACCGAATTCGCCTAATTGGACTTTAATATGGATCAAATTCAACGCAAGGAGAATAATTTTGGGATTGATCAAAATTTTAAGCCCAATTGTTATTCGAATTGGACCGGCCCACACTTCTTGACATCCAACACCATGGTGGGCAACAAAACACTTATTTGGGGCCCAAAATTACTTACCCACATGACAATGGATGGAAATTCGTAGCAGCTCATTAAAGAAGAGAGAGAAGGTGGAGAAAAACATCATTAGGAGGGAATACCACTACTTTAGCTAGTGGGGTCCATAAATGACATGGACATGTGTAAACAAAGTCAAATTCGTGGGATAGGCTTTAGACTTTTGTGAGATAGGTGGTTTGACAGGTATTCCTTTCATTTGACTATAAATAACCACCTCTTGTACCCCTTGAAGGTTAATTTCGAATTTGAGAGTTTCTAACATTATTAGGCTTGTGTTTCTTGTGTTCTTAGGTGAATGCAAGTACATCAAAGGAGTGATCAACCTCTGTGGCGCTTTATATTTAGATTTTCAAGTGGCAAGTCTACTTAGGGTCCTAATTGATCATCCCATTCCCCTTTTATTCCTCTTGCATTTCTTGTAATTTTCATTCCCCTCTTCTTTCTTCTCTTGTGTTTCCGCATTTTTGCCAACGAATACCACACTCACATACGCTATCATATCATTTGGTATCAGAGGAAGGCAACGGAAACCAGGTTCTTTCATTTCTATTTCTCTCATCTTTTTTTTTCTTCCCCTTCTTCCATTTTCTGCCATCACCAATTCTGGACGGAACTTTCTTCCATATTTTCGGCTGCTTTTTCTTTGCGTTTCTGGGCGTATAATATGTCATTGTAATAGTTCAGAATCTCAACTTTCTTCTAGATTTGGAAACACTAAAATCAGACACATATATTTTGAGATATAGCCGAATCAATTCGTGCTACAGTTTCACCCTTGTGAAATCTAACAATCTCCAAGGCGGATTTCCATTTGAGTTTGAAGTTCATGTTATCTTAACTATTTACATCATTGCAATCAGATTAGTATATTTTTCATTTTTTGTACTTTGAGCACAAAAAGCGCACTCTTTGTATCTCAATTCTTGTTTATTGAGTAGCAAAAAAAATCAAAAAAATCAAAAATAAAATAAAAAATAAAATAAAAAAAAGGATGCTGCTCATTTGAAACATTGTGCTCGCTCATAAGTTATAAATTTGATTGCATTTTCTTATCCATCATCTTTTTTCCTTCATCCATATCCAACCTTCTTCTATAACCATTTCTCCCATTTACCCCCCCATATTTCTTGGACCTCATTGATTCAAACCCTTTTAAAATTGCTGATTTTTAAAGATTGCCATGAATTGATTGCTTCTACTAGTTTTCTTCTTGATTCTATTTAAGAACACTTGTAGGAACAAAGTTGTTGTGCTAGAAATTGTGAGGAACCTTTTGAGAGATAAAAAAAGAGAGAAAGAGTGTGTGAGGAATTTTAAAAAAATGGCAAGTGAGGGAGAAAGAAGTGAGATCGACATTAAATTATTCATGAAAGCAGTCGCTGACCAGTTTACAAGATTGAATGCTAGGTTGGATGATATGCAAAGTTCCTCGTCTTCGAAGGCTCCAAGAATGCAAGAAATTCATGAAGGTGATGATGAGTACTCCAATTTCGAAGAATCAATTCCTAGGTGAGGGCAACGTGCTACTTGGAGAGAAAATGACTTGGGAAGCATCAAAGTGACACTTCCATCCTTCCAAGGAAAGAGTGACCCAGAACTTTATTTGGAGTGCGACCGGAAGGTTGACCATGTGTTTGGACTTCACAACTACTCGGAGGAGAAGAAGGTAAAATTGGCGGCGCTTGAGTTCAATGACTATGCAAGTATTTGGTGGGACCAATTACAAGTAAGTCGATGACGAAATGGAGAAAGGCCAATTCGAACTTGGGAAGAAATGAAGGCAGTAATGCGCAAAAGGTACATTTCTAGTCATTACTATCGAGATTTTCATATGAAGTTACAAAAACTTGTGCAAGGTTCCATGTGTGTGGAGGAATACTACAAGAAAATGGAGATATCAATGATCCGAGCCAATTTGGAGGAGGATCGCGAAGCTACCATGGCAAGGTTCATCAATGGCTTGAATCCGGCAATTAGAGATGTGATGGAACTACATACCTATATTGATATGGAGGAGTTGCTACATAAGGCGGTGAAGGTTGAAAAACAACTACATTCTCGAAGCAGTCAAGTAAGTTCTCATAATTTTTGGAAGGATAACTGGAAAGATGCAAAATCAACTTCTAAGTGGAATGAAACAAAACCAAGAGATTCCAAATTTGCTCCAAAACAAAGAGAAGAGGCCAAAAATAATTTCTTCCCCACTGTTTCAAAAGGAAAAATGGACGCAAATTTCCCTTCTAAATCTCGTGATATAGAGTGTTTTAAGTGTCAAGGACATGGTCATATTGCTTCTCAATGCCCAAAAAAAGGGCCATGATTATTTTGGATAATGGATAAATCCTTAGTGATCACTCTAGAGATGATGAGATTCCATCTTTGGATGAGGGTTCGAATATAGAAGTTGAAGAACCCGCACATGGAGATGCATTGGTGGCAAGAAGAGCTTTAAACATTCAACCTACAGATGATCATGATGATGAGAAGGGTGAGCATATTTTTCATACGAGATGCCACATCAAGGAGAAGGTATGTAGTATGATCATTGATAGTGGAAGTTGTACTAATGTGGCTAGTACCTTGTTGGTGGAGAAGTTGAGTTTGCCTACTCTAAGGCATACTAGACCTTATAGATTGCAGTGGTTGAATGATAGTGGTGAAGTGAGGGTCACAAAACAAGCCATAGTTTATTTTTCCATTGGAAAATATCACGATGAGGTGTTGTAAGATGTTGCTCCAATGCAAGCTGGACATTTGCTACTAGGGAGACCGTGGCAATTTGATAGGACGGTGATGTATGATGGCTATACTAACCGCTTCTCTTTTCATTTTAGCGGTAGAGAGATTGTTTTGACTCCTCTAAGTCCCATACAAACATATGAAGATCAAGTGAGGATAGAGAAAGAATACAAAAAGAAAAAAGAAATGAGTGTAAAAGAAAGTGGGAAAAATAAAATTTTGAGTGATAAAAAAGAGAGTGATGAGTTGACGAAAAAGGAAATGAGAGAAAAAATGAAAAGAGTGGAAAAATTAAGAGTGAAAAAGGAGAGTCGAGTGGCATAAAAAGAAATGATGGAAATCAAAGATATGAAAACAAGAGTGTTGAGTGAAAGGTGAGTTTATTTTCTAGAAAAAGTGAGGTAAAAGGTGCTTTATTGAGCAGGAAAGAATTCTTACTCATTAGTAAGGATGCTTACCTTGCAACTAATGAAATTTTCCATTATTTGCCTACTTGTGTTGTGTCTTTACTACAGGAATTTGGTGATTTGTTTCCCGAAGAAATACCCGATGGATTACACCTTTGAGAGGCATTGAGCATAGGATTGACTTCATTCCTGGTGTCGCAATTCCCAACAGGCTAGCATATAGAGCTAATCTGGAAGAGACTAGAGAGATCCAATGTCAAGTTGAAGAACTCATGAAGAAAGGATTAGTAAGGGAAATCATGAGTCCATGCGACGTTCCGATGATCCTAGTACCCAAGAAAGATGGAACATGGCGAATGTGTGTGGATTGTCGCTCCATCAACAAAATAACAATTAAGTACCGTTATCCCATCCCTCGACTTGATGTCATGCTTGATGAATTACATGGGGCATCTTTGTTTTCTAATATTGATCTTAAAAGTGGATACCACCAAATTCGAATGAAAAAAGGAGATGAGTGGAAAACTGCTTTTAAAACTAAGTTCGGCTTGTATGAGTGGTTAGTTTTGCCATTTGGTTTAACTAATGCACCAAGTACATTCATGAGCTTAATGAACCATGTCTTTCGTTCATTCATTGGAAAATTTGTGGTTGTCTATTTTGATGATATCTTGGTGTATAGCAAATCTCTAGAAAACCATGTTGAACACTTGCGTTTGGTGTGTGAGACCCTTAAAGAAAACCAGCTTTATGCCAATCTTCAAAAATGTTCCTTTTGCATGGATTCTGTTGTGTTTCTTGGCTTTATTGTAGGGTCAGAAGGGATTCTTGTGGATGATGAAAAGATCAAAGCAATTCAGGAGTGGCCCACACCGAAGAGTGCAACCGAGGTTAGGAGTTTTCATGGATTGGCAAGCTTCTATAGGAGGTTTTTAAAGGATTTTGCATCCATCGTTGCAACTCTTAATGAACTCTAAAGAAACATGTGGTCTTTAAATGGGGTGAAAAACAAGAAAAAGCCTTTAACACACTCAAAGAAAAATTGGTCAATGCTCCCCTTTTAAGGCTTCCTGATTTCACCATAGTCTTTGAAATTGAGTGCGATGCATAGGTTTAGCTTTTAGGTTTTATGGTTTAGAGATTAGGGTTTCGGATATAGGGTTTTGGGTTTAGGTTTTAGGATTTTTTTGGTATGGTTTTCGGCTTTAGGGTTTAGGGTTTAAGGTTTAGGGTTTAAGGTTTAGAGATTAGGGTATAGGGATTAGGTTTTTAGGTTCAGGGGTCAACTTTTAGGTTTTAGAGTTTGGGTATTAGGGTTTCAGATATAAGGGACCTATACCAACGTTTTGGCCAAAACCGTTGGTATAGGTCCTATAGGTCCCCCCCTATACCAACGGTTTGTCCAAAACCGTTGGTATAGGTCCATATAAGTGACCTATACCAACGGTTTTGGCCAAACCGTTGGTATAGGTCCAAATTAATGAACTATACCAACGGTTTGGCCAAAACCGTTGGTAAATGTCATATTTCCGTAGTGGTGGTTTCAGTTTGTGATTTCTGGGGGAGGGTTTATGTTTTATGGTTTAGTGTTTTGAATTTTGAAATTAGGGGGAGTTGGTATTAGTGCTGTTTTGAATCAAGAGTCGCGTCCAATTGCTTACTTTAGTGAGAAATTGAACGGGGCAGCATTAAATTATTCAACTTACGATAAAGAACTTTATGCTTTGAAATGAACCTTAGAAACATGGCAACATTACCTATGGCCTAAAGAGTTCATTATTCATTATGTCAATGAAAGCCTTAAGTATTTGAAGTCCCAAGGTAAGTTGAATTGACGACATGCATCTTGGATAGAATTCATTGAGACTTTCCCCTATGTGATCAAGCACAAAAAAGGTAAGGAAAATGTGGTTGCTGATGCTCTTTCACGAAGGGAATTGGAGAATCAAGTAGACGAGTTGATGGATCGAGGCTTTTTAAGGCCAAGCAAGAGCCCGTGTTCTGTTCCAGCATTATTGATGCCAAAGAAAGATGGTACGTATCGCATGTACATTAATAATAGAGCTATCAATAATATTACCATCAAATATAGGTATCCCATTCCTCGACTCGATGATATGCTTGATGAACTACATGGTTCATCAATCTTTTTGAAGGTTGATCTTCGTAGTGGATACCACCAGATTCGAATGAAGGAAGGGGATGAATGGAAAACGACTTTCAAAACTAAAGGCGGATTATTTGAGTGGCTGGTCATGCCATTCGGCCTCTCAAATACTCCTAGCACATTCATGCTACTCATGAATGAAGTTCTGAAACCATTCATTAGTAAATTTGTGGTTGTTTATTTGGATGGCATTTTGATTTACAGCAAGGATGTGGAGAGCCATGTGGATCATCTTTGGTGGGTATTTTACGTTCTACGGAAACAAAAGCTATATGGGAAGCTTGAAAAATGTGAGTTCTTTTCAACATAAGTGGGTGTTTTTGGGATATGTGGTAACCAAAGAAGGCATCATGGTGGATGAATCAAAAGTGGAAGCAATTAATTCCTGGCCACAACCAGAATCCATTACTTAAGTAAGAAGTTTTGATGAGGATCATGGAACACATGGGCATCACGGGGTTGGAGGCGGACATGATGAGGAAGGCGGAATGCACAAAAGTGGACAAGACCCTTTGCGTGGAATTGGAGGCCCAATGACAAGGGAGCGGACCAAGAGAATGAAGGAGGCCTTAAATGGATTAATCATGGAATTCCAAGAGGAGGCCCAACACCTTTGCTTGGGGGAAGCATCCGGGCCTATAATTACATTAATTAAGGCCCAAACATGCTTTTAAAATTCCAACTCAAGTGGTGCTACGAAATTTCAAGCCCACCCACCATGGAATCTTCAAAGTCAAAAGGTGGTGGGCTACTTGTCTTTACTTTTCCAAAAGGGTGTGTTACTTGTCTCCTAAAGTCATGGTCAAGTGCCAAAGTTGTCAAAAGCACCCTATAGGGTTTTTGACTATGGAAAACTAGCCATTAGACTAATGTAAAGAGCCACCCCATGTGTAATTCGAATTTGAAGTTTCTTTGGCTATAAATAGCCACCCCCTTGTACTCTTCAAACATCATGAATGAAGGTAATGTTATTATGGTGAGTTTTTCTTGCAACCTTTGTGTTCTTGCTTAATTCTTGACTTATCAAAGGATTGGTCATCCTTTGTGGCGTCTTGTGGCTAGAGTTCTAATAGACAAGTTCTCTTTGGGTTTTACCTTGACCATTTCCCCCTTCCCTCTCATTTTCATTATTTGCACACCACATTCACTTGTTTTCTTGTGGCGATCCGGGTTCTCAACGCGCGAACATTATACAAGGTTCCTAGGACACTTCCTAGTGGGTCTTGCATCGCGTATCACCCCTCTTCTTTTTTCGCTTGTGTTTCCGCATTTTTTCAAACAAATACCGCACTCGCATACGGTATCATATCATGACTGGTGTGGAGCTGGAGATCATGGGACCAAGCTGAGGCTTGCAATGTAATTGGAGTAGTTGCTTTGTTTTCCTTGCACTTTGCTTGCTTGGTTGTATGGTATTACTACTTCCACTACTGTTGTATATTATTGATTCCACTGTGTTACTTTGCCAAGGAGGGCATAGTTTCCCCACTATCACACCCAAAATACCCTAAAATCTTTGAAAAAAAGTCTAAAACCCCCTGAAACTCCCTAAAAACCTCAAAATCCCGAAAAATATAAAACCTCTCAAAATCCATGAAAATGTAAAAATCATTAAAAATCCTGAAAAACTCCTAAAACCATAAAACCCCTAAAAACATTAAAAAAACCCTAAAAACCCTGAAAAACACTAAAAACTCGAAAAACCCTAAAAGCCCCTAAAAACCCATAAAAATCCGAAAACCCCCCTAAAAATACATGAAAACGTAAGAAACCCCTTAAAACTCAAAAAACCTACTGAAAACCATAAATACCCCCCTAAAAATCTTTAAAACATAAAAAACCCCAAAACGACTAAAATTCTAAAAACCCTTATAACCCATAAAAACGTTAAAAAACTTTAAAAACCCTTAAAAATCATTAAAAACTCAAAAAAAAACCCAAAAATACTCTAAAAACCCTAAAAACCCATAAAAATCCATGAAAAGCTTGAAGAAATCTCAAAATACCTTAAAAACCAAAAAACCAAAAAAACCCAAAAAACCCAAAAAACCCAAAAAACCAGAAATATCAAAAAAAATCCCTAAAATCCTTGAAATCATCAAAAAACCTAGAACCCCTGAAATTGATCTCAATGACCTAATTGGCCTCAATGGTTAAAGTGGTATTAATGGTCTAATTGGACTCAATGGCTTAATTGGCCTAATTGGTCTCGGTGGCCCTATCATCCAAATTGGTCTAATTAGCCTAATTGGTCTAACTGGCCTCAATGGCCTAATTGGATTGAATGGCCTAAGTTGTCTAATTGAACTAATTGGCCCAGTTTACCTAATTGACACAGTTTACCTAATTGGTCTCATTAGCTGAATTGTCCAAATATGCTTAATTGGCCTGAATGGCTTAATTGGAAAATTGTGATAATTGGTCACAATGGCCTAATTGGTCTAATTTTCTTGATTGACCTAATTGACCTAATAGGTATCTGTTGGCCTCAATTGTCCTAATTATCCTAATTGGCCTCAATTGGCCAAATTTGCCCAATTAACTGAATAGGCCTCAATTGCCTTCAATTGGATCAGATTGGCCCCATTGGCTCTAATTGACATAATTGGTCTCAATTGTCCTCGATTGGTCTCAATTGACATTGTTGGCCTTAATTAGCCTCAATTAGTTGAGTTGGCTTAATTGGTCTCAATTGGCCTAATTAGCCTCAATTTGATGAATTGGAATAATTGACATAATGAAGCAAGATGGGCATCCATTGTAGCATTGAGTCTATTTAATCTCACTCACCACATTTGGCCTTACAAATCCAACTCCTCCACCCGATCAATTAACTTGGTGCCTTCAAAATGGTTCTCATCAACTAATTGGAATAATTTTCAAAATAAGCCTGAATGGCTTATTTGGCCTCAATTCAGCTAATGGCCTCAATGACCTAATTGGCCTAGTTGGAATAAATGTCCTAGTTGGCCTTAATGTTATAATTGGTCTACTTAACCAAAATTTTTAGAGTTTTAGTGTTTTATAGGGTTTTTATGGGGTTTTAGGATTTTTAAGGGTTTAGGGTTTTTAATGTTTTTCTGATGGTTTTCAGAGTTTTTAGGGGTCTTTACATTTTCATGGTTTCTTAGAGGTTTTGATGTTTTTTATGGTTATGAGTTTTTTATGGATTTTGACAGGTTTTTGGGTTTTTCAAGGGCTTTTAGGGTTTTTTGCGGGTTTTAGGGGGTTTTGAGTTTTTTAGGGTTTATATGTCTTTTAGAGTTTTTATGTTTTTTAGAGTTTTTTAATGTTTTTTGGGGTTTATGGGTTTTTATAATTTTTATTGGGTTTTATGGTTTGTTTTGGATTTTTAAGATTTTTTGGTGGTTTTATGGTCTTCCGGGGTTTCCAAGGTTATTAGGGTTCCTTATGATTTCAGAGACTTTAAGGGTGTTTTTTGATTTTTATAGTTTTTAGGGTGTTTAGGGAATTTGAGGGGTTTTATGGGTTTTGGGGGGTTTGAGTGTTTTTAGGGTCTTTTTGGGTTTTTAGGGTTTTTTTTAGTTTTTTAGGTTTTTTAATTTTGTTTTTGTGTTTTATGACATTTTTTGGGGGTTTAATGGGTTTTTTCAGTTTTTATTGGGACTTTAAGGTTTTTATGGTTTTTCAGGGTTATTTGAGTTTTTTAGGGGTTATTATGGGTTTTCTGGATTTTTCAATGATTCTAGGGTTTTTCAGGTTTTCATTGATTTCATAGGTTTTTAGGATTTTTTTATTGTTTGAGGGATTTTTGAGGGTTTTTAGGGTATTTGGGGGTTTTTAGGTTTTTCAAGGGATTTAGGGTTTTTAGGGTCTTTTGGGTTTTTAGGTGCTTTCTGAGTTTTTAGTGGTATTAACGTTTCTTAAAGATTCTTTAACGTTTTAGGGGTTTAAAGGGTTTTTAGAGTTTTTAGAAGTTTTTATGGTCTTTATGGTTTTTTACCTTTTCATGGATTTATAGGGTTTTTAGGATATTTATGATTTTATAGTTTTCAAATATTTTCAGGGTTTTTAGCGGTTTTCAGGGGTTTTAGGGTTTTTCAGGGTTTTCAAGTTTTTTAGGCACTTTTTTAGGTTTTAGTGATTTTATGAGTTTTTTAGGGGTTTTAAGGATTTTGTTGTTTTTAACATTTTTTTGGGGTTTTAAGGGTTTTTATAGTTTTTAGGTTTTTTTGGCTTTTAGAGGTTTTTTATGTTTTTTTGGCTTTTATAGTTTTTTAGGGTTTTTTATGTTTTCAGGTTTTTTAGGGTTTTTTTAGGATTTTTATGGTTTTTTGGGTTATTTAGGATTTTTAGGGATCTTTATGGTTTTTAGGGTTTTGCAGGGTTTTTCGAGTTTTTAGGGGTTTTATGGTTTTTATGGTTTTTATGGTTTTTATGGTTTTTATGATCTTTTGGGTTTTTGGTTTTTTTCCTTCAGTTTTTTAGGGTTTTAAAGGTTTTTATAGTTTTTTAAAGTTTTCAAGGGCTTTAAGGGTTTTTAGCCATTTTAGGGCTTTTATGGGTTTCTAAGGATTTATTAGGTTTTTAGCGGTTTTTATGGTTTTCATGAGGTTTTCATGGTTTTAATGTTTTTAAGGATTTTTAGGGATTTTTTTTTGATTTTTATGGTTTTTAGGGTTGTTTACGATTTTTAGGTATTTTTTGTGGTTTTCTGATTTTTAGGAATTTTTAGGGTTTTTATTGGTTGTCGGGGTTTTAGGGACTTTTGGGTTTTAGGGTTTTTATGGGTTTTTAATATTTTTTGGGTTTTTATGGATTTCAAGGCGTTTAGGGTTATTTCTGTTTTCAGGGTTCTTTAGGGGGTTTTATGATTTTAATTGATTTTAGGGTTTTTAGAGTTTTTAGGTATTTTGAGATTTTCATTTTTTTCATGGATTTGTAGGTGTTTTTTGTTTTTTTAGGGTCTTTTTGGATTTTGGGGTTTTTTATGGTTTTTAAGGTTTTCTAAAGTTTTTAATGTTTTTATGGGTTATAAAGGTTTTTAGAATTTTAGTGGTTTCTGAGGGTTTTTAAAGTTTTTATGGTGTCAGGAGGTTTTCTAGGTTTTAAGAGGGGTTTTACGTTTTCGTGTATTTTTAAGGGGTTTTTAGGATTTTTATGAGTTTTGGGGGTTTTTGAATTTGGAGGGTTTTTAGGGTTTTTCAAGGTGTTTTGGAATTTGGAGAGCTTTTTGCCTCAATAGCCTAATTGCCATAATTGGCCTTAGTGGCCCAATTGGCATCAATGACCTAATTTGCCTAATTCGCCTAATTGGCATTGGTGGCCTAATTGACCTATTTGGCCATAGTGGCATAATTAGATTAATTGTCCACAACTACATAATTGGCCTAATTTGCCCAATTAGAATCAATGGCCTAATTAGCCTCAGTGGCCTAATTGGCGTTAATGACCAAATTGGCCTCATTGTCCTAATTGGCCAAATTTGCCTCAATGCCCTAATTAGCTTCACTGGTTGAATTGGTCTCAATGGCCTAATTGGACTCAACCACCCAATTAGGCCAAATTGGCCTAATTGCCCTCAATGGCATAGTTGTAATAATTGGACTAATTGGCCTATATGGCCTAACTAGTCTAATTGGCCTAATTAGACTGAATGGAATAATTAGCCTCTGTGGCCTAATTGGCTTAATTTGCCTAATTCCCGTCAATGGCCTAATTGGTTTCGATTGCCAAATCGACATAATTTGCTTCAATGGCCTCGATGACCTAATAGTCCTTAATGGAATAATTGATATAATTGCCCTAATTGGCCTCAATGACCTAATTTGCATAATTGGCCTAATTGGCCACAATGGCCTAATTGGCCCAATTGGCCTCAATGACCTAATTCGCCTAAATCACCTCAATGGATTAATTGGTATCAATTACCTAACTGGCCTAATTTTCCTACTTCACCTCAATTGCCTAATTGCTTTAATGAGCCAATTGGCATGATTGGCCTCAATGGCATAATTTTCCCAATTAGCATCAAGGGTCTAATTGGCCTAATTGGTCTTAATGACCTAATTGGACTCAATGGCCTAACTGGTCTCAATTGCCTAATTGGCCTAATTGGTCTCAATGGCATAATTGCCCTAATTAGCCTAGTTGACATAATTGGCCTAATTGGCCACAATGGTATAATTATCCTCAATGACCTAATTGGCCTCAATGGCCTATTGGTATAATTGGCACAATTGGACTTAATGGACTAATTGACATAATTTGCCTAATTGACCTCAATGCCCAAATTGGCCCCAATGTCCTAATTGGCCTAATTGCCCTAATTGGCCTTCATGGCCTCTTACACCTCCTTGGACTAATTGGCCTCATTGGCCTCATTGGCCTCAATGGACTAATTGGTTTCAATGGTCTAATTGGCCATATTGGCCTAATTAACATCAATTGGCCTAATTGGCCTAATTAGCGTAATTTGTCTTAGTGGCCTAATTGGCCTAATTAGCGTAATTTGTCTTAGTGGCCTAATTGGCCTAATTGGACTTTATGGCTTAATTGGCCTCAATGGCCTAATTCGCCTAATTCGCCTAATTCGCCTAATTGATCTAATTGGGATGATTGGACTCAATTTTCCTAATTGGTTTTAATGGTCTAATTGGCCAAATTTTCCAAATTTGCATCAATGGCCTAATTGTCCTCAATGACCTCATTGGCCACAACGGCCTAATTGTCCTCAACGACCTAATTGTCCTCAATGGCCTAATTGGCCTCAATGGACTAATTGGGCTCAACAGCTTAATTGGCACCAAATGCCTAATTGGCCTAGTTGGCCTCAATGACCTAATTAGCCTCAATAGCCTAATTGGCCTAATTTTTTAATTGGCCTCATTGGCATCAATGACTCTATTAGCCTTAATGACCTAATTCACCTAATTGGCCAAATATCCTAATAGGACTAATTGGCCTCAATTGGCCTAATTAACTATAATGGCCTAATTAGTCTAATTGCCTTAATTTGCCAGATTTTCCTAGTTGGCCTAATTTTACTCATTGACCTCAATGGACTAATTGACCTAATTGGCCTTAGTGGCCCAATTTTCCTAATTTTCCAAATTGGCATCAATGACCTAATTGGCATCAATGACCTAATTACACTCAATAACCTAATTTTCCAAATTTGCATAATTGACCTAATTAGTATAATTGGGCTCAGTGGCCTAATTGGCCTCAATGGGGTAATTGGCCTCAATGGCCTAATGGGCCCAATTTTCCCCAATTGGCCTCAATGGCCTAATTTTCCTAATTGGACTACTTGGCCTAATTAGGCCAAAGAGATTATTCAGGCCAATTAGGCCAATTAGGCAATTGAGGCTAATTAAGCCATTGAGACTATACCAATTATGCCAATTATCACAATTTGGAAAATTAGCTAGTTGAGTCGAATTAGGTAATTGAGACCAATTAGACCAATTAGAAAAATTAGGCCATTGAGTCTAATTTGGCCAATTAATCAATTATGTCCAATTAGGCCATTGAGACGAATTAGGTCCATTAGGTCAATTAAACCATTTAGGTCAATTAGGCAATTGGGTCCCATTAGGTCATTGAGACAAATTAGTCCAATTACGACAATTAGAAAGATTAGGTTATTGATGCCAATTAGGCCATTTAGGACAATGAGGCCATCGATGCCAACTAGGAAAATTAGGAAAATTTGGCCATTAATGTCAATTAGGTCCTTGAGGACAATTAGGCTAATTAGGCTGTTGATGCCGATTAGGCCAATTAGGCAAATTAGACCATTGAGGCCAATTTGATTCATTAGGTCAATTTGTTCAATTAGGTAAATTTGGCCATTGATGCTAATTATGTCATTGAGTACAATTGGGCCAATTAGGCCATTACGGATAATTAGGCCAATTGGGCGAATTAAGACTATTAGGCCATTGAGGCCTATTGGGTCAATTTATGCCAATTAGGCCAATTCGACCAATTATGTAAATTAGGTTATCGGGGCCTATGGGCCATTGCGGCCAATTATGCTAATTAATAAAATTATGAAAATTAGACCTTTTAGGCCAATTAGGTCATTGAAGCCAATTAGGCCATTAGGGCCAATTATGCCAATTATGTCATTGATAACAATTATCCAAATTGAGGTGAATTAGCCCAATTTGGCCAATTAGGTGAATTTGGAGAATTAGGCCATTGTGGCATATTAGGGAAATTAGGCCAATTATACCATTGAATCCAATAAGACCAATTGAGGCTAATTAGGCCAATCAGGGAATCGACACCAATTAGGCCATTGAGACCACATATACAATTGAAGTCAATTGGACCAATTAAGTGATTGAGGGAGAGTATGTCAATTTGTCCAATTAGTCCATTGTGGAAAATTGGGACAATAGGCCTAGTTCGCCAACTATGCCAATTAGGCCTACTCAGCCAACTAGGGCCATTAGGCCAATTAGGGTCAATTAGGCTAATTAGGTCAATTAGGCCATTGTGGTCAATTAGACCAATTTAGAAAATTAAACCAATTAGCCTAATTAGGTCACTGAGGAAAATTAGGTAAATTGAGGAAAATTTAGCCAATTATGCCATTGACACCAATTAGGCCATTGGGACCAATTAGGCCATTGAGGCCAATTAGACAAATTGGGGAAATTTGTCCAATTGGTTCATTGAGGTCATTTAGGCCAACTGAGGCTAAGTAGGCCAAGTATTTCATTGAGTCTAATTAGGAAAATTAGGTCAATTGGGGAAATTGGGCCAATTAGGCTAGTTGGGGCCAATTAGACCATTGGGGACAATTAGGCTATTGATGCCAACTAGGAAAATTTAGGCTATTGAGAACAATTAGGGCATTGGAGCCAATTAGAAAAATTAACCAATTAATCCAATTGAGTCCATTGAGCCCAATTAGGCCATTGAAGTCAATTAGACCATTGAGACAAATTACGCCGATTATGCCAATCAGGCCAATAAGGCCAATTGGGCCAGGGGCGCCAATTAGGTCATTGAGACCAATTAGGACAATTAGCTCAATTAATCAATTGAGGCCAATTAGGTCAATTAAGGCCAGTTAGGCCAATTTGTCCATTGAGGCTAATTAATCCATTGAGGCCAATTTGGTCGGTTAAGGAAAATTAGTCCAATTGAGTTCATTAAGGCCAATTATGCCAATTCGTCCATTGAGGCCAATTAGGAAAAATAGGCCAAATTTTCCAATTAGGAAAATTGAGGTCATTGAGGACAATTGGTCTAGTTAGGCCAATTTGGGCAATTAGGCCAATTAGGCCAATTAGAGCAATTAGGGCATTGAGGATTATTATGCCATTGAGACCATTGAGGCATATTAGGCCTATTAGGTCGAGTAGGATAATTAGGTCATTGAGGCCAACTAGACCAATTGGGCCATTGAGGTGAATTAGGACAATTCGACCAATTATTCCATTAAGGTCAATTAGGCCACTGAGGCCATTGAGACCAATTTGGCCATTAAGGACAGTTAGGCCAATTCGGACACATTAGACCAATTAGGCCATTGAGAATAATTAGGCTAATTGAGACCAATTATGCCAATTAAGCAAATGATGCCAATTAGTCCAATTAGACCATTGAGACCAATTAGTCCAATTAAGTCTCATTATGTCAAATTAGGCAAATTAGGACAATTAGGCTAATTATACTAATTAGGCCATAATGGACAATTAGGTCATTGTGACCAATTAGTTGAATTAGGCCATTAAGGCCCATTAGGCCAATTATACCAGTTGAGTCCAATTTGGTCAATTGAGGTCAATTATGCCAATTAAGCCAATTATGTCGTTGAGTCCAATTATGCCATTAAAACCGATTAGGAAAGTTAGGTCATTAAGACCTATTCGGCAAATTGAGTCCAATTTGGACGTTGAGTCCAATTAGGCCAATTGATTTTATTAGGTCAATTGAGGCCAATTAGGTCAATTAGGCCAACAAGACCATTAATCCCAATTACTCAATTGAGACCAATTAGGAAAATTAGTCCATTAATGTCAATTAGGCCAATTAGGACAATTGAGTCCAATTAGGCCATTGGGGTCAATTAGGCGTTTGAGGCTAATAATGCCAATTAGGCCAATAAGGCAATTCAATAAAATTAGGCCATTGAGACCAATTTGGCCAATTACGTCAATTAAGACCAATTAAGAAAATTATTAAAAATTAGGCCAATTCGGCCAATTATTCCATTGAGGACATTTAGGTCAAATTTCACAATTTGGCCAATTATCCCATTGAGAACAATTTGGACAATTTAGGGCAATCAGACCAATTTGGCTAATTATGCCATTAAGTCAAATTTGACCAATTGAGGCAAATTAGACCAATTATGCCAATTGAGCTAATTATTTCAATTAGGTCATTGAGATCAATTAGGTCAATCAAAGCTAATTTCGCCAATTAGGCCAACTTTGCCAATTAGGCCATTGAGGTCAATTAGGCCAATTAAGTCATTGAGTTCTATTAGGACAATTGAGGCCAATTACACCAATTAAGCCAATTATTCCAATTAGGTAATTTACGTCAATTATGTCATTGAGGTCAATTAGGCCAAATGAGGCTAATTACGCCAATTTGGCCAATTAGGTCATTGGGGAAAATTAGGCCAATTGAGATCAATTATGCAAATTAGTTCGTTTTTGTCAATTAGTCCATTAAGGCCAATTAGGGCAATTTTTTTAGTTGGGTCGTTGAGGCCAATTAGGGCAATTAAGCAAATTAGACCATTTATGCCAATTAGGTCATTTATGCCAATTAGTTTGTTGAAGCCAATTATGCCAATTAGGTCAATTAGACAATTAAGGCTAATTAAGTCATTTTGACCAAATAGGCCATTGAGGCCAATAATGCCAATTTGGAAAATTAGGCCATTGTAGCCAGTTAGGCCAATTGGGACAATTCGGTCACTGATGCCAATTTGGCCAACTATACCTGTTTGGCCAATTAGACCAATTGAGGTCAATTAGAAAAATTGAGGCGAATTAGGCCACTTGAGGCCAATTGGACAAATTAGGCCAATTACGCCAATTAAGCTATTGAGGTCAATTCAGACCATTAGGCAAATTTGGACCATTAGAGCATTGAGGCCAATTAGACCAATTTGGTCATTTAGACCAATTCGTCAGGCCAATTAGGCAAACTAGGCCAATTATTCCAATTAATCCATTGAGGCCAATTTGAACCATTAACCAATTCAGACCATTAGGCAATTGAGGCCAATTAGGCAGTTTGGCCAATTCGGCCACTGAGCCCAATTTAACCAATTGAGGCCATTTACGCCAATTAGGCTAATTAGCCAAATTAGGCAGTTGAGTCCAATTTGGCAAATTATGTCAGTGAGCCCAATTGGGCCATTTATGTCATTGAGGCCAATTAGGCCAATTGAGACCAATTAGGTCATTTAGGTCATTAAGTCCAATTAGATCAATTAGCCCAATTTGGTCATTAAGGCTAATTAGGCCAATTATTCCATTTAGGTCATTGAGCCTAATTGAGGTCAATTAAGCCAATTACACCAATTAGGCAATTGAGCTCAATTAGTCCATTGAGTCCAATTTTGACCATTAGGAAAATTATTTCAATTTGGTTTTAGGGATTTTGAGGGTTTTAAGATCTTTTGTGGGTTTAGGGTTTTTATTATTTTTTAGATTTTTTGGGCATTTTGTATTTCAGTGTTTTTTTGAGTTTGTTAGGGATTTTAATGTTTTTTAGAGTGTTTAACATTTTTAGTGGTTTAAGGGTTTTTAGAGTTTTAGTGATTTTTTGGGGGTTTTTATGAGTTTTTAGGGGTTTTATGGTTTTTAGGGGTTTTTTATATTTTAGGGGGGGTTCAGGGTTTTTTATTTTTTCATGGAATTTTAGGGGTTATAAATATTTTAATAATTTCAAGGTTTTTATGGTTTTTATGGAATTTTAGGGGTTTAGGGATTACAATGGTTTAAGGGTTTTAGGAGGGTTTTTAGTGTCTTTTGGGTTTTTAGGGTTTTTTTTGAGTTTTTTAGGCTTTTTATGTTTTTTAGAGTTTTTTAAAAAAAAATTAGGGGTTTAAGGGTTTTGTAGATTTTTTAGTGTGTTTTTATGGGCCTTTTGGATTTTTAAGGTTTTTAGGGTGTTTTCACATTTTTTTGGATTTAGGGGTTGTTTAGGATTTTTTATGGTTTTAGGGTTTTAAGTGTTTTTAGGGTATTTGGTCACTAAGGTCAACTAGGCCATTGTGACCAATTATTCTAATTTTACTAATTAGGCCAATTAGGCTACTGAGACTAATTATGCGAATTAGGCCATTGTACCAATTATGTCATTGAGGCCTATTAGGCAAATTAGTCCAATTAGGTCACTGAGTCCGATTTGGCTAATTAGTCCATTGAGTCCAATTAGGTCATTGTAACCCGGTAGGCCATTGAGGCCAATTAGTTCATTGAAGCCAACTAGGCCATTGAACCCAATTAGGTCAATTAGACCAATTTGGTCATTGAGGCCAATTAGGTCATTCGTCCAATTGGGCCATTGGGCTAATTAGGCCATTAGGCCAATTGGGTCATTGGGCCAATTAGGCCATTAGGCCAATTGGGCCATTGGGCCAATTAGCCAATTGTATCAATTAGACCAATGAGGCCAATTAGGTAAATTGGGCAAATTTTTCCAATTTTTCCATTGAGCCCAATTAGGCCAATTAGGTCATTAAGACCGATTAGGCCAATTAGGGCAATTAGTTTGATTAGTCCAATTATACCATTGAGGCTAATTTAGCCAATTTGGAAATTGAGGGAAATTAGACCAATTAGTTCAATTTAGCAAATTGGGTCAATTCGGCTAATTAGGTCAATTAAGCCAATTGGGCCAATTGGTCAATTTCGGCCAATTTAGCCATTGAGATCGATTAGGCCAATCAGACCAATTAGGCCTTCAGGACAATTAGTATAATTTTCCCATTTTGGACAATTATGCCAATTTCCCCAATTAGGAAGTTGAGGTCAATTAAGACATTGAGGCCAATTAGGCCATTCAGCTCAATTAGGACATTGATGAAAATTTGGCCAATTGAGGACAATTCGGCCAATTAGGTCATTGAGACCAATTATCCCAATTAGGCTAATTCGTCCAATAAGGGAATTGATGTCAATTAGGTCATTGAGGCCAATTAGTCCAGTGACGTCAACTAGGGTATTGTGACCAATCTGGACAATTAAGGCTAATTAGGCATATTAGGTTAATTATGTCAATTAGGCCATTGAGGCTAATTAGGCAGATGATGCCAATTAGTTCAACTGAGTCCAATTAGACCAATTAGTCCATTCAGGCCAATTAGAACAATTATGCCAATTTTTTCGAAGAGACCGATTATGTCATTAAGGCCAATTGAGGCCAATTTGGAAAATTATGCCATTAAGCCTAATTAAGCCAATTAGACAAATTAAGTCATTGAGGCCAATTAGGCCATTGAAGCTAATTAGGTCATTGATTTGAATTGGTCCATTGAGGCCAATTATGGAATTGATTACTATTAGGCCTTTGAGTCCATTGATGCAATTGAGATCAATTAGGGCATTGAGTCCAATTAGGCCAATTAGGACTAGTCTGGTCATAGAGGCGAATTAGACTGATGCGAACCATGTTGAAGGCACCGAGCCGATTACTCGAGTGGAGGAGTTGTATTTTCAAGGCCCGATGACACGTGGGAGATTAAAGAGGCCGAATGCCACAATGGGAAAATAGAGCCAAGAAAAATCAAGAGGGAAAAATAAAGGATGTGAGAAGAAAGGAAATGGAGAGCCAATAAAAATCAAGAGGGAAAATAGATTTAAGAGGAGAGAAAAGTGTGCTGTTGGAAAAAAAAGAGTGAGGTTAAGGAAGCTTTGATTTCTCGACAAAATCTCATAGTACTTATGTACAAAGAGGTGATGTTGAACACTAACGGCTTAACATCTCATTTGCCACATGTTGTTCAGTCTTTGTTACAGGAATTTGAAGATGTGTTTCCTGAAGAGGTGCCACCTGGTTTTCCACCCATTAAAGGTATTGAGCATCAAATTGACCTCATACCTAGAGCATCACTACCGAACCGCCATGCATATCGCTCCAACCCTTTGGTCTCAACAATGTACCTTTCACATTTATGAGGTTAATGAATTATGTCTTACGTGCATATATTGGAAAATTTGTGGTAGTTTACTTTGATGATATTCTGGTGTATAGTAGGACTTTGCATGAACATGTAGATCACTTAAGAAAAGTCCTAGAGGTGTTAAGGAAAGAAAAATTGTTTGGAAATATTAATAAGTGTGATTTTTGCCTCAATAAGATTATTTTCCTTGGATTTGTTGTGAGCATGAATGGAGTTGAAGTTGACACTGGGAAGATCAAAGCAATACAATAATGGCCAACTCCAACCTCCGTTGGACAGGTAAGAAGTTTTCATGGACTTGCTAGTTTTTACAGGAGATTTGTGAAGAACTTTAGCACACTAGCAGCGCCGTTGAATGAATTGACAAAGAAGAATGTTCCTTTCAAATGGGGGATAAATCAAGAAAAATCCTTCCATGCGCTAAAGGAGAGACTCACCCACTTCCCTCTACTTGCACTTCCGAACTTCAGTAAGACCTTTGAAATTGAATGTGATGCAAGCAGAATTGGAATAGGAGGAGTACTCACGCAAGAAGGTAAACCTATTGCTTATTTTAGTGAGAAGTTAAATGGACAAACTCTAAACTATGCTACATATGATAAAGAGTTGTATGCATTGTTTAAAGTACTAGAGACATGGCAACACTATCTTTGGCCTAAAGAATTTGTGATCCATTCTGATCATGAGGCTCTTAAATACCTTAGGAGCCAACATAAACTAAATAGGATACATGCTAGATGGCTGAAATTCATTGAATCATTTCTATATGTCATCAATCATAAAAAGGGTAAAGAAAATTCTGTGGTCGATGCACTTTCACGTAGATATTCTCTTTTATCCTTGTTGGATTCAAAACTTCTTGGTTGTGAACACATTAAGGATTTATATGCCACTGATAGTGATTTTAGAGAACCTTATGAACATTGTAAACTAGGAGTTAGTTGGGAAAAGTTCTATTTATATGGTGGATTCTTTTTTTGGATTGATAAGCTTTGCATTCCCAATTGCTCTATTCGTTTATTTTACTGAAGGAATCACATTCGGGTGGGCTAATGGGGCATTTTGGTGTTGCAAAAACTCTAAGTGTTCTTAGTGAGCATTTTTATTGGCCTAAAATATCTAGAGATGTTGAGAAATTTGTGGGAAAGTGCATTATCTGCCATAAATCCAAATCAAAACTAAACCCACATGGACTATATCTTCCTCTCCTAATCCTCAACACCCCATGGGAGGACATATCAATGGACTTTATCCCGGGGTTACGACGGACCAAGAGGGACAGATTCAATTTTTGTTGTGGTGGATCGGTTTTCAAAAGTGACACATTTTATTCCTTGTCACAAAACTGATGATTCCACTAACATTGCAACACTTTTCTTTCAGGAAGTAGTCAAACAACATGGAATGCCAAGGACCATTGTGTCGGATCGAGACACAAAATTTCTTAGTTACTTTTGGAAGACCTTGTGAAGCAAACTGGGTACAAAGTTACTATTTTCCACTACTTGTCATTTGCAAACCGATGGGAAAACGGAGGTGGTGAATCGAACATTATCATCCCTTCTACGAACAATTGTCAAGAAGAATATCAATAATTGGGAGGAGTGTCTTCCATATGTGGAATTCGCATAAAACAGGGCCAAGCATTCCACTACTAAATATTCTCCATTTGTAATAGTTTATGGCTTTAACCCCCTTGCCCCTATTGATCTAGTTCCTTTTCCTTTACAGGAAGTAGTTAACATGGATGCGAAAGGGCGTGCAAAATTAATCCAGAATATCCATGAAAAGGCAAGGATAAATATCAAGCGGATGACCCAGAAATATATGGATCGTGCAAACAAGGGTCGCAAGCAAATATTTTTCGAGCTTGGTGACTTGGTTTGGATTCATATGCGGAAGGAAAGATTTCCCGACAAACGGAAATCAAAACTCATGCCACGAGGCGACAGACCATTCCGAGTGTTTGAGAAGATTAACAAAAATTCTTACAAGATAGCTTTTCCAGGTGAGTATGGTGTAAGTGTCATGATGTGAGTCACACGGGGTGGCCCGATCTTCACGGTGTAGGGCGGCGGTTGAAGGATATGGTTTGGGGATAAGTGGCTGATGATGGGTACGTATAGTGGATGCAAGTAGTCAATCAACGCTATATAGAGCGCGACCTACTACTTAGACAACACACTCAAGGGAGGGATGTGATGGCCAATCCACACAACAACGCACTTGGGTTGAGGCACAGAATTGGGGGCTTTGTGATCTTGGGTCACCAATCTAACTTGTAGATTGACAAGGAAAGAATGCACAAGAGCTAGGAGAAAATCCGAGACAATCCTTACACAACGGAGAGAAACAAAGCAGAAGCTCTCAATTAAATCTTGAATGAAAATACAATGTCATGGGGTGGCTATTTATAGCCAAGGATACAATGGTCAAGGGACTAACACCCAAAATTCATAAAGGCTAAACCTACCTTGTCCCCTCAAAAGTCAAAAAGATTAAGTCCAACAAAGACTTTTGGAAAAGTAGCCCATGTCTTTCCACCCATAGCCCACCGGATTTGACTTTGATTACCTAGCCCACCAGATTTGACTTTGGTTTCCAAAGATGTCATTCTAGAATCTCTATGTGGGAAAGCCTTCCAAAATTCGTGCAAACATGTGTCTTGGGCTTTACACATCTCCTTTTGGCTTAAATAAGACTGATAATAAGCCCATTTGCCACTTCAATGCATGCACCTTGGGTTTGGGCGTTTTAATGCAACGAGATGGGCTTCTGTTGCCACTTGTAGTCTGTCTAATCTTCCTTGCATCATTGGGCCTTGCAACTCCAACTTCGCACATGCCATCAAGTCAATGTCATATGTCGGTTTCATATCATCCTCCCCCTCTTGAAAAGGAGTCATCCTCGACTCTTCTTCATCTGCATCCAAATATGAGGAATGATTAGAAACATTGACTTTAAAAATAACTTCGTACTCACCTTGCAATGCGATCTTGTAATCAATCATATGAAGCACCAAGTCTGGCCCATATCCATGTATCTTTATCTTTAACTTCCATTTCTTTTGAAGCCTATCCACCTTCTTTGATTTCCCATGTTGTTGGTTAACATATTGTTTTCCTTCCATATTTCTACTTTCCTGCAAAGGAAATGAAACTTAATCAATAGGAGTAGGGAGGCTAAATAGGGAGGCTAAATCCAAAAATAGTTCCAAATGGAAAAAATTGAGTTATAGAGTGATATCCCATTTTGTAAGATGAATCTGCATGAGGTAGAAACTCCTTCCAATCCTTTTGAACCATGATTCCATTAATGGATCCTAGAATTACTTTTCTCTCTCTATTAGGAAGCAGACAAGGTTGTACCTCCTTAAGAATGACTCCATCAGACACCTGTCGCAAAGATTTCACAATAGTTGACAATGAATAAGTTAAGTCATTAGTGTTCAACATCACCTCTTTGTACATAAGTACTAGAAGGTTCTGCTGAGAAATCAAAGTTTCCTCACTCTTTTTTGCCGACATCACACTTTTCTGATGCGAGACGCACGGGGTGGCCCGATCTTCACGGCGTAGGGCGGCGGATGATGGATGCGGTTTGGGGCTAAGTGACGAGTGAAGGGTATGGAAAGTGGAAGCAAGTAGTCAACCAACGCTATATGGAGCGTGACCTACTACTTAGACAACACACTCAAGGGAGGGGTGTGATTGCCAATCCACACAACAACGCACTTGGGTTGAGGCACGGAATTGGGGGCTTTGTGATCTTGGATCACCAATCTAACTTGTAGATTGACAAGGCAAGAATACACAAGAGCAAGGGGGAAAAGCCGGGATAATCCTCACACAACGGAGAGAAACAAAGCATAAGCTCTCAAATTAAGTCTTGAATGCCAATACAATGCCATGGGGTGGCTATTTATAGCCAAGGGGGTGATACAATGGTCAAGGGTCTAATACCCTAAAGTCATAAAGTCTAAACCTACCTTGTCCCCTTAAAAGTCAAAAAGATAAAAGCCAACAAAGACTTTTGGAAAAGAAGCACACAACTTTCCAACATAGCCCACCGGATTTGACTTTGAGTGCATAGCCCACCGGATTTGACTTTGGTGTCCAAAGATGCCATTTCTAGAATCCTCCATGTGGGCAAGGCCTCCAAATTCGTGCAACCATGTGGGCCAAGTTTTAATCATCAATTTTGGGCTTGAATAAGTGATATTATAGGCCCATTTGCTCCATCCATGCAAGGTAATACCCATTGGGCCTTTAATGAAGCAAGATGAGCGCCCATTGAAGCATTCAACCTCTTTAATCTTCCTCGTGTCATTGGGCCTTGCAAATCCAATTCCTCCACCCGAGCAATCGACTCCGTGCCTTCCACATGGTTTGCATCATCCTCCCCCTCTTGAAAAGGAGTCGTCCTCGACTCTTCATCCTCTACACCCAAAAAAGGAGAAAGATCAGAAACATTGAAAGTGGCACTTACACCATACTCACCTGGCAAAGCTATCTTGTAAGCATTGTTGTTAATCTTTTCAAGCACTCGGAATGGTCCATCGCCTCGTGGCATGAGTTTTGATTTCCTCTTTTCAGGGAATCTTTCCTTCCGCATATGAATCCAAACCAAGTCACCGGGCTCGAACAACATTTGCTTGCGACCCTTGTTTGCACGATCCATATATTTTTGGGTCATCCGCTCGATATTTAACCTTGCCTTTTCATGGATTTTCTTGATGAATTCTGCACGCCCTTTCGCATCCATATTAACTGCTTCCTGTAAAGGCAAAGGAACTAGATCAATAGGCGCAAGGGGGTTAAAGCCGTAAACTATTTCAAATGGGGAATATTGAGTAGTGGAATGCTTGGCCCTGTTATATGCGAATTCCACATGTGGTAGACACTCCTCCCAATTCTTGATATTCTTTTTGACAATTGTTCGCAGAAGGGATGATAGTGTGCGATTCACCACCTCCGTTTGCCCATCGGTTTGTGGATGACAAGTAGTGGAAAATAATAACTTTGTACCGAGTTTGCTCCACAAGGTCTTCCAAAAGTAACTAAGAAATTTTGTGTCTCGATCCGACACAATGGTCCTTGGCATGCCATGATGCTTGAGTACTTCCTGAAAGAAAAGTGTTGCAATGTTAGTGGCATCATCTGTTTTGTGACAGGGAATAAAATGTGCCATTTTTGAAAACCGATCCACCACAACAAAAATGGAATCTCTCCCCCTCTTGGTCCGTGGTAACCCCACAATAAAGTCCATTGATATGTCCTCCCAAGGGGTGTTGGGAATTGGGAGAGGAAGATATAGTCCATGTGGGTTCAGCTTTGATTTGGCTTTATGGCAAACAATGCACTTTCCCACAAATTTCTCAACATCTCTAGATATCCTAGGCCAATAAAAATGCTCACTAAGAACACTTAGAGTTTTTGAAACACCAAAATGCCCCATTAACCCACCCGAATGTGACTCCTTTAGTAAAAGTAAACGGATAGAGCAATTAGGAATGCAAAGCTTATCAATCCGAAATAAGAATCCATCATGTAAATAGAACTTTTCCCAACTAACTCCAGGTTTACAATGTTCATAAGGTTCTCTAAAATCACTATCAGTGGCATATAAATCCTTAATGTATTCAAAACCAAGAAGTTTTGAATCCAACAAGGATAAAAGAGAATATCTACGCGAAAGTGCATCGGCCACAGTATTTTCTTTACCCTTTTTATGCTTGATGACATATGGAAATGATTCAATGAATTCCAGCCATCTAGCATGTCTCCTATTTAGTTTATGTTGGCTCCTAAGGTATTTAAGAGCCTCGTGATCAGAATGGATCACGAATTCTTTAGGCCAAAGATAGTGTTGCCATGTTTCGAGTACTCTAAACAATGCATACAACTCTTTATCATATGTAGCATAGTTTAGAGTTGGGCCATTTAACTTCTCACTAAAATAAGCAATAGGCTTACCTTCTTGCATGAGTACTCCTCCTATGCCAATTCCGCTTGCATCACATTCAATTTCAAAGGTCTTACCGAAGTCTGGAAGTGCAAGTAGAGGGGCGTGGGTGAGTCTCTCCTTTAGCGCATGGAAGGATTTTTCTTGAGTTGTCCCCCATTTGAAAGGAACATTCTTCTTTGTCAATTCATTCAATGGTGCTGCTAGTGTGCTGAAGTCTTTCACAAATCTCCTGTAAAAACTAGCAAGCCCATGAAAACTTCTTACCTGTCCAACGGAGGTTGGAGTTGGCCATTCTTGTATTGCTTTGATCTTCACGGTGTCCACTTCAACTCCATTGCCACTCACAACAAATCCAAGGAAAATAATCTTATCGAGACAAAATTCACACTTTTTTATGTTTCCAAACAGGTTTTCTTTCCTTAACACCTCTAGGACTTTTCTCAAGTGATCTACATGTTCATGCAAAGTCCTACTATACACCAGAATATCATCAAAGTAAACTACCACAAATTTTCCAATATATGCACGTAAGACATGATTCATTAACCTCATAAATGTGCTAGGTGCATTGGTGAGACCAAAGGGCATGACTAACCATTCATAAAGTCCATGTTTTGTCTTAAATGCAGTTTTCCACTCATCTCCTTCTTTCATCCTAATTTGATGGTAGCCACTTCTTAAATCAATTTTTGAGAAAATAGTTGAACCATTTAATTCATCTAGCATATCATCTAACCTAGAGATAGGATGACGATACCTGACCGTGATGTTGTTGATGGCTCTACAGTCAATGCACATTCTCCATGTTCCATCCTTCTTTGGTACTAAAAGGACCGGTACCGCACAAGGACTAAGACTCTCTCTCACATACCCCACATTCAACAACTCTTGAACTTGCCTTTGAATTTCTTTTGTCTCCTCTGGGTTGGTGCGATATGCTGGGCGGTTCGGTAGTGATGCTCCAGGTATGAGGTCAATTTGATGCTCAATACCTCTAATGGGTGGCAAACCCGGTGGCACCTCTTCGGGAAACACATCTTCAAATTCCTGCAACAAAGACTCAACAACATGTGGCAAAGAAGATGTTAAGTCGTTAGTGTTCAACATCACCTCTTTGTACATAAGTACTAAGAGATTTTGTCGAGAAATCAAAGCTTCCTTAACCTCACTCTTTTTTGCCAACATCACACTTTTCTCTCCTCTCAAATCTTTTTCCCCTCTTGATTTTTCTTTGCTCTCCATTTCTTTGCTTCTCTCATTTTCTATTTTTCCCTCATTCTCTCCTTTTTCATTTTCTCTCTTTCTTTCCTCATCACTCTTTTTTTTCTTTTCTCTCAAAATGTGATCTTCCAGAATTTGCTTGGGGGACATGGGGTTGAGGGTTATAGGTTCCCCTCGGAGTAGAAAAGAGTGACGGTTCAAGAAACCATCATGAGTAACACGCCGATCGTACTGCCATGGTCGACCCAACAACAAGTGGCATGCCTTCATAGGAACAATGTCGCACAATACCTCATCTTTGTACTTACCGATGGTGAACAATACCTTAACTTGCTTGGTGACCTTCAGCTCTCCACAATCATTCAACCACTGAAGCCGGTATGGATTTGGATGCCTTAAAGTCGGGAGTCCCAACTTCTCCACCAACTCGGTGCTCGCCACATTGCTACAACTTCCACCATCAACAATAACACTACATACCTTCCCATTGATCTTGCATCGTGTATGGAAAAGGTTCTCCCGCTGCTCCTTTTCTCCAACGGTCATTTGTGCACTTAAAACTCTTCTAGTGACAAGAATCTCGCCATCTTCCGCAAATTCTCCATTTTCAATTTCTGGAGATTCATCTTCCTCCTCTTCAGAGCTCTCTCCATCGGTCTCCCATTCTCCATACTTGTTGATGATCATGGTGCGACGGTTTGGGCATTCACTAGCAATGTGACCCCTTCCTTGACATTTAAAACACCGAATATCTCTATTCCTGGTTTGGTTAGCCTCAAAAGTAGGTTTCTTAGGTGGAAGAATTACCTTGTCACTTTTGCGATCAACCACCTCTTTTGCCTTTGATGGTTCTCCAATCTCCTTCCTTGGATTTCTCCATGGTGTGAAAGGGGTAGTGGGTTTCCTCATGTTGCTCCTCCTTTTGATTTGTTGCTCGATCTTGGTGGCTTGGTGGATCATATCTTGTATCTCTACATGGTGGTACATCTCCACTTGATCCGCAATCTCCCGATTGAGCCCATGTAAAAACCGTGCCATGGTTGCCTCCGGATCCTCCTCAACGTTTGCCCGAATCATGGCAATTTGCAT
The DNA here is from genome assembly GCA_963277665.1 of Viscum album. NCBI lineage: Eukaryota > Viridiplantae > Streptophyta > Magnoliopsida > Santalales > Viscaceae > Viscum > Viscum album. The sequence continues at coordinate 1,886,797,028 of OY728141.1, read as the reverse complement.
CTCCTTGTAGTAGTCTTCTACACTCTTACTCCCTTGGATGAGGCGTTGAAGCTTGTTGTGGAGATCTCTATGGTAATGTGTGGGAACAAACCGCTTCCGCATGGTGAACTTCATGTCTTCCCAAGTGTTGATGGGACGTCCACCATATCTAGCCCTCTCCTTTTGAACTTGATCCCACCAAATTAAAGCATAATCAGAAAATTCAAGGGAAGCAAGTTTGACCTTTTTCTCCTCGGAATATGCATGGCATGAAAAGACCTGCTCGATCCGCATCTCCCACTCCAAGTATGCTTCCGGATCGCTTTTCCCAAGAAAAGAAGGGACCTTCACCTTGATCCCGCCAAGTAGTTCATCATCATGTTGTCTCCTTTGGGCTCCTCTCGGTTGTTGGTAAAACCTCCTCCTTTGTGGGACTTCATCAAGATCATCATCAAAGTTCACCATCTCCTCCTCCATGATGTGGGGACGACGTGGTGCGGGAGCGCGTCGTGGGTTATCATGGAACATCCTTGGGCTTGGTTTATTCTCCAATTCATCAATCCTCTCATGTAACACCTCCAACTTCCGATCAAGAAGCTTCTCGAAGTGGCTCACCAAAGCTTGCATTTGGAATTGCGTAGCTTCAGGTGCGGGAGATCTACTTCGACTTCCTTCATCGCTAACATGAGCAATTTTCTTCCCACGATCTTCTGCCATGATAAGTTACACAAACACAAACACACACCGGGGGGGGGGGTGGGAACACACACAATGATACACACTCACTCACACACGCGAGATGTACACACTCACACAAGATGTACACACTCACACACACAAATATACACACTCACGCATGCAATATATACACACTCACACACACAAGATGTACACACACACGCACACAACAAGATGCACACACTCACACACACAAGATATTTTTTTTTTCTTATTTCTCTCCACTCTCAAAACTCAATTTGAATCCCAAGCTCTTATGAAATATAATACCTTGTTTAGGGCGATCAAGTGCCACCAATTCCTCCTCAATCAAGATTGTGTCGGGGGATGGTTTAACACAACCTGCTTGAGTGGTAAGGGGTTTAACAATGGTAAAGGGTCAAAAAGAGGGTGGAAAGAAGGGTAGATAGGTGGATTGTGGGTTTTGCCCGATTGTGCAAGATAAGATAACAATATGAGCCAAATACAAAATGGGGATGAAGTAAAATGATGGAAAACGTTATATATGGAAATAGAAAGTGCTAATAAGGTAAAGCACAAAGGATTAATTGTATCCGCTCTTTTTTTTTTTTGCTTTTGTTTTTGTCAATTCTCCCCAAAAAGTGTTGTGCTTGGAGTTTTAAAGCACAAGATGATTGAACGGAGAGTAAGACATTTTTTTTCTTCGAAATCTCTCAAATAAAGGATGTGCTTAATTTTGAAAAGCACAAAATGATGAGTTGAGAGAATTTTTTTTTTTGCCGGATACAAATCACATATAGAGAGATGAATGAAAATTTGGCTCAATTTATAATAATCCAAGCTTGCACAAACTAGGACAATTCGGGAGGCTTTCAAGAAAAATGGATTTTTTTTGTTGAATGGGTGAATAATATGGAAAGATAAGGAGGGTAATGGATAGAATTAAAGTAAATAAAGGGATAGACGCCTACCGTGTCAACCGGAGCTCTGATACCAACTGATGCGAGACGCACGGGGTGGCCCGATCTTCACGGCGTAGGGCGGCGGATGATGGATGCGGTTTGGGGCTAAGTGACGAGTGAAGGGTATGGAAAGTGGAAGCAAGTAGTCAACCAACGCTATATGGAGCGTGACCTACTACTTAGACAACACACTCAAGGGAGGGGTGTGATTGCCAATCCACACAACAATGCACTTGGGTTGAGGCACGGAATTGGGGGCTTTGTGATCTTGGATCACCAATCTAACTTGTAGATTGACAAGGCAAGAATACACAAGAGCAAGGGGGAAAAGCCGGGATAATCCTCACACAACGGAGAGAAACAAAGCATAAGCTCTCAAATTAAGTCTTGAATGCCAATACAATGCCATGGGGTGGCTATTTATAGCCAAGGGGGTGATACAATGGTCAAGGGTCTAATACCCTAAAGTCATAAAGTCTAAACCTACCTTGTCCCCTTAAAAGTCAAAAAGATAAAAGCCAACAAAGACTTTTGGAAAAGAAGCACACAACTTTCCAACATAGCCCACCGGATTTGACTTTGGTGTCCAAAGATGCCATTTCTAGAATCCTCCATGTGGGCAAGGCCTCCAAATTCGTGCAACCATGTGGGCCAAGTTTTAATCATCAATTTTGGGCTTGAATAAGTGATATTATAGGCTCATTTGCTCCATCCATGCAAGGTAATACCCATTGGGCCTTTAATGAAGCAAGATGAGCGCCCATTGAAGCATTCAACCTCTTTAATCTTCCTCGTGTCATTGGGCCTTGCAAATCCAATTCCTCCACCCGAGCAATCGACTCCGTGCCTTCCGCATGGTTTGCATCATTTTCTCTCCTCTAAAATCTTTTTCCCCTCTTGATTTTTCTTTGCTCTCCATTTCTTTTCTTCTCTCATTTTCTCTCTTTCCCTCATTCTCTCCTCTTTCATTTTCAATATTTTTTTCCTCATCACTCTTTTTTTATTTTCTCTCAAGTGGTATCAGAGGGAATGTGCCTCGTAGTGTTGTGGAATGCTGCTGGACGGACCTTGGTGGTGGGAGCGGAGTCCCGGGGTGTCATGCGGAGGTGACACAACACAGATGGTCGCGCTTGCGAGATGTCCGAGACAGAGACGCCACTATGAAGGGTGGGTCTCGTGGAGGTGGTTTTCGACTCTGAGAGAGAGGGTGGACCATGGTGGTTTGCGGCCCAGAGAGTGGGTGGGCCATTGATGCGAACAACAAGGAAGGAGCGTCCCCTGAGACCATGCTTGGTAGCCAGTTAGTTGGAAGCAGTAGCGGACATACAGAAGGCCACGATCCTGTATGCACGAGGGCGTGCATGGAATGGTGGTGGGAGAATGTCACGACCCAATCCGATGATATGAAACCGGCATATGACATTGACTTGATGGCATGTGCAAAGTTGGAGTTGCAAGGCCCAATGATGCAAGGAAGATTAGACAGACTAAAAGTGGCAACAGAGGCCCATCTCATTGCATTAAAAGGCCAAAACCCATGGTGCATGCATAGAAGTGGCAACTGGGCTTATTATCAGTCTTATTTAAGCCCAAAGGAGATGTGTAAAGCCCAAGAAACATGTTTGCACGAATTTTCGATGGCTTGCCCACATCGAGATTCTAGAATGGCATCTTTGGACACCAAAGTCAAATCTGGTGGGCTAGGTAATCAAAGTCAAATCCGGTGGGCTATGGGTGGAAAGACATGGGCTACTTTTCCAAAAGTCGTTGTTGGAATTTATCTTTTTGACTTTTAAGGGGACAAGGTAGGTTTAGCCTTTATGAATTTTGGGTATTAGTCCCTTGACCATTGTATCCTTGGCTATAAATAGCCACCCCATGACATTGTATTTTCATTCAAGATTTAATTGAGAGCTTATGCTTTGTTTCTCTCCGTTGTGTAAGGATTGTCTTGGATTTTCTCCTAGCTCTTGTGCATTCTTTCCTTGTCAATCTATAAGTTAGATTGGTGATCCAAGATCACAAAGCCCCCAATTCTGTGCCTCAACCCAAGTGCGTTGTTATGTGGATTGGCCATCGCATCCCTCCTTTGAGTGTGTTGTCTAAGTAGTAGGTCGCGCTCCATATAGCGTTGATTGACTACTTGCATCCACTATCCGTACCCATCATCAGCCACTTATCCCCAAACCATATCCTTCAACCGCCGCCCTACGCCGTGAAGATCGGGCCACCCCGTGCGACTCTCATCAGTTGGTATCAGAGCTCCGGTTGACACGGTAGGCGTCTATCCCTTCATTTACTTTAATTCTATCCATTAACCTCCTTATCTTTCCATATTATTCACCCATTCAACAAAAAAAATCCATTTTCTTGAAAGCCTCCCGAATTGCCCTAGTTTGTGCAAGCTTGGATTATTATAAATTGAGGCAAATTTTCATTCATCTTCTTTCCGCATTTAATTCTCTATATGTGATTTGTATCTGGCAAAAAAAAAATCTCAACTCATCATTTTGTGCTTTTCAAAATTAAGCACATCCTTTATTTTAGAGATTTCGAAAAAAAAGAAAAAAAAAATGTCTTACTCTCCGTTCAAACATCTTGAGCTTTAAAACTCCAAGCACAACACTTTTTGGGGAGAATTGACAAAAAAAAGAGCAAAAAAAAGCGGATACAATTACTCCTTTGTGCTTTACCTTATTAGCACTTTCCATTTCCATATATAACTTTTTCCATCATTTTACTTCATCCCCATTTTGTATTTGGCTCATATTGTTATTCATTTATCTTATCTTGCACAATCGGGTAAAACCCAAATACCACATTTCTACCCCCTTTTCCATCCACCCTTTATCCATTTTCTACCCTCTTTTCACCCTTTACACTTTACCACTCAAGCGGGTTGTGGTAAACCAGCCCCGACACGATCTTGATTGGGGAAGGATTGGTGGAAAGTGATCACCTGAAACAAGGTATTATATTTCATAAGAGCTTGGGATTCAAATTCAGTTTTGAGAGTGGAGATAAATAAGCAAAAAAAAATCTTGTGTGTGTGAGTGTGTGCATCTTGTTTTGTGCGTGTGTGTACATCTTGTGTGTGTTAGTGTGTATATCTTGCAAGCGTGAGTGTGTATCCTTGTGTGTGTGATGTGTGTGTGTGTGCATCTCGTGTGTGTGAGTGAGTGTGTATCATTGTGTGTGTTTGCCCCCCCAGTGTGTGTTTCTGTTTGCATAACATATCATGGCAGAAGATCGTGGGAAGAAAATTGCTCATGTTAGCGATGAAGGAATTTGAAGTAGATCTCCCGCACCCGAAGCTATGCAATTCCAAATGCAAGCTTTGGTGAGCCACTTCGAGAAGCTTCTTGATCGAAATTTGGAGGTGTTACATGAGAGGATTGATGAATTGGAGAATAAACCAAGCCCAAGGATGTTCCTTGACAACCCACGACGCGCTCCGACACCACGTCATCCCCACATCATGGAGGAGGATATGGTGAACTTTGATGGTAATTTTGAGGATGTCCCACAAAGGAGGAGGTTGTACCAACAACCTAGAGGAGGACAAAGGAGACAACATGACGATGACCTACTTGGCGGGATCAAGGTGAAGGTCCCTTCTTTTCAAGGGAAAAGTGATCCGAAAGCATACTTGGAGTGGGAGATGCGGATCGAGTAGGTCTTTTCATGCCATGCATATTCCGAGGAGAAAAAGGTGAAACTTGCTTCCCTTGAATTTTCTGATTATGCATTAATTTGGTGGGGTCAAGTTCAAAAGTAGAGGGCTAGATATGGTGGACGTCCAATCAACACTTGGGAAGACATGAAGTTTGCCATGCAGAAGCAGTTTGTTCCCACACATTACCGTAGAGATATCCACAATAAACTTCAACGCCTCACCCAAGAGAGTAAGAGTGTAGAAGACTACTACAAGGAGATGCAAATTACCATGATTCGGGCAAATGTTGAGGAGGATCCAGAGGTAACCATGGCATGGTTTTTACATGGGCTCAATCGGGAGATTGCGGATCAAGTGGAGATGTACCACCATTTAGAGATACAAGATATGATCCACCAAGCCACCAAGATTGAACAACAAATCAAAAGGAGTTGCTACATGAGAGGATTGATAACCTGGAGAATCAACCAAGCCCAAGGATGGTCCATTATAACCCACGGCGAGCTCCGGCACCACGTCGCCCCCACATCATGGAGGAGGAGATGGAAAACCTTGATGGTGATTTTGAGGATTATCCCGGATTTTATCCTTGCTCTTGTGCATTCTTGCCTTGTCAATCTACAAGTTAGATTGGTGATCCAAGATCACAAAGCCCCCAATTCCGTGCCTCAACCCAAGTGCGTTGTTGTGTGGATTGGTCATCACATCTCTGCCTTGACTGTGTTGTATAAGTAGTAGGTCATGCTCCATATAGCATTGATTGACTACTTGCATCCACTATCTGTACCCATCATCTGCCACTTATCCCCGAACCATATCCTTCAACCGCCGCCCTACGCCGTGAAGATCGGGCCACCCTGTGCGTCTCACATCATGTCACTTTCAATGTTTCTGATCTTTCTACTTTTTTGGGTGTAGAGGATGAAGAGTCGAGGATGACTCCTTTTCCAGTGGGGGAGGATGATGCGAACCATGTAGAAGGCACCGAGCCGATTACCCGAGTGGAGGAGTTGGATTTGCAAGGCCCGATGAAGCGTGGGAGATTAAAGAAGCTGAATGCAACAATGAGCGCCCATATCGCTTCATTAAAGGCCCAATGGATCTTTCCTTGCATGGATGGAGAAAATGGACCTATTATCTCATTAATTCAAGCCCAAACATGATGTTTAAAGCTTGGCCCACATGGTTGCACGAATTTGGATGCCTTGCCCACATGGAGAATTCTAGAAATGGCATCTTTGGAAACCAAAGTCAAATCTGGTGGGCTATGCACTCAAAGTCAAGTCTGGTGGGCTATAGTTGGAAAGTTGTGTGCTACTTTTCCAAAAGTCTTTGTTAGACTTTATCTTTTTGACTTTTAAGGGGAAAAGGTCAGTTTAGCCTTTATGACTTTGGGGTATTAGACCCTTGACCATTTTATCATCCCCTTGGCTATAAATAGCCACCCCATGGCATTGTATTTTCATTCAAGACTTAATTGAGAGCTTATGCTTATTTCTTGTTTCTCCCCGTCGTGTGAGAATTGTTCCGATTTTCCCCCTTGCTCTTAGGCATTCTTGCCTTGTCAATCTACAAGTTAGATTGGTGATCCAAGATCACAAAGCCCCCAATTTCGTGGCTCAACCCAAGTGCATTGTTGTGTGGATTGGCTATCGCATCCCTCCCTTGAGTGTGTTGTCTAAGTAGTGGGTCCCACTACTTATAGTGTTGATTGACTACTTGCATCCGCTATCCATACCCATCATCCACCACTTAGCCCCGAACCGCATACTTCATCCGCCGACCTACGCCGTGAAGATCGAGCCACCCCGTTCGTCTCACATCATACACCAATTAAGTTAATTAGGGACAATTAGGTTAATTGGGGCCAATTAGGTTATTGGAAAAATTTGGTCATTGATTCCAATTAGGTTATTGAGGCTAACTGGGTCATTGGGCCAATTAGGCCAATTAGGCCATAGAGGCTAATCAAGCCAATTAGGTCATTAGGCCAATTATGAAATTGAGGACAATTAGTTCAATTATTACAATTAGTTCATTGATGTCAATTAGGCCAATTAGGCCATTGAGTTCAATTAGGTCATTAAGGCCAATTAGCCTGATTGGGCCAATTAACCCAATTGGACCAATTAGCCCAATTAGGTCATTGGGGCTAATTAGACCAATTGAGGTCAATTAGGCTAATTTGATCATTGAGTCCAATTAGAAAAATTAGGCAATTAAGGACAATTAGGCCGTTGAGATCAATTAGACCATTAATGCCAATTAGTCAAATTGAGTCCAATTATGCTGATTAGGGTACTGAGGTCAATTATGCCATTAAGGTAAATTGGCCTAGTTTTTCTCAATGGACTAATTGAACTAAATGTCCTTGTTAGCCTAATTGGCCTAATTGTCATAATTGGTCTAATTGGTCTCGATGCTCAAATTGCCCTCAATGGCATAATTGGCCTAATTGGCCTAAATGACATAATTTTCCTAATTGTCATACTTGGCCTTGTTGTCATAATTAGCCAAATTGGCCTCCATGGCCTCCATGGTCTAATTAGCCTAATTGGTCAAATTGGCCTCGATGGCCTATTTGGCTTAATTGACATCTCTGGCCTAATTGACCTAATTGGCATCGATGAACTAAATTGCCCAACTGAACTCCATGGCCTAATTGGCCTCAATGGCCTAATTGGCCTAATGGGCCTCTATAGACTAATTAGCCTAATTTTCTTAATTGGCCTAATTGGCCCAATTGCCTAATTGCCCTCAATGGCCAAATTGGGCTCAATGACTCAATTTTCCTAATTTTCTTTATTTACATCAATGGACTAATTGGCCTAAATGGCCACAATGGTCTCAATGGTCTAATTGGCCAAATTTTCCTGAATGACAAAATTGGCTTAATTTTCCGAATTGGCATCAGTGTCCTAATTGGACTCAATGGCCTAAGTAGCGTAATTGGCCTCTCGGGTTTAATTGGATTCAATGACCTAATTGGCCTAAATTCTTAATTTTCCTAATTCACCTCAATGGCCTAATTGGCATAATTGTCCTCAATGGCATAATTAGAATAATTGTCCTAATTGGCATAAATGGCCTAAATGGACTAATTGTCTTCAATGGAATATTTGGCCTTAATGGACTAATTGGAATTAATGGCCTAATTGTCCTAATTTTCCTAATTGGACTAATTGGCAACAATGGCCTAATTGGCCTCAATGGCCTAATTAGGCAAAATCATCCAAATTTTCCTCAATGGAATAATTGGAATAATTGGCCTAATGACATCAGTGGCCTAATTATCCTAATTGGCATAATTTGTAAAAATTGACCTCAATGGACTAATTATCATAATTGGAGCTACTGGCCGAATTAGCCTAATTGGCCTCAATGGCCTCATTTTCCTAATTAGTCTAAATTGACTTGTTGACATAATTGGCCAAATTGGCCTCAATTGGTGTAATTGGCATCAATGGTTTAATTGGCCAAATTGGCATAATTCTGCTAATTGGGCTAATTTGCCTCAATGACGTAATTGGCATAATTTGCTTAATTAGCCTAAATAGACTAATTGTATTTAATGGTCTAATTGGACTAATTGGTCTCAATTGGCCTAATTGGTGTCAATGCCCTAATTGTCATAAATGACATAATTAGCCTCAATGGTTTCATTGGCGTCAATGACCTAATTGGCCTCAATTAGCCTAATTTGGCTCAATATCCTATGTAGTCTAATTAGCCAAATCAGCATCATTTGTCTAATTGTCCTAATTGGTGTTAATTGGACTAATTAACATTAATGGCATAATTGGCATAATTAGCATAATTGTCCCAATTGGCCTAATGGCCTAATAGGCCAAATTGGCTTCAATTGGTCTAATTGGTCTCAATGGCCTAATAGGCCTAATCGAGTCAATGACCTAATTGGAATAACTGAACTAATTGACCGAATTGGCCTTAATTGGCTTAATTGGCATAAATGGCCAAATTGATCTAATTGGCCTCAATTGCCCTAATTGTCCTCAATGTCCAAATTTCTTTAATTTGCCTAATTGGCCTTATTGGCCTTATTGGCCTCAATTTTCCTAATTGGTATCAATGACATAATTGTCCTAATTGGATTAATGGGCTTCAACTATCTGAATTGGCATCAATGACATAATTGGCTTAATTGGTCTCAATGGGCTAATAGGTCTAATTGGCCTCAATTGGCCTCAATGGGCCTAATTGTCCTAATTGGCCTAATTGGATGCAATGGACTAAGAGGCCTCAATGACCTAATATGCCTAATTGGCCTAATTGGATGCAATGGACTAAGAGGCCTCAATGACCTAATATGCCTAATTGGCCTCTATTGGCATAATTATCATCAATGACCTAATTGGCCTTAATGGCCTAATAGGCTTCGATGAGCAAATTGGCCTAATTGGCCTAATTGGACACAATTGGCATAATTAACTTCAATGACATAATTGGCCAAATTTCCCTCAATGACATAATTAGCATCTATGGCATAATTGGCATAATTGGCCTCAAATTTCCTAATTGGCCTATTTAGTCTCAATTGGCATAATTAGCTTGAATGACATAATTGGCCTAATTGGTCTAATTGGACTAATTAGCCTCAATTGGCCTAATTAGCCTCAATTGTCATAACCGGCATAATTGGCATAATTGGCATAATTGTCCTAATTGACATCAGTGGCATAATTGACATCAGTGGCATCATTGAAATAACTGTCCTAATGAGCCTAATTGGTCTAATTGGACTCAATGAGATAATAGGCCTAATTGGCATCCATTGGCCTAATTGGCCTAAATGGTCTCAATGGGCTAAAAGGCCTCAATATCCTAACATTACTAATTGGCCTCTATTGGCCTAACTTGAATCAATGGCCTAATTGATCTAATTGGGATAATTGGCCTCAATGATCAAATTTGTGTAAATTGTCTAATTTGCCTCAATTGGCTTATTTAGCCTTAATTGGCCTAATTAGCTTCAATGTCCTAATTGGCCTAATTGCTCTCAGTGGACTAATTATCGTCAATGGCCTATTTGGCATAATTGACCTTAATTTTCCTAATTGGCCTAATTGGCCTCAATTGACCTTAGTTTTCCTAATTGGCCTAATTGGCCTCAATTGACCCAATTGGATTGAATGAATTAATGGGCCTCAATTGCCTCAATTGGCCTAATTATCCTAATTGGCCTTAATTGGCTTGAATGGCCCAATTGGCCTCAATTGCCTTAATTGGCCTCATTATCCTAATTGGATTAATTATCCTCAATTGGCCTAACTAGCATCATTGCCTTAATTGGCCTAATTGGCCTAAATGAACTAATTGATATCAATGGTATGATTCATCTTAGTTGGCCTAATTGGCTTCAATGGTACAATTGGCCTAATTTGCCTAATATACCTAATTGACCTCAATTGGACTAATTGGCCTAATTGGCCTTAATGATCTAATTGGCTCTAATTGCTTCATTGACCCACTTGGCTTCAATTGGCCTAATTGGCCTCAATTGGCCGAATTGGCCTCAATGTCCTAATTGACCTAATTGGTCTCAATCAGAAAAATGCATGCCAATGACCTAATTTTACTAATTGACCTAATTGACCTAAATGGACTAATTGGAGTCAATGGTCTAATTGGCCTAATTGACTTCAATTGGCCTAATTGGCCTCAATGGCCCGATTGACGTAATTATCCTAATTGGCCTACTTGGCCCCAATGGCTTACTTGGTCAAATTGGTCGAATTGGCCTAATTGTCCTAATTGTCCTCAATTGGTCTAATTGGCGCCAATGCCCTAATTGGCCTAATTGGCATAATCAACTCCAATTGTCCTTATTAGCCCCAATGGCCTAATTGGCCTAATTGACCTAATTGGCCTAATTGGATTCAATTGGCATCAATGGCCTAATTGGCCTAATTGTCTAAATTGGCATCAATTGCTAAATTGGCGTCAATGGCCTAATTGGCATAATTGGACTCAATTGGTCTAATTTCCCTAATTGGCCTAATTGGCCTAATTAGCCTATTTGGGATCAGTGGCCTAATTGGCCTCAATGAATTAATTGACTTAATTGTCCTCATTGGAATAATTTATATCAATGGACTAATTTGCCTAATTTTCCTCAATGGCCTAATTAGCCACAATAGCCTAATTGTCTAAATTGGCCTAATTGGCTAAATTGGCCTTAATGGCCTAATTGGCCTAAATGGTTGCAATAACCTAATTATCCTAATTGGGGCAATGGCCAAATTGGAATCAATGGCCTTATTTGCCTTATTGGCCTAATTAGTCTAATTGGTCTAACTTTCCTAACTGAACTAGTTGGCCTCGTTGGCCTCAATGGCATAATTGGCATCTTTGACCTAATTGTCCTAATTGGCCTAATTGACCGCAATTGTCTTATTACCTAGTTGGCCTCAATGGCCTAATTGGGCTGAATGGCTTAATTGGTCTAATTGTCCTGATTTCCCTCAATGGACTCAATGGGTCTAATTGACCAAATTGGCCTAATTGGCCCAATTGGCATCAAAGGACAAAGTTGCCTAATTGGCCTAATTGACCTAATTGGCCTTGACGACCTAATTGGCATCAATTGGTCTAATTGGCCTAATTGGCCTAATTTGCATCAAGGGTATAATTTGTTTAATTGGACTAATTGGCCTAAAATGCCTAATAGGCCTAATTAGACTCTATTGGCCTAGTTGGAAAAATTTTCCTAATTAGCCTCATTGGCCTAATTGGCATAACTCGCATCAATTAGCCTAATTTTCGTCAATGGCCCAATTGGCCTAATTTTTTTAATTAGACTTTCTAATTGGCATCAATGGACTAATTGGCGTCAGTGTCCAAATTGGCCTCAATTGGCATAATTTGCGTCAATGGTCTAATTTGCCTAATTGGCCTAATTGGCATCAATGGCCTAATATGCCTAATTTGACCCAATGCCATAATTTCCCTAATTGACCCGAATTGAACTAATTGGTGAAATAGACTTATTGTCCTAATTTACCTAAATTACCTAATTAGCAACAATAGCCTAAATAGACTAAATGGCCTAATTGTCCTCAATTGGCCTAATTAGCCTCAATGGCCTAATTGACGTACTTGGCCTAATTGGTCTCAATTGGAAAAATTGGTTTCAATGACTTTATTGGCCAAATTGGCCTCAATTTCTTAATTGGTGTCAATGGCTAATTGGCCTAGTTGGCATAATTGGCCAAATTGGTCTAATTGGGCTCAATGACCTAATTGGCCTTAATGGCCTAATTGACATAATTGAAGTAATTGACCTCAATGGTCTAATTGGCCTAATTGGCTTCAATGGTCTAATTGGACTCAATGGCATAATTGGTCTCAATGTCTTAATTGACCCAATTTTCCTAATTATCTTAATTTCCCTCTATGACCTCAGTAGGCCTAATTGGGATAATTGACCTAATTAGTAGCAATGGCCTAATTGGCGTCAATGGCTTAATTGGCACAACTAGTCTCAATTGGTCTAATTGGCCTCGATGGCCTAACTGAATTAATTGGTCAAGTTGACCTAATTGGACTCAATGACCTTATTGGACTCAGTGGCATAATCGGCATAACTGGCCTCAGTAGCCTAATTTTTCTAATTGGCCTAATTGGCCTCAATGGTCTCAATTGTCATAACTGGTCTCAATTGCCTATTTGGCCTCGATAGCCAAATTTACCAAATTGGTCGAATTGACCTAATTACCCTAATTGGTCTAAATTGGCCCAACTAGTCTCAATGGACTAATTGGCCTAATTAGCCTAAATGGAATAATTTTCCTAATTGTCCTCAATAGTCTAATTGGCCTAATTGGCCTCAATTGGCCTAACTAACATAATTAGCCCCAATGGACAAATTGTCATCGATAGCCTAATTGGCCTAATTGGCCTCAATTGGCCTCAATAGCGTAATTGGTATAATTGATATAATCAGAATCAATGTCCTAATTGGCCTCAATAACCAAATTGGCCTAATTGGTCTCAATGGCCTAATTTCCCTAATTGGCCACAATGACCTCCAATGGTATAATTAGCCTAATTGGTCAATGTATTAATTACCCTAATTGGCCTAAGTGTCCTAATTGACCTAATTGGCCTCAAAATCCAAATTGGTATCAATGACATAATTGACCTAATTGGTCTCAATGAGCCAATTGGTCTTAATTCACTAATTGGACTTATTGGCATAATTGGTCTTAATTTACTAATTAGCCTTGTTGGCCTAATTGATCTAATTGACCTAGTTGGCCACAATGACCTAACTGACATAATTATCCTTCATGAACTCAATTTTCCAAATTAGCCTCAATAACCTAATTAGACTCAATTGAAAAATTGGTCTTAATGGCCTTATTGGCCTATTTGTCCTCAATGGTCAAATTGGCTAAATTTGTCTCAATGACCTCAATTGGCCTAATTGACCTAATTGGCCTAATTAGCATACCTGAACTAATGTTCTAATTTCCATCAATGGCCTAATTGGCCTAATTGGTCTCAATTGGCCTAATTAACCTCAATGGAAAAATTAACCTAATTTGAGTCAATGACTTAATTGGCTTCAATGGCCTCAATGACCTCAATTGGCCTAATTGGCCCAATGGACCTCAATGGTCTCAATGCACTCAATGTTCTAATTGGTATAATTGTACTAATTGACCTAATTGTTTTTAGTCGACAAATTGGTATGATTGGCCTAATTGGCCTCAATGACCTCATTGGCCTAGTTGACCTAATCGGACTCAATGGATTAATTGATCAAATTGGGCTAATTAGACTCGATGGCCTTATTGGTCTTAATGGCCTAATAGGCGTCGATGACCAAATTATCCTAATTGGCCTCAATTAGCCTAATTGGACTCAATTGACCTAATTTGCTTCAATGGCATAATGGGCCAAATTTCCCTCAACAGCCTAATTCGCGTCTATGGCATAATTGGAATAATTGGCCAATTCGGTCTCAAATGGCGTAATTGTCTTGAATGACCTAATTGGGCTCAATTGCCTTTATTGGACTAATTGGTCTAGTTGGACTAATTGGCCTCAATTGGCTTAATCGGACTAAATGGTCTCAATAGGCTAATATGCCTCAATAGCCTAACATTACTAATTGGCCTCTGTTGGACTAATTGAAATCAATGGACTAATTGGTCTAATTGAGCTAATTGGCCTCAATGGTCAAATTGGCGTAAATTGTCTCATTGGCCTAACTAGACTTAATTAGATTAATTGGCCTAAATAGACCAATTAGACCATTTAGGCCATTGATTTCAATTAAGCCAATAGAGGCAATTGAGCCCAATTAGGCCAATAGAGGCCAATAGACGCCAATTTGACCATTGAGGCCAATTAGCACAATAAGACAAATTAGGCCATTGATTTCAATTAGGCCAATAGAGGCCAATTAGTAATGTTAGGCTGTTGAGGCATATTGGGCCATTAAGACCAATTAGTCCGATTAATCCAATTGAGGCCAATTAGTCCAACTAGACTAATTAGTCCAATAAAGGTAATTGAGCCCAATTAGGTCATTCAAGACAATTACGCCATTTGAGACCGAATTGGCCAATTATGCCAATTATGCCATAGACGCGAATTAGGCTGTTGAGGGAAATTAGGCCCATTATGCCATTGAAGCAAATTAGGTCAATTGAGTCCAATTAGGCTAATTGAGGCCAATTAGGATAATTCGGTCATCGACGCCTATTAGGCCATTAAGTCCAATAAGGCCATCGAGTCTAATTAGCCCAATTTGATCAATTAATCCATTGAGTCCGATTATGTCAACTAGGCCAATTAGGTCATTGAGGCCAATTAGTCCACTAAGGCCAATTAGGCCAATTATACCAATTTGTCCACTGAAAACAATTAGGTCAATTAGTACAATTATAACAATTAGAACATTGAGTTCATTGAGACCATTGAGGTCGATTGGGCCAATTAGGCCAATTGAGGTCATTGAGGCCCTTGAAGCCAATTAAGTCATTGACTCAAATTAGGTTAATTTGTCCATTGAGGTCAATTAGGCCAATTGAGACCAATTAGGCCAATTAGGCCATTGATGGAAATTAGAACATTAGTTCAGCTATGCTAATTAGGCCAATTAGGCCAATTAGGCCAATTGAGGTCATTGAGACCGATTTGGCCAATTTGGCCATTGAGGACAAATAGGCCAATAAGGCCATTAAGACCAATTTTTCAATTGAGGCTAATTAGGTTATTGAGGCTAATTTGCAAAATTGAGTTCATTAAGGATAATTATGTCAGTTAGGTCATTGTGGCCAACTAGGTCAATTAGATCAATTAGGCCAATAAGGCTAATTAGTAAATTGCGACCAATTGGGCCAATAAGTCCAATTAGTGAATTGAGACCAATTGGCTAATTAAGACCAATTAGGTCAATTATGCCATTGATACCAATTTGGATTTTGAGGCCAATTAGGTCAATTAGGTAAATTTGGTCAATTAGGCCACTTAGGCCAATTAGGCTAATTAATACATTGACCAATTAGGCTAATTATACCATTGGAGGTCATTGTGGCCAATTAGGCAAATTAGGCCATTGAGACCAATTAGGTCAATTTGGCTATTAAGGCCAATTAGGACATTGATTCTGATTATATCAGTTATACCAATTACGCTATTGAGGCCAATTGAGCCCAATTAGGCCAATTAGGCTATCGATGACAATTTTTCCATTGGGGCTAATTATGCTAGTTAGGCCAACTGAGGCCAATTAGAACATTTAGACTATTGAGGACAATTAGGACAATTATTCCATTTAGGCTAATTAGGCCAATTGAGGCCAATTAGTCCATTGAGGCTAGTTGGGCCAATTTAGACCAGTTAGGCCAATAAGGGTAATTAGGTCAATTCGACCAATTTGGTAAATTTGGCTATCAAGGCCAAATAGGCAATTGAGACCAATTATGACAATTGAGACCATTGAGGCCAATTAGGCCAATTAGGAAAATTAGGCTACTGAGGCCAGTTATGCCGATTATGCCACTGAGTCCAATAAGGCCATTGAGTCCAATTATGTCAACTTGACCAATTAATTCAGTTAGGCCATCGAGGCCAATTAGACCAATTGAGACCAGTTATTCCAATTAAGCCATTGACGCCAATTAGGCCCTTGCTACTAATTAGGTCAATTATCCCAATTAGGCCTATTGAGGTCATAGAGGGAAATTAAGACAATTAGGAAAATTTGGTCAATTAAGACATTGAGGCCAATTAGGCCATTGAGGCCCATTAGACCATTGAAGCCAATTAGGCCAATTAGACCATTCAGGTCAATTACTCCAATTATGTCAATTAGGCCATTAAGGCCAATTAGGTCATTGAGCCCAATTAGAGGAATTTGGCCAATTATGCCAACTAGGCCAATTAGCCATTGACGCCAATTAAGAAATTGAGGCCAATTTGGCCAATAAAGTCATTAAAACCAATTTTTCCAATTGAGACCAATTAGGGCAAGTAAGTCAATTAGGCCATTGAGGCAAATTATGCCAATTGAGGACAATTAGGCCATTTAGTCTATTTAGGCTATTGTTGCTAATTAGGTAATTTAGGTAAATTAGGACAATAAGTCTATTTCACCAATTAGGTCAATTCAGGTCAATTAGGGAAATTATGGCATTGGGTCAAATTAGGCATATTAGGCCATTGATGTCAATTAGGCCAATTAGGCAAATTAGGCCATTGATGCAAATTATGCCAATTGAGGTCAATTTGGACATTGAGGCCAATTAGTCCATTGATGCCAATTAAAAAGTCTAATTAAAAAAATTAGGCCAATTGGGCCATTGACGAAAATTTGGCTAATTGATGCGAGTTACGCCAATTACGCCAATGAGGCTAATTAGGACAATTTTTCCAACTAGGCCAATCGAGTCTAATTACGCCTAATAGGCAATTGAGGCCAATTAGTCAAATTAAACAAATTATACCCTTGATGCCAATTAGGCCAATTAGACCAATTAGACCAATTGATGCCAATTAGGCCAATTACAACATTGAGTCTAATTAGGCCGTCAAGGCCAATTAGGTCAATTAGGCCAATAAGGCCAATTAGGCAACTTAGGCCTTTGATGCCAATTGGGCCAATTAGGCCAATTAGGTCAATTAGTCTCATTGAGTCCATTGAGGGAAATCAGGACAATGAGACCAATTAAGCCATTCAGCCCAATTAGGCCATTGAGGCCAATTAGGCAATTAGACAACTGCGGTCAATTAGGCCCATAATGACAATTAGGTCAAAGAGGCCAATTATGCCATTGAGGCCAAAGAGGCCAACTAGTTCAGTTAGGAAACTTAGACCAATTAGACTAATTAGGCCAATAAGGCAAATTAGTCCATTGATTCCAATTTGGCCATTAGGCCAATTAGGATAATTATGTTATTGTAACTATTTAGGCCAATTAGGCCATTAAGGCCAATTTAGACAATTAGGCCAATTTAGACAATTAGGCTATTGTGGCTAATTTGGCCATTGAGGAAAATTAGGCAAATTAGTCCACTGAGATAAATTAGTCCAATGAGGCCAATTAAGACAATTAATTCATTGAGGCCAATTAGGCCACTGATCCCAAATAGGCTAATTAGGCCAATTAGGCCAATTAGGTCATTGATGCCAATTATGCCAATTGAATCCAATTAGGCCAATTAGGTCATTGGGGCTAATAAGGATAATTGGAGTTGATTATGCCAATTAGGCCAATTAGGGCATTGGCGCCAATTAGACCAATTGAGGACAATTAGAACAATTAGGCCAATTCGACCAATTTGACCAAGTAAGCCATTGGGGCCGAGTAGGCCAATTAGGATAATTACGTCCATTGGGCCATTGAGGCCAATTAGGCCAATTGAGGCCAATTAGGCCAATTAGACCATTGACTCCAATTAGTCCATTGAGGTCAATTAGGTCAATTAGTAAAATTAGGTCATTGACATACATTTTTCTGATTGAGACCAATTAGGTCAATTAGGACATTGAGGCCAATTCGGCCAATTGAGGCCAATTAGGCCAATTGAGGCCAAGTGGTTCAATGAAATAATTAGAGTCAATTAGATCATTAAGGTCAATTAGGCCAATTGAGGTCAATTAGGTATATTAGGTAAATGAGGCAAATTAGGCCAATTGAACCATTGAAGCCAATTAGGCCAACTAAGATGAATCATACCATTGATGTCAATTAGTTCATTGATGCCAATTAGGCCAATTAGGGTAATGATGCTAGTTACGCCAATTGAGGATAATTAATCCAATTAGGCTAATGAGGCCAATTAAGGCAATTGAGGCCAATTGGGCCATTCAAACCAATTAAGGCCAATTAGGACAATTAGGCCAATTGAGGCAATTGAGGCCCATTAAGTCATTCAAGCCAATTGGGTCAATTGAGGCCAATTAGGCCAATTAGGAAAATAAAGGCCAATTATGCCAAATAGGCCATTGACAACAATTAGTCCACTGAGAGCAATTAGGACATTGAAGCTAATTAGGCCAATTAAGGCTAATTAAGCCAATTGAGGCCAATTAGGCAAATTAGAAAATTTACTAAAATTTGATCATTGAGGCCAATTATCCCAATTAGATCAATTAAGCCATTGATTCCAGTTAGGCCAATAGAGGCCAATTAGTAATGTTAGGCTATTGAGTCATATTAGGTCATTGAGGCCTTTTAGCCCATTGAGACCATTTAGGCCAATTAGGCCTATTATCTCATTGAGTCCAATTAGACCAATTAGGCTCATTACGATAGTTATTTCAATGATGATAATTAGGCCAATTGATGCAAAATAGGACAATTATGCCACTGATTTCAATTAGGCCAATT
This sequence comes from Viscum album, assembly GCA_963277665.1. Lineage (NCBI taxonomy): Eukaryota > Viridiplantae > Streptophyta > Magnoliopsida > Santalales > Viscaceae > Viscum > Viscum album. Next base: position 1,886,777,847 of record OY728141.1, on the reverse strand, counting down.
AGGCCAATTAGGCCAATGATGCCGGTTTGGCCAATTGAGGCTAATTAGTCCAATTAGACCAATTAGGCCAATTATGTCATTCAAGCCAATTACGTCAATTGAGACCAAATAGGCCAATTAGGAAATTTGAGGCCAATTATTCCAATTATGCCATAGATGCTAATTATGTCATTGAGGGAAATTAGGCCAATTATGTCATTGAAGTTAATTATGCCAATTGATTCCAATTAGGCCAATTTGGTAAATTTGGTCATCGAAGCCTATTAGGCCATTAAGGCCAATTAGGTCATTGATGATAATTATGCCAATAGAGGCCAATTAGGCCTATTAGGTCATTGAGGCCTCTTAGTCCATTGCGTCCAATTAGGCCAATTAGTCCAATTAGGCCAATTAGTCCAATTAGGACAATTAGGCCAATTAGTCCAATTAGAACAATTAGGCCCATTGAGGCCAATTGGGGCCAATTAGACCTATTGGCCTATTAAGACCAATTAAGCCAATTATGTCATTGATGCCAATTCGGATAGTTGAGGCCCATTAATCCAATTATGACAATTATGCCATTGATACCAATTAGGAAAATTGAGGCCAATAAGGCCAATTAGGCCAATTAGGCAAATTAAAGAAATTTGGACATTGAGGCCAATTAGATCAATTTGGCCATTTATGCCAATTAAGCCAATTAAGGCCAATTCAGTCAATTAGTCCAGTTATTATAATTATGTCATTGACTCGAATTAGGTCTATTAGGCCATTGAGACCAATTAGACCAATTGAAGCCAATTTGGCCTATTAGGCCATTAGGCCAATTGGGACAATTATGCTAATTATGCCAATTATGCCATTAATGTTAATTAGTCCAATTAATGCCAATTAGGACAATTAGACCAATTATGCCGATTAGGCTAATTAGACTATATAGGATATTGAGCCTAATTAGGCTAATTGAGGGCAATTAGGTCAATTAGGTCATTGACGCCAATGAAACAATTGAGGCTAATTATGTTATTTATGACAATTAGGGCATTGACACCAATTAGGCCAATTGAGACCAATTAGTCCTATTAGACCATTAAATACAATTAGTCTATTTAGGCCAATTAAGCAAATTAGGCCAATTAATCCAATTACGTCATTGAGGCAAATTAGCCCAATTAGCAGAATTATGCCAATTTTGCCAATTAAACCATTGATGCCAATTACACCAATTGAGGCCAATTTTTCCAATTATGTCAACAAGTCAATTTAGACTGATTAGGAAAATGAGGCCATTGAGGTCAATTAGGCTAATTCGGCCAGTAGCTCCAATTATGATAATTATTCCATTGAGGTCAATTTTTACAAATTATGCCAATTAGGCTAATTAGGCCACTGATGTCATTAGGCCAATTATTCCAATTATTCCATTGAGGAAAATTTGGCTGATTTGGCCTAATTAGGTCGTTGAGACTAATTAGACCATTGTTGCCAATTAGTCTAATTAGGAAAATTAGGTCAATTAGGCCATTAAGTTCAATTAGTCCATTAAGGCCAAATATGCCATTGAGGCCAATTAGTCCATTTAGGCCATTTATACCAATTAGGACAATTATTCTAATTATGCCATTGGGGACAATTATGCCAATTCGGGCTAATTGGCTGTTGATGCCAAATAGGCCATTGAGTCCATTGGGGCCAATTAGGCCATTGAGGTGAATTAGGAAAAATGAGAATTTAGGCCAATTAGGTCATTGAATCCAATTAGACCCGAGAGGCCAATTACGCTACTTAGGCAATTGAGTCCAATTAGTACACTGATGCCAATTCGGAAAATTAAGCCAATTTTGTCACTCAGGAAAATTTGGGCAATTAGACCATTGAGACCATTTGAGGCCATTTAGGCCAATTAGTCCATTGATGTAAATAAAGAAAATTAGGAAAATTGAGTCATTGAGCCCAATTTGGCCATTGAGGGCAATTAGGCAATTGGGCCAATTATGCCAATTAAGAAAATTAGGCTAATTAGTCTATAGAGGCCCATTAGGCCAATTTGGCCAATTAGGCCAATTAGGCCATGGAATTCAGTTAGGCAATTTAGTTCATCGATGCCAGTTAGGTCAATTAGGCCAGAGATGTCAATTAAGCCAAATAGGCCATCGAGGCCAATTAGACCAATTAGTCTAATTAGACCATGGAGGCCAATTTGGCTAATTAGGACAACAAGGCCAAGTATGAAAATTAAGAAAATTATGTCATTTAGGCCAATTAGGCCAATTATGCCATTGAGGGCAATTTGACCATCGAGACCAATTAGACCAATTACGACAATTAGGCCAATTAGGCTCATAAGGACATTTCGTTCAATTTGTCCATTGAGAAAAACTAGGCCAATTTACCTTAATGGCATAATTGACCTCAGTGCCCTAATCAGCATAATTGGCCTCAATATGCCTAATTGGCATTAATGGTCTAATTGATCTCAACGGCCTAATTGTCCTTAATTGCCTAATTTTTCTAATTCGCCTCAATGATCAGCCTAATTGACCTCAATTGGCCTAATTAGCACCAATGGCCTAATTGGGATAATTGGTCCAATTGGGTTAATTGGCCCTATCAGGCTATTTGGCCTTAATGACCTAATTGAACTCAATAACCTAATTGGCCTAATTGACATCAATGACCTAATTGGAATAATTGAACTAATTGGCCTCAATTTCATAATTGGCCTAATGACCTAATTGGCTTGATTAGCCTCTATGGCCTAATTGGCCTAATTGGCCCAACGACCCAGTTAGCCTCAATAACCTAATTGGAATCAATGACCAAATTTTTTCAATAACCTAATTGGCCCCAATTAACCTAATTGTCCCCAATTAACTTAATTGGTGTATGATGTGAGACGAACGGGGTGGCCCGATCTTCACGGCGTAGGTCGGCGAATGAAGTATGCGGTTTGGGGCTAAGGGGTGGATTCTGGGTATGGATAGCGGATACGAGTAGTCAATCAACACTATAAGGAGTGGGACCCACTACTTAGACAACACACTCAAGGGAGGGATGCAATATCCAATCCACACAACAATGCACTTGGGTTGATCCACGAAATTTGGGGCTTTGTGATCTTGGATCACCAATCTAAATTGTAGATTTACAAGGCAAGAATGCCTAAGAGCAAGGGGGAAAATCGGAACAATTCTCACACAACGGGGAGAAACAAGAAACAAGCATAAGCTCTCAATTAAGCCTTGAATGAAAATAAAATGCCATGGGGTGGCTATTTATAGCCAAGGGGATGATAAAATGGTCAAGGGTCTAATACCCTAAAGTCATAAAGGCTAAACCTACCTTGTCCTCTTAAAAGTCAAAAAGATAAATTCTAACAAAGACTTTTGGAAAAGTAGCACACAACTTTCCAACTATAGCCCACCAGACTTGACTTTGAGTGCATGGCCCACCAGATTTGACTTTGGTGTCCAAATATGCCATTTCTAGAATTCTCCATGTGGGCAAGGCATCCAAATTCGTGCAACCATGTGGGCCAAGCTTTAAACATGTTTGGGCTTGAATAAGTGAGATAATAGGTCCATTTTCTCCATCCATGCAAGGAAAGATCCATTGGGCCTTTAATGAAGCGAGATGGACGTTCATTGTTGCATTCAGCCTCTTAAATCTCCCACGCTTCATCGGGCCTTGCAAATTCAACTCCTCCACTCGGGTAATTGGCTCGGTGCCTTCTACATGGTTCGCATCATCCTCCCCCACTAGAAAAGGAGTCGTTCTCGACTCTTTATCCTCTACACCCAAAAAAGGAGTAAGATTAGAAACATTGAAAGTGACATGATGTGAGATGCACGGGGTGGCCCGATCATCACGGCGTAGGGCGGCGGTTGAAGAATATGGTTCGGGGATAAGTGGCGGATGATGGGTACAGATAGTGGATGCAAGTAGTCAATCAATGCTATATGGAGCGCGACCTACTACTTATACAAAACACTCAAGGCAGAGATGTGATGACCAATCCACACAACAACGCACTTGGGTTGAGGCACGAAATTGGGGGCTTTGTGATCTTGGATCACCAATCTAACTTGTAGATTGAAAAGGCAAGAATGCACAAGAGCTAGGAGAAAATCTGGGACAATCCTCAAAACCACCATCAAGGTTTTCCATCTCCTCCTCCATGATGTGGGGGCGACGTGGTGCCGGAGCTCGCCGTGGGTTATCATGGACCATCCTTGGGCTTGGTTGATTCTCCAGGTTATCAATCCTCTCATGTAGCACCTCTTTTTGATTTGTTGTTCAATCTTGGTGGCTTGGTAGATCATATCTTGTATCTCTACATGGTGGTACATCTCCACTTGATCCGCATGGTTCGCATCATCCTCCCCCTCTTGAAAAGGAGTCGTCCTCGACTCTTCATCCTCTACACCCAAAAAAGGAGAAAGATCAGAAACATTGAAAGTGGCACTTACACCATACTCACCTGGAAAAGCTATCTTGTAAGCATTGTTGTTAATCTTTTCAAGCACTCGGAATGGTCCATCACCTCGTGGCATGAGTTTTGATTTCCTCTTTTCAGGGAATCTTTCCTTCCGCATATGAATCCAAACCAAGTCACCGGGCTCGAACAACATTTGCTTGCGACCCTTGTTTGCACGATCCATATATTTTTGGGTCATCCGCTCGATATTTAACCTTGCCTTTTCATGGATTTTCTTGATGAATTCTGCACGCCCTTTCGCATCCATATTAACTGCTTCCTGTAAAGGCAAAGGAACTAGATCAATAGGCGCAAGGGGGTTAAAGCCGTAAACTATTTCAAATGGAGAATATTGAGTAGTGGAATGCTTGGCCCTGTTATATGCGAATTCCACATGTGGCAGACACTCCTCCCAATTCTTGATATTCTTTTTGACAATTGTTCGCAGAAGGGATGATAGTGTGCGCGATTCACCACCTCCGTTTTCCCATCGGTTTGTGGATGAAAAGTAGTGGAAAATAATAACTTTGTACCGAGTTTTCTCCACAAGGTCTTCCAAAAGTAACTAAGAAATTTTGTGTCTCGATCCGACACAATGGTCCTTGGCATTCCATGATGCTTGACTACTTCCTGAAAGAAAAGTGTTGCAATGTTAGTGGCATCATCTGTTTTGTGACAGGGAATAAAATGTTCCATTTTTGAAAACCGATCCACCACAACAAAAATGGAATCTCTCCCCCTCTTGGTCCGTGGTAACCCCACAATAAAGTCCATTGATATGTCCTCCCAAGGGGTGTTGGGAATTGGGAGAGGAAGATATAGTCCATGTGGGTTCAGCTTTGATTTGGCTTTATGGCAAACAATGCACTTTCCCACAAATTTCTCAACATCTCTAGATATCCTAGGCCAATAAAAATGTTCACTAAGAACACTTAGAGTTTTTGAAACACCAAAATGCCCCATTAACCCACCCGAATGTGACTCCTTTAGTAAAAGTAAACGGATAGAGCAATTAGGAATGCAAAGCTTATCAATCCGAAATAAAAATCCATCATGTAAATAGAACTTTTCCCAACTAACTCCAGGTTTACAATGTTCATAAGGTTCTCTAAAATCACTATCAGTGGCATATAAATCCTTAATGTATTCAAAACCAAGAAGTTTTGAATCCAACAAGGATAAAAGAGAATATCTACGCGAAAGTGCATCGGCCACAGTATTTTCTTTACCCTTTTTATGCTTGATGACATATGGAAATGATTCAATGAATTCCAGACATCTAGCATGTCTCCTATTTAGTTTATGTTGGCTCCTAAGGTATTTAAGAGCCTCATGATCAGAATGGATCACAAATTCTTTAGGCCAAAGATAGTGTTGCCATGTTTCGAGTACTCTAAACAATGCATACAACTCTTTATCATATGTAGCATAGTTTAGATTTGGGCCATTTAACTTCTCACTAAAATAAGCAATAGGCTTACCTTCTTGCATGAGTACTCCTCCTATGCCAATTCCGCTTGCATCACATTCAATTTCCAAGGTCTTACCGAAGTCTGGAAGTGCAAGTAGAGGGGAGTGGGTGAGTCTCTCCTTTAGCGCATGGAAGGATTTTTCTTGAGTTGTCCCCCATTTGAAAGGAACATTCTTCTTTGTCAATTCATTCAATGGTGCTGCTAGTGTGCTGAAGTCTTTCACAAATCTCCTGTAAAAACTAGCAAGCCCATGAAAACTTCTTACCTGTCCAATGGAGGTTGGAGTTGGCCATTCTTGTATTGCTTTGATCTTCTCGGTGTCCACTTCAACTCCATTGCCACTCACAACAAATCCAAGGAAAATAATCTTATCGAGACAAAATTCACACTTTTTTATGTTTCCAAACAGGTTTTCTTTCCTTAACACCTCTAGGACTTTTCTCAAGTGATCTACATGTTCATGCAAAGTCTTACTATACACCATAATATCATCAAAGTAAACTACCACAAATTTTCCAATATATGCGCGTAAGATATGATTCATTAACCTCATAAATGTGCTAGGTGCATTGGTGAGACCAAAGGGCATGACTAACCATTCATAAAGTCCATGTTTTGTCTTAAATGCAGTTTTCCACTCATCTCCTTCTTTCATCCTAATTTGATGGTAGCCACTTCTTAAATCAATTTTTGAGAAAATAGTTGAACCATTTAATTCATCTAGCATATCATCTAACCTAGGGATAGTATGACGATACCTAACCGTGATGTTGTTGATGGCTCTACAGTCAATGCACATTCTCCATGTTCCATCCTTCTTTGGTACTAGAAGGACCGGTACCGCACAAGGACTAAGACTCTCTCTCACATACCCCACATTCAACAACTCTTGAACTTGCCTTTGAATTTCTTTTGTCTCCTCTGGGTTGGTGCGATATGCTGGGCGGTTCGGTAGTGATGCTCCAGGTATGAGGTCAATTTGATGCTCAATACCTCTAATGGGTGGCAAACCCGGTGGCACCTCTTCGGGAAACACATCTTCAAATTCCTGCAACAAAGACTCAACAACATGTGGCAAAGAAGATGTTAAGTCGTTAGTGTTCAACATCACCTCTTTGTACATAAGTACTAAGAGATTTTGTCGAGAAATCAAAGCTTCCTTAACCTCACTCTTTTTTGCCAACATCACACTTTTCTCTCCTCTCAAATCTTTTTCACCTCTTGATTTTTCTTTGCTCTCCATTTCTTTGCTTCTCTCATTTTCTATTTTTCCCTCATTCTCTCCTTTTTCATTTTCTCTCTTTCTTTCCTCATCACTCTTTTTTTTCTTTTCTCTCAAAATGTGATCTTCCAGAATTTGCTTGGGGGACATGGGGTTGAGGGTTATAGGTTCCCCTCGGAGTAGAAAAGAGTGACGGTTCAAGAAACCATCATGAGTAACACGCCGATCATACTGCCATGGTCGACCCAACAACAAGTGGCACGCCTTCATAGGAACAATGTCGCACAATACCTCATCTTTGTACTTACCAATGGTGAACAATACCTTAACTTGCTTGGTGACCTTCAGCTCTCCACAATCATTCAACCACTGAAGTCGGTATGGATTTGGATGCCTTAAAGTCGGGAGTCCCAACTTCTCCACCAACTCGGTGCTCGCCACATTGCTACAACTTCCACCATCAACAATAACCCTACATACCTTCCCATTGATCTTGCATCATGTATGGAAAAGGTTCTCCCGCTGCTCCTTTTCTCCAACGATCATTTGTGCACTTAAAACTCTTCTAGTGACAAGAATCTCGCCATCTTCCGCAAATTCCCCATTTTCAATTTCTGGAGATTCATCTTCCTCCTCTTCGGAGCTCTCTCCATCGGTCTCCCATTCTACATACTTGTTGATGATCATGGTGCGAAGGTTTGGGCATTCACTAGCAATGTGACCCCTTCCTTGACATTTAAAACACCAAATATCCCTATTCCTGGTTTGGTTAGCCTCAAAAGTAGGTTTCTTAGGTGGAAGAATTACCTTGTCACTTGTGCGATCAACCACCTCTTTTGCCTTTGATGGTTCTCCAATCTCCTTCCTTGGATTTTTCCATGGTGTGAAAGGGGTAGTGGGTTTCCTCATGTTGCTCCTCCTTTTGATTTTTTGCTCGATCTTGGTAGCTTGGTGGATCATATCTTGTATCTCTACATGGTGGTACATCTCCACTTGATCTGCAATCTCCCGATTGAGCCCATGTAAAAACCGTGCCATGGTTGCTTCCGGATCCTCCTCAATGTTTGCCCGAATCATGGCAATTTGCATCTCCTTGTAGTAGTCTTCTACACTCTTACTCCCTTGGATGAGGCGTTGAAGTTTGTTGTGGAGATCTCTATGGTAATGTGTGGGAACAAACCGCTTCCGCATGGTGAACTTCATGTCTTCCCAAGTGTTGATGGGACGTCCACCATATCTAGCCCTCTCCTTTTGAACTTGATCCCACCAAATTAAAGCATAATCAGAAAATTCAAGGGAAGCAAGTTTGACCTTTTTCTCCTCGGAATATGCATGGCATGAAAAGACCTGCTCGATCCGCATCTCCCACTCCAAGTATGCTTCCGGATCGCTTTTCCCAAGAAAAGAAGGGACCTTCACCTTGATCCCGCCAAGTAGTTCATCATCATGTTGTCTCCTTTGGCCTCCTCTCGGTTGTTGGTACAACCTCCTCCTTTGTGGGACTTCATCCAGATCATCATCAAAGTTCACCATCTCCTCCTCCATGATGTGGGGACGACGTGGTGTGGGAGCGCATCGTGGGTTATCATGGAACATCCTTGGGCTTGGTTTATTCTCCAATTCATCAATCCTCTCATGTAACACCTCCAACTTCCGATCAAGAAGCTTCTCGAAGTGGCTTACCAAAGCTTGCATTTGGAATTGCGTAGCTTCAGGTGCGGGAGATCTACTTCGACTTCCTTCATCGCTAACATGAGCAATTTTCTTCCCACGTTCTTCTGCCATGATGAGTTTCACAAACACAAACACACACTGGGGGAGGGGGAACACACACAATGATACACACTCACTCACGCAATATATACACACTCACACGCACAAGATGTACACACACACGCACACAACAAGATGCACACACTCACACACACAAGATATTTTTTTTCTTATTTCTCTCCACTCTCAAAACTCAATTTGAATCCCAAGCTCTTATGAAATATAATACCTTGTTTAGGGCGATCAAGTGCCACCAATTCCTCCCCAATCAAGATTGTGTCGGGGGATGGTTTAACACAACCCGCTTGAGTGGTAAGGGGTTTAACAATGGTAAAGGGTCAAAAAGAGGGTGGAAAGAAGGGTAGATAGGTGGATTGTGGGTTTTGCCTGATTGTGCAAGATAAGATAAATGAATAACAATATGAGCCAAATACAAAATGGGGATGAAGTAAAGTGATGGAAAAAGTTATATATGGAAATAGAAAGTGCTAATAAGGTAAAGCACAAAGGATTAATTGTATCCGCTCTTTTTTCTTGCTTTTGTTTTTGTCAATTCTCCCCAAAAAGTTTTGTTCTTGGAGTTTTAAAGCACAAGATGATTGAACGGAGAGTAAGACATTTTTTTTTCTTTTTTTTCGAAATCTCTCAAATAAAGGATGTGCTTAATTTTGAAAAGCACAAAATGATGAGTTGATAGATTTTTTTTTGCCGGATACAAATCACAAATAGAGAATTAAATGCGGAAAGAAGATGAATGAAAATTTGGCTCAATTTATAATAATCCAAGCTTGCACAAACTAGGACAATTCGGGAGGCTTTCAAGAAAAATGGATTTTTTTTGTTGAATGGGTGAATAATATGGAAAGATAAGAAGGGTAATGGATAGAATTAAAGTAAATGAAGGGATAGACGCCTACCGTGTCAACCGGTGCTCTGATACCAACTGATGCAAGACGCACGGGGTGGCCCGATCTTCACGGCGTAGGGCGGCGGATGATGGATGCGGTTTGGGGCTAAGTGACGAGTGAAGGGTATGGATAGTGGAAGCAAGTAGTCAACCAACGCTCTATAGAGCGTGACCTACTACTTAGACAACACACTCAAGGGAGGGGTGTGATGGCCAATCCACACAACAACGCACTTGGGTTGAGGCACGGAATTGGGGGCTTTGTGATCTTGGATCACCAATCTAACTTGTAGATTGACAAGGCAAGAATGCACAAAAGCAAGGGGGAAAACCCGGGATAATCCTCACACAATGGAGAGAAACAAAGCATAAGCTCTCAAATTAAGTCTTGAATGCCAATACAATGCCATGGGGTGGCTATTTATAGCCAAGGGGGTGATACAATGGTCAAGGGTCTAATACCCTAAAGTCATAAAGTCTAAACCTACCTTGTCCCCTTAAAAGTCAAAAAGATAAAAGCCAACAAATACTTTTGGAAAAGAAGCACACAACTTTCCAACATAGCCCACCGGATTTGACTTTGAGTGCATAGCCCACCGGATTTGACTTTGGTGTCCAAAGATGCCATTTCTAGAATCCTCCATGTGGGCAAGGCCTCCAAATTCGTGCAACCATGTGGGCCAAGTTTTAATCATCAATTTTGGGCTTGAATAAGTGATATTACAGGCCCATTTGCTCCATCCATGAAAGGTAATACCCATTGGGCCTTTAATGAAGCAAGATGAGCGCCCATTGAAGTATTCAACCTCTTTAATCTTCCTCGTGTCATTGGGCCTTGCAAATCCAATTCCTCCACCCGAGCAATCGACTCCGTGCCTTCCGCATGGTTCGCATCAAGACCATTGAATCCAATTAAACCATTGAGGCTAATTATGCCATTTATGACAATTTGGTCACTAACACCAATTAGGCCAGTTGAGACCAATTAGTCCTATTAAACCATTAAGGACAATTAGTTCAATTAGGAAAATTAAGCTGATTAGGCCAATTACACCAATTACTACATTGAGGAAAATTAGCCCAATTAGCAGAATTATGCCAATTAGGAAAATGAAACCATTGATACCAATTAAACCAATTGAGGCCAATTAGGCCAATTCGGTCAATAATTCAATTTAGACCAATTAGGAAAATAAGGCCATTGAGCCCAATTAGACTAATTCATCCAGTAGCTCCAATTATGCTAACTAGGCCATTGAGACCAATTTTTACAAATTATGCCAATTAGGCTAATTGGGTCACTAATGTCATTAGTCCAATTATTACAATTATTCCATTGAGGAAAATTTGGCTGATTCGGCCTAATTAAGCCATTAAGGCCACTTAGACCTTTGAGACCAATTAGTTTAATTAGAAAAATTAAGTCAATTCGGTCATTAAGTCCAATTAAGCCATTGAGGCCAAATAGGCAATTGGGGCCAATTAGTCCATTTAGGCCATTTATGCCAATTGGGAAAATTATTCTAATTATGCCATTGAGGACGATTATGCCAATTCGGGCTAATTGGTTATTGAGGCCAATTAGGCCATTGAGTCCATTGAGGCCAATTCGGTTATTGAATCCAATTAAGCCATTGATGTGAATTAGGAAAATTAAGAATTTAGGCCAATTTGGTCATTAAATCCAATTAGGCCCCAGAGGCCAATTAGGCCAATTAGGCCATTGAGTGCAATTAGGAAACTAATGCCAATTTGGAAAATTAGGCCAATTTTGTCATTCAGGAAAATTAGGCCAATTAGACCATTAAGACCACTGAGGCCATTTAGGCCAATCATTGATGAAAATTAAGAAAATTAGGAAAATTGAGTCATTGAGGCCAATTAGGCCATCGAGGCCAGTTAGGCCAATTTGTCCATGGAGTCCATGGAGGCCAATTTGGACATCAAGGCCAAGTATGACAATTAGGAAAATTAGGCCATTGAGGCTAAATATGCCAATTACGCCATGGAGGGCAATTTAGCCATTGAGGCCAATTAGATCAATTATGACAATTAGGCCAATTAGGTCAATCAAGACATTTAGTTCAATTAGTCCATTTAGAAAAACTGGGCCAGTTGACCTTAATGGCCTAATTGACCTCAATGTCATAATCAGCCTAATTGGCCTAATTGGTCTCAATTGGGCTTAATGGTCTGATTGATCTCAATGACCTAATTGTCCTTAATTGTCGAATTTTCCAAATTGGCCTCAATAATCAAATTAGCTTAATTGACCTCAATTAGCCTAATTAGCCTCAATGGCCTAATTGGTCTAATTGGTCCAATTGGGCTAATTGGCCCAATCGACCTAATTGGCCTCAATGGCCTAATTTAACTCAATGGCCTAATTGACATCAATGACCTAATTAGAACAATTGAACTAATTGGCCTAATAACCTAATTGGATTGATTAGCCTCTATGGCCTAATTGGCCTAATTGGCCCAATAACCCAGTTAGCCTCAATGCCCTAATTGGACTCAATGGCCAAATTTTCCCAGTTAACCTAATTGGCCCCAATTAACCTAATTGTCTCCAATTAACTTAATTTGTCTAATTCGCCTCTATGATCGAACTACTCCTAATTGGTCTAATTGGACTCAATGCCCTAATTGGTCTCAATTGGATCAATGGACTCAAAGGCCTAATACGGCCTTTCTTGGTAACAGAGTTGAGAAACCTATAGTCAATATAGACTCTCCATCCACTACTGACCCAAGTGGGGAGAATGTCACCATCCCCATTGGTGATCACAGTGATTCCAGCTTTTTTTGAGACAACTTGAACTGGTCTTACCCACTCACTCTCAGCAATGGGGTAGATGATACACACTTTCATAAACTTAAGAAGTTCATTTGATGCGGATCATGGTGCACACAAGTAGCAAGGAGTTGAGGGTGATCATGGCATTGATCATGGAAGGATCATTAATGGAAAAGACCCATTGCATGGGATTGGTGGCCCAATGACAAGAGGAAGAATGAGGAGGATGAGAGAGGCTTTACATGACCTCATCTTGAAATTACAAGAGGAGGCCCAACATGCATGCATGGGAGGAGCAAATGGGCCTTTAATCACACTTATTAAAGCCCAAAAGTGAACCTAAAAGGACCACCCATATGCTTCCACGAAATTCAATCCACTTGCATGAAGGAAATCTCCAATGTCAAAAGTGGTGGGCCCCTTGTCTCCAAATCCATGGTGGGAATCTTCAAAGTCTTTGGGATGGTTCCTAAAAGTCTTCTTTAGAGATATCTTGTCCCCTAAATTCATGGACATGTGTAAACAAAGTCAAATTCGTGGGATAGGCTTTAGACTTTTGTAGGATAGGTAGTTTGACATGTATTCCTCTCATTTGGCTATAAATAGCCACCTCTTGTACCCCCTTGAGGTTAATTTCGAATTTGAGAGTTTCTAGCATTATTATGCTTGTGTTTCTTGTGTTCTTAGGTGAATGCAAGTAAGGCTCATCAAAGGAGTGATCAACCTTTGTGGCGCTTTATAATTAGAGTTTCAAGGGGCAAGTCTCCTTGGGGTCCTAATTGATCATCCCCTTCCCCTTTTATTCCTCTTGCATTTCTTTTAATTTCCATTCCCCTCTTCTTCTTCGCTTGTGTTTCTGCATTTTTGCCAACGAATACCGCACTCATATACGGTACCATACCATTTGGTATCAGAGGAAGGCAACGGAAACCAGGTTCTTTCATTTCTATTTCTCCAATCTTTTTTCCCCCCCTTCTTCCATTTTCTGCCATCACCCATTCTGGACGGAACTTTCTTCCATATTTTCGTCTGCTTTTTCTTTGAGTTTCTGGGCGTATAATATGTTATTTAAATATTTCAGAATCTCATCTTTCTTCTCGATTTGGAAACACTAAAATCCGACACCTATATTTGGAGATATAGCCGAATCAATTCGTGCTACAGTTTCACCCTTGTGAAATCTAACAATCTCCAAGGCGGATTTCCATTTGAGTTTGAAGTTCAAGTTATCACAACCATTTACATCATTGCAATCAGATTAGTACATTTTTCAATTGTTGTACTTTGAGCATGAAAAGCGCACTCTTTGCAATTCTTGTTTGTTGAGTAGCAAAAAAAAAATCAATCAAAAAAAAATACAAAAAAAGGGAAGCTGCTCATTTGAAACATTGCGTTTGCTCATATGTCATAAATTTGATTGCAATTTTCTTATCCATCATCTTATTTCCTTCATCCATATCCAACCTTCTTCTATAACCTTTTCTCCCATTTACCCCCCCCCCCCACGTTTCTTGGACCTCATTGATTCAAACCCTTTTAAAATTTCTGATTTTTAAAGATTGCCATGAATTGATTGCTTCTACTAGTTGTCTTCTTGATTCTATTTAAGAACACTTGTAGGAACCAAGTTGTTGTGCTAGAAAGTGTGAGGAACCTTTTGAGAGATAAAAAAAAGAGAAAGAGTGTGTGAGGAATTAAAAAAAATGGCAAGTGAGGGAGAAAGAAGTGAGATCGACATTAAATTATTCATGAAAGCAGTCGCTGACCAGTTTACAAGATTGAATGCTAGGTTGGATGATATACAAAGTTCCTCATCTTCAAAGGCTCCAAGAAGGCAAGAAATTCATGAAGGTGATGATGAGTACTCCGATTTCGAAGAATCAATTCCTTGGCGAGGGCAACGTGCTGCTTGGAGAGACAATGACTTGGGAAGCATCAAAGTGACACTTCCACCCTTTCAAGGGAAGAGTGACCCAGAACTTTATTTGGAGTGGGAGCGGAAGGTTGACCAAGTGTTTGGACTTCACAACTACTCGGAGGAGAAGAAGGTAAAATTGGCAGCCCTTGAGTTCAATGATATGCAAGTATTTGGTGGGACCAATTACAAGTAAGTCGACGACGAAATGGAGAAAGGTCAATTCGAACTTGGGAAGAAATGAAGATAGTATTGCGTAAAAGGTACATTTCTAGTCATTACTATCGAGACTTACATTTGAAGTTACAAAAACTTGTGCAAGGTTCCATGTGTGTGGAGGAATGCTACAAGGAAATGGAGATATCAATGATTCAAGTCAATTTGGAGGAGGATAGCGAAGCTACCATGGCAAGGTTCATCAATGGATTGAATCCGGTAATTAGAGATGTGGTGGAACTACAGACCTACATTGACATGGAGGAGTTGCTACATAAGGCAGTGAAGGTCGAAAAACAACTACATTCTCGGAGAATTCAAGTAAGTTCCCATAATTTTTGGAAGGATAACCGGAAAGATCCAAAATCAATTTCTAAGTGGAATGAAACGAAACCAAGGGATTCTAAATTTGTTCCAAAACAAAGAGAAGAGGCCAAAAATAAGTTCTTCCCCACTGATTCAAAAGGAAAAATGGACACAAATTTCCCTTCTAAATCTCGTGATATAAAGTGTTTTAAGTGTCAAGGACATGGTCATATTGCATCTCAATGCCCAAACAAAAGGGCCATGATTATTTTGGATAATGGAGACATCCTTAGTGAGCACTCTAGTGATGATGAGATTCCATCTTTGGAGGAGGGTTCCGATGTAAAAGTTGAAGAACCCGTACATGGAGATGCATCGGTGGCAAGAAGAGCTTTAAACATTCAACCCAAAGATGATCATGATGAGGAGCAACGGGAACATATTTTTCATACGAGATGCCACATCAAGAAGGTATGTAGTATGATCATTGATAGTGGAAGTTGTACCAATGTGGCGAGTACATTGTTGGTGGAAAAGTTGAGTTTGCCTACTCTAAGGCATACTAGACCCTATAGATTGCAATGGTTGAATGATAGTGGGGAAGTGAGGGTCACAAAACAAGCCATAGTTTCTTTTCCCATTGGAAAATATCATGATGAGGTGTTGTGTGATGTTGCTCTGATGCAAGCTGGACATTTGCTACTAGGGAGACCATGGCAATTTGATAGGAGGGTGATGTATGACGGCTATGCTAACCGCTTCTCTTTTCATTTCAGCGGTCAAAATATTGTTTTGACTCCTCTAAGTCCCATACAAGCATATGAAGATCAAGTGAGGATAGAGAAAGAATACAAAAAGAAAAAAGAAATGAGTGAAAAAGAAAGTGGGAAAAATAAAATTTTGAGTGATAAAAAAGAGAGTGATGAGTTGATGAAAAAGGAAATGAGAGAAAAAAATGAAAAGAGTGGAAAAATTAAGAGTGAAAAAGGAGAGTCGAGTGACATAAAAAGAAATGAGGGAAATCAAAGAGATGAAAACAAGAGTGATGAGCGAAAGGTGAGTTTATTTTCTGGAAAAAGTGAGATGAAAGGTGCTTTATTGAGCGGGAAAGTGTTCTTACTCATTAGTAAGGATGCCTACCTTGCAACTAATGAACTTCACCATTCTTTGCCTTCTTGTGTTGTGTCTTTACTACAGGAATTTTGTGATTTGTTTCCTAAAGAAACACCCGATGGACTACCCCCTTTGAGAGGCATTGAGCATAGGATTGACTTCATACCCGGTGCCGCAATTCCAAATAGGCCAGCATATAGAGCTAATCCGGAAGATACTAGAGAGATCCAGTGTCAAGTTGAAGAACTCATGAAGAAAGGATTAGTAAGGGAAAGCATGATTCCATGCGCCGTTTCGGTGATCTTAGTACCCAAGAAAGATGGAACATGGCGGATGTCTGTGGATTGTCGCGCCATCAACAAAATAACAGTTAAGTACCGTTATCCCATCCCTCGACTTGATGACATGCTTGATGAATTACATGGGGCCTCTTTGTTTTAAAAAATTGATCTTAAAAGTGGATACCACCAAATTCGAATGAAAGAAGGAGATGAGTGGAAAACTGGTTTTAAAACTAAGTTTGGTTTGTATGAGTGGTTAGTTATGCCATTTGGTTTAGCTAATGCACCAAGTACATTCATGAGCTTAATGAACCATGTCCTTCGTTCATTCATTGGAAAATTTGTGGTTGTCTATTTTGATGATATCTTAGTGTATAGCAAATATCTAGACAACCATGTTGAACACTTGCGTTTGGTGTGTGAGACCCTTAAACAAAACCAACTTTATGCCAATCTTCAAAAATGTTCCTTTTTCATGGATTCTGTTGTGTTTCTTGGCTTTGTTGTAGGGGCGGAAGGGATTCGTGTGGATGATGAAAAGATCAAAGCAATTCAGGAGCGGCCCACACCGAAGAGTGCAACCGAGGTTAGAAGTTTTCATGGATTGGCAAGCTTTTATAGGAGGTTTGTAAAGGATTTTTCATCCATCGCTGCACCTCTTAATGAACTTGTAAAGAAACATGTGGTATTTAAATGGGGTGAAAAACAAGAAAAAGATTTTAACACACTCAAAGAAAAATTGGTCAATGCTCCCCTTTTAAGGCTACCCGATTTCACCAAAGTCTTCGAAATTGAGTGTGATGCATCGGGAGTTGGAATTGGTGCTATTTTGACTCAAGAGTCATGTCCAATTGCTTACTTTAGTGAGAAATTGAACGGGGCAGCATTAAATTATTCAACTTACGATAAAGAACTTTATGCTTTGAAACGAACCCTAGAAACATGGCAACATTACTTATGGCCTAAAGAGTTCATTATTCATTATGACCATGAAAGCCTTAAGTATTTGAAGTCCCAAGGTAAGTTGAATCGACGGCATGCATCTTGGCTGGAATTCATTGAGACTTTCCCCGACGTGATCAAGCACAAAAAAGGTAAGGAAAATGTGGTTGTTGATGCTCTTTCACGAAGGTATTCACTTCTTACTTCTCTTCATTCTAGATTACTTGGACTTGAGTTACTAAAGGGAATGTATGAAAATGATGGAGATTTTTCTAAAATTAGGACATCTTGTGAAAAACATGGTTTTAATGACTATTACAAAAATGACGGGTTTCTTTTCAAAAGGGATAAATTGTGCATTCCAAATTGTTCAACTCGAGAATTGATTGTAAAAGAAACTCATGGGGGTGGTTTGATGGGGCATTTTGGGGTTGATAAAACACTAGCTACTTTGCATGAACATTTTTATTGGCCAAGCATGAGAAAAGATGTTATTGCAATTTGTGCTAGGTGTGTCACTTGTAAGCATGCAAAGTCCAAGGCTCAACCAAATGGATTGTATTCCCCCTTGCCCGTTCCATCCCATCCTTGGACCGACATCTCTATGGATTTTGTGTTGGGATTGCCTCGATCCCAATCGGGAAGAGATAGCATTTTTGTTGTTGTGGACCGCTTTAGCAAAATGGCCCATTTCATTGCATGCTCAAAAACTAATGATGCTATACATATAGCAGATTTGTTTTTCAAAGAAATTGTGAGATTACATGGACTGCCCAAAACCATTGTAAGTGATAGGGATGTGAAATTCCTTAGCCACTTTTGGAGGACATTGTGGAATAAATTGGGAACTAAATTATTGTTCTCAACTGTTGCACATCCTCAAACTGATGGGCAAACTGAAGTGGTGAATATGACTCTTTCTACCCTCTTGCGTGCAATAATTCAAAAAAATCTAAAGAATTGGAAAAAATGTTTGCCACACATAGAGTTTGCATATAACCGAGTAGTTCATTCCACTACTAACTTCTCACCTTTTGAGATTGTATATGGATTTAATCCAATGACTCCATTAGATATTCTTTCATTGCCTACTAATGAGGTTGTTGATCTCGCAGGTGATGAGAAGGCCAAATTTGTTCAGGATTTACATGCCAAGGTGAAAGCCAACATTGAAAGAAGAAATGAACAATATGCAAAGCAAGGAAACAAGGGTAGGCATAAGGTTGTACTAGAACCTGGAGATTGGGTGTGGGTGCATTTGAGGAAGGAAAGTTTCCCGGAGCAAAGAAAATCAAAACTTCAGTCACGAGGAGATGGTCCATTTCAAGTTTTAGAAAGAATCAATGATAATGCCTAGAAGATTGACTTGCCCAGCAGGTATGGAAACGTGAGTGCTACCTTTAATATTTCTGATCTCTCTCCTTTTGAATATGCAGATTCGAGGACGAATCCTTTTGAAGAGGGAGGGGATGATGCGGATCATGGTGCACACAAGCAGCAAGGAGTTGAGGGTGATCATGGCATTGATCATGGAAGGATCATTAATGGAAAAGACCCATTGCATGGGATTGGTGGCCCAATGACAAGAGGAAGAATGAGGAGGATGAGAGAGGCTTTACATGACCTCATCTTGAAATTACAAGAGGAGGCCCAACATGCATGCATGGGAGGAGCAAATGGGCCTTTAATCACACTTATTAAAGCCCAAAAGTGAACCTAAAATGACCACCCATATGCTTCCACGAAATTCAATCCACTTGCATGAAGGAAATCTCCAATGTCAAAAGTGGTGGGCCCCTTGTCTCCAAATCCATAGTGGGAATCTTCAAAGTCTTTGGGGTGGTTCCTAAAAGTCTTCTTTAGAGATATCTTGTCCTCTAAAGTCATGGACATGTGTAAACAAAGTCAAATTCGTGGGATAGGCTTTAGACTTTTGTGGGATAGGTAGTTTAACATGTATTCCTCTCATTTGGCTATAAATAGCCACCTCTTGTACCCCCTTGAGGTTAATTTCGAATTTGAGAGTTTCTAGCATTATTATGCTTGTGTTTCTTGTGTTCTTAGGTGAATGCAAGTAAGGCTTATCAAAGGAGTGATCAACCTTTGTGGCGCTTTATAATTAGAGTTTCAAGGGGCAAGTCTCCTTGGGGTCCTAATTGATCATCCCCTTCCCCCTTTATTCCTCTTGCATTTCTTTTAATTTCCATTCCCCTCTTCTTCTTCGCTTGTGTTTCCGCATTTTTGCCAACAAATACCGCACTCATATATGGTACCATATCATCATTCCATACCACAACCATATGATTTGAATTGGGTCTTCGCTAAGGATGAACAAATGGTTTGGATACAGATTCAAGAAAAATCCTATGGGTTCCAATGAGTGATCTAATTCTAGGAATATTAGAAAGGGTCCATCCAATTTCATTATTTTTCTTTCTTAGGGCATCTAGAAGCATCATCTCTTGATTGGCTTCAAGAGAGGTATAAATGAAAAATGGAAAGGCTTGATTGTCTGCCAAGAACGCATACTTTTGTGATGAACTTAAACCATTAAATTAGAGATCATATTGGTTTTCACTTTCCATGGAAGGATGAGACTTTGTATTAAACTCAGTTTCTTTGTTCAGATTTCTTGACAGAATTGGTTCCTTGTGAACAGAATTTTCATCCACTAAATTAGCCAGAGCTGTGTCATGAATGGGTATGGATTCAATGTTATTGATTTCATCAATGGTATCATTTATTTTTGATTCTAGAAAATCATCTATAGAGCTATCTGAAAGAATTTCAAGCCAAGGAGACAAATATCCCTCATGTGAAGAGAGAAAATCAATCTCTTCTCAACTTAAACATCCTTCAATAATCCCTTGATGTTCCCTGAGTTCACTATGAACACTACTAATCCAATTAATCTCATGTATCTCTTTATCATCTCCAATTTGAGACTTTTCATTTTAGATGTTCGCGTCTAGACTCATGTTTCCAGTGGTGATGGTCATGATCTCATTTCAGTCTCGGATAATAGAGTTGATTGTTGCAAGGAAGGGACTACCAAGGATGATTGGGGTTTTCTCCGTAGGACCTAAGCTTGGGCGATTGTCAAGGACAATGAGGTCAGCTGGGTAAATGAAATTTTCAACATTCACCAAAAAATCTTTTAATATCCCCTAAGGTACTCGAACACTACGATCAGCAATTTGATGAGTGACAGTTGTGGGTTAGAGTTCACCGAGCCCTAACTAACAATACATGGAATAAGGAATGAGGTTCACACTGGCTCCCAGAAAGGGATTTGACAACATTGTTCTATCCTAACTCAAAATTGATGTATCGAAATCCTAGTCCATTCAACTTTGGAAGAATGGTCCCTTGAATGGTGGTACTCACACTAGCAGCTGAAAGGACTTGGATTTTATATGAAAACTTCCTTTTAAAAGTGCACAAGCCCTTAATCCAATTAGAAAAAATATGCCATTGAGCCTAATTAAGCCAATTAGACCAATTAGGTCATTGATTCCAATTAGGCCATTGGGGCTAATATTGACCTAATTAACCAAATATGCCTAACTAGCCTTAATTGTCCAAATTGGTCACAATACCCTAATTGACCTCATTGGAATAATTGGCTTCAATGGACTAATTGACCTCAATTTCCAAATTGGACTAATTAGCCTAATTGGCCTAATTGGCCTTAATGGCCTAATTGGCCTAATTGTCCTCAATTGGCCAGATTTTCATCAATGGCCTAATTGAGCTTAATGGCCCGATTGGCCTCAATGGTTTAACTGGCCTCAATTTCCTAATTGGCCAATTGGCATAATTGTCCAAAATTGAAAAATTATACTAATTGTTCTGAATTGGCCTAATTGGCCCCATTGGCTTGATCGGTCTCAATGCTTGAATTGGCCGAATTGGACCAATTGGCCCAATTGACCTAATTAGCCCAATTGGCCCAATTTGCTAAATTGACCTAATTGGTCTAATTTTCCTCAATTTCCTAATTGGCCAAATTAGCCTCAATGGCATAATGGGACTAATCGAACTAATTGCTGATATGATACCGTATGGGAGTGCAGTATACTTTGGAAAAAAATTCAGAAACACAAGTGATGGAAGAAGGGAGAAATGGAAATTAAAAGAAATACAAGAAAAATAAATGGGGAAGGGGGATGATCAATTAGGACCCCAAGGAGACTTGCCCCTTGAAACTCTAATTATAAAGCGCCACAAAGGTTGATCACTTCTTTGTTAATCCTAACTTGCATTCATTCAAGAACACAAGAAACACAAGCATAACAATGCTAGAAAACACTCAAAATCGAAATTAACCTTCAAGGGGTACAAGAGGTGGCTATTTATAGCCAAATCAGAGGAATACATGTCAAACCACCTATCCCACAAAAGTCTAAAGCCTATCCCACGAATCTGATTTTGTTTACACATGTCCATGGCTTTAGGGGACAAGATATCTTTAAAGAAGACTTTTTGGAACCACCCCAAAGACTTTGAAGATTCTCACCATGACTTTGGAGACAAGGGCTCCACCACTTTTGAATTTGGAGATTTCCATCATGCAAGTGGATTAAATTTCGTGGAAGCATTTGGGTGGACATTTTAGGTTCACTTTTGGGCTTTAATAAGTGTGATTAAAGGCCCATTTTCACGTCCCATGCATGCATGTTGGGCCTCCTCTTGTAATTCCACAATGAGGCCATTTAAAGCCTCTTTCATCCTCCTCATTCTTCCTCTTGTCATTGGGCCACCAATCACATCCAATGTGTCTTATCCATTAATGCCCTTTCCACCATAAATGCCATGATCACCCTCAACTCCTCACTGCATGTGTGCATCATGATTTGCATCAATTGCCTTAATTGGCATAATTGGCCTTAATGGCCAAATTGGACTCAGTGACCAAATTGGCCAAATTGGCCTCAATTACCAAAATAGCCAAGTTAGCCAAATTTCCCTAATTGGCCTCAATGGTCGAATTGACACAATGGCCTAATTGGTTGGCCACAATGGCCAAATTTGTCTAATTGGCCGAATTGGGTTCAATGGCCTAGTAGGTTTCAATGAACTAATTGGACTAATTGGCCTCAATAGCCTACCTGGTTAAAATTTCCTAATTGGACTCAATGGACTAATTGGCCTAATTGGACTCAGTAACCTAATTAGACTAATTTGCCTAATAGGCCTCAATGGCATAATTGGTACAATGGCCTAATTCTCATAATTATTCTCAGTAGCCTAATTGGCATAATTGGTCTCATGACCTAGTTGACCTTAATGACCAAATTCCCTAAAAACCCTAAAAACCCCTAAAACCATAAAAAATCCTAAACAACCCCTAAATCCAGGAAAATGTGAAAAAAACACTAAAATCCATGAACAACCAAAAAAATCATAAAAAATCCTAGAAACCTTAAATAATCCTAAAACCCCATAAAATCCCTAAGGACCCACTAAAAACTCAAAAAAACATCAAAACCCCTAAAAATGTTTTAAAACAATGTAACACCTTTCAAACCCAAAAAACTAAAAAACCCCTAAAAACACAAAAAGTCCCTAAAGACCCTAAAACCCCTAAAAACCCATAATAACCCTCAAATTATCTAAACACCCTAAAAACCTCAAAAACTATAAAAATCCAAAAAATCACTAAAAGTCCATTTAAACCTAAAAAACCGTAATTGGACTAATTGGCCTCACTGGTTGAATTGGCCTCAATGGCCTAATTGATCTAGTTGGCCTAATTCGCCACAATTGCCTAATTTTCCTAATTAACCTAATTGGCATAATTTTCCTAATTGGCCTAATTGTCCTCATTGACCTCAATGGCCTAATTGGCCTAATTAGCTTCAATGGCCTAATTGGCCTCAATGGGCTAATTAGCTTCAATTGTCTAATTGGCATCAAAGGCCTAATTGGCCTCAATTGGCTAATTGGCATCAATGGCCTAATTGGCCTCAATAGTCTCATTAGCCTCAATGGCCTAATTAGCCTAATTGACCTCAATTGCCTAATTGGTTTCAATGGCCTTATTGACCTTAATGGCCTAATTGGTTTAATTGGCGTCAATGGTCTCATTGACCTTAATGGCCTAATTGACCTAATTGGCCTGAATGCTCTAATTGGCCTCAATGACCAAATTGGTCTAATTAGCCTAATTGACTAAATTGGCTAAATTAGCCTCAATGACCTCAATAACTTAATTGGCCTAATTTTCCTAATTGTCTTAATTAGCATTATTGGACTTATTGGCCTCAATGGTCTAATTGACCTCAACAGGATAATTGGTCGAATTGAGCTAATAGGCCTAATTGGCTTTAATGACCTAATTGACCGTAATGTCGTAGTAGGCCTAATTAGCCTAATTGGGCTCAATGGTATAATTTTCCTAATTGGATTCAATTGGCCAAATTGTCCAAATTGGCCTCAATAACGTAATTGTTTTAATTGGTCTCAATTGGCTTAATTTGCCTAATTGGCCTCAATGACATAATTTTCCTCATTGAATTCAATTGGCTAAATTGGAAAAATAGGTCTCAATGACCTAATTGGCCTCAATGGCCTGATTGGACTAATTGGCCTCCAATGACCTAATTGGCCTACTTGGGATAATTCAAAACAATGGACTAATTGAACTAATTGGCGCAATTGGCCCCGATGACTGCCAAATTGGCCTAAATGGCCTCAATGTCTAAATTCGCCTCAATAGCCTAGTTAGGCTCAATGGCCAAATTGGTGTAATTGCCTTAATTGGCCAAATTAGTCTCAATGGCCACCAAATTGGTTTAATTGGCCTCAATAACCTAACTGGCCTCAGTATACAAATTGTCCAAATTGGCCAAATTGGGCTCAATGTCCTAATTTGTCTTAATTGCCCTCAATGGACGAATTTTCCTAATTTCCAAAATTGGCCTTATTGGCCCAATTGTCCTCAATGGCCTAATGGATTAATTTGTCAAATTGGATTAATTGGCTTAATTGTCCTAATTTGGAAAATTGACCTAATTGGACTCAATTGACCTAATTGGACTCAATTGACCCAATTGGCCTAATGGGCCTTAATAGTCAAATTTATCTAATTTTCTTCACTGGCCTAATTGGACTCAATGGTATAATGGCCCAATTTTCTAAATTTTCCAAATTGGCCTAATTATCCAAATTGGTCTAATTGGCCTCAATTGACCTAATTGGACTTAATTGGCCAAATAGCCTCAATGGCCTAATTTACCTAAATTGCCTAATCGACCTCAATGGCCTAATTGGCCTAATTGGATTCAATGGCCAAATTGACCTCAATGGTCTAATTCCCTAATTTTCCTAATTGGCCTCAATAGCCTAATTAGACTTAATGGCCTAATTTTCCTCAATGGCGCATTGGGCTCAATGGTCTAACTTGCCTCAATTGACCTAATTGGACTCAATTGACCTAATTGTCTCAGTTGGCCTCAATGACCTAATTTCCCAAATTTATCTAATTAGCTTTATTGGCCTAATTGGCCTCAATATCGAAATTGCCCTCAATGCCCTAATTGGCCTCAATGGCTTAATTGATATAATTCAACTAATTGTCCTAATTGGCTTAATTGGCCTCAATGGCATAATTGACCACAGTGGCCTAATTGGAAAAATTGGCCAAATTGATCGAATTGTCCTTAATGTCCTCAATGGCCTAATTTGCCTAATTTTTCTAATTAGCCAAACTGAGCTTAATGGCATAATTGGCATAATTGTCCTTAATTGGTATAACTGGGCTCAATTGGCCTAATTGACCTCAATGACCAAACTGGTCTAATTGGTCTAATTGATCTAATTGGCCTAATTGGGCTCATTGGAAAAATTGGCTAAATGGCCTAATTGGCTTCATTGGCCTAATTGGTCTAATTATCTTCATTAGTCTCATTAGCCTCAATGGCCTAATTGGTATAATTGGCATCAATTGGCTTAATTGGCATAATTTTTCTAATTGGCCTAATTGACCTAATTGGTCGAATTGGTAGAATTGGCCTAATTGGCCTTATTAACCTTATTGGTCAAATTTACCTAATTCTCCTAATTGGCCTCATTGGCCTCAATTGCTTAATTGGCCCCATTGGCTTTAATGGGTAATTGACCTCAATGTCCTAGTTGGACTAATTGGCCTCAATGGTCTAACTGGAAAAATTAACCTAATTTTCCTTAATTGGCCTAATTGGCTTAATGGCCTAATTGACCTAATTGGCCTAATTTGCCTAATTTTCCTAATTTGATTAATTAGACTAATTGGACTCTTTGGCCTAATTGTCCTCAATAGCTTAATTGACCTCAACGGCCTAATTGGCCTAATTGTCCGATTTGGCTTAATGGCCTTGTTGGACTCAATACAAAAATTTGCCTCAATAGCCTAATTGGCATCAATGACCTAATTGGAAAAATTTGAAAATTTGGCATTATTAACCTAACTTTCCAAATTGACCTAATTGGTCTCATTAGAATAATCAGCATTAATGGTCTAATTAGCCACAATGGCCAAATTTGTCTAATTGACCTAATTAACATAATTGTCCAAATTTTCCCAATTGATCTAATTTTACTAATTCACCTGAATGGCATACTTAGCCTAATGACATAATTGGCCTTAAGGGACTAATTGGGCTAGTAGACCTAGTTGGCCTAATTGGCCTAATTTGTCGCATTATCATCATTAGCCTCATTGGCCGAATTGGCCTCATTATCCTCATTCACATCATTGGCATAATTGACCTAATTGTTCTCAATGGCCTAGTTAGTCCAATTATTCCAATGAGGTCAATTATGGTATTGTGACCAATTTGGACAATTAAGCCTAATTATGCATATTAGGTTAATTAGGTCAATATTAGCCGCAATGGCCTAATTGAAATCAATGACCTAATTGGTCTAATTGGCTTAATTAGGCTCAATGGCATAATTTTTCTAATTGGCTTAAGGGCTTGTGCACTTTTAAAATGAATTTTTCACATAAAATCCAAGTCCTTTCAACTGCTAGTGTGAGTACCACCATTCAAGGGACCATTATTCCAAAGTTGAATGGACTAGGATGTCCATACATCAATTTTGAGTTAGGATAGAACCATTTTGTCAAATCCCTTTGTGATCTGGGAGCCAGTGTGAACCTCATTCCTTATTCCATGTATTGTTAGTTAGGGCTCGGTGAACTCTAACCCACAACTGTCACTCATCAAATTGCTGATCGTAGTGTT
The DNA here is from genome assembly GCA_963277665.1 of Viscum album. Lineage (NCBI taxonomy): Eukaryota > Viridiplantae > Streptophyta > Magnoliopsida > Santalales > Viscaceae > Viscum > Viscum album. The sequence continues at coordinate 1,886,751,211 of OY728141.1, read as the reverse complement.
CGAGTTCCTTAGGGGATATTAAAAGATTTATTGGTGAATGTTGAAAATTTCATTTACCCATAGCATTGTATTGGCATCCAAGAATTAATTGAGAGCTTATGCTTTGTTTCTCTCCATTGTGTGAGAATTGTTCCGAGTTTCCCCTTGCTCTTGTGCATTCTTTCCTTGTAAATCTACAAGTTAGATTGGTGATCCAAGATCACAAAGCCTCCAATTCCGTGCCTCAACCCAAGTGCGTTGTTGTGTGAATTGACTATCACATCCCTCCCTTGAGTGTGTTGTCTAAGTAGTAGGTCGCGCTCCTTATAGCGTTGATTGACTACTTGCATCCGCTATCCATACCCATCATCCGCCACTTAGCCACAAACCGCATCTTACATCCGTCGCCCTACGCCGTGAAGATCGGGCCACCCCGTGCGTCTCACATCAGTTGGTATCAGAGCTCTGGTTGACACGGTAGGCATGTATCCCTTCATTTACTTTAATTTTATCCATTACCCTCCTTATCTTTCCATATTATTCACCCTTTCAACAAAAAAAATCCATTTTCTTGAAAGCCTCCCGAATTGTCCTAGTTTGTGCAAGCTTGGATTATTATAAATTGTGCCAAATTTTCATTCATCTTCTTTCCGCATTTAATTCTCTATATGTGATTTGTATCCGGAAAAAAAAATTCTCTCAACTCATCATTTTGTGCTTTTCAAAATTAAGAACATCCTTTATTTGAGAGATTTCAAAAAAAAACAAAAAGAAAAAAAATTGTATTACTCGCCGTTCAATCATCTTGTGCTTTAAAACTCCAAGCACAACACTTTTTGGGGAGAATTGAAAAAAAATGAGCAAAAAAAAAAGCGGATACAATTACTCCTTTGTGCTTTACCTTATTAGCACTTTCCATTTCCATATATAACTTTTTCCATCATTTTACTTCATCCCCATTTTGTATTTGGCTCATATTGTTATTCATTTATCTTATCTTGCACAATCGGGAAAAACCCAAATACCACATTTCTACCCCCTTCTTCATCCACCCTTTATCCATTTTCTACCCTCTTTTCACCCTTTACCCTTTACCACTCAAGCGGGTTGTGATAAACCAGCCCCCGACACGATCTTGATTGGGGAATGATTGGTGGCAAGTGATCACCCGAAACAAGGTATTATATTTCATAAGAGTTTGGGATTCAAATTCAGTTTTGAGAGTGGAGAGAAATAAGCAAAAAAAAATATCTTGTGTGTGTGAGTGTGTGCATCTTGTCTTGCAGAATCAAGGTGAAGATCCCCTCTTTTCAAGGGAAAACCGACCCAGAAGCATACTTGGAGTGGGAGATGCAGATCGAGCTAGTATTTTCATGCCATGTGTATTCTGAGAAGAAAAAGGTCAAACTTGCTTCCCTTGAATTTTATGATTATGCATTAATATGGTGGGATCAAGTTCAAAAGGAGAGGGCTAGATATGGTGGACGTCCCATCAACACTTGGAAAGACATGAAGTTCGCCATGCAGAAGCGTTTTGTTCCCACACATTACCATAGAGATCTCCACAACAAACTTCAACGCCTCACCCAAGGGAGTAAGAGTGTAGAAGACTACTACAAGGAGATGCAAATTGCCATGATTCGGGAAAATGTTGAGGAGGATCCGGAGGCAACCATGGCACGGTTTTTACATGGGCTCAATCGGGAGATTGCGGATCAAGTGGAGATGTACCACCATAAAGAGATACAAGATATGATCCACCAAGCCACCAAGATTGAACAACAAATCAAAAGGAGGAGCAACATGAGGAAACCCACTACCTCTTTCACACCGTGGAGAAATCCGAGGAAGGAGATTGGAGAACCATCAAAGGAAAAAGAGGTGGTTGATCGCAAAAGTGACAAGGTAATTCTTCCACCTAAGAAACCTACTTTTGAGGCTAACCAAACTAGGAATCGGGATATTCGGTGTTTCAAATGTCAAGGAAGAGGTCACATTGCTAGTGAGTGCCCAAACTGGCGCACCATGACCATCAACAGGTATGGAGAATGGGAGACCGATGGAGAGAGCTCAGAAGAGGAGGAAAAAGTGATATGATACCGTATGTGAGTGCGGTATTCGTTGGCAAAAATGCGGAAACACAAGCGAAGAAAGAAGATGGGAATGGAAATTAAAAGAAATGCAAGAGGAATAAAAGGGGAAGGGGATGATCAATTAGGACCCCAAGGAGACTTGCCCCTTGAAAAGGATTCGTCCTCGAATCTGCATATTCAAAAGGAGAGAGATCAGAAATATTAAAGGTAGCACTCACGTTTCCATACCTGCTGGGCAAGTCAATCTTCTAGGCATTATCATTGATTCTTTCTAAAACTTGAAATGGACCATCTCCTCGTGACTGAAGTTTTGATTTTCTTTGCTCTGGGAACCTTTCCTTCCTCAAATGCACCCACACCCAATCTCTAGGTTCTAGTACAACCTTATGCCTACCCTTGTTTGCTTGATTTGCATATTGTTCATTTCTTCTTTCAATGTTGGCTTTCACCTTGGCATGTAAATCCTGAACAAATTTGGCCTTCTCATCACCTGCGAGATCAACAACCTCATTAGTAGGCAATGAAAGAATATCTAATGGAGTCATTGGATTAAATCCATATACAATCTCAAAAGGCGAGAAGTTAGTAGTGGAATGAACTACTCGGTTATATGCAAACTCTATGTGGGGAAAACATTTTTCCCAATTCTTTAGATTTTTTTGAATTATTGCACGCAAGAGGGTAGAAAGAGTCCTATTCACCACTTCAGTTTGCCCATCAGTTTGAGGATGTGCAACAGTTGAGAACAATAATTTAGTTCCCAATTTATTCCACAATGTCCTCCAAAAGTGGCTAAGGAATTTCACATCCCTATCACTTACAATGGTTTTGGGCAGTCCATGTAATCTCACAATTTCTTTGAAAAACAAATCTTCTATATGTATAGCATCATTAGTTTTTGAGCATGCAATGAAATGGGCCATTTTGCTAAATCGATCCACAACAACAAAAATGCTATCTCTTCCTGATTGGGATCAAGGTAATCCCAACACAAAATCCATAGAGATGTCCGTCCAAGGATGGGATGGAACGAGCAAGGGGGAATACAATCCATTTGGTTGAACCTTGGACTTTGCATGCTTACAAGTGACACACCTTGCACAAATTGCAATAACATCTTTTCTCATGCTTGGCCAATAAAAATGTTCATGCAAAGTAGCTAGTGTTTTATCAACCCCAAAATGCGCCATCAAACCACCCCATGAGTTTCTTTTACAAGCAATTTTCGAGTTGAACAATTTGGAATGCACAATTTATCCCTTTTGAAAAGATACCCGTCATTTTTGTAATAGTCTTTAAAATCATGTTTTTCACAAGATGTCCAAATTTTAGAAAAATCTCCATCATTTTCATACATTCCCCTTAGTAACTCATGTCCAAGTAATCTAGAATTAAGAGAAGTAAGAAGTGAATACCTTCATGAAAGAGCATCAGCAACCACATTTTCCTTACCTTTTTTGTGCTTGATCACGTAGGGGAAAGTCTCAATGAATTCCAGCCAAGATGCATGTCACCGATTCAACTTACCTTGGGACTTCAAATACTTAAGGCTTTCATGGTCAGAATGAATAATGAACTCTTTAGGCCATAAGTAATATTGCCATGTTTCCAGGGTTCGTTTCAAAGCATAAAGTTCTTTATCGTAAGTTGAATAATTTAATGCTACCCCGTTCAATTTATCACTAAAGTAAGCAATTGGACGCGACTCTTGAGTCAAAACAGCACCAATTCCAACTCCCGATGCATCACACTCAATTTCAAAGACTTTGGTGAAATCGGGTAGCCTTCAAAGGGGACCATTGACCAATTTTTCTTTGAGTGTGTTAAAAGCTTTTTCTTGTTTTTCACCCCATTTAAAGACCACATGTTTCTTTACAAGTTCATTAAGAGGTGCAGCGATGGATGAAAAATCCTTTACAAACCTCCTATAGAAGCTTGTCAATCCATGAAAACTTCTAACCTCGGTTGCACTCTTCGGTGTGGGCCACTCCTGAATTGCTTTGATCTTTTCATCATCCACACGAATCCCTTCCGCCCCTACAACAAAGCCAAGAAACACAACAGAATCCATGCAAAAGGAACATTTTTGAAGATTGGCATAAAGTTGGTTTTGTTTAAGGGTCTCACACACCAAACGCAAGTGTTCAACATGGTTGTCTAGAGATTTGTTATACACCAAGATATCATCAAAATAGACAACCACGAATTTTCCAATGAATGAACGAAGGACATCATTAAGCTCATGAATGTACTTGGTGCATTAGTTAAACCAAATGGCATAACTAACCACTCATATAAACCAAACTTAGTTTTAAAAGCAGTTTTCCACTCATCTGCTTCTTTCATTCGAATTTGGTGGTATCCACTTTTAAGATCAATTTTTGAAAACAAAGTGGCCCCATGTAATTCATCAAGCATGTCATCAAGTCGAGGGATGGGATAACGGTACTTAACTGTTATTTTGTTGATGGCGCGACAATCCACACACATCCGCCATGTTCCATCTTTCTTGGGTACTAGGATCACCGGAACGGCGCATGGACTCATGCTTTCCCTTACTAATCCTTTCTTCATGAGTTCTTCAACTTGACACTGGATCTCTCTAGTCTCTTCCAGATTAGCTCTATATGCTTCCCTATTTGGAATTGTGGCACCGGGTATGAAGTCAATCCTATGCTCATTGCCTCTCAAAGGGGGTAGTCCATTGGGTGTTTCTTCAGAAAACAAATCACCAAATTTCTGTAGTAAAGACACAACACAAGAAGGCAAAGAATGGTGAAGTTCATTAGTTGCAAGGTAAGCATCCTTACTAATGAGTAAGAATACTTTCCCGCTCAATAAAGCACCTTTCACCTCACTTTTTCCGGAAAATAAACTCACCTTTCTCTCAACACTCTTGTTTTTCATCTCTTTGATTTTCCTCATTTCTTTTTATGCCACTTGACTCTCCTTTTTCACTCTTAATTTTTCCACTCTTTTCATTTATTTCGTTTTTCTTCAACTCATCACTCTCTTTTTTATCACTCAAAATTTTATTTTTCCCACTTTCTTTTTCACTCATTTATTTTTTCTTTTTGTATTCTTTCTCTATCCTCACTTGATCTTCATATGCTTGTATGGGACTTAGAGGAGTCAAAACAATCTTTCGACTGCTGAAATGAAAAGAGAAGCGGTTAGCATAGCCATCATACATCACCCTCCCATCAAATTGCCATGGTCTCCCTAGTAGCAAATGTCCAGCTTGCATCGGAGCAACATCACATAACACCTCATCATGATATCTTCCAATGGAAAAAGAAACTATGGCTTGTTTTGTGACCCTCACTTCCCCACTATCATTCAACCATTGCAATCTATAGGGTCTAGTATGCCTTAGAGTAGGCAAACTCAACTTTTCCACCAACAAGGTACTCGCCACATTGGTACAACTTCCACTATCAATGATCATACTACAAACCTTCTCCTTGATGTGGCATCTCGTATAAAAAATATGTCCCCGTTGCTCCTCATCATGATCATCTTTGGGTTGAATGTTTAAAGCTCTTCTTGCCACCAATGCATCTCCATGTACGGGTTCTTCAACTTCTACATCAGAGCCCTCCTCCAAAGATGGAATCTCTTCATCGCTAGAGTTCTCACTAAGGATCTTTCCATTATCCAAAATAATCATGGCCCTTTTGTTTGGGCATTGAGATGCAATATGACCATGTCCTTGACACTTAAAACACTTTATATCCCGAGATTTAGAAGGGAAATTTGTGTCCATTTTTCCTTTTGAATCAGTGGGGAAGAACTTATTTTTGGCCTCTTCTCTTTGTTTTGGAACAAATTTAGAATCCCTTGGTTTCGTTTCATTCCACTTAGAAATTGATTTTGGATCTTTCTGGTTATCCTTCCAAAAATTATGGGAACTTACTTGAATCCTCCGAGAATGTAGTTGTTTTTCGACCTTCACTGCCTTATGTAGCAACTCCTCCATGTCAATGTAGGTCTGTAGTTCCACCACATCTCTAATTGCCGGATTCAAGCCATTGATGAACCTTGCCATGGTAGCTTCGCGATCCTCCTCCAAATTGGCTCGAATCATTGATATCTCCATTTCCTTGTAGTATTCCTCCACACACATGGAACCTTGCACAAGTTTTTGTAACTTCAAATGTAAGTCTCGATAGTAATGACTAGAAATGTACCTTTTGCGCATTACTATCTTCATTTCTTCCCAAGTTCGAATTGGCCTTTCTCCATTTCGTCGTCGACTTACTTGTAATTGGCCCCACCAAATACTTGCATAGTCATTGAACTCAAGGGCTGCCAATTTTACCTTCTTATCCTCCGAGTAGTTGTGAAGTCCAAACACATGGTCAGCCTTCCGCTCCCACTCCAAATAAAGTTCTGGGTCACTCTTCCCTTGAAAGGGTGGAAGTGTCACTTTGATGCTTCCCAAGTCATTGTCTCTCCAAGCAGCACGTTGCCCTCGCCTAGGAATTGATTCTTCGAAATCGGAGTACTCATCATCACCTTCATGAATTTCTTGCCTTCTTGGAGCCTTTGAAGGTGAGAAACTTTGTATATCATCCAACCTAGCATTCAATCTTGTAAACTGGTCAGCGACTGCTTTCATGAATAATTTAATGTCGATCTCAATTCTTTCTCCCTCACTTGCCATTTTTTTTAATTCCTCACACACTCTTTCTCTCTTTTTTTTATCTCTCAAAAGGTTTCTCACACTTTCTAGCACAACAACTTGGTTCCTACAAGTGTTCTTAAATAGAATCAAGAAGACAACTAGTAGAAGCAATCAATTCATGGCAATCTTTAAAAATCAGAAATTTTAAAAGGGTTTGAATCAATGAGGTCCAAGAAACGTAGTGGGTAAATGAGAGAAAAGGTTATAGAAGAAGGTTGGAAATGGATGAAGGAAAGAAGATGGTGGATAAGAAAATTGCAATCAAATTTATGACATATGAGCAAACGCAATGTTTCAAATGAGCAGCTTCCTTTTTTTTTGATTGATTTTTTTTTTGATTTTTTTTTTGAATTTTTTTTTGATTTTTTTTTGCTACTCAACAAACAAGAATTGCAAAGAGTGCGCTTTTCATGCTCAAAGTACAACAAATGAAAAATGTTCTAATATGATTGCAATGATGTAAATGGTTGTGATAACTTGAACTTCAAACTCGAATGGAAATTCGCCTTGGAGATTGTTAGATTTCACAAGGGTGAAACTGTAGCACGAATTGATTCGGCTATATCTCCAAATATAGGTGTCGGATTTTAGGGTTTCCGAATCGAGAAGAAAGATGAGATTCTGAACTATTTAAATGACATATTATACGCCCATAAACTCAAAGAAAAATCAGACGAAAATATGGAAGAAAATTCCATCCGGAATTGGTGATGGCAGAAAATGGAAGAAGGGGAAGAGAAAAAAAGATGGGAGAAATAGAAATGAAAAAAAAACCTGGTTTCCATTGCCTTCCTCTGATACCAAATGGTATGATACTGTATGCGAGTGCGGTATTCGTTGGCAAAAATGCCGAAACACAAGCGAAGAAAGAAGAGGGGAATGGAAATTAAAAGAAATGCAAGAGGAATAAAAGGGGAAGGGGATGATCAATTAGGACCCCAAAGAGACTTGCCCCTTGAAACTCTAATTATAAAGCGCCATAAAGGTTGATCACTCCTTTGATGAGCCTTACTTGCATTCACCTAAGAACACAAGAAACACAAGCATAATAATGCTAGAAACTCTCAAATTCGAAATTAACCTTCAAGGGGGTACAAGAGGTGGCTATTTATAGCCAAATGAGAGGAATACATGTCAAACGACCTATCCCACAAAAGTCTAAAGCCTATCCCACGAATTTGACTTTGTTTACACATGTCCATGACTTTAGGGGACAAGATATCTCTAAAGAAGACTTTTAGGAACCACCCCAAAGACTTTGATGATTCCCACCATGGATTTGGAGACAAGGGGCCCACCACTTTTGACATTGGAGATTTCCTTCATGCAAGTGGATTGAATTTCGTGGAAGCATATGGGTGGTCCTTTTAGGTTCACTTTTGGGCTTTAATAAGTGTGATTAAAGGCCCATTTGCTCCTCCCATGCATGCATGTTGGGCCTCCTCTTGTAATTACAAAATGAGGCCATGTAAAGCCTCTCTCATCCTCCTCGTTCTTCCTCTTGTCATTGGGCCACCAATCCCATGCAATGGGTCTTTTCCATTAATGATCCTTCCACAATCAATGCCATGATCACCCTCAACTCCTTATTGCTTGTGTACACCATGATCCGCATCAGGAAGAATCTCCAGAAATTGATAGTGGAGAGTGTGCAGAAGATGGTGAGATTATTGTCACTAGAAGAGTTCTAAGCACACAAATGACTGTGGGAGAGAAGGAGCAGCGGGAGAACCTTTTCCATACACGGTGCAAGATCCATGGAAAGGTATGTAGTGTTATAATTGATGGAGGAAGCTGTAGTAATGTTGCGAGCACCGAGTTAGTAGAGAAGTTGGGACTTCCTACTTTGAAGCATCAACATCCATATCAGCTTCAGTGGTTGAATGATTGCGGGGAGCTGAAGGTCACCAAGCAAGTGAAGGTACTGTTCACCATTAGGAAGTACAAAGATGTGGTATTGTGCGATGTTGTTCCTATGAAGGCAGGCCATTTGTTGTTGGGACGACCGTGGTAGTATGATCGACGTGTTACCCATGATGGTTTCTTGAATCGTCATTCTTTTGTACTCCGAGGGGAACCTATAACCCTCAACCCCATGTCCCCCAAATAAATTCTGGAAGATCACATTTTGAGAGAGAAGAAAAAAATGAGTGATGAGGAAAAAAAGAGTGAAAATCAAAAAGGAGAGAATGAGGGAAAGAGAGAAAATGAGATAAGAAAAGAAATGGAGAGCAAAGAAAAATCAAGTGGGAAAAAGAATTTGAGAGAAGATAAAAACGTGATGTTGGCAAAAAAGAGTGAGGTTAAGGAAGCTTTGTTTTCACAGCAAACCCTCTTAGTACTCATGTAAAAAAGAGGTGTTGCTAAATACTAACGACTTACCCTGTTTGCCAAATGTTGTTGAGTCCTTGTTGCAGGAGTATAATGATGTCTTTACGGAAGAGGTGCCACCAGGTTTGCCACCCATTAGAGGTATTGAGCATCAAATTGACCTCATACCTGGAGCATCACTACCGAACCGCCCTACATATCGTACCAATCCGGAAGAGACAAAAGAAATTCAAAGGCAAGTTCAAGAGCTGTTAGATGTGGGATATGTGAGAGAGATCCTTAGTCCTTGTGCGGTACCGGTGCTTCTAGTACCAAAGAAGGATGGAAGATGGAGAATGTGCATTGACTGTAGAGCCATCAACAACATCACGGTCAGGTATCATCATCCTATTCCTAGGTTAGATGATATGCTAGATGAATTAAATGGTTCAACTATTTTCTCAAAAATTGATTTAAGAAGTGGCTACCATCAAATTAGGATGAAAGAAGGAGATAAGTGGAAAACTTCATTTAAGACAAAACATGGACTTTATGATTGGTTAGTCATGCCCTTTGGTCTCACCAATGCACCTAGCACATTTATGAGGTTAATGAATCATGTCCTACGTGCATATATTGGAAAATTTGTGGTAGTTTACTTTGATGATATTTTGGTGTATAGTAGGACTTTGCATGAACATGTAGATCACTTGAGAAAAGTCCTAGAGGTGTTAAGGAAAGAAAACCTGTTTGGAAACATAAAAAAGTGTGAATTTTGTCTCGATAAGATTGTTTTCCTTGGATTTGTTGTGAGTGGCCATGGAGTTGAAGTGGACACCGAGAAGATCAAAGCAATTCAAGAATGGCCAACTCCAACCTCCGTTGGACAACTAAGAAGTTTTCATGAGCTTGCTAGTTTTTACAGGAGATTTGTGAAAGACTTCAGCACACTAGCAGCACCATTGAATGTATTGACAATGAAGAATGTTCCTTTTAAATGGGGGACAACTCAAGAAAAATCCTTCCATGCGCTAAAGGAGAGACTCACCCATGCCCCTCTACTTGCACTTCCGGACTTCGGTTAGACCTTTGAAATTGAATGTGATGCAAGCAGAATTGGCATAGAAGGAGTACTCATGCAAGAAGGTAAGCCTATTGTTTATTTTAGTGAGAAGTTAAATGGCCCAACTATAAACTATGCTACATATGATAAAGAGTTGTATGCATTGTTTAGAGTTCTAGAAACATGGCAACACTATCTTTGGCCTAAAGAATTTGTGATCCATTCTGATCACGAGGCTCTTAAATACCTTAGGAGCCAACATAAACTAAATAAGAGACATGCTAGATGGCTGGAATTCATTGAATCATTTCCATATGTCATCAAGCATAAAAAGGGTAAAGAAAATACTGTGGCCGATGCACTTTCACATAGATATTCTCTTTTATCCTTGTTGGATTCAAAACTTCTTGGTTTTGAATACATTAAGGATTTATATGCCACTGATAGTGATTTTAGAGAACCTTATGAACATTGTAAACCTGGAGTTAGTTGAGAAAAGTTCTATTTACATGATGGATTTTTATTTCGGATTGATAAGCTTTGCATTCCTAATTGCTCTATCTGTTTACTTTTACTAAAGGAGTCACATTCAGGTGGGTTAATGGGGCATTTTGGTGTTTCAAAAACTCTAAGTGTTCTTAGTGAGTATTTTTATTGGCCTAGGATATCTAGAGATGTTGAGAAATTTGTGGGAAAGTGCATTGTTTGCCATAAAGCCAAATCGAAACTGAACCTACATGGACTGTATCTTCCTCTCCCAATTCCCAACACCCCTTAGGAGGAAATATCAATGGACTTTATCGTGGGGTTACCACGGACCAAGAGGGGGAGAGATTCCATTTTTGTTATGGTGGATCTGTTTTCAAAAATGGCACAATTTATTCCTTGTCACAAAACTAATGATGCCACTAACATTGCAACACTTTTCTTTCAGAAAGTAGTCAAACATCATTGAATGCCAAGGACCATTGTGTCAGATCGAGACACAAAATTTCTTAGTTACTTTTGGAAGACCTTGTGGAGCAAACTGGGTACAAAGTTACTCTTTTCCAATACTTGTCATCCACAAACTGATGGGCAAACAGAGGTGGTGAATCGGACATTATCATCCCTTCTGCGAACAATTGTCAAGAAGAATATCAAGAATTGGGAGGAGTGTCTGCCACATGTGGAATTTGCATATAACAGGGCCAAGCACTCCACTACTCAATATTCTCCATTCAAAATTGTTTATGGTTTTAACCCTCTTGCCCCTATTGATCTAGTTCCTTTTCCTTTGCAGGAAGCAACTAATATGGATGCGAAAGGGCACGCAGAATTAATCAAACAACTCCATCAAAAGGCAAGGAAAAATATTGAGCGGATGAATCAAAAATATGTTGATCGTGCAAACAAGGGTCGCAAACAAATGTTGTTCGAGCCCGGGGACTTGGTCTGGATTCATATGCGAAAGGAGAGATTTCCTGACAAGCGGAAATCAAAACTCATGCCACGAGGAGACGGACCTTTCCGAGTGGTCGAGAAGATTAACAACAATGCTTACAAGATAGATTTTCCAGATGAGTATGGTGTAAGTGCCACCTTCAATGTTTATGATCTTTCTCCTTTTTTGGGTGCAGAGGATGAAGAGTCAAGGACGACTCCTTTTCAAGAGGGGGAGGATGATGAGAACCATGTCGAAGGCACAAAGTTGTTTGCGCGGGAGGAAGAGTTGGATTTTCAAGGCCCAATGACGCGAGGGAGATTAAAGAGGCTCAATGCTACAATGGGGGCACATATTGCTTCATTAAAGGCCCAATGGATCTTTCCTTGCATGGATGGAGAAAATGGGCCTATAATATCACTTATTCAAACCCAAAATTGATGTTTAAAACTTGGACCACATGGTTGAATGAATTTGGATGCCTTGCCCACATGGAGGATTCTAGAAATGGCATCTTTGGACACCAAAGTCAAATCCGGTGGGCTATGCACTCAAAGTCAAATCCAGTGGGCTATGTTGGAAAGTTGTGTGCTAATTTTCCAAAAGTCTTTGTTGGCTTTTATCTTTTTTACTTTTAAGGGGACAAGGTAGGTTTAGACTTTATGACTTTAGGGTATTAGACCCTCGACCATTGTATCTCCCCCTTAGTTATAAATAGCCACCCCATAGCATTGTATTGGCATCCAAGAATTAATTTAGAGCTTATGCTTTGTTTCTCTCCATTGTGTGAGAATTGTTCCGAGTTTCCCCTTACTCTTGTGCATTCTTACCTTGTCAATCTACAAGTTAGATTGGTGATCCAAGATCACAAAGCCTCAAATTCCGTGCCTCAACCCAAGTGCATTCTTGTGTGGATTGGCTATCACATCCCTCCCTGGAGTGTGTTGTCAAAGTAGTAGGCCGCGCTCCTTATAGCGTTGATTGACTACTTGCATCCGCTATCCATATCCATCATCCGCCACTTAGCCAAAAACCGCATCTTACATAAGCCGCCTACACCGTGAAGATCGAGCCACCTCGTGCATCTCACATCACTGGGCAAATTTGGTCATTGAGTCCAATAAGGCCATTGAGGCTAACAGGGTTATTAGGCCAATTAGGCCAATTAGGCCATAGAGCCTAATCAATCCAATTAGGTCATTAGGTCAATTAGTTCAATTGTTCTAATTAGGTCATTGATGTCAGTTAGTCCATTGAGTTAAATTAGGCCATTGAGGCCAATTAGGTCGATTGGGCCAATTAGCCCAATTGGACCAATTAGCCCAATTTGGCCATTGAGGCTAATTAGGCTAATTGAGGTCAATTAAGCTAATTTGATTATTGAGGCCAATTTGGAAAATTAGGCAATTAAGGACAATTAGGTCCTTGAGATCAATCAGACCATTAAGGCCAATTAGGCCAATTGAGACCAATTAGGCCAATTAGGCTGACTATGACATTGAGGTCAATTAGGCCATTAAGGTCAACTGGCCAAGTTTTTCTCAATGGACTAATTGAACTAAATGTCCTGATTGACCTAATTGGCCTAATTGTCAAAATTGGTCTAATTAGCCTCAATGGCTAAATTGCCCTCAATGGCGTAATTGGCATATTTAGTCTCAATGGCCTAATTTTCCTAATTGTCATACTTGGCCTTGATGTCCAAATTGGCCTCCATGGACTCCATGGACAAATTGGCCTAATTGCTCTAATTGGCCTCGATGGCCTATTTGGCTTAATTGACATCTATGGCCTAATTGACCTAATTGTCATCGATGACCTAATTTGCCTAACTGGACACTATGGCCTAATTGGCCTAACTGGCCTCGATGGCCTAATTGGCCTAATTGGCCTCTATAGACTAATTAGCATAATTTGCTTAATTTTTTTAATTGGCCTAATTGGCCTGATGACCTAATCGCCCTCAATGGCCTAATTGGCCTCAATGACTCAATTTTTCTAATTTTCTTAATTTTCATCAATGGACTAATTGGCCTAAATGGCCTCAGTGGTCTTAATGGTCTAATTGGCCTAATTTTCCTAAATGACAAAATTGGCCTAATTTTCCAAATTGGCATTAGTGTCCTAATTGGCCTTAATGGCCTAATTAAGCCGAATCAGCCAAATTTTCCTCAATGGCATAATTGCAATAATTGGACTAATGACATCAGTGACCCAATTAGCCTAATTGGCATAATTTGTAAAAATTGGCCTCAATGGCCTCATTAGCATAATTGGAGCTACTGGCTGAATTAGTCTAATTGGGCTCAATGGCCTTATTTTCCTAATTGGTTTAAATTGACTTATTGACCTAATTGGCATAATTGGCTTCAATTGGATTAATTGGTATCAATGGTTTCATTGGCCTAATTGGCATAATTCTGCTAATTGGGCTAATTTTCCTCAATGTAGTAACTGGTCTAATTGGCCTAATCAGCTTAATTGGCCTAATTGAACTAATTGTCCTTAATGGTTTAATAGGACTAATTGGTCTTAACTGGCCCAATTGGTGTTAGTGACCAAATTTTCATAAATGGCATAATTACCCTCAATGGTTTAATTGGAGTCAATGGTCTAATTGGCCTAATTGGTCTCAATTAGCCTAATTAGCCTCAATATCCTAAGTAGGCTAATTTCCCTAATCAGCATAATTGGTCTAATTGGTCTCAATGGCCAAATTGGCCTAATTGAAGTCAGTGGACTAATTGGAATAACTATACTAATTGACCGAATTGGCCATAATTTTCTGAATTGGCATCAATGGCCAAATTGGCCTAATTGGCCTCAATTGCCCTAATTGTCCTCAATGTCCAAATTTCTATAATTTGCCTAATTGGCCTTATGGGCCTCAATTGGCCTAATTGGTATTAATGGCCTAATTTTCCTAATTGGATTAATGGGCCTCAACTATCTGAATTGGCATCAATGACATAATTGGCCAAGTTGCCCTCAATGGCCTAATAGGCGTCGATGGCCAAATTGTCCTAATTGGCCTCAATTGGCCTAATTGGACTCAATTGGACTAATTAGATTCAATTGCATAATTGGCTTAATTTCCCTCAACGGGCGTCTATGGCATAATTGGAATAGTTGGCCTCAAATTTCCTAATTGGTCTATTTGGTCCCAATTGGTGTAATTGGCTTGAATGACCTGATTGGCCTCAATTACCTTAATTGACCTAATTGGTATAATTAGACTAATTGGCCTCAATTGAACTAATTTGCATCAATTGGACAAACCAGCATCATTGGCCTAATTGGCCTCAGTGGCCTAATTGACATCAATGACATGATTGTCCTGTTTTGCCTCAATTGGCCTAATTTTCATCGGTGACATAATTGTCTTAATGAGCCTAATTGGTCTAATTGGACTCAATGGGCTAATAGGCCTAATTGGGCTAAATAGTCTCAATGGCCTAATAGGCGTCAATGGCCTAATATACCTCAATAGCCTAACATTAATAATTGGCCTCTATTGGCCTAATTGAAATCAATGGCCTAATTGGTCTAATTGGGCTAATTGGCCTCAATTGTCAAATTGGCATAAACTGTCTAATTGGCCTAATTGGCTCAATTGGCTTAATTTTCCTTAATATCAATTGGCTAATTGCCTTCAATGGCCTATTTGGCATAATTGGCCTTAATTTTTCTAATTGGGCTCAATTGACCCAATTGGCTTGAATGACTTAATTGGCCTAATTATCCTAATTGGCCTTATTTGGATTGAATGACCTAATTGGCATAATTATCCTAATTGGATTAATTGTCCTCAATTGGCCTAACTAGCATCATTTCCCTAATTGGCCTAATTGGCCTCAATGACCTAATTGACATCAATGGTATAATTCATCTTAATTGGTCTAATTGGCTTTAATGGCATAATTGGCCCAGTTTGCCTAATTTGCCTCAATTGAATAATATACCTAATTGAGATCAATTGGCCTAATTGGTCTTAATGATCTAATTGATTCTAATGGCTTCATTGTCCCACTTGGCCTCAATTGGACTAACTAGCCCCAATTTTTTGAATTGGGCTCAATGTCCTAATTGGCCTAATTGGTCTCAATTGGTAAAATTTACTCTAATGACCTAATTTTCCTAATTGGACTAATTGACGTCAATGGACTAATTGGTGTCAATGGTCTAATTGGCCTAATTGGCCTCAACGGCCTAATTGACCTAATTATCCTAATTGGACTCAATGGCTTACTTGGTCGAATTGGTTGAATTGGCTTAATTGTCCTAATTGGACTCAATTGGCCTAATTGGCATAATCGGCTTCAATTTTCCTTATTTGCCTCAATGGACTAATTAGTCTAATTGACCTAATTTGCCTAATTGTATTCAATTGGCCTAATTGGCATTAATGGCCTAATTGGCCTCAATTGTTAAATTGGCGTCAATGGCCTAATTGGCTTAATTGGCCTCAATTGGCCTAATTGTCCTACTTGGAATAATTGGTCTAATTGGACTTATTGGACTAATTGACCTCAATGGACGAAGAGACCTCAATGACCAAATAGACCTAATTGGTCTTAATTTTTCTAATTGGCCTCAATTGACCTAATCGTCTTGAATGACTTAATTCGCCTCAATTGCCTTAATTGGCCTAATTATCCTAATTGGCCTTAATTTCCTTAATTAGCATAATTATCCTAATTGGATTAATTGTCCTCAATTGGCCTAACTAGTATCATTGCCCTAATTGGCCTAATTGTCCTAATTGGATTAATTGGCATCAATGGACGAAGAGACCTCAATGACCTAATAGGCCTAATTGGACTCTATTGGCTTAATTGGTATCAATGGCCTAATTGGCCTAATTAGGAAAATTGGCCTTAATGGCCTAATAGGCATCGATGGCCAAATTTTCCTAATTGGCCAAATTAGCTCCAATGGCCTAATTGACCTAATTTCCCTCAACGGCCTAATTAGATTCTATAGTTTAATTGGAATAATTGGCCTCAAATTTCATAATTGGCCTATTTGGTATAAATTGGTGTAATTGGCTTGAATGACCTAATTTGACTCAATTTCCTTAATTGGCCTAATTGGTCTAATTTGAATAATTGGCCCCAATTGGCCTAATTAGCCTCAATTGGCCTAATTGGCCTTACTGGCCTAATTGACATCAATGACATAATTGTCCTATTTTGCCTCAATTGGCCTAATTGTCATCAATGGCATAATTTCCTAATGAGCCTAATTGGTCTAATTAGTCTCAATTGGCTAATAGGCCAAATTGGCATCAGTTTGTCTAATTGGCCTAAATGGTCTCAATGGCCTAATAGGCCTCAATGTCCTAATATGCCTCAATAGCCCAACATGACTAATTGTCCTCTATTGTCCTAATTGGAATCAATGGCCTATTTGGTCTAATTGGGCTAATTGGCCTCAATGGTCAAATTGGCGTAAATTGTCTAATTGGCCTAATTGGCCTCAATTCGCTTAATTAGCCTTAATTGGCCTAATTAACTTCAATTTCTTAATTGGCATAATTGCTCTTAATGGCCTAATTTATGTCAATGGCTTATTTGGCATAATTGGAATTAATTATCCTAATTGGCCTAATTGGAATCAATTGACCTAATTGGATTGAATGGATTAATTGTCCTCAATTGCCTTAATTGGCCTAATTATCCTGATTGGCCTTAACTGGCTTGAATGACCTAATTGGCCTCAATTGCCTTAATTGGCCACATTAAACTAATTGGATTAATTGTCCTCAATTGGACTAACCTGCTTCATTGCCCTAATTGGCCTAATTGGCCTCAATGACCTAATTGACATCAATGGTATAATTCTTCGTAATTCACCTAATTGGATTCAATGGCACAATTGGCCTAATTTGCCTAATTTGCCACAATTGCCTAATATACCTAATTGTCCTCAATTGGCCTAATTGGCCTCAATTGGCTGAATGGGTCTCAATGTCCTAATTGTTCTAATTGGTCTCAATTAGTAAAATTTGCACCAATGGCCTAATTTTCCTAATTGAACTTAATGGACTAATTGGAGTCAATGCTCTAATTGGACTAATTGACCTCAATTAGCCTAATTGGGCTCAATGACCTAACTGACCTAATTTTCCTAATTGACCTAATTGGCCTCAATGACTTACGTGGTAAAATTGCTCGAATTGACCTAATTATCCTAATTGGTCTCAATTGGCCTAATTGGTGTCAATGCCATAATTGGCCTAATTGTTATAACCAGCTTCAATTATCCTTATTAGCCTCAATGGCCTAATTGGCATAATTGGTTTTAATTGGCCTTATTGGTAACAATTGTCTAATTGGTCAAATTGTCCAAATTGGCCTCAATTGTTAAATTGGCGTCAATGGCCTAATTGGCGTAATTGGGATCAATTGGACTAATTTAACTAATTAGCATCAATTGGCTAATTGTCCTAATTGGACTAATTGGCCTAATTTTTCTAATTGGACTACTTGGCCTAATTGTCTTAATTGGACTAATTGTTATAATTGGGCTCAATGGACTAAGACACCTCAATGACCTAATAGGCCTAATTGGCATCTATTGGCCTAATTGGCATCAATGGCCTAGTTGGCCTAATTAAGATAATTGGCCTTGATGGCCTAATAGGCATCGATGACCAAATTGTCCAAATTGGCCTCAATTGGTCTAATTGGACTAAATTGGCCTAATTAGCTTCAATGGCATAATCGGCCTAATTTCCCTCAACGACCTAATTAGCGTCTATGGCGTAATTGGCATTATTAGCCTCAAATTTTCTAATTGTCCTATTTAGTCTCAATTTTCGTAATTGGCTTGAATGACCTAATTGGCATCAATTCCCTTAATTGGCCTAATTGGTCTAATTGGAATAATTGGACTCAATTGGACTAAGTAGCATCAATTGGCCTAACTAGCATCATTGGCCAAATTGTCCTAATTGGCCTTAGTGGCCTAATTGACATCAATGGCATAATTATCCTATTTTGCCTCAATTGGCCTAATTGTCATTAATGGCATAATTGTCCGAATGAGCGTAATTTGTATATTTGGCCTCAATGGGCTAATAGGCCTAATTGGCATCAATTTTCCAAATTGGCCTAAATGGGTTCAATGGCCTAATAGGTCTCAATGGCCTAATATGCCTCAATATCCTAACATTATTAATTGGCCTCTATTGGCCTAATTGGAATCAATGGCCTAATTGGTCTATTTTGACTAATTGGCTTCAATGGTCAAATTGGCGTAAATTGTCGAATTGCCCTCAACTGGGTTAATTAGCCTTAATTGTCCTAATTAGCTTCAATGTATTAATTATCCTAATTGCCCTCAATGGCCTAATTTCCGTCAATGGCCTATTTGGCATAATTGGCCTAAATTTTCCTAATTGGACTAATTGGCCTCAATTGACCCAATTGGCTTCAATGACTTAATTGGCCTCAATTGCCCCAATTGACCTAATTATCCTAATTGGCCTTAATTGACTTGAATGGCCCAATTGGCCTCAATTCCCTCAATTGGCCTAATTAGCCTAATTGGATTAATTGTTCTCATTTGGCCTAACTAGCATCATTGCCCTAATTGGCCTAATTGGCCTCAATGAACAAATTGATATCAATGGTATAATTCATCTTAATTGGCCTAATTGGATTCAATGACACAATTGGCCTAATTGGCCTAATTTGCCTAAATTGCCTAATATACGTAATTGACCTCAATTGGCCTAATTGACTTTAATGGTCTAATTAACGCTAATGGCTTCATTGGATCACTTGGCCTCAATTGGCCTAATTGGCCTCAATTGGCCGAATTGGTTTCAATGTCCTAATTGGTCCCAATCAGTAAAATTTACGCCAATGACCTAAATTTACTCATTGGCCTAATTGACCTCAATGGACTAATTGGAGTTAATGGTCTAATTGGCCTAATTGATATCAATTGGCCTAATTGGCCTCAACGGCCTAATTGGCCTCAACGGCCTAATTGACCTAATTATCCTAATTGGCCTAATTCGCCTCAAGGGCTTACTTGGTCAAATTGGTCGAATTGGCATAATTGTCATAATTGTTCTCAATTGACCTAATTGGCATCAATTCCCTAATTGGTCTAATTGGCATAATCAGCTTCAATTATCCTTATTAGCCTCAATGGATTCAATTGGCCTAATTGACATCAATGGCCTAATTGGCCACATTGGCCCCAATTGCTAAATTGGCGTCAATAACCTAATTGGCGTAATTGGCCTCAATTGGTCTAATTTACCTAATTGGCCCAATTGGCCGAATTAACCTATTTGGGATCAGTGGCCTAATTGGCCTCAGTGAATTAGTTCACTTAATTGGCCTCATTGGACCAATTTATCTCAATGGACTAATTTGCCTAATTTTTCTCAATGGCCTAATTAGCCTCAATAGCCTAGTTGGCTAAATTGACCTAATTGGCAAATTGGCCTTAATGACCTAATTGGCCAAATTTTTCGCAATAACCTAATTATCCTAATTGGCCCCAATGGTCAAATTGGAATCAATGGCTTAATTTGCCTTATTGGCCTAATTTTCTAATTGGTCAAACTTTCCTAACTGAACTAGTTGGCCTCGTTGGTCTCAATGGCCTAATTGGCCTCTTTGATCTAATTGTCCTAATTGGGCCCAATGGCCTAATTAGCCTATTTTTCCTAATTTCCCTCAGTGGCCTTAATGGAACTAATTGGCCTAATTGACCTATTTGACATAATTTGTCCAATTGGAATCAATGGCCTAAGTTGCCTAATTGGCCTTGTTGGTCTAATTGGCCTAATTGGCCTTGATGGCCTAATTAGCCTTATTGGCCTAATTGGCGTAACTCGCCTCAATTAGACAAATTTGAATCAATGGCCCAATTGGACTAATTTGTTTAATTGGACTTAAATTTATAATTGGCCTCAATGAACTAATTGGCCAAATTTGACTTAATTAGCCTCAATATCTTAATTGGCCTCAATTGGCATAATTTGCTTCAATGGCCTAATTTGCCTAATTGCCTAATTGGCCATAATGTCCTAATTGGTATCAAAGGCCTAATATGCATAATTTGAACCAATGCCCTAATTGCCCTAATTTTCCTAATTGGTCTCCATTGGCTGAATTAGGATCAATGGCCTGATTGGTCTAATTCGCATAATTGACCTAATTGGCCTTAATTGGCCTAATTAGTGAAATAGACTTATTGTCCTAATTGGCCTAAATGACCTAATTAGCATCAGTACCCTAAATAGACTAAATGACCTAATTGTCCTCAATTGGTCTAATTAGCCTCAATGGCTTAATTGACCTGCTTAGCCTAATTGGCCTCAATTGGCCAAATTGGTTTCAATGACTTAATAGGCCAAATTGACCTCAATTTCTTAATTAGCATCAATGGCTAATTGGCCTAATTGGCCAAATTGGTCTAATTGGGCTCAATGACCTAATTGGCCTCAATGGCCTTATTGAAATAATAATTGGAGTAATTGACCTCAATGGTCTAATCGGCATAATTGGCTTCAATGGCCTAATTGGCCTCAATGGCCTAACTGGGCTCAATGAAATAATTAGCCTTATTGGCTTAATTCAACTCGATGGCCTAATTGGAATCGATGGCCTAATTGGCCCAATTAGAAATAATTGGCTAATTGGACTCAATGACATAATTGGCATCAATGGCAAAATTATACTAATTGGATTAATTGACTAAATTTTCCTAATTGGCTTCAATGGCCTAATTGGCCTCAACTACTTAATTAGCCTCAATGGCCTGATTAGCCTAATTGGCCTCAATGTCCTCATTGGACCCAATGGCCTCATTGTTCTCAATGTCTTAATTGACCTAATTTTCCTAATTGGCTTAATTTCCCTCTATGAGCTCAATAGGTCTAATTGGGATAATTGACCTAATAGGCATCAATTGCCTAATTGGCGCCAATGGCTTAATTGGCATAATTGGCCCCGATGGCCTAATTGGCCTAATTGGTCAAGTTGACCTAATTGGACTCAATGACCTTATTGGACTCAGTGGCATAATTGACATAACTTGCCTCAGTGACCCAATTTGCCTAATTTGCCTAATTGGCTAAATTGGCCTAATTGACCTAATTTTTCTAATTAGGCTAATTGGCCTCAGTGGTTTAATTGGTGTCAATGGCCAAATTGTCCAAATTGGTCTAAATTGGCCTAATTGGCCTCAATGGACTAATTGGAATCAATTGGCCTAATTAGCCTCAATGGCATAATTGTCCTAATTGGCCTCAATGGTCTAATTGGCCTCAATGGCCTAATTGGAATAACTGATATAATCATAATCAATGTCCTAATTGGCCTTAATAGGCAAATTGGCCTAATCTGCCTTAATGACATCAATTGTCCAAATATGGCTAATTGATTTCAATGCCCTAATTGGATGAATTGGCCTCAATGGCCTAATTCCCCTAATTGGCCTTAATGAGCTCCAATGGTATAATTGGCCTAATTGGTGTTAATGTTTTAATTAGCCTAATTGGCCTCAATGACCTCAATTGGCCTAATTGTCCTAATTGATCTCAATGACCTAATTAGCATCAACGGCCTTATTGGCCTAAGTGGCCTAACTAACCAAATTTTCCTAATAGACCTAATTGGCCTCAATTCACTAATTGGACTTATTGGCCTAATTGGTCTAATTGGCCTAATTGGCAACGAGGACCTAATTGGCATAATTGTCCTCAATGACCTCAATTGTCCAAATTAGCTTCAATAACCTAATTAGCCCCAATTGAATAATTGGTCTAAATGGCCTTATTGGCTTGGCCTATTTTGCCTCAATGGCCAAATTGGCCAAATTGGCCAAATTGGCCAAATTGATCTCAATGACCTCAATTATCCTAATTGGCCTAATTCACCTAATTCGCCTAGCTGGACTAATGGCCTAATTGCCATCAATGGCCTAATTGGCCTAATTGGTCTCAATTGGCCTAATTGACCTCAATGGACTAATTAACCTAATTTGAGTCAACGGATTAATTGGCTTCAATGGACTCAATAACCCTAATTGTCCTTATTAGCCTAATTGGCCTCAATTGACCTCAATAGAGCGAATTGGTCTCAATTGGCAACAATTAGCCGATTTGGATTAATTGGCTTCAATTGGCCTCCATTGGCCTGATTGGTCTCAATTGGCCTCGTTAGTCTCAATTGGTCTCAATTGGCCTTAGTTGGCCTCAATTGACCTTATTGCACAAATTGGCCTCAATTAGCCTCATTGGCCTCAATTGGCCTTATTTGGCATTAATTGACATTATTGCCCCAATTGGCCTTATTTGGCCTTAATTGGCATTATTGGCCTCAATTGTCCTCAATTGGCGTCGATTTGCTTAATTCAACGCAATTGGCCTAATTGGCATTAATTGGCATCAATTTGCCAAATTGGCCTCAAATGACTTCAATTGGACTCAATTGTCCAAATTAGCCTCAATTCACCTGATTGGACTCAATTACTCTCAATTGCCCTCAATTGGCCTAATTTGTCTAATTGGCCTCAAATGAACTCTATAGGCCTCAATAGGTCTCAACTGGCATAATTGGCCTAATTGGCCTCAATTAGTCTTAATTGGATTCAATTTACATCCATTCTCCTAATTGGAAGAATTGGGCTCAATTGGCATAATTGGGTGAATTGTCCTAATTGATACAATTAACTAACTGATATAATTGCCCACAATTGGCGTCAATCAGCCTCAATTAGCTTCAATTATGCCCAATTGGCCTTAATTGGCCCCAATTCACCTCAATTAGTCTATTTGACCCAAATTGGGCAAATTTGTCTCAATTGGCATCAATTGGCCCAATTAGCCCTCAATTGGCCACAATTGGCTACAATTGGACTCTATTGCTCTGAATTGGCCAAATTGACGACAATTGGCCTTAATTGGACTAATTGAGCTCAATTGGCCTCAATTGGCCTCAATTGGTCTAATTGGCCTCAATGGGCCTAATTCACCTAATTGGACTTAATTTACCACAATTGGACTCAATTGGATGCAATTGGCCTAATTAGCCTCAATTGGACTCAATTATCCTAATTGGCCTTAATTAGCATCAATTGGCCTCAAGTGGTTTATTTGGCCTGATTGGCACAATTGGCCTAATCGGTCTCAATTTGCCTAATCGGTCTCAATTAGCCTCAGCTGGCCAAATTAGTCTCACTTGGCCTCAATTGGTCTCAATTTGCCTCAATTTTCACCAATTGGCCTCAATTAGAATAATTTGCCTCAATTCCCCTAATTTGCATAATTGTTTTCAATTGGGTTTAATTGGTCTCAATGGACTAATAGGTCTTAATTAGCATAATTTGCCTAATTGGCCTAATTAGATTATTTGGCCTCAATTTGTCTAATTGGACTAAATTGGACAAATTGACGTTTATTGGCCTAATTAGGCTCAATTAGCCTCAATTTTCCAATTTGCACACAATTGGCCTCAATGAATAATTGGTTTCAATTGCCTCAATAGTTCTAATTAGCCAAATTGGCCTCAATTAGTTTCTATTGGAATAATAGGCTTCAATTGGCCACAATAGATTAATTGGCCTTAATTTGCCTCAATTGGACTAATTGGCCTAATTGGGCTAATTGTGCTCAATTGGCCTCAATTGGTATAATTGATCTAATTGAACTCAATGGGTCTCGATTGGCCTCAATTTTCCAAATTGGCCTAAATTGATCTAATTTGCCTCAATTGGTCTTAATTGGCGTAACCAGCCTAATTTGTCAAATTGGCCTCAATGGCTAATTGGCTCAAGTGACTTAATTGGCCTATTTGGCGTCAATGGCCTAACTTTTCTAATTTTTCTTAATGTATTAATTGGATAAATTGACATAATTAGCCTAATTGGCTTCAATGTGATCAATTGATTAATTTGCCTAATTGACCTAATTGGACTCCTACTTGCTGTCAATTTGCCTCAATTGGTTGAATTGATCGAATTTGACTATTTGGAAAAAGTTGGCCTCAATTGGCTTAATTAGACTGAATTGGCATCAATTGGCCTAATAGGCCTCAATTGGCCGCAATGGCTCAAATGGAAAAGTTAGACAAATTGCCATAATAGGCCTCAATTGGCCCAATTGGCCTAATTGACATCAATTGGGCTCAATTGGGCTCAATGGATCAATAGGTAGAATTGGCCTAATTGTTGTAATATGTCTCAATTGGCATCAATTGGCCCAATTGGCCTAATTGGCCTCAATTGCCTAATTGGATGAATTGGTCTAATTGGCCTTAATAGGCCCCAATTTTCCGAATGGACATAATTTGCTAATAGACCTCAATTTTCCTGAATTGGTCTAATTGACAAAATTGGCCGCAATTAGACTCAATTGGCTTCAATTGGACTCAATTGGCCTAATTAGTCCCAATTGTACCCAATTGGTCTCTATTGGCTTAATTGACCTCAATTGACATTAATTGGCATCAATTTGCTGAATTGGCCTAATTAGCCTCAATTGGTTTCGATTGACTTAAATGGCCTAATTGGCCTCAATTGGTTGAATTTTCCGAATTGGCCTAATTAGCATCAATTGACCTCAATTGGCCTAATTGGGCCTAATTGGCCTCAATTGTCTTAATTGGGCCCAATTTGCCTCAATTGGATTAATTGGCCTCAGTTTTCCTCAATTGCCCTCAATTGGCTGAATGGACCTAATTGGCCTCAATTGGTCTTCATTGGACTAATTTGCCTAATTGGCTTCATTGGGCCTCAAGGGGCCCCAATTAGCTTATTTGGCCTCATTTGTCACTATTAGATTAAATTGACCTCAATTGCTGTAATTAGCATTATTGGACACAATTGGCCTAATCAGCCTAATCGACCACAATTGGTCTCAATTCGACTCAATTTGCGTAATCTACCAAATTGGACTCAATCGGACTTAATTGGCCTAATTGGCCTCAATTGACCTTAATTGATCTGATTGGTCTCAATTTTCCAAATTGGACTCAATTTGCCACAATTTACCTAATTGGCCCCAATTGACTAAATTGTCCAAATTGGCCTCAATTGGTCTCATTTGGGATCTATTGGTATAATTATCCCCAATTGGCCTCAATTGGACTCAATTGGCCTAATTGGCTTAATTGGTCTCAATTGGCCTTATCTGCCTATTTGGGCTCAATTAGACTGAATTGTCCTCACTTCGCCTAATTGACATAATTGGCCTCAAATGGCCTAATTGCCCTCAATTGGCATTATTGACCTCAATTGACCTAATTCGTCTCAATTGGCATCAATTGGCTAATTGGATTAATTGTCATCAATGACATAATTCTCATAATGAGCCTAATTAGTCTAATTGTCCTCAATGGATTAATAGGCCTAATTGGCACCAATTTGCCTAATTAGCCTAAATGGTCTCAATGGCCTAATAGGCCTCAATTGCCTAATATGCCTCAATAGCATAACATGACTAATTGGACTCTACATGCCTAATTGGAATCAATGGCCTAATTGGTCTAATTTGGCTAATTGGCCTCAATGGTCAAATTGACATAAATTGTCTGGTTGGCCTAATTGACCTCAGTTGGCTTAATTGGCCTTAATTGACCTAATTAGCTTCAATGTCCTAATTGGCCTAATTGCTCTCAATGGCCTAATTGTCGTCAATGGCCTATTTGGCATAATTGGCATTAATTTTCCTAACCAGCCTCAATTGACCCAATTGGCTTGAATGGCTTAATTGGCCTCAATTACTTCAATTGGCCTAATTATCCTAATTGACGTTAATTGGCTTGAATGACCTAATTAGCCAAATTGGATTAATTGTCCTCAATTGGCCTAATTGGCTTCAATTACCTAATTAACATCAATGATATAATTCATCTTAATTGGCCTAATTGGCTTCAGTGGCACAATTGGCATAATTTGCCTCAATTGCCTAATATACAAAATTGACCTCAATTGGCCTAATCGGGCTTAAGGATCTAATTGACGCTAAAGGATTCCTTGGACCACTTGGCCTAAATTGGCCTAATTAGCCTCAATTGACCGAATTTCCCTCAGTGTCCTAATTGGCCTAATTGGTCTTAATTTGTAAAATTTAAGCCAAAGACCTAATTTTCCTAATTGGCCTAATTAACCTCAGTGGACTAATTGGAGTCAATGGTCTAATTGGCCTAATTGACCTTAATTGGCCTAATTGGGCTCAATGGCCTAATTGACATAATTATCCTAATTGGTCTCAATTGCTTACTTGGTCAAATTGGTTGAATTGGCCTAATTGTCCTAATTGGGCTCAATTGGCCTAATTGGTGTCAATGCCCTAATTGCCCTAATTGGCATAATCAGCTTCAATTATCCTTATTAGCCTCAATGACCTAATTGGACTAATTGACTTCAATTGGCCTAATTGCCATCAATGGCATAATTGACCTAATTGTCCAAATTGGCATCAATTACTAAATTGGGGTAATTGGCCTCAATTGGTCTAATTTACCTCATTGGCCTAATCGGCCTAATTAGCCTATATGAGATTAGTGGCCTAATTGGCATCAATGAATTAATTGGCTTAATTGACCTCATTGGAATAATTTACCTCAATGGACTAATTAGTCTAATTTGCCTCAATGGCCTAATTAGCCTTAATAGCCTAATTGGTTAAATTGGCCTAATTATCTAAATTGACCTAATTGGCCAAATTGGTCACAATGAACTAATTATCCTAATTGGCCCCAATGGCCAAATTGGAATCAATGGACTAATTTACCTTATTGGCCTAATTAGTCTAATTGTTCTAAGTTTACTAACTGAACTAGTTGGCCTTGTTGGCCTAATTGTCCAATTTGACCTAATTGTCCTAATTGGCCTAATGGACCGCAATGGACTAATTGGCCTAATTGGCTCCAATGGCCTAATTGGGCTCAATGGCCTAATTGGTCTAATTGTCCTAATTTATATCAATGACCTTAATGGACCTAATTGGCATAATTAACCTAATTGGCCTAATTGGCCCAATTGGCATCAATGGCCTAAGTTGCCTAATTGGCCCAGTTGGCCTAATTGACCTAATTGACCTTGAAGGCCTAATTAGACTCAACGTCGTAATTGGCCTTAGTTGCATAATTGGCCAAATTAGCCTAATTGGCCTAAATAATCTCAATTTTTCTAATTGGCCTTATTGGTCTCAATGACCTAATTGGCCTCAACATCTTAATCGACCAAATTAGCATAATTGGCCTAATTGGTCTTAATGGTTTAATTAGTGTCAATGGCCTAATTGGGCCAATTGGTCTCAATTGGTCTAATTGGCCAAATTGGTCTCAATGGGCCAAATTAGCCTCATTGGCCTAATTGGCCAAATTGGCTCAATTGACCTAATTAGCCCCAATGGACTAATTGGACTAATTGGATTCAATGACCTCAATGGGCCTAATTGGTCTAATTGGCCTAATTGGAAAAATATTTCTTAATGTATTAATTGTCATCAATGACATAATTGGCCTAATTGGCATCAATTAGCCTCAATGGCATAATTGATTTTTTTTTCCTAATTGACATAATTCGTCTCAGTGCCCTAATTGTCCTCAATGGCCTAATGGATATAATTGGACTCGGTGGAATTGGCCTCAATGACCTCAATTGGCATAATTGGACTAACTGGTCTCAATAGCCTGATTGGCATTAATGACCATAATTTTCCTAATTGGTCTCAGTGACCGAATTCGCCTAATTTGACTTTGATATGGATCAGATTCAACTCGAGAAAAATAATTTTGGGCTTGATCAAAATTTTAAGCCCAATTGTTATTCGAATTGGACCAGTCCGCACTTCTTGACATTCAACACCATGGTGGGCCACAAAACACTTATTTGGAGCCCAAAATTACTTACTTACAAGACAAATCAGGCCAATTAAGCTGATTGAGGCCAATTAGGCATATTAAGTCATTGAGTCCAATTGAGCCAATTTGGCCAATTAGCCCATCGTGGCCAATTAGGCTCATTAAGACAATTATTCCATTGATGCCAATTAGGATGATTGAGGCAAATTAGGACAATTATGTCATTGATGTCAATTCGGCCACTGAGTCCAATCAGGAAAATTAGGCCAATGATGCCGGTTATGCCAACTTTAGATAATTAGGCCAACTGAGACCAATTAGTCCAACTAGACAAATTAGGCCAATCAAGGCAATTAACAACAATATGGGTATTCAATCCTATTACGCCAATTGAGACCAATTAGGCTAATTAAAAAATTTAAGGCCAATTATGGCAGTGAGTTCGTTGAAGGAAATTAGGGAAATTAGTCCATTGAAGATAATTAGGCCAATTGAGGCTAATATGCCAATTGAGACCAAGTAGGCCAACTAAGACAATTAGGAAATTGAGTCCAATTAGGCCAATTGAGGCCAATTAGGACAATTAGGTCATCGACGCCAATAAGGTCAATTAGGCCATTGATGCCAATTAGACCAATAGATGCCAATTAGGACTATTAGGTCATTGAGACCTCTTAGTGATATGATACCGTATGCGAGTGCGGTATTCGTTGGGAAAATGCGGAAACACAAGCAAAGAAATAAGTGGGGAATGGAAATTAAAATAACTGCAAGAGGCATAAAAGGGGAAGGGGATAATCAATTAGGACCCCAAGGAGACTTGCCCCTTGAAACTCTAATTATAAAGTGCCACAAAGGTTGATCACTTCTTTGATGTGCCTTACCTGCATTCACCTAAGGACACAAGAAACACAAGCATAATAATGCTAGAAACTCTCAAATTCGAAATTAACCTTCAAGGGGTACAAGAGCTGGCTATTTATAGCCAAATGAGAGGAATACATGTCAAACTACCTATCCCACAAAAGTCTAAAGCCTATCCAACGAATTTGACTTTGTCTACACATGTCCATGGATTTAGGGGACAAGATATCTATAAAGAATACTTTTAGGAACCACCCCAAAGACTTTTAAGATTCCCACCATGGATTTGGAGACAAAGGGCCCACCACTTTTGACATTGGAGATTTCCTTCATGCAAGTGGATTAAATTTCATGGAAGCATATGGGTGGGCCTTTTAGGTTCACTTTTGGGCTTTAATAAGTGTGATTAAAGGCTCATTTTTTCCTCCCATGCATACATGTTGGGCCTCCTCTTGTAATTTCAAAATAAGGCCATGTAAAGCCTCTTTCATCCTCCTCATTCTTCCTCTTATCATTGGGCCACCAATCCCATGCAATGGGTCTTGTCTATTAATTCTCCTTCCATCATCAATGCCATGACCACCCTCAACTCCTTGCGGCATGTGTGCACCATGATCTGCATCATCTCCTCCCTCTTCAAAAGGATTCGTCCTCAAATCTACATAATCAAAAGGAGAGAGATCAGAAATATTAAAGGTAGCACTCACATTTCCATACCTGCTGGGCAAGTCAATCTTGTAGGCTTTATCATTGATTCTTTCTAAAAATTGAAATGGACCATCTCCTCGTGATTGAAGTTTTGATTTTCTTTTCTCTGGGAACCTTTACCTTGACATGTAAGTCCCGAACAAATTTCACCTTCTCATCACCTGCAAGATCATTAACCTCATTAGTAGGCAATGAAAGAATATCTAACAGAGTCATTGGGTTAAATCCATAGACAATATCAAAAGGTGAGAAGTTAGTAGTGGAATGCACTACTCGGTTATATGCAAACTCTATGTGTGGCAAATATTTTTCCCAATTCTTTAGATTTTTTTGAATTATTGCACGCAAGAGGGTAAAAAGAGTTCTATTCACCACTTCAGTTTTCCCATCAGTTTGAGGATGTGCAACTATAGAGAACAATAATTTAGTTCCCAATTTATTCCACAAAGTCCTCCAAAAGTGGCTAAGGAATTTCACATCCCTATCACTTACAATGGTTTTGGGGAGTCCATGTAATCTCACAATTTCTTTGAAAAACAAATCTGCTATATGTATAGCGTCATTAGTTTTTGAGCATGCAATGAAATGGGCCATTTTGCTGAATCGGTCCACAACAACAAAAATGCTTTCTCTTCCCGATTGGGATCGAGGCAATCCCAACACAAAATCCATAGAGATGTTGGTCCAAGGATGGGATGGAACGAGCAAGGGGGAATACAATCCATTATGTTGAACCTTGGACTTTGCATGCTTACAAGTGACACACCTAGCACAAATTGCAATAACATATTTTCTCATGCTTGGCCAATAAAAATGTTTATGCAAAGTAGCTAGTATTTTATCAACCCCAAAATGCCCCATCAAACCACCCCCATGACTTTCTTTTACAAGCAATTCTCGAGTTGAACAATTTGGAATGCACAATTTATCCCTTTTGAAAAGAAATCCATCATTTTTGTAATAGTCTTTAAAACTATGTTTTTCACAAGATGTCCAAATTTGAGAAAAATCTCCATCATTTTCATACATTCCCTTTAGTAAATCAAGTCCAAGTAATCTAGAATGAAGAGAAGTAAGAAGTGAATACCTTCATGAAAGAGCATCAGCAACCACATTTTCCTTACCTTTTTTGTGCTTGATCACGTAGGTGAAAGGCTCAATGAATTCCAGCCAAGATGCATGCCGCCGATTCAACTTATCTTGGGACTTCAAATACTCAAGGCATGGTCAGAATGAATAATGAACTCTTTAGGCCATAAGTAATGTTGCCATGTTTCCAGGGTTCGTTTCTTTATCGTAAGTTGAATAATTTAATGCTGCCCCGTTCAATTTCTCACTAAATAAGCAATTGGATGCGACTCTTGAGTCAAAACAGCACCAATTCCAACTCTCGATGCATCACACTCAATTTCAAAGACTTTGGTGAAATCAGGTAGCCTTAAAAGGGGAGCATTGACCTTTTTTTTTGAGTGTGTTAAAGGCTTTTTCTTGTTTTTCACCGCATTTAAAGACCACATGTTTCTTTAAAAGTTCATTAAGAGGTGCAGCGATGGATGAAAAATCCTTTACAAACCTCCTATAGAAGCTTGCCAATCCATGAAAACTTCTAACCTCAGTTGCACTCTTCGGTGTGGGCCACTCATGAATTGCTTTGATCTTTTCATCATCCACACGAATCCCTTCCGCCCCTACAACAAAGCCCAGAAACACAACCGAATCCATGCAAAAGGAACATTTTTGAAGATTGGCATAAAGTTGGTTTTGTTTAAGGGTCTCACACACCAAACGCAAGTGTTCAACATGGTTGTCTAGAGATTTTCTATACACCAAGATATCATCAAAATAGACAACCACGAATTTTCCAATAAATGAACGAATGACATGGTTCATTAAGCTCATGAATGTACTTGGTGCATTAGTTAAACCAAATGGCATAACTAACCACTCATACAAACCAAACTTAGTTTTAAAAGCTGTTTTCCACTCATCTGCTTCTTTCATTCGAATTTGGTGGTATCCACATTTAAGATCAATTTTTGAAAACAAAGAGGCCCCATGTAATTCATCAAGCATGTCATCAAGTCGAGGGATGGGATAACGATACTTAACTGTTATTTTTTTGATGGCGCGACAATCCACACACATCCTCCATGTTCCATATTTCTTGGGTACTAGGATCACCGGAACGGCACATGGACTCATGCTTTCCCTTACTAATCCATTCTTCATGATTTCTTCAACTTGACACTGGATTTCTCTAGTCTCTTCCGGATTAGCTCTATATGCTGGCCTATTTGGAATTGCGACACCTGGTATGAAGTCAATCCTATGCTCAATGCCTCTCAAAGGGGGTAGTCCATCAGGTGTTTCTTCATGAAACAAATCACCAAATTCCTGTAGTAAAGACACAACACAAGAAGGCAAAGAATGGTGAAGTTCTTTAGTTGCAAGGTAAGCATCCTTACTAATGAGTAAGAATACTTTCCCGGTCAATAAAGCACCTTTCACCTCACTTTTTTTCAGAAAATAAACCCACCTTTCTCTCAACACTCTTGTTTTCATCTCTTTGATTTCCCTCATTTATTTTTATGCCACTCGACTCTCCTTTTTCACTCTTAATTTTCCCACTCTTTTCATTTTTGTCTCTCATTTCCTTTTTCGTCTACTCATCACTCTCTTTTTTATCACTCAAAATTTTATTTTTCCCACTTTCCTTTTCACTCATTTCTTTTTTCTTTTTGTATTCTTTCTTTATCCTCACTTGATCTTCATATGCTTGTATGGGACTTAGAGGAGTCAAAACAATCTTTCGACCGCTGAAATGAAAAGAGAAGCGGTTAGCTTAGCCATCATACATCACCCTCCTATCAAATTTCCATGGTCTCCCTAGTAGCAAATGTCCAACTTGCATTGGAGAAACATCACACAGCACCTCATCATGATATTTTCCAATGGAAAAAAAAACTATGGCTTGTTTTTGTGACCCTCACTTCCCCGCTATCATTCAACCATTGCAATCTAGGGTCTAGTATGCCTTAGAGTGGGCAAAATCAACTTTTCCACCAACAAGGTACTCGCCACATTAGTACAACTTCCACTATCAATGATCATACTACAAACCTTCTCCTTGATGTGGCATCTCGTATGAAAAATATGTTCCCGTTGCTCCATATCATGATCATCTTTGGGTTGAATGTTTAAAGCTCTTCTTGCCACCAATGCAACTCCATGTACGGGTTCTTCAACTTCTATATCCGAACCCTCCTCCAAAGATGGAATCTCATCATCGCTAGAGTGCTCACTAAGGATGTCTCCATTATCCAAAATAATCGTGGCCCTTTTGTTTGGGCATTGAGATGCAATATGACCATGTCCTTGACACTTAAAACACTTTATATCACAAGATTTAGAAGGGAAATTTGTGTCCGTTTTTCCTTTTGAATCAGTGGGGAAGAACTTATTTTTGGCCTCTTCTCTTTGTTTTGGAACAAATTTAGAATCCCTTGGTTTCATTTCATTCCACTTAGAAGTTGATTTTGGATCATTCTGGTTATCCTTCCAAAAATTATGGGAACTTACTTGAATCCTTCGAGAATGTAGTTGCTTTTCGACCTTCACCACCTTATGTAGCAACTCCTCCATGTCAATGTAGGTCTATAGTTCCACCACATCTCTAGTTTCCGGATTCAATCCATTGATGAACATTGCCATGGTAGCTTCGCGATCCTCCTCCAATTTGGCTCAAATCATTGATATCTCCATTTCCTTGTAGTATTCCTCCACACACATGGAACCTTGCACAAGTTTTTGTAACTTCAAATGCAAGTCTCGATAGTAATGACTAGAAATGTACCTTTTGTGCATTACTATCTTCATTTCTTCCCAAGTTCGAATTGGCCTTTCTCCATTTCGTCGTCGACTTACTTGTAATTGGTCCCACCAAATACTTGCATAGTCATTGAACTCAAGCGCTGCCAATTTTACCTTCTTCTCCTCCGAGTAGTTGTGAAGTCCAAACACATGGTCAAGCTTCCGCTCACACTCCAAATAAAGTTCTGGGTCACTCTTCCCTTGAAAGGGTGGAAGTGTCACTTTGATGCTTCACAAGTCATTGTCTCTCCAAGCAACACGTTGCCCTCACCTAGGAATTGATTCTTCGAAATCAGAGTACTCATCATCACCTTCATGAATTTCTTGCCTTCTTGGATCCTTTGAAGACGAGGAACTTTGTATATCATCCAACCTAGCATTCAATCTTGTAAACTGGTTAGCGACTGCTTTCATGAATAATTTAATGTCGATCTCACTTCTTTCTCTCTCACTTGCCATTTTTTTTAAATTCCTCACACACTCTTTCTCTCTTTTTTTATCTCTCAGAAGGTTCCTCACACTTTCTAGCATAACAACTAGGTTCCTACAAGTGTTCTTAAATAGAATCAAGAAGACAACTAGTAGAAGCAATCAATTCATGGCAATCTTTAAAAATCAGAAATTTTAAAAGGGTTTGAATCAATGAGGTCCAAGAAATGTGGGGGGTAAATGGGAGAAAAGGTTATAGAAGAAGGTTGGATATGGATGAAGGAAAGAAGATGATGGATAAGAAAATGCAATCAAATTTATAACTTATGAGCGAGCGCAATCTTTCAAATGTGCAGCATCCTTTTTTTTATTTTTTTTTTTGATTTTTTTTGCTACTCAATAAACAAGAATTGAGATACAAAGAGTGCACCTTTTGTGCTCAAAGTACAAAAAAAATGAAAAATGTACTAATATGATTGCAATGATGTAAATGGTTGAGATAACATGAACTTCAAACTCAAATGGAAATCTGCCTTGGAGATTGTTAGATTTCACAAGGGTGAAACTGTAGCACGAATTGATTCGGCTATATCTCCAAATAAAGGTGTCGGATTTTAGTGTTTCCAAATCGAGAAGAAAGATGAGATTCTGAACTATTAAAATGACATATTATACACCCAGAAACCGGAATAAAAAGCAGACGAAAATATGGAAAAAAGTTTCGTCCAGAATTGGTGATGGTAGAAAATGGAAGAAGGGGAAGAAAAAAAAGTTGGGAGAAATAGAAATGAAAGAACCCGGTTTCAGTTGCCTTCCTCTGATACCAAAATATATGATACCGTATGCGAGTACGGTATTCGTTGGCAAAAATACGGAAACACAAGCGAAGAAAGAAGAGGGGAATGGAAATTAAAAGAAATGCAGGAGGGAATAAAAGGGGAAGCGGAAGATCAATTAGGACCCCTTGAAACTCTAATTATAAAGCGCCATAAAGGTTGATCACTCCTTTGATGAGCCTTACTTGCATTCACCTAAGAACACAAGAAACACAAGCATAATAATGCTAGAAACTCTCAAATTTGAAATTAACCTTCAAAGGGGTACAAGAGGTGGCTATTTATAGCCAAATGAGAGGAATACATGTCAAACTACCTATCCCACAAAATTCTAAAGCTTATCCCACGAATTTGACTTTGTTTACACATGTCCATGGCTTTAGGGGACAAGATATCTCTAAAGAAGACTTTTAGGAACCACCCCAAAGACTTTGAAGATTCCCACAATGGATTTGGAGACAAGGGGCCCACCACTTTTGACATTGGATATTTCTTTCATGCAAGTGGATTAAATTTCGTAGAAGCATATGGGTGGGCCTTTTAGGTTCACTTTTGGGCTTTAATAAGTGTGATTAAAGGCCCATTTTCTTCTCCCATGCATGCATGTTGGGCCTCCTCTTGTAATTTCAAAATGAGGTCATGTAAAGCCTCTTTCATCCTCCTCATTATTCCTCTTGTCATTGGGCCACTAATCCCATGCAATGAGTCTTGTCCATTAATTATCCTTCCACCATCAATGCCATGATCACCCTCAACTCCTTGCTGCATGTGTACACCATGATTCGCATCACCAATTGAGGATTAATCTTGATCTAAAGTATGTGCTTGACCTTGAAAACTCATTCCACTGAGACGTCCTCCGATTGTACGCAAGATACAGGTAACGACCAGACACCAGACCTAGATGATCGGGGACTACCAGCAGATCCTCCCGTTGTGTCCATCTTGGCACCATCCGTTATTCCGGGTACAGGTACCGATTAATAGTTCCGAGAAGGCTTCATTAGGTTTATGCATACCTTCTGGGGAGTACCGCATCCTACCCCATCTATGGCAGAGTTGATGCGGGTTTTTCAGTAGTAGCATCCTCCCACTTTCTCAGGGGATGGAGGACCTCAGGCTGCAGAGTCCTGGTTAGAAGCCATGCTATATATTTCCGAGCATTTGGAGACGCCTCCAGAGAGGAGAGTGAAGCTCGCTACGTACATGCTTCGGCATTCCGCTAAGAGATGATGGGATGTGATTTCACTAGTGGGACGCCAGTAAGGTATGACTGGGGATGAGTTTCAGCGTACCTTCTACGATTACTTCTACCCAGAGACTTTGAGGGTTGATCGTGCCTAAGAGTTCATGAGTTTGGAGCAGGGTACTCTCTCAGTTATGCAGTATTCTTCTCGCTTTATAGAGCTGCGGCGTTTCACACCCATTCTGGGGTTGATGAGTTATTCCTAGCAAGGAAGTTTGAGGATGGTGTCAGGCATGACATCTGATCTCAGGTGAACATCTTAAGGTTGACTTCCATATCTTCCATTGTCAACCAGGCGCTGATCACAGAGCACAACCTAAGAGATTCTGGAACTGTGGGTCAGGATGGTTTAACATCTAGAGTTGGTGATGCGAACCATGTTGAAGGCACCGAGCCGATTACCCGAGTGGAGGAGTTGGATTTGCAAGGCCCGATGACGCGTGGGAGATTAAAGAGGCTGAATGCAACAATGAGCGCCCATCTCGCTTCATTAAAGGCCCAATGGATCTTTCCATGCATGGATGGAGCAAATGGACCTATTATCTCACTTATTCAAGCCCAAACATGATGTTTAAAGCTTGGCCCACATGGTTGCACGAATTTGGATGCCTTTCCCACATGGATAATTCTAGAAATGACATCTTTGGACACCAAAGTCAAATCCGGTGGGCTATGCACTCAAAGTCAAATCTGGTGGGCTATAGTTGGAAAGTTGTGTTTCACTTTTCCAAAAGTCTTTGGTAGACTTTATCTTTTTGAATTTAAGGGAACAAAGTAGTTTAGCCTTTATGACTTTAGGGTATTAGACCCTTGACTATTGTACCACCCCTTGGCTATAAATATCCACCCCATGGCACTTGTATGACATTCAAGATTTAATTGAGAGCTTATGCTTTGTTTCTCTCCGTTGTGTAAGGATTGTCTCGGATTTTCTCCTAGCTCTTGTGCATTCTTGCCTTGTCAATCTACAAGTTAGATTGGTGATCCAAGATCACAAAGCCCCCAATTCTGTGCCTCAACCCAAGTGTGTTGTTGTGTGAATTGGCCATCACATCCCTCCCTTGAGTGTGTTGTCTAAGTAGTAGGTCGCGCTCCATATAGCGTTGATTGACTACTTGCATCCACTATCCGTACCCATCATCAGCGACTTATCCCCAAACCATATCCTTCAATCGCCGCCCTACGCCGTGAAGATCGGGCCACCTCGTGCGACTCACATCAGTTGGTATCAGAGCTCCGGTTGACACGGTAGGCATTTATCACTTCATTTATATTTCTTTTAGCCATTACCCTTCTTATCTTTCCTTATTATCCACCCATTCAAAAAAAACCTTTTCTTTGAAAACCTCCCGAATTAGCCTTTGTTGTGCAAGATTTAAATATTTTCACATTGAGTCAATTGTTCATCCATCATTTTTTTCACTTTAAATTCTCTATATGGGATTTGTATTCAGAAAAAAAACAAAAAAAATCAAATTCTCTCAACTCATCATTTTGTGCTTCTCAAAATTAAGCACATCCTTTTCTTTGAGATATTTCAAAAAAAATTACCTTACTCTCCGTTCATCATCTTGTGCTATAAAACTTCAAGCACAATAATTTTTGGAGAGATTTGATGAAAAAAAGAAGAAGAAAAAAAAGCGGATACAATTATTTCATCATCGTGCTTTACATTATTCGCACTTTCTATATCCGTACATCACTTTCTCCATCATTTTGCTTCATCCCCATTTTATATTTGGCTCATTATTTTTATTAATTTGTCTTATCTTGCACAATCTGGCAAAACCCAAATACCACCTTTCTACCACCTTTTCCACCCACCCTTATCCATTTTCTACCCTCTTTTCACCCTTTAGCCATTACCACTCAAACGGGTTGTGATAAACCATCCTCCAACACAATCTTGGTTTGGGAAGGATTGGTGGCACGTGATCATCCCAAACAAGGTATTTCATAAGAGCTTGGAATTTGAATTGAGTGTTGAGAGTGGAGAGAAATAAGCAAAAAAATCTTGTGTGTGTGTGTGCTTCTGTGCGTGAGTGTGTATGTCTTGCGTGTGTGAGCTTTTGTGCGTGAGTGTGTACATCTTGTGTGCGTGTGCATGTACATCTCGCGTGTGTGAGTGAGTGTGTATCATTTTGTGTGTGTTTCTCCCCGTGTGTGTTTGCATTTGTGTAACATATCATGGTAGAAGATCTTGGGAAGAAAATTGCTCATGTTAACGATGAAGGAAGTCGAAGTAGATCTTCCACACCCGAAGCTACGCAATTCCAAATGAAAGCTTTGGTGAGCCACTTCGAGAAGCTTCTTGATCGGAAGTTGGAGGTGCTATATGAGAGGATTAACAACCTGGAGAATCAACAAAGCCCAAGGATGGTCCATGATATCCCACGGTGAGCTCCGACACCACGTCGGCCCCACATCATGGAGGAGGAGATGGAAAGCCTTGATGGTGATTTTGAGACAACATGATGATGACCTACTTGGCGGGATCAAGGTGAAGGTCCCTTTTTTTCAAGGGAAAAGCGATCCGGAAGCATACTTGGAGTGGGAGATGCGGATCGAGCAGGTCTTTTCATGCCATGCATATTCCGAGGAGAAAAGGGTCAAACTTGCTTCCCTTGAATTTTCTGATTATGCATTAATTTGGTGGGATCAAGTTCAAAAGGAGAGGGCTAGATATGGTGGACGTCCAATCAACACTTGGGAAGACATTAAGTTCACCATGCGGAAGCGGTTTGTTCCCACACATTACTATAGAGATCTCCACAACAAACTTCAACGCCTCACCCAAGAGAGTAAGAGTATAGAAGACTACTACAAGGAGATGCAAATTGCCATGATTCGGCCAAATGTTGAGGAGGATCCAGAGGCAACCATGGCATGATTTTTACATGGGCTCAATCGGGAGATTGTGGATCAAGTGGAGATGTACCACCATGTAGAGATACAAGATATGATCCACCAAGCCACCAAGATTGAACCACAAATCAAAATGAGGAGCAACAAGAGGAAACCCACTACCCCTTTCACACAGTGGAGAAATCCAAGGAAGGAGATTGGAGAACCATCAAATACAAAAGAGGTGGTTGATAGCAAAAGTGACAAGGTAATTCTTCCAACAAAGAAACCTACTTTTGAGGCTAACCAAACTAGGAATCGGGATATTCAGTGTTTTAAATGTCAAGGGGTCACATTGCTAGTGAGTGTCCAAACTGGCGCACCATGGCCATCAACAAGTATGGAGAATGGGAGACCGATGGAGAGAGCTCGGAAGAGGAGGAGGAAGAATCTCTAGAAATTGATAGTGGAGAGTTTGCAGAAGATGGTGAGATTCTTGTCACTAGGAGAGTTCTAAGCTCACAAATGATCGTGGGAGAGAATGAGTAGTGGGAGAACCTTTTCCATACACGATGCAAGATCCATGGGAAGGTATGTAGTGTTATTATTGATGGAGGAAGCTGTAGTAATGTTGCGAGCACAGAGTTAGTAGAGAAGTTGGGACTTCCTATTTGAAGCATCAACATCCATATCGGCTTCAGTGGTTGAATGATTGTGGAGAGATAAAGGTCACCAAGCAAGTGAAGGTGTTGTTCTCCATTGGTAAATAAAAGGATGAGGTATTGTGCGACATTGTTCCTATGAAGTCGTGCCACTTGTTGTTGGGTCGACCATGGTAGTACGATCGGCGTGTTACTCATGATGGTTTCTTGAACCGTCACTCTTTTTTACTCAGAGTGGAACCTATAACCCTCAACGCCATGTCCCCCAAGCAAATTCTGGAAGATCACATTTTGAGAGAAAAGAAAAAAAAGAGTGATGAGGAAAAAAAGAGAGAAAATGAAAAAGGAGAGAATGAGGGAAAAATAGAAAATGAGAGAAGAAAAGAAATGGAGAGCAAAGAAAAATCAAGAAGGGAAAAAGATTTGAGAGGAGAGAAAAGTGTGATGTTGGCAAAATAGAGTGAGGTTAAGGAAGCTTTGATTTCTCGACAAAATCTCTTAGTACTTATGTACAAAGAGGTGATGTTGAACACTAATGACTTAACATCTTCTTTGCCACATGTTGTCGAGTCTTTGTTGCAGGAATTTGAAGATGTGTTTCCCAAAGAGGTGCCACCTGGTTTGCCACCCATTAGAGGTATTGAGCATCAAATTGACCTCATACATGCATCACTACCGAACCGCCCAACATATCGCACCAACCTAGAGGAGACAAAAGAAATTCAAAGGCAAGTTCAAGAGTTGTTGAATGTGGGTTATGTGAGAGAGAGCCTTAGTCCTTGTGCAGTACCGGTGCTTCTCGTACTAAAGAAGAATGGAACATGGAGAATGTGCATTGACTGCAGAGCCATCTATAACATCACAGTCAGGTATCATCATCCTATCCCTAGGTTAGATGATATGCTAGATGAATTAAATGGTTCAATTATTTTCTCCAAAATTGATTTAAGAAGTGGCTACCATCAAATTAGGATGAAGGAAGGAGATGAGTGGAAAACTGCATTTAAGACAAAACATGGACTTTATGAATGGCTAGTCATGCCCTTTGGTCTCACCAATGTGCCTAGCACATTTATGAGGTTAATGAATCATGTCTTACGTGCATATATTGGAAATTTTGTGGTAGTTTACTTTGATGATATTCTGGTGTATAGTAGGACTTTGCATGAATATGTAGATCACTTAAGAAAAGTCCTAGAGGTATTAAGGAAAGAAAACATGTTTGGAAACATAAAAAAGTGTGAATTTTGTCTCGATAAGATTTTTTTACTTGGATTTGTTGTGAGCGGAAATGGAGTTGAAGTTGACACTGAAAAGATCAAAGCAATACAAGAATGGCCAACTCCAACCTCTGTTGGATAGGTAAATAGTTTTCAAGGGCTTGCTAGTTTTTACAGGAGATTTGTGAAGGACTTCAGCACATTAGCAGCACCGTTGAACGAGTTGACAAAGAAGAACATTCCTTTCAAATGGGGGATAACTCAAGAGAAGGCCTTCAATGAACTTAAGGAGAGACTCACCCACGCCCCTCTACTTGCACTTCCGGACTTCGGTAAGACCTTTGAAATTGAGTGTGATGCAAGCGGAATTGGCATAGGAGGAGTTCTCATGCAAGAAGGTAATCCTATTGCTTATTTTAGTGAGAAGTTAAATGACCCAACTCTAAACTATGCTACATATGATAAAGAGTTGTATGCATTGTTTAAAGTACTAGAGACATGGCAACACTATCTTTGGCCTAAAGAATTTGTGATCTATTCTGATCATGAGGCTCTTAAATACCTTAGGAGCCAACATAAACAAAATAGGAGACATTCTAGATGGCTGGAATTCATTGAATCATTTCCATATGTCATCAAGCATAAAAAGGGTAAAGAAAATATTGTGGCCCATGCACTTTCACGTAGATATTCTCTTTTATCCTTATTGGATTAAAAACTTCTTGGTTTTGAATACATTAAGGATTTATATGCCACTGATATTGATTTTAGAGAACCTTATGAACATTATAAACCTGGAGTTAGTTGGGAAAAGTACTATTTACATGATGGATTCTTATTTCAGATTGATAAGCTTTGCATTGCTAATTGCTCTATCCGTTTACTTTTTCTAAAGGAGTCACATTCGGGTGGGTTAATAGGGCATTTCGGTGTTTCAAAAACTCTAAGTGTTCTTAGTGAGCATTTTTATTGGCCTAGGATATCTAGATATGTTCAGAAATTTGTGAGAAAGTGCATTGTTTTCCATAAAGCCAAATCAAAGCTGAACCCACATAGACTGTATATTCCTCTCCCAATTCCCAACACCCCTTGGGAGGACATATCAATGG
The DNA here is from genome assembly GCA_963277665.1 of Viscum album. Taxonomy (NCBI): domain Eukaryota; kingdom Viridiplantae; phylum Streptophyta; class Magnoliopsida; order Santalales; family Viscaceae; genus Viscum; species Viscum album. Next base: position 1,886,709,030 of record OY728141.1, on the reverse strand, counting down.
ACTTTATTGTGGGGTTACCACGGACCAAGAGGGGGAGATATTTCATTTTTGTTGGGGTGGATCGGTTTTCAAAAATGGCACATTTTATTCCCTGTCACAAAACAGATGATGCCACTAACATGGCAACACTTTTCTTTTAGGAAGTATTCAAACATCATGGAATGCCAAGGACCATTGTGTCGGATCGAGACACAAAATTTCTTAGTTACTTTTGGAAGACCTTGTGGAGAAAACTCGGTACAAAGTTACTATTTTCCACTACTTTTCATCCACAAAACGATGGGCAAACAGAGCTGGTGAATCGAACACTATCATCCCTTATGCGAACAATTGTCAAAAAGAATATCAAGAATTGGGAGGAGTGTCTGCCACATGTGGAATTCACATATAATAGGGCCAAGCATTCCACTACTCAATATTCTCCATTTGAAATAGTTTACGGCTTTAACCCCCTTGCGCCTATTGATCTAGTTCCTTTGCCTTTACAGGTGGCAGTTAATATGGATGCTAAAGGGCGTGCAGAATTCATCAAGAAAATCCATGAAAAGGCAAGGATAAATATCGAGCGGATGACCCAAAAATATATGGATCGTGCAAACAAGGGTCGCAAGCAAATGTTGTTCGAGCCCGGTGACTTGGTTTGGATTCATATGCGGAAGGAATGATTCCCCGAAAAGCGGAAATCAAAACTCATGCCACGAGGCGATGGACCATTCCGAGTGCTTGAGAAGATTAACAACAATGCTTACAAGATAGCTTTTCCAGGTGAGTATGGTGTAAGTGCCACTTTCAATGTTTCTGATCTTTCTCCTTTTTTGGGTGTAGAGGATGAAGAGTCGAGGACGACTCCTTTTCAAGAGGGGGAGGATGATGCGAACCATGTTGACAGCACCGAGCCGATTACCTGAGTGGAGGAGTTGGATTTGCAAGGCCCGATGACGTGTGGGAGATTAAAGAGGCTGAATGCAATCATGGGTGCCCATCTCGCTTCATTAAAGGCCCAATGGATCTTTCCATGCATGGATGGAGCAAATGGGCCTATTATCTCACTTATTCAAGCCCAAACATGATGTTTAAAGCTTGGCCCACATGGTTGCACGAATTTGGATGCCTTGCCCACATGGAGAATTTTAGAAATGGCATCTTTGGATACCAAAGTCAAATCCGGTGGGCTATGCACTCAAAGTCAAATCCGGTGAGCTATAGTTGGAAAGTTGTGTTTCACTTTTCCAAAAGTCTTTGGTGGACTTTATCTTTTTGAATTTAAGGGAACAAAGTAGTTTAGCCATTATGACTTTAGGGTATTAGACCCTTGACTATTGTACCACCCCCTTGGCTATAAATAGCCACCCCATGTGATGCGAGACGCACGGGGTGGCCCGATCTTCACGGCGTATGGCGGCGGATGACGGATGCGGTTTGGGGCTAAGTGACGGGTGAAGGGTATGGATAGTGGAAGCAAGTAGTCAACCAACGCTATATGGAGCGTGACCTACTACTTAGACAACGCACTCAAGGGAGGGGTGTGATGGCCAATCCACACAACAACACACTTGGGTTGAGGCACGGAATTGGGGGCTTTGTGATCTTGGATCACCAATCTAACTTGTAGATTGACAAGGCAAGAATGCACACAAGCAAGGGAAATTTGGAACAATCCTCACACAACGGAGAGAAACAAAGCATAAGCTCTCAATTAAAATCTTGAATGAGATTACAATGCCATGAGGTGGCTATTTATAACCAAGGGGTGACATAAAAGGTCAAGGGACTAATATCATAAAGTCATAAAGCCTATTCCTACCTTGTCCCCTTAAAGTCAAAAAGGTAAAGTCTATCAAAGACTTTTTGAAAAAGTAGCACACAACCTTCCTACTATAGCCCACCAGAATTGACTTTGAGTGCATAGCCCACCAGATTTGACTTTGGTGCCCAAAGATGCCATTTCTAGAATCCTCCATGTGGATAAGACTTCCAAATTCGTGCAACCATGTGGGCCAACCATTAAACATCATGCTTGGGCTTGAATAAGTGAGATAATAGGCCCATTTTCTCCATCCATGCAAGGTAATACCCATTGGGCCTTTAATGAAGCAAGATGAGCGCCCATTGAAGCATTCAACCTCTTTAATCTTCCTCGCGTCATTGAGCTATGCAAATCCAATTCCTCCACCCGAGCAATCGACTCGGTGCCTTCCGCATGGTTCACATCATCCTCCCCCTCTTGAAAAGGAGTCGTCCTCAACTCTTCATCCTCTACACCCAAAAAAGGAGAAAGATCAGAAACATTGAAAGTGACACTTACACCATATTCACCTGGGAGAGCTATCTTGTAAGCATTGTTGTTAATCTTTTCAAGCACTCGGAAAGGTCCGTCTCCTCGAGGCATGAGTTTTGATTTCCTCTTGTCGGGGAATCTTTCTTTATGCATATGAATCCAGACTAAGTCACCGGGTTCGAACAGCACTTGCTTGCGACCCTTGTTTGCACGATCAACATACTTCTAAGTCATCCGCTCAATATTTTCCCTTTCCTTTTCATAGAGTTTCTTTATGAATTCTGCATGCCCTTTCGCATCCATATTAGTTGCTTCCTGTAAAGGCAACGACACTAGATCAATAGGGGCAAGGGGGTTAAAGCAGTAAACAATATCAAATGGAGAATATTGAGTAGTGGAATGCTTGGCCCTGTTATATGCGAATTCCACATGGGGTAGACACTCCACCCAATTCTTAAGATTCTTCTTGACAATTGTTCTCAAAAGGGATGACAGTGTCCGATTCACCTCCTCCATTTTCCCATCGGTTTGCGAATGACAAGTAGTGGAAAATAGTAACTTCATGCCCAGTTTGCTCCACAAGCTCTTCCAAAAGTAACTGAGGAATTTTGTGTCACGATCCGACACAATCGTCCTTGGCATCCCATGGAGTTTGACTACTTCCTGAAAGAAAATTTGTGCAATGTTAGTGGCATCATTTGTTTTGTGTCAGGGAATAAAATGTGCCATTTTAGAAAACCGATCCACCACAACAAAAATGGAATCTCTCCCCCTCTTAGTCTGTGGTAACCCCACAATAAAGTCCATTGATATGTCCTCCCAAGGGGTGTTGGGGATTGGGAGAGGAAGATATAGTCCATGTGGGTTCAGTTTTGATTTGGTTTTATGGAAAACAGTGCACTTTCCCACAATTTTTTCAACATCTCTAGATATCCTAGGCCAATAAAAATGTTCACTAAGAACGCTTAAAGTTTTTGCAGCACCAAAATGTCCCATTAACCCCCAGAATGTGACTCCTTTAGTAAAAGTAAACGAATAGAGCAATTGGGAATGCAAAGCTTATCCATCCGAAATAAGAACCCGTCATGTAAACAGAACTTTTCCCAACTAACCCCAGGTTTACAGTGTTCATAAGGTTCACTAAAATCACTATCGGTGGCATATAAATCCTTAATGTGTTCAAAACCAAGTAGTTTTGAATCCAACAAGGATAAAAGAGAATATCTACGTGAAAGTGCATCGGCCACAGTATTTTCTTTACCCTTTTTATGCTTGATGACATATGGAAATGATTCAATGAATTCCAGCCATCTAGCATGTCTCCTATTTAGTTTATGTTGGCTCCTAAGGTATTTAAGAGCCTCATGATCAGAATGGATCAAAAATTCTTTAGGCCAAAGATAATGTTGCCATGTTTCTAGAACTCTAAACAATGCATACAACTCTTTATCATATGTAGCATAGTTTAGAGTTGGGCCATTTAACTTCTCACTAAAGAAAGCAATAGGTTTACCTTCTTGCATGAGTACTCCTCCTATGCCAATTCCACTTGCATCACATTCAATTTCAAAGGTCTTACCGAAGTCCGGAAGTGCAAGTAGAGGGGTGTGGGTGAGTCTCTCCTTAAGAGCATGAAAGGCCTTCTCTTGAGTTGTTCCCCATTTAAAAGGAACATTCTTCTTGGTCAACTCATTCAATGGCGCTGCTAGTGTGCTGAAGTCCTTCACAAATCTCCTGTAAAAACTAGAAAGCCCATGAAAACTTCTTACCTACCTAGCGGAGGTTGGAGTTGATCTTCTCGGTGTCAACTTCAACTCCATTGCCGCTCACAACAAATCCAAGGAAAACAATCTTATCAAGGAAAAATTCACACTTATTAATGTTTCCAAACAATTTTTCTTTCCTTAACACCTCTAGGACTCTTCTTAAGTGGTCTACATGATCATGCAAAGTCCTGCTATATACCAGAATATCATCAAAGTAAACTACCACAAATTTCCCAATATAGGAACGTAAGACATGATTCATTAACCTCATAAATGTGCTAGGTGCATTGGTGAGACCAAAGGGCATGACTAGCCATTCATAAAGTCCATGTTTTGTCTTACCCAAGAGCATTGTGAGTGATAGGGATGTCAAATTCCTTAGTCACTTTTGGAGAACCAAATTGTTAGGTTGCATGGCTTACCCAAGAGCATTGTGAGTGATAGGGATGTCAAATTCCTTAGTCACTTCTGGAGGACATTGTGGAACAAACTTGGAATCAAACTTTTGTTATCGACCACTGTACACCCACAAATGGATGGTCAAACGGAGGTGGTCAATAGGACACTTTCCACATTGTTGCGTTCCATCCTTAGAAAAAATCTGAAACATTGGGAAAGATGCCTGCCTCACATTGAGTTTGCTTATAATCGAGTGGTTCACTCTACTACTAATGCTTCACCGTTTGAAGTTGTGTATGGTTTTAACCCATTAACTCCACTCGATATTTTACCTTTGCCTAATAATCAATTTTCTAATCTTGAAGGTGAAAAGAAGGCAAAGTTTGTGCAGGAGTTCTATGCAAAGGTAGAGGCCAACATTAAGCGGAAGAATGAACAAGTAGCCAAGCACGCCAAGAAAGGTCGGCGGAAAATGGTGTTTCAACCAGGAGATTGGGTGTGGGTACACTTGAGGAAGGAGAGATTCCCGGAGCAACGAAAATCAAAACTTCATCCATGAGGAGATGGTCCTTTCCAAGTCTTAGAGAAGATTAATGATAATGCCTACAAGATTGAGTTACCAGATAGGTATGGGAATGTTAGTGCTACCTTTAATGTTGCCGATCTTTCTCCCTTTGAATTTTCAGATTCGAGGACGAATCCTTTTGAGGAGGGAGGAGATGATGAGGATCATAGCACACATGGGCATCGCGGGGTTGGAGGCGGACTTGATGAGGAAGGCAAAATGCACACAAGTGGACATGACCCATTGCGTGGAATTGGAGGCCCAATGACAAGGGAGCGGACCAAGAGAATGAAGGAGGCCTTAAATGGATTAGTCATGGAATTCCAAGAGGAGGCCCAACACCCTTGCTTGGGGGAAGCATCTAGGCCTATAATTACATTAATTAAGGCCCAAACATGCTTTTAAAAATCCAAACCAAGTGGAGCTACGAATTTTCAAGCCCACACCACCATGAAATCTTCAAAGTCAAAAGGTAGTGGGCTACTTGTCTCTATTTTTCGAAAAGGGTGTGCTACTTGTCTCCTAAAGTCATGGGCAAGTGCCAAAGTTGTCAAAGTCATCATTTAGGCTTTTTGACTTGTGGAAACTAGGTATTAGACTAATGTAGAAGCCACCCCATGGTGTGATTCGAATTTCTTTCTCTCTTTGGCTATAAATAGCCACCCCCTTGTACTCTTGAAAGAGGATGAATGAAGGTAATGTTATTATGGTGAGTTTTGCTTGCTACCTTTGTGTTCTTGCTTAATTCTTGACTTATCAAAGGATTGGTCATCCTTTGTGGCGTCTTGTGGCTAGAGTTCTTAGAGACAAGTTCTCTTTGGGTTCTACCTTGACCATTTCCACCATTCCCTCTCATTTTCATTATTCGCACACCACATTCACTTGTTTTCTTGCGGCGATCCGGGTGCTCAACGCGTGAACATTATACAAGGTTCCTAGGACACTTCCTAGTGGGTCTTGCATCGCGTATCATTGTGCTTCTCAAAATTAAGCACATCCTTTCCTTCGAGAGATTTCAAAAAAAATTGTCTTACTCTCCGTTCATCATCTTGTAAACACGTGAGGGAGTGTGTGAGATCCATTTTCCTTTCTTTTCAATTTTTCTCACAAGATTCCTAAATGGAGGAGTCGAGTAACACAAATGAAGCGGATTGACTACTTGTATCCACTATTCATACCCACATCCCTCCTTTGAGTGTGTTGTCTAAGTAGTAGGTCGCGCTCCTTATAGTGTTGATTGACTACTTGCATCCACTATTCATACCCACCATCCGCCACTTAGCACCGAACCGCATCCTTCAACCCCCGACCGACGTTGTGAAGATCGGGCCACCCCATGCGTCTCACATCAGTTGGTATCAGAGCTCCGGTTGAAACGGTAGGCATCTATCACTCTCTTTTATCCCATATATCTATTACCCTTCTCATCTTTCTTTATTATCCACTCATTCAAAAAAAAATTCTTTGAAAACCTCCAGAATTGGCCTTTGTTGTGCAAGATTGGAATATTTTTACATTGAGTCAATTGTTCATCCATCTTCTTTTCACATTTAATTCGCTATATGTGATTTGTATCTGAAGAAAAAACAAAAAAAATCCAATTCAATCAACTCATCATTTTGTGCTTCTCAAAATTAAGCACATCCTTTCCTTTGAGAGATTTCAAAAAAAATTGTCTTACTCTCCGTTCATCATCTTGTGCTTTAAAAATACAAGCACAACACTTTTTGGGGAGATTTTACAAAAGAAGCAGATACAATTACTTCATCATCGTGCTTTACATTATTAGCACTTTTCATTTCCGTACATCACTTTCTCCATCATTTTGCTTCATCCCCATATTATATTTGGATCATATTGTTATTAATTTTTCTTATCTTGCACAATCAGGAAAAACCCAAATACCACATTTCTACACCCTTTTCTATCCACCCTTTATCCATTTTCTACTCTTTTTACCCTTTACCCTTTACTACTCAAGCGGGTTGTGTTAAACTAGCCCCCAACACAATCTTGATTGGGGAAATATTGGTGGCAAGTGATCACCCGAAACGAGGTATTATATAACATAAGAGCTTGTAATTTTAATTGAGTGTTGAGAGTGGAGAGAAATAAGAAAATATATATATATATATCTTGTGTCTGTGAGTATGTGCATCTTGTTGTGTGCATGTGTGTGTGTACATCTTGTGTGTGTGAGTGTGTATATCTTGTGTGCATGAGTATGTATCCTTGTGTGTGTGAGTGTGATGCGAGCCATGTTGAAGGCACCGAGCAGATTACCGGAGTGGAGTTGGATTTGCAAGGCCCGATGACTTGTGGGAGATTAAAGAGTCTAAATGCAACTACGGGCACCCATCTCGCTTCATTAAAGGCCCAATGGATCTTTCCTTGCATGGATGGATCAAATGGGCCTATTATCTCACTTATTCAAGCTCAAACATGATGTTTAAAGCTTGGCTCACATGGTTGCACGAATTTGGATGTCTTACCCACTTTAAGGATTCTAGAAACGGCATCTTTGGACACCAAAGTCAAATCCGGTGGGCTATGCACTCAAAGTCAAATCCGGTGGGCTATATTTGGAAAGTTGTGTGCTACTTTTCCAAAAGTCTTTGTTAGACTTTATCTTTTGACTTTTAAGGGGACAAGGTAGGTTTAGCCTTTATGACTTTAGGGTATTAGACCCTTGACTATTGTATCACCCCTTTTCTATAAATAGCCACCCCATGGTATTGTATTTTGATCCAAGATTGAATGGAGAGATTATGCTTTGTTTCTCTCCATTGTGTGAGAATTGTTCCGAATTACCCACTCGCTCTTGTTCATTCTTGTCTTTTCAATCTACAAGTTAGATTGGTGATCCAAGATCACAAAGCCCCTAATTTTGTGCCTCAACCCAAGTGCGTTGTTGTGTGGATTGGCTATCGCATCCCTCCCTTGAGTGTGTTGTCTAAGTAGTGGGTCACACTCCTTATAGTGTTAATTGACTACTTGAATCCACTATCCGTACCCATCATCATCACATAGCCCCGAACCACATCCTTCATCTGCCGCCCTACACAGTGAAGATCGGGCCACCCCGTGCGTCTCACATCAGTTGGTATCAGAGCACCAGTTGACATGATAGGCATCTGTCCTTTCATTTACTTTAATTCTGTCCATTACCCTCCTTATCTTTCCATATTATTCACTCATTCAACAAAAAAATCCCTTTTCTTGAAAGCCTCTCGAATTGAGCCAAATTTTCATTCATCTTCTTTCCGAATTTAATTCTCAATATGTGATTTGTATCCGGCAGAAAAAAAAACAAATTCTCTGAACTCATCATTTTGTGCTTTTCAAAATTAAGCACATCCTTTATTTGAAGATTTTGAAAAAAAAATGTCTTACCCTCCATCAATCTTTTTGTTCTTTAAAACTCCAAACACAACACTTTTTGAGGAGAATTGACAAAAAAAACGGATATAATTACACCTTTGTGCTTTAACTTATTAGCACTTTTCATTTCCATATATCACTTTTTCCATCATTTTACTTCATCCGCATTTTGTATTTGGCTCATATTGTTATTCATTTATCTTATCTTGCACAATCGGGAAAATCCCAAATACCTCTTTTCTGCCCCCTTTTCCACCCACCCTTTATTCTTTTTCTACCCTATTTTCACCCTTTACCCTTTCCCACTCAAGTGGGTTGTGTTAAACCTGCCCCCGACACAATCTTGATTGGGGAAGGATTGGTGGCACGTGATCATCCCAAACAAGGTATTATATTTCACAAGAGCTTGGAGTATGAATTGAGTATTGAGAGTGGAGAGAAATAAGCAAAAAAAAAATCTTGTGTGTGTGAGTGTGTATCCTTGAGTGTGTGAGTGTGTATCCTTGTGTGTATGAGTGTGTACATCTTGTGTGTGTGGGTGTACATCTCGCGTGTTTGAGTGAGTATCATTGTGTGTGTTCCCCCCGGTGTGTGTTTGCGTTTGTGTAACATATCATGGTAAAAGATCGTGGGAAGAAAATTGCTCATGCTAGCGATGAAGGAAGTCGAAGTAGATCTCCCGCACCCGAAGCTATGCAATTCCAAATGCAAGCTTTGGTGAGCCACTTTGAGAAGCTTCTTGATCGGAAGTTTGAGGTGCTACATTAGAGGATTGATAATCTGGAGAATCAATCAAGCCCAAGGATGGTCCATGATAACCCGCGGCGAGCTCCGGCACCCCGTCGCCCCCACATCATGGAGGAGGAGATGGAAGACCTGGATGGTGATTTTGATGATGTCCCACAAAGGAAGAGGTTGTACCAACAACCTAGAGGAGGACAAAGGAGGCAACATGATGATGACCTACTTGGCGGGATCAAGTTGAAGGTTCCTTCTTTTCAAGGGAAAAGTGATCCAGAAGCATACTTGGAGTGGGTGATGGGGATCGAGCAGGTCTTTTCATGCCATGCATATTCCGAGGAGAAAAAGGTCAAACTTGCTTCCCTTGAATTTTCTGATTATGCTTTAATTTGGTGGGATCAAGTTCAAAAGGAGAGGGCTAGATATGGTGGACGTCCCATCAACACTTGGGAAGACATGAAGTTCGCCATGCGGAAGTGGTTTGTTTCCACACATTACCAAGAGATCTCCACAACAAACTTCAACACCTCACCCAAGGGAGTAGGAGTGTAGAAGACTACTACAAGGAGATGCAAATTGCCATGATTCGGGCAAACGTTGAGGAGGATTCGGAGGCAATCATGGCATGGTTTTTACATGGGCTCAATCGGGAGATTGCAGATCAAGTGGAGATGTACCACCATGTATAGATACAAGATATGATCCACCAAGCCACCAAGATCGAGCAACAAATCAAAAGGAGGAGCAACATGAGGAAACCAGCTACCCCTTTCACGCCATGGAGAAATCCGAGGAAAAATATTGGAGAACCATCGAAGGCAAAAGAGGTGGTTGATCGCAAAAGTGACATCGTAATTCTTCCACCTAAGAAACATACTTTTGAGGCTAACCAAACCAGGAATGGGGATATTCGGTGTTTGAAATGTCAAGGAAGGGGTCACATTGCTAGTGGGTGCCCAAACCGGCGCACCATGACCATCAACAAGTATGGAGAATGGGAGACTGATGGAGAGAGCTCGGAAGAGGAGAAGGAAGAATCTCCAAAAATTGATAGTGGAGAGTTTGGAGAAGATGGTGAGATTCTTGTCACTTGGAGAGTTCTAAGCGCTCAAATGACTGTGGGAGAGAATGAGCAGTGGGAGAACCTTTTCCATACACGGTGCATAACTGGCCTAATTGACCTCAATGGCCAAGTTTTACTATTTGACCTAATTGGTCCAATTGGCTTAATTGTCCTAAATGGCCAAATTGGCCTAATCGGCCTCATTGGCCTAATTAGCCTATTTGGCCTAATTGATCTAATTGGCCAAATAGACCACAATGGCCTCATAGGCCTCATTGGCCTCAATGGACTAGTTCTCTTCAATGGCCTAATTGGACTCAATGACCTAATTGGCCTCAAGGACCTAATAGGCCTCAATGTACTAATAAGTCCAATTTGCCTCAATTGGCACAATTGGAATAATTGGCCTAATTTTCCTAATTGACCTAATTGGCCTCAATGGAAAAATTGAACTTAATTGCCAAATTGGCCAAATTAGCATAATTGATCTAATTGGCCTAATTGGCCTCAATGGGCAAATTGACATATTTGGCCAAATTTTCCTAATTAGAAAAATTGGCCTTCATTGCCTAATTGGCCTAATTGTTCTAATTGCCCTAATTGGCCTCAATGAACTAACCGACCTAAATGGCCTCCATGGCCTAATTGGCCTCGATGACATAATTGGCCTAATTGGCCTATGTGGCCTAATTGTCCTAATTGGCTTTCGTGGCCTAATTGGCATAATTGGTCTTCATGGTCTAATTGGTGTAATTGGCCACGATAGCATAATTGACATAATTGGCATAATTGGGTTCAATGGACATAGTGGCTCAATTGGCCAAATTGGACTGATGACCTAATTTGCCTAATTGCCCTAATTGGCCGCAATGACCTAATTGAGATCAATGACCTAATTTGGCTAAATGCCCTAATTGGCCTAATTTGTCTAATTGTCATCAATGGGCTAATTGGACTCAATGACATAATCGGTCTCAATGGTATAATTGGCCCCAATGGCTAATTGGCATAATTGGCCTAATTGGTCTAATTGGACTAATTGAGATCAATGGCCTTATTGGCCTAATTGGGCTAAATGACCCAATTGGCCTAATTTGTCTAATTGTCTTCAATGTCCTAATTGGATTCAATGGAATAATCAACCTCAATGGTATAATAGGCCCTAATGGCCTAATTGGCCTAATTGGCCTAATTGAAATCAATGGTCTAATTGGCCTTAATGGCCTAATTTTTCTTAATGGCCTAATTGGGTTAAATGACCTAATTGGCCTAATTTGTCTAATTGTCATCAATGTCCTAATTGGACTCAATGGCATAATCGACCTCAATGGTATAATCGGGCCTAATTGGCCTAATTGGACTAATTGGCCAAATTGGCCTAAGTGAACTAATTGGACTCATTGGCCTAAGTTGTTTTAATGTTCTGTTTGGCCTAAGTGGCCGCATTGCCTTCAATGTCTTAATTGGCCTCAACGGCCCAATTGTCCTAATTGGCCTTATTGACCTCAATGGCCTAATTAGCCTAATTGGCCCCAATTTCCTAATTGGCCTCAATATTCTAATTGGCATAATTGGCCTAATTCGCCTAATTTCCCTCAATGGCCTCAATAGTCTTTATTAGACTAATTAACCTAATTGGCCTCAATGGCCTAATTTTCCTGATTGGCCTCAATGGCCTAATTGGCCTCAATTGGACTCAATTGGGATTAGTTAGCCTAATTGGCCTCAATTGGCCTAATTGGCCTAAATTTGCCTTAATTTATCTAATGGGCCTCAAATGGATTCAAATCGCCACAATTCACCTCAATTAAACTCAATTGGCCTCAATTTGCCTCAATTTACCTAATTCGTCTAATTGGACTAATTGATCTCAATTGGATTCAATTTCCCTAATTTGCATAATTTTCCTAGTTTGCCTCACTGGGCCTCAATTGGACTAATTTCCCTAATCGGCTTCAATTGGCCTAATTCGGCCCAATTGGCATCATTTGGCTGCAGTTGGTCTCATTGATCTCAATTTGCCTCAAATGGCCACAGTTGGCCTCAATTCGCCTCAATTTACCTAATTGGACCCAATTTTCCTCAATTTTCCTAATTTCCTTAATTGACTTAATTGGCCTATATGGTCAAATTGACCTCAATGGAAAAATTGGCCAAATTGGACTAATTTACAAAATTGGCTTAAATGGTCTAATTAGAGAATTGGCCTCAATTGGCATCAATTGGTCACAATTGGGCTAAAGGACCCAAATTGGCATCAATAGACCGCAATTCGCCTTATTGGCCTCAATTGGACTAATTGAACTCAATTGTCCCCAATTGCCTAATTGGTATCAATAGCCTCACTGGCCTCAATGGCCTAATTAGCCTAATTGGCATAAATGTTCTAATTGGTCTCAATAGCCTCATTGACCTCACTGGCCTAATTGACCTAATTGGCCTCAATGACCTCATTAACCTTAATGGCCTAACTGACCTAATTGACCTCAATAGCCTAATTGGCATCAATGACCAAATTGGTTAAATTAGCCTCAAAATTTTCCTAATAATCGTAATTAGTATTATTGGATTTGTTGGGCTCAATGGCCTAATTGACCTCAACAACATAATTGGTCTAATTGAACTAATTGGCCTAATTGGCCCCATTGTCCTCATTGGTCTCAATGGCATAGTAGGCCTAATTAGCCTAATTGGTCTCAATGGTGTAATTTTCCTAATTGGATTCAATTGGAAAAATTTTCCAAATTAGCCTCAATGACGTAATTGTCCTAACTGGTCTAAATTGCCCCAATTTGCCTAATTGGCCTTAATGGCATAATTTTCCTCATTGGCTTCAATTAGCCAAATTGGGAAATTGGCCCCAATGGACAACTTGAGATAATTCACCTCAATGGACTAATAGAACTAATTGGTGCAATTGGCCTCAATAATTGCCAAAATTGGTCTAAATGATCTCAATGACCAAATTCGCCTCAATGACCTAATTAGGCTCAATGGCCAAATTGGCCTAATTATATTATTGGGATCAATGGCCTAATTGGTCTAGTTAGGATCAATTAACATAATTGGACTCAATTGGCCCCAGTGGCCTAATTGGCCTAATTGGTATTAATAACCTAACTGGCCTCAATCGATAAATTGTCCAAATTGGCCAAATTGGGCTCAATGTCCTAATTCGCTTTAATTGGCCTCAATGGTCTAATTTTCATTATTTCCCAAATTGGCCTAATTGGTTGTATTGTCCTCAATGGCCTAATGGATTAAATTGTCTAATTAGCCTAATTGGCCTAATTTTTCTAATTAGGCCAATTGATCTAATTGGAATCAATTGACCTAATTGGATTCAATTTGCCTAATTGGCCTAATGGGCTTTAAGATCCAAATTTGCCTAATTTTCCTCATTGGGCTAATTGGACTCAATGGCCTAATTTTTCAAATTTTCCATATTGGCATAATTAGCTTAATTGTTCTAATTGGCCCCAATTTACCTAATTGGAATTAATAGGCCTAACTAGCCTTAATGCCCTAATTTGCCTAAATTGCCTAATTGGATTCAATGGCCTAATTGACCTCAATGGTCTAATTGCCTAATTTTCCTAATTGGCCTCAATAGCCTAATTAGACTTAATGGCCTAATTTATCTCAATGGACCATTGGGATCAATGGTCTAACTTGGTTCAATTGACCTAATTTGACTCAATTTGCCAAATTGGCTTAGTTAGCCTCAATGACCTAATTTCTCTAATTTCCCTAATTTGCTTTATTGGCGTAATTGGACTCAATTGCGAAATTGAGCTCAATGCCCAAATTGGCTTCAATGACCTAATCTGTCTCAATGACCTAATTGACCTAATTGAACTAATTGTCCTAATTGGATTAATTGGCCCCCATGGGCTAATTGACCACAATGGCCTAATTGGAAAAATTGGCCAAATTGACCGAATTGGCCTTAATGACCTCAATGGCCCAGTTTGCCTAATTTTCCTAATTGACCAAATTGAGCTCAATGATCTAATTGGCCTAATTGTCCTCAATTGGCATAATTGGGTTCAATTGGCTTAATTGAATTGAATGACCTAATTGGCCTAATTGGGTTCATTGGCCTAATTGGCGAAATGGCCCAATTGACCCTAACGGCCTAATTGGATTCATTGGCCTTATTGGACCAATTATCTTCATTAGCCTCATTAGCCTCAATGGCTTAATTGGAATCAATGGTCCCAATTGGCCTAATTGACATAATTTTTCGAATTTGCCTAATTGGCCTGATTGACCTAATTGGTCGAATTGTCAGAATTGACCGAATTGGCCTTATTAACCTTATTGGCCAAATTTACCTAATTCTTCTAATTGGACTCATTGTACTCAATGGCTTAATTGGCCTAATTGGATTTAATGGGTAATTGACCTCAATGTCCTAGTTGGCCTAATTGGCCTCAACGGCCTAACTGGAAAAATTGACCTAATTTTCCTTAATTGGCCTAATTGGCTCAATGGCCTAATTGACCTAATTGGCCTAATTTTCCAAATTTGCTTAATTGGACTAATTTGCCTCATTGGCTTAATTTTCCTCAATAGCCTAATTAACCTCAATAGCCTAATTGGCCTAATTGGGTGATTTGGCTCAATGGCCTTGTTGGACTCAATGCGAAAATTGACCTCAATGGCCTAATTTCCTTCAATGGACTAATTAGAAAAATTGGAAAAATTAGCACAATTGACCTAACTTTCCAAATTGGCCTAATTGGTCTCATTAGAATAATTGGCATCAATTGCCTAATTAGCCACAATGGCCAAATTGGTTTAATTGACCTAATTAGCATAATTTTCCAAATTTCCCCAATTGATCTAATTGTACTAATTCGCCTTAATGGCATACTTGGCCTAATGACATAATTGGCATCAAGGGACTAATGGGCTAGTAGACCTAATTGGCCTAATTTGCCCCATTATCCTCATTAGTTTCATTGTCCTAATTGGTCTCATTATCTTCATTCTCCTCATTGGCCTAATTGGACAAATTGTTCTAAATGACCTACTTGATCTCAATGGCCTAATTGGATGAATGAGCTTAATTGGCCTCAAATGACCTAATTTTCCTCATTGGCCTAATTAGCATAATTTTATTAATTGGTCTAATTGGCCTCATTAGACTAATTGGCCTCAGTGGTGGGATGTGATAGCCAATCCACACAAAAAATCACTTGGGGTGAAGCACAGAACTGGGGGATTTCTGATCTTGGGTCACCAATCTTACTTTCAGTTTGCCAAGGAAAGAATGGACAATAGCAGGGGGGGAACTGGGACAATCCTTACATAACAGAGAGAAACAAAGAATAAGCTCTCAATTAAATCTTTAATATCATACAAGTGTCATGGGGGGTGGCTATTTATAGCCAAAGGGGTGGTACAATAGTCAAGGTTCTAATACACTAAATTCATAAAGGTTAAACTACTTTGTTCCTTTAAATTAAAAAAGATAATGTCTACCCACGACTTTTGGAAAATTAGCACACAACTTTCCAACTCTAGCCCACCGGATTTGACTTTGAGTGCATAGCCCATCGGATTTGACTCTGGTGTTCAAAGATGTGATTTCTAGAATCCTCGAGGTGGGCAAGGCTTCAAAATTCGTGCAACCATGTGGGCCAAGACGTGAACCTCATATTTGGTCTTGAATAAGTGAGATAATAGGCCTAGTTGCTCCATCCATTCAAGGCACGATCCATTGGGTCATTAATGAAGCACGACGACCAATTAGGCCCATTAGGTCAATTGTGGCCAATTGGGGGCAATTGGGGTCAATTGTGGCTAATTAGACAAATTAGACCAATTGAGGTGGATTTTGTACAACTGAAGGTTCGTGAAGGACTTTTCAACCATCGTGGCACCATTGAATGAGTTGGTCAAGAAAGGGGTGAGTTTCAAGTGGGGAAAAGCTCAAGAGGAAGCCTTCTCCACACTCAAAGGTAAGTTGACCAATTCACCTCTCTTAGTTCTGCCTGACTTTTCTAAAGTTTTTGAGGTTGAGTGTGATGTCTCTGGAATAGGAATTGGGGCTTTTTTAATGCAAGACTCTAAGCCTATCGCATACTTTAGTGAGAAGCTTAATGGGGCTGCATTGAACTACTCTACCTATGACAAGGAATTACATCCTCTCAAAAGAACTTTAGAAAATTGGCAACATTACTTGTGGCCAAGGGAATTTTTGATTCATTCGGATCATGAAAGCCTAAAATTTCTTAAGTCACAAGGAAAGTTGAATAGGCGGCATGCAAGATGGCTTGAATTCATTGAAACACTTCCTTACATCATTAAGCATAAACAAGGAAAAGAAAATGTTGTTGTTGATGCTTTGTCTAGGAGATACTCTCTTATCACTTATACACATGCTAAAATACTTTGTTTTGAAATGTTGAAAAGCATGTATGAGAATGGCTCATTTTATTTCTTGTTCACCCCTTTGTCCATTGCTTCTCATCCTTGGGTTGACATTTCAATGGATTTTGTGCTCACCTTGCCAAGATCACAATCAGGTAAGGATAGCATCTTTGTGGTTGTAGACAGGTTTAGTAAAATGGCTCATTTTATTGCTTGTTCTAAAACCAATGATGCAACTCATATCGCCGATTTGTTTTTCAGGGAAATTGTTAGGTTGCATGGCTTACCCCAAGAGCATTGTGAGTGATAGGGATGTCAAATTCCTTAGTCACTTCTGGAGGACATTGTGGAACAAACTTGGAACCAAAATTTTGTTCTCTACCACTGCACACCCACAAATAGATGGTCAAACGAAGGTGGTCAATTAGACACATTCCACATTGTTGTGTTCCATCCTTAGAAAAAATCTGATACATTGGGAAAGATGTCTGCCTCACATTGAGTTTGTTTATAATCGAGTGGTTCATTCCACTACTAATGCTTCACCGTTTGAAGTTGTGTATGGTTTTAACCCATTAGCTCCACTCGATATTTTACCTTTGCCTACTAATCAATTTTCTAATCTTGAAGGTGAAAAGAAGGCAAAGTTTGTACAGGAGTTCCATGCAAAGGTAAAGGCCAACTTTGAGCGGAAGAATGAACAAGCAACAAAGCACGCCAACAAAGGTCGGTGAAAATTGGTGTTTCAACCAGGAGATTGGGTGTGGGTACACTTGAGGAAGGAGAGGTTCCCGGAGCAATGAAAATCAAAACTTCATCCACGAGGAGATGGTCCTTTCCATGTCTTAGAGAAGATCAATGATAATTCCTACAAGGTTGAGTTACCCGACATGTATGAGAATGTTAGTCCCACCTTTAATGTTGCTGACATTTCTCCCTTTGAATTTTCAGATTCGAGGACGAATCCTTTTGAAGAGGGAGTAGAAGATGAGGATCATGGCACACATGGGCATCACGGGGTTGGAGGTGGACTTGATGAGGAGGGCGTAATGCACACAAGTGGACAAGACCCATTGCGTGGAATTGGAGGCCCAATGACAAGGGAGCGGACCCAGAGAATGAAGGAGGCCTTAAATGGGTCAATTGTGTAATTCCAAGAGGAGGCCCAACACCCTTGCTTGGGGGAATCATTCGGGCCTATAATTACTTTAATTAAGGCCCAAACATGCATTTAAAAAACCAACCCAAGTGGTGCTACGAATTTTCAAGCCCACCCCACCATGGAACCTTCAAAGTCAAAAGGTGGTGGGCTATTTGTCTTTACTTTTCCAAAAGGGTGTGCTACTTGTCTCCTAAAGTCATGGGCAGGTGCCAAAGTTGTCAAAGTCATCATTTAGGCTTTTTGACTTATGGAAACTAGGCATTAGACTATTCTAAAGAGCCACCCAATGTGTGATTCGAATTTCAAGTTTCTTTGGCTACAAATAGCCACCCCTTGTACTCTTTGGGGAGCATGAATGAAAGTAATGTTATTATGGTGAGTTTTTCTTGCAACCTTTGTGTTCTTGCTTAATTCTTGACTTATCAAAGGATTGGTCATCCTTTGTGGCGTCTTGTGGCTACAGTTCTTAGAGACAAGTTCTCTTTGGGTTCTACCTTGACCATTTCTCCCTTCCTTCTCATTTTCACTATTCACACACCACATTCACTTGTTTTCTTGTGGCGATCCGAGTGTTCAACGCGCGAACATTATACAAGGTTCCTAGGACACTTCCTAGCGGGTCTTGCATCGCGTATCACCTAATTGGCTTTAATAGCCTAAGTGGCCTCAATTGTCATAATAGGCTTAATTGACCTCAACTGGCGTAATCAGCCTAATTGACCTAATTGACCTTAATCGACCTAATCGTCCGAATTGGTCTAATTGGCCTAATAGGACACAATGGATTAATAAAGCTAATTGGCCTCAATTTACCTAACAAATGTCAGTGGCCTAATTGACCTAATTGGCTTCAATGGTCTGATTTGCATCAGTGGCTTATTTTGCCTATTTGGCCCCAATTGGCCAAATTGGCATCAAGGGTATGATTTGTTTTGTCGGACTAATTGGCCCCAATGGCCTAATAGTCCTAACTGGACTCAATTGACCAAATTGGCATAAAATACCTAATTAGCCTCATTGGCCTAATAGGCCTAACTAGCCTCAATTAGACAAATTTGTGTCAATAACCCAATTGTCCTAATTTCCCCAATTGGACTTAATTTTCTAATTGGCGTCAATGGACTAATTGAGCTGATTAGATTTAATTGGCCTCAATGTCTTAATTGACATCAATGGCCTAATTGGACTCAATGACCAAGTTTCCCTAAATGGCCTAATTGTCCTCAATGGTTTAATTGGTCAAATTGACCAAATTGACCAAATTGGCCTCAATTGGACTAATTAGGGAAATAGACTTATTGTCCGAATTGACCTAAATGACCTAATCGGCATCAATGGCCTAAATAGCCTAAATGGCCTAATTGTCCTCAATTGGCCAAATTCGCCTCATTGGGATAATTAATCTACTTGGCCAAATTGACTTTAATGACTTAATTAGACAAATTGGACTCAATTTCCTAATTGACGTCAATTTCTAATTGCCATAATTAGCCTAAGTGGAGTAATTGACATGAATGGTCTAATTGGAACAATTGGCTTCAATGACCCAATTGGCCTCAATGGATTAATTGGCCTCAATTGAATAATTGATCTAATTGGACTCGATGGCCTAATTGGGCTTAATGAACTAATTGCCTTAATTACATATAATTGGCTAATTGGCCTCAATGACCTAATTGGAAAAATTGGATTAATTAACCAAATTTTCCTAATTGGCCTCATTGGCGTAATTGGTCTCAAGTACTTAATTGGCCCCAATGGCCTAAATAACCTAATTGGCCTAATTGGCCTCAATAGCCTAATTGGACCCAATGGAGTAATCGGTCTCAATGTATTAGTTGGCCTAAATTTCTTATTGGATTAATTTACCTCTATGACCTCAATTGGTCTAATTGGACCAATTGATCTAATTGGCCTAATTGGTGTCAATGGATTAATTGGCCTAATAGACCTCTATGACCAAATTGGCATCAATGGCCGAATTGGCCTAATTGGTCAAATTGACCTAATTGGACTCAATAGCCTTATTGGACTTAGTGACCTAATTGGCCTAACTGGCCTCAGTGGCCAAATTTTCCTTATTGGCCTAATTGGCCTCAATGATCTCAATTCTCATAATTGGTTTTAATGGCCTATTTGGCCTCGATAGCCGAATTTACCAAATTGGCCTAATTGACCTAATTTTCCCAATTGGCCTAATTGGCATCAATGGTTTCATTAGTGTCAATTCCCTAATTGGCCTAATTGGTCTAAATTGGCATAATTGGCCTTAATGGACTAACTGGATTGAATTGGCCTTATTAGTCTCAGTGGCATAATTGTCCAAATTGACATAATTGACCTAATAGGCCTCAATGACCTCAATTGGCCTAACTGGCATTATTAGCCTCAATGGTCAAATGGCATCAATGGCATAATTGGCCTAATTGGCCTCAATTGGCCTTAATGGCCTAATTTTCATAACTGATATAATCAGACTCAATGTCCTAATTGGTCTCAAAAGCCTAATTGGCCAAATTGGCCTCAATGACCTCAATTGGCCAAATATCCCTAATTGGTTTCAATGCCCTAATTGGCCTAATTGGCCTAATTACCTTAATTTTCCCAATTGGCCTTAATGGCCTAATACGCCTAATTAGCATCAATGACCTCCAATGGTATAATTGGATTAATTGATATCAATGTCTTAATTAGCCTAATTGGCATCAATTACATCAATTCACCTAATTATCCTAATTGATCTCAATGGCCTAATTAGCCTTAATGGCTTTATTGGCCTAAATAAACTCAATGGCCCTATTAGGCCAATTATGCTAATTTGGCCGATTGAAGCCAATTAGGCCAATTGATGTGGATTTTGGGAAATTATCCCTGCTGAGGCCAATTGAGGCCTATTAGTTCAATTATGTTCACTTGGCCAAATTGTCCAATTGAGGCCAATTGAGTCCAATTAAGGCCTATTAGGCTAATTGGGGGCAATTTGGTTAATTAGAATTCGGGTAATTAGGCCATTGAGGCCCATTAGGAAAATTAGGCACGCTAGCCCCATTGAGTCCAATTAAGCCAATTAGACCAATTTAGCCGAATTGAGACCAATTGCAGCCAATTGGGCTAATTGAGGCCAATTGGGTCAATTGAGACCAATTAGTCAAATTAGACCAATTGAGACCAATTGAGGTCAATTGAGGCCAATTAAGCGGATTGAGTCCAATTTGGTACAATTGTGGCCTATTGAGGCCAATTAGGCCAATTGAGCCCAATTAGTCCAATTGGGACCACTGAGGCCAATTAGGCCAATTGTGGCCA
Source organism: Viscum album (assembly GCA_963277665.1). NCBI lineage: Eukaryota > Viridiplantae > Streptophyta > Magnoliopsida > Santalales > Viscaceae > Viscum > Viscum album. The sequence goes on along the minus strand of OY728141.1, from coordinate 1,886,687,988 downwards.
ATTGATTCCAATTGAGGCCAATTAGGCCGATTGAGGACGATTAAGGCCACTTAGGCCAATTGTGGCCAATTGAGGTCAATTTGGCAGATTTCGCCAATTGAAGTTAATTGAGGCCAATCCGACCAATTATTCCAATTGAGGCCTATTATGCCAATTCGAACACTTGTTGAAAATTTAGCCCAATTGAGGCTTATTATGACAATTAGCCCAATTTAGCGAAGTGTGTCAGTAAGGAAAATTAGCCTAATTCATTCATTAATACAAATTGAGGCCTATTAGTCCAATAAGTTCAATTCATCCAATTGATCCATTGAGCCCAATTGAGGCCAATTGAGTCTTATTAGGCCCATTAGGCCCATTTTTTCATTAAGAATAATTGAGGCTGATTAGTCCAATGAAGGCTAATTGATGTCAATCCAGGTCAATTAGGCCAATTGAGGCCAATTGAGGCAAAATGAAGTCAATTATGTCAATTTAGGCCAATTTAGGCCAATTAGGGAAATTATGTCAATTAGGTCAATTAGGACAATTAAGCCATTGAGGTCAATTCGGTCATTATGCCTATTATGACAATTACTGTTATGCCAATTAGGCCAGTTAGGCCATTGAGGCCATTAGGGCCTATTATGTCAATTAGATAAATTAATCCAATTAGGCCATTGAGCCCAATTTAGATATTGATTCAAATTAGGCCAATTAGGCTAGTTGTGCCAATTTGGCTTCTTAGTCCAATTGAAACTAATTAGAAAAATTGTGGCCAATTAGGTCAGTAGAGGCCAATCCGGGACAATTAGTCCATTAAGGAGAATTGAGCGCAATCAGTCCAAGTATACCACTTGAGGCCAATTAGTCCATTGTGGCCAATTGAATCTAATTGAAGCCAATTGTGCAAAGTAGACCAATTATGTCAATCAGGCCAATTAGGCCAATTGAAGCCAAACATACAAGTTGAGGCCAAATAGGCCAATTAGGCAAATTGAGACCAATTAAAGCCGATTGAGGGCAATTGAGAACAATTTAAGCCAATTGAGGCCAATTGAGGGCAATTAGGTCAATTAGGTAAATTAGGCCACTAAGGCCAGTTATGCCAATTATGCCACTGAGTCGAATAAGGCCATTGAGTCAAATTAGGTCAAGTTGACCAATTAATCCAATTAGGCCATCGAGGCCAATTCGGCCAATTGAGACCAATTATGACAATTAAGTCATTGACGCCAATTAGGCAATTGAGGTGAATTCGGTCAATTATCCCAATTAGACCTATTGAGGTCATAGAGGGAAATTAAGCCAATTAGGAAGACATTGAGACCAATTAGGTCATTGGGTCCAATTAGGCCATTGAGGCCAATTAGGTCAATTAGGCTACTCAGGCCATTGAGGACAATTAAGAAGTTGAGGCCAATTAGGCCATTGAGGCCAATGAGCCCAATTAGGAAAGTTTGGTCAATTATTTCAATTAATCCAATTAGGCTATTGATGCTAATTATGTCATTGAGTCCAATTAGCCAATTAGGTCCAATTAAGCCAATTAGGCCATTGAGGCCAAATAGGCCATCGAGTCCAATTAGACCATCGAGTTGAATTAAGCCAATAAGGCCAATTATTCCATTGAGACCAATTAGGCCATTGAGGACAATTAGACCATTGAAGGAAATTAGGCCAATTAGACCATTGAGGTCAATTACTCCAATTATGTCAATTAGGCCATTGAGGCCAATTAGGTCATTGAGCCCAATTAGAGCAATTTGTCCACTTATACCAACCAGGCCAATTAGCCATTGACGCCAATTAAGAAATTGAGGCCAATTTGGCCAATAAAGTCATTGAAACCAATTTTTCCAATTGAGGCCAATTAGGCCAAGTAGGTCAATTAAGCCATTGAGGCTAATTATGCTAATTGAGGACAATTAGGTCATTTAGTCTATTTAGGCTATTGTTGCTAATTAGGCAATTTAGATCAATTAGGACAATAAGTCTATATCATGAATTAGGCCAATTCAGGTTAATTAGGTCAATTAGGGCAATTAGGACACTGGGTAAAATTAGTCATATTAAGCCATTAATGCCATTTAGGGCATTAAGGTCAATTAGTCCAATTAGGAAAATTAGGCCATTGATGCAAATTATGCCAATTGAGGCCAATTAGGACATTGAGTCCAATTAGGCCAATTAAGTCAAATTAGGTCAATTAGTCCATTGATGCCAATTAGAAAATTATGTCTAATTAAAAAAATTAGGCCAATTGGACCATTGACGCAAATTAGGCTAGTTAATGCGAGTTACGCCAATTAGGCCAATGAGGCTAATTAGGCCAATTATGCCAACTATGCCAATTGATTATAATTCTTCCTATTAGGATATTGAGGCCAATTAGTCCAATTAAACAAATTATACCCTTAATGCCAATAAGGGCAATTAGGCAAATTATGCCAATTGATGCCAATTAGGCAAATTACAACATTGAGTCTAATTAGGCCATCAAGGGCAATTAGGTCAATTATACCAACAAATCCAATTAGGCAACTGAGGCCATTGATGCCAATTGGGCCAATTAGGCCAATTAGGTCAATTAGGTCCATTGAGGCCATTGAGGGAAATCAGGACAATTAGGCAAATTAGGCAATTAAGCCCAATTATTCCATTGGGGCCAATTAGGCCAATTATCCCATTGCGGACAATTAGGCCAATTAGGACAATTAGGTCAAAGAGGCCAATTATGCCATTGAGACCAACGAGGCCAACTAGTTCAGTTAGGAAACTTAAACCAATTAGAATAATTAGGCCAATAAGGAAAATTAGGCCATTGATTCCAATTTGTCCATTGGGGCCAATTAGGATAATTAGGTTATTGCGACCAATTTGGCCAATTAGGCCATCAAGGCCAATTTAGCTAATTAGTTTAGCAATTGAGGCCAATTTGGACAATTAGACCAATTAGGTCATTGATGCCAATTATGCCAATTGAAGCCAATTAGCCCAATTAGGTCAATTAGGCCAATTAGGCCGTTGGGGATAATAAGGATAATTGAAGTTGATTATGCCAATTAGGCCAATTAGGGCATTGGCACCAATTAGACCAATTGAGGCCAATTAGGCCAATTAGGCCAATTTGACCAATTTGAACAAGTAAGCCATTGAGGCCAATTAGGCCAATTAGGATAATTAGGTCAATTGGGTCATTGAGGCTAATTAGGCCAATTAGACCATTGACTCTAATTAGTCCATTGAGGTCAATTAAGCCAATTAGTAAAACTAGGTCGTTGGCAAACATTTTACTGATTGAGACTAATTAGGTCAATTAGGACATTGAGGCCAATTCGGCCAATTGAGGACAAGTGGGCCAATGAAGCCATTAGAGTCAATTAGATCATTAACGCCAATTAGGCCAATTGAGGTCAATTAGGTATATTAGGCAATTGAGGCAAATTTGGCAAATTGTGTCATTGAAGTCAATTAGTCCAATTAAGATGAATCATACCGTTGATAACAGTTAGTTCATTGCGGCCAATTAAGCAAATTAGGGCAATGATGCTAGTTAGGACAATTGTGGAAAATTAATCCAATTAGGCTAATTAGGCCAATTAAGGCAATTAAGACCAATTGTACCATTCAAACCAATTAAGGCCAATTAGAAGAATTAGGTCAATTGAGGCAATTGAGGCCCATTAATTCATTCAATCCAATTGGGTCAATTGAGGCCAATTAGGCCAATTAGGAAAATTATGGCCAATTATGCCAAATAGGCCATTGAAGGCAATTAGTCCATTGAGAGCAATTAAGCCAATTAGGACATTAACAATTAACACCAATTTGACCATTGAGGCCAATTAACCCAATTAGACCAATTAGGCCATCGATTCCAGTTAGGCCAATAGAGGCTAGTTAGTAATGTTTGGCGATTGGGGCATATTAGGCCATAGAGGCCTATTAGCCCATTGAGACCATTTAGGCCAATTAGGTCAATGGATGCCAATTAGGCATATTATCCCATTGAGTCCAATTATACCAGTTAGGCTCATTTGAACAGTTATTTTATTGATGACAATTAGGCCAATTGGGGCAAAATAGGACAATTATGCCATTGATGTCAATTAGGCAAATTAGGCCAATGATGGTGGTTAGGCCAATTGAGGCTAATTAGTCCAATTAGACCAATTATTCCAATTAAGGCAATTGAGCCCAATTTGGTCATTCAAGCCAATAATGCCAATTGAGACCAAATAGGCCAATTATGCCAAGTATACCATAGACGCAAATTATGCGGTTGAGGTAAATTAGGTCAATTGTGTCACTAAAGCTAATTAGACCAGTTGAGTCCAATTAGTCCAATTAGGACAATTTGTTCATCGAAGCCTATTAGGCCATTAAGGCCAATTAGGTCATTGATGCCAATTAGGCCAATAGAGGCCAATTAGGCCTATTAGGTCATTGAGGCCTCTTAGTCCATTGAGTCCAATTATGCCATTTAGTTCAATTAGTCCAATTAGGACAATTATGACAATTAGGCCAATTAGTCAAATTAGGACAATTAGGCCAATTGAGGCCAATTGAGGCCTATTTGGCCTATTGGACCATTGAGGTCAATTAGGCCAATTATGTCATTGATGCCAATTCGGATAGTTGAGAACCATTAATCAAATTAGGACAATTAGGCCATTGATACCCATTAGGAAAATTGAGGCCAATAAGGCCAATTAGGCCAATTAGAAAAATTAGAGAAATTTGGACATTGAGGACAATTTGGACATTGAGGACAATTAGGACAATTGAAGCCAATTAGATCAATTTGGCCATTTATGCCAATTAAGCCAATTAAGGCCAATTCGGTCAATTAGTCCAGTTATTCCAATTAGGCCAATTAGGCCATTGAGACCAATTAGACCAATTGAAGCCAATTTGGCCTATTAGGCCATTAGGCCAATTGGGACAATTATGCTAATTATGCCAAATATGCCATTAATGTCAATTAGTCCACTTGACGCCAATTAGGCCAATTAGACCAATTATGCCGATTAGGCCAATTAGACGACCAAGGATATTGAGCCTAATTAGGCTAATTGAGGCCAATTAGGAAAATTAGGCCATTGATGCAAATGAAACCATTGAGGCTAATTATGTTATTTATGACAATTAGGACATTGACACCAATTAGGCCAATTGAGACCAATTAGTCCTATTAGTCCATTAAATATAATTAGTCTAATTGTCCAAATTGGTCACAATACCCTAGTTGACGTCAACGGACTAATTAGCCTCGATGGCCTAATTGACCTCAATTCCCTAATTGGACTAATTTGCCTAATTGAGCTAAGTGACCTTATTGGCCTCAATGTATTAATTGACCTCAATTTCCCAATTGGTGAAATTGGCATAATTTTCCAAAATGGGCAAATTATACTAATTGTCCTGAATTGGCATAATTGGTCTCATTGGCCTAATCGATCTCAATGGCTGAATTGGCCAAAATTGAACAATTGACCCAATTGGCCCAATTGACCTAATTAGCCCAATTGACCCTGATGCGTCGCCGGAAGCTCAAAAACGAGTAAGTGAAGAGGAGCAGCGTAATGTAGCCGAATGACCGAGGCTTAAAGGCAATGCCACCCGCCAAGGTTTCTCCACGCTTAAAGACAACGTCACCAGCGATGGAGATGCACCACCAATTCCGGGCAAAGGGAAGAGGCTAAAGCAAGAAGATTGCACAGCAAACTTCAAAATCCCGTCACATTCATCTATCCCCATTACAAAGGAGTGAAAATACAATATAAAGACAAAATAAATAAAGAAAAATGCTCCAATTCGAGTTACAAGACATGGGGAACCCAAAAGGCACATAAAAAGCATAAAATAACACTTTCCCATGCCATTTAATGACCCCACTAGCCAAAGTAGCGGGATTCCCTCTTAATGATGCTTTTCTCCACCTTCTCTCTCCTCATTAATGTGCAGCTACGAATTTCCACCATTTGCCATGTGGATAAATGATTTTGGGTCCCAAATAAGTGTGTTGTGGCCCACCATAGTGTTGGACATCAAGAAGTGTGGGCTGGTCCAATTCGAACAACAATTGGGCTTGGAATTTTTATCAAGCCCAAAATTATTCTCCTTGTGCTGAATCTGATCCATATCATTCTCCCCCGGTTGAAGAGGATTTGCCCTCAAATCCACGACATCATCTTCTTCAATGTAAGTAGATAAGTCCCCAATGTTGAATGTTGCAGAAACGCTGCCAAAATCATCTGGTAAATCAATTTTGTAGGCATTGTTTCCCACTCGTTCAAGCACTTTGAATGGACCTTCAGCTCGTGGTGCCAGCTTGCTCTTCCTTTTGGATGGAAATCTCTCCTTGCGAAGGTGAATCCACACTTTGTCTCCAGGTTGGAAAATAGCCTGCTTCCGATGCTTGTTTGCTCGCCTCTTGTATGCCTCATTAGACTTCTCTATTTGAGCACGAATAGATTCATGGAGCTTCTTCATCTGCTTTGTCTTCTCCTCCGCATCAATATTTACCTGAAAATCAAGAGGCAAAGAGCACAATTCTATAGGAGTGATTGGATTGATTCCATAAACCACTTCGAATGGAGAATGTCGGGTGGTAGCACTGGGAGATCTATTGTATGCAAATTCAGCTTGTGCAAGTTGCAAATCCCAATCTCTCATGCTCTTGTTCACCAATGTTCTCAGAATAGTGCCCAATGTACGATTGGTAACTTCTGTTTGCCCATCCGTTTGAGGGTGATGGGATGTGCTGAAAAGAAGTTTCGTACCGAATTTCCCCCATAATGTTCTCCAAAAATGGCTGAGAAATTTTGTGTCTCTATCCGAAACGATGCTGCGAGGAATTCCATGAAGGCGAACAATCTCTTTGAAAAACAATTCTGCCACTTTCACTGCATCTTCAGTCTTATGACAAGGTATGAAATGAGCCATCTTAGAAAATCGATCAACAACAACCATTATTGAATCTTTACCTCGCTGAGTCTTTGGTAAAGCCATAATGAAATCCATGCTGAGATCTTCCCATGGCTGCTCCGGAATAGGTAACGGAGTGTATAAACCAGGCTTGAAATGACTCTTTGCTCTTTGACATGTTCCGCATCTTGAAAGAATAGCTTGGACATTTGATTGCATCTTCGGCCAGTAGAAATGCTCTTTTAGTATCTCCAAGGTTTTATGGATGCCAAAATGACCAGCAAGTCCCCCTTCATGTGCTTCCCGAATAAGCAAGTCCCTGTAATTACCCTTTGGAACACACAACTTGTTTCTCTTAAAGAGAAACCCATCATGTACAGAATAATCCTCCACAAATCCATCTTGACATTGGATTAAAATAGAATTAAACTCCATATCATGCTGATAATCTTCTCTCATAAGCTGAAATCCAAGAATTCGAGCATCAAGAATTGTAAGTAATGCATACCTCCGAGATAAAGCATCTGCCACTAGATTATCTTGCCCCTTCTTGTATTTTGACACAAATGAGAATGATTGTAAGAATTCCACCCACTTTGCATGCCTCGAACTCAGCTTGTGTTGACCATTGATAAACCTCAAAGCCTGATGGTCAGAATGAAGAACAAACTGCTTCGGTCTCAAATAATGAGACCAATGATCTAGGGCTCTTATAACCGCATAAAATTCCTTATCATAGGTGCTGTAATTCCTCCTTGAATCATTCAGTTTCTCGCTGAAATATGCAATAGGGCGCTTGCTTTGGATGAGAGCAGCGCCTATCCCAACTCCACTTGCATCACATTCCACTTCAAAGACTTGATCAAAATCAGGCAACGCCAAAACCGGTGATTCACACAACTTTTTCTTAATGATTTCAAATGATTCATTTGCTGCCTTTGACCACTCAAATTTCCCCCTTTTCAAGCATTCAGTGATAGGTGCCATAATAGTGCTGAAATTGGAAACAAAGCGACGATAAAAAGATGCCAAACCGTGGAAACTTCTTACTTCGGTAATGGATTCTGGTTGTGGCCAGGACTTGATTGCTTCCACTTTTGATTCATCCACCATGATGCCTTCTTTGGTTACCACATATCCCAAAAACACCACTTCTGTTGAAAAGAACTCGCATTTTTCAAGCTTCCCATATAGCTTTTGTTTCCGTAGAACATCAAATACCCACCGAAGATGATCCACATGGCTCTCCACATCCTTGCTGTAAATCAAAATGTCATCCAAATAAACTACCACAAATTTACCAATAAATGGTTTCAGAACTTCATTCATGAGTCGCATGAATGTGCTAGGAGCATTTGAGAGGCCGAATGGCATGACCAGCCACTCAAACAATCCGCCTTTAGTTTTGAAGGCTGTTTTCCACTCATCCCCTTCCTTCATTCGAATCTGGTGGTATCCACTACGAAGATCAACCTTTGAAAAGATTGATGAACCATGCAATTCATCAAGCATATCATCGAGTCGTGGGATGGGATACCTGTATTTGATGGTAATATTATTGATAGCTCTACTATCAATGCACATGCGATACGTACCATCTTTCTTTGGCACCAATAATGCTGGAACAGAACACGGGCTCATGCTTGGCCTTATAAAGCCTCGATCCATCAACTCATCTACTTGCTTCTGCAATTCCCTTGATTCTCCAGGATTACACCGATATGCTGGTTTATTTGGCAATTGTGCACCCGGAACGAGATCAATCTGGTGTTCAATGCCTCTAAATGGTGGTAATCCTGCTGGAAGATCATTAGGAAAAACATCATGATATTCCCCAATTAAGGAATGAGCTAAAGGATGTTGATGACTCTTCTCCTCATGGCATGACTTTTCCATCATCAATAAAGCAAAAACTGGCTTTTGCTTATTTATGGCTTTCTCCACTTGAGCTTTGCTGATAAAGAGACTACCTTTGGGTACTTCCGGAACAGATTTTTCTTGCAGAGTTTGGGACGGCTTCAAAGGAGCAAGTGTGATATTCTTTTCCCCAGATCGAAAAGAATAAGTGTTCTTCCTCCCATCATATTTCACTTCCCTGTCAAACTGCCAAGGCCTACCCAACAACAAGTGACAAGCATCCATAGGAATAACATCACACAGTACTTCATCAGCATAGTTCTTACCAATGGAGAATGAAATTAGAACCTGTTTTTTGACTTGGAGTGTGCTCCCATTGTTCAACCATTGCAATTTATATGAGTGAGGATGATTCTGAGTTGGAAGCTTCAATTTCTCCACTAGTGTTGTTGAAGCCACATTTGTACAGCTCCCACTATCAATAATCACCATGCATACCCGCTGATTAATGGTGCAGCGAGTTTGGAACAAGTTTTCTCTTTGATCTTCTTCCGGGCAGATTTGAGCTTGCAAAACTCTTCGTAGCACCAGCATGTTTCCCACATCAGCTTCTTCCACAACATGTTCCTCATTTTCAGTTTCTTCACCATCATGTTCATCCTCTTTGATTGCCTCTTCAATTTCTTCAATCTCTTTAATAGTAATAATCCGGTTGTTAGGGCAATTGGCCTGAAAATGACCATACCCATGGCATTTGAAACACTTTCGATTCCCACGTTCAAAGGAGTTCGACTTCCCTTTTGTTTGTTCCATAGCCTTCTCTTTCCCTTTTTCCAGCATCTTGTTCCTTCCAAATTCCTTCTCAACAACACCAGATTTATTAGAAGAAATACCCTTATAAACAGTTGTACCTCTATTGTAGTTTTTGAGCGCCGGTGCCCTTGAGGTCCGCTTTTGCTTTTCCACCTTGATCGCCAGCTTGCAAACATCATCAAGTGAGCAGAATGATTGCAACTCCACTGAATGTGCAATTTCTTCATTTAATCCACCCAAAAACCTTGCAATTGTTTGCTCTTTATATTCTGGAACATCACTTCGCATCAATAAACGATCAAATTCCCGAATGTACTCTTCAACAGACTTATCTCCTTGTCGTAGGCTATGCATTCGAAAATAAAGATCTTGCTTATAATTCTCAGGCAGAAATCGTCTCCTCAAAAGCTTTTTCAACTTCTCCCATGAGCGTATCTTGCCTTTATCATCACGTTCCCGCTGTTTCTTCAGATTTTCCCACCAAAGTGATGCATAATCTTTAAATTTCAGAATGGCTACCTTGCACTTCTTCTCGTCAGAACAATTCTTAAATTCGAAGAACCGTTCGATTTCCCGCATCCAATCCAGAAAATCATCCGGATTCATACTCCCATAAAAATCTGGAATGTCGATCCTCAACCCTCTTTCAATGTCTTCATCATCTCTTCTTCTTCGCATATCTACCTCTGAATCGCTGGAATCATCACCATTTGCATGATCTTCATAAAATGGTGCTGGATTGCGTCTATTATGTGGTGATGGACGTCGAGGATGTCGCTGCGGTGGAGGGGAGTCAGGTCGCCGTGCTCTCAAAAGTTGAGCAAGTTGCTCACCGATTTGAGTAATTTGTGATTGTAGCTGTGCATTAGCTATTTCCCATGGAGCGGGAGGAGTAGAAGATCCGCTCTTGCGAGACATGATGGAGAGTAATAAGAAGAATGTGATAGAACTTACTCGTTGGAACCGCGCCTCTGATACCAATTGATGCGTCGCCGGAAGCTCAAAAACGAGTAAGTGAAGAGGAGCAGCGTAATGTAGCCGAATGACCGAGGCTTAAAGGCAATGCCACCCGCCAAGGTTTCTCCACGCTTAAAGACAACGTCACCAGCGATGGAGATGCACCACCAATTCCGGGCAAAGGGAAGAGGCTAAAGCAAGAAGATTGCACAGCAAACTTCAAAATCCCGTCACATTCATCTATCCCCATTACAAAGGAGTGAAAATACAATATAAAGACAAAATAAATAAAGAAAAATGCTCCAATTCGAGTTACAAGACATGGGGAACCCAAAAGGCACATAAAAAGCATAAAATAACACTTTCCCATGCCATTTAATGACCCCACTAGCCAAAGTAGCGGGATTCCCTCTTAATGATGCTTTTCTCCACCTTCTCTCTCCTCATTAATGTGCAGCTACGAATTTCCACCATTTGCCATGTGGATAAATGATTTTGGGTCCCAAATAAGTGTGTTGTGGCCCACCATAGTGTTGGACATCAAGAAGTGTGGGCTGGTCCAATTCGAACAACAATTGGGCTTGGAATTTTTATAAAGCCCAAAATTATTCTCCTTGTGCTGAATCTGATCCATATCAGACCCAATTTGCTAAATTGAACTAATTGGTCTAATTTCCCTCAATTTCCTAATTGGCTAAATTAGCCTCAAGGGTATAATTGGACTAATAAAACTAATTGCCCTAATTGGCCTAATCGGTCTGAATGACCTAATTGGCCTCGATGACTAAATTGGCCAAATTGGCCTCCATGGAAAAATTGGCAAAATTGGCCCAATTGGCCCAATTTACCTAATTGGCCTCAATGGTCTAATTGGCACAATGAACTATTTGGCCCAATGGCCCAATGACCCAATTGGCCTACTGGCCTAATTGGCCTCAATGGCCAAATTGGTCTAATTGGCCTAATTGAGCTTAATGGCCTAGTTGGCTTCAATGAACTAATTGGCCTCAATAGCCTATCGGTTATAATGACCAAATTGGATTCAATGGACTAATTAGCTGAATTGGACTCAGTGACCTAATTGGACTAATTTTCCTAAAAGGCCGCAATGGCATAATTGGTACAATGGCCTAATTTGCATAATTAGTCTTAGTAGCCTAATTGGCCTAATTGGTCAAATTAGAATAATTGGTCTCAATGGCCTAGTTGACCTTAATAACCAAATAACCTAAAAACCCTTAAAAACCCTAAAACCATAAAAAATCCTAAACAACCCCTTAATCCAGAAAAATGTGAAAAAAACCCTAAAATGCCTGAAAAACCAAAAAAATCATAAAAAATCCGACAAACATTTAATAACCCAAAACCCCCAAAAAATCCCCAAGGACCCACTAAAAACACAAAAAAACTTTAAAACCCCTAAAAATGTTTTAAAACAATGAAACACCTTTAAAACCCTAAAAACTAAAAAAACCCCGAAAAACTAAAAAAGTCCCTAAAAGCCCTACGACCCCTAAAAACCCATAAAAACCCTCAAATTATCTAAACACCCTAAGAAATCTTAAAAACTATAAATATCCAAAAAATCCCTAAAAGTCCATGCAAGCCTAAAAAACCCTAATAACCCATAAAAACCTTTGAGGACCATAAAACCCCTAAAAACATTAAAAATCCAAAAGGCCCACAAAAACACACTAAAAAAATATAAAAAACCCTTAAACCCCTAAATTTTTTTAAACTCTAAAAAACATAAAAGCCTAAAAAACTCAAAAAACCCTAAAAACCCAAAAATAACCTAAAACCCCTCAAATTTCATAAAACCTTAAAAAACTTTGAAAATTATAAAAATATTTATAACCCCTAAAATTCCATGAAAAAAATAAAAAAACCAAACCCCCCCTAAAAAAACCATAAAACCCCTAAAAACCCATAAAACCCCCAAAAAATCACTAAAACTCTAAAAACCCTTAAACCACTAAAAACGGTAAAAACTCTAAAAAACATTAAAATCCCTAACAAACTCAAAAAAACACGGAAATACCAAAATACCCAAAAAACCTAAAAAATAATAAAAACCCTAAACCCACAAAAGAACTTAAAACCCTCAAAATCCCTAAAACCAAATTGAAATAATTTTTCTAATGGTCCAAATTGGACTCAATGGACTAATTGGGCTCAATTGCCTAATTGGTGTAATTGGCTTAATTGGCCTCAATTAGGCTCAATACCTAATTGGAATAATTGGCCTAATTAGCCTTAATGACCAAATTGGGCTAATTGGCCTAATTGGGCTTAATGACCTAAATGACCTAATTGGTCTCAATTGTTCTATTTAGCCTCAATTGGTCTAATTGGCCTCAATGGCATAATTGGCCTAATTGGGCTCAATGACATAATTGGCCAAATTGGACTCAACGACCTATTCGGGCTAATTGGCCTAATTTGCGTAAATGGCCTCAATTGGCTAAATTGGCCAAAACGGCCCAATTGGCATAATTGGCATAATTGGCCTCAATAGCCTAATGGTCAGAATTGGTTAATGGTTCAAATTGGCCTCAATGGATTAATTGGAATAATTGGCCTAGTTTGTCTAATTGACCTTAATGACCTAATTAGTCTAATTGGTCTCAATGATCTAATGATCTGAATTGACCTCAATGGCTTAATTGGCGTAATTGGCCTAATTTGTCTAACTAGCCTCAATTGGCGTAATTAGCCTCAATTTTGCGAATTGACCTCAATTGGTCTATTTTGCCACACTGGTATAGTTGGCCAAATTGGCCTCAATGACCGAATTGTCATAATTGGCCTAACTGGCTTCAATGACCTAATTTTACAAATTGGCATTATTGGCCTCAATGGCCTAATTGGTCAGAATGACCTAATTGGCCTCAATTGTCTAATTGACCTAATTGGCATAATTGGCTTCAATAGACTAATTGACATAAAAGACCTAATTGGCCTAAATAGTCTAACTAGCTTAATTGACCTAACTGGCTTCAACGACCCAATAAAAAATTGCCCTAATTGGCCTTAATAGACTAATTGACAAAACGAACTAATTGGCCTAATTGATCTCAATTGGCCTAATTGGCCCCAATGACCTAATTGACCAAATTGGCATAATTAGCCTCATTTGGCATAATTGACCTCAATGACATAATTGACGTAAATGACCTAATTGGAATAATTGGCTTAATTGGTGTAATTGGCCTCAATTGGCCTAATGGAACACAATAGCTTAATTGGCCTAATTGGGCTTAATTGACCTAATTGACCTCAATGGCCTAATTGGCAAAGTTGGCCTAATTGGCGTAATTGGCCTTGATTGGCCTAATTTATCTCAATAGCCGAATTGAAATAGTTAGCCTAATTGGCATAATTGGTCTCATTTGCCTCAATTGGTCAAATTGGACTTAATGGCATAATTAGGTAAATTGGTCTGATTGCCCTAAATTGTCTAAATTGGCCTCAATGGGATAATTGGCCAAATTGGGAAAATTGACCTAAATGTCCTCAATGGTATAATTGGCCTAATTGACCCAATTTTCTTAATTTTCTTAATTGACCTTAATTGATGTAATTGACGTAATTGGCATAATTGGTCCCAATGGCATAATTTTATTCAATGGCCTTATTGGATTAATTAGCATTATTGGTCTCAAACGCCGAATTGGCCTCAATGGCCTAATTGGACTCAATTGTCCTAATTGGCCTAATTGACCTTAATGGCCTAATTTGCCTAATTGGTCCCAATGGAGTAATTGGGCTTAATGGTCTTGTTGGCCTAATAGGCTTAACTGGCCTCAATTGACCTAATTAGACTTAATTGGCCTAATTGGCCTCAATGTCCAAATTGGACTCAATTTTCCGAATAGGTCTTAATGTCTTAACTTTCCTAATCAGTTTTAATGGCATAATTGGACTGAACGACATAATTGGCTTAATTGGCCTAATTGGCCTCAATTGACCAAATTGGACTCAATTGTTATAATTGGCGTAATGGGCCTCAATGGCCTAATTCAACTAATTGGTCACAATGGCCTAATTGTCCTTTATGGCCTAATTGGTATAATTAGCCTAATTTTCCTAATTGGCCTAATTTGACATAATCAGACTCAATTGGACTAATTGGTCTCAATGGTCTAATAGGAATAATTGACATCATTTGCTTAATTGGCATAATTGGTCTCAATTGGCCTAATTATTCTCAATGGCCTAATTGGTCTAAGGTGTTCTAATTGGCCTAATTGTCCTTAATGTCCAAATTGGCCTCAATGGCCTCAGTGGCCTAATTAACCTCAATGGAATAATTGGCCTAATTCTCCTCAATGGCCCAATTGGTCTAGTTGGCATCAATGACCTAATTATCCTACTCGACCTAATAGGCCTAATAGGCCTCAATGGAATCAATGGCATAATAAGCATCAATGCCCTAATTACTCTAATTGGCCTAATTGCCCTAATTGGCCTAACTGGAATAATTGTCCTCAATGACCTCAATTTTCCTAATTGGATTAATTGGGCTTAATGGTCTCAATTAGAAAATTTGGCCTAATTTTCCTAATTGGCCTCAATGGACGAATTGGCTTAATTGGCACAATTGGCATAATTGGCCTTAATGAGCTCAATTGGACTAATTTTCCTAACTGACCAAATTGGCCTCAATGGCCTAATTAGTCTCCATAGACTAATTGGCCTAACTTGCCTTAATTGGCCTAATTGGCCTCAATTGATTAATTGAGATAATTGTCCTAATTGGTCTCAATGACCTAATTGGTGTCCATGCCCCAATTGGCCTTATTGTCCGAATTGGCCTCAACTAGCCTAATTGGCCTAATTGGCCCAATTGACCTAATTTTCCTAACTGGACTCAGTGGAATAATTGGGTTACTTAGCCTCAATTGGCCTAAATGACCTCAATGAACCAATTGGCCTAATTGTCCCAAATTGCCTAATTGACGTCAATGGCATAATTGGCTTAATTTTGCTCAATTTGCCTAATTTTCCTCAATGGCCTAATTAGGCTAATTGGCTTAATTTTCCTAATTGGCCTAATTGACCTAATTAGCCTAATTGGCCCTAGGCAAACTAGGCCTATTGTCCCAATTGTCCATAATGGACTAATTGGACAAATTGACCTGCTCTCCCTCAATCACTTAATTGGACTAATTGACATCACTGGTCTATTTGGTCACAATGGCCTAATTGGCCTACTTGTCCTCAATGGCCTAATCGGTGTCAATGCCCTGATTGGCCTAATTAGCCTCAATTGGCCTTATTGGCTTCAATGGTATAATTGGCCTAATTGGTCTAATAAGCTACAATGGCCTAATTGTCCTCAATGACCTCATTCTCCTAATTCACCTAATAGGCCAAATTGGGATAATTCACCTCAATTGAACTAATTGGCATAACTGGCCCTAATGGCCTAATTGGCCCTAATGGTCTAATTTTCCTAATTTTATTAATTAGTATAATTGGCGTCAATGG
Source organism: Viscum album (assembly GCA_963277665.1). Classification (NCBI taxonomy): domain Eukaryota; kingdom Viridiplantae; phylum Streptophyta; class Magnoliopsida; order Santalales; family Viscaceae; genus Viscum; species Viscum album. Next base: position 1,886,671,956 of record OY728141.1, on the reverse strand, counting down.
CCCAATTGGCCTCGATAACCTAATTTACATAATTGGTCTAATTTTCCTAATTGGCATAAATTGACCCAATAGGCCCCAATGGCCTAATTGTCTTAATTGGTCCAATTGGCCTAATTATCTGCAATGGCCTAATAGGCCTCAATTGCCTAATTTTCCCAATTGTCCTCAATGGCATAATTAGCATCAATGACCTAATTTATCTAATTTACCTAACTGGCATAACGAACCAAATTGGCCTCAATGGCCTAATGGGCCTCAATGATCTAATTTGCCTAATTGGCCTAATCGGCATTAACAGCCTAATTGGACTAATTGTCCTCAAGGGCCTAATTGACATTAATGGCCAAATTTTCCTAATTGTCTAGTTGGCCTCGATGGCCTAATTGTCCTCAATGGCCTAATTGGCATCAATAACCTAATCTATCTAATTGTCGAAATTGGACTAATTTCTCTCAATAGCCAAATGGGACCCAATTGGTTAATTGGCCTAAATGGTTTAATTGACAAAATTGGTCTAATTGGACTCAATGGACTAATTCGACTTAATTGCTTAATTGGCCAAATTATACGCAATGGCCTAATTTTCCTAATTGGTCTTAATTACCTAATTGGACTTAATTGGCTAATTTTCTAAATTGACCTAATTGACATAATTGGTATAATCTCAATGGCTTAATTAACCTCAATTGCCTAATTGGCCTGAATAATCTCTTTGACCAAATGAGGTCAATTAGTCCAATTAAGCAAATTAGGCCATTGGGGCCAATTGGGGAAAATTGGAACCATTAGGCCGTTGAAGCCAATTACCCCAATGAGGCCAATTAGGCCACTGAGACCAATTAGGCCACTGGGGCCAATTAGGCCACTGAGGCCAGTTAGGCCATTGAGGCCATTTATACTAATTATGCCACTTATAAAAATTAGGAAAATTAGGCTATTGATTCTAATTAGGCCCTTGAGGCCAATTAGGTCATTGGTGCCAATTTGGAAAATTATGCCAATTGGGCCATTAAGGCCAATTAGGCCAATTAGTCCATTATGGCCAATGAGTCCAATTAGGCCAACTTGGAAAATCTGGCAAATTAAGCCAATTTGGCCAATTTGGCCATTATAGTTAATTAGGCCAATTGAGGCCAATTAGTCCTATTAGGATATTTGGCCAATTTGGTGAATTAGGTCACTAAGGCTAATAAAGTCATTAATGCCAATAAGGCCAATTAAAAAAATTAGGCTAATTAGGCTATTGAGGCTAATTAGGTCATTGAGGCCAACTAGGCCAATTAGACATTTGGTGCCAATTAAGTTGTTGATTTCAATTAGTCCATTGAGGCCAATTAGGCCATTGAGGCCAATTAGGTCATTGAGAACAATTAGGCTGTTGTGGCCAATGAGGCCATTGAGGCCAATTAGGTCATTGATGCAAATTTGGAAAATTTGGCCAATTAGACCATTAAAACCAATTAGAAAAATCCAGTCCAATTATCCCAATTAGACTAATTAGGAAAATTAGGCGAATTAGGTCATTGAGGCCAATTAAGCCACAAGGCCAATTAGGCCAATTAGGCCACTAAGACAAATTACGGTAATTTGGCCAATTGATGTTAATTGGGCCAATAAGGCCAATTAGACCATTGAAACCAATTAGTCCATCGGGGCCAATGAGGCCAATTAGTCCAATGAGGTGTAAGAGGACATTAAGGCCAATTAGGCCAATTAGGACATTGAGGGCAATTAGAACATTGAGGTCAATTAGGCAAATTATGGCAATGAGTCCATTGAGGCCAATTGTGCCAATTATACCAATAGGCTATTGAGGCCAATTAGGTCATTGAGGATAATTATGTCATTGTGGCCAATTAGGCCAATTATGTAAACTAGGCTAATTAGGTCAATTAGGCTATTGAGACCAATTAGGCCAATTAGGCAATTGAGACCAGTTGGGCCATTGAGTCCAATTAAGTCATTGAGGCCAATTAGGCCAATTAGACAGTTGATGCTAATTAGGCAAATCATGCCATTGAGGCCAATCATGCAAATTGGCTCATTAAAGAAAATTAGGCAATTGAGGTGAATTAGGTAAATTAGGCCAATTAGGTAATTGATAACAATTAATCCATTAAGGCGAATTAGGCGAATTAGGCAAATTAGGTCATTGAGACCAATTCGGCCAATTAGGCCATTGTGACCAATTAGGCCAATTATGCAAATTAGGCCATTGAGGCCAATTGGGCCATTGAGGCCAATTAGGGCAATTATGTCAATTATTCCATTAAGGGCTATTAGGCCATTGAGGCCATTGAAGCCAATTATGTCAATTAGGCAATCAAAACCAGTTAGACCATTGAGGGGAATTAGGCAAATTAGGCTAATTAGGCCACATAGACTAATTAGTCCATTCAGTCTAATTAGGCCAATTAGTCTAGTTAGGCCATATAGGCCGATTAGTCCAATTATTACAACTATGTCATTGAGGACAATTAGTCCAATTAGGCCATTGAGACCAATTAGGCCAGTGAAGCTAATTAGGGCATTGAGGTAAATTAGGCCAATTAGGCCATTGATTCCAATTAGACAAATTAGGACGATTATGTAGTTGTGGACAATTAATCTAATTAGGCCAATTAATCTATTGAGCCCAATTTGGCCATTGAGGCTAATTAATCTATTTAAAATGATTCATTTGTTGCCTTTGACCACCCAAATTTCCCTCTTTTCAAGCATTCAGTGATTGGTGCCATGATAGTGCGGAAATTGGAAACAAAGTGAAGAAAAAAAAGATGTCAAACCATGGAAAGTTCTTACTTCGGAAATGGATTCTGGTTGTGGCCAGGACTTGATTACTTCTACTTTTGATTCATCCACCATGATGCCTTCTTTGGTTACATGCCGAAGATGATCCACATGACTCTCCACATCCTTGGTGTAAATCAAAATATCATCCAAATAAACAACCACAAATTTACCAATAAATGGTTTCAGAACTTCATTCACGAGTCACATGAATGTGCTAGGAGCATTGGAGAGGCCGAATGGCATGACCAGCCACTCAAACAATCCGCCTTTAGTTTTGAAGGTCGTTTTCCACTTATCCCATTCCTTCATTCTAATCTGGTGGTATCCACTACAAATATCAACCTTCGAAAAGATTGATGAACAATGTAGTTCATCAAGCATATCATCGAGTCGTGGAATGAGATACCTGTATTTTATGGTAATATTATTGATAGCTCTACTATCAATGCACATGGGATACGTACCATCTTTTTTCGGCACCAAAATGCTGGAACAGAACACGGCCTCATGCTTGGCTTTATAAAGCCTCGATCCATCAACTCGTCTACTTGCTTCTATAATTCCCTTAATTCTCCAGGATTACACCGATATACTGGTTTATTTGGCAATTGTGCACCTGGTACAAGATCAATCTAGTGTTCAATGCCTCTTAATGGTGGTAATTCTGCTGGAAGATCACTAGGAAAAACATTAGGATATTCCCCAATTAAAGAATGGGCTAACGGATGTTGATGACTCTTCTCCTCATGGCTTGAATTTTCCAACATCAATAAAGAAAAAACTGGCTTTTGCGTATTTATGGCTTTCTCCACTTGAACTTTTTTGATAAAGAGACTATCTTTGGGCACTTCCAGAACAGATTTTTCTTGAAGAGTTTGGTACGGCTAAAAAGAGGCAAGTGTGATATTCTTTTCCCCAGATCGAAAAGAATATGTGTTCTTCCTCCCATCATATTTCACTTCCCTATCAAATTGCCAACGCCTTCCCAGCAACAAGTGAAGCATCCATAGGAATAAACATCACACAATACTTCATCAGCAAAGTTATTACTAATGGAGAATGAAATTAGAACCTGTTTGTTGACATGGGGTGAGCTCCCATTGTTCAACCATTGCAACTTATACGAACGAGGATGATTCTGAGTTGGAAGCTTCAATTTATCTACTAGTGTCGTTGAAGCCACATTTGTACAGATCCCACTATCAATAATCACCATGCATACCTACTGATTAATGGTGCAGTGAGTTTGGAACAAGTTTTCTCTTTGATCTTATTTCGGGCAGATTCGAGCTTGAAAAACTCTTCGTAGAAGAAGCATGTTGCCTGAAAATGACCATATACCTATGGCATTGGAAACATTTTCGATTCCCGTGTTCAAAGGAGTTGGACTTCCCTTTTGGTTGTTCCATAGCCTTCTATTTCCCATTATCCAACATCTTGTTCCTTCTCATTTTCTTCTCACCAACACCAGATTTATTAGAAGAAATACCTTTATAAAAAGTTGTACCTCTATTGTAGTTTTTGAGTGCCGGTGCCTTTGAGGCCCACTTTTACTTTTCCACCCTGATCGCCAGCTTTCAAACATCATCAAGTGAGTAGAATGGTTGCAACTCCACCAAATGTGCAATTTCTTCATTTAATCCACCCAAAAACCTTGCAATTGTCTGCTCTTTATATTCTGGAACATCACTTCGCATCAATAAATGATCAAACTCCCGAATGTACTCTTTAACAGATTTATCTCCTTGTCGTATGATATGCATTTGGAAAAAAAGATCTTGCTTATAATTCTCAGGCAGAAATCATCTCCTCAAAAGCTTTTTCAACTTCTCCCATGAGCATATTTTTCCTTAGTCATCATGTTCCCGTTATTTCTTCAGATTTTTCCACCAAGGAGATGCATAATCTTTAAATTTCAGAATGGCTACCTTGCACTACTTCTCGTCAGAACAATTCTTAAATTTGAAGAACCATTCAATTTCCTGCATCCAATCCAGAAAATCATCCGGATTCATACTCCCATAAAAATCTGGAATGTTAATCTTCAACCCTCTTTCAATATCTTCATCATCTCTTCTTCTTCGCATATCCACCTTTAAATCACTGGAATCATCACCATTTGCAAGATCTTCATAAAATGGTGCTGGATTGCGCCTATTATGTGGTGATGGACGTCGAGGATGTCACTGTGGTGGAGGTGAGTCAGGTCTCCGTGCTCTCAATAGTTGAGAAAGTTGCTCACCAATTTGAGTAATTTATGATTGTAGATGTGCGTTAGTTATTTCCCATGGAGCAGGAGGAGTAGAAGATCCGCTCTTGTGAGACATGATGCAGAGTAACAAGAAGAATGCAATAAAACTTACTCGTTCGAACCGCGCCTCTGATACCAATTGATGCATCGTCAAAATCTCAAGACAAGTGAAGAGGAGCAACGTAATGTAGTAGAAGAATGCAGATCAAGCTTCAAAAATTCCTCTAATTCAAGAATCATCGTTATAAAGGGGTGAAAATACATTATAAAGACAAAACAAAGAAAGAAAAATACCCCAATTTGAGTTACAAGGCATGGGGAACCCAAAAGGCACATAAAAAGCACAAAACAACACTTTCTCATGCCATTTAATGACCCCACTAGCAAAAGTATTGGGATTCCTTCTTAATTGGTCTAACTAGCTTAATTGGCCTAATTGGTCTTAACAACCCAATTAGCAAAATTGGCCTAATTGTCCACAGTTGGCCTAATTGGCATTAATGGATTAATTGTCCAAATTGGTTGATCTCAATTGGCCTAATTGGCCCCAATGACCTAATTAGTCTAAATGTCGTAATTAGTCTCATTTGGCCTAATTGACCTCAATGGCCTAATTGTCGTAAATGACCTAATTGGCCTAATTGGCTTTATTGGCTTAATTGGCATCAATTATCCTAATAGAAATCAATGGCCTAATTGGCCTCAGTTGGCATAATTTCCCTAAATCCACATCAATTGGCCTAATTGGCTTCAATCGGCCAAATTAGCATAATTGGCCTAATAGGGCCATTGAGTTTATTTAGGCCAATAAGGCCATTAAGGCTAATTAGGCCATTGAGATCAATTAGGATAATTAGGTCAATTGACGTCATTGAGGCCAATTAGGCTAATTAAGACATTGATATCAATTAGACCAATTATACCATTGGAGGTCATTGATGCCAATTAGGCGTATTAGGCCATTAAGGCCAATTGGGAAAATTAAGGTAATTAGGCCAATTAGGAAAATAAGGGCATTGAAACCAATTAGGGATATTTGGCCAATTGAGGTCATTGAGGCCAATTTGGCCAATTTGGCTTTTGAGACCAATTAGGACATTGAGTCTGATTATATCAGTTATGTCAATTAGGCCATTGAGGCCAATTGAGGCCAATTAGGCCATCGATGTCATTTGGCCATTAAGGCTAATTATGCCAGTTAGGCCAATTGAGGTCATTGAGACCTATTAGGTCAATTAAGCCAATTTGGACAATTATGCCACTGAGACTAATTAGGCCAATTGAAGCCAATTAGTCCATTAAGGCCAATTTAGACCAATTAGGACAATTAGCGCATTGACACCAATGAAACCATTGATGGCAATTAGGCCAATTGGAAAAATTAGGTCAATTAGGCCAATTTGGTAAATTCGGCTATCGAGGCCAAATAGGCCATTAAAACCAATTATGAAAATTGAGATCATTGAGGCTAATTAGGCTAATAAGGAAAATTAGGCCACTGAGGCCAGTTAGGCCAATTATGCCACTGAGTCCAATAAGGCTATTGAGTCCAATTAGGTCAATTTGACCAATTAGGCCAATTCGGCCATCGATGCCAATTAGGTCATAGAGGTCTATTAGGCCAATTAATCCATTGACACCAATTAGGCCAATTAGATCAATTGGTCCAATTAGACCTATTGAGGTCCTAGAGGGAAATTAATCCAATAAGGAATTTAGGCCAACTAATACATTGAGACCAATTAGTCCATTGGGTCCAATTAGTCTATTGAGGCCAGTTAGGCCAATTAGGCTATTTAGGCCATTGAGGCCAATTAAGTACTTGAGGCCAATTACGCCAATGAGACCAATTAGGAAAATTTGGTTAATTAATCCAATTTGTCCAATTAGGTCATTGAGGCCAATTAGCCAATTATGTGCAATTAGGCCAATTAGTTCATTTAGCCCAATTAGGCCATCGAGTCCAATTAGGCCAATTATTCAATGGAGGCCAATTATTCAATTGAGGCCAATTAGGCCATTGAGGCCAATTGGGTCGTTGAAGCCAATTGGTCCAATTAGACCATTCATGCCAATTACTCTAATTTGGCCAATAAGGCCATTGGGACCAATTAGGTCATTGAGCTCAATTAGGACAATTATATCAATTATGTCAACTAGGCCAATTTGTCTAATTAAGCTATTAAAGTCAATTTGGCCAATTGAGGCCAATTAGGCCAAGTAGATTAATTAACTCATTGAGGCTAATTTGGCCAATTTAGGACAATTAGACCATTTAATCTTTTAGGCCATTGATGTCAATTAGGTCATTTAGGTCAATTAGGACAATAAGTTTATTTCCCCAATTAGTCCAATTGAGGCCAATTAGGTCAATTATGCCAATTTGACCAATTAAGCCATTGAGGGAAACTTGGTCATTGAGTCCAATTACGCCATTGATGCCAATTAGGCCATTAAGGCCAATTAGTACAATTATGTAAATTAGGTCATTGACGCAAATTATGCTAATTGAGGCCAATTAGGACATTGAGGCCAATTAAATCTAATCAGGCCAATTAGTCCATTGATGCCAATTAGAAACTAAAGTCCAATTGGGAAAATTTGGACAATTGGGTTATTGACACAAATTTGGCAAATTGAGGCTAGTTAGGCCTATTAGGCCAATGAGGCTAATTAGGTAATTTATACCAATTTGGTCAATTGAGTCTAGTTAGGCCAATTAGACCATTGGGGCCAATTAGTCCAATAAAATAAATCATCCCCTTGATGCCAATTTGGCCATGGGGCCAAATAGGCCAAATAGGCCATTGATGCAAATCAGGCCATTGAAGCCAATTAGATCAATTAGGCCACTGACATTTGTTAGGTAAATTGAGGCCAATTAGCCTTATTAGGCCATTGTGTCCTATTAGGCCAATTAGACCAATTCGGACGATTAGGATGATTAGGCCAATTGAGGTCAATTAAGCCTATTATGACAATTGAGGCCAATTTGGCTATTAACGCCAATTAGGTGATACGCGATGCAAGACCCGCTAGGAAGTGTCCTAGGAACCTTGTATAATGTCCGCGCGTTGAGCACTCAGATCACTACAAGAAAACAAGTGAATGTGGTGTGCGAATAGTGAAAATGAGAAGGGGAAAATGGTCAAGGTAGAACCCAAAGAGAACTTGTCTCTAATAACTCTGGTCACAAGACGCCACAGAGGATGACCAATCCTTTGATAAGTCAATAATTAAGCAAGAACACAAAGGTTGCAAGCAAAACTCACCATAATAACATTACTTTCATTAATGCTCCCCAAAGAGTACTTGGGGTGGCTATTTATAGCCAAAGAAACTTGAAATTCGAATCACACATTGGGTGGCTCTTTAGAATAGTCTAATTCCTAGTTTCCATAAGTCAAAAAGCCTAAATGATGACATAGACAACTTTGGCACTTGCCCATGACTTTAGGAGACAAGTATCACACCCTTTTGGGAAAGTAAAGACAAGTAGCCCACCACCTTTTGACTTTGAAGGTTCCATGGTTGGGTGGGCTTGAAAATTCGTAGCACCACTTGTGTTGGATTTTTAAATGCATGTTTGGGCCTTAATTAATGTAATTATAGGCCCGGATGCTTCCCCAAAGAAAGGGTGTGGGTCTCCTCTTGGAATTCCACGATTAACCCATTTAAGGCCTCCTTCATTCTCTTTGTCCGCTCCTTTGTCATTAGGCCTCCGATTCCACACAATGGGTCTTGTCCACTTGTGTGCATTCCGACCTCCACATCAAGTCCACCTCCAACCCCGTGATGCCCATGTGTGCCATGATCCTCATCATCTCCTCCCTCTTCAAAAGGATTCGTCCTCGAATCTGAAAATTCAAAGGGAGAAAGATCAGCAACATTAAAGGTGGAACTAAAATTCCCATACCTGTCGGGTAACTCAATCTTGTAGGCATTATCATTGATCGTCTCTAAGACTTGGAAAGGACCATCTCCTCGTGGATGAAGTTTTGATTTTCGTTGCTCCGGGAACCTCTCCTTCCTCAAGTGTACCCACACCAATCTCCTGGTTGAAACACCAATTTCACCGACCTTTGTTGGCGTGCTTTGCTGCTTGTTCATTCTTCCACTCAATGTTGGCCTTTACCTTTGCATGGAACTCCTGTACAAACTTTTCCTTCTTTTCACCTCCAACATTAGAAAATTGATTACTAGGCAAAGGTAAAATATCGAGTGGAGTTAATTGGTGAAAACCATACACAACATCAAACGGTGAAGCATTAGTAGTGGAGTGAACCACTCGATTATAAGCAAACTCAATGTGAGGTAGACATCTTTCCCAATGTTTCAGATTTTTTCTAAGGATGGAACGCAACAATGTAGAAAGTTTCCTATTGACCACCTCTGATGACCATCTGTTTGTGGGTGTGCAGTGGTAGAGAACAAAAGTTTGGTTCCAAGTTTTTTCCATAATGTTCTCCAGAAGTGACTAAGGAATTTGGCATCCCTATCACTCACAATGCTCTTGGGTAAGTGATGAGAACCATGTCGAAGGCACCAAGTTGTTTGCGCGAGAGGAAGAGTTGGATTTGCAAGGCCCAATGACACGAGGGAGATTAAAGAGGCTCAATGCTACAATGGGCGCACATATTGCTTCATTAAAGGCTCAATGGATCTTGCCTTGCATGGATGGAGAAAATGGGCCTATAATATCACCTATTCAAGCCCAAAATTGATGTTTAAAGCTTGGCCCACATGGTTGAACGAATTTGGATGCCTTGCCCACATGGAGGATTCTAGAAATGGCATCTTTGGACACCAAAGTCAAATCCGGTGGGCTATGCACTCAAAGTCAAATCCGGTGGGCTATGTTGGAAAGTTGTGTGCTACTTTTCCAAAAGTCTTTGTTGGCTTTTATCTTTTTGACTTTTAAGGGGACAATGTAGGTTTAGACTTTATGACTTTAGGGTATTGGACCATTGACCATTGTATCACCCCCTTGGCTATAAATAGTCACCCCATAGCATTGTATTGGCATTCAAGACTTAATTGAGAGCTTATGCTTTGTTTCTCTCCGTTGTGTGAGGATTGTTCCAAATTTCCCTTGCTCTTGTGCATTCTTGCCTTGTCAATCTACAAGTTAGATTGGTGATCCAAGATCACAAAGCCCTCAATTCCGTGCCTCAACCCAAGTGCGTTGTTGTGTGGATTGGTCATCACACCCCTCCCTTGAGTGCGTTGTCTAAGTAGTAGGTCACACTCCATATAGCATTGGTTGACTACTTTCTTCCACTATCCATACCCTTCACCCGTCACTTAGCCCCAAATCGCATCAGTCATCTGCCACCCTACGCCGTGAAGATCGGGCCACCCCGTGCGTCTCGCATCAGTTGGTATCAGAGCGTCGGTTGACATGGTAGGAACCTATCCCTTCTTTTACATTTGTTTTACCCATTCCTCTCCTTATCCTTCCATATCATCCACCCATTTAAAAAAAACTCATTTCTTGAAAACCTCCTGAATTGGCCTACATTGTGCAAGTGTGAAATATTATTGCATTGAGCCAATTATTCATCAATATTCTTTTCTCATTAGGTGATTTGTATCCAGAAAAAGAAAATCAAATTCTCTCAACTCATCATTTTGTGCTTTTCAATATTAAGCACATCCTTCCTTTGAGAGATTTAAAAAAAACTTCTTACTCTCCATTCATCATCTTGTGCTTTAAAACTCCAAGCACAACACTTTTGGGGGAGAATTGACAAAAAAAAGTGAAAAAAAAGCAGACACAATTACTCCATCTTCGTGCTTTTCAATATTAGCACTTTCCATTTCAATATTGGCTCATATTGTTATTAATTTTTCTCATCTTGCACAATTGGGCAAATCCCATACACCACACCTTTCCACCCATTTTCCACCTTTTACACTTATTTCAACCCCCTTTTCCACCCTTTACCATTTTGTTACATTTTACCACTCAAACGGGTTGTGTGAAACCATCCTCCGATGCAATCTTGGTTTGAGAAGGATTGGTGGCACGTGATCACTCCAAACAAGGTATTATACACTCCGTTACCTATTCCGGAGCAGCCATGGGAAGATCTCAGCATGGATTTCATTATGGCTTTACCAAAGACTCAGCGAGGAAAAGATTCAATAATGGTTTTTGTTGATCGATTTTCTAAGATGGCTCATTTCATACCTTGTCATAAGACTGAAGATGCGGTGAAAGTGGCAGAATTGTTTTTCAAAGAGATTGTTCGCCTTCATGGAATTCCTCGCAGCATCGTTTCAGATAGAGACACAAAATTTCTCAGCCATTTTTGGAGAACATTATGGGGGAAATTCGGTACGAAACTTCTTTTCAGCACATCCCATCACCCTCAAACGGATGGGCAAACAGAAGTTACCAATCGTACATTGGGCACTATTCTGAGAACATTGGTGAACAAGAGCATGAGAGATTGGGATTTGCAACTTGCACAAGCTGAATTTGCATACAATAGATCTCCCAGTGCTACCACCCGACATTCTCCATTCGAAGTGGTTTATGGAATCAATCCAATCAATCCTATAGAATTGTGCTCTTTGCCTCTTGATTTTCAGGTAAATATTGATGCGGAGGAGAAGACAAAGCAGATGAAGAAGCTCCATGAATCTATTCGTACTCAAATAGAGAAGTCTAATGAAGCATACAAGAGTCGAGCAAACAAGCATCGGAAGCAGGCTATTTTCCAACCCGGAGACAAAGTGTGGATTCACCTTCGCAAGGAGAGATTTCCATCCAAAAGGAAGAGCAAGCTGGCACCACGAGCTGAAGGTCCATTCAAAGTGCTTGAACGAGTGGGAAACAATGCCTACAAAATTGATTTACCAGATGATTTTGGCAGCGTTTCTGCAACGTTCAACATTGGGGACTTATCTCCTTACATTGAAGAAGATGATGCCGTGGATTTGAGGGCAAATCCTATTCAACCGGGGGAGAATGATATGGATCAGATTCAGCCCAAGGAGAATAATTTTGGGCTTAATAAAAATTCCAAGCCCAATTGTTGTTCGAATTGGACCAGCCCACACTTCTTGATGTCCAACACTATGGTGGGCCACAACACACTTATTTGGGACCCAAAATCATTTATCCACATGGAAAATGGTGGAAATTCGTAGCTACACATTAATGAGGAGAGAGAAGGTGGAGAAAAGCATCATTAAGAGGAAATCCCGTTACTTTGGCTAGTGTGGTCATTAAATGGCATGGGAAAGTGTTATTTTATGCTTTTTATGTGCCTTTTGGGTTCCCCATGTCTTGTAACTCGAATTGGGGCATTTTCCTTTATTTATTTTGTCTATATATTGTATTTTCACCCCTTTGTAATGGGGAGGCTTGAATGTGACGGATTTTGGAAGCTTATTGTGCTGTCCTATTGCTTTAGCCTTTTCCCTTTTCCCGGAATTGGTGGTGCAACTCCAGTGCTGGTGACTTTGTCTTTAAGCGTGGAGTGACCTTGGTGGGTGGCATTGCCTTTAAGCCTTTGTCAATTCGGCTACATTACACTGCTCCTTTTCACTTACTCGTTTTGAGCTTCTGACGACGCATCAATTTTGGAAGCTTATTGTGCTATCCTATTGCTTTAGCCTTTTCCCTTTGCCCGGAATTGGTGGTGCAAATCCAGTGCTGGTGACTTTGTCTTTAAGCGTGGAGTGACCTTGGCGGGTGGCATTGCCTTTAATCCTTTGTCAATTCGGCTACATTACGCTACTCCTTTTCACTTACTCGTTTTGAGCTTCCGGCGACGCATCAGATTCTCTTTTGTCTCTTCCGGGTTGGTGCGATATGCAGGGCGGTTCGGTAGTGATGCTCCAGGTATGAGGTCAATTTGATGCTCAATACCTTTAATGGGTGGCAAACCAGGTGGCACCTCTTCAGGAAACACATCTTCAAATTCCTGCAACAAAGACTGAACAACATGTGGCAAACGAGGTGTTAAGTCGTTAGTGTTCAACATCACCTCTTGGGCTAATTAGCCTAATTGGCCTAATTAGTCTTAATGACCAAATTGGGCTAATTGGACTAATTGGACTTAATGACCTAAATGACCTAATTGGTCTCAATTGTTCTATTTAGCCTCAATTGGCCTAATTGGCCTCAATGGCATAAATGGCTCAATTGGGCTCAGTGAAATAATTGGCCAAATTGGACTCAACTGCCTAATTTGGCTAATTAGCCTAATTGGCGTAAATGGCCTCAATTGGTTAAATTGGCCTCAGTGGCCGAATTGGCCTAAACTGCCTAATTGGCCTCAATAGCCTAATGGTCTGAATTGGTTAATGGTTCAAATTGGCATCAATGGATTAATTGGAATAATTGACATAGTTTGCCTAATTGGCCTTAATGGACGAATTGGTCTAAATGACCAAATTGGTCTAATTGGTCTCAATGCTCTAATGGTCCAAATTTGCCTAATGGTCTGAATTAGCCTCAATAGCTTAATTGGTGTAATTGGCCTAATTTATCTAACTGGCCTCAAGTGGCCTAATTCGCCTCAATTTTGCTAATTGACCTCAATTGGTCTAATTGGCCAAACTGGTATAGTTGGCCAAATTGGCCTCAATGACCAAATTGTCCCAATTGGCCTAACTAGCTACAATGGCCTAATTTTCCAAATTGGCATTATTGGCCTCAATGGCCTAATTGGTCAAAATGACTTAATTGGCCTCAATTGTCTAATTGACCTAATTGGCATAATTGGCTTCAACAAACTAATTGACATAAATGACCTAATTGGCCTAAATGGTTTAACTAGCTTAATTGGCCTAATTGGCCTCAACGACCCAATTAGAAAAATTTCCCTAATTGGCCTTAATGGACTAATTGACAAAATGAACTAATTTGCATAATTGATCTCAATTGGCCTAATTGGCCCCAATGACCTAATTGGCCAAATTGGCGTAATTAGCCTCCTTTGGCCTAATTGACCTCAATGACATAATTGACGTAAATTACCTAGTTGTTATAATTGGCTTAATTGGCCTCAATTGGCCTAATAGAACTCAATGGCTTAATTGGCCTAATTGGACTTAATTGGCCTAATTGACCTCAATGACCTAATTGGCAAAGTTGGCCTAATTGGCGAAATTAGCCTTGATTGGCCTAATTGATCTCAATGACCTAATTGAAATAATTAGCCTAATTGGCATAATTGGTCTAATTTGCCTCAATTGGTCAAATTGGACTTAATGGCATAATTATCCAAATTGGTCTGATTGCCCTAAATTGTCCAAATTGGCCTCATGGGATAATTGGCCAAATTGTGATATTTGACCTAAATGTCCTCATTGGAATAATTGGCCGAATTGGCCTAATTTTCATAATTTTCTTAATTGGTCTTAATTGGCGTAATTGGCCAAATTGGTCTCAATGGCCTAATTTTATCCAATGGCCTTATTGGTCTAATTGGAATTATTGGCCTCAAATGCCTAATTGGCCCCAATGACCTAATTGGACTCAATTGTCCTAATTGGCCTAATTGACCTTAATGGACTAATTTGCCTAATTGGTCTCAATGGAGAAATTGGGATTAATGGTCTTGTTTAATGACCTAACTTTCATAATCGGTTTTAATGGCATAATTGGACTCAACGACAGAATTGGCTTAATTGGCCTAATTAACCTCAATTGATCAAATTGGACTCAATTTGTATAATTGTCCTAATGGTCCTTAATGGCCTAATTCAACTAATTGGTCACAATGGCCTAATTGTCCTTTATGGCCTAATTAAAATAATTAGCCTAATTGTCCTAATTGGCCTAATTTGACATAATCAGACTTAATTGGACTAATTGGATTAATTGGTCGCAATGGTCTTATTGGACTAATTGGCATCATTTGATTAATTGGCATAATTGGTCTCAATTGGCCTAATGATTCTCAATGGCCTAATTGGTCAAATGTGTCCTAATTGGCCTAACTGTCCTTAATGGCCAAATTGGTCTCAATGGCCTCAGTGGCCTAATTGAACTTAGTGGAATAATTGGCCGAATTGTCCTAATTCACCTCAATGGCCCAATTGGTTAAGTTGGCCTCAATGGCCTAATTATCCTACTCGACCTAATAGGCCTAATATGCCTCAATGGCATAATAATCCTCAATGCCCTAATTGCTCTAATTAGCCTAATTGCCCTAATTGGCCTAACTAGACCAATTGTCCTCAATGACCTCAATTTTTACTAATTGGATTAATTGGCCTTAATGGTCTCAATTGGAAAATTTGGCCTAATTTTCCTAATTGGCCTCAATGGACGAATTGGCTTAATTGGCATAATTGGTATAATTGGCCTTAATGAACTCAATTGGACTAATTTTCCTAACTGACCAAATTGGCCTCAATGGATTAATTAACCTCAATGGACTAATTAGCCTAACTGGCCTTAATTGACCTAATTGAACTTAATTGATTAATTGAGTTAATTGTCCTAATTGGTCTCAATGACCTAATTGGCGCCCCTGGCCCAATTGGCCTTATTGGCCTAATTGGCATAATCGGCGTAATTTGTCTCAATGGTCTAATTGACTTCAATGGCCTAATTGGGCTCAATGGAATCAATTGGATTAATTGGTTAATTTTTCTAATTGGCTCCAATGCCCTAATTGTTCTCAATGGCCTAAATTTGCCTAGTTGGCATCAATGGCCGAATTGTCCCCAATGGTCTAATTGGCCTCAACTAGCCAAATTGGCCTAATTGCCCCAATTGACCTAATTTTCCTAATTGGAATCAATGGAATAATTGGCCAAATTTCCCCAATTTGTCTAATTGGCCTCAATGGCCTAATTGGCCCCAATGGCCTAATTGGTGTCAATGGCATAATTGGTTAAATTTTCCTCAATTTGCCTAATTTTCCTCAATGACTTAATTAGGCTAATTGGTTTAATTTTCCTAATTGGTCTAATTGATGACAATGGCCTAATTGACCTAATTAACCCAATTGGCCCTAATTGGCCTAATGGCCCTAGTTGGTTGAGTTGGCCTAATTGACATAGTTGGCGAACTAGGCCTATTGTCCTAATTGTCCATAATGGACTAATTGGACAAATTGACCTACTCTCCCTCAATCACTTAATTGGTCCAATTGACCTCAATGGTCTATTTGGTCTCAATAACCTAATTGGTGTCGATGCCATGATTGGCCTAATTAGCCTCAATTGGCCTTATTGGATTCAATGGTATAATTGGCCTAATTTCCCTAATAAACCACAATGGCCTAATTCTCCTAATTCACCTAATTGGCCAAATTGGGCTAATTCACCTCAATTTGGCTAATTGTTATCAATGACATAATTGGCATAATTGGCCCTAATGGCCTAATTGGCCTGAATGACCTAATTGGCCTCAATGGTCTAATTTTCGTAATTTTATTAATTAGCATAATTGGTCGCAATGGCCCATAGGCCCCGATAACCTAATTTACATAATTTGTCTAATTGGCCTAATTGGCATAAATTGACCCAATAGGCCTCAATGGCCTAATAGTCTTAATTGGCTCAGTTGGCCTTATTATCCGCAATGGCCTAATTGGCCCAATTGTCCTCAATGACATAATTAGCATCTTTGGCCAAATTTACCTAATTGACCTAATTGGCCTAATGAACCAAATTGGCCTCAATGGTCTAATTTTCCTAATTGGCCTAATTGGCATCAACAACCTAATTAGCCTAATTGTCCTCAAGGGCCTAATTGACATTAATGGCCAAATTTTCCTAATTTTCCTAGTTGGCCTTGATGACCTAATTGTCCTAAATGGCCTAATTGGCATCAATAACCTAATCTGTCTAATTGTCGTAATTGGACTAATTTGTCTCAATGGCCTAATGGGACCCAATTGCCTAATTGCCCTAAATGGTTTAATTGACCTAATGGACCTAATTCGTCTCAATGGCATAATTGGACATAATTTCTTAATTGGGAAAATTAGACTTAATGGCCTAATTTTCCTAATTGGTCTAATTGGTCTCAATTACCTAATTCGACTCAACTAGCTAATTTTCCTAATTGACATAATTGGCATAATTGGTATAGTCTCAATGGCTTAATTAGCCTCAATTTCCTAATTGGCCTAATTGGCCTGAATAATCTCTTTGGCCTAATTAGGCCAATTATCCAATTAGGAAAATTAGGCCATTGAGGCTAATTGGGGAAAATTGGGCCCATTAGGCCGTTGAGGCCAATTACCCCATTGAGGCCAATTAGGCCACTGAGGCTATTTATACTAATTAGTTCAATTATGAAAATTTGGAAAATTAGGATATTGAGTGTAATTAGGCCATTGAGGCCAATTAGGTCATTGATGCCAATTTGGAAAATTAGGCAAATTGGGCCATTAAGGGCAACTAGGTCAATTAGTCCGTTGAGGCCAATGAGTAAAATTAGGCCAACTAGGAAAATTTGGCAAATTAAGGCAATTAGACCAATTTGGCCATTATAGTTAATTAGGCCAATTGAGGCCAATTAGTCCTATTAGGATATTTGGTCAATTAGGTGAATTAGGTCATTAAGGCTAATAGAGTCATTGATGCCAATGAGGCCAATTAAAAAAATTAGGCTAATTAGGCTATTGAGGCTAATTAGGTCATTGAGGCCAACTAGGCCAATTAGGCATTTGGTGCCAATTAAGCTGTTGAGGCCAATTAGTCCATTGAGGCCAATTAGGCCATTGAGGCCAATTAAGTCGTTGAGGACAATTAGGTCGTTGTGGCCAATGAGGTCATTGAGGCCAATTAGGCCATTGATGTAAATTTGGCAAATTTGGCCAATTAGACCATTAAAACCAATTAGGAAAATTGAGTCCAATTATCCGAATTAGATCAATTAGGCAAATTAGGCGAATTATGCCATTGTGGCCAATTAAGCCATAAAGTCCAATTAGGCCAATTAGGCCACTAAGACAAATTACGCTAATTAGGCCAATTAGGCCAATTGATGTTAATTAGGCCAATATAGCCAATTATACCATTGAAACCAATTAGTCCATTGAGGCCAATGAGGCTAATTAGTACAAGGAGGTGTAAGAGGCCATGAAGGCCAATTAAGGCAATTAGGCCAATTAGGACATTGAGGCCAATTTGGGCATTGAGGTCAATTAGGCAAATTAAGTCAATTAGTCCATTAAGGCCAATTGTGCCAATTATACCAATAGGCCATTGAGGCCAATTAGGTCATTGAGGATATTTATACCATTGTGGCCAATTAGGCCAATTATGTCAACTAGTCTAACTAGGGCAATTAGGTCATTGAGACCAATTAGGCCAATTAGGCAATTGAGACCAGTTAGACCATTGAGTCCAATTAGGTCATTGAGGGCAATTAGGCCAATTAGATCGTTGATGCTAATTGGGAAAATTATGTCATTGAGGCCGATCATGCCAATTGGCTCATTAAAGCAAATTAGGCAATTGAGGTGAATTAGGAAAATTAGGCCAATTAGGTAATTGATACCAATTAATCCATTGAGGTGAATTAGGCGAATTAGGTCATTGAGGCCAATTGGGCCAATTAGGCCATTGTGGCCAATTAGGCTAATTATGCAAATTAGACCATTGAGGCCAATTAGGGCAATTATATTAATTATTCCATTAAGGACTATTAGGCCATTGAGGCCATTGAAGCCAATTATGTCGATTTGGCAATCGAAACCAATTAGGCCATTGACGGGAATTTGGCAAATTAGGCCAATTAGGCCACAGAGGCTAATTAGTCCATTTAGTCTAATTAGGCCAATTAGACAAGTTAGGCCATATAGGTCAATTAGTCCAATTATTACAACTATGCCATTGAGGGCCTAATTGGCCTAATTGGGTCGTTGAGTCCAATTAGGCCATTGAGACCAATTCGACCAGTGAATCTAATTAGGGCATTGAGGCAAATTTGGCAAATTTGGCCAATTAGGACAATGAGGCCAATTTGGTCATTAACGCCAATTAGCCCACTGAGGCTAATTAGGCCATTGATTCTAATTGAGAAAATTAGGCAAATTATGTAGTTGTGGACAATTAATCTAATTATGCCACTATGGCCAAATAGGTCAATTAGGCCACTGATGTCAATTAGGCGAATTAGGCAAATTAGGTCATTGATGCCAATTGGGCCACTAAGGCCAATTATGGCAATTAGGCTATTGAGGCAAAAAACTCTCCAAATTCTAAAACACCTTGAAAAACCCTAAAAACCCACCAAATTCAAAACCCCCCAAAACCCATAAAAATCCTAAAAACCCCTTAAAAATACACGAAAACGTAAAACCCCTCTTAAAACATAGAAAACCTCCTGAAACCATAAAAAACTTAAAAACCCATAAAAACCCTCAGAAACCACTAAAATTCTAAAAACCTTTATAACCCATAAAAACATTAAAAACTTTAAAAAACCTTACAAACCATAAAAAACCCCCAAAATCCAAAAAGACCCTAAAACACAAAAAACACCTACAAATCCATGAAAAAAATGAAAATCTCAAAATACCTAAAAACTCTAAAAACCCTAAAAGCAATTAAAATCATAAAACCCCCTAAAGAACCATGAAAACAGAAATAACCCTAAACGCATTGAAATCCATAAAAACCCAAAAAATATTAAAAACCCATAAAAACCCTAAAACCCAAAAGTCCCTAAAACCCCAACAACCATTAAAAACCCTAAAAATTCCTAAAAATCAGAAAACCACACAAAATACCTAAAAACCGTAAACAACCCTAAAAACCATAAAAATAAAAAAAAATCCCTAAAAATCCTTAAAAACATTAAAACCATGAAAACCTCATGAAAACCCTTAAAGCCCTTGAAAACTTTAAAAAACTATAAAAACTTTAAAACCCTAAAAAACTGAAGGAAAAAAACCAAAAACCCAAAAGACCATAAAAACCATAAAAACCCCTAAAAACTCGAAAAACCCTGCAAAACCCTAAAAACCATCAAGATCCCTAAAAATCTGAAACAACCCAAAAAACCATAAAAATCCTAAAAAAACCCTAAAAAACCTGAAAACATAAAAAACCCTGAAAAACTAGAAAAGCCAAAAAAAACATAAAAAACCTCTAAAACCCAAAAAAACCTAAAAACTATAAAAACCCTTAAAACCCCAAAAAATGTTAAGAACAACAAAATCCTTAAAACCCCTAAAAAACTCATAAAATCACTAAAACCTAAAAAAGTACCTAAAAAACATGAAAACCCTGAAAACCCCTAAAACCCCTGAAAACTGCTAAAAACCCTCAAAATATTTGAAAACCCTAAAAATCCATGAAAAGGTAAAAAACCAAAAAGACCATAAAAACTTCTAAAAACTCTAAAAACCCTTTAAACCCCTAAAACTTAAAGAATCTTTAAAAAACCTTAATACCGCTAAAAACTCAGAAAGCACCTAATAAACCAAAAGACCCTAAACACCCTAAATACCTTAAAAAACCTAAAAACCCTAAAATACCCTAAAAACCCTCAAAAAGCCCTCAAACAATAAAAAAAATCCTAAAAACCTCTGAAATCAATGAAAACCTGAAAAACCCTAGAATCATTGAAAAATCCAGAAAACCCATAATAACCCCTAAAAAACTCAAATAACACTGACAAACCATAAAAACCTTAAAGTCCCAATAAAAACTGAAAAAACCCATTAAACCCCAAAAAGACCCTAAAACACCCCCAAACCCCCCAAAACCCATAAAACCCCTCAAATCCCCTAAACACCCTAAAAACCCAAAAAAATATAAAAATCCAAAAACACCCTAAAAGTCCATGAAATCATAAGGAACCCTAATAACCTTGGAAACCCCGGAAGACCATAAAACCCCGAAAAAATCTTAAAAATCCAAAACAAACCATAAAACCCAATAAAAATTATAAAAACCCATAAACCCCAAAAAACATTAAAAAAATCTAAAAAACATAAAAACTCTAAAAGACATATAAACCCTAAAAAACTCAAAAACCCCCTAAAACCCCTAAAACCCGCAAAAAACCCTAAAATCCATAAAAACCTCATAACCATAAAAAACATCAAAACCTCTAAGAAACCAAGAAAATGTATAAGCCCCTAAAAACCCTGAAAACCATCAGAAAAACATTAAAAACCATAAACCCTTAAAAATCCTAAAACCCCATAAAACCCCTAAAAACACTAAAACTCTAAAAATTTTGGTTAAGTATACCAATTAACATAGTATATACGCCTGTGAAAAATATGAAATGTTTTTAGCAATAATTAACATAGTATATCAGCTTCTGTAAAATCAAATCATGAAAACATACCTCATGTATACATTTATAACTCAAGCGCCTAGCCAGTCGTATGTGATGATTTTAGCTACAGCGTCAGCACTAACGAAATCTAATGTTTCCTCTCCGTACATATCTTTTTCACAAACAATTGTGTGACTCTTTCCACCTTTCATTTTCATATCCATATGAGCTTGCAATGATATTAAAGGTGGATATAGAACGGGCGGGGTGAAGGTGCTCTCAGTAGATCGTTTTGATCGGTTGGTTGATCCTTTTGAGCCGCTCTTTCATTTTAGCTCATCCATTTTGTCCTTCTATAATAACATTCATCAGTTCAGCCCTTTTCTAATTTAATGTTAAAGGTTCTGCTTGAAAAATGAATTGGAAATGAATACCTCCAGGTCGACATGTTTTTTTACAAGATTCGACGGCCAAGCAACGAATGTTCCAACAACTTTTTCCACCGTATGAATGTCATCATCGTCATTTGGTAAGGGTATCTCGGTGCTTGGATCATGAGCTACGTTAATCGAAACTCTGACATGACCGATTGGAAGTGGTCTGGAGTGTAGCGTGTCATTCTGCATATTGAACACCGTAGCCCTCCCTACAAGGTGATGGGTGGGAGTTGACAGATATAAATAACAGTCATTTTCACACTGTAGAATATCATTATAAGAAAGGTATCAGTGTCTATGTGATTAAAATTTCACAGAAACAAATATTAAAACATTGATTATCTCGGTTAAGTCAGGTCTTTGAGCGGAATGGCTCCCCTCAAAGCTGGTGGGGGTGGGGCTGGATCTTCTCGCATGGGTTGTTCTTGAGTTGTTTGTTCTCTTCGCCTCTCCCCCATCAAAGTTGCTAGCAAGTCTCCCTAACTTTTGATTCTTTCTTCAAGGCTAGCTACTCTATCTCTCATTATTTTCATTTCTTCAGTTTTTTCATCCTCTTGTTTTTTTTTTCTGAAAATATGTCCGGGGTGTCACCCCAAAACCCACACCTCTGATGCGGCCATACTGTTATGGCTGTTTCAAGGCCGCTGAAAGTATGTCTGCATCCGGTGCGGGTGTTGTTGATTCCTGTAACTATGTCAAATAGAAAATATGGAAAAATAAGTAATCATTGTTATGTAATAGTGAATTAAAACAAAACAAATTTATATTATGTCATACTTACACATGTTTCCCACACTTTTTGTGTGTTTTCATCTACCAGTTTCCCCTCTTTAGTAACACAGGCCTCCTTTCATAGCACATGGCGTGGGATGGAAGTGGCTTGAGATTTTGATTCATCAATCTACATATAAACAGAGAAACACGGTTATAGTGTTGTTTTATGTCACATAAAAGTATTACAGTACTTTTAAAATACGTACCAATTGTTTTTTCAATTGAAGCATACCCGAGCCTTGCTTTACGGTAGGGGTACACTGGTTTTGCTGCCCGTTATTTATTTTCAGCACTCAGTTTCTGTTTCATAAATAAAAAACTGTCAATCAAAGTATTGAATACAAGCAATGTTAAACAACGTGTAACCAAACACAATGTACCAGAAAAGTCTGCTTTGCACGACGGTTGCAAAACACATCCCACGCTCCTTGGGATATCAAGTGTGCATAAAGAGGAGGTGGGTGCAGCTTGATTTTCCTTTCAACATCTTTCAGATGATGTTTCGTTAAAATGGTGTGAAAGCCTCTATAAACCCTTCCTATCAGTCTTAATACATATTCTTTGTGTGAGACATCTACTATAAATGCACTCTGTAAGAGATGATGAAGAGTTAGTTAATATAACAATATTTTATTTTATTTTATTTTCATAAATTAAATAATGTTACCGTAATCTATTCACACATTAATGTTTTCAGCCCGCTGACAACATGGTACCATGACTCTACATCAATCGACACGCGTTTCCATCTTTTGTTTTGCTAGATGTATTTAGCAACGTGTCGATGACACTATCAAATACATTTTTTTCTACATGCATAACATCAAGAAAATGTCTGATATACAGACAATTCCAGTATTGTAATTCAAAAAAAACTGATCACTTTTTCCAACCGATTTTCGTAAGTTTTTTCGAAGCCGGTTTACCAAAAGTAGTACCCACATTTTTAACTTTCTCAAACAATTGATCACTTGTTAGTGGAGATGGTGTTGTACGTTCTTCTGAACTTCCATTGAATGATGTCATCCAAGAACGGTACTTATGTCGTCAGGGTAGAAATCTGTGATGTCCTAAAAACACGGTTTTCGATGAATGTTTCAACCTAATTGATTGTGTACCTTGTTTGCAAATGGGACACACTTGAGTTCCTTTAATACTATATCCTGACAAATTTTCATAAGTAGGGAAGTCATTTATCGTCCCGTACAATATGGCTTTCAAAGTGAAATCTTCCTTTCTGTAAGCATCATAAAATGTAACACCTGAATCCCACAATAATTTCAAATCTTTGATTAATGGAGCTAAATAAACATGAATATCATTACCCGGTTGTTTTGGTCCTGATATTAGAATAGATAACATGATGTATTTTCGTTTCATGCATAACCACGATGGTAAGTTATAATTTACCAACAATACCGGCCATGCACTGTGACTATTGCTTTGAAAACCAAAAGGATTCACTCCATCTGTAGATAACGCAAGAAGAAGGTTTCTCGACTCGTTTCCAGATTCATGATACTCATGATCAATTCTCTTCCACTGAGGAGAGTCTGTCGGGTGACGTAGTATCCAATCTTTAATTCTTGTATCTGCATGTCATGTTAATTGTTCTGCAGTCTCCTCACTTTCATATAGGCGCCTAAACCTTGGAATGATTGGAAAGTACCATACAACATTAGTAGGACTGGATTCATCTTTCTTGTATCCAGAAGCACCACACTTTGGACATTCTTTAAGCGATTTTTGGTCCTTGAGAAACAGTATACAGTCATTCGGGCAGGCGTGTATGCTTTTAGAGATCATACCCATCGAGTGTAACATTCGTTTGGCGTCGTATATTCGGCTCAGGAGCTCATTATATTCTTGGACCATGTCATTCAGTAGAGCAAGTAGTTTCGTAAAACTGGCATTACTCCACCCGTTGTCTGCTTTCAAATTATACAGCTTCAGTACGGCTGATAATGCTGTATATTTAGTGCAACCGGTATACAATGGTGTCTTTGTACAACTTTTTAACTTCTCAAACAATTTTGGGAAATCATGGAGTTCATCTTCGACGGTCCTTGTCATTTCCTCAATACGATCTCCATCATCATTCACATCTGTAATCACATCCTCCATAAGGTCATCTTCATTGTTCATGTTTGTAATCATATCAGATGATCTATAAAACACAGTGTTATCTCAGCCACTACCTACATTCGTTGTTTCCCCGTGTTTATTCCGACATGTATAACTCTGATCTATTTCATGACAGATCAAGTGTCCGTCCAACTCCTCTGGACTAATTTGTTTTGAATAACAACAGCGTAAACACGGACAAAGAATTTGAGAAGGTTCACATGCATGATCTTTTTCAAACTTGATAAACTCTTTCACGCCTTCTTCATACTCTTTTTTCAACTGATTGGCATTCATCCATTCTTTATTTATATTCATCCTATTTGAAATCCATAGGATGGATATATAGGTTAGGGGAGAAGGAATATGAGTATAATTTAGATAAAAAACTAGATACTTCAAAAATGGTGGGGGCGTGCTCATTAATAGCAACTCTTGGGTGGTTCTTGGGATTCATCCATTCTCTTCCTCTCTTCGAACCCCCCTGATGAGGGGTGGTTCTTGGGAGTTTTTTATAGTGCGTTAGTGAGTTCTTCCCTCATACTACCTCCATTACTATTATCCTTTATTTCCCTACGATTTGGGATGATTTTAACTAGGATTTGTGTGATGATTTCACTATATCATCTTCAAATCAATTCAGATGATGTAGATTTTGTTTGTATTGGTTAGAGGTTATCCTCGTATGATGAACACACCATGTTTTGTGTGGTTTAGGTGGTGTTGTGTTTCCCAGTGAGTTTTTAAAAGATTATTCCTAATTATATTAAGGTGAATAATTAATTATAAGTTTTGATAATTAATTATTTTGGAATTGTGCCTTGAGATTGGGTCTCAATCATTAGTACAAGATTAGATAAGGCATGTATAGTCATGGTTGAGGATGAGTTGATCTTGGTGAGGGGGTTACTCTATTTTTTGAGGTTGGTGGACCCTATAATACAAAATCATGTTCCAATTTATGCATGATTGTGCATTCATGCATGAGTGTATGTGTTTCAGTGAAAGGGATAGAAATCAAGAGCAACCAAGGTAAATAAATAGGGTGTTTTTGATCCACCAAGAGATAGAGTGAGGGATCTATTGAATGTTTCTGATTTTGTGATCATCCAGAGATTATGTCTCCATAGAGTAGTTGTGTTTATGAGAGGATCGAGTTTGGTAGGAGATTTGTATAGCCTAGTTAGGTTTTCTAATGCTATTTGAGTAGGTATTAGAGTCTTAGGCCTAAAGAAGATGGATCATATAGTTTTATATCTCACGTATGATGAGGAACACCCTCTTAAGGATATATAAGAGTCATGGTGTGTGTGATGACTAGGATATTCCATATATGGATTGGTGAAGTGTGACATAGAGGATTTCCTCCTTATAATTGGATTAAGGGATCTCCAAGGGAAGATATGATATGGTACCTAAGTGAGGGTCATGGTAATAGTCTAGATGACTTAGCATAGGGTATCCAAGGCTCTTAGTGTGAGTTTCTTAGGATGGTTATTATTTTGTTTTAATGAGTTTTAATGTGAGAATTAGAAGATGATATAGACTAGACTATCGAGGCCTAGATTGTGGGTTGTAACATTACCATGTAGAGATGAGTGTGTGTTGGTATCAATGAGTAGAGATGGGTTAGGTTTGTAGAACCCAGTAGATTCCCTTATAGGTGGAATTAGAATGTTGATAGGTTGGGAATAATTTTCATGTATAACCAAGATGGTTTTAAGGAGATTATTATGCAAGGCTAAATGGATGGTGACTTTTATCATTTATGGTCAAACCGACTAAGAGATTGGGACTTCATATGACTTTCACCTAGTTGAAGTATGACCATCCATGGGGCCCACCTATTGATTATGTTGTTTAGCTAGTAAAAGAGGTTGGCTATCTAGATACCCTCCTTAGATTACTATTTATATGTTTTGTGGCATGAGACAAGATGGATGGCCTTTATTTAAGTGATAAGGTGTTGGTAGGACCCTACTTTGAGTGAGAAGGCATTGGTCAAATGGGATTGGTGTGTGACTTCCATGGGATCCACCTATTGATGGTGCATTTTGACTTGTAATAGAGGTTGGATATTGTGATTCCCTCCTTAGATCATTTTTTGTATGATAATATGATGTGAGATATATAAATGGGGATCACTTCATATTGGTTTGGAGTAGTTTTGTGAGAGGTTATCTATAGAGATTCCCTCCTGGTTTTTATGTGATGTGATGGTGAGACCCACCGTAAGTGAGATGGGAGCAGCTACTATGTTGTGGAGTTAGAATATATGTGAATAACACCCAATGTGAGAGGTTGGTGGCACTATTATGTTATAAGAAATGATGTGATATTTAAATTGGTATATGACCCAACCTAGAGAGAGTGGGTAGTGGGAAGAAATTGGTAGAAACCTTATTAAGGTTCATTTTTTTCGAACCCAAGGAGAATAGTGTACAATATGGTGTACAATATAGAACATACTAAACATATGTCTCATCCCGTTGGCATGCATCACCTGATGACATGAATTCACCAACATAGACAGCTCAAACCCTGCCGGGCCTAACTATGGGGTAGTATCCAAAATCAGAAAAAGATCCATACTAAGGGCCACTAGACAGAGTGAAATCCTAATCTAGTGTAACAACCTTTCACAAAAAATACTCTCTTTATTCAGGTTTCTTTCACAAGGCTATAATGGGGAGAGCTAATCAAGACCAAACAAGTAACCAACCACATATACATGTGTCACACACACAAGAATCACGCCAAATCACCCCAAGGAAGCATCCCTTGCCTTTTAACCAATATTTCATGAGGAAGCCCCATTCAAGGGCCTCCTATCACATTCAATATAACCAGGGAAAAACTTGGTGTGCATTGCTTAATAAAACAATGCCATATACATTAAAATAAGAAGGAAAAGAGCTCATTTCATATCAAACTATTATCCTAAAAATCAGACATCGCTAATTAATATCCATGTAAGGTTTGAAAAGATAGAAATCATTGATTCATAAAGACTTAGATGATTCCACCTTAGAGCCGCATGGTTTGAATAAAACTGTGTACAACCCATGAAACTCAAACTCTGTAAGTCCAAAATGAACTAAAAAACGAACTAGCTTTAAGAGGATTCATAATTACCTATTAACAATTTACCTAAACTGTGCAGTGGAGGCAGCGAAGAGGCAGCGCAGAGGCAGCGGAGGAAGCGGAGGCAGCTCGGAGGCAGCGGAGGCAGGGGAGTAGGCGGAGGAGGAGGAGGAGGAGGAGGAGGCGCTGGTGGAGGAAGAGGAGGAGGCCGCGGTGGATGAGGAGGAGCAGGGAGAGCCGCGGTGGAGAGGAGGCAGCGGAGTGGGTGGAGGAGGAGGAGGAGGAGGAGGCGCCAGTGGAGGAGGAGGAGGAGGAGGCCGCGGTGGAGGGAGGAGCAGCAGTGGAGAGGAGGCCGCAACGCAAGAGGAGGAGGAGGAGGAGGAGGAGAAGTAGGCGTCGGAGGATGAGGAGGAGGCGGCGGCCGTGGCAGAGGAGGAGGAGAAGGAGGCGGCGGCCGCGATGGAGTGGAGGCAGTGGCAGAGAGGAGGCAGCGGCGTAGGGTAGGGCTTCCGCGAAGGCTTGACAGGGTGCTGGGAGGAGGACCCAATGGATTTTATGAATCCCGCATGGACCTTTATCAGCGCTAGTAAAAATTGCTGATAAAGGGGGTCTTTATCAGCGCTAAAATGAAACGCGCTGATAAAGAGTGACTTTATCAGCACCTTTTCATTTTAGCGCTGATAAAGAGGCCCTTTATCAGTGCTTTTGTAGCGCTGATAAAGAGGCCCTTTATCAGTGCTTTTGTAGCGCTGATAAAGATATAGTTTATCAGCGCTAATAAAAGCGCTGATAAATGTATGAATTTAATAATTTCTTTATATTATTATATATTTATTTAAAATGATATTTATGATAAATATATATATATATATATATATATATATATATATATATATAAATTAATAATTATAACTCTAAATAAATATATCTCTATTTATACTTAGAAAATTATTTGAAAGGTATATTTATATATATATCATTGAAAATATAATAAAATATATATTTATTTTTTAAATATAATTTAATTTTAATTATAAGTGTACATTTTTGATAACATATATATCATATGGGTAACATAATGAATTATAAATCAACAACACATCAACGTGATATGTAATTATACTCTATATATAAATGAACTTTATTCATGCACATATATATATGCATGTATAATATATTCATTGATCCCAATTCACTGGAAAATACATATATATTCAATAATTTTAATTATACATATACATTAATACGTATTATATATTTATAAATAAAACAAATGAATTATATAAACAAATATAATAAATAAATATATTAAATATAATGAATTAATAAATCTAATAAATATAATGAATCAATAAATCTAATAAATCTTATAAATCTAATAAATATATTTATTATTAATGTTATAATTATTTAATTATATATATATATATATAGTTATAACATGTGTTTTTTATTTAATGTATAAAACAAATATTATCAGCGTTAAGAAAAGCGCTGATAAATGTAACCTTTATCAGCGCTAAGAAAAGCACTGACAAAGGGTACACCTTTATCAGCGCTTGTATTAGCGCTGATAAAGGATACATTTATCAGCACTTTTTTTTAGCACTGATAAAGGCCTACCCCGTTATCAGCACTTTTCCGTTAGCGCTGATAAAGACAGGCGCCTGCCTTGCCCAGTTTTTTGGTAGTGTATGTCATTGAGTCTAATTAGCCAATTAGGTCCAATTAGTCCAATAAGGTCATTGAGTCCAATTAGGTCATTGAATCCAATTAGGCCATCGAGTCAAATTTGGCCAATAATGCCAATTATTCTATTAAGGCCAATTAGGCCAGTGAGTCTAATTAGGCCATTGAAGTCAATTAGGCCAATTAGACCATTGAGCTCAATCACTCTAATTATGTCAACTAGGCCATTGAGGCCAATTATGTCATTGAGTCCAATTATACCAATTTGGACAATTATGTCAACTAGGACAATTAGGTCAATTAGCCATTGACGCCAATTAAGAAATTGAGGCCAATTTGGCCAATTAAGTCATTGAAACCGATTTGGTCAATTGAGGCCAATTAGGCCAAGTAGGTCAATTAATCCATTGAGGCTAATTAGGCCAATTGAGGACAATTAGTCCATTTAGTCTATTTAGGTCATTTATGTCAATTAGGACAATAAGTCTATTTCATCAATTAGGCCAATTCAGGTCAATTAGGTCAATTTGGGCAGTTAAGGCATTGGGTCAAATTATGCATATTAGGCCATTAATGCCAATTAGGCCATTAAGGACAATTAGGCCAATTAGGCAAATTAGGCCATTGATGCAAATTGTGCCAATTGAGGCCAACTAGGACATTGAGGCCAATTAGGCCAATTAGTTCATTGGCGCCAATTAGAAAATTAAGTCTAATTAAAAAAAATTAGGCCAATTGGGCCACTGATGCAAATTAGGCTAATAGAGGCGAGTTACGCCAATTAGGCCAATGAGGCTAATTAGGACAATTATGCCAACTAGGCCAATTGAGTCTAATTAGGCCTATTATGCTATTAAGGCCAATTAGTCCAATTAAACAAAATATATCCTTGATGCCAATTAAGCCAATTAGGCCAATTAGGTAAATTATGCCAATTGATGCCAATTAGGCCAATTACGACATTGAGTCTAATTAGGCCATCAAGTCCAATTAGGTCAATTAGGTCAACAAAGCCAATTAGGCAACATAGGTTATTCATGGCAATTAGGCCAATTAAGTCAATTAGGCCAATTAGGCCAATTAGGCCCATTAAGGCCATTGAGGGAAATCAGGACAATTAGGCCAATTCGGCCACTGAACCCAATTAGCCAATTGGAGCCAATTACGCCAATTAGACCATTGTGGTCAATTGGGCCAATTATACCAATTAGGTCCAAGATGCGAATTCGGCCATTGAGGCCAACGAGACCAACTTGTTCAGTTAGGAAACTTAGACTAATTATACCAATAAGGCAAAATTGGCCATTGATTCCAATTTGGCCATTGGGGCCAATTAGGATAATTAGGCTATTGTGACCAATTTGGCCAATTAGGCCATTAAGGCCAATTTATCCAATTAGGCTAATTTAGCAAAATAGGAAAATTTAGCCAATTAGGCTATTGAGGCTAATTAGGCATTTGAGGAAAATAAGGCAAATTAGTCCATTGAGATAAATTAGTCCAATGAGGACAATTAAGCCAGTTAATTCATTGAGGCCAATTAGGCCACTGATCCCAAATAGGCTAATAAGGCAAATTTGGTAAATTAGACCAATTGAGGCCAATTACTCCAATTAGGACAATTCGGTAAATTAGACCAATTGAGGACAATTACGCCGATTAGGACAATTAGGTAAATTAGACCAATTGAGGCTAATTTCTCATTTGTGGCCAATTTGGACAATTAGGCCAATTAGGCAATTGATGCCAATTATGCCAATTGAAGCCAATTAGGCCAATTAGGCCAATTAGGTCACTGAGGCTAATAAGGATAATTGCAGTTGATTATACCAATTAGGCCAATTAGGCATTGGCGCCAATTAGACCAATTGAAGTCAATTAGGACAATTAGCCCAATTTGCCCAATTTGACCAAGTAAGCCATTGAGGCCAATTAGGACAATTTGGATAATTAGGCCATTGAGCTCAATTAGGCTAATTGAGGTCAATTATGCCAATTAGACCATTGAATCCAATTAGCCCAATGAATTCAATTAGGCCAATTAGAAAAATTAGGTCATTGACATAAATTTTACCAATTGAGACCAATTAGGCAAATTGGGACATTGAGGCCAATTCAACCAATTGAGGCCAATTAGGCCAATTGAGGCCAAGTGGGCCAATGAAGCCATTAGCGTCAATTAGATCATTAAAGACAATTAAGCCAATTGAGGTCAATTAGGTATATTAGGCAATTGAGCTAAATTAGGCCAATTCTGCCTTTGAAGCCAATTAGGCCAATTAAGACGAATGATACCATTGATATCAATTAGGTCATTGAGCCCAATTAGACCAATTAGGGCAATGATGCTAGTTAGGCCAATTGAGGACAATTAATCCAATTATGCTAATTAGGGCAGTGAAAAAAATTGAGGCCAATTGGGTCATTCAAGCCAATTAAGGCCAATTAGGATAATTAGGCCAATTGAGGCCAATTAAGCCATTCAAGCCAATCGGGTCAATTGAGGCCAATTAGGCCAATTTGGAAAATTAAGGCCAATTATGCCAAATAGAACATTGATGAAAATTAGGCCATTGAGAGCAATTAGGCCAATTAGGACATTGAAGCAAATTGGGCCAATTAAGGCTAATTAAGCCAATTGAGGCCAATTAGACAATTTACGCCAATTTTACCATTGAGGCCAATTAGCCCAATTTAACCAATTAGGCAATTGATTTCAGTTAGGCCAATTAGTCATGTTTGGCTGTTGAGGCATATTAGGCCATTGAGGCCTATTAGGCCATTGAGACCATTTAGGCCAATTCGGCAAATTGATGCCAATTAGGCCTATTGGCCCATTGAGGCCAATTAGACCAATTAGGCTCATTAGGATAATTATGCTATTAAATACAATTAGACCAATTGAGGCAAAATAAGACAATTATGCCATTGATGTTAATTAGGCAACTGAGACCAATTAGGCCAATTAGGCCAATGATGACGGTTAGGCCAATTGAGGCCAATTAGTCCTATTAGACCAATTAGGCCAATTATAGCAATTGAGGTCAATTAGGTCATTTAGGCCAATTACGCCAATTGAGACCAAATAGACCAATTAGGAAATTTGAGGCCAATTATGCCAATTACGCCATAGACGCTAATTAGGCTGTTGAGGGAAATTATGCTAATTAAGCCATTGAAGCTAATTTGGCCAATTGAGTCCAATTAGGACAATTAAGGCCAATTAGGGAAATTTGGCCATTGACGCCTATTAGGCCATTAAGGTCAATTATCTTAATTAGGCCAATTAGGCCTATTAGATGATTGAGGTCTCTTAGTCCATTGAGTCCAATTAGTCCAATTAGGACAATTTGGCCAATTGAGGCGAACTAGGTAAATTAGACCAATTGACGCCAATTATGTCAATTAGGCCATTGACGCCAATTTAGCAATTGAGGCCAATTTGGACAATTAGGCCAATTGAATCCAATTAGGCCAATCAGGCCATTGAGGCGAATAAGGATAATTGAAGCTGATTATACCAATTATGCCAATTGAGGCCAATTAGGACAATTAGGTCAATTCGACCAATTTGACCAAGTTAGTCATTGAGGCCAATTAGGCCAATTATGATAAGTAGGTCAATTATTCCATTGAGGCCAATTACGCCAATTGAGGTCAATTAGGCCAATTAGACCATTGATACCAATTTTTCCATTGAGGACAATTAGGCCAATTATGAAAATTAGGTCATTGGAGTAAATTTTATTAATTAAGACCAATTAGGCCGATTAGGATATTGAGGCCATTTCGGCCAATTGATGCCAGTTAGGACAATTGAGGTGAAGTGGACCAATGAATCCATTAGCATCAATTAGATCATTAAGGCCAATTAGGCCAATTGAGCTCAATTAGGTATATTAGGCAAATTAGGAAAATTAGCCAAACTGGGCCAATTGTACCATTGAAGCCAATTAGGCCAATTAATACTAATTATACCATTGATGTCAATTAGGTTATTGAGGTCAATTAGGCCAATTTGGGCAATGATGCAAATTAGGCCAATTGAGGACAATTAATCCTATTAGGATAATTAGGCCAATTATGTTATTCAATCCAATTAGGATAATTAGGCCACTTAAGGCAATTGGGGTCAAATAAGTTATTCAAGCCAATTGGGTCAATTGAG
This sequence comes from Viscum album, assembly GCA_963277665.1. Classification (NCBI taxonomy): domain Eukaryota; kingdom Viridiplantae; phylum Streptophyta; class Magnoliopsida; order Santalales; family Viscaceae; genus Viscum; species Viscum album. The sequence goes on along the minus strand of OY728141.1, from coordinate 1,886,638,417 downwards.
GACAATTAGGCCAATTAGGAAAATTAAGGCCAATTATGCCAAATAGGTCATTGAAGGCAATTAGGCCATTGATAGCAATTAGGCCAATTAAGACATTTAAGCTAATTAGGCCAATTTAGGCCAATTAATCTAATTGAGGCCAATTAGGCCAATGAGACAATTTACGCCAATTTGACCATTGAGGCCAATTAGCCCAATTAGACCAATTAGGCCATTCATTTCAATTAGGCCAATAGAGGCCAATTAGTAATGTTACGCTATTGAGGCATATTAGGCCATTGAGACCATTTAGGCCGATTAGGCCAATTGAGGCCAATTAGTCCAACTAGACCAATTAGTCCAATAAAGGCAATTGAGCCCTATTAAGTCATTCAAGACAATTACACCATTTGGGACCAAATTGGTCAATTATGCCAATTATGCCATAGACGCTAATTAGTCCGTTGAGGGAAATTAGGCCAATTATGCCATTGAAACTAATTAGGCCAATTGAGTCCAATTAGGCCAATTGAGGCCAATTAGGATAATTTGGTCATTGACGCCTATTAGGCCATTAAGTTCAATTAGGCCATTGATGCCAATTAGGCCAATAGATGCCAATTAGACCTATTATGTCATTGGGGCCTCTTAGTCCATTGAGGCCAATTAGGTCAATTAGTCTAATTAGGTCAATTTGGCCAATTAGGACAATTTGGTCAATTAGTCCTAGTAGGACAATTGAGCCCAATTGAGGCCAATTAGGCCTATTAACCCATATAGGCTAACTAGGTCAATTATGTCACTGATGCCAATTCGGATAGTTGAGGCCCATTAATCCAATTAGGACATTTAGGTCATTGATACCAATTAGGCCAATTAAGGCCAATTAGGCCAATTAGGCAAATTAGAGAATTTTGGACATTGAACCAATAAGGCCATCGAGTATAATTAGCCCAATTTGATCAATTAATCCATTGAGTCCGATTAGGTCAACTAGGCCAACTAGGTCATTGAGGCCAATTAGTCCACTAAGGCCAATTAGGCCAATTATACCAATTTCTCCACTGAAAATAATTAGGTCAATTAGTATAATTATACCAATTAGAACATTGAGTTCATTGAGACCATTGAGGTCGATTGGGCCAATTAGGCCAATTGAGGTCATTGAGGCCATTGAAGCCAATTAAGTCATTGACTCAAATTAGGTTAATTTGTCTATTGAGGTCAATTCGGCCAATTGAGACCAATTAGGCCAATTATGCCATTGTTGGAAATTAGGCCATTAGTTATGCCATTTGGTTTAACTAATGCACCAAGTACATTCATGAGCTTAATGAACCATGTCTTTCGTTCATTCATTGGAAAATTTGTGGTTGTCCATTTTGATGATATCTTGGTGTATAGCAAATCTCTAGACAACCATGTTGAACACTTGCATTTGGAGTGTGAGACCCATAAAGAAAACCAGCTTTATGCCAATCTTCAAAAATGTTCCTTTTGCATGGATTATGTTGTGTTTCTTGGATTTGTTGTAGGGTCGGAAGGGATTCGTGTGGATGGTGAATAGATCAAAGCAATTCAGGAGTGGCCCACACCGAAGAGTACAACCGAGGTTAGGAGTTTTCATGGATTGGCAAGCTTCTATAGGAGGTTTGTAAAGTATTTTTCATCCATCGCTGCAGCTCTTAATGAACTTGTAAAGAAACAGGTGGTTTTTAATTGGGGTAAAACACAAGAAAAAGCATTTAACACTCTCAAAGAAAAATTGGTCAATGCTCCCCTTTTAAGGTAACCCGATTTCACCAAAGTCTTTGAAATTGAGTGCGATGCATCGGGAGTTGGTATTGGTGCGGTTTTGAATCAAGAGTCACGTCCAATTACTTACTTTAGTGATAAATTTAATGGGGAAACATTAAATTATTCAACTTACGATAAAGAACTTTATGCTTTGAAACGAACCTTGGAAACATGGCAACATTACCTATGGCCTAAAGAGTTCATTATTCATTCTGACCATGAAAAGCCTTAAGTATTTGAAGTCCCAAGGTAAGTTGAATCGACGACATGCATCTTGGCTGGAATTCATTGAGACTTTCCCCTATGTGATCAAGCACAAAAAAGGTAAGGAAAATGTGGTTCCTGATTCTCTTTCACGAAGGTATTCACTTCTTACTTCTCTTCATTCTAGATTACTTGGACTTGAGTTACTAAAGGGAATGTATGAAAATGAGGGGGATTTATCTCAAATTTGGACATCTTGTGAAAAACATGGTTTTAAAGACTATTAAAAAAATGATGGGTTTCTTTTCAAAAGGGATAAATTGTGCATTCCAAATTTGTTCAACTCGATAATTGCTTGTAAAAGTAACTCATGGGGTGGTTTGATGGGGCATTTTGGGCTTGATAAAACACTAGCTACTTTGCATGAACATTTTTATTGGCCAAGCATGAGAAAAGATGTTATTGCAATTTGTGCTAGGTGTGTCACTTGTAAGCATGCAAAGTCCAAGGTTCAACCTAATGGATTGTATTCCCCCTTGCCCGTTCCATCCCATCCTTGGACCGATATCTCTGTGGATTTTGTGTTGGGATTGCCTCGATCCCAATCGGGAAGAGATAGCATTTTTGTTGTTATGGATCGATTCAGCAAAATGGCTCATTTCATTGCATGCTCAAAAACAAGTGATGCTATACATATAGCAGATTTGTTTTTCAAAGAAATTGTGAGATTACATGGACTGCCCAAAACCATTGTAAGTGATAGGGATGTGACTTAGCCACTTTTGGAGGACATTGTGGAATAAATTGGGAACTAAATTATTGTTCTCAACTGTTGCACATCCTCAAATTGATGGGCAAACTAAACTGGTGAATAGAACTCTTTCTACCCTCTTTCGTGTAATAATTCAAAAAAATCTAAAGAATTGGGAAAAATGTTTGGCACACATAGAGTTTGCATATAACCGAGTAGTGCATTCCACTACTAACTTCTCACCTTTTGATATTGTATATGGATTTAACCCAATTACTCCATTAGATATTCTTTCATTGCCTACTAATGAGGTTGTTAATCTTGCACGTGATGAGAAGGCCAAATTTGTTCGGGATTTACATGTCAAGGTGAAAGCCAACATTGAAAGAAGAAATAAACAATATGCAAAGCAAGCAAACAAGGGTAGGCATAAGGTTTTACTAGAACCCGGAGATTGGGTGTGGGTGCATTTGAGGAAGGAAAGGTTCCCGAAGAAAAAGAAAATCAAAACTTTAATCACGAGGAGATGGTCCATTTCTAGTTTTAGAAAGAATCAATGATAATGCCTACAAGATTGACTTGCCCATCAGGTATGGAAATGTGAGTGCTACCTTTAATATTTTTGATCTCTCTCCTTTTGAATATGCAGATTTGAGGACTAATCCTTTTGATGAGGGAGGGGATAATGCGGATCATGGTGCACACATGCAGCAAGGAGTTGAGGGTGATCATGGCATTGATCGTGGAATGAGAATTAATGGACAAGACCCATTGAATGGGATTGATGACCCAATGACAAGAGGAAGAATGAGGAGGATGAAAGAGGCTTTACATGGCCTTATTTTGAAATTACAAGAGGAAGTCCAACATGCATGCATGGGAGGAGCAAATGGGCCTTTAATCACACTTATTGAAGCCCAAAAGTGAACCTAAAAGGCCCACCCATATGCTTCCACGAAATTGAATCCACTTGCATGAAAGAAATATCCAATGTCAAAAGTGGTGGGCCCCTTGTCTCCAAATCCATGGTAGGAATCTTCAAAGTCTTTGCGGTGGTTTTTAAAAGTCTTCTTTAGAGATATCTTATCCCCTAAAGCCATGGACATGTGTAAATAAATTCAAATTCGTGGGATAGGCTTTAGAATTTTGTGGGATAGGTAGTTTGACATGTATTCCTCTCATTTGGCTATAAATAGCCACCTCTTGTACCCCTCGAAGGTTAATTTCGAATTTGAGAGTTTCTAGCATTATTATGCTTGTGTTTCTTGTGTTCTTAGGTGAATTCAAGTAAGGCTCATCAAAGGAGTGATCAACCTTTGCGGCGCTTTATAATTAGAGTTTCAAGGGGAAAGTATCCTTGGGGTCCTAATTGATCATCCCCTTCCCCTTTTATTCATCTTACATTTCTTGTAATTTCCATTCCCCTCTTCTTTCTTCGCTGGTGTTTCCGCATTTTTGCCAACGAATACCGCACTCGCATACGGTATCATATCATGACAGGTGTGGAGCTGGAGAGCATGGGACCAAGCTAAGGCTTGCAATGCAATTGGAGTAGTTGCTTTGTTTTCCTTGCACTTTGCGTGCTTGGTTGTATGGTATTACTGCTTCCGCTACTCTTGTATATTATTGATTCCGCTGTGTTACTTTGCCAAGGAGGGCATAGTTTCCCCACTATCACACCCAAAATACTCTAAAATCTCTAAAAAAGTCTAAAACCCCCTGAAACTCCCTAAAAACCTCAAAATCCCGAAAAAAAATAAAACCACTCAAAATCCCTGAAAATGTAAAAATCATTAAAAACCCTGAAAAACTCCTAAAACCATAAACCCCTAAAAACATTAAAAAACCCTAAAAACCCTGAAAACCACTAAAAACTCTAAAAACCCTAAAAACCCCTAAAAACCCATAAAAATCCTTAAAAACCCCTAAAAATACATGAAAAGGTTAGAATACCCTTAAAACTCAAAAAACCTACTAAAAACCATAAATACCCCCCTAAAAATCTTAAAAACATAAAAAAACCCCAAAACGACTAAAATTATAAAAACCCTTATAACCCATAAAAACGTTAAAAACTTTAAAAAACCTTAAAACCTATTAAAAACTCAAAAAAAACCGAAAAAATACTCTAAAAACCCTAAAAACCCATAAAAATCCATGAAAAGCTTGAAGAAATCTCAAAATACCTTAAAAACCAAAAAACCCAAAAAACCCAAAAAACCAAAAATATCAAAAAAATCCCTAAAAATCCATGAAATCATCAAAAAACCTAGAACCCCTGAAATTGATCTCAGCGACCTAATTGGCCTCAATGGTCAAAGTGGTATTAATGGTCTAATTGGACTTAATGGCTTAATTGGCCTAATTAATCTCGGTGACCCTATCAGCCATATTGGTCTAATTAGCCTAATTGGCCAAACTTACCTCAATGGCCTAATTGGATTGAATGACCTAAATTGTCTAATTGACCTAATTGGCCCAGTTTACCTAATTGACCTAGTTTACCTCATTGGTCTCATTAGTCGAATTGTCCAAATATGCTTAATTGGCCTCAATGGCTTAATTGGAAAATTGTGATAATTGGTCACAATGGCCTAATTGGTCTAATTTTCTTGATTGACCTAATTGACCTAATAGGTATCAGTTGGCCTCAATTGTTTTAATTATCCTAATTGGCCTCAATTGGCCAAATTTGCCCAATTAACCGAATAGGCCTCAATTGCCTTCAATTAGATCCAATTGGCCCCAATTGGCTCTAATTGGCATAATTGGTCTCAATTGTCCTCGATTGGTCTCAATTGACATAATTGGCCTTAATTAGCCTCAATTGGTTGAATTGTCTTAATTGGTCTCAATTGGCCTAATTAGCCTCAATTTGATGAATTGGAATAATTGACATAATGAAGCAAGATGGGCGTCCATTGTAGCATTGAATCTATTTAATCTCACTCACCTCATTTGACCTTACAAATCCAACTCCTCCACCCAAGCAATTAACTTGGTGCCCTCAAAATGGTTCTCATCAACTAATTGGAATAATTTTCCAAATTAGCCTTAATGGCCTATTTGGCCTCAATTCACCTAATTGGCCTCAATGGACTAATTGGTTTAATTTCCCTAATTGTCTTAATTAACCTTAATGGCCTAATTGGCCTAGTTGGAATAAATGGCCTAGTTGTACTTAATAGTATAATTGGTATAATTGGTCTACTTAACCAAAATTTTTAGATTTTTAGTGTTTTTTAGGGTTTTTATGGGGTTTTAGGATTTTTAATGGTTTAGGGTTTTTAATGTTTTTCTGAGGGTTTTCAGGGTTTTTAGGGGTTTTTACATTTTCATGGTTTCTTAGAGTTTTTGATGATTTTTATGGCTATGAGGTTTTTATGGATTTTGATGGGTTTAAGGGTTTTTCAAGGGATTTTAGGGTTTTTTTGCAGGTTTTAGGGTTTTTAGGGGGGTTTTGAGTTTTTTAGGGTTTATATGTCTTTTAGAGTTTTTATGTTTTTTTGAGTTTTTTAATGTTTTTTGGGGTTTATCGGGTTTTAATCATTTTTATTGGGTTTTATGGTTTGTTTTGGATTTTTAAGATTTTTCGGGGGTTTTATGGTCTTCCAGGGTTTCCAAGGTTATTAGGGTTTCTTATGATTTCATGGACTTTTTGGGTGTTTTTGGATTTTTATAGTTTTTAGGGTTTTTAGGGTGTTTTGGGAATTTGAGGGGTTTTATGGGTTTTGGGGTTTTTAGGGGTTTTTTTAGTTTTTTAGGATTTTTTTTTTGTGTTTTATGACATTTTTGTGGTTTAATGGGTTTTTTTCAGTTTTTATTGGGACTTTAAGGTTTTTATGGTTTGTCAGGGTTATTTGAGTTTTTTTGGGGTTATTACGGGTTTTTTGGATTTTTCAATGATTTTAGGGGTTTTCTGGTTTTCATTGATTTTAGAGGTTTTTAGGATTTTTTTATTGTTTGAGGGATTTTTGAGAGTTTTTAGGGTATTTGAGGGTTTTTAGGTTTTTCAAGGGATTTAGGGTTTTTAGGGCAAAGAAGGCTCGGGTCCAGGCTATTCTTGGCACCCCCCAAAATTTATTAAACAAAAAGACACAAACACTGCAGACAAGGGAGGGGAGGGGTCGAACGACCCACACCCAAAAACCCTTACAACCCACGCCAAAGAAAGAAAAACAAAGAAAGAAAAAGGCACAAAAATAGACAAAACCGCAACATCATCACATCACATCCAGCCAGTACCATCATCCAACCGCACTACATCCAGCATTAACCAGCATCCAGCAGCTCACAGCTAACCGACAACCAGCATTCAGACTACAGCAGCAAACAACATCCAGCAGCAGCAACCAGCCAAACAACATCCACAACAAACCAGCAACCAGCATCCTCATTTTCAGACAGCCAGCACCTCTTTCGACCACCAAACATCTCCTAGCATCCCACTTTCACTCCAGTAACACAGCAACAAACTCATCCACAGCAGCAGCAAAAACCAAACAGCCACACGTCCTCACCAAGAACCAACAAGCGGAGTACACTTCCATACAGGAGCCATCATCAAATTTCGTAAAATTCAGCATCCAACACCTTGCAGCCTCCACCATGTCGCACGCAGAGGTACCACCAACAACACAACAGAAAATAGCACAGCGCCACCAGCACCTCGAATTAGAACCCACAGCTTCATCACAACCCAGCATGCCAGCAAGCAGAGAATTCTCGGAACAGTCGCAGCTTAACAACCAGCAGTCAGGAGCTTCAAACCAGACAACTTTTAGCATTCCACACCTCTTATTACAACAACCCGCAATCCACAAAAATCGCCAAACACATCTCAGCAGACCCATAAACCAGCGTCCTTTCAGAACTGAAAGCAAGTAGGAGAACATGGAATGCCAAAAGGTCCGACCGAAACAAGCATCAACAAACTGGAGCAAAGGCGAAGCTGAAAGACAAGGTTGAGCACGCACCTGTAGCTGCTTCGCGAACCGACAGAAGAAACGAGCTTCTGCAATGTAAGATCGAGAAGACCCCGACCTGCGTCGCCAGACCAGGTCGTCGCACCATTCGCCTAAACGAAGCACCTTCTGAAAAGAACCTGAACGCCGATGCAACCAGCTTTGCCATTGCGCCCTTTGACTACGTTGACCCGCCTGCAGAAACCCTAGATCTGAAAAAACAACCCCAATCTGCGGCTGCTGGAGGATGTCGACCCAAGAAAGAACAACTGAAGGCATCACGACCACCATAGCAGTCGGAAGCCAGACGTGCCAGCAACGGAACAAAGCCGTGTCGAAGTCCGAAGTTCGGAGCACTCGTGGAAGACGATGTTGTCGAAGAGCAGAATCCACCACCGTCTTGAGGCCGAAGATCACATCCAGGTCACACCATCTCCGAGAACGAAGGAGCAAGGATCCACCGATGAAGCTTCGAACTGGATCCAGGGGAAAGCCTGGAAGAATCGTCGAGCGAGAGAGAATTCCAGGAGAGTGCGCCGCCATCTTCTTTAATGGATTTTTTCTGTCTTATGGGTTTTCAGGGATATGGGTTTCTAGGGTTTTTAGGGTCTTTTGGGTTTTTAGGTGCTTTCTGAGTTTTTAGTGGTATTAAGGTTTTTTAAAGATTCTTTAACGTTTTAGGGGTTTAATCGGTTTTTAGAGTTTTTAGAAGTTTTTATGGTTTTTATGGTTTTTTACCTTTTCGTGGATTTTTAGGGTTTTTAGGATATTTATGATTTTAGAGTTTTCAAATATTTTGAGGGTCTTTAGGGGTTTTCAGGGATTTAGGGTTTTTCAGGGTTTTCAAGTTTTTTAGGCACTTTTTTAGGTTTTAGTGATTTTATGAGTTTTTAGGGGTTTAATTTGCCTCAATTGGTCAAATTGGACTTAATGGCATAATTAGCCAAATTGGTCTGATTGCCCTAAATTGGCCAAATTGGCCTCAATGGGATAATTGGCCAAATTGTAAAATTTGACCTAAATGTCCTCTATGGAATAATTGGCCGAATTGGCCGAATTGGCCTAATTTTCGTAATTTTCTTAATTGGCCTTAATTGACATAATTGGCCTAATTGGTCTCAATGGCCTAATTTCATTGAATGGCCTTATTGGCCTAACTGGCATTATTGGTCTCAAACGCCTAATTGGCCCTAATGGCCTAATTGGACTTAATTGTCCTAATTGGCCTAATTGACCTTAGTGGACTAATTTGCCTAATTGGTCTCAATGGAGTAATTGGGATTAATGGTCTTGTTGGCCTAATTGGCCTAATTGGCCTCAATTGACCTAATTAAAATCAATTGGCCTAATTGGCCTCAACGTCCAAATTGGACTCAATTTTCCGAATAGGTCTTAATGAAATAACTTTCCTAATCGGTTTTAATGACATAATTGGACTCAACGACATAATTGGCTTAATTGGCCTAATTGGCCTCAATTGACCAAATTGGACTCAATTGGTATAATTGGCCTAATGGGCCTTAATGGCCTAATTCAACTAATTGGTCACAATGGCCTAATTAGTATAATTAGCCTAATTGTCCTAATTGTCCTAATTGGCCTCATTTGACATAATCAGACTTAATTGGACTAATTGGACTAATTGGCATCATTTTCTTTATTGGCATAATTGGTCACAATTGGCCTAATTATTCTCAATGGCCTAATTGGTCTAATGTGTCCTATTTGGCCTAACTGTCCTTAGTGGGCAAATTGGTCTCAATGGCCTCAGTGACCTAATTGACCTTAATGGAATAATTGGCTGAATTGTCCTAATTCACCTCAATGGCCCAATTGGTCTAGTTGGCCTCAATGGCCTAATTATCCTACTCGACCTAATAGGCCTAATATGCCTCAATGGCCTCAATGGCATAATGATCCTCAATGCCCTAATTGCTCTAATTGGCCTAAATGTCCTAATTGGCCTAACTAGACCAATTGTCCTCAATGACCTCAATTTTTCTAATTGGATTAATTGGCCTTAATGGTCTCAATTGGAAAATTTGGCCTAATTTTCCTAATTGGCCTCAATGGACGAATTGGATTAATTGGCATAATTGGCATAATTGGCCATAATGAACTCAATTGGACTAATTTTCCTAACTGACCAAATTGGCCTCAATGGACTAATTGGCCTAACTGGCCTCAATTGATTAATTGATCTTATTGTCCTAATTGGTATCAATGACCTAATTGGCGCCCATGGCCCAATTGGCCTTATTGGCCTAATCGGCGTATTTTGTCTCAATGGTCTAATTGACTTCAATGGCCCAATTGGGCTCAATGGACTCAATAGGATTAATTGGTTAATTTTTCTAATTGGCTCCAATGCTCTAATTGTTCTCAATGACCTAAATTTACCTAATTAGCATCAATGACCTAATTGTCCCTAATGGTCTAATTGGCCTCAACTAGCTTAATTGGCATAATTGCCCCAATTGACCTAATTTTCCTAACTGGACTCAATGGAATAATTGGCCTACTTAGCCTCAGTTGGCCTAAATGACCTCAATGAACCAATTGGCCAAATTTCCCAAATTGGTCTAATTGGCCTCAATGGCCTAATTAGTGTCAATGGCATAATTGGCTTAATTTTCCTCAATTTACCTAATTTTCCTCAATGGCCTAATTAGGCTAATTGGTTTAATTTTCCTAATTGGTCTAATTGACCACAATGGCCTAATTGATCTAATTAGCCTAATTGGCCTTAATTGGCCTAATGGCCCTAGTTGGCTGAGTAAGCCTAATTGGCATAGTTGGCGAACTAGGCCTATATTGTCCCAATTGTCCATAATGGACTAATTGGACAAATTGACCTACTCTCCCTCAATCACTTAATTGGGCCAATTGACCTCAATGGTCTATTTGTTCTCAATGGCCTAATTGGCCTACTTGTCCTCAATGGACGAATTGGTGTCGATGCCCTGATTGGCCTAATTAGCCTCAATTGGCCTTATTGGATTCAATGGTATAATTGGCCTAATTGCCCTAATAAGCCACAATGGCCTAATTGTCCTCAATGGCTTAATTCTCATAATTCGACTAATTCTCCTAATTGGGCTAATTCACCTCAATTGGGCTAATTGTTATAAATGGCCTAATTGTCATAATTGGACCTAATGGCCTAATTGGCCTCAATGGTCTAATTTTCGTAATTTTATTAATTAGCATAATTGGCCGCAACGGCCCATAGGCCTCGATAACCTAATTTACCTAATTGGTATAATTGTCCTAATTGGCATAAATTGACCCAATAGGCCTCAATGGCCTAATAGTCTTAATTTTCCCAATTGGCCTAATTATTCGCAATGGCCTAATAGGCCTCAATTGCCTAATTTTCCCAATTGCCCTCATTCTCATCAATGGCCTAATTGACCCAATTGTCCTCAATGGCATAATTAGCATCAATGGCCAAATTTACCTAATTGACCTAATTGGCCTAATGAACCAAATTGGCCTCAATTGTCTAATTTGCCTAATTGGCCTAATCGGCATCAACAGCCTAATTAGCATAATTGTCCTCAAGGGACTAATTGAAATTAATGGCCAAATTTTCCAATTTGTCTTAGTTGGCCTCGATGGCCTAATTGTCCTAAATGGCCTAATTGGCATCAATAACCTAATCTGTCTAATTGTCATAATTGGACTAATTTGTCTCAATGGCCTAATGGGACCCAATTGCCTAATTGGCCTAAATGGGTTAATTGACTTAATGGGCCAAATTGGTCTCAATGGCCTAATTGTACTTAATTGCTTAATTGGCCAAATTAGACTCAATGGCCTAATTTTCCTAATTTTTCTAATTGGTCTCAATTACCTAATTGGACTCAACTGGCTAATTTTCCTAATTGACCTAATTGGCATAATTGGTAGTCTCAATGGCTTAATTAGCCTCAATTTCCTAATTGGCCTAATTGGTCTGAATAATCTCTTTTGCCTAATTAGGCCAATTAGTCCAATTAGGCAAATTAGGCCATTGAGGCCAATTGGGGAAAATTGGGCCCATTAGGCCGTTGAGGCCAATTACCCCATTGAGGCCAATTAGGCCACTGAGGCCAATTATACTAATTAGGCCAATTATTCAAATTAGGAAAATTAGGATATTGAGTCTAATTAGGCCATTGAAGCCAATTAGGTCATTGATGCCAATTTGTAAAATTAGGCCAATTAGGCCATTAAGTTGAATTAGGCCAATTAGTCCATTGAATACAATGAGTAAAATTAGGCCAACTAGGAAAATCTGGAAAATTAAGGCAATTTGGCCAATTAGGCCATTATAGTTAATTAGGCCAATTGAGGCCAATTAGTCCTGTTAGGATATTTGGCCAATTAGGTGAATTAGGTCATTAAGGCTAATAGAGTCATTGATGCCAATGAGGCCAATTAAAAAAATCAGGCTAATTAGGCTATTGAGGCTAATTAGTTCATTGAGGCCAACTAGGCCAATTAGTCATTTGGTGCCAATTAACCTGTTGATGCCAATTAGTCCATTGAGGTCAATTAGGCCGTTGAGGCCAATTAGATCGTTGAGGACAATTAGGCCGTTGTGGCCAATGAGGTCATTGAGGCCAATTAGGCCATTGATGCAAATTTGGCCAGTGAGACCATTAAAACCAATTAGGAAAATTGAGTCCAATTATCCCAATTAGATCAATTAGGCGAATTAGGCCAATGAAGCCAATTAATCCATAAAGTCCAATTAGGCCAATTAGGCCACTAAGACAAATTACGCTAATTAGGCCAATATGACCAATTAGACCATTGAAACCAATGAGGCCAATGAGGTCAATTAGTCCTAGGAGGTGTAAGAGGCCATGAAGGCCGATTAGGGAAATTAGGCCAATTAGGACATTGAGGCCAATTTGGGCATTCAGGTCAATTAGGAAAATTATGCCAATTAGTTCATTGAGTCCAATTGTGTCAATTATACCAATAGGCCATTGAGGCCAATTTGGTCATTGAGGATAATTATGTCATTGTGGCCAATTATGTCAACTAGGCTAATTAGGCCATTGAGACCAATTAGGCCAATTAGGTAATTGAGACAAGTTAGGCCATTGAGTCCAATTAGGTCATTGAGGCCAATTAGGCCAATTAGACAGTTGATGCTAATTGGGAAAATTATGCCATTGAGGCCAAGCATGCCAATTGGATCATTAAAGCAAATTAGGCAATTGAGGTGAGTTATGAAAATTAGGCCAATTAGATAATTGATACCAATTAATCCATTGAGTCGAATTAGGCGGATTAGGTCATTGAGGCCAATTGGGCCAATTAGGCCATTGTGGCCAATTAGGCCAATTATGTAAATTAGGCCATTGAGGCCAATTAGGGCAATTATGTCAATTATTCCATTAAGGACTATTAGGCCATTGAGGCCATTGAAGCCAATTATGTCGATTTGGAAATCGAAACCAATTAGGCCATTGACGGGAATTAGGCAAATTAGGCCAATTAGGCCACATAGACTAATTAGTCCATTCAGTCTAATTAGGCAATTAGTCTAGTTAGGCAATATAGGCCAATTAGTCCAATTATTACAACTATGCCATTGAGGGCAATTAGGCCAATTTGGCCTAATTGGGTCGTTGAGTCCAATTACGCCATTGAGACCAATTAGACTAGTGAAGCTAATACGGGCATTGAGGCAAATTTGGCAAATTTGGCCAATTAGGACAATGAGGCCAATTTGGTCATTAACGCCAATTAGGCCACTGAGGCTAATTAGACCAATTATGTAGTTGTGGACATTTAATCTAATTAGACCAATTAATTTATTGAGCCCAATATGGTATTGAGGCAAATTAATCTATTAATGACAATTAGGCCACTATGGCCAATTAGGTCAATTAGGGCACTGATGCCAATTAGGCGAATTAGGCAAATTAGGTCATTGATGTCAATTGGGCCACTAAGGCCAATTATGGCAATTAGGCTATTGAGGCAAAAAACTCTCCGAATTCCAAAACACCTTGAAAAACCCTAAAAACCCTCCAAATTCAAAAAACCCATAAAAACCCTAAAAACACCTTAAAAATACACAAAAACGTAAAACCCCTCTTAAAACCTAGAAAACCTCCTGAAACCATAAAAACCTTAAAAACCCAAAAAAAACCCCTCAGAAACCACTAAAATTCTAAAATTCTTTATAACCCATAAAAACATTAAAAACTTTAAAAAACCTTAAAAACCATAAAAAACCCCCAAAATCCAAAAAGACCCTAAAAACACTAAAAACACCTACAAATCCATGAAAAAAATGAAAATCTCAAAATGCCTAAAAACTCTAAAAACCCTAAAAGCAATTAAAATCATAAAACCCCCTAAAGAACCATGAAAACAGAAATAACCCTAAAACCCCTTGAAATCCATAAAAACCCAAAAAATATTAAAAACCCATAAAAACCCTAAAACCCAAAAGTCCCTAAAACCCCGACAACCAATAAAAACCCTAAAAATTCATAAAAACCAGAAAACCACACAGAATACCTAAAAACCGTAAACAACCCTATAAACCATAAAAATAAAAAAAAATCGCTAAAAATCCTTAAAAACATAAAAACCATGAAAACCATAAAAACCTCTAAAAACCTAATAAATCCTTAGAAACCCATAAAAGCCCTAAAATGGCTAAAAACTCTAAAAACCCTTAAAGGCCTTGAAAAGTTTAAAAAACTATAAAAACCTTTAAAACCCTAAAAAACTGAAGGAAAAAAACCAAAAACCCAAAAGACCATAAAAACCATAAAAACCATACAAACTCGAAAAACCCTGCAAAACTCTAAAACCCATCAAGATCCCTAAAAATCCTAAACAACCCAAAAAACCATAAAAATCCTTAAAAAACCCTAAAAAACCTGAAAACATAAAAAACCCTGAAAAACTATAAAAGCCAAAAAAACATAAAATACCTCTAAAACCCAAAAAAACCTAAAAACTATAAAAACCCTTAAAACCCCAAAAAACGTTAAAAACAACAAAATCCTTTACACCCCTAAAAAACTCATAAAATCACTAAAACCTAAAAAAGTGCCTAAAAAACTTGAAAACCCTGAAAAACCCTAAAACCCCTGAAAACCCCTAAAGACCCTCTAAATATTTGAAAACTCTAAAATCATAAATATCCTAAAAACCCTAAAAATACATGAAAAGGTTAAAAACCAAAAAGACCATAAAAATTTCTAAAAACTCTAAAAACCCTTTAAACCCCTAAAATGTTAAAGAATCTTTAAAAAACCTTAATACCACTAAAAACTCAGAAAGAACCTAAAAACCCAAAAGACCCTAAAAACCCTAAATCCCTTGAAAACCCTAAAAACCCTCAAATACCCTAAAAACTCTCAAAGAGCCCTCAAACAATAAAAAAAATCCTAAAAACCTCTAAAATCTATGAAAACCTGAAAAACCCTAAAATCCTTGAAAAATCCAGAAAACCCATAATAACCCCTAAAAAACTCAAATAACCCTGAAAAACCATAAAAACCTTAAAGTCCCAATAAAAACTGAAAAAACCCATTAAACCCCAAAAAATGTCATAAAACAAAAAAAAATCCTAAAAAACTAAAAAACCCCGAAAAACCCAAAAAGACCCTAAAACCCCCAAAACCCCCCAAAACACATAAAACCCCTAAAATTCCCTAAACACCCAAAAAACCCTAAAAACTATAAAAATCCAAGAACACCTAAAAAGTCCATGAAATCATAAGGAACCCTAATAACCTTGGAAACCCCGGAAGACCATAAAACTCCCGAAAAATCTTAAAAATCCAAAACAAACCATAAAACCCAATAAAAATTATAAAAACCCATAAACCCCAAAAAACATTAAAAAACTCTAAAAAACATAAAAACTCTAAAAGACATATAAACCCTAAAAAACTCAAAACCCCCTAAAAACCCTAAAACCCGCAAAAAAACCCTAAAATCCCTTGGAAAGCCCTAAAACCCATCAAAATCCATAAAAACCTCATAACCATAAAAATCATCAAAAACTCTAAGAAACCATGAAAATGTAAAAACCCCTAAAAACCCTGAAAACACTCAGAAAAACATTAAAAACCCAAAACCATTAAAAATACTAAAACCCCATAAAAACCCTAAAAAACATTAAAAATCTAAAAATTTTGGTTAAGTAGACCAATTAGACCAATTATACTATTAAGGCAAACTAGGCCATTTCTTCCAACTAGGCCAATTAGGCCATTGAGGTTAATTAATACAATTAGGGAAATTAAACCAATTAGTCCATTGAGACCAATTAGGTGAATTGATGCCAAATAGGCCATTAAGGCTAATTTGGAAAATTATTCCAATTAGTTGATGAGAACCATTTTGAAGGCACCAAGTTAATTGCTCAAGTGGAGGAGTTGGATTTGTAAGGCCAAATGAGGTGAGTGAGATTAAATAGACTCAATGCTACAATGGACGCCCATCTTGCTTCATTATGTTAATTATTCCAATTCATCAAATTGAGGCTAATTAGGCCAATTGAGACTAATTAAGACAATTCAACCAATTGAGGCTAATTAAGGCCAATTATGTCTATTGGGACCAATCGAGGAAAATTAAGACCAATTATGCCAATTAGAGCCAATTGGGGCCAATTGGATCTAATTGAAGGCAATTGAGGCATATTCGGTTAATTCGGCAAATTTGGCCAATTGAGGCCAATTAGGATAATTATGACAATTGAGGCCAACTGATACCTATCAGGTCAATTAGGTCAATCAAGAAAATTATACCAATTAGGCCATTGTGACCAATTATCACAATTTTCCAATTAATCCATTGAGGCCAATTAAGCATATTTGGATAATTCGACTAATGAGACCAATTAGGTAAACTAGGACAATAAGGTAAACTGGGCCAATTAGGTCAATTAGACAATTTAGGTCATTCAATCCAATTAGGCCATTGAGGCTAGTTAGGCCAATTAGGCTAATTAGACAAATTTCGCTGATTGGGCCACCGAGACCAATTAGGCCAATTAAGCCATTAAGTCCAATTAGACCATTAATACAACTTTGACCATTGAGGCCAATTAAGTCGTTGAGATCAATTTCAGGGGTTCTAGGTTTTTTTATGATTTCAAGGATTTTTAGGGATTTTTTTTGATATTTTTGGTTTTTTGGGTTTTTTGGGTTTTTTGGTTTTTAAGGTATTTTGAGATTTCTTCAAGCTTTTCATGGATTTTTATGGGTTTTTAGGGTTTTTAGAGTATTTTTGGATTTTTTTGAGTTTTTAATGGTTTTTAAGGTTTTTTAAAGTTTTTTAACGTTTTTATGGATTATAAGGGTTTTTAGAATTTTAGTCATTTTGGGGTTTTTTTTATGTTTTTAAGAATTTTAGGGGGGTATTTATGGTTTTTAGTAGGTTTTTTGAGTTTTAAGGGTATTCTAACCTTTTCATGTATTTTTAGGGGTTTTTTAAGGATTTTTATGGGTTTTTAGGTCTTTTTAGGGTTTTTAGAGTTTTTAGCGGTTTTCAGGGTTTTGAGGGTTTTTTAATGTTTCTAGGAGTTTTTCAAGGAAAACAAAGCAACTACTCCAATTGCATTGCAATCCTCATCTTGGTCCCATGCTCTCCAGCTCCACACTAGTCATGATATGATACCGTATGCGAGTGCGGTATTCGTTGGCAAAAATGCGGAAACACAAGAAACACAAGCATAATAATGCTAGAAACTCTCAAATTCAAAACTAACCTTCAAGGGGTACAAGAGGTGGCTATTTATAGCCAAATGAGAGGAATACATGTCAAACCACCTATCCCACAAAAGTCTAAAGCCTATCCCACAAATTTGACTTTGTTTACACATGTCCATGGCTTTAGGGTTAAAGATATCTCTAAAGAAGACTTTTAAAAACCACCCCAAAGACTTTGAAGATTCCCACCATGGATTTGGAGACAAGGGGGCCACCACTTTTGACATTTGATATTTCCTTCATGCAAGTGGATTAAATTTCGTGGAAGCATATGGGTGGGCCTTTTAGGTTCACTTTTGGGCTTTAATAAGTGTGATTAAAGGCCCAATTGCTTCTCCCATGCATGCATGTTGGGCTTCCTCTTGTAATTTCAAAATGAGGCCATGTAACGCCTCTTTCATCCTCCTCATTCTTCCTCTTGTCATTGGGCCACCAATCACATTCAATGGGTCTTGTCCATTAATTCCCCTTCCACGATCAATGTCATGATCACCCTCAACTCCTTACTGCATGTGTGCACCATGATCCGCATCATCCCCTCCCTCTTCAAAAGGATTAGTCCTCAAATCTGCATATTCAAAAGGAGAGAGATCAGAAATATTAAAGGTAGCACTCACATTTCCATAGCTGCAGGGCAAGTCAATCTTGTAGGCATTATCATTGATTCTTTCTAAAACTTGAAATGGACCATCTCCTCATGATTGAAGTTTTGATTTTCATTGCTTCGGGAACCTTTCCTTCCTCAAATGCACCCACACCCAATCTCCGGGTTCTAGTACAACCTTATGTCTACCCTTGTTTGCTTGCTTTTCATATTGTTCATCTCTTCTTTCAATGTTGGCTTTCACCTTGACATGTAAATCCCGAACAAATTTGGTCTTCTCATCACCTGCAAGATCAACAACCTCATTAGTAGGAAATGAAAGAATATCTAATAGAGTCATTGGGTTAAATCCATATACAATCTCAAAAGGTGAGAAGTTAGTAGTGGAATGCACTACTCGGTTATATGCAAACTCTATGTGTGGCAAACATTTTTCCCAATTCTTTAGATTTTTTTGAATTATTGCACGCAAGAGGGTAGAAAGAGTTCTATTCACCACTTCAGTTTTCCCATCAATTTGAGGATGTGAAATAGTTGAGAACAATAATTTAGTTCCCAATTTATTCCACAATGTCCTCCAAAAGTGGCTAAGTCACATCCCTATCACTTACAATGGTTTTGGGCAGTCCATGTAATCTCACAATTTCTTTGAAAAACAAATCGGCTATATGTATAGCATCATTAGTTTTTGAGCATGCAATGAAATGGGCCATTTTGCTGAATCGATCCAGAACAACAAAATTGCTATCTCTTCCCGATTGGGATCGAGGCAATCCCAACACAAAATCCATAGAGATGTCGGTCCAAGGATGGGATGGAACGAGCAAGGGGGAATACAATCCATTAGGTTGAACCTTGGACTTTGCATGCTTATAAGTGACACACCTAGCACAAATTGCAATAACATCTTTTCTCATGCTTGGCCAATAAAAATGTTCATGCAAAGTAGCTAGTGTTTTATCAACCTGAAAATACCCCATCAAACCACCCCATGAGTTTCTTTTACAAGCAATTCTCGAGTTGAACAATTTGGAATGCACAATTTATCCATTTTGAAAAGAAACCCATCATTTTTGTAATAGTCTTTAAAACCATGTTTTTCACAAGATGTCCAAATTTGAGATAAATCTCCATCATTTTCATACATTCCCTTTAGTAACTCAATTCCAAGTAATCTAGAATGAAGAGAAGTAAGAAGTGAATACCTTCGTGAAAGAGAATCAGGAACCACATTTTCCTTACCTTTTTTGTGCTTGATCACATAGGGGAAAGTCTCAATGAATTCCAGCCAAGATGCATGTTGTCGATTCAACTTACCTTGGGACTTCAAATACTTAAGGCTTTCATGGTCAGAATGAATAATGAACTCTTTAGTCCATAGGTAATGTTGCCATGTTTCCAAGGTTCGTTTCAAAGCATAAAGTTCTTTATCGTAAGTTGAATAATTTAATGCTGCCCAGTTCAATTTCTCACTAAAGTAAGCAATTGTACGTGACTCTTGATTCAAAACAGCACCAATACCAACTCCCGATGCATCACACTCAATTTCAAAGACTTTGGTGAAATCAGGTTACCTAAAAAGGGAAGCATTGACCAATTTTTCTTTGAGTGTGTTAAAGGCTTTTTCTTGTTTTTTACGCCATTTAAAAACCACATGTTTCTTTACAAGTTCATTAAGAGGTGCAACGATGGATGAAAAATCCTTTACAAACCTTCTATAGAAGCTTGCCAATCCATGAAAACTCCTAACCTCGGTTGCACTCTTCGGTGTGGGCCACTCCTGAATTGCTTTGATCTATTCATCATCCACACGAATCCCTTCCGACCCTACAAAAAATCCAAGAAACACCATAGAATCCATGCAAAAGGAACATTTTTGAAGATTGGCATAAAGCTGGTTTTCTTTAAGGATCTCACACACTAAATGAAAGTGTTCAACATGGTTGTCTAGAGATTTGCTATACACCAAGATATCATCAAAATAGGCAACCACGAATTTTCCAATGAATGAACGAAAGACATGGTTCATTAAGCTCATGAATGTACTTGGTGCATTAGTTAAACCAAATGGCATAACTAATGGCCTAATTTCCAACAATGACCTAATTGGCCTAATTGGTCTCAATTGGCCTAATTGACCTCAATGGACAAATTAACCTAATTTGAGTCAACGACTTAATTGGCTTCAATGGCCTCAATGACCTCAATTGGCCTAATTGGCCCAATCGACCTCAATGGTCTCAACGAACTCAATGTTCTAATTGGTATAATTGTACTAATTGACCTAATTATTTTCAGTGGACAAATTGGTATAATTGGCCTAATTGGGCTTAGTAGACTAATTGGCCTCAATTACCTAGTTGGCCTAGTTGACCTAATCAGACTCAATGGATTAATTGATCAAATTGGTCTAATTATACTCGATGGCCTTATTGGTTCAATGTCCAAATTTCTCTAATTTTCCTAATTGGCCTAATTGACCTTAATTGGCCTAATTGGTATCAATGACCTAAATGACCTAATTGGATTAATGGGCCTCAACTATCCGAATTGGAATCAGTGACATAATTGACCTAGTTAGCCTATATGGGTTAATAGGCCTAATTGGCCTCAATTGGGCTCAATTGTCCTACAAGGACTAATTGGCCAAATTGTACTAATTGGACTAATTGACCTAATTGGCCTCAATGGACTAAGAGGCCTCAATGACCTAATAGGTCTAATTGGCATCTATTGGCCTAATTGGCATCAATGGCCTAATTGGACTTAATGGCCTAATAGGCGCCGATGGCCGAATTATTCTAATTGGCCTCAATTGGCCTAATTGGACTCAATTGACCTAATTAGCTTCAATGGCATAATTGGCCTAATTTCCCTCAACGGCCTAATTAGCGTCTATGGCATAATTGGCATAATTGGCCAATTTGGTCTCAAATGGCGTAATTGTTTTGAATGACCTAATTGGGCTCAATTGCCTTTATTGGAATAATTGGTCTAGTTGGACTAATTAGCCTCAATTGGCCTAATCGGTCTAAATGGTCTCAATGGCCTAATATGCCTCAATAGCGTAACATTACTAATTGGCCTCTATTGACCTAATTGAAATGAATGGCCTAATTGGTCTAATTGTCCTAATTGGCCTCAATGTTCAAATTGGCGTAAATTTTCTCATTAGCCTAATTCGCCTCAATTAGATTAATTGGCCTAAATTGGCCTAATTAGCTTAAATGTATTAATTGGCCTAATTGCTATCAATGGCCTAATTGCCTTCAATGACCTATTTGGCATAATTGGCCTTAATTTTCCTAATTGGCCTAATCGGCCTCAATTGACCCAATTAGGTTGAATAACTTATTTGGCCCCAATTGCCTTAAGTGGCCTAATTATCCTAATTGGCATAATTGGATTGAATAACATAATTGACCTCAATTTCCTAAATTGGCCTAATTATCCTAATTGGATTAATTGTCCTCAATTGGCCTAATTTGCATCATTGCCCAAATTGGCCTAATTGACATCAATGGTATAATTAGTCTTAATTGACCTAATTGGCTTCAATGGTACAATTGGCCCAGTTTGGCTAATTTGCCTAAATTTCCTAATATACCTAATTGAGCTCAATTGGCCTAATTGACCTTAATGATCTAATTGGTACTAATGGATTCATTGGTCCACTTCACTTCAATTGGCCTAACTGGCATCAATTGGCCGAAATGGCCTCAATATCCTAATCGGCCTAATTGGTCTCAATTAATAAAATTTACTCCAATGACCTAATTTTCATAATTGGCCTAATTGTCCTCAATGGACAAATTGGTATCAATGGTCTAATTGGCCTAATTGACCTCAATTGGCGTAATTGGCCTCAATGGAATAATTGACCTACTTATCATAATTGGGCTAATTGGACTCGATGACTTACTTGGTCAAATTGGTCGAATTGACCTAATTATCCTAATTGGCCTCAATTGGCCTAATTGGTATAATCAGCTTCAATTATCCTTATTCGTCTCAATGGCCTGATTGGCCTAATTGTCCAAATTGGCCTCAATTGCTAAATTGGCGTCAATGGAATATTGACGTAATTGGCGTCAATTGGTCTAATTTACCTAGTTCGCCTCAATTGGCCAAATTGTCCTAATTGGACTAATTGGCCTCAATTGACTAAGAGACCTCAATCACCTAATAGGCCTAATTGGCCTAATTAAGATAATTGACCTTAATGGCCTAATAGGCGTCAATGGCCAAATTTCCCTAATTGGCCTTAATTGTCCTAATTGGACTCAATTGGCCAAATTAGCTTCAATGGCTTAATTAGCGTAATTTCCCTCAATAGCCGAATTAACGTCTATGGCGTAATTGGCATAATTGGCCTCAAATTTTCTAATTGGCCTATTTGGTCTCAATTGGCGTAATTGGCCTGAATGACCTAACTGACCTCAATTGTTTTAATTGGCCTAATTGGTCTAATAGGACTAATTGGCCTCAATTGGCCTAACCGTCATCATTGGCATAATTGGCCTAGTTGGTCTCGGTGGCCTAATTAACATCAATGGCATAATTGTCTTATTTTGCCTCAATTGGTCTAATTGTATTGAATAGCATAATTATCCTAATGAGCCTAATTGGTCTAATTGGCCTCAATGGGCCAATAGGCCTAATTGGCATCAATTTACCGAATTGGCCTAAATGGTCTCAATGGCCTAATAGGCCTCAATGGCCTAATATGCCTCAACAGCCAAACATGACTAATTGGCCTCTATCGGCCTAACTGAAATCAATTGCCTAATTTGTCAAATTGGGCTAATTGGCCTCAATGGGAAAATTGGCGTAAATTGTCTAATTGGCCTCAATTGGCTTAATTAGCCTTAATTGGCCCAATTTGCTTTAATGTCCTAATTGGTCTAATTGCTCTCAATGGCCTAATTTCCATCAATGTTCTATTTGGCATAATTGGCCTTAATTTTCCTAATTGGCCTCAATTGACCCGATTGGCTTGAATGGCTTAATTGGCCTCAATTGGCCTAATTATCCTAATTGGCCATAATTGGCTTGAATGACCCAATTGGCCTCAATTGCCTTAATTGCCCTAATTAGCCTAATTGGATTAATTGTCCTCAATTTGCCTAACTAGCATCATTGCCCTAATTGGTCTAATTGGGCTCAATGACCTAATTGATATCAATGGTATCATTCGTCTTAATTGGCCTAATTGGCTTCAATGGTAGAATTGGCCTAATTTGCCTAATTTGGCTCAATTGCCTAATATACCTAATTGAACTCAATTGGCTTAATTGTCTTTAATGATCTAATTGACGCTAATGGATTCATTGGCCCACTTGGCCTCAATTGGCCTAATTGGCCTCAATTGACTGAATTTGCCTCAATGTCCCAATTTGCCTAATTGGTCTCAATTGGTAAAATTTATGCCAATGACCTAATTTTTCTAATTGGCCTAATTGACTTCAATGGACTAATTAGCATAATTGACCTCAATTAGCCTAATTGAGCTCAATGGCCTAATTATCCAAATTGTCCTAATTGGCCTCAATGGCTTACTTGGTCAAATTGGTCGAATTGGGCTAATTGTCCTAATTGACTTCAATTGGTCTAATTGGCGCCAATACGCAGTTGGCATAATCAACTGAAATTATCCTTATTAGCCTCAATGACCTAATTGACCTAATTGGCCTAATTGGCTTCAATTGGAATAATTGGCATCAATGGCCAAATTGGCCTAATTGGCCAAATTGGCTCAAATGCGAAATTGGCGTCAATGGCATAATTGGCTTCAATTGGTCTAATTTACCTAATTGTCCTAATCGGTGTAATTGGCCTCAATTGGTCTAATTTACCGAATTGTCCTAATTGGAGTAATTGGCCTCAATTGGTCTAATTTACCAAATTTGCCTAATTAGCCTATTTGGGATCAGTGGCCTAATTGGCCTCAATGAATTAACTGGCTTAATTGTCCTCATTGGACTAATTTATCTCAATGAACTAATTGGCTAAATTTTCCTATTTGGCTAAATTAGCCTAATTGGATAAATTGGCCTTAATGGCCTAATTGGCCAAATTGGTCACAATAACCTAATTATCCTAATTGGGCCCAATGGCGAAATTGGAATCAATGGCCAAATTTGCCTTATTGGTCTAATTAGTCTAATTCGTCTAAGTTTCCTAACTGAACAAGTTGATCTCGTTGGCCTCAATGGCCGAATTGGCCTCTTGGACCTAATTGGTCTAATTGGCCCAATTGACCACAATGGTCTAATTGGAGTAATTGGCTCCAATTGGGTAATTGGGTTCAATGGCTGAATTGGCCTAATTGTCCTAATTTCCCTCAATGGCCTTAATGGGCCTAATTGGCATAATTGACCTAATTGTCTTAATTGGCCTAATTGCCATGAATGAACTAAGTTTCCTAATTGGCTTTGTTGACCTAATTGACCGAATTGGACTTGATGGCCTAATTAGACTCAATGTCGTAATTGGCCTAATTGGCATCAATTGGCCTAATTTACCTAATTGGCCTAATTGGCTTAATTGGCATCAAGGATATAATTTGTTTAATTGGACTAATTGGCCTTAATAGCATAATAGGCTTAATTAGACTCAATTGGCCTAGTTGGCATAATTGTCCTAATTAGCCTCATTGGCCTAATTGGCGTAACTCGCCTCAATTAGCCTAATTTGCATCAGTGGCCCAATTGGCCCTATTTTTTTTAATTAGACTTAATTTTCTAATTGGCGCCAATGAACTAATTGGCGCCAATGAACTAATTGGCCTAATTTCCCTCAATGTCCTAATTGGCCTCAATTGGCATAATTTGCATCAATGGCCTAATTTGCCTAATTGGCCTAATTGTCCTTAATGGCCTAATTGGCATTAATGGCCTAATATGCATAATTTGACCCAATGCCTTAACAGCCCAAATTGACCTAATTGACCTGAATTGACCTAATTGATGAAATAGACTTATTGTCCTAATTGACCTAAATGACCTAATTAGCAACAATAACCTAAATAGACTAAATGGCCTAATTGTCCTCAATTGGCCTAATTTGCCTCAGTGGCTTAATTGACCTACTTGGCCTAATTGGCCTCAATTGACCAAATTGGTTTCAATGACTTAATTGGCCAAATTGGCCTCAATTTCTTAATTGGCGTCAATGGCTAATTGGCCTAATTGGCCTAGTTAACATAATTGGCCAAATTGGTATAATTAGACTCAGTGACCTAATTGACCTCAATGGCCTAATTGACATAATTGGAATAACTGACCTCAATGGTCTAATTGGCCTAATTGACTTCAATGGCCTAATTGGCCTCACTGGCCTAATTGACCTTAATAGAATAATTGACCTTATTGGCCAAATTCGACTCGATGGCCTAATTGGAATCAATGGCCTAATTAGCCTCAATGGCCTTATTGGACTAATTGGACCTAATTGGCTAATTAGACTAAATGACATACACTACCAAAAAATGGGCAAGGCAGGCGCCTGTCTTTATCAGCGCTAACGGAAAAGTGCTGATAAAGGGGTAGGCCTTTATCAGCACTAAAAAAACGCTGATAAATGTATCTTTTATCAGCGCTAATAGCCTTATTGGACTAATTGGACCTAATTGGCTAATTAGACTAAATGACATACACTACCAAAAAATGGGCAAGACCCCCTTTATCAACCCTTTTTACTAGCGCTGATAAAGGTCCACGCGGGATTCATAAAATCCATCGGGTCCTCCTCCTCCCAGCACCCTGTCAAGCCTTCGCGGAAGCCCTACCCTACGCCGCGGCCTCCTCTCTGTCGCTGCCTCCACTCCGTCGCGGCCTCCGCCTGCTTCTCCTCCTCCGTCGCCGCGGCCGCTGCCTCCTCCTCATCCTCCAGTGCCTACTTCTCCTCCTCCTCCTCCTCCTCCTCTTGCGTCGCGGCCTCCTCTCCACCGCTGCTCCTCCTCCTCCTCCTCCACCGGCGCTGCCTCCTCCTCCTCCTCCTCCACCTACTCTACTGCCTCCTCTCCACCGCGGCTCTTCCTGCTCCTCCTCATCCACCGCGGCCTCCTCCTCTTCCTCCACCGGCGCCTCCTCCTCCTCCTCCTCCTCCTCCTCCGCCTACTCCCCTGCCTCCGTTGCCTCCGAGCTGCCTCTGCTTCCTCCGCTGCCTCTGTGCTGCCTCTTCGCTGCCTCCACTGCACAGTTTAGGTAAATTGTTAATAGGTAATTGTGAATCCTCTTAAAGCTAGTTCGTTTTTTAGTTCATTTTGAACTTACAGAGTTTGAGTTTCATGGGTTGTATACAGTTTTATTCAAACCATGCGGCTCTAAGGTGGAATCATCGAAGTAGTTATGAATCAATGATTTTTATCTTTTCTAACCTTACATGGATATTAATTAGCGATGTCTGATTTTTAGGATAATAGTTTGATATGAAATGAGCTATTTTCCTTCTTATTTTAATGTATATGGCACTCTTTTGTTAAGCAATGCACACCAAGTTTTTCCCTAGTTATATTGAATGTGATAGGAGGCCATTGAATGGGGCTTTCTCATGAAATATTGGTTAAAAGGCAAGGGATGCTTCCTTGGGGTGATTTGGTGTGATTCGTGGGTGTGATTCTTGTGTGTGTGACACATGTATATGCGGTTGGTTACTTGTTTGGTCTTGATTAGCTCTCCCCACTATAGCCTTGTGAAAGAAACCTGAATAAAGAGAGTATTTTTTGTGAAAGGTTGTTACACTAGATTAGGATTTCACTCCATCTAGTTGCCCTTAGTATGGATCTTTTTCTGATTTTGGATACTACCCCATAGTTAGGCCCGGTAGGGTTTGAACCGTCCGTGTTGGTGAATTCATGTCATCAGGTGATGCATGCCAACGGGATGAGACATATGTTTAGTATGTTATATATTGTACACCATATTGTACACTATTCTCCTTGGGTTCGAAAAAAATGAACCTTAATAGGGTTTCTACCAATTCCTTCCCACTACCCACTCTCTCTGGGTTGGGTCATATACCAATTTAAATATCACATCATTTCTTTTAACAAAATAGTGCCACCAACCGCTCACATTGGGTGTTATTCACATATATTCTAATTCCACAACATAGTAGCTGCTCCCCTCTCACTTACGGTGGGTCTCACCATCACATCACATAAAAACCAAGAGGGAATCCCTATAGATAACCTCTCACAAAACTACTACAAACCAATATGAAGTGATCCCCATTTATATATCTCACATCATATTATCATACAAAAAATGATCTAAGGAGGGAATCACAATATCCAACCTCTATCACAAGTCAAAATCCACCATCAATAGGTGGATCCCATGGAAGTCACACACCAATCCCATTTGACCAATGTCTTCTCACTCAAAGTAGGGTCCTACCAACACCTTATCACTTAAATAAATGCCATCCATCTTGTCTCATGCCACAAAACATATAAATAGTAATCTAAGGAGGGTATCTAGATAGCCAACCTCTCGTACTAGCTAAACAACATAATCAATAAGTGGGGCCCATCTCTACTCAATGATACCAACACACACTCATCTCTACATGGTAATGTTACAACCCACGATCTAGGCCTCGATAGTCTAGTCTATATCATCTTCTAATTCTTACATTAAAACTCATTAAAACTAAATAATAACCATCCTAAGAAACTCACACTAAGAGCCTTGGATACCCTATGCTAAGTCATCCAGACTATTACCATGACCCTCACTTAGGTACCATATCATATCTTCCCTTGGAGATCCCTTAATCCAATTATAAGGAGGAAATCCTCTATGTCACACTTCACCGATCCATATATGGAATATCCTACTCATCACACACACCATGACTCTTATATATTCTTAAGAGGGTGTTCCTCATCATACGTGAGATATAAAACTATATGATCCATCTTCTTTAGGCCTAAGACTCTAATAACTACTCAAATAGCCTTAGAAAACCTAACTAGGCTATACAAATCTCCTACCAAACTCGATCCTCTCATAAACACAACTACTCCATGGAGACATAATCTCTGGATGATCACAAAATCACAAACATTCAATAGATCCCTCACTCTATCTCTTGGTGGATCAAAAACACCCTATTTATTTACCTTGGTTGCTCTTGATTTCTATCCCTTTCACTGGAACACATATACTCATGCATGAATGCACAATTATGCATAAACTGGAACATGGTTTTGTATTATAGGGTCCACCTACCTCAAAAAAATAGAGTAACCCCCTCACCAAGATCAACTTATCCTCAACCAAGACTATACATACCTTATCTAATCTTGTACTATTGATTGAGACCCAATCTCAAGGCACAATTCCCAAATAATTAATTATCAAAACTTATAATTAATTATTCACCTTAATATAATTAGGAATAATCTTTTAAAAACTCACTGGGAAACACAACACCACCTAAACCACACAAAACATTGTGCGTTCATCATACGAGGATAACCTCTAACCAATACAAACAAAATCTACATCATCTGAATTGATTTGAAGATGATCTAGTGAAATCATCACACAAATCCTAGTTAAAATCATCCCAAATCATAGGGAAATAAAGGATAATAGTAATGGAGGTAGTATGAGGGAAGAACTAACTAATGCACTATAAAAAACTCCCAAGAACCACCCCTCATCAGGGGGGATCGAAGAGAGGAAGAGAATGGATGAATCCCAAGAACCACCCAAGAGTTGCTATTAATGAGCACGCCCCCCACCATTTTTGAAGTATCTAGTTTTTTATCTAAATTATACTCATATTCCTTCTCCCCTAACCTATATACCCATCCTATGGATTTCAAATAGGATGAATATAAATAAAGAATGGATGAATGCCAATCAGTTGACAAAAGAGTATGAAGAAGGCGTGAAAGAGTTTATCAAGTTTGCAAAAGATCATGCATGTGACCCTTCTCAAATCCTTTGTCCGTGTTTACGCTGTTGTTATTCAAAACAAATTAGTCCAGAGGAGTTGGAAGGACACTTGATCTGTCACAGAATAGATCAGAGTTATACATGTTTGAATAAACACGGGGAAACAACGAATGTAGGGAGTGGCTGAGATAACACTGTGTTTTATAGATCATCTGATATGATTACAAACATGAACGATAAAGATGACCGTATGGAGGATGTGATTACAGATGTGAATGATGATGGAGATCGTATTGAGGAAATGACAAGGACCGTCGAAGATAAACTCCGCGATTTCCCAAAATTGTTTGAGAAGTTAAAAAGTTGTACAAATACGCCATTGTATACCGGTTGCACTAAATATACAGCATTGTCAGCCGTACTAAAACTGTATAATTTGAAAGCAGACAACGGGTGGAGTAATTCTAGTTTTACGAAACTACTTGCTCTCCTGAATGACATGCTCCAAGAATATAATGAGCTCCTAAGCCGAATATACGACGCCAAACGAATGTTATACTCGATGGGTATGATCTCTGAAAGAATACACACCTGCCCGAATGACTGTATACTATTTCTCAAGGACCACAAATCACTTAAAGAATGTCCAAAGTGTGGTGCTTCTGGATACAAGAAATATGAATCCAGTCCTACTAATAGTGTATGGTACTTTCCAATCATTCCAAGGTTTAGGCGCCTATATGAAAGTGAGGAGACTGTAGGACATTTAACATGACATGCAGATACAAGAATTAAAGATGGGATACTACGTTACCCGACAGACTCTCCTCAGTGGAAGAGAATTGATCATGAGTATCATGAATTTGGAAACGAGTCGAGAAACCATCATCTTGTTGGGCGGAGAAAGAAAGGAAGTGATGGCAAGAGGGGGGGTGAATTGCCTTTTAAAAAATGATTAACAATTTAAAATCAAAGTTTAAAGTGCAGCGGAAATAAAAGAGGCAAAACACACAACTTGATAACGGAGTTCGGCCTAAAACCCGGCCTACGTCTCCGCTCCCAACTCAACCATTGAGAGATTCACTACCGCTTGCTTTTCAATGGTTGTAGCAAGAAACCCACTAGCCTTTTTACAGGTGAAGGCTAGCTCACCTATTACAGCTTGCTTTTTAATGGTTTGAGCAAGAAACCCACTAGCCTTTTTACGGGTGAAGGCTAGCTCACCTTTGACTCAAGCCTTTTAAAAGGAAAGGCTTGACTAACCTCTTCACACCTTGAAGGTGGTGTGAGAACCCAAATGAAAGGGAGATGAGAGAAAGAGGGGTTTGTAGGCACAAACCCAAAATGATGCTCAAAATGATAAAACAATGAAAAACCGTAATGGGGAAGTCTTGGGCGCCAATGGATTGATGGAGCTGATGAAGGGCGCTCTCAAGCTTCTTTGGTGGTGCTCCTTGGATATGGAAGTTGGTTGGAGCAAGTGGGGTTCCCTTGGAAGAATCCGCCGGAGGTTCGCCAAATGATCAAAGATGTGTCCGTTGGCTTCCGTATGGCTTCGTTAGTGTTCCGGGGCTTCAAGGTCCTTTATTTATAGAGGGGGAACCCTCATATGGCCTTTGGAGGTCTTCAGAGCCGTTGGAAAGGGCTTCGGAGCCGTTGGAGGCCAAGTGGACAGGCTGGTCAAAAGCCCAACGGCTAGTTTGACTGGCTTCACCGGCTGACCGGTACAGGGCCATCGGTTGGCCGGTGTGTGCAAAATGGAGGAGGGCTCGGGCTCAGGCTCCACCGTGTGGCCGGTGAGGAGGCCACCGGTTGGCCGGTGCTGAGGTAGTGGCTCACACTGTTCTGGCTGGGTGCCACCGGCTGGTCGGTGCTGAGGCCACCGGTTGGCCGGTGTGGAGGCAGTGGCTGGACTCTCGGTCTGGGCTCTACCGGCTGGCCGGTGCTGAGGCCACCGGTTGGCCGGTGCTCTGGACAGTGGAGAGCCTTTCTGTCAATGGTCCATCGGCTGGCCGGTGTCATGCCACCGGTTGGCCGGTGGACTGAAAACAGTCTAAGTTGGCTTCTTGCTTTCTTGGCCCAATTCCTTGACCACCTAAAATCATGCCTATCATCCAAAAATACTTAAAAGAGGATTAGATAAATAAGTGAGTGATTGTGATCATGAAAATCAAACCACGAGGGGTACGAGAGGTACAACAATCTCCCCCTATTTTGATGATCACAATCACCAAAACAATCAACGTAAAAACTGAAATGAAAGGAATGCTT
This sequence comes from Viscum album, assembly GCA_963277665.1. NCBI lineage: Eukaryota > Viridiplantae > Streptophyta > Magnoliopsida > Santalales > Viscaceae > Viscum > Viscum album. The sequence continues at coordinate 1,886,607,191 of OY728141.1, read as the reverse complement.
TAAAAGATAACTTGAAAAGAAGCAATGCTTTAGAGAAAGATTTCTCCCCCAATCAACCAAGATTTTCTCCCCCTTTGTGATTATCAAAAAAGCACGGGGCATAAAACATGATTGAGGGAAAAGGATTTTAAACCAATTGAAATTTTTGAAATTTGAATTGAAAGTTTTGAATCAAAATTTTGAATTGAAAGTTTGAAATGAAAATTGAAATGAAAAATTTGAATTGAACATTTTGAAATGAAAATTTTGATACCAAGTGTTGAAATTGAAAGTTTGAATTGAAAGTTTTGAAATTGAAATCAAAAGGGCTTAAACGATCCTAACTCCCCCTAAATAAAAACAACAAATCACCGGGGAGAGGTTTTTGAAACCGAGACAAATTTTGGCCCGGAGAGACTCGCTAGAAGGGATTTTTCAATCCATACTTGTCTAGTGGCGGGTCTTCTCCTAAAAAATTCATCATTAAAGAAAATACTTTTGGGGCGGCCATACCGGGCATTTTTGCAATTGCACTCATAAATTAAGTGCCCGGGTTTTTTACAATAATTGAAAAATTTAAATTGGGAGCTTCCCCTTACAAAAATAGTGGGTGCATGGGAGGAGGAAGCTTGCTTGGAATAGCCAAGCCCTTGGGTGGTTCTAGATATACGTTGGGAACCAAGCAAATTGTTCAAATTTTGTTCACCTTGGGTGAACTTGGCAAGAGATTCCCTTAAATCTTTGATAGTTGATTCCATGGAATCAACATCGGGAAGGTTTTGGATTTTGAGGGTCCACTCTTCCTTCTCTTTGAGAAGTTGCTCTTTTTCGGAAGAGAGTTTTTTGAAATTCTTTTTTAAAGCAACAAATTTGGAAGAAAGTTCGTGAAAACCTTCCTCCAATTGGTCTCTCGCATGTTGGAGATCCTCATATGACATGTGATTGAAGGAATTTGAAGAGCTAGAGGATGAGGAGCCGGAAGATGTTACCTCATGAAATGCCATTAGGCATTTGTTACCGTTGTCGCTTGAGGAGGATGAGGAGGATGTGGAGCTATCACTCCATGTGGCTTTGAAAGCCTTCTTCTTCTCCTTTTGTTTGGCCTTTTTCTTGTTGAGTGGGCAATCGGGCTTGTAATGGCCTTTCTCGCCACACCCATAGCATGTTACCTTGGGCTCGGATTTTTTGTTGGATTGAGCCTTGCGGGATTTCTTCTTCTTGTGCTTCTTCATGAACTTGTGCATTTTGCGGGCAAGGTTCTCCATTTCGGAATCGCCGCTTGAAGAGGAAGATGATGAGGAGGAGGAGCTTTCTTCTTTTTGAGCTTTGAAGGCGATGTTCTTTGGAACTTTGATCGGTTTGCCTTCCTTTTTAGCTTGCCTCCTCATGGTGATTTCATAGGTCATGAGGGATCCGATGAGCTCTTCGACCGGCATGTTCTTGATGTCCTTCGCTTCTTGAATTGCCGTCACCTTTGGTTCCCATGAGCTTGGTAGGATCCATAGGATCTTCTTGACCATTGTTTCTGCAGAAATATTATCTCCAAGAGATTTTCTACCATTGCAAACGTCAGTAAAACGTGTAAACATTTCAGAAATAGATTCGGATGGATGCATAGAAAATGACTCAAAATCTTGACGATACATGTCCAATCGAGTGTCCTTGACTTTGTTGGTCCCCTCATGGGTAACCTCCAAAAGTTTCCAGATTTCATGTGAGGAGGTGCATGTGGAAACTCGATTGAACTCATTACGATCAAGGCCGCAATGAAGAGCGTTCATGGCTTTGCCATCAAACTCGAAATTTTTAATATCGGCTTGGGTCCATTTGGATTCATCGGGGGAAGAGAGAGTGTAACCTTGCATGAAAATTTTATAAATGGGATAGCCAATGCTTCTAAGAAAAGTAGTCATGCGGGTTTTCCAATAGTTATAGTCGGTTCCATCAAAAAATGGAGCACGACCCAAAGAATAGCCTTCGGGGGCGAAAGAAGACGAAGCCATCACAATGGATCTTAAATTTGAAACCGGTTAGGGTATTACTCAAATTTTTCCTTTGATACCAATTGTTGGGCGGAGAAAGAAAGGAAGTGATGACAAGAGGGGGTGAATTGCCTTTTAAAAAATGATTAACAATTTAAAATCAAAGTTGAAAGTGCAGCGGAAATAAAAGAGGCAAAACACACAACTTGATAACGGAGTTCGGCCTAAAACCCGGCCTACGTCTCCGCTCCCAACTCAACCGTTGAGAGATTCACTACCGCTTGCTTTTCAATGGTTGTAGCAAGAAACCCACTAGCATTTTTACAGGTGAAGGCTAGCTCACCTATTACAGCTTGCTTTTTAATGGTTTGAGCAAGAAACCCACTAGCCTTTTTACGGGTGAAGGCTAGCTCACCTTTGACTCAAGCCTTTTAAAAGGAAAGGCTTGACTAACCTCTTCACACCTTGAAGTTGGTGTGAGAACCCAAATGAAAGGGAGATGAGAGAAAGAGGGGTTTGTAGGCACAAACCCAAAATGATGCTCAAAATGATAAAACAATGAAAAACCGTAATGGGGAAGTCTTGGGCACCAATGGATTGATGGAGCTGATGAAGGGAGCTCCCAAGCTTCTTTGGTGGTGCTCCTTGGATATGGAAGTTGGTTGGAGCAAGTGGGGTTCCCTTGGAAGAATCCGCCGGAGGTTCGCCAAATGATCAAAGATGTGTCCGTTGGCTTCCGTATGGCTTCGTTAGTGTTCCGGGGCTTCAAGGTCCTTTATTTATAGAGGGGGAACCCTTATATGGCCTTTGGAGGTCTTCGGAGCCGTTGGAAAGGGCTTCGGAGCCGTTGGAGGTCAAGTGGACAGGCTGGTCAAAAGCCCAACGGCTAGTTTGACTGGCTTCACCGGCTGACCGGTACAGGGCCACCGGTTGGCCGGTGTGTGCAAAATGGAGGAGGGCTCGGGCTCAGGCTCCACTGGATGGCCGGTGAGGAGGCCACCGGTTGGCCGGTGCTGAGGCAGTGGCTCACACTGTTCTGGCTGGGTGCCACCGGCTGGCCGGTGCTGAGGCCACCGGTTGGCCGGTGTGGAGGCAGTGGCTGGACTCTCGGTCTGGGCTCTACCGGCTGGCCGGTGCTGAGGCCACCGGTTGGCCGGTGCTCTGGACAGTGGAGAGCCTTTCTGTCAATGGTCCATCGGCTGGCCGGTGTCATGCCACCGGTTGGCCGGTGGACTGAAAACAGTCCAAGTTGGCTTCTTGCTTTCTTGGCCCAATTCCTTGGCCACCCGAAATCATGCCTATCATCCAAAAACACTTAAAAGAGGATTAGATAAATAAGTGAGTGATTGTGATCATGAAAATCAAACCACGAGGGGTACGAGAGGTACAACACATCTTGCGTTATCTACAGATGGAGTGAATCCTTTTGGTTTTCAAAGAAATAGTCACAGTACATGGCAGGTATTGTGGGTAAATTATAACTTACCACCGTGGTTATGCATGAAACAAAAATACATCATGTTATATATTCTAATATCAGGACCAAAACAACTAGGTAATGATATTCATGTTTATTTAGCTCCATTAATTGAAGATTTGAAATTATTGTGGGATTCAGGTGTTACATTTTATGATGCTTACAGGAAGGAAGATTTCACTTTGAGAGCCATATTGTACGGGACGATAAATGACTTCCCTACTTGTGAATATTTGTCAGGATATAAGCATTAAAGGAACTCAAGGGTGTCCCGTTTGTGAACAAGGTACACAATCAATTAGGTTGAAACATTCATTGAAAACTGTGTTTTTAGGACATCCCAGATTTCTACCCTGACGACATAAGTACCGTTCTTGGACGACATCATTCGATGGAAGTTTAGAAGAATGTACAACACCATCTCCACTAACAGGCGATCAATTGTTTGAGAAAGTTAAAAATATGGGTACTACTTTTGGTAAACCGGCTTCGAAAAACCTTACGAAAATCGGTTGGAAAAAGAGATCAATTTTTTTTTAATTACAATACTGGAATTGTCTATATGTCAGACATTTTCTTGATGTTATGCATGTAGAAAAAATTGTATTTGATAGTGTCATCGACACGTTGCTAAATACATCTGGCAAAACAAAAGATGGAAACACGTGTCGATTGATGTAGAGTCATGGCACCATGTTGTCAGCGGGCTGAAAACATTAATGTGGGAATAGATTACGGTAACATTACGATATCATTTATTTAATTTATTAAAATAAAATAAAATAAAATATTGTTATATTAACTAACTCTTCATCATCTCTTGCAGAGTGCATTTATAGTAGTTGTCTCGCACAAAGAATATGTATTAAGACTAGTAGGAAGGGTTCATAGAGGCTTTCACACCATTTTAACGAAACATCGTCTGAAAGATGCTGAAAGGAAAATCAAGCTGCACCCACCTCCTCTTTATGCACACTTGATATCCCAAGGAGCATGGGATGCGTTTTGCAACTGTCATGCGAAGCAGACTTTTCTAGTACATTGTGTTTGGTTACACGTTGTTTAAAATTGCTTGTATTCAATACTTTGATTGATAGTTTTTTATTTATGAAACAGAAACTAAGTGCTGAAAATAAAGAACGGGCAACAAAACCAGCGTACCCCTACCGTAAAGCAAGGCTAGGGTACGCTTCAATTGAAAAACAATTGGTACATATTTTAAAAGTACTGTAATACTTTTATGTGACATAAAACAACACTATAACAATGTTTCTCTGTTTATATGTAGATTGAAGAATCAAAATCCCAAGCCACTTTCATCCCACGCCATGTGCTATTAAAGGAGGCTTGTGTTACTAAAGAGGGGAAACTGGTAGATGAAAACACACAAAAAGTGTGGGAAACATGTGTAAGTATGTCATAATATAAATTTGTTTTGTTTTAATTCACTATTACATAACAATGATTACTTATTTTTCCATATTTTCTTTTTGACATAGTTACAGGAATCAACAACACCCGCACCGGATGCAGTCATACTTTCAGCGGCCTTGAAACAGCCAAAACAGTATGGCCGCGTCAGAGGTGTGGGTTTTGGGGTGACACCCCGGACATATTTTCAGAAAAAAAAAACAAGAGGATGAACAAACTGAAGAAATGATAAAAATGAGAGATAGAGTAGCTAGCCTTAAAGAAAGAATCAAAAGTTAGGGAGACTTGCTAGCAACTTTGATGGGGGAGAGGGGAAGAGAACAAACAACTCAAGAACAACCCATGCGAGAAGATCCAGTCCCACCCCCACCAGCTTTGAGGCGAGCCATTCCGCTCAAAGACCTAACTTAACCGAGATAAGCAATGTTTTAATATTTGTTTCTGTGAAATTTGAATCACATAGACACTGATACCTTTCTTATAATGATATTCTACAGGGTGAAAATGACTGTGATTTATATCTGTCAACTCCCACCCATCACCTTGTAGTGAGGGCTACTGTGTTCAATATGCAGAATGACACGCTACACTCCAGACCACTTCCAACCGGTCATGTCAGAGTGTCGATTAACGTAGCTCATGAGCCAAGCACCGAGATACCCGTGCAAAATGACGATGATGATATTCATACGGTGGAAAAAGCTGTTGGAACATTCGTTGCTTGGCCGTCAAATCTTGTAAGAAAACATGTCGACCTGGAGGTATTCATTTCCAATTCATTTTTCAAGCAGAATCTTTAACATTAAATTAGAAAAGGGCAGAACTGATGAATGTTATTACAGAAGGACAAAATGGAGGAGCTAAAATGAAAGAGCGGCTCAAAAGGATCAACGAACCGGTCAAAACGATCTACTGAGAGCACCTTCACCCCGCCCTTTCTATATCCAAATTTAATATCATTCCAAGCTCATATGGATATGAAAATGAAAGGTGGAAAGAGTCACACAATTGTTTGTGAAAAAGATATGTACGGAGAGGAAACATTAGATTTCGTTAGTGCTGACGCTGTAGCTAAAATCATCACATACGACTGGCTAGGCGCCTCAGTTATAAATGTATACATGAGGTATGTTTTCATGATTTGATTTTACAGAAGCTGATATACTATGTTAATTGTTGCTAAATACATTTCATATTTTTCACACGCGTATATATGAAAAACAATTGAAGGGATTTTTCCATGAATACAAATTTGGACTCGTTAGTCCTCACACCATTTCTAGACAACGAGAAGAAATAGATTCCAATTTTCAGGCTGAATTAATGTCAAACCTGCTTAGATTGGTGATCCAAGATCACAAAGCCCCCAATTTCGTGCCTCAACCCAAGTGCGTTGTTGTGTGGATTATCCCGGGTTTTCCCCTTTGCTCTTGTGCATTCTTACCTTGTCAATCTACAAGTTAGATTGGTGATCCAAGATCACAAAGCCCCCAATTTCGTGCCTCAACCCAAGTGCGTTGTTGTGTGGATTGGCTATCACATCCACCTTTGAGTGTGTTGTCTAAGTAGTAGGTCACGCTCTTTATAGCGTTGATTGACTGCTTGCATCCACTATCCATACCCATCATCCGCCACATAGCCCCGAACCACATCCTTCATCCGCCGACCTAGGTCCTGAAGATCGGGCCACCCCGTGCGTCTCACATCAAATGGACTCATTGGTCTCAATGTCTTAATTGGCCTAATTTTCCTAATTTGCTTAATTTACCTCTATGACCTCAATAAGCCTAATTGGGATAACTGACCTAATTTGGCTCAATGGCCTAATTAGCTTCAATGAATTGTCATAATTGGCATCAATTGGCCTAATTGGCCTAATTGGTCAAGTTGAGCTAATTGGACTCAATAGCCTTATTAAACTCGGTGGCATAATTGGCATAACTTGCCTCAATGGCCTAATTTGCCTAATTGGCCTAATTGGCCTCAATGGTCTCAATTATCATAATTGGTCTCACTGGCCTATTTGGCCTCTATAGCAGAATTTTCCAAATTGTCATAATTCACCTAATTTTCCTAATTGGACTAATTGGCCTCAGTGGTTTAATTGGCGTCAATGTCTTAATTGGACTAATTGGTCTAAATTTTCCAAACTGGTCTCAATGGACTAATTGGCCTCAATTGGCTTAATTAGCCTAAATAGCATAATTGTCCTAATTGGTCTCAATAGTTTAATTGGCCTAGTTGGCCTCAATGACCTCAATTGGCCTAACTAGCATAATTATCCCCAATGGAAGAATTGGATTTGATGGCCTAATTGGCCTAATTAGCCTCAATTGGCCTCAATGGCCTAATTGGCATAACTGATATTATCAGAATCAATGTTTTAATTGGCCCAATAGCCAAATTGGCCTAATTGGACTCAATGACCTCAATTGTCCAAATATTCCAAATTTATTTCAATGCCATAATTGGCCTCATTACCTTAATTGGATCAATTGGTCTAAATGGCCTAATTGGCCTAATTGGTCTCAATGACCTCAATTGGCCTAATTGCCTTAATTGATCTCAATGGCCTAATTATCCTCAATGGCCTTATTGGCCTAAGTGGCCTAATTGACCAAATTTACATAATTAACCTAATTTTCCTCAATGGCCTAATTGGTATCAATGGCGTAATTGGACTAATTGGTCACAATTAGCCTAATTGTCCTTAATTCACTAATTGGCCTTATTAGCCTAATTGGTTTAATTGACCTAATTGGCCACAATGACCTAATTTGCATAATTGTCCTCAATGACCTCAATTGTACAAATTAGCCTCAATAACCTAATTAACCTCAATTGATTTTTTTTTCTAAATGGCCTTATTGGCCTGTTTGGTCACAATGGCCAAATTGGCCAAATTGGTCTCAATGACCTCAATTGGCCTAATTGACCTAATTAGCCTAGCTGGACTAATGGCCTAATTGTCATCATTGACATAATTGGCCTAATTGGTCTCAATTGGCCTAATTGACCTTAATGGACTAATTAACCTAATTTGAGTCAATGGATTAATTGGCTTCAATGGCCTCAATTACCTCAATTGGCCTAATTAGCCTAATCGACCTCAATGCCCTCAAATGGACTCAAGACCGGCTAGGAAGTGTCCAAGGAACCTTGTATAATGTTCGTGCGTTGAGCACCCGGATCGCCGCAGGAAAACAAGTGAATGTGGTGTGCAGATCGTGAAAATGAGAAGGAAGGGGGAAATGGTCAAGGTAGAACCCAAAGAGAACTTGTCTCTAAGAACTCTAGGCACAAGACGCCACAAAGGATGACCAAACCTTTGATAAGTCAAGAATTAAGCAAGTACACAAAGGTTGCAAGCAAAACTCACCATAATAACATTACTTTCATTCATGATGTCCAAAGAGTACAAGGGGGTGGCTATTTATAGCCTAAGAAACTTGAAATTCGAATCACACATTGGGTGGATCTTTACAATAGTATAATGTCTAGTTTCTAGAAGTCAAAAAGCCTAAATGATGACTTTGACAACTTTGGCACTTGCCCATGACTTTAGGAGACAAGCATACTCTTTGGGAAAAGTAAAGATAAGTAGCCCACCACCTTTTGACTTTGAAGATTCCATGGTGGGGTGGGCTTGAAAATTCGTAGCACCACTTGGGTTGGATTTTTTAAATCATGTTTGGGCCTTAATTAATGTAATTATAGGCCCGGATGCTTCCCCCAAGCAAGGGTGTTGGGCCTCTTCTTGAATTCCATGATTAACCCATTTAAGGTCTCTTTCATTCTCTTAGTCCGCTCCCTTGTCGTTGGGCCTCCGATTCCATGCAATGGATCTTGTCCACTTGTGTGCATTACGCCCTCCTCATCAAGTCCATCTCCAACCCCGTGATACCCATGTGTGCCATGAACCTCATAACCTAATTGGAATAATTGGGCTCAATTGGCCTTATTGGGTGAATTGGCCCCAATTCGCTGCAATTAGGCCCAATTGGCCTAAATTGGCCCCAATTCACCTCAATTAGCATAATTGACCTCAATTGGCCAAATTGGCATCAATTGGCCTCAATTGGCCTCAATTGGCATAATTAGCCCTCAATTGGCCACAATTGGACTCAATTGGTCTTAATTGGCCAAATTGACAACAATTGGCCTTAATTGGCCTAATTGATCTCAATCGGCCTCAATTGGCATCAATTGATCTAATTGTCCTCAATTGATCTAATTGTCCTCAATTGATCTAATTGGCCTCAATTGGTGATACGCGATTCAAGACCCGCTAGAAAGTGTCCTAGGAACCTTGTGTAATGTTCGCGCATTGAGCACTCGGATCGTCGCAAGAAAACAAGTGAATGTGGTGTGCAGATAGTGAAAATGAGAAGCAAAGGAGAAACGGTCAAGGTAAAACACAATGGGAACTTGTCTCTAAGAACTCTAGCCACAAGACGCCACAAAGGATGACTAATCCTTTGATAAGTCAAGAATTAAGCAAGAACACAGAGGTTGCAAGAAAAACTCGTCATAATAACATTACCTTCATTCATGATGTTTCAAGAGTAAAAGGGGGTGGCTATTTATAGCCAAAGAGAGAAAGAAATTCGAATCACATAATGGGGTGGCTTCTACATTAGTCTAACACCTAGTTTCCACAATTCAAAAAGCCTAAATGATGACTTTGAAAACTTTGGCACTTGCCCATGACTTTAGGAGACAAGTAGCCCACCCTTTTGGAAAAGTAAAGACAAGTAGCCCACCACCTTTTGACTTTGAAGATTCCATAGTGGGGGTGGGCTTGAAAATTCGTAGCTCAACTTGGGTTGGATTTTTAAAAGCATATTTGGGCCTTAATTAATGTAATTATAGACCCAGATGCTTCCCCCAAGCAAGGGTGTTCGGTCTCCCCTTGAAATTCCATGATTAATCCATTTAAGGCCTCATTCAATCTCTTGGTCCGCTCCCTTGTCATTGGGCCTCCAATTCCACGCAACGGGTCTTGTCCACTTGTGTGCATTCTGCCTTCCTCATCAAGTCCGCCTCCAACTCCGCGATACTCATGTGTGCCAAGATCCTCATCAATTGGTCTAATTGGCCTCAATGGACCTAATTCACCCAATTGGCCTCAATTTACCTCAATTGGATGCAATTGACCGCAATTGGCCTAATTAGCCCCAATTGGACTCAATTAGCACAATTGGCCTTAATTAGCCTCAATTGGCCTCAAGTGGTTTATTTGGCCTAATTTGGCTCAATTTGCCTAATCGCTCTCAATTAGCCTCAGCTGGCCAAATTAGCCTCACTTTGCCTCACTTGGTCTCAATTTGCCTCAATTCGCCGCAATTTTCATCAATCGGTTTTAATTAGAACAACTTGCCTCATTTTCCCTAATTAGCATAATTGTTTTCAATTGGGTTTATTTGATGATGCGGATCATGGTGCACACATGCAACAAGGAGTTGAGGGTGATCATTGCATTGATGGTAGAAGGAGCATTAATGGATAAGACCCATTGCATGGGATTGGTGGCCCAATGACAAGAGGAAGAATGAGGAGGATGAAAGAGGCTTTACATGACCTCATTTTGAAATTACAAGAGGAGACCCAACATGCATGCATGGGAGGAGCAAATAGGCCTTTAATCACACTTATTAAAGCCCAAAAGTGAACCTAAAAGGCCCACCCATATGCTTCCACGAAATTTAATCCACTTGCATGAAGGAAATCTCCAATGTCAAAAGTGGTGGGCCCCTTGTCTCCAAATCCATGGTGGGGATCTTCAAAGTCTTTGGGGTGGTTCCTAAAATTATTCTTTAGAGATATCTTGTCCCCTAAATGATATGAAACCGACAGATGACATTGACTTGATGGCATGTGCGAAGTTGGAGTTGCAAGGCCCAATGATGAAAGAAAGATTAGACAGACTACAAGTGGCAAAAGAAGCCCATCTCATTGCATTAAAAGGCCCAAACCCAAGGTGCATGCATAGAAGTGGTAAATGGGCTTATTATCAGTCTTATTTAAGCCCAAAGGAGATGTGTAAAGCCCAAGACACATGTTTGCACGAATTTTGGAAGGCTTGTCCACATGGAGATTCTAGAATGGCATCTTTGGACACCAAAGTCAAATCTAGTGGGCTAGGTAATCAAAGTCAAATCCGGTGGGCTATGGGTGGAAAGACATGGGATACTTTTCCAAAAGTATTTGTTAGACTTTATCTTTTTGACTTTAAGGGGAAAAGGTTGGTTTAGCCTTTATGACTTTAGGGTATTAGACCCTTGACTATTGTATCACCTCTTGGCTATAAATAGCCACCCCCATGGCACTTGTATGGCATTCAAGACTTAATTTGAGAGCTTATGCTTTATTTCTCTCCGTTGTGTGAGGATTATCCCGGGTTTTACCCCTTGCTCTTGTGCATTCTTGCCTTGTCAATCTACAAGTTAGATTGGTGATCCAAGATCACAAAGCCCCCAATTCCGTGCCTCAACCCAAGTGTGTTGTTGTGTGGATTGGCCATCACGCCCCTCCCTTGAGTGTGTTGTCTAAGTAGTAGGTCACGCTCCATATAGCGTTGGTTGACTACTTGCTTCCACTATCCATACCCTTCACTCGTCACTTAGTCCCAAACCGCATCCATCATCCGCCGCCCTACGCCGTGAAGATCGGGCCACCCCGTGCGTCTCGCATCAGTTGGTATCAGAGCTCCGGTTGACACGGTAGGCATCTATCCCTTCATTTACTTTAATTCTATCCATTAACCTCCTTATCTTTCCATATTTTTCACCCATTCAACAAGAAAAATCCATTTTTCTTGAAAGCCTCCCGAATTGTCCTAGTTTGTGCAAGCTTGGATTATTATAAATTGAGCCAAATTTTCATTCATCTTCTTTCCGCATTTAATTCTCTATATGTGATTTGTATCCTGCAAAAAAAAAAAAAATCTCTCAACTCATCATTTTGTGCTTTTCAAAATTAAGCACATCCTTTATTTGAGAGATTTCGAAGAAAAAAAAAAGAAAAAAAAATTGTCTTACTCTCCGTTCAATCATCTTGTGCTTTAAAACTCCAATCACAACACTTTTTGGGGAGAATTGACAAAAAAAAAGCAAAAAAAAAAGAAGAGCGGATACAATTACTCCTTTGTGCTTTACATTATTAGCACTTTCTATTTCCATATATAACATTTTCCATCATTTTACTTCATCCCCATTTCGTATTTGGCTCATATTTTTATTCATTTATCTTATCCTGCACAATCGGGCAAAACCCACAATCCACCTATCTACCCCTTCTTTCCATCCTCTTTTTGACCCTTTACCATTGTTAAACCCTTTACCACTCATGCGGGTTGTGTTAAACCATCCGCCGACACAATCTTGATTGGGGAGGAATTTGTGGCACTTGATCACCCTAAACAAGGTAATATATTTCATAAGAGCTTGGGATTCAAATTGAGTTTTGAGAGTGGAGAGAAATAAGCAAAAAAAAAATATATATATATATCTTGTGTGTGTGAGTGTGTGCATCTTGTTGTGTGAGTGTGTGTGTACATCTTGTGCGTGTGAGTGGGTATATATTGCGTGCGTGAGTGTGTATCTTTGTGTGTGTGAGTGTGTACATCTTGTGTGAGTGTGTACATCTCGCGTGTGTGAGTGAGTGTGTATCATTGTGTGTGTTCCCCCCCCTGGTGTGTGTTTGTGTTTGTGTAACTTATCATGGCAGAAGATCGTGGGAAGAAAATTGCTCATGTTAGCGATGAAGGAAGTCGAAGTAGATCTCCCGCACCTGAAGCTACGCAATTCCAAATGCAAGCTTTGGTGAGCCACTTTGAGAAGCTTCTTGATCGGAAGTTGGAGGTGTTACATGAGAGGATTGATGAATTGGAGAATAAACCAAGCCCAAAGATGTTCCATGATAACCCACGACGCGCTCCCGCACCACGTCGTCCCCACATCATGGAGGAGGAGATGGTGAACTTTGATGATGATCTTGATGAAGTCCCACAAAGGAGGAGGTTGTACCAACAACCGAGAGGAGCCCAAAGGAGACAACATGATGATGACCTACTTGGCGGGATCAAGGTGAAGGTCCCTTCTTTTCTTGGGAATAGCGATCCGGAAGCATACTTGGACTGGGAGATGCGGATCGAGCAGGTCTTTTCATGCCATGCATATTCCGAGGAGAAAAAGGTCAAACTTGCTTCCCTTGAATTTTCTGATTATGCTTTAATTTGGTGGGATCAAGTTCAAAAGGAGAGGGCTAGATATGGTGGACGTCCCATCAACACTTGGGAAGACATGAAGTTCACCATGCGGAAGCGGTTTGTTCCCACACATTACCATAGAGATCTCCACAACAAACTTCAACGCCTCATCCAAGGGAGTAAGAGTGTAGAAGACTACTACAAGGAGATGCAAATTGCCATGATTCGGGCAAACGTTGAGGAGGATCCTGAGGCAACCATGGCACGGTTTTTACATGGTCTCAATCGGGAGATTGCGGATCAAGTGGAGATGTACCACCATGTAGAGATACAAGATATGATCCACCAAGCCACCAAGATCGAGCAACAAATCAAAAGGAGGAGCAACATGAGGAAACCCACTACCCCTTTCACACCATGGAGAAATCCAAGGAAGGAGATTGGAGAACCATCAAAAGCAAAAGAGGTGGTTGATCGCAAAAGTGACAAGGTAATTCTTCTACCTAAGAAACCTACTTTTGAGGCTAACCAAACCAGAAATAGGGATATTTGGTGTTTTAAATGTCAAAGAAGGGGTCACATTGCTAGTGAATGCCCAAACCGTCGCACCATGATCATCAACAAGTATGGAGAATGGGAGACCGATGGAGAGAGCTCCGAAGAGGAGGAAGATGAATCTCCAGAAATTGAAAATGGAGAATTTGCGGAGGATGGCGAGATTCTTGTCACTAGAAGAGTTTTAAGTGCACAAATGACCGTTGGAGAAAAGGAGCAGCGGGAGAACCTTTTCCATACACGATGCAAGATCAATGGGAAGGTATGTAGTGTTATTGTTGATGGTGGAAGTTGTAGCAATGTGGCGAGCACCGAGTTGGTGGAGAAGTTGGGACTCCCAACTTTAAGGCATCCAAATCCATACCGACTTCAGTGGTTGAATGATTGTGGGGAGTTGAAGGTCACCAAGCAAGTGAAGGTATTGTTCACCATCGGTAAGTACAAAGATGAGGTTTTGTGTGATATTGTTCCTATGAAGGCCAGCCATTTGTTGTTGGGAGGACCATGGCAGTACGATCGACATGTTACTCATGACGGTTTCTCAAATCGTCACTCTTTTGTACTCCGAGGGGAACCTATAACCCTCAACCCCATGTCCCCCAAGCAAATTCTAGAAGACCACATTTTGAGAGAAAAGAAAAAAAAGAGTGATGAGGAAAAAAAGAGAGAAAATGAAAAAGGAGAGAATGAGGGAAAAATAGAAAATGAGAGAAGCAAAGAAATGGAGAGCAAAGAAAAATCAAGAGGGGAAACAGATTTGAGAGGAGAGAAAAGTGTGATGTCAGCAAAAAAGAGTGAGGAAACTTTCATTTCTCAGCAGAACCTTCTAGTACTTATGTACAAAGAGGTGATGTTGAACACTAACGACTTAACTTATTCATTGTCAACTATTGTGAAATCTTTGCCACAGGTGTTTGATGGAGTCATTCTTGAGGAGGTAAAACCTTGTCTGATTCCTAATAGAGAGAGAAAAGTAATTCTAGGATCCATTAATGGAATCATGGTTCAAAAGGATTGGAAGGAGTGTCTACCTCATGTAGATTCATCTTACAAAAGGGGAGATCACTCTATAACTCAATTTTTTCCATTTGGAACTATTTTTGGATTTAGCCTCCCTACTCCTATTGATCAAGTTTCATTTCCTTTGCAGGAAAGTAGAAATATGGAAGGAAAACAACATGTTAACCAACAACATGGGAAATCAGAGAAGGTGGATAGGCTTCAAATGAAATGGAAGTCAAAGATAAAGATACATGGAGATGGACCAAACTTGGTGCTTCATATGATTGATTACAAGATCGCATTGCAAGGTGAGTACAAAGTTATTTTTAAAGTCAATGTTTCTAATCATTCCTCGTATTTGGATGCAGATGATGAAGAGTCGAGGACGACTCCTTTTCAAGAGGGGGAGGATGATATGAAACCGGCAGATGACATTGACTTGATGGCATGTGCGAAGTTGGAGTTGCAAGGCCCAATGATGAAAGAAAGATTAGACAGACTACAAGTGGCAAAAGAAGCCCATCTCATTGCATTAAAAGGCCCAAACCCAAGGTGCATGCATAGAAGTGGTAAATGGGCTTATTATCAGTCTTATTTAAGCCCAAAGGAGATGTGTAAAGCCCAAGACACATGTTTGCACGAATTTTGGAAGGCTTGTCCACATGGAGATTCTAGAATGGCATCTTTGGACACCAAAGTCAAATCTAGTGGGCTAGGTAATCAAAGTCAAATCCGGTGGGCTATGGGTGGAAAGACATGGGATACTTTTCCAAAAGTATTTGTTAGACTTTATCTTTTTGACTTTAAGGGGAAAAGGTTGGTTTAGCCTTTATGACTTTAGGGTATTAGACCCTTGACTATTGTATCACCTCTTGGCTATAAATAGCCACCCCCATGGCACTTGTATGGCATTCAAGACTTAATTTGAGAGCTTATGCTTTATTTCTCTCCGTTGTGTGAGGATTATCCCGGGTTTTACCCCTTGCTCTTGTGCATTCTTGCCTTGTCAATCTACAAGTTAGATTGGTGATCCAAGATCACAAAGCCCCCAATTCCGTGCCTCAACCCAAGTGTGTTGTTGTGTGGATTGGCCATCACGCCCCTCCCTTGAGTGTGTTGTCTAAGTAGTAGGTCACGCTCCATATAGCGTTGGTTGACTACTTGCTTCCACTATCCATACCCTTCACTCGTCACTTAGTCCCAAACCGCATCCATCATCCGCCGCCCTACGCCGTGAAGATCGGGCCACCCCGTGCGTCTCGCATCACTAAAGCCATGGACATGTGTAAACAAAGTAATAAACGTGGGATAGGCTTTAGACTTTTGTGGGATAGGTAGTTTGACATGTATTCTTCTCATTTGACTATAAATAGCCACCTCTTGTACCCCTTGAAGGTTAATTTCGAATTTGAGAGTTTCTAGCATTATTATGCTTGTGTTTCTTGTGCTCTTAGGTGAATGCAAGTAAGGCTCATCAAAGGAGTGATCAACCTTTGTGGCGCTTTATAATTAGAGTTTCAAGGGGCAAGTCTCCTTGGTGTCAAAATTGATCATTCCCTTCCCCTTTTATTCCTCTTGCATTTCTTTTAATTTCCATTCCCTACTTCTTTCTTCGCTTGTGTTTCCGCATTTTTACCAACGACTATCACACTCGCTTACGGTATCATATCAATTGGTCTCAATGGACTAATTGGACTTAATTAGAAAAATTTGCCTAATTGGCGTCAATTGGCATAATTGGCCTAATTAGTTTAATTTCCCTCAATTTGCCTCAGTATGCCTTATTGGCCTCAATTGGACAAATTGACGTTAATTTGCCTAATTAGTCTCAATTAGCCTCAATTTTCTAATGTGCGCACAATTGGCCTCAATTAACTAATTGGTTTCAATTGGACGAATTGGCCTAATTGTGCTCAATTGGCCTTAATTGGCCCAATGGACCTAATTGAACTCAATGTGCCTCGATTGACCTCAATTTGCCTAATTGGCCTAAATTGACCTAATTGGCCTTAATTGGCCTTAATTGGCGTAAGCAGCGTAATTGTCCTAACTGACATAACTGGTCGAATTGCCCTCAATGACCTAATTGGACTAAGTGACCTAATTGGCATAATTGTCATCAATGGCTTAAATTTTCTAATTGGCCGTAATGATTTAATTGGCCAAATTGACCTAATTATACTAATTGGCCTCAATAGGATCAATGGATTAATTGGCCTAATTGACCTAATTAGACTCAATTGGCCTACTTGGTGTTAAGTTGCCTCAATTGGCCGAATTGGCCGAATTGGATAAATTAGCGTCAGTTGGCCTCAATTGGCCCAATTAGCCTGAATTGGCCTGAATTGGCCTAATAGGCCTCACTGGCTCAATTGGAAAAATTGGCCGAATTGGCATAATAGGCCTCAATTGGTCCAATTTGCCTAATTGGCATCAATTGGGCTCAATTGGGCTCAACGGATCAATTGGTAGAATTGGCCTCATTGGTGTAATATGTCCCAATTGGCATCAATTGGCCTAATTGGTCTCAATTTACTAATTGGACAAATAGGGCTCAATTGGCCTTAATTGGCTTAATTGGCCCCAATTTGCCGAATTGGCGTAATTTGCCTAATAGACCTCAATTTGCCAGAATTGGTCTAATTGGCACAATTGGCCTCAATTAGACTCAATTGTCTTCAATTGGCCTCAATTGACCTAATTATCCCCAATTGTCCCCAATTTGCCTCTATTGGCTTAATTGAGTGCAATTGGCATCAGTTTGATGAATTGGCCTAATTAGCCTCAATTGGTCTCAATTGACTTAATTGGCCTAATTGGCCTCAATTGGCCTCAATTGGTTGAATTCACCTAATTGGACTAATTGACATCAATTGGCCTCAATTGTCCTAATTGAGCGCAATTGGCCTCAATTGGACTTAATTGGCCTCAGTTTGCCTCAATTGCCCTTAATTGGCTGAATGGACCTAATTAGCATCAATTGGTTTTAATTGGACTAATTGGCCTAATTGGCCTCAAAGGGCCTCAATGGGCCTCAATGAGCCCCAATTAGCCTACTTGGCCTCATTTGGCTCAATTGGATTCAATTGACCTAAATTGCTATAATTAGCATTATTGGCCACAATTGGCCTAATCGGCATAATTGGCCACAATTGGTCTCAATTCGCCTCAATTTGCGTAATTTGCCTAATTGGACTCAATTGTACTTAATTGGCCTAATTGGCCTCAATTGATCTGATTGGGCTCAATTTGCCACAATTTACCTAATTTGACTCAATTGGAATCAATGGCCTAATTGGGCTTTATTGGTCTAATTGGATCCAATTGGAATCAATTGGACTCAATTGGCATAATTGGCCTAATTTGCCTCAATTTGCCTTATCTGCCTATTTGGGCTCCATTGGCCTAAATTCTCCTCACTTCGCCTCATTGACATAATTGGCCACAATTGGCCTAATTGCCCTCAATTGGCCTAATTGACCTCAGTTGGCCTAATTGGCCTCAATTGGAATCAATTGGATAATTGTCCTAATTGTCATCAATGAAATAATTGTCCTAATGAGCCTAATTGGTCTAATTGTTCTCAATGGGCTAATAGGCCTAATTAGCATCAATTTTCCTAATTGGCCAAATAGGCCTCAATGGTCTAATATGCCTCAATAGCCTAACATGACTAATTGGCCTCTATTGGCCTAATTAGAATCAATGGCCTAGTTGGTACAATTTGGCTAATTGGCCTCAATGGTCAAATTGGCATAAATTGTCTAATTGGCCTCAATTGGCTTAATTAGCCTTAATTGGCCTAATTAGCTTCAATTTTCTAATTGGCCTAATTGCTCTCAATGGCCTAATTGTCGTCAATAGCCTATTTGGCATAATTGGCCTTAATTTTCCTAATTGGCCTCAATTGACCCAATTGTCTTGAATAGCTTAATTGGCCTCAATTGCCATAATTGGCCTAATTCTCCTAATTGGCCTTAATTGGATTGAATAACCTAATTGGCCTCAATTGCCTTAATTGGCCTCAATTGCCTTAATTGGCCTAATTAGCCTAATTGGATTAATTATCCTTAATTGGCCTAACTAGCATCATTGCCCTAATTGGCCTCAATAACCTAATTGACATCAATGGTATACTTCGTCTTAATTGGCCTAATTGGCTTCAATGGCACAATTGGCCTAATTTGTCTCAATTGCCTAATATACCTAATTGAACTCAATTGGCTTAATCGGGCTTAATGATCTAATTGACGCTAATGGCTTCATTGGCCCACTTGTCCTCATTGGCACAATTGGCCTCAATTGGCCGAAGTGGCTTTAATGTCCTAATTGGCCTAATTGGTCTCAATTAGTAAAATTTACGCAAATGACCTAATTTTCCTAATTGGCATAATTGACCTCAATGGGCTAATTGGAGTCAATGATCTAATTGGCCTAATTGACCTCAATTGTTCTAATTGGCCTCAATGGCCTAATTGACCTAATTATCCTAATTGGCCTAATTGGCCTTAATGGCTTACTTGGTCAAATTGGCCAAATTGGCCTAATTGGCATCAATTAGCCTAATTGGCATAATTGGCTTCAATTATCCTTATTAGCCTCAATGGCCTAATTGGACTAATTGACCTAATTAGGCTAAGTGACTTCAATTGACATAATTGGCATCAATGGCCTAATTGACCTAATTGTCCAAATTGGACTCAATTGCTAAATTGGCATCAATGGCCTAAGTGGCGCAATTGGCATCAATTGGTTTAATTTACCTCATTGGCCTAATTGGCCTAATTGGACTATTCGGGATCAGTGGCCTTATTGACCTCAATAACTTAACTGGCTTAATTGATCTCATTAGCCAATTAGGCCAATTTAGCCAATTAGGTCATTTTAGCCAAATTAGGCTATTGAGGCTAATTTGCCTTATTGACTGCAATGGTCTAATTGGCCTGATTTGCCCCAATGGCCTAATTGGGCTCAATGGCCTAATTGGTCTAATTGTCCTAATTTCTCTCAATGGGCTTAATGAGCATAATTGGCCTAATTAACCTAATTGGCCTAATTGGCCCAATTGGCATCAATGGCCTAAGCTGCCTAATTGGCCTAGTTGGCCTACTTGACCTTATTGGCCATGATGGCCAAATTAGACTCAATGCCGTAATTGGCCTAACTGGCCTTAGTTGCATAATTGGCCAGATTAACCTAATTGGCCGAATTGGTCTCAATGACCTAACTGGCATCAACAACTTAATTAACCAAATTAGCCTAATTGGCCTAATTGTCTAATTGACCTGATTGGCGTCAATGGTTTAATAAGTATCAATGGTCTAATTGGGCTAATTAGACTCAATTGGTCTAATTTTCCTAATAGGTCTCAATCGGTCTAATTAGCCTCATTGGCCTAATTGGCCGAATTGGCTCAATTAACCTAATTAGGCTCAATGGACTAATTGGACTAATTGGAATCAATGACATCAATGGGCCTAATTGGCCTAATTGGTCTAATTGGAAAAATATTTCTCAGTGTCTTAATTTTAATCACTGACCTAATTGGCCTAATTGGTCTAATTGGAAAAATATTTCTCAGTGCCTTAATTTTAATCAATGACCTAATTGGCCTAATTGGAATCAATAAGCCTCAGTGGCATAATTGGAAAAATTGTCCTAATTGATATAATTGGTCTCAATGCCATAATTGGCCTCAATGGCCTAATATGTCATAATTGGACTCAATGGACTAATTAACCTCAATGAACTCAATTGGCATAATTTGACTAACTGGTCACAATAGCCTAATTGAACTAATTGGTATCAATGACCGAATTCGCCTAATTGGACTTTAATATGGATCAGATTCAAACCAAGGAGAATAATTTTGGGCTTGATCAAAATTTTAAGCCCAATTGTTATTCGAATTGGACCAGCCTGCACTTCTTGACATCCAACACCATGGTGGGAAACAAAACACTTATTTGGGGCCCAAAATACTTACCCACATGACAATGGATGGAAATTCGTAGCAGCACATTAAATAAGAGAGAGAAGGTGGAGAAAAACATCATTAGGAGGGAATACCGCTACTTTAGCTATTGGGGTCCATAAATGACATGGACATGTGTAAACAAAGTCAAATTCATGGGATAGGCTTTAGACTTTTGTGGGATAGGTGGTTTGACATGTATTCCTTTCATTTGACTATAAATAGCCACCTCTTGTACCCCTTGAAGGTTAGTTTCGAATTTGAGAGTTTCTAGGATTATTATGCTTGTGTTTCTTGTGTTCTTAGGGGAATGCAAGTAAGGCTCATCCAAGGAGTGATCAACCAATGTGGAGCTTTATAATTAGAGTTTCAAGTGGCAAGTCTCCTTGGGGTCCTAATTGATCAACCCCTTCCCCTTTTATTCCTCTTGCATTTCTTGTAATTTTCATTCCCCTCTTCTTTTTTCGCTTGTGTTTCCGCATTTTTGCCAACGAATACCGCACTCGCATACGGTATCATATCATTTGGTATCAGAGGAAGGCAACGGAAACCAGGTTCTTTCATTTCTATTTCTCTCATCTTTTTTTTCTTCTCCTTCCATTTTCTGCCATCACCAATTCTGGACGGAACATTCTTCCATATTTTCGTCTACTTTTTCTTTGAGTTTCTGTGCGTATAATATGTCATTTTAATAGTTCAGAATCTCATCTTTCTTCTCGATTTGGAAACACTAAAATCGGACACCTATATTTTGAGATATAGCTGAATCAATTCGTGCTATAGTTTCACCCTTGTGAAATCTAACAATCCCCAAGGCGGATTTCCATTTGAGTTTGAAGTTCATGTTATCTCAACTATTTACATCCTTGCAATCAGATTAGTACATTTTTCATTTTTTGTACTTTGAGCACAAAAAGCGCACTCTTTGTATCTCAATTCTTGTTTATTGAGTAGCAAAAAAAATAAAAAAAAATAAAAAAAAGGATGCTGCTCATTTGAAACATTGCGCTCGCTCATAAGTTATAAATTTGATTGCATTTTCTTATCCATCATCTTCTTTCCTTCATCCATATCCAACCTTCTTCAATAACCATTTCTCTCATTTACCCCCCATATTTCTTGGACCTCATTGATTCAAACCCTTTTAAAATTTATGATTTTCAAAGATTGCCATGAATTGATTGGTTCTACTAGTTGTCTTCTTGATTCTATTTAAGAACACTTGTAGGAACCAAGTTGTTGTGCTAGAAAGTGTGAGGAACCTTTTGAGAGATAAAAAAAGAGAGAAAGAGTGTGTGAGAAATTTTAAAAAATTGGCAAGTGAGGGAGAAAGAAGTGAGATCGACATTAAATTATTCATGAAAGTAGTCGCTGACCAGTTTACAAGATTGAATGCTAGGTTGGATGATATGCAAAGTTCCTCATCTTCGAAGGCTCCAAGAAGGCAAGAAATTCATGAAGGTGATGATGAGTACTCCAATTTCGAAGAATCAATTCCTAGGTGAGGGCAACGTGCTGCTTGGTGAGAAAATGACTTGGGAAGCATCAAAGTGACACTTCCATCCTTTCAAGGGAAGTGTGACCTAGAACTTTATTTGGAGTGCGAGCGGAAGGTGGACCATGTGTTTGGACTTCACAACTACTCGGAGGAGAAGAAGGTAAAATTGGCGGCGCTTGAGTTCAATGACTATGCAAGTATTTGGTGGGACCAATTACAAGTAAGTCGACGACGAAATGGAGAAAGGCCAATTCGAACTTGGGAAGAAATGAAGGCAATAATGTGAAAAAAGGTACATTTCTAGTCATTACTATTGAGATTTGCATATGAAGTTACAAAAACTTGTGCAAGGTTCCATGTGTGTGGAGGAATACTACATGAAAATGGAGATATCAATGATTCGAGTTAATTTGGAGGAGGATCGTGAAGCTACCATGGGGGAGTTGCTACATAAGGCGGTGAAGGTCGAAAAACAACTACATTCTCGAAGAAGTCAAGTAAGTTCTCATAATTTTTGGAAGGATAACTGGAAAGATGCAAAATCAACTTCTAAGTGGAATGAAACAAAACCAAGAGATTCCAAATTTGTTCCAAAACAAAGAGAAGAGGCCAAAAATAAGTTCTTCCCCACTGTTTCAAAAGGAAAAATGGACGCAAATTTCCCTTCTAAATCTCGTGATATAAAGTGTTTTAAGTGTTAAGGACATGGTCATATTGCATCTCAATGCCCAAACAAAAGGTCCATGATTATTTTGGATAATGGAGACATCCTTAGTGAGCACTCTAGCGATGATGAGATTCCATCTTTGGAGGAGGGTTCGAATGTAGAAGTTGAAGAACCCGTACATGGAGATGCATTGGTGACAAGAAGAGCTTTAAACATTCAACCCAAAGATGATCATGATGATGAGCAGGGTGAGCATATTTTTCATACGAGATGCCACATCAAGGAGAAGTTATGTAGTATGATCATTGATAGTGGAAGTTGTATTAATGTGGCTAGTACCTTGTTGGTGGAGAAGTTGAGTTTTCCTACTCTAAGGCATACTAGACCTTATAGATTGCAGTGTTTGAATGATAGTGGTGAAGTGAGGGTCACAAAACAAGCCATAGTTTCTCTTTCCATTGGAAAATATCACGATGCGGTGTTGTGTGATGTTGCTCCAATGCAAGCTGGACATTTGCTACTAGGGAGACCGTGGCAATTTGATAGGACGATGATGTATGATGGCTATACTAACTGCTTCTCTTTTCATTTTAGCGGTAGAGAGATTGTTTTAACTCCTCTAAGTCACATACAAACATATGAAGATCAAGTGAGGATAGAAAAAGAATACAAAAAGAAAAAAGAAATGAGTGTAAAAGAAAGTGGGAAAAATAAAATTTTGAGTGATAAAAAAGAGAGTGATGAGTTGAAGAAAAAGGAAATGAGAGAAAAAAATGAAAAGAGTGGAAAAATTAAGAGTGAAAAAGGAGAGTCGAGTGGCATAAAAAGAAATGAGGGAAATCAAAGAGATTAAAACAAGAGTGTTGAGCGAAAGGTGAGTTTATTTTCAAGAAAAAGTGAGGTAAAAGGTGCTTTATTGAACGGGAAAGTATTTTTACTCATTAGTAAGGATGTTTACCTTGCAACTAATGAACTTTTCCATTCTTTGCCTACTTGTGTTGGGCCTTTACTATAGGAATTTGGTGATTTGTTTCCCGAAGAAATACCCGACGGATTACCCCCTTTGAGAGGCATTGAGCATAGGATTGACTTCATACCTGGTGCCGCAATTCCCATAATGCCAGCATATATAGCTAATCTAGAAGAGACTAGAGAGATCCAATGTCAAGTTGAAGAACTCATGAAGAAAGGATTAGTAAGGGAAAGCATGAGTCCATGCGCCATTCCGGTGATCCTAGTATCCAAGAAAGATGGAACATGGAGAATGTGAGTGGATTGTCGCTCCATCAACAAAATAACAGTTAAGTACCGTTATCCCATCCCTCGACTTGATGTCATGCTTGATGAATTACATGGGGCATCTTTGTTTTCTAATATTGATCTTAAAAGTAGATACCACCAAATTCGAATGAAAGAAGGAGATGAGTGGAAAACTGATTTTAAAACCAAGTTCGGTTTGTATGAGTGGTTAGTTATGCCATTTGGTTTAACTAATGCACCATGTACATTCATGAGATTAATGAACCATGTCCTTCCTTCATTCATTGGAAAATTTGTGGTTGTCTATTTTGATGATATCTTGGTGTATAGCAAATCTCTATACAACCATGTTGAACACTTGCGTTTTGAATCAAGAGTCACGTCCAATTGCTTACTTTAGTGAGAAATTGAATGGGGCAGCATTAAATTATTCAACTTACGATAAAGAACTTTATGCTTTGAAACGAACCTTGGAAACATGGCAGCATTACCTGTGGCCTAAAGAGTTCATTATTCATTCTGACCATTAAAACCTTAAGTATTTGAAGTCCCAAGGTAAGTTGAATTGACGACATGCATCTTGGATGGAATTCATTGAGACTTTCCCCTATGTGATCAAGCACAAAAAAAGGTGAGGAAAATGTGGTTGCTGATTCTCTTTCACGAAGGTATTCACTTCTTACTTCTCTTCATTCTAGATTACTTGGACTTGAGTTACAAAAGGGAATGTATGAAAATGATAGATATTTTTCTCAAATTTGAACATCTTGTGAAAAACATGGTTTTAAAGACTATTACAAAAATGATGGGTTTCTTTTCAAAACGGATAAATTGTGCATTCCAAATTATTCAACTCGAGAATTGCTTGTAAAAGAAACTCATGGGGGTGGTTTGATGGGGCATTTTGGGGTTGATAAAACACTAGCTGCATTGCATGAACATTTTTATTGGCCAAGCATGAGAAAAGATGTTATTGCAATTTGTGCTAGGTGTGTCACTTGTAAGCATGCAAAGTCCAAGGTTCAATCTAATGGAGTGTATTCCCCCTTGCCCGTTCCATCCCATCCTTGGACCGACATCTCTAGGGATTTTTTGTTGGGATTTCCTCGATCCCAATCGGGAAGAGATAGCATTTTTGTTGTTGTTGATCGATTCAGCAAAATGGCCCATTTCATTGCATGCTCAAAAACTAATGATGCTATACATATAGCAGATTTGTTTTTCAAAGAAATTGTGAGATTACATGGACTGCCCAAAACCATTATAAGTGATAGGGATGTGACTTAGCCACTTTTTGAGGACATTGTGGAATAAATTGGGAACTAAATTATTGTTCTCAACTGTTGCACATTATCAAACTGATGGGAAAACTGAAGTGGTGAATAAAACTCTTTCTACCCTCTTGCGTGCAATAATTCAAAAAAATCTAAAGAATTGGGAAAAATGTATGCCACACATAGAGTTTGCATATAACCGAGTAGTGCATTCCACTACTAACTTCTCACCTTTTGAGATTGTATATGGATTTAACCCAATGACTCCATTAGATATTCTTTCATTGCCTACTAATGAGGTTGTTGATCTTGCAGGTGATGAGAAGGCCAAATTTGTTCGGGATTTACATGCCAAGGTGAAAGCCAACATTGAAAGAAGAAATGAACAATATGAAAAGCAAGCAAACAAGGGTAGGCATAAGGTTTTACTAGAACCCAGAGATTGGTTGTGGGTGCATTTGATAAAGGAAAGGTTCCCGAAGCAATGAAAATCAGAACTTCAATCACGAGGAGATGGTCCATTTCAAGTTTTAGAAAGAATCAATGATAATGCCTACAAGATTGATTTACCCAGTAGGAATGGAAATGTGAGTGCTACCTTTAATATTTCTGATCTCTCTCCTTTTGAATATGCAGATTCGAGGAAGAATCCTTTTGAAGAGGGAGGGGATGATGCGGATCATGGTGCACACATGCAGCAAGGAGTTGAGGGTGATCATGGCATTGATCGTGGAAGGAGCATTAATGGACAAGACTCATTGCATGGGATTGGTGGCCCAATGACAAGAGGAAGAATGAGGAGGATGAAAGAGGCTTTACATGGCCTTATTTTAAAATTACAAGAGGAAGCCCAACATGCATGCATAGGAGGAGAAAATGGGCCGTTAATCACACTTATTAAAGCCCAAAAGTGAACCTAAAAGGCCCACCCTATGCTTCCACGAAATTTAATCCACTTGCAAGAAGAAAATCTCCAATGTCAAAAGTGGTGGGCCCCTTGTCTCCAAATCCATGGTGGGAATCTTCAAAGTCTTTGGGGTTGTTTTTAAAAGTCTTCTTTAGAGATATCGTGTCCCCTAAAGCCATGGAAATGTGTAAACATAGTCAAATTTGTGGGATAGGCTTTAGACTTTTGTGGGATAGGTGGTTTGACATGTATTCCGCTCATTTGGCTATAAATTGCCACCTCTTGTACCCCTTGAAGGTTAATTTCGAATTTGAGAGTTTCTAGCATTATTATGCTTGTGTTTCTTGTGTTCTTAGGTGAATGCAAGTAAGGCTCATCAAAGGAGTGATCAACCTTTGTGGCGCTTTATAATTAGAGTTTCAAGGGGCAAGTCTCCTTGGGGTCCTAATTGATCATCCCCTTCCCTTTTTATTCCTCTTGCATTTCTTGTAATTCACATTCCCCTCTTCTTTTTTCGCTTGTGTTTCCGCATTTTTTTCCAACGAATACCGCACTCGCATATGGTATCATATCATGACTGGTGTGGAGCTGGAGAGTATGGGACCAAGCTGAGGCTTGCAATGTAATTGGAGTAGTTGCTTTGTTTTCCTTGCACTTTGCTTGCTTGGTTGTATGGTATTACTGCTTCCGCTACTGTTGTATATTATTGATTCTTCTATGTTACTTTGCCAAGGAGGGCATAGTTTCCCCACTATCACACCCAAAATACCCTAAATCTCTGAAAAAAGTCTAAAACCCCCTGAAACTACCTAAAAACCTCAAAATCCCGAAAAAATATAAAACCTCTCAAAATCCATGAAAATGTAAAAATCATTAAAAACCCTGAAAAACTCCTAAAACCATAACACCCCTAAAAACATTAAAAACCCTGAAAACCACTAAAAACTCGAAAAACCCTAAAAACCCCTAAAACCCATAAAAATACTAAAAAAACCCCTAAAAACACATGAAAACGTTAGAAAACCCTTAAAACTCAAAAAACCTACTGAAAACCATAAATACCCCCCTAAAAATCTTAAAAACATAAAAAAATCCCCAAAACGACTAAAATTCTAAAAACCCTTATAACCCGTAAAAACGTTAAAAAACTTTAAAAACCCTTGAAAACCATTAAAAATTCAATAAAACCCCAAAAATACTCTAAAAACCCTAAAAACCCATAAAAATCCAT
Source organism: Viscum album (assembly GCA_963277665.1). NCBI lineage: Eukaryota > Viridiplantae > Streptophyta > Magnoliopsida > Santalales > Viscaceae > Viscum > Viscum album. Next base: position 1,886,579,745 of record OY728141.1, on the reverse strand, counting down.
GAAAAGCTTGAAGAAATCTCAAAATACCTTAAAAACCAAAAAACCCAAAAAACCAGAAATATCAAAAAAATCCCTAAAAATCCTTGAAATCATCAAAAAACCTAGAACCCCTGAAATTGATCTCAATGACCTAATTGGCCTCAATGGTCAAAGTGGTATTAATGGACTAATTGGACTCAATGGCTTAATTGGCCTAATTGGTCTCGGTGGCCCTATCAGCCAAATTGGTCTAATTAGCCTAATTGGCCTAACTGGCCTCAATGGCCTAATTGGATTGAATGACCTAAGTTGTCTAATTGACCTAATTGACCCAGTTTACCTAATTGACCTAGTTTACCTAATTGGTCTCATTAGCCGAATTGTCCAAATATGCTTAATTGGCCTCAATGGCTTAATTGGAAAATTGTGATAATTGGTCACAATGGCCTAATTGGTCTAATTTTCTTGATTGACCTAATTGAACTAATAGGTATCAGATGGCCTCAACTGTCCTAATTATCCTAATTGGCCTCAATTGGAAAAATTTGCCCAATTAATTGAATATGCCTCAATTGCTTTCAATTGGATCCAATTGGCCACATTGCCTCTAATTGGCATAATTGGTCTCAATTGTCCTTGATTGGTCTCAATTGACATAATTGGCCTTAATTAGCCTCAATTGGTTGAATTGGCTTAATTGGTCTCAATTGGCCTAATTAGCCTCAATTTGATGAATTGGAATAATTGACATAATGAAGCAAGATGGGCGTCCATTGTAGCATTGAGTCTATTTAATCTCACTCACCTCATTTGGCCTTACAAATCCAACTCCTCCACCCGATCAATTAACTTGGTTCCTTCAAAATGGTTCTCATCAACTAATTGGAATAATTTTCCAAATTAGTCTTAATGGCTTATTTGGCCTCAATTCACCTAATGGCCTCAATGGCCTAATTAGCCTAGTTGGAATAAATGGCCTAGTTGGCCTTAATGGTATAATTGGTATACTTAACCAAAAAATTTAGAGTTTTAGTGTTTTTTAGGGGTTTTAGGATTTTTAAGGGTTTAGGGTTTTTAATGTTTTTTTTATGGTTTTCAGGGTTTTTAGGGGTTTTTACATTTTCATGGTTTCTTGGAGGTTTTTATGTTTTTTATGGTTATGAGGTTTTTATGGATTTTGACGGGTTTTAGGGTTTTTCAAGGGATTTTAGGGTTTTTTGCGGGTTTTAGGGTTTTTAGGGGGTTTTTGAGTTTTTTAGGGTCTATATGTCTTTTAGAGTTTTTATGTTTTTTAGAGTTTTTTAATGTTTTTTGGGGTTTATGGGTTTTTATAATTTTTATTTGGTTTTATGGTTTGTTTTGGATTTTTAAGATTTTTCAATGATTCTAGGGTTTTTCAGGTTTTCATTGATTTCAGGGGTTTTTAGGATTTTTTTTATTGTTTGATGGCGTTTTGAGGGTTTTTAGGGTATTTGAGGGTTTTTAGGTTTTTCAAGGGATTTAGGGTTTTTAGGGTCTTTTGGGTTTTTAGGTGCTTTCTGAGTTTTTAGCAGTATTAAGGTTTTTTAAAGATTCTTTAACGTTTTAGGGGTTTAAAGGGTTTTTAGAGTTTTTAAAAGTTTTTATGGTCTTTATGGTTTTTTACCTTTTTATGGATTTTTTGGGTTTTTAGGATATTTATGATTTTAGAGTTTTCAAATATTTTGAGGGTTTTTAGCAGTTTTCAGGTGTTTTAGGGTTTTTCAGGGTTTTCATGTTTTTTAGGCACTTTTTTAGGTTTTAGTGATTTTATGAGTTTTTTAGGGGTTTTAAGGATTTTGTTGTTTTTAACATTTTTTGGGGTTTTAAGGGTTTTTATAGTTTTTAGGTTTTTTTGGGTTTTAGAGGTTTTTTATGTTTTTTTTTTTGCTTTTATAGTTTTTTAGGGTTTTTTATGTTTTCAGGTTTTTTAGGGTTTTTTTAGGATTTTTATGGTTTTTTGGGTTGTTTAGGATTTTTAGGGTTCTTGATAGTTTTTAGGGTTTTGCAGGGTTTTTCGAGTTTTAGGGGTTTTTATGGTCTTTTGGGATTTTGGTTTTCTTCCTTCAGTTTTTTAGGGTTTTAAAGTTTTTATAGTTTTTTAAAGTTTTCAAGGGCTTTAAGGGTTTTTAGAGTTTTTAGCCGTTTTAGGGCTTTTATGGGTTTCTAAGGATTTATTAGGTTTTTAGAGGTTTTTATGGTTTTCATGAGGTTTTCATGGTTTTAATGTTTTTAAGGATTTTTAGGGATTTTTTTTTATTTTTATGGTTTTTAGGGTTGTTTACGGTTTTTAGGTATTTTGTGTGGTTTTATGTTTTTTAGGAATTTTTATTGTTTTTATTGGTTTTCGGGGTTTTAGGGACTTTTGGGTTTTAGGGTTTTTATTGGTTTTTAATATTTTTTGTGTTTTTACGGATTTCAAAGCATTTAGGGTTATTTCTGTTTTCATGTTTCTTTAGGGGGTTTTATGATTTTAATTGCTTTTAGGGTTTTTAGAGTTTTTAGGTATTTTGAGATTTTCATTTTTTTCATGGATTTGTAGGTATTTTTTGTGTTTTTAGGGTCTTTTCGGATTTTGGGGGGTTTTTATGGTTTGTAAGGTTTTTTAAAGTTTTTAATGTTTATGGGTTATAAAGGTTTTTAGAATTTTAGTGGTTTCTGAGGGTTTTTATGGGTTTTTAAGGTTTTTATGGTTTCATGAGGTTTTCTAGGTTTTAAGAGGGGTTTTACGTTTTCGTGTTTTTTAAGGGGTTTTTAGGATTTTTATGGGTTTGGGGGGTTTTTGAATTTAGAGGGTTTTTAGGGTTTTTCAAGGTGTTTTGGAATTTGGAGAGCTTTTTGCCTCAATAGCCTAATTGCCATAATTGGCCTTAGTGGCCTAATTGGCATCAATGACCTAATTTTCCTAATTCGCCTAATTGGCATCAATGGCCTAATTGACCTATTTGGCCATAGTGGCATAATTAGATTAATTGTCCACCACTACATAATTTGCCTAATTTTCCCAATTAAAATCAATGGCCTAATTAGCCTCAGTGTCCTAATTGGCATTAATGACCAAATTGGCATCATTGTCCTAATTTGCCAAATTTGCCAAATTTGCCTCAATGCCCTAATTAGCTTCACTGGTCGAGTTGGTCTCAATGGCCTAATTGGACTCAACGACCCAATTAGGCCAAATTGGTTTAGTTTCCCTGAATGACATAGTTGTAATAATTGGACTAATTGGCCTATATGGCCTAACTAGTCTAATTGGCCTAATTAGACTGAATGGACTAATTAGTCTCTGTGGCCTAATTTGCCTAATTCCCATCAATGGCCTAATTGGTTTCGATTGCCAAATCGACATAATTGGCTTCAATGGCCTCAATGGCCTAATAGTCCTTAATCGAATAATTAATATAATTGCCCTAATTGGCCTCAATGGCCTAATTTGCATAATTGGCCTAGTTGGCCACAATGGCCTAATTGGCCCAATTGACCTCAATGACCTAATTCGCCTAATTCGGCTCAATGGATTAATTGGTATCAATTACCTAATTGGCCTAATTTTCCTAATTCACATCAATTGCCTAATTTGCTTTAATGAGCCAATTGGCATGATTGGCCTCAATGAAATAATTTTCCCAATTAGCATCAACAGTCTTATTGGCCTAATTGACCTCAATGACCTAATTGGACACAATGGCCTAACTAGTCTCAATTGCCTAATTGGCCTAATTGGTCTCAATGACCTAATTGCCATAGTTAGCCTAGTTGACATAATTGGCCTAATTGGCCACAATGGTATAATTATCCTCAATGACCTAATTGGCCTCAATGGCCTATTGGTATAATTGGCACAATTGTCCTTAATGGACTAATTTACTTAATTTACCTAATTGACCTCAATGCCCAGATTGGCCTCAATGTCCTAATTGGCCTAATTGCCCTAATTGGCCTTCATGGCCTCTTACACCTCCTTGTACTAATTGGCCTCATTGGCCTCAATGGGCTAATTGGTTTCAATGGTCTAATTGGCCATATTGGCCTAATTAACATCAATTTGCCTAATTGGACTAATTAGCGTAATTTGTCTTAGTGGCCTAATTGGCCTAATTGGACTTTATGGCTTAATTGGCCTCAATGGCCTAATTCGCCTAATTTGCCTAATTGATCTAATTGGGATAATTGGACTCAATTTTCCTAATTGGTTTTAATGGTCTAATTGGGCAAATTTTCCAAATTTGCATCAAAGGCCTAATTGGCCTCAATGACCTCATTGGCCACAATGGCCTAATTGTCCTCAACGACTTAATTGGCCTCAATGGTCCAATTGGCCTCAATGGACTAATTGGCCTCAACATCTTAATTGGCACCAAATGCCTAATTGGCCTAGTTGTCCTCAATGACCTAATTAGCCTCAATAGCCTAATTAGCCTAATTTTTTTAATTGGCCTCATTGGCATCAATGACTCTATTAGCCTTAATGACCTAATTCACCTAATTGACCAAATATCCTAACATGACTATTTGGCCTCAATAGGCCTAATTAAATATAATGGCCTTATTGGTCTAATTGCCTTAATTTTCCAGATTTTCCTAGTTGGCCTAATTTTACTCATTGGCCTCAATGGACTAATTGAAATAATTGGCCTTAGTGGCCCAATTTGCCTAATTTTCCAAATTGGCATCAATGACCTAATTGGCCTCAATGGCCTAATTTTCCAAATTTGCTTAATTGACCTATTTAATATAATTGGCCTCAGTGACCTAATTGGCCTCAGTGGGGTAATTGGCCTCGACGACCTAATGGGCCCAATTTTTCCCAATTTTCCTCAATGGCCTAATTAGGCCAAAGGGATTATTCAGGCCAATTAGGCCAATTAGGCAATTGAGGCTAATTAAGCCATTGAGACTATACCAATTATGCCAATTATGTCAATTAGGAAAATTAACTAGTTGAGTCGAATTAGGTAATTGAGACCAATTAGACCAATTAGGAAAATTAGGCCATTGAGTCTAATTTGGCCAATTAAGCAATTATGTCCAATTATGCCATTGAGACAAATTAGGTCCATTTGGTCAATAAAACCATTTAGGCCAATTAGGCAATTGGGTCCCATTAGGCCATTGAGACAAATTAGTCCAATTACAACAATTAGACAGATTAGGTTATTGATGCCAATTAGGCCATTTAGGACAATTAGGCCATCTAGGCCAACTGGGCCAATTAAGACTATTAGGCCATTGAGGCCTATTGGGTCAATTTATGCCAATTAGGCCAATTAGATGGATTATGTAAATTAGGTTATCGGGGCCGATGGGCCCTTGCGGCCAATTATGCTAATTAATAAAATTACGAAAATTATACCATTGAGCCCAATTAGGTCATTGAGGCCAATTAGGCCATTAGGGCCAATTATGCTAATTATGTCATTGATAACAATTAGTCAAATTGAGGTGAATTAGCCCAATTTGGCCAATTAGGCGAATTAGGAGAATTGGGCCATTGTGGCTTATTAGGAAAATTAGGCCAATTATACCATTGAATCCAATAAGGCCAATTGAAGCTAATTAGGCCAATCAGGGCATCGACAGCAATTAGGTCATTGAGACCAAATAGACCATTGAGGTCAATTGGACCAATTAAGTGATTGTGGGAGAGTAGGTCAATTTGTCCAATTAGTCCATTATGGACAATTAGGACAATAGGCCTATTTCGCCAACTATGCAAATTAGGCCTACTCAGACAACTAGGGCCATTAGGCCAATTAGGGACAATTAGGCTAATTAGGTCAATTAGGCCATTGTCATCAATTGGACCAATTAGGAAAATTAAACCAATTATCCTAATTAGGTCATTGAGGAAAATTAGGCAAATTGAGGAAAATTTAGCCAATTATGCCATTGACACCAATTAGGCCATTGGGGCCAATTAGGCCATTGAGGCCAACTAGACAAATTGGGGAAATTTGGCCAATTGGTTCATTGAGGTCATTTAGGCCAACTAAGGCTAAGTAGGCCAATAATTCCATTGAGTCCAATTAGGAAAATTAGGTCAATTGGGGAAATTAGGCCAATTTGGCTAGTTGAGGCCAATTAGATCATTGGGGACAATTAGGCCATTGATGCCAACTAGGCAAATTTAGGCCATTGAGAACAATTAGGGCATTGGAGCCAATTAGACAAATTAACCAATTAATCCAATTGAGTCCATTGAGCCCAATTAGGCCATTGAAGTTAATTAGACCAATGAGACAAATTACGCCAATTATACCAGTTAGGCCAATAAGGCCAATTGGGCCAGGGATGCCAATTTGGTCATTGAGACCAATTAGGACAATTAACTCAATTAATCAGTTGAGGCCAATTAGGTCAATTAAGGCCCGTTAGGCCAATTAGTCCATTGAGGCTAATTAATCTATTGGGGCCAATTTGGTCAGTTAGGAAAATTAGTCCAATTGAGTTCATTAAGGCCAATTATGCCAATTATGCCAATTAAGCCAATTCGTCCATTGAGGCCAATTAGGAAAATTAGGCCAAATTTTCCAATTGAGACCATTAAGGCCAATTAATCCAATTAGGAAAATTGAGGTCATTGAGGACAATTGGTCTAGTTTGGCCAATTAGGGCAATTAGGCCAATTAGAGCAATTAGGGCATTGAGGATTATTATGCCATTGAGGCCATTGAGGCATATTAGGCCTATTAGGTGGAGTAGGATAATTAGGCCATTGAGGCCAACTAGACCAATTGGGCCATTGAGGTGAATTAGGACAATTCGGCCAATTATTCCATTAAGGTCAATTAGGCCACTGAGGCCATTGAGACCAATTTGGCCATTAAAGACAGTTAGGCCAATTAGGACACATTAGACCAATTAGGCCATTGAGAATAATTATGCCAATTGAGACAAATTATGCCAATTAAGCAAATGATGCCAATTAGTCCAATTAGACCATCGAGACCAATTAATCCAATTAGTCCAATTAAGTCTGATTATGTCAAATTAGGCCAATTAGGACAATTAGGACAATTAGGCTAATTATACTAATTAGGCCATAAAGGACAATTAGGCCATTGTGACCAATTAGTTGAATTAGGCCATTAAGGCCCATTAGGCCAATTATAGTCCAATTTGGTCAATTGAGGTCAATTAGGCCAATTAAGCCAATTATGTCATTGAGTCCAATTATGCCATTAAAACCGATTAGGAAAGTTAGGTCATTAAGACCTATTCGGCAAATTGAGTCCAATTTGGACGTTGAGGCCAATTAGGCCAAATGATTTTTTTAGGAAAATTGAGGCCAATTAGGCCAATTAGGTTAACAAGACCATTAATCCCAATTACTCCATTGAGACCAATTAGGCAAATTATTCCATTAAGGTCAATTAGGCCAATTAGGACAATTGAGTCCAATTAGGCCATTGGGGCCAATTAGGCGTTTGAGGCCAATAATGCCAATTAGACCAATAAGGCCATTGAATAAAATTAGGCCATTGAGACCAATTTGGCCAATTATGCCAATTAAGACCAATTAAGAAAATTATGAAAATTAGGCCAATTCGGCCAATTATTCCATTGAGGGCATTTAGGTCAAATTTCACAATTTGGCCAATTATCCCATTGAGGCCAATTTGGACAATTTAGGGCAATCAGACCAATTTGGCTAATTATGCCATTAAGTTCAATTTGATCGATTGAGGCAAATTAGACCAATTATGCCAATTAGGCTAATTATTTCAATTAGGTCATTGAGATCAATTAGGCCAATCAAGGCTAATTTCGCCAATTAGGCCAACTTTGCCAATTAGGCCATTGAGGTCAATTAGGCCAATTAAGTCCAATTAGGCCAATTAAGCCATTGAGTTCTATTAGGCCAATTGAGGCCAATTACACCAATTAAGCCAATTATTCCAATTAGGTAATTTACGTCAATTATGTCATTGAGGTCAATTAGGCCAAATGAGGCTAATTACGCCAATTTGGCCAATTAGGTCATTGGGGTCAATTAGGCCAATTGAGATCAATTATGCAAATTAGTTTGTTTTGTCAATTAGTCCATTAAGGCCAATTAGGGCAATTTTTCTAATTGGGTCGTTGAGGCCAATTTGGCCAATTAAGCTAGTTAGACCATTTAGGCCAATTAGGTCATTTATGCCAATTAGTCTGTTGAAGCCAATTATGCCAATTAGGTCAATTAGACAATTGAGACCAATTAATTCATTTTGACCAATTAGGCCATTGAGGCCAATAATGCCAATTTGGAAAATTAGGTCATTGTAGCCAGTTAGGCCAATTGGGACAATTCGGTCATTGAGGTCTGTTTGGCCAACTATACCAGTTTGGCCAATTGGACCAATTGAGGTCAATTAGCAAAATTGAGGCGAATTAGGCCACTTGAGGCCAGTTAGAAAAATTATGCCAATTACGCCAATTAAGCTATTGAGGCCAATTCGGACCATTAGGCAAATTTGGACCATTAGAGCATTGAGGCCAATTAGACCAATTCGTCCATTAAGGCTAATTAGGAAAACTAGGCCAATTATTCCAATTATTCCATTGAGGCCAATTTGAACCATTAACCAATTCGGACCATTAGGCTATTGAGGCCAATTAGGCAGTTTAGGCCAATTCGGCCACTGAGGCCAATTTAACCAATTGAGGCCATTTACGTCAATTAGGCTAATTAGACAAATTATGTAGTTGAGTCCAATTTGGCCAATTATGTCACTGAGCCCAATTGGGCCATTTATGCCATTGAGGCCAATTAGGCCAATTGAGGCTAAATAGAACAATTGAGACCAATTAGGTCATTTAGGTCATTAAGTCCAATTAGGCTAATTAGCCCAATTTGGTCATTAAGGCTAATTAGGCCAATTATTCCATTTAGGTCATTGAGCCTAATTGAGGCCAATTAAGCGAATTACACCAATTAGGAAATTGAGCTCAATTAGTCCATTGAGTCCAATTTTGACCATTTGGAAAATTATTTCAATTTGGTTTTAGGGATTTTGAGGGTTTTAAGATCTTTTGTGTGTTTAGGGTTTTTATTATTTTTTAGGTTTTTTGAGTTTGATAGGGATTTTAATGTTTTTTTAGAGTGTTTAACATTTTTAGTGGTTTAAGGGTTTTTAGAGTTTTAGTGATTTTTTGGGGGGTTTTATGAGTTTTTAGGGGTTTTTATGGTTTTTAGTGGTTTTTTATGTTTGGGGGGGGGGGGGTTCAGGGTTTTTTATTTTTTCAAGGAATTTTAGGGGTTATAAATATTTTAATAATTTCAAGGTTTTTAAGGTTTTTATGGAATTTGAGGGGTTTAGGGATTACAATGGTTTAGGGGTTTTAGGGGTTAGGGTTTTTAGTGTCTTTTTGGGTTTTAGGGTTTTTTTGAGTTTTTTAGGCTTTTTATGTTTTTTAGAGTTTTTTTAAAAAAAATAGGGGTTTAAGGGTTTTGTAGATTTTTTAGTGTGTTTTTATGGACCTTTTGGATTTTTAAGGTTTTTAGGGTGTTTTCACATTTTTCTGGATTTAGGGGTTGTTTAGGATTTTTTATGGTTTTAGGGGTTTTAAGTGTTTTTAGGGTATTTGGTTATTAAGGTCAACTAGGCCATTGTGACCAATTATTCTAATTTTACTAATTAGGCCAATTAGGCTACTGAGAATAATTATACGAATTAGGCCATTGTACCAATTATGCCATTGAGGTCTATTAGGCAAATTAGTCCAATTAGGTCACTGAGTCCAATTCGGCTAATTAGTCCATTGAGTCCAATTAGGTCATTGTAACCCGGTAGGCTATTGAGGCCAATTAGTTAATTGAAGCCAACTAGGCCATTGAACCCAATTAGGTCAATTAGACCAATTGGCCATTGAGGCCAATTAGGCCATTCGTCCAATTGGGTAATTGGGCTAATTAGGCCATTAGGCCAATTGGGTCATTGGGCCAATTAGGCCATTAGGTCAATTGGGCCATTGGTCCAATTAGCCAATTGTATCAATTAGACCAATGAGGCCAATTAGGTAAATTGGGCAAATTTTGCCAATTTTTTCATTGAGCCCAATTAGGCCAATTAGGTCATTAAGACCGATTAGGCCAATTAGGGCAATTATTTGATTAGTCCAATTATAACATTGAGGCTAATTTAGCCAATTAGGAAATTGAGGGAAATTAGACCAATTAGTTCAATTTAGCAAATTGGGTCAATTCGGCTAATTAGGTCAATTAGGCCAATTGGGCCAATTGGTCAATTTCGGCCAATTCAGCCATTGAGATCGATTAGGCCAATCGGACCAATTAAGCCAATTCAGGACAATTAGTATAATTTTCCCATTTTGGACAATTATGCCAATTTCCCAAATTAGGAAATTGAGGTCAATCAAGACATTGAGGCCAATTAGGCCATTCAGCTCAATTAGGACGTTGATGAAAATTTGGCCAATTGAGGACAATTCGGCCAATTAGGTCATTGAGCCGAATTATCCCAATTAGGCTAATTCGTCCAATTAGGGAATTGATGTCAATTAGGTCATTGAGGCCAATTAGTCCAGTGAAGTCAACTAGGGTATTATGACCAATCTGTACAATTAAGGCTAATTAGGCATATTAGGTTAATTAGGTCAATTAGGCCATTGAGGCTAATTAGGCAGATGATGCCAATTAGACCAATTAGTCCATTCAGGCCAATTAGGACAATTAGGCCAATTTTTTCAAAGAGACCAATTAGGTCATTAAGGCCAATTGAGGCCAATTAGGAAAATTATGCCATTGAGCCTAATTAAGCCAATTAGACCAATTAGGTCATTGAGGCCAATTAGGCCATTGAGCCTAATTAGGTCATTGATTTGAATTGGTCCATTGAGGCCAATTACGGAATTGATGACTATTAGGCCTTTGAGTCCATTGATGCAATTGAGACCAATTAGCGTATTGAGTTCAATTAGGCCAATTAGGACTAGTCTGGTCATAGAGGTGAATTAGACTGATGCGAACTATGTTGAAGGCACTGAGCCGATTTCCCGAGTGGAGGAGTTGGATTTTCAAGGCCCGATGACACGTGGGAGATTAAAGAGGCTGAATGCAACAATGGGAAAATAGATCCAAGAAAAATCAAGAGGGAAAATAGATTTAAGAGGAGAGAAAAGTGTGATGTTGGAAAAAAAGAGTGAGGTTAAGGAAGCTTTGATTTCTCGACAAATTCTCATAGTACTTATGTACAAAGAGGTGATGTTGAACACTAACGACTTAACATCTCATTTGCCCCATGTTGTTCAGTCTTTGTTGCAGGAATTTGAAGATGTGTTTCCTGAAGAGGTGCCACCTGGTTTTCCACCCATTAAAGGTATTGAACATCAAATTGACCTCATACCTGGAGCATCACTACCGAACCGCCCTGCATATCGCACCAACCCGGAAGAGACAAAAGAGATTCAAAGGCAAGTTCAAGAGCTGTTGGATGTGGGATATGTTAGAGAGAGCCTTGGTCCTTATGCGACACCAGGGCTTCTAGTACCAAAGAAGGATTGAACATGGAGAATGTGCATTGACTACAGAGCCATCAATAACATCACAGCCAGGTATCGTCATCCTATCCCTAGGTTAGATGATATGCTAGATGAATTAAATGGTTCAACTATTTTCTCAAAAATTGATTTAAGAAGTGGCTACAATCAAATTAGGATGAAATAAGGAGATGAGTGGAAAACTGCATTTAAGACAAAAGATGGACTTTATGAATGGTTAGTCATGCCCTTTGGTCTCAACAATGCACCTTGCACATTTATGAGGTTAATGAATCATGTCTTACGGGCATATATTGGAAAATTTGTGGTAGTTTACTTTGATGATATTCTAGTGTATAGCAGGACATTGCATGAACATGTAGATCACTTAAGAAAAGTCCTAGAGGTGTTAAGGAAAGAAAAATTGTTTGGAAATATTCATAAGTGTGATTTTTGCCTCAATAAGATTTTTTCCTTGGATTTTTTGTGAGTGGGAATGGAGTTGAAGTTGACACTGAGAAGATCAAAGCAATACAAGAATGGCCAACTCCAACCTCCGTTGGACAGGTAAGACGTTTTCATGGACTTGCTAGTTTTTACAGGAGATTTGTGAAGAACTTTAGCACACTAGCAGTGCCGTTGAAGGAATTGACAAAGAAGAATGTTCCTTTCAAATGGGGGACAACTCAAGAAAAAGCCTTCCATGCGCTAAAGGAGAGACTCACCCACTTCCCTCTACTTGCACTTCCGAACTTCGGTAAGACCTTTGAAATAGAATGTGATGCAAGCAGAATTGGCATAGGAGGAGTACTCACGTAAGAAGGTAATCCTATTGCTTATTTTAGTGAGAAGTTAAATGGCCCAACTCTAAACTATGCTACATATGATAAAGAGTTGAATGCATTGTTTAAAGTACTAGAGACATGACAACACTATCTTTGGCCTAAAGAATTTTTGATCCATTCTGATCATGAGGCTCTTAAATACCTTAGGATCTAACATAAACTAAATAGGATACATGCTAGATGGCTGGAATTCATTGAATCGTTTCCATATGTCATCAAGCACAAAAAGGGTAAAGAATATACTGTGGCCGATGCACTTTCACGTAGATATTCTCTTTTATCCTTGTTGGATTCAAAACTTCTTGGTTGTGAACACATTAAGGATTTATATATGCAACTGATAGTGATTTTAGAGAACCTTATGAACATTGTAAACCTGGAGTTAGTTGGGAAAAGTTCTATTTATATGGTGGATTCTTATTTCGGATTGATAAGCTTTGCATTCCCAATTGCTCTATTCGTTTACTTTTTCTGAAGGAATCACATTTGGGTGGGTTAATGGGGCATTTTGGTGTTGCAAAAACTCTAAGTGTTCTTAGTGAGCATTTTTATTGGCCTAGAATATCTAGAGAGGTTGAGAAATTTGTGGGAAAGTGCATTATCTGCCATAAATCCAAATCGAAACTGAACCCACATGGACTATATCTTCCTCTCCCAATCCCCAATACCCCATGGTAGGACATATCAATGGACTTTATCATGGGGTTACCGCGGACCAAGAGGGGGAGAGATTCAATTTTTGTTGTGGTGGATCAGTTTTCAAAAATGGCACATTTTATTACTTGTCACAAAACTGATGATTCCACTAACATTGCAACACTTTTCTTTCAGGAAGTAGTCAAACAACATGGAATTCCAAGGACCATTGTGTCGGATTGAGACACAAAATTTCTTAGTTACTTTTGGAAGACCATGTGAAGCAAACTGGGTACAAAGTTACTATTTTCCACTACTTGTCATCTACAAACCGATGGGAAAACGGAGGTGGTGAATCAAACATTATCATCCCTTCTACGAACAATTGTCAAGAAGAATATCAAGAATTGGGAGGAGTGTCTGCAATATGTGGAATTCGCATAAAACAGGGCCAAGCATTCCACTACTAAATATTCTCCATTTATAATAGTTTATGGCTTTAACCCCTTGTCCCTATTGATCTAGTTCCTTTGCCTTTACAGTAAGTAGTTAATATGGATGCAAAAGGGCGTGCAGAATTCATCCAGAATATCCATGAAAAGGTACGGATAAATATCAAGCGGATGACCTAGAAATATATGGATCATGCAAACAAGGGTCGCAAGCAAATATTGTTCGAGCCTGGTGACTTGGTTTGGATTCATATGCAGAAGGAAAGATTTCCCGACAAACGGAAATCAAAACTCATGCCATGAGGCGATAGACCATTCCGAGTGTTTGAGAAGATTAACAACAATGCTTACAAGATAGCTTTGCCAGGTGAGTATGGTGTAAGTGTCATGATGTGAGTCGCACGGGGTGGCCCGATCTTCACGGCGTAGGGCGGCGGTTGAAGGATATGGTTTGGGGATAAGTGGCTGATGATGGGTACGGATAGTGGATGCAAGTAGTCAATCAACGCTATATGGAGCGCAACCTACTACTTAGACAACACACTCAAGGGAGGCATGTGATGGCCAATCCACACAACAACGCACTTGGGTTGAGACACAGAATTTGGTGCTTTGTGATCTTGGATCACCAATCTAACTTGTAGATTGACAAGGCAAGAATGCACAAGAGCTAGGAGAAAATCCGACACAATCCTTACACAACGGAGAGAAACAAAGCATAAGCTCTCAATTAAATCGTGAATGAAAATACAATGTCATGGGGTGGCTATTTATAGCCAAGGATACAATGGTAAAGGGACTAATACCCAAAAGTCATAAAGGATAAACCTACCTTGTCCCCTTAAATGTCAAAAAGATAAAGTCCAACAAAGACTTTTGGAAAAGTAGCCCATGTCTTTCCACCCATAGCCCACCGGATTTGAATTTGATTACCTAGCCCACCAGATTGACTTTGGTGTCCAAAGATTCTATTCTAGAATCTCTATGTGGGCAAGCCTTCCAAAATTCATGCAAACATGTGTCTTGGGCTTTACACATCTCCTTTGGGATTAAATAAGACTGATAATAAGCCCATTTTCCACTTCTATGCATGCACCTTGGGTTTGGGCCTATTAATGCAATGAGATGGGCTTCTATTGCCACTTGCATCCACTATCTGTACCCATCATCAGCCACTTATCCCCAAACCATATCCTTCAACCGCCGCCCTACGCCGTGAAGATCAGGCCACCCCGTGTGACTCACATCAGTTGGTATGAGAGCTCCGGTTGACACGGTAGGCGTCTATCCCTTCATTTAATTTAATTATATCCATTACCCTTCTTATCTTTCCATATTATTCACCAATTCAACAAAAAAAATCCATTTTCTTGAAAGCCTCCCGAATTGTCCTAGTTTGTGCAAGCTTGGATTATTATAAATTGAGCCAAATTTTCATTCATCTTCTTTCCGCATTTAATTCTCTATATGTGATTTGTATCCGGCAAAAAAAAATTCTCTCAACTCATCATTTTTTTCTTTTCAAAATTAAGCACATCCTTTATTTGAGAGATTTCGAAAAAAAAATAAAAAAAATTGTCTTACTCTCCGTTCAATCATCTTGTGCTTTAAAACTCCAAGCACAACACTTTTTGGGGAGAATTGACAAAAAAAGAGCAAAAAAAAGTGGATACAATTACTCCTTTGTGCTTTACCTTATTAGCACTTTCCATTTCCATATATAACTTTTTCCATCATTTTACTTCATCCCATTTTGTATTTGGCTCATATTGTTATTCATTTATCTTATCTTGTACAATCGGGCAAAACCCAAATGCCACATTTCTACTCCCTTTTCCATCCGCCCTTTATCTATTCTCTACCCTCTTTTCACCCTTTACCCTTTACCACTCAAACGGGTTGTGGTAAACCAGCCCCCGACATGATCTTGATTGGGGAACGATTGGTGGCAAGTGATCACCTGAAACAAGGTATTATATTTCATAAGAGCTTGGGATTCAAATTCAGTTTTGAGAGTGGAGAGAAATAAGCAAAAAAAAAATATCTTGTGTGTGTGAGTGTGTGCATCTTGTTTTGTGCGTGTGTGTACATCTTGTGTGTGTTAGTGTGTATATATTGTGTGTGTGAGTGTGTATCCTTGTGTGTGTGAGTGTGTACATCTTGTGTGCGTGTGTGTGTGCATCTCGTGTGTGTGAGTGAGTGTGTGTCATTGTGTGTATTTTTCCCCCCGGTGTGTGTTTGTGTTTGCATAACATATCATGGCAGAAGATCGTGGGAAGAAAATTGCTCATGTTAGCGATGAAGGAAGTCGAAGTAGATCTCCCGCACCCGAAGCTACGCAATTCCAAATGCAAGCTTTGGGGAGCCACTTCGAGAAGCTTCTTGATCGAAAGTTGGAGGTGTTACATGAGAGGATTGATGAATTGGAGAATAAACCAAGCCCAAGGATGTTCCATGATAACCCACGACGCGCTCCGGCACCACGTCGTCCCCACATCATGGAGGAGAAGATGGTGAACTTTGATGGTGATTTTGATGATGTCCCACAAAGGAGGAGGTTGTACCAACAACCTAGAGGACGACAAAGGAGACAACATTATGATGACCTACTTGGCGAGATCAAGGTGAAGGTCCCTTCTTTTCGAGGGAAAAGTGATCCTGAAGCATACTAAGAGTGGGAGTTGCGGATCAAGCAGGTCTTTTCATGCCATGCATATTCCGAGGAGAATAAGGTGAAACTTGCTTCCCTTGATTTTTCTGATTATGCATTAATTTGGTGGGATCAAGTTCAAAAGGAGAGGGCTAGATATGGTGGACGTCCAATCAACACTTGGGAAGACATGAAGTTCGCCATGCGGAAGCAGTTTGTTCCCACACATTACCATAGAGATCTCCACAACAAACTTCAACGCCTCACCCAAAAGAGTAAGAGTGTAGAAGACTACTCTACAAGGAGATGCAAATTACCATGATTCGGGCAAATGTTGAGGAGGATCCAGAGGCAACCATGGCATGGTTTTTACATGGGCTCAATCGGGAGATTGCGGATCAAGTGGAGATGTACCACCATGTAGAGATCCAAGATATGATCCACCAAGCCACCAAGATTGAACAAAAAAACAAAAGGAGGTGCTACATGAGAGGATTGATAACCTGGAGAATCAACCAAGCCCAAGGATGGTCCATGACAACCCATGGCAAGCTCCGGCACCACGTCACCCCCACATCATGGAGGAGGATATGGAAAACCTTGATGGTGATTTTGAGGATTGTCCCGGATTTTCTCCTAGCTCTTGTGCATTCTTACCTTGTCAATCTACAAGTTAGATTGGTGATCCAAGATCACAAAGCCCCCAATTTCGTGCCTCAACCCAAGTGCGTTGTTGTGTGGATTGGCCATCACATCCCTGCCTTGAGTATGTTGTCTAAGCAGTGGGTCGCGCTCCATATAACATTGATTGACTACTCGCATCCACTATATGTACCCATCATCCGCCACTTATCCCCGAACCATATCCTGCAACCGCCGCCCTACGGCGTGAAGATCGGGTCACCCCGTGTGTCTCACATCATGTCACTTTCAGTGTTTCTGATCTTTCGCCTTTTTTGGGCGTAGAGGATGAAGAGTCGAGTGGAGGAGTTGGATTTGCAAGGCCTGATGAAGCGTGGGAGATTAAAGAGGCTAAATGCAACAATGGGCGCCCATCTCGCTTCATTAAAGGCCCAATGGATCTTTCCTTGCATGGATGGAGCAAATGAGCCTATTATCTCACTTATTCAAGCCCAAACATGACGTTTAAATCTTGGCCCACATGGTTGCACGAATTTGGATGCCTTGCCCACATGGAGAATTCTAGAAATGGCATCTTTGGACACCAAAGTCAAATCCAGTGGGCTATGCACTCAAAGTCAAGTTCGGTGGGCTATAGTTGGAAAGTTGTGTGCTACTTTTCCAAAAGTCTTTGTTAGACTTTATCTTTTTGACTTTTAAGGGGACAAGGTAGGTTTAGCCTTTATGACTTCAGGGTATTAGACCCTTGACCATTTTATCATCCCCTTGGCTATAAATAGCCACCCCATGTTATTGTATTTTCATTCAAGACTTAATTGAGAGCTTATGCTTGTTTCTTGTTTCTCCCCGTTGTGTGAGAATTGTTCTGATTTTCCCCCTTGCTCTTAGGCATTCTTGCCTTGTCAATCTACAAGTTAGATTAGTGATCCAAGATCACAAAGCCCCCAATTTCATGCCTCAACCCAAGTGCATTGTTGTGTGGATTGGCTATCGCATCCCTCCCTTGAGTGTGTTGTCTAGATAGTAGGTCCCACTCCTTATAGTGTTGATTGACTACTTGCATCCGCTATCCATACCCATCATCCACCACTTAGCCCCGAACCGCATACTTCATCCGCCGACCTACGCCGTGAAGATCGGGCCACCACTTTCGTCTCACATCATACACCAATTAAGTTAATTGGGGACAATTAGGTTAATTAGGGCCAATTAGGTTATTGGAAAAATTTGGTCATTGAGTCCAATTAAGTTATTGAGGCTAACTGGGTCATTAGGCCAATTAAGCCAATTAAGCCATAGAGGCTAATCAAGCCAATTAGGTCATTAGGCCAATTATGAAATTGAGGCCAATTAGTTCAATTATTCCAATTAGGTCATTGATGTCAATTAGGCCACTGAGTTCAATTAGGTCATTAAGGCTAATTAGCCTGATTGGGCCAATTAACCCAATTGGACCAATTAGCCCAATTAGGCCATTGGGGCTAATTAGGCCAATTGAGGTCAATTAGGCTAATTTAATCATTGAGGCCAATTAGAAAAATTAGGCAATTAAGGACAATTAGGTCATTGAGATCAATTACACCATTAATGCCAATTAGGCAAATTGAGGCCAATTAGGCTGATTAGGGCACTAAGGTCAAGTATGCCATTAACTTAAATTGGTCTAGTTTTTTTCAATGGACTAATTGAACTAAATGTCCTGATTATCCTAATTGGCCTAATTGTCATAATTGGTCTAATTGGTCTCGATGATGAAATTGCCCTCAATGGCATAATTGGCCTAATTGGCCTAAATGACCTAATATTCCTAATTGTCATACTTGGCCTTGTTGTCCTAATTGGCCAAATTGGCCTCCATGGCCTCCATGGACTAATTAGCCTAATTGGTCTAATTGGCCTCGATGGCCTATTTGGCTTAATTGATATCTCTGGACTAATTGACCTAATTGGCATCGATGAACTAAATTGCCTAACTGAACTCCATGGCCTAATTTGCCTAATTGGCCTCGATGGCCTAATTGGCCTAATGGGCCTCTATAGACTAATTCGCCTAATTAGCCAAATTTTCTTAATTGGCCTAATTGGCCCAATGGCCTAATTGCCCTCAATGGCCAAATTGGCCTCAATGACTCAATTTTCCTAATTTTCTTTATTTATATCAATGGACTAATTGGCCTAAATGGCCTCAGTGGTCTCAATGGTCTAATTGGCCAAATTTTCTTGAATGACAAAATTGGCTTAATTCTCCGAATTGGCATCAGTGTCCTAATTGGACTCAATGGCTTAATTAGCGTAATTGGCCTCCGAGGTCTAATTGGATTCAATGACCTAATTGGCCTAAATTCTTAATTTTCCTAATTCACCACAATGGCCTAATTGGCCCCAATGGACTCAATGGCCTATTTGGCATCAACAGCCAATTAGCCCGAATTGGCATAATTGTCCTCAATGGCATAATTAGAATAATTTTCCTAATTGGCATAAATGGCCTAAATGAACTAATTGGCCTCAACGGCATATTTGGCCTTAATGGACTAATTGGACTTAATGGCCTAATTGACCTAATTTTCCTAATTACACTAATTGGCAACAATGGTGTAATTGGCCTCAACGGCCTAATTAGGTCAAATCAGCCAAATTTTCCTCAATGGAATAATTGGAATAATTGGCCTAATGACATCAGTGGCCTAATTAGCCTAATTGGCATAATTTGTAAAAATTGACCTCAATGGCCTAATTATCATAATTGGAGCTACTGGCTGAATTAGCCTAATTGGTCTCAATGGCCTCATTTTCTTAATTAGTATAAATTGACTTGTTGACATAATTGGACAAATTGGCCTCAATTGGTGTAATTGGCATCAATGTTTTAATTGGCCAAATTGTCATAATTCTGCTAATTGGGCTAATTTGCCTCAATGACGTAATTGGCTTAATTGACCTAATTTGCTTAATTGGCCTAAATAGACTAATTGTATTTAATGGTCTAATAGGGCTAATCGGTCTCAATTGGCCTAATTGGTGTCAATGCCCTAATTGTCATAAATGACATAATTAGCCTTAATGGTTTCATTGGTGTCAATGACCTAATTGGCCTAATTGGCCTCAATTAGCCTAATTAGGATCAATATCCTAAATAGTCTAATTGGTCTAATTGTCATAATTGGCGTTAATTGGACTAATTAACATTAATGGCATAATTGGCATAATTAGCATAATTGTCCCAATTGGCCTAATGGCCTAATAGGCCAAATTGGCTTCAATTGGTCTAATTGTTCTCAATGGCCTAATAGGCCTAATTGGAGTCAATGACCTAATTAGAATAACTGGACTAATTGACAAAATTGGCCTTAATTGGCTTAATTGACATAAATGGCCAAATTGATCTAATTGGCCTCAATTGCCCTAATTGTCCTCAGTGTCCAAATTTCTTTAATTTGCCTAATTGGCCTAATTTGCCTTATTGGCCTCAATTTGCCTAATTGGTATCAATGGAATAATTGTCCTAATTGGATTAATGGGCCTCAACTATCCAAATTGGCATCAATGACATAATTGGCTTAATTGGTCTCAATGGGCTAATAGGTCTAATTGGCCTCAATTTGCCTAATTGTCCTAATTGGACTAATTGGCCTAATTGTCCTAATTGGACTAATTGGCCTGATTGGACTAATTGGCCTGATTGGACGCAATGGACTAAGAGGCCTCAATGACCTAATAAGCCTAATTGGCCTCTATTGGCATAATTATCATCAATGACCTAGTTGGCCTTAATGGCCTAATAGGCTTCGATGACCAAATTGTCCAAATTGGCCTAATTGGACTCAATTGGCATAATTAACTTCAATGACATAATTGTCCTAATTTCCCTCAATGACATAATTAGCATCTATGGCATAATTGGCATAATTGGCCTCAAATTTCCTAATTGGCCTATTTGGTCTCAATTGGCGTAATTGGCTTGAATGACATAATTGGCCCAATTGGTCTAATTGGACTAATTAGCCTCAATTGGCCTAATTGGCCTCAATTGGCCTAACCGGCATCATTGGCCTAATTGGCCTAATTGATATCAGTGGCATAATTGTCCTATTTTGCATCAATTGGCCTAATTGTCATCATTGAAATAACTGTCCCAATGAGCCTAATTGGTCAAATTGGCCTCAATGATCAAATTTGTGTAAATTGTCTAATTGGCCTAATTGACCACAATTGGCTTAATTAGCCTTAATTGGTCTAATTAGCTTCAATGTCCTAATTGGCCTAATTGCACTCAGTGGACTAATTGTCGTCAATGGCCTATTTGGCAGAATTGGCCTTAATTTTCCTAATTGGCCTAATTAGCCTCAATTGACCCAATTGGCTTGAATGAATTAATGGGCCTCAATTGCCTCAATTGGCCTAATTATCCTAATTGGCCTTAATTGGCTTGAATGGCCCAATTGGCCTCAATTGCCTTAATTGGACTCATTAGCCTAATTTGATTAATTGTCCTCAATTGGCCTTACTAGCATCATTGCCCTAATTGGCCTAATTGGCCTCAATGAAATAATTGATATCAATGGTATGATTCATCTTAGTTGGCCTAATTTGCCTCATTTGCCTAATATACCTAATTGACCTCAATTGGCCTAATTAGCCTTAATGATCTAATTGACTCTAATTGCTTCATTGACCCACTTGGCCTCAATTGGCCTAATTGGCCTCAATTGGCCAAATTGGCCTCAATGTCCTAATTGACCTAATTGGTCTCAATCAGAAAAATGTATGTCAATGACCAAATTTTACTAATTGACCTAATTGACCTCAATGGACTAATTAGAGTCAATGGTCTAATTGGCCTAATTGGCCTTAATGGCCCAATTGACGTAATTATCCTAATTGTCCTACTTTGCCCCAATGGCTTACTTGGTCGAATTGGTCGAATTGGCCTAATTGTCCTCAATTGGTCTAATTGGCACCAATGCCCTAATTGGCCTAATTGGCATAATCAAATCCAATTATCCTTATTAGCCCCAATGGCCTAATTGGCCTAATTGACCTAATTGGCCTAATTGGATTCAATTGGCATAATTGGCATCAATGGCCTAATTGGCCTAATTGTCCAAATTGGCATCAATTACTAAATTGGCGTCAATGGCCTAATGGGTATAATTGGACTCAATTGGTGTAATTTCCCTAATTGGCCTAATTGGGCTAATTAGCCTATTTGGGATCAGTGGCCTAATTGACCTCAATGAATTAATTGTCTTAATTGGCCTCATTGGACTAATTTATCTCAATGGACTAATTTGCCAAATTTTCCTCAATGGCCTAATTAGCCAAAATAGCCTAATTGTCTAAATTGGCCTAATTGGCTAAATTGGCCTTAATGGCCTAATTGGCCTAAATGGTTGCAATAACCTAATTATCCTAATTGGACAAATGGTCAAATTCGAATCAATGGCCTAATTTGACTTATTGGCCTAATTAGTCTAATTGGTCTAAGTTTCCTAACTGAACTAGTTGGCCTCGTTGGCCTCAATGGCATAATTGGCCTCTTTGACCTAATTGTCCTAATTGGCCTAATTGACCGCAATTGTCTAATTGCCTAATTGGCCTCAATGACCTAATTGGGCTGAATGGCTTAATTGGTCTAATTGTCTTGATTTCCCTCAATGGACTCAATGGGCCTAATTGACCTAATTGGCCTAATTGGACCCATTGGCATCAAAGGCCTAAGTTGCCTAATTGGCCTTGTTGGCCTAATTGACCTAATTGGCCTTGACGGTCTAATTAGACTCAATGCTGTAATTGGCCTAATTGGCATCAATTGGCCTAATTGGCCTAATTGACCTAATTGGCATTAAGGGTATAATTTTTTTAATTGGACTAATTGGCCTCAATTGCCTAATAGGCCTAATTAGACTCAATTGGCCTAGTTGGCAAAATTGTCCTAATTAGCCTCATTGGCCTAATTGGCGTAACTCGCATCAATTAGCCTAATTTCCGTCAATGGCCGAATTGGCCTAATTTTTTAATTAGACTTTCTAATTGGCATCAATGGACTAATTGGCCTCAATGTCCAAATTGGCCTCAATTGGCATAATTTGCGTCAATGGCCTAATTTGCCTAATTGGCCTAATTGACATCAATGGCCTAATATGCCTAATTAGCAACAATAGCCTAAATAGACTAAATGGCCTAATTGTCCTCAATTGGCCTAATTAGCCTCAATGGCCTAATTGACCTACTTGGCCTAATTGGTCTTAATTATAAAAATTCGTTTCAATGGCTTTATTGGCCAAATTGGCCTCAATTTCTTAATTGGCATCAATGGATAATTGGCCTAGTTGGCATAATTGACCAAATTGGTCTAATTGGGCTCAATGACCTAATTGGCCTTAATAGCCTAATTGACATAATCGGAGTAATTGACCTCAATGGTCTAATTGGCTTCAATGGTCTAATTGGCCTCAATGGCCTAATTGGCCTCAATGGAATAATTGACCTTATTGGCTTAATTTGACTCGATGGCCTAATTGGACTTGACGACATAATTGGACTTGATGGCCTAATTGGCCCAATGGCTTAATTGGCCTAATTGGACCAAATTGGCTAATTGGACTCAATAACATAATTTGAATCAATAGCCTAATTGGACTAATTGGAATAATTGACCAAATTTTCCTAATTGGCCTAATTGGCCTCAATTGCCTAATTGGCCTCAACTTCTTAATTGGCCTCAATGACTTGATTAGCCTAATTGGCCTAATTGGCCTCAATGGCCTAATTGGACCCAATGACATAATTGGTCTCAATGTCTTAATTGACCTAATTTTCCTAATTGACTTAATTTCCCTCTATGACCTCAATAGGCCAAATTGGGATAATTGACCTAATTAGTAGCAATGGCCTAATTGGCGTCAATGCCTTAATTGGCATAATTGGTCTTAATTGGTCATTGGCCTAATTGTCGTAATTGTCCTAATTGGAATAATTGAAAAAATTCGCATCAATGGCTTAATTCTCATATTGGACTAACTGACTTCAATTGGCCTAATTAGCCAGAATGACCAAATTGGCCTCATTGTTCTAACTGGCCTAATATGTCTAATTGGTCTAATTGGAAAAATTGGTCTCAATGGCCTCATTGGTGTAGTTGGCCTCTGTGGTCTAATTGGCCAAATTGGGTTCAATGACCAAATTGGTCTAATTGGCATCAATGAACAAATTGGCCTCAAAGGCCTAATTGACCTAATTGCTCCAATCGACATAATTAGACTAATCAACCCCAATGTTCTAATCAGTATCAATGGCCTAATTTGCATAATTGGCCTTATTGTCCTCAATGACCTAATTGGTCTTAATGGCCTAATTGGTCTTAATGGCCTAGTTGGCACAATTGGTCTAATTAGCATAATTGGCCTCAATGACCTCATTGTCCTAATGGGCCTAATTTGTCTAATTGACCTAATTGGTCTAATTGGCCACTATGGCCTCATTGGCCTCATTAGCCTAATTGGGCTCATTAGTCTCATCGACCTCATTGGCCTCATTGGACTAATTTTCCTCAATGACCTAATTGGCCTAATTTGCCACATTGGCCTAATTGGATTCATTGGCCTCAATGGCCTAGTTGGCCAAATTGGCCTTTTTGGCCCAATTGGCATAATTGTCCAAATTTGCCTCAATAGTCTAATTTCCCTAATTGGCCTAATTTGCCTCAATTGGCCTAATTAGTGTCATTGGCCTAATTTGCCAAATTTATCTCGATGACCTAATTGGCCTCAATGGCCTCATTGTCCTAATTGGACTCAATGGCCTAATTGGCCTCCGTGGTCTAATTGGCCCAATTGGCCTAAATGACCTAATTGGCTTAATTGGCTTGAATGACCTAATTATCCTCAATGACCTAATTGGCCTCAATAGCCTAATTGGCCTAATTTTCCTAATAAGACTCATTGGCCTCATTTGGCTCAATGGAAAAAATGGCCACAAAGACCTAATTTTTCTAATTGACCTAATTGACTTCAATGGAGTAATTGGTCTAAATGTCCTAATTCGATAAATTGGCCTCAATTGGCCTAATTGGTCACAATGGCCAAATTGACCAAATTTGCCTAATTGGTGTAAGTGGACTCATTAGCCAAGTTGGCCTCAATTACCTAATTGGCCATAATGGCCTAATTGGCCTCAAATGTCCTAATTGGCCTCAGTTTCCTAATTGGAAAATTTAGCCTAAGTTGCCTAATTGGCCTCAACGGCATAATTTACCTTAATGGCATAATAGGCCTAATTAGCATAATAGACTTAATCGACCTAGTTGGCCTCAATGGCCTAATTGGCCAAATTTTTCTTGTTGGCCTAATTGGCCTCAATGGTCGGATTAACTTAAATGACCTGATTGGCCTCAATTGCCTCATTGGCATCAATGGATTAATTGGACTAATTGGCCTAATTGGCCTTAATGGGCTCATTCGCCATAATGGACTAATTGACATAATTTTTTAATTTTCCTAATTTGCCTCATTGGCCTCATTAGCCTAATTGGCCTTAAGGGCCAAATTGACCTCAATGAGCTAATTGACATAATTGGACTAATTGACTTAATTGGTCTAATTTTCTGAATTGACCTAATTGGACTCAATGACCTAATTTGCCAAATTGACCGAATTGTCAGAATTTTCCTAATTGGCATAATTTGACTTATAGCCCTCACTGGATTCATTAGTCTCACTAGCCTCGTTGGCCTCATTTACGTAATTGGCATCAATGGCCTAATGGTCTTAATTTTCATAATTGGCCTCAATTGTCCTAATTGACCTCAATGGTGTAATTGGCATAATCTGCCTAATTTCTCTTATTGGGCACATTCTCCTAATTAGCCCCAATGTTCTAATTGTCATCAATGGCCTAATTGACCTAATTGGGCGCATTTTCCTAATTGGACTAATGGCCTCATTGGCATCATAGGTCTCATTGGCTTAATTGACATCAATAGCCTAATTGTCCTAGTTGGCCCAATTGACAACAATTGAACTAGTTAGCCTCAATGAATTAATTTGATTAATTGTGTAATTAGCCTAATTTTTCTAATTGGCCTAATTGTGCTCACTAGACAAATTGGCCTCAGTGGTCTAATTGGCCTCAATTTCCTAATTGGTCAAGTTGGCCTAATTTGGCACAATCGTCTAATTTGCCTAATTAACCTAATTGACATAATTTTCGAAACTGGCCTAATTGCCCTTATTGACCTCAATGGCCTAATTGGCTTCAATGGCCTAATTGGCCTTAATGACCTAATTGGCCTCAATTTTCTAATTAACATCAATGGTCTAATAGGCCTCAATTTCCCAATTGGCCTCAATAGCCTAATTAGCCTAATTGGTCTCAATGGCCTCATTGACCCCAATGCCCTAATTGGTTCAATTGGTCTCAATGGCCTAATTGGCCTCAATGGACTCATTGACCTTAATAGCCTAATTGTCTCAATTGGCCTCAATGACCAAATGGGTCTAATTGGTCTCAATGGCCTCATGGAACCCAATGGCCTAATTGGTCTAATTGGTCTCAATGGCCTAATTGTTCTAATTGGCCTCAATGGCCTAATTGGCCTCAATGGCCTCATTGACCTTAATGGCATAATTGACCTAATTAGCATCAATGACCAAATTGGTCTAATTGGCCTAATTGGCCAAACTGGCTAAATTAGCCTCAATGGCCTCAATGTATTAATTGGACTAATTTTCCTAATTAGCATTATTGGACTTATTAGCCTAATTGGCTTCAATGGTGTAATTTCCCAAATTGGATTCAATTGCCCAAATTGACCAAATTGGCCTCAATGACATAATTGTCCTAATTGGCCTCAATTGGCCTAATTTTCCTGATTGGCCTCAATGGCATAATTTTCCTGATTGGCTTCAGTTGGCTAAATTGGGCAAATTGGCCATAATGGCCTAACTGGCCTACTTGGGATAATTAGCCTCAATTGAATTATTGAACTAATTGGTGTAATTGGTGTGATTGGTCTCAATGGATTTCAAATTGGCCTAAATGTTCTAAATGGCCAAATTGGTATCAATAGCCTAATTAGGCTTAATGAAAAAATTGGCCAAATTGTCTAATTGGGATCTATTGCCTAATTGGCCTAGTTGGGATCAATTAACCTAATTGGACTCAATTGGACCCAATGGACTAATTGACCTAATTGGTGTAATTGGATTAACTAGCCTAATTAGCCTCAATGGCCACTAAATTGGCCAAATTCGCCTCAATAACCTAACTGGCCTCAATCGACAAATTGTCCAAATTGGGCTCAATGTTCTAATTTTCCTAATTGGCCGCAATGAACTAATTTTCCTAATTTTCCAAATTGGCATAATTGTTCTAATTGTCCTCAATGGCCTAATGGATTAATTTTTCTAATTGGGATAATTGGTCTAATTATCCTAATTTGGCCAATTGACCTAATTGGACTCAATTGGCATAATGGGCCTGAATAGCCAAATTGGCCAAATTGGACTCAATGGCCTAGTTGGCCTCAATGACATAATGGTATAATTTTCCAAATTTTCATAATTGGCCTAATTTGTCTAATTTTTCTAATTGGCCTCAATTGACCTAATTGGACATAATAGGCCTAACTAGCCTCAATGGCCTAATTTTCCTAATTTGCCTAATTGGCATCAATGACCTAGTTGACCTGATTAGCTTCAATGACCTAATTGACCACAATGCCTAATCACCTAATTTTCCTAATTGGCCTAATTTTCCTAATTGACCTTAATGGAATAATTTTCCTAATTGGCCTCGATGACTCAATTGGCTGAATTAGCTGAATTAGCTGAATTGGCCTCAATAGCCTAATTAGACTTAATGGCCTAATTTTCCTCAATGACCCATTGGGCTCAATAGTCTAATTGGTCTCAATTTACATAATTGGACTCAATTGGCCAAATTGGTTAGTTGGCCACAATGGCCTAATTTCCCTAATTTCCCTAATTGGCTTTATTGGCCTCAATCGTGAAATTAACAACAATGCCCTAATTGGAATAATTGGCCCAAATGGCCTAAATGGCCACAATCTTCTAATTGGAATCAATGGTCTAATTAGTCTAAATGCCCTAAATGCCCTCAATGACCTATTTGGCCTGAATGACCTAATTGACTTAATTAAACTAATTGTCCTAATTATCTTAATTGGCCTCAATGGACTAATTGGCCACAATGGTCTAATTGGACAAATTGGCCGAATTGGCCTTAATGACCTCAATAGCCTAATTTTCCCAATTTTCCTAATTGGCCAAATTGGGCTCAATGGCCTAGTTGGCATAATTGGGCTCAATTGGCCTAATTGACCTCAATGACCTAATTAGCATAATTGGCCTAATTGCTATCGTTGGCTTAATTGGCCTAATTATCTTCATTGGCCTCATTAGCTTCAATGGACTAATTGGCATAATTGGCCTATATTGGCCAAATTGTATTAATTGGGCTAATTGACATAATTTTTCTAATTGGCATAATTGACATAATTGACCAAATTGGTCGAATTGGCTAAATTGGCCTAATTGGCCTTATTAACCTTATTGGCCTAATTTACATAATTCTCCAAATTAGCCTCATTGTCCTCAATGATTTAATTGGCCACATTGGCTTTAATGAGTAAATGACCTCAATGTCATAGTTGGTCTAATTGGCATCAACGGCCTAACTAACAAAATTGACATAATTTTCCTTAATCGGCCTAATTGGTTGACATAATTGGCCTAATTTCCCTAATTTTCTTAATTGGACTAATTGGCCTCATTGGTCTAATTTCCCTCAATAGCCTAATTGACCTCAATAGCCTAATTAGCCAAATTGTCTGATTTAGCTCAATGGCCTTATTGGACTCAATGCGAAAATTGGCCTCAATGGCCTTATTGTCTTCAATGGCCTAATTGGCAAAGTTGGAAAAATTGGCACAACTGACCTAACATTCCAAATTGGCCTAGATGGTATAATTAGAATAATTGGCATCAAGGGTCTAGTTTGCCACAATAGACAAATTGACCTAATTGACCTAATTAGCATAATTGTCCAAATTTGTCCAATTGATCTAATTGTACTAATTCGCCTTAATGGCATACTTGGACTAATGACATAATTAGCCTCAAGGGACTAATTGGCCTAGTAGACCTAGTTGGCCTAATTGACCTAATTTGCCTCATTATCCTCATTGGCCTCATTATCCTCATTCAGCTCATTGGCCTAATTGTTCTCAATGACATATTTGGTCTCAAATACCTAATTGGATGAATGGGCTTAATTAGCCTCAAATGACCAAATTGGCCTCATTGGCCTAATTCGCCTAATTTTCTTAATTGTTATAATTGAACTCATTAGACTAATTCGTCTCAATGGCCTAATCGGTCTAATTGGCCAAATTGGCACAATTGGTCTCAATTGGCCTAATTTTCCAAATTGTCCTAATTGGACCAATTGGACTCAATGGCCTAAGTGGTATAATTGACAAAATTGGACTAATTGGATCTAATTTCCTAATTAGTCTATTAGGACTAATTGGATTCAATTGGAATAATTGGATGTAATGGATTAATTGGCCAGAGTGTCATAAGTGGCCCCATTTGGCCTCAATGTCCTAATTGGGACAATTTTCTTAGTTGGTTCAATTAGGCCAATTATGAAAATTAATCCATTGAGGACAATTAGGCCAGCGAGGCCAATTAGGCCATTGATGCCAATTAGGTCAATTAGGACATTGAGGAAAATTAGTCCAATTTGTTCATTCAGGCCAACTAGGCTATTGAGACCAATTATTCCCATTAGACCAATTATGCCAATTAGGCCATTGAGGCCAATTATGCAAATTAGTTCATTGGGACAATTAGGCTAATTAGTTCAATTAGGAAACTCTCGTGCTTTTATGCAAGGGAGAATGTTAACCCACTAACTCTCCTAACCCTTCTATGCCTTCTAGTGTTATGTCCATTTTGTAAGAATTTGGTGATGTGTTTCCGGAAGAAATTCCTGATGGCTTACCTCCCTTGCGGGGCATCGAGCACCACATAGACTTCCCCCTCGGAGCGACGCTTCCCAATCAACCAGCTTATCGGGCTAACTCGGAGGAGACTTGAGAAATCCAACAACAAGTGGAAGAATTGCTAAGGAAGGGATTTGTTCATGAGACCTTGAGTCAATGTGCGGTACCGGTAATCCTTGTCCCAAAAAAAGATGGTAAGAGGAGAATGTGTGTTGATTGTTGAGCTATCAACAAAATCACGGTAAAGTATCACTATCCCATACCTCGTTTGGATGATATGCTTGATGAACTCCATGGTGCATGCTTGTTTACAAAAATTGACCTAATGAGTGGATACCATCAAATTAGAATGAAAGATGAATGGAAAACTACATTTAAAACCAAGTTTGGATTGTATGAATGGCTAGTTATGCCTTTTGGACTAACTAATGCCCCTAGTACATTAATGAACTTAATGAATCATGTTTTTCGTCCATTCATTGGGAAATTTGTGGTTGTGTATTTTGGTGATATCCTTGTTTATTCTAAGAGCCTTGATGAACATCATGAAAATTTGAAACATGTTTTTGAGACTCTTAGGAAAAATAGGTTGCTTGCAAACTTGAAAAAATGTACATTTTGTTTAAATTCGGTTGTTTTCCTTGGTTTTGTGGTAGGAGCTGATGGCATGAGGGTTGATGAAGAGAAGGTGAAGGCGAGTCGGGATTGGCCACAACCAAAGAATGCCAACGAGGTGAGGAGCTTCCATGGACTTGCGAGTTTTTACCGAAGGTTCGTGAGGGACTTTTCAACCATCGCGACACCATTGAATGAGTGGGTCAAGAAAGGGGTGAGTTTCAAGTGGGGAAAAGCTCAAGAGGTAGCCTTCTCCACACTCAAAGGTAAGTTCACCAATTCACCTCTCTTAGTTCTGCCGGGAATTTGTGATTCATTCAGATCATGAAAGCCTAAAATTTCTTACGTCACAAGGAAAGTTGAATAGGCGGCATGCAAGATGGCTTGAATTCATTGAAACATTTCCTTACATCATTAAGCATAAACAAGGAAAAGAAAATGTTGTTGCTGATGCTTTGTCTAGGAGATACTCTCTTATCACTACTATGCATGCTAAAATACTTGGTTTTGAAATGTTGAAAAGCATGTATGAGAATGATGTGGATTTTTCTGAAATTTGGAAGTTGTGTGAAAAACATGGCAAAAGTGATTTTTACAAACATGATGGATTTCTTTTTCAGAAAAATAAATTGTGTGTTCCATCTTGTTCTATGCGTGAATTGCTTGTTAGAGAAACTCATGGTGGTGGATTAATGGGGCATTTTGGGGTTGAGAAAACTTTTTCCTTGTTGAGTGAACATTTTATTGGCCTCACATGCGTAGGTATGTGGTTAGTATTTGTGGAAATTGTAATGTGTGTAAACATGCAAAGTCGAATGTGTTTCCACATGGCTTATACACCCCTTTGCCCGTTGCTTCTCATCATTGGGTTGACATTTCAATGGATTTTGTGCTCGGCTTGCCAAGATCACAATCAGGTAAGGATAACATCTTTGTGGTTATAGACAGGTTTAGTAAAATGGCTCATTTTATTGCTTGTTCTAAAACCAATGATGCAACTCATATTGCTGATTTGTTTTTCAGGGAAATTGTTAGGTTGCATGGCTTACCCAAGAGCATTGTGAGTGATAGGGATGCCAAATTCCTTAGTCACTTCTGGAGAACATTATGGAAAAAACTTGGAACCAAAATTTTATTCTCTACCACTGCACACCCACAAACAGATGGTCAAACGGAGGTGGTCAATAGGAAACTTTCTACATTGTTGCGTTCCCTCCTTAGAAAAAAACTGAAACATTGGGAAAGATGTCTGCCTCACATTGAGTTTCCTTATAATCGAGTGGTTCACTCCACTACTAATGCTTCACCGTTTGAAGTTGTGTATGGTTTTAACCCATTAACTCCACTCGATATTTTACCTTTACCTAGTAATCAATTTTCTAATCTTGAAGGTGAAAAGAAGGCAAAGTTTGTACAGGAGTTCCATGCAAAGGAAAGGCCAACATTGAGCGGAAGAATGAACATGCAGCAAAGCATGCCAACAAAGGTTGGTGAAAATTGGTGTTTCAACCAGGAGATTGGGTGTGGGTACACTTGAGGAAGGAGAGGTTCCCGGAGCAACGAAAATCAAAACTTCATCCACGAGGAGATGGTCCTTTCCAAGTCTTAGAGAAGATCAATGATAATGCCTACAAGATTGAGTTACCCGACAGGTATGGGAATTTTAGTTCCACCTTTAATGTTGCTGATCTTTCTCCCTTTGAATTTTCAGATTCGAGGATGAATCCTTTTGAAGAGGGAGGAGATGATGAGGATCATGGCACACATGGACATCACGGGGTTGGAGGTGGACTTGATGAGGAGGGCGGAATGCACACAAGTGGACAAGACCCATTGTGTGGAATCGAAGGCCCAATGACAAAGGAGCGGACCAAGAGAATGAAGGAGGCCTTAAATGGGTTAATCGTGGAATTCCAAGAGGAGACCCACACCCTTTCTTGGGGGAAGCATCCGGGCCTATAATTACATTAATTAAGGCCCAAACATGCATTTAAAAATCCAACCCAAGTGGTGCTACGAATTTTCAAGCCCACCCAACCATGGAACCTTAAAAGTCAAAAGGTGGTGGGCTACTTGTCTTTACTTTCCCAAAAGGGTGTGCTACTTGTCTCCTAAAGTCATGGGCAAGTGCCAAAGTTTTCAATGTCATCATTTAGGCTTTTTGATTTATGGAAACTAGGCATTAGACTATTCTAAAGATCCACCCAATGTGTGATTCGAATTTCAAGTTTCTTTGGCTATAAATAGCCACCCCCTAGTACTCTTTGGGGAGCATTAATGAAAGTAATGTTATTATGGTGAATTTTGCTTGCAACCTTTGTGTTCTTGCTTAATTCTTGACTTATCAAAGGATTGGTCATCCTCTGTGGCGTCTTGTGGCCAGAGTTATTAGAGACAAGTTCTCTTTGGGTTCTACCTTGACCATTTTCCCCTTACTTCTCATTTTCACTATCCACACACCACATTCACTTGTTTTCTTGCAGCGATCTGAGTTCTCAACGCGCGGACATTATACAAGGTTCCTAGGACACTTCCTAGCGGGACTTTAATCGCGTATCACCTAATTGGCGTTAATAGCCAAATTGGCCTCAATTTTCCTAATAGGCATAATTGACCTCAATTGGCTTAATCAGCCTAATCGTCCGAATTGGTCTAATTGGCCTAATAGGACACAATGGCCTAATAAGGCTAATTGGCCTCATTTTACCTAACAAATGTCAGTGGCCTAATTGATCTAATTGGCTTCAATGGCGTGATTTGCATCAATGGCCTATTTGGCCCCAATTGGCCAAATTGGCATCAAGGGTGTGATTTGTTTTATTGGACTAATTGGCCTCAATGGTCTAATATGCCTAACTAGACTCAATTGGCCAAATTGGTATAAATTACCTAATTAGCCTCATTGGGCTAATAAGCCTAACTAGCCTCAATTAGCCAAATTTGTGTCAATAACCCAATTGTTTTAATTTTCCCAATTGGACTTAATTTTCTAATTGGCATCAATGGACTAATTGCCCTGATTAGATTTAATTGGCATCAATGTCCTAATTGGCCTCCATTAGCATAATTTGCGTCAATGACCTAATTTACCTAATTGGACTAATTGGCCTTAATGGACTAATTGGCATCAATGGCATAATTGGACTCAATGACCAAGTTTCCCTCAATGGTCTAATTGGCCTCAATGGCTTAGTTGGTCAAATTGGCCTAATTGACCTAATTGGCCTCAATTGGACTAATTGGGGAAATAGACTTATTGTCCTAATTGACCTAAATGAACTAATTGGCATCAATGGCCTAAATAGCCTAAATGGTCTAATTGTCCTCAATTGGCCAAATTAGCCTCAATGAGTTAATTAATCTACTTGGCCTAATTGGCCTCAATTGGCCAAATTGACTTTAATAGCTTAATTAGACAAATTAGCCTCAATTTTCAAATTAATGTCAATGACTAATTGGCCAAGTTGACATAATTGGTATAATTGTCCTAATTGAGCTCAATGGCCTAATTGGTCTCAAAGGCCTTATTGGCCTAATTAGAGTAATTTACTTGAATGGTCTAATTGGACCAATTAGCTTCAATGACCCAATTGGCCTCAATGGCCTAATTGGCCTCAATTGAATAATTGGCCTAATTGGACTCGATGGCCTAATTGGGCTAAATGAACTAATTGGCCTAATTGCATATAATTGGCTAATTTTCCTCAATGACCTAATTGGACAAATTGGATTAATTAACCAAATTTTCTTAATTGTTCTCATTGGTGTAATTCGCCTCAAGTACTTAATTGGCCTCAATGACCTAAATAGCCTAATTAGCCTCAATAGCCTAATTGGACCCAATGGACTAATTGGTCTCAATGTATTAGTTGGCCTAAATTCCTTATTGGATTAATTTCCCTATATGACCTCAATAGGTCTAATTGGACCAATTGATCTAATTGGCCTAATTGGTGTCAATGGATTAATTGGCCTAATAGACCTCTATGACCTAATTGGCATCGATGGACGAATTGGCCTAATTGGTCAAATTGACCTAATTGGACTTAATAGCCTTATTGGACTCAGTGGCATAATTGGCCTAACTGACCTCAGTGGCCTAATTATCCTTATTAGCCTAATTGTACACTATTCTCCTTGGGTTCGAAAAAAATGAACCTTAATAGTGTTTCTACCAATTCCTGCCCACTACCCACTCTCTCTGGGTTGGGTCATATACCAATTTAAATATCACATCATTTCTTATAACATAATAGTGCCACCAACCTCTCACATTGGGTGTGATTCACATATCCTCTAATTCCACAACATAGTAGCTGCACCCCTCTCACTTACGGTGGGTCTCACCATCACATCACATAAAAAATGAGGAGGGAATATCTATAGACAACCTCTCACAAAACTACTCCAAACCAATATGAAGTGATCCCCATTTATATATCTCACATCATATTATCATACAAAAAATGATCTAAGGAGGGAATCACAACATCCAACCTCTATCACAAGTCAAAATGCACCATCAATAGGTGGATCCCATGGAAGTCACACACCAATCCCCTTTGACCAATGCCTTCTCACTCAAAGTAGGGTCCTACAAACACCTTATCACTTAAATAAAGGCCATCCATCTTGTCTCATGCCAAAAAACATATAAATAGTAATCTAAGGAGGGTATCTAGATGGCCAACCTCTCGTACTAGCTAAACCACATAATCAATAGGTGGGCCCCATGGATGATCATACTTCAACTAGGTGAAAGTCATATGAAGTCCCAATCTCTTAGTCGATTTGACCATAAATGATAAAAGTCACCATCCATTTAGCCTTGCATAATAATCTCCTTAAAATCATCTTGGTTATACATGAAAATTATTCCCAACCTATCAACATTCTAATTCCACCTATAAGGGAATCTACTGGGTTCTACAAACCTAACCCATCTCTACTCATTGATACCAACACACACTCATCTCTACCTGGTAATGTTACAACCCACGATCTAGGCCTCGATAGTCTAGTCTATATCATCTTCTAATTCCCATATTAAAACTCATTAAAACTAAATAATAACCATCCTAAGAAACTCACACTAAGAGCCTTGGATACCCTATTCTAATTCATCTAGACTATTACCATGACCCTCACTTAGGTACCATATCATATCTTCCCTTGGAGATCCCTTAATCCAATTATAAGGAGGAAATCCTCTATGTCACACTTCACCAATCCCTATATGGAATATCCTACTCATCACACACACCATGACTCTTATATATCCTTAAGAGGGTGTTCCTCATCATACGTGAGATATAAAACTATATGATCCATCTTCTTTAGGCCTAAGACTCTAATACCTACACTCAAATAGACTTAGAAAACCTAACTAGGCTATACAAATCTCCTACCAAACCCGATCCTCTCATAAACACAACTACTCCATGGAGACATAATCTCTGGATGATCACAAAATCACAAACATTCAATAGATCCCTCACTCTATCTCTGGGTGGATCAAAAACACCCTATTTATTTACCTTGGTTGCTCTTGATTTTTATCCCTTTCACTGGAACACATATACTCATTCATGAATGCACAATCATGCATAAATTGGAACATGGTTTTGTATTATAGGGTCCACCTACCTCAAAAAATAGAGTAACCCCCTCACCAAGATCAACTCATCATCAACCAAGACTATACATGCATTATCTAATCTTTTACTAATGATTGAGACCCAATCTCAAGGCACAATTCCCAAATAATTAATTATAGAAACTTATAATTAATTATTCACCTTAATATAATTAGGAATAATCTTTTAAAAACTCACTGGGAAACACAACACCACCTAAACCACACAAAACATGGTGCGTTCATCATACGAGGATAACCTCTAACCAATACAAACAAAATCTACATCATCTGAATTGATTTGAAAATGATATAGTGAAATCATCACACAAATCCTAGTTAAAATCATCCCAAATCATAGGGAAATAAAGGATAATAGTAATGGAGGAAGTATGATGGAAGAACTCACTAACGCACTATAAAAAACTCCCAAGAACCACCCCTCATCAAGGGGGAGCGAAGAGAGGAAGAGAATGGATGAATACCAAGAACCATCCAAGAGTTTTTATTAATGAGCACGCCCCCCACCATTTTTGAAGTATCTAGTTTTTTATCTAAATTATACTCATATTCCTTCTCCCCTAACCTATATACCCATCCTATGGATTTCAAATAGGATGAATATAAATAAAGAATGGATGAATGCAAATTGGTTGACAAAAGAGTATGAAGAAGGCGTGAAAGAGTTTATCAAGTTTGCAAAAGATCATGCATGTGACCCTTCTGAAATCCTTTGTCAGTGTTTACGCTGTTGTTATTCAAAACAAATTAGTCCAAAGGAGTTGGACGAACACTTGATCTGTCACGGAATAGATCAGAGTTATACATGTTGGAATAAACACGGGGAAACAACGAATGTTGGTCGTGGCTGAGATAACACTGCGTTTTATGGATCATCTGATATGATTACAAACATGAACAATGAAGATGACCGTATGGAGGATGTGATTACAGATGTGAATGATGATGAAGATTGTATTGAGGAAATGACAAGGATCGTCGAAGATGAACTCTGTGATTGCCCAAAATTGTTTGAGAAGTTAAAAAGTTGTACACAGACGCCATTGTATACTGGTTGCACTAAATATACAGCATTGTCAGCTGTACTGAAGCTGTATAATTTGAAAGCAGACAACGGGTGGAGTGACGCCAGTTTTACGAAACTACTTGCTCTCCTGAATAACATGCTCCAATAATATAATGAGCTCCCAAGCCGAATATACGATGCCAAACGAATGTTATACTCGATGGGTATGATCTCTGAAAGAATACACGCCTGCCCGAATGACTGTATACTGTTTCGCAAAGACCACAAATCACTTAAAGAATGTCCAAAGTGTGGTGCTTCTGGATACAAGAAAGATGAATCGAGTCCTACTAATGTTGTATGGTACTTTCCAATCATTCCAAGGTTTAGGCGCCTATATAGAAGTGAGGAGACTGCAGAATAATTAACATGGCATGCAGATACAAGAATTAAAGATGGGATACTACGTCACCCGACAGACTCTCCTTAGTTGAAGAGAATTGATCATGAGTATCCTGAATTTGGAAACGAGTCGAGAAACCTTCATCTTGCGTTATCTACATATGGAGTGAATCCTTTTGGTTTTCAAAGCAATAGTCACAGTACATGGCCGGTATTGTTGGTAAATTATAACTTACCACCGTGGTTATGCATGAAACGAAAATACATCATGTAATCTATTCTAATATCAGGACCAAAACAACCAGGTAATGATATTGATGTTTATTTAGCTCCATTGATCGAAGATTTGAAATTATTGTGGGATTCAGGTGTTACATTGTATGATGCTTATAGAAAGGAAGATTTCGCTTTGAGAGCCATATTGTACGGGACGATAAATGACTTCCCTACTTATAAAAATTTGTCAGGATATAGCATTAAAGAAACTCAGGGGTGTCCCGTTTGCGAACAAGGTACACAATCAATTAGGTTGAAACATCCATCAAAAACCGTGTTTCTAGGACATTACAGATTTCTACCCTGACGACATAAGTACCGTTCTTGGACGACATCATTCGATGGAAGTTCAGAAGAACATACAACACCATCTCCACTAACAGGCGATCAATTGTTTGAGAAAGTTAAAAATGTGGGTACTACTTTTAGTAAACCGGCTTCGAAAAACCTTACGAAAATCGGTTGGAAAAAGAGATCAGTTTTTTTTGAATTACAGTACTGGAATTGTCTGTATGTCAGACATTTTCTTAATGTTATGCATGTAGAAGAAAATGTATTTGATAGTGTCATCGACACGTTGCTAAATACATCTGGCAAAACAAAAGATGGAAACTCTTGTCGATTGATGTAGAGTCATGGCACCATGTTGTCAGCGGGCTGAAAACATTAATGTGGGAAGAGATTGCGGTAACATTACGATATCATTTATTTAATTTATTAAAATAAAATAAAATAAAATATTGTTATATTAACTAACTCTTCATCATCTCTTGCAGAGTGCATTTATAGTAGATGTCTCGCACAAAGAATATGTATTAAGACTGGCAGGAAGGGTTCATAGAGGCTTTCACACCATTTTAACGAAACATCGTCTGAAAGATGCTGAAGGGAAAACCAAGCTGCACCCACCTCCTCTTTATGCACACTTGATATCCCAAGGAGCGTGGGATGCGTTTTGTAACCGTCGTGCGGAGAAGACTTTTCTGGTACATTGTGTTTGGTTACACGTTGTTTAACATTGCTTGTATTCAATACTTTGATTGACAGTTTTTTATTTATGAAACAGAAACTGAGTGCTGAAAATAAAGAACGGGAAGCAAAACCAGCGTACCCCTACCCTAAAGCAAGGCTGGGGTACGTTTCAATTGAAAAACAATTGGTACGTATTTTAAAAGTACTGTAATGCTTTTATGTGACATAAAACAACACTATAACCATGTTTTTCTGTTTATATGTTGATTGATGAATCAAAATCCCAAGCCACTTCCATCCCACGCCATGTGCTATGAAAGGAGGCTTGTGTTACTAAAGAGAGGAAATTGGTAGATGAAAACACACAAAAAGTGTCGGAAACATGTGTAAGTATGACATAATATACATTTGTTTTGTTTTAAATCACTATTACATAACAATGATTACTTATTTTTTCATATTTTCTATTTGACATAGTTATAGGAATCAACAACACCCGCACCGGATGTAGACATACTTTTAGCGACCTTGAAATAGCCAGAAGAGTATGGCTGCGTCAGAGGTGTGGGTTTTGGGGTGACACCCCGAACATATTTTCGGAAAAAAAAACAAGAGGATGAACAAATTGAAGAAATGAAAATAATGATAGATAGAGTAGCTACCCTTGAAGAAAGAATCAAAAATCAAGGAGACTTGCTAGCAACTTTGATGGGGGAAGACGAAGAGAAAAAATAACTCAAGAACAACTCATGCGAGAAGATCCAGCCCCACCCCCACCAGCTTTGAGGCGAGCCATTCCGCTCAAAGACCTGACTTAATCGAGATAATCAATGTTCTAATATTTGTTTCTGTGAAATTTGAATCACATAGACACTGATACCTTTCTTGTAATGATATTCTACAGGGTGAAAATGACTGTGATTTATATCTGTCAACTCCCACCCATCACCTTGTAGTGAGGGCTACGGTGTTCAATATGCAGAATGACACACTACACTCCAGACCACTTCCAACCGGTCATGTCAGAGTGTCGATTAACGTAGCTCATGAGCCAAGCACCGAGCTACCCATGCCAAATTATGATGATGACATTCATATGGTGGAAGAAGTTGTTGGAACATTCGTTGCTTGGCCGTCGAATCTTGTAAAAAAACATGTCGACCTGGAGGTATTCATTTCCAATTCATTTTTCAAGCAGAACCGTAAACATTAAATTAGAAAAGGGCTGAACCGATTAATGTTATTACAGAAGGACAAAATGGAGGAGCTAAAACGAAAGAGCGGCTCAAAAGGATCAACCAACCGATCAAAACGATCTACTGAGAGAACCTTCACCCCACCCGTTCTATATCCACATTTAATATCATTGCAAGCTCATATGGATACGAAAATGAATGGCGGCAAGAGTCACACAATTGTTTGTGAAAAAGATATGTACGGAGAGGAAACATTAGATTTTGTTAGTGCTGACGCTGTAGCTAAAATCATCACATACGACTGGCTAGGCACCTCAGTTATAAATGCATCCATGAGGTATGATTTCATGATTTGATTTTACAGAAGTTGATATATTATGTTAATTATTGCTAAGTACATTTCATATTTTTCACAGGCGTATATAAGAAAAACAATAGAAGGGATTTTCCCATGAATACAAATTTGGACTCGTTAGTCCTCACACCATTTCTAGACAACGAGAAGAAATAGATTCCAATTTTCAGGCTGAATTAATTTCAAACCTGCTCAGAACGTTTCAATGCAGAATTACGACTGACGAAATCTTTTTAATACCAACGTTGCAGGGGTAAAACTCTACATTTTAATCATATCAATTATATTTTCATTTCTATCAGTACTTATTCCTTTTTGTGTTTTTAGGAAACATTGGATGCTCATTGCAGTCAATTTGGATACTCCAAAGATTTATTTTCTGGATTCACTGCATGGATATCCAACAAACCGAACACACTTGATGGCGATTCTCAATTCTTAATACACTAGATCCAACATTTTAGAACTAAATATCTAGTTATATAATTTATATTATCTTTTAATGGGGATTTTGTTATGATAGGATGATGTATAAATATCGTCTAAAGGATGGAATGAATCCAGGGCCTAAGGACGACAAGGCGCACAAGATCTACAAATGGAGAAGTATCATGGTATATATAATTATATTTCACTATCTAAATACATATCAAAACAGATTACTTATTTTTCTCGATGTTTCTACAGTGTCCAAAACAAACAAATGACAAGGACTAAGGTTATTATGTTTGTAAATTTATGAAAGAGATCATATTTCATGAACAAACTAGCATCCCTGAAGAGATATTTTTGAAAATAATTACCACTTCATTTAAAATAATTATTAATCCTTTGTGTATTTATATTTTTTCAGTACTACTATGACTGTCACAAAAAATCTTATTCAGAAGATGATATAGATGTGTTTAGAAACAAATGGGCAGCGTACCTGATGGAAGAATGTAAACAAATAGGACAATGAAGGTGAATTCCTACTACTTATGTTATCATTATATGATCCTTGATATCTCTCTTATTTACACTTATTGAGCATCTATGATCACCCTTTCTTATGTTTCATATCCTTAGATTATAAAGAATGGTTTTAGAAATGATTTGAGTTTCGAGTAAAGAATAACTTAATGAGAGACTCTTATGAACTACTGACATACGGAATACGGAGAAAAAGCGTTCAGATTATTTTGATACTTTAGGACAACAATCCATGAGTCATTTGTGACGTGTACAAATCAACCGTACCTCAATCTGAAACACGGTGTGACCGGTATGGCTAAAAGTGTCTGATATCAGTTTGAAATTGATATTAACTTTAGAAAACAACACTACTGACATACGGCAAACCGAGCAAACGCGTTCGGATTATTTTGATACTTTAGGACAATTATCCATGAGTCATTTTTGATGTGTACAAATTAACCGCACCTCAATCTGACACACGATGTGAACGGTATGGCTAAAGGTGTCTGATATCAGTTTGAAATTGACATTAACTTTAGAAAACAACACTACTGACATACGGAAAACTGAGCAAATGCATTCGGATTGTTTTGATACTTTAGGACAACGATCCATTAGTCATTTGTGACGTGTACGAATCAACCACACCTCAATACGATGCACGGTGTGACCAGAATGACAAAAAGTGTCTGATATCAATTTCAAATTGACATAAACTTTAGAAAACAACACAAGTGACATATGGAAAACTGAGCAAATGCGTTCGGATTGTTTTGATACTTTAGGACAATGATCCATGACTCATTTGTGACGTGTACGAATCAACCACACCTCAATCTAACGCACGGTGTGACTGGTATGGCTAAAATTGTCTGATATCAGTTTCAAATTGATATTAACTTTAGAAAACAAGACCACTGACATACAGAAAACTGAGCAAATACGTTCGGATTGTTTTGATACTCTAGGAAAACGATCCATGATTCATTTGTGATGTGTACGAATTGACCGCACCTCAATCCGACACACGGTTGACTGGTATGGCTAAAAGTGTTTGATATCAGTTTGAAATTGACATTAACTTTAGAAAACAACACTACTGACAAACGGAAAACCGAGCAAACGCGTTCGGATTATTTTGATACTCTAGGACAACGATCCATGAATCATTTTTGACGTGTACGAATCGACCGCACCTGAATCCGATGCACGGTGTGATCGGTATGGCTAAAAGTGTCTGATATCATTTTCAAATTGACATAAACTTTAGAAAACAACACTACTGACATACGACAAACCGATCTAACGTGTTCGGATTGCTTTGATACTTTAGGAAAATGATCCATAAGTCATTTGTGACATGTACTAATCAACCGCACCTCAATTCGACGCACGGTGTGAGAGGTATGGCTAAAAGTGTCTAATATCAGTTTGAAATTGACATTAACATTAGAAAACAACACTACTGACATACGAAAAACCGAGCAAACACGTTCGAATTGTTTTTATACTTTTGGACAATGATCCATTAGTCATTTTTGATGTGTAAGAATCAACCGCACCTCAATACGACGCACTATGTGACCGGTTTGGCTAAAAGTGTCTGATATCAGTTTGAAATTTACATTAACTTTAGAAAACAACACTACTGACATACGGAATACCGAGCAAATATGTTCAGATTATTTTGATACTTTAGGAAAATGATCCATGAGTCATTTGTGACGTGTATGAATTGACCGCACCTCAATCCGATGCACGGTGTGACCGGTATGACTACAAGTGTCTGATATCAGTTTCAAATTGACATAAACTTTAGAAAACAACACAAATGAAATACAGAAAACTGAGAAAAGGTGTTCGGATTGTTTTGATACTTTAGGAAAATGATCCATTAGTCATTTGTGAGGTGTATGAATCGACCGCACCTCAATCCGATGCACAGTGTGACCGGTATGGCTAAATGTATCTGATATTAGTTTCAAATTGACATTAACTTTAGAAAACAACACAAGTGACATACGAAAAACCGTGAAAACGCGTTCGCATTATTTTTATACTTTAAGACAACGATCCATGAGTCATTTTTGACATGTAAGAATCAACTGCACCTCAATGCGACACACGGTGTGACCGATATGGCTAAAAGTGTCTGATATCAGTTTCAAATTGACATAAACTTTAGAAAACAACACTACTGACATACGACAAACTGAGAAAATGCGTTTGGGTTGTTTTGATACTTTAGGACAATGATCAATGAGTCATTTGTGACGTGTGTGAATCAACCGCACCTCAATCCGATTCGCAGTGCGACCAGTATGGCTAAAAGTGTCTGATATCAGTTTGAAATTGACATTAACTTTAGAAAACAACACTACTAACATATGGAATACCAAGAAAATGCGTTCGGATTGTTTTGATACATTAGGACAACCATCCATGAGTCATTTCTGATGTGTACGAATCGACCGCACCTCAATCCAACGCATGGTGTGACCGGTATGATTACAAGTGTCTGATATCAATTTCAAATTAACATTAACTTTAGAAAACAACAATACTGACATACGGAATACCGAGCAAACACGTTCGGATTTTTTTTATATTTTAGGACAACGATCCATGAGTCATTTGTGACATGTACAAATCGACCGTACCTCTATCTAACACACTATATGACCGGTATGGCTACAAGTGTCTGGTATCAGTTTCAAATTGACATAAACTTTAGAAAACAACACAAGTGACATACGACAAACCGAGAAAACGTGTTCGGATTGTTTTGATACTTTAGTAAAACGATCCATTAGTCATTTGTGAGGTGTACGAATCGACCACACCTCAATCCGACGCACGATGTGACCGGTATGACTAAAAGTGTCTGATATCAGTTTCAAATTGACATTAACTTTAGAAAACAATACAAGTGACATATGGAAAACAGAACAAATGCGTTCGAATTGTTTTGATACTTTAGGACAACGATCCTTGAGTCATTTGTGACGTGTACGAATCAACCGTACCTCAATCTGATGCACGGTGTGACCGGTATGGCTAAAAGTGTCTGATATCAGTTTCAAATTGACATAAACTTTAGAAAACAACACTACTGACATACGACAAACTGAGCAAACACGTTCGGATTGTTTTGAATCTTTAGGACAACAATCCATGAGTCATTTGTGACGTATACAAATTAACCGCACCTCAATCTGATGCATGGTGGGACCGGTAAAGCTTTTCATTAGATAAAGAATCAGTATTTATTAAATGAGATAAATCATCCAAAAACAT
This sequence comes from Viscum album, assembly GCA_963277665.1. Classification (NCBI taxonomy): domain Eukaryota; kingdom Viridiplantae; phylum Streptophyta; class Magnoliopsida; order Santalales; family Viscaceae; genus Viscum; species Viscum album. Next base: position 1,886,535,280 of record OY728141.1, on the reverse strand, counting down.
ATTGATTTTACATTTTTCCCTCTCATTGTTATCAGAATGAAAACATTTGAGTTTATCATTTTCATATTTTAGTTTCACATTTCCATATTAATATATTCTTTCATATTAATGTTATAATTTATTTCATTATTGTATTACTAACATAATATTTGTTTTCTTATGTAGGTGAATTTTTTTCCTTGAGTTCAGATGCTTTGTTCGGAAACAAATAACATGGACGACAAATTTTGAGAGTGGATCACGAATATCAAAGGATGAAACATTAAAGTTTATAACTGTTGTTGGATAATTGTAATTGTAACCATGTAAAACATTGTTTGAAATTTATATAGCAGTGTGTTTTTTGTATTCAGGATGTTAAGTAAATGTATATAGCATTATTTATCAAAATATTGTCTGCGCGTGCTATTTTGTGCAGGTGTGCAGGTGCTATTTAGTGCAGGTATGTTGGTTTGTGCAAGTGTGCAGGTGTGTAGGTGCTGGTTGTGTAGGTGCAGGGGAAGGTGCCTTTATCAGCGCTTTTCTGAGCGCTGATAAAGGACACTTTTAACAGTGCTAAAAGAGCGCTGATAAAGGGCCCTATTATCTGCGCTCAAGGTAGCACTGATAAAGGAACCCCTTTATCAGCACTAGAAAAGCGTTGTTAATTCCGGCATAGATAAAGGGGGGTCCCTTTATCAGCGCTCCGAAAAGCACTGTTAAAGGATGACTTTATCAGCGCTAAAAAGAGCGCTGATAAAGGGGGTCCTTTATCAGTGTTTTTTTTTACTCTCATAAAGATCACCTTTAACAGGGCTTTCCAGAGCACTGATAAAGGAGACCTTATCTACGCCGGCATCAACAACGCTTTTCTAGTGTTGATAAAAGGCCAAGTTGTAGTAGTGATAATTGGTATCAATGGCCTAATTGGACTAATTGGATTAATTGGCTAAATTTTCCTAATTGGCCTCATTGGCCTCAATGGCTTAATTGGCCTCAACTACTTAATTGGCCTCATTGGCCTGATTAGCCTAATTGTCCTAATTGGCATCAATGGCCTAATTGGACCCAATGGTGATGCAAACCATGTTGAAGGTACCGAGTCGATTACCCGAGTGGAGGAGTTGGATTTGCAAGGCCCGATGACTCTTGGGAGATTAAAGAGGTTGAATGCAACAATGGGCGCTCATCTAGCTTCATTAAAGGCCCAATGGGTCTTACCTTGCATGGATGGAGCAAATGAGCCTATTATCTCACTTATTCAAGCCCAAACATGATGCTTAAAGCTTGACCCACATGATTGCACGAATTTGGAAGCCTTGCCCAGATGGAGGATTTTAGAAATGACATCTTTGAACACCAAAGTCAAATCCGGTGGGCTATGCACTCAAAGTCAAATCCGGTGGGCTATAGTTGGAAAGTTGTGTGTCACTTTTCCAAAAGTCTTTGGTAGGATTTATCTTTTTGAATTTAAGGGAACAAAGTAGTTTAGCCTTTATGACTTTGGGGTATTAGACCCTTGACTATTGTACCACCCCCTTGGCTATAAATAGCCACCCCCATGGTACTTGTATGGCATTCAAAAATTAATTGAGAGCTTATGCTTTGTTTCTCTCCATTGTGTGAGGATTATCCCGGGTTTTCCCCTTTGCTCTTGTGAATTCTTACCTTGTCAATCTATAAGTTATATTGTTGATCCAAGATCACAAAGCCCCCAATTTCGTGTCTCAACCCAAGTGCGTTGTTGTGTGGATTGGCTATCACATCCCCCTTTGAGTGTGTTGTCTAAGTAGTAGGTCGCGCTCCTTATAGCGTTGACTGACTGCTTGCATCCACTATCCATACCCATCATCTGCCACATAGCCCCAAACCACATCCTTCATCCGCTGACCTACGCCGTGAAGATCGGGCCACCTCGTGCTTCTCACATCAGTTGGTATCAGAGCTCCGGTTGACAAAGTATGCATCTATCCCTTTATTTAGTTTAATTCTGTCCATTACTCTCCTTATCTTTCCATATTATTCACCCATTCAACAAAAAATCCCTTTTCTTGAAAGCCTCCCAAATTGTCCTAGTTTGTGCAAGCTTGGATTATTATAAATTGAGCCAAATTTTTATTCATCTTCTTTCCGCATTTAATTCTTTATATGTGATTTGTATCCGGCAAAAAAAAACAAATTCTCTCAACTCATCATTTTGTGCTTTTCAAAACTAAGCACATCCTTTATTTGAGAGATTTTGAAAAAAAAATGTCTTACTCTCCGTTAAATCTTCTTGTGCTTTAAAACTCCAAGCACAACACTTTTTGGGGAGAATTGACAAAAAAAGGGCAAAAAAAGCGGATACAATTACTCCTTTGTGCTTTACTTTATTAGCACTTTCCATTTCCATATATCACTTTTTCCATCATTTTACTTCATCCCTATTTTGTATTTGGCTCATATTGTTATTAATTTATCTTATCTTGCACAATCGGGCAAAACCCAAATACCACAATTCTACCCCCTTTTCCATCCACCCTTTATCCATTTTCTACCCTCCTTTCACCCTTTACCCCTTTACCACTCAAGCGGGTTGTGTTAAACCATCCCCCAACACAATCTTGATTGGGGAAATTTTGGTGGCAAGCGATCATCCAAACCAAGGTATTAAGAGCTTGGAATTTTAATTGAGTATTGAGAGTGGAGAGAAATAAGCAAAAAATATATATCTTCTGTGTGTGTGTGTAAATCTTGTGTGTGTGAGTGTGTATATCTTGTGTGCGTGACTGTGTATCCTTGTGTGTGTGAGTGTGTACATCTTGTGTGTGTGTGTGTGTACATCTCGCATTTGTGAGTGAGTGTATATCATTGTGTGTGTCCCCCCCGGTGTGTGTTTTTGTTTGCATAACATATCATGACAGAAGATCGTGGGAAGAAAATTGCACTTGTTAGCGATGAAGAAAGTCAGAGTAGATCTCCTGCACCCGAAGCTACGCAATTCCAAATGCAAGCTTTGGTGAGCCACTTCGAGAAGCTTCTTGATCGAAAGTTGGAGGTGTTACATGAGAGGATTGATGAACTGGAGAATAAACCAAGTCCAAGGATGTTCCATGATAACCCACGACGTGCTCCGGCACCACGTCGTCCCCACATCATGGAAGAGGAGATGGTGAACTTTGATGATGATCTTGATGATGTCCCACAAAGGAGGAGGTTGTACCAACAACTGAGAGGAGGACAAAGGAGACAACATGATGATGAACTACTTGGCGGGATCAAGGTAAAGGTCCCCTCTTTTCAAGGGAAAATCGACCCGAAAGCATACTTGGAGTGGGAGATGCGAATCGAGCAAGTATTTTCATGCCATGCGTATTTTGAGGAGAAAAATGTCAAACTTTCTTCCCTTGAATTTTCTGATTATGCTGTAATTTGGCGGGATCAGGTTCAAAAGGAGATGGCCAGATATGGTGGACGTCCCATCAACACTTGGGAAGACATGAAGTTCGCCATGCGGAAGCGGTTTTTTCCCACACATTACCATAGATATCTCCACAGCAAACTTCAACGCCTCACCCAAGGGAGTAAGAGTGTAGAAGACTACTACAAGGAGATGCAAATTGCCATGATTCAGGCAAATATTGAGGAAGATCCGGAGGCAACCATGGCACAGTTTTTACATGGGCTCAATCGGGAGATTTCATATCAAGTGGAGATGTACCACCATGTAGAGATACAAGATATGATCCACCAAGCTACCAAGATTGAACAACAAATCAAAAGGAGGAGCAACATGAGGAAACCCACTACCCCTTTCTCACCGTGTAGAAATCCGAGGAAAGAGATTGGAGAACCATCAAAGGAAAAAGAGATGGTTGATCGTAAAAGTGACAAGGTAATTCTTCCACCTAAGAAACCTACTTTTAAGGCTAACCAAACTAGGAATCGGGATAATCGGTGTTTCAAATGTCAAGGGGTCACATTACTAGTGAGTGCCCAAACCGGCGCACCATGACCATCAACAGGTATGAAGAATGGGAGACCGATGGAGAGAGCTCGGAAGAGGAGGAGGAAGAATCTCTAGAAATTGATAGTGGAGAGTGTGCAGAAGATGGTGGGATTCTTGTCACTAGGAGAGTTCTAAGCGCACAAATGACTGTGGGAGAGGAGCAGCGGGAGAACCTTTTCCATACACGGTGCAAGATCCATGGGAAGGTATGTAGCATTATTATTGATGGAGGAAGCTGTAGTAATGTTGCTAGCACTGAGTTAGTAGAGAAGTTGGGACTTCCTACTTTGAAGCATCAACATCCATATCGACTTCAGTGGTTGAATGATTGTGGAGAGCTGAAGGTTACCAAACAGGTGAAGGTATTGTTCTCCATTGGTAAATACAAGGATGAGGTATTGTGCGACATTGTTCCTATGAAGGCGTGCCACTTGCTATTGGGTAGACCATGGCAGTACGATCAGCGTGTTACTCATGATGGTTTCTTGAACCATCACTCTTTTGTACTCCGAGGGGAACCTATAACCCTCAACCCATGTCCCCCAAGAAAATTCTGGAAGATCACATTTTGAGAGAAAGGAAAAAAAAAGAGTGATGAGGAAAAAAAGAGAGAAAATGAAAAAGGAGAGAATGAGGGAAAAATAGAAAATGAGAGAAGAAAAGAAATGGAGAGCAAAGAAAAATCAAGAGGGGAAAAAGATTTTAGAGGAGAGAAAAGTGTGATGTTGGAAAAAAAGAGTGAGGTTAAGGAAGCTTTGATTTCTCGACAAAATCTCTTTGTACTTATGTACAAAGAGGTGATGCTGAACACTAACGACTTATGATCTTCTTTGCCATATGTTGTTGAGTCTTTATTGCAGGAATTTGAAGATGTGTTTCCCGAAGAGGTGCCACCTGGTTTGCCACCCATTAGAGGTATTGAGCATCAAATTGACCTCATACCTGGAGTATTACTACCGAACCGCCCAGCATATCGCACCAAACCAGAGGAGACAAAAGAAATTCAAAGGCAAGTTCAAGAGTTGTTGAATGTGGGGTATGTGAGAGAGAGCCTTAGTCCTTGTGCGGTACCGGTGCTTCTAGTACCAAAGAAGGATGGAACATGGAGAATGTGCATTGAGTGCAGAGCCATCAATAACATCACAATCAGGTCTTGACATCCTATCCCTCGGTTAGATGATATACTAGATGAATTAAATGGTTCAACTATGTTCTCAAAAATTGATTTAAGAAGTGGCTACCATAAAATTAGGATGAAAGAAGGAGATGAGTGAAAAACAGCATTTAAGACAAAACATGGACTTTATGAATGGTAAGTCATGCCATTTGGTCTCACCAATGCACCTAGCACATTTATGAGGTTAATGAATCATGTCTTACGTGCATATATTGGAAAATTTGTGGTTGTTTACTTTGATCATATTCTGGTTTATAGTAGGACTTTGCATGAACATATAGATCACTTCAGAAAAGTCCTAGAGGTGTTAAGAAAAGAAAACTTGTTTGGAAACATCAATAAGTGTGAATTTTGCCTCTATAAGATTGTATTCCTTGGATTTGTTATGAGCGGCAATGGAGTTGATGTTGACACTGAAAAGATCAAAGCAATACAATAATGACCAACTCCAACCTCCGTTGGACAGGTAAGAAGTTTTCATGGGCATGCTAGTTTTTACAGGAGATTTGTGAAGGACTTCAGCACATTGGAAGCACCGTTGAACGAGTTGACAAAGAAGATTGTTCCTTTCAAATGGGGGATAACTCAAGAGGAGGCCTTCAATGAACTTAAGGAGAGACTCACCCACGCCCCTCTACTTGCACTTCTAGATTTTGGTAAGACCTTTGAAATTGAATGTGATGCAAGCGGAATTGGTATAGGATGAGTACTCATGCAAGAAGGTAAGCCTATTTCTTTCTTTAGTGAGAAGTTAAATGGCCCAACTCTAAACTATGCTACATATGATAAAGAGTTGTATGCATTGTTTAGAGTACTAGAGACATGACAACACTATCTTTGGCCTAAAGAATTTGTGATCCATTCTCATCACGAGGCTGTTAAATACCTTAGGAGCCAACATAAACTAAATAGGAGACATGCTAGATGGCTGGAATTCATTGAATCATTTCCATATGTCATCAAGCGTAAAAAGGGTAAAGAAAATACTGTGGCTGATGCACTTTCACTACGATATTCTCTTTTATCCTTTTTGGATTTAAAACTCCTTGGTTTTGGATACATTAAGGGATTATATGCCACTGATAGTGATTTTAGAGAACCTTATGAACATTGTAAACCTGGAGTTAGTTGGGAAAAGTTCTACTTACATGATGGATTCTTATTCCGGATTGATAAGCTTTGCATTCCCAATTGCCCTATCCGTGTACTTTTACTAAAGGAGTAACATTCGGGTGGTTTAATGGGGCATTTTGGTGTTTCAAAAACTCTAAGTGTTCTTAGTGAGCATTTTTATTGGCCTAGGATATCTAGATATGTTGAGAAATTTGTGGGAAAGTGCATTGTTTTCCATAAAGCCAAATCAAAACTGAACCCACATGGACTATATCTTCCTCTCCCAATTCCCAACACCCCTTGGGTGGACATATCAATTGACTTTATTATGGGGTTACCACGGACCAAGAGGGGGAGAGATTCCATTTTTGTTGTGGTGGATCGGTTTTCAAAAATGGCACATTTTATTCTTTGTCACAAAACAGATGATGTCACTAACATTGCAACACTTTTCTTTCAGGAAGTAGTCAAACTTCATGGAATGCCAAGGACGATTGTGTCAGATCGAGACACAAAATTCCTCAGCTACTTTTGGAAGACATTATGGAGTAAACTAGGAACGAAGTTACTATTTTCCACTACTTTTCATCTACAAACCGATGGACAAACCGAGGTGGTGAATCAAACATTGTCATCCCTTCTACGAACCATTGTGAAGAAGAACATCAAGAATTGGGAGGAGTATCTGCCACATGTGGAATTCACATATAATAGGGCCAAGCATTCCACTGCTCAATATTCTCCATTTGAAATTGTTTACGGCTTTAACCCCCTTTCCCCTATTGATCTAGTTCCTTTGCCTTTGCAGGAAGCTGCTAATATGGATGCGAAAGAGCAAGCAGAATTCATCAAGAAAATCCGTGAAAAGGCAAGGTTAAATATCAAGCGGATGACACAGAAATACATTGATCGTGCAAACAAGGGTCACAAGTAAATGTTGTTCGAGCCCGGTGACCTTGTCTGGGTTCATATGCGGAAGGAAAGATTTCCCGACAAGAGGAAATCAAAACTCATGCCATGTGGCGATGGACCTTTCCAAGTGCTTGAGAAGATTAACAAAAATGCTTACAAGATTGTTTTGCCAGGTGAGTATGGTGTAAGTGCCACTTTCAATGTCTCTGATCTTTCTCCTTTTTTGGGTGTAGAGGATGAAGAGTCGAGGAAGACTCCTTTTCAATAGGGGGAGGATGAAGCGAACCATGTTGAAGGCACCGAGTCGATTACCCGAGTGGAGGAGTTGGATTTGCAAGGCCCGATGACGCGTGGGAGATTAAAGAGGTTGAATGAAACAATGGGCATTCATCTCACTTCATTAAAGGCCCAATGGGTCTTACCTTGCATGGACGGAGCAAATGAGCCTATTATCTCACTTATTCAAGCCCAAACATGATGCTTAAAGCTTGGCCCACATGGTTCCACGAATTTGGAAGCCTTGCCCACATGGAGGATTCTAGAAATGGCATCTTTGGACACCAAAGTCAAATCCGGTGGGCTATGCACTCAAAGTCAAATCCTGTGGGCTATAGTTGGAAAGTTGTGTGTCACTTTTCCAAAAGTCTTTGGTAGGATTTATCTTTTTGAATTTAAGGGAACAAAGTAGTTTAGCCTTTATGACTTTGGGGTATTAGACCCTTGACTATTATACCACCCCCTTGGCTATAAATAGCCACCCCCATGGCACTTGTATGACATTCAAGAATTAATTGAGAGCTTATGCTTTGTTTCTCTCCGTTGTGTGAGGATTATCCCGGGTTTTCCCCTTTTCTCTTGAGCATTCTTACCTTGTCAATCTACAAGTTAGATTGGTGATCCAAGATCACAAAGCCCCCAATTTCGTGCCTCATCCCAAGTGCGTTGTTGTGTGGATTGGATATCACATCCCCTTTGAGTGTGATGTCTAAGTATTAGGTCGCGCTCCTTATAGCATTGATTGACTGCTTGCATCCACTATCCATACCCATCATCCGCCACATAGCCCCGAACCACATCCTTCATCCGCCGACCTATGCCGTGAAGATCGGGCAACCCCGTGCGTCTCACATCAAATGGCCTCATTGGTCTCAATGCCTTAATTGGCCTAATTTTCCTAATTGGCATAATTCCCCTCTATGAACTCAATAAGCCTAATTGGGATAACTGACCTAATTGGCCTCAATGGCCTAATTGGCGTCAATGGCTTAATTGTCATAATTGGCCTCAATTGGCCTAATTGGCCTCGATGGCCTAATTGGCCTAATTGGTCAAGTTGACCTAATTGGACTCAATGGCCTTATTAAACTCAATGGCATAATTGGCATAACTTGCCTCAGTGGCCTAATTTGCCTAATTGGCCTAATTGGCCTCAATGGTCTCAATTATCATAATTGGTCTCAATGGCCTATTTGGCCTTTGTAGCAGAATTTACCAAATTGGCCTAATTGACCTAATTTTCCTAATTGGCCTAATTGGCATCAGTGGTTTAATTTGCATCAATGGCTTAATTGGACTAATTGGTCTAAATTGGCCAAACTAGCCTCAATGGACTAATTGGCCTCAATTGGCTAAATTAGCCTAAATAGCATAATTGTCCTAATTGGTCTCAATAGTCTAAATGGCCTAGTTGGCCTCAATGACCTCAATTGGCCTAACTAGCATAATTATCCCCAATGGACGAATTGGCTTTGATGGCCTAATTGGCCTAATTGGCCTCAATTGGCCTCAATGGACTAATTGACATAACTGATATTATCAGAATCAATGTTTTAATTGGCCCAATAGCTAAATTGGCCTAATTGGGCTCAATGACCTCAATTGTCAAAATATTCCAAATTGATTTCAATGCCATAATTGGCCTCATTACCTTAATTGGCCCAATTGGTCTCAATGGCCTAATTCGCCTAATTGGCCTCAATGACCTCAATTGGCCTAATTGCCCTATTTGATCTCAATGGACTAATTAGCCTCAATGTTGGCGTAAGTGGCCTAATTGACCAAATATACCTAATTAACCTAATTTGCCTCAATGACCTAACTGGTATCAATGGCGTAATTGGCCTAATTGTTCTCAATTAGCCTAATTGTTCTCAATTAGCCTAATTGTCCTTAATTCACTAATTGACCTTATTAGCCTAATTGGTTTAATTGACCTAATTGGCCACAGTGACCTAATTGGCATAATTGTCCCTAATGACCTCAATTGTCCAAATTAAGAAAGATCTTTATTTCCGTATGTATATCCTGCGACAAGGAGATAAATCTGTTGAAGAGTACATTCGAGTGTTTCTTGTGCTCTTAGATGAATGCAAGTAAGGCTCATCAAAGGAGTGATCAACCTTTGTTGCGCTTTATAATTAGAGTTTCAAGGGGCAAGTCTCCTTGGGGTCCTAATTGATCATTCCCTTCCCCTTTTATTCCTCTTGCATTTCTTTTAATTTCCATTCCCCGCTTCTTTCTTCGCTTGTGCTTCCGCATTTTTGCCAATGAATATCACACTCGCATCCGGTATCATATCAATTGGTCTCAATGGACTAATTGGCCTTAATTAGCAAAATTTTCCTAATTGGCGTCAATTGGCATAATTGGCCTAATTAGATTAATTTGCCTCAATTTGCCTCAATATGCCTAATTGGGCTCAATTGGACAAATTGGTGTTAATTTGCCTAATTAGTCTCAATTAGCCTCAATTTTACAATATGCACACAATTGTCCTCAATTAACTAATTGGTTTCAATTGATCAATAATTCTAATTAGCCAAATTGGCCTCAATTGGTTTCAATTTGAATAATAGGCTTTAATTGACCTCAATAGACTAATTGGCCTGAATTGGTCTCAATTGGACGAATTGGCCTAATTGTGCTCAATTGGCCTCAATTGGCCTCAATTGGACCAATTGATCTAATTGAACTCAATGTGCCTCGATTGGCCTCAATTTTCCTAATTGGCCTAAATTGACCTAATTGACCTCAATTGGTCTCAATTGGCGTAAGCAGCCTAATTGTCCTAACTTACATATTTGGTCGAATTGCCATCAATGACCTAATTGGCATAATTAGAAACAATGGCCTAACTTTTCTAATTGGCCTTAATGATTTAATTGGCCAAATTGACATAATTATCCTAATTGGGCTCAACAGGATCAATTGATTAATTGGCCTAATTGACCTAATTGGACTCAATTGGCCTACTTGGTGTTAATTTGCCTCAATTGGCCGAATTGGATTAATTAGCGTCAGTTGGCCTCAATTGGCCCAATTAGCCTAAATTGGCCTGAATTGGATTAATAAGCCTCACATGGCCTCAATGGCTGAATTGGACAAATTGGCCGAATTGGCATAATATCCCTCAATTGGCCCAATTTTCCTAATTGACATCAATTGGGCTCAATTGGCCTCAATGGATCAATTGGCAGAATTTGCCTAATTGGTGTAATATGTCTCAATTGGCACCAATTGGCCTAATTGGTCTCAATTTCCTAATTGGCCAAATAGGGCTCAATTGGCCTTAATTGGCTTAATTGGCCCCAATTTGCCGAATTGGCCTAATTTTCCTCATAGACCTCAATTTGCCTGAATTGGTCTAATTGGCACAATTGGCCTCAATTAGACTCAATTGACTTCAATTGGCCTCAATAGGCCTAATTGGCCCCAATTGTACCCAATTTGACTCTATTGGCTTAATTGACCGCAATTGGCATCAATTGGATGAATTGGCCTAATTAGCCTCAATTGGTCTCAATTGACTTAACTGGCCTAATTGGCATCAATTGGCCTAAATTGGTTGAATTTTCCGAATTGGCCTAATTGGCATCAATTGGCCGCAATTGTCCTAATTGGGCCCAAGGCCTCAATTGGACTTAATTGACCTTAGTTTGCCTCAATTGCCCTCAATTGGCTGAATGGACCTAATTGGCGTCAATTGGTTTTAGTTGAACTAATTGACCTAATTGGCCTCAATGGGCATCAATGGGCCTCAATGAGCCCCAATTGGCCTACTTGGCCTCATTTGGCTAAATTGGCTACAATTGACCTAAATTGCTGTGATTAGCATTATTGGCCAAAATTGGCCTAATCGGCCTAATTGGCCACAATTGGTCTCAATTCGTCTCAATTGGCATAATTTGCCTAATTGGAATCAATTGTACTTAATTGGCCTAATTGGCCTCAATTGATCTGATTGGGCTCAATTTGCCACAATTTCCCTAATTGGCCTCAATTGGAATCAATGGCCTAATTGGGCTTTATTGGTCTAATTGGATCCAATTGGAATCAATTGGACTCAATTGGACTAATTGGCCTAATTTGCCTCAATTTGCCTTATCTGCCTATTTGGGCTTTATTGGCCTAAATTCTCCTCACTTTGCCTAATTGACATAATTGGCCACAATTGGCCTAATTGCCCTCAATTGGCCTAATTGACCCCAGTTGGCCTAATTGGCCTCAATTTGCATCAATTAAATAATTGGCCTAATTATCATCAATGAAATAATTGTCCTAATGAGCCTAATTGGTCTAATTGTTCTCAATGGGCTAATAGGCCTAATTGGCATCAATTTTCCTAATTGGCCTAATAGGCCTCAATGATCTAATATGCCTCAATATCCTAACATGACTAATTGGCCTCTATTGGCCTAATTAGAATCAATGGCCTAATTGGTATAATTTGGCTAATTGGCCTCAATGGTCAAATTGGCATAAATTGTCTAATTGGCCTCAATTGGCTTAATTAACCTTAATTGGCCTAATTAGCTTCAATTTTCTAATTGGCCTAATTGCTCTCAATGGCCTAATTGCCGTCAATGGCCTATTTGGCATAATTGGCCTTAATTTTCCTAATTAGCCTCAGTTGACCCAATTGGCTTGAATGGCTTAATTGGCCTCAATTGCCTTAATTGGCCTAATTATCCTAATTCGCCTTAATTGGATTGAATGACCTAATTGGCCTCAATTGCCTTAATTGGCCTCATTAGCCTAATTGGATTAATTATCCTCAATTGGTCTAACTAGAATCATTACCCTAATTGGCCTCAATAACCTAATTGACATCAATGGTATACTTCATCTTAATTGGCATAATTGGCTTCAATGGCACAATTGGCCTAATTTGTCTCAATTGCCTAATATACCTAATTGAACTCAATTGGCTTAATCAGGCTTAATAATCTAATTGATGCTAATGGCTTCATTGGCCCACTTGGCCTCATTTCTTCCCAAGTTCGAATTGGCCTTTCTCCATTTCGTCGTCGACTTACTTGTAATTGGTCCCACCAAATACTTGCATAGTCATTGAACTCAAGGGCTGCCAATTTTACCTTCTTCTCCTCCGAGTAGTTGTGAAGTCCAAACACATGGTCAACCTTCCGCTCCCACTCCAAATAAAGTTCTGGGTCACTCTTCCCTTGAAAGGGTGGAAGTGTCACTTTGATGCTTCCCAAGTCATTGTCTCTCCAAGCAGCACGTTGCCCTCGCCTAGGAATTGATTCTTCGAAATCGGAGTACTCATCATCACCTTCATGAATTTCTTGCCTTCTTGGAGCCTTTGAAGATGAGGAACTTTGTATATCATCCAACCTAGTATTCAATCTTGTAAACTGGTCAGCGACTGCTTTCATGAATAATTTAATGTCGATCTCACTTCTTTCTCCCTCACTTTCCATTTTTTCTAATTCCTCACACACTCTTTCTCTTTTTTTATCTCTCAAAAGGTTCCTCACACTTTCTAGCACAACAACTTGGTTCCTACAAGTGTTCTTAAATAGAATCAAGAAGACAACTAGTAGAAGCAATCAATTCATGGCAATCTTTAAAAATCAAAAATTTTAAAAGGGTTTGAATCAACAAGGTCCAAGAAACGTGGGGGTAAATGGGAGAAAAGGTTATAGAAGAAGGTTGGATATGGATGAAGGAAAGAAGATGATGGATAAGAAAACTGCAATAAAATTTATGACATATGAGCAAACGCAATGTTTCAAATGAGCAGCTTCCCTTTTTTTTGTATTTTTTTTTTATTGATTTTTTTTTTTTTTTTTTGATTTTTTTTTTTTTGCTACTCAACAAACAAGAATTGCAAAGAGTGCGCTTTTAATGCTCAAAGTACAACAAATGGAAAATGTACTAATCTGATTGCAATGATGTAAATGGTTGTGATAACTTGAACTTCAAACTCGAATGGAAATCCGCCTTAGAGATTGTTAGATTTCACAAGGGTGAAACTGTAGCACGAATTGATTCGGCTATATCTCCAAATATAGGTGTCGGATTTTAGTGTTTCCAAATCGAGAAGAAATATGAGATTCTGAAATATTTAAATGACATATTATACGCCCAGAAACACAAAGAAAAAGCAGACGAAAATATGGAAGAAAGTTCCGTCCAGAATGGGTGATGGTAGAAAATGGAAGAAGGGGGAGAAAAAAAAGATGGGAGATATAGAAATGAAAGATTCTGGTTTCCGTTGCCTTCCTTTGATACCAAATGATATGATACCGTATATGAGTGCGGTATTCATTGGCAAAAATGCGGAAACACAAGCGAAGAAAGAAGAGGGGAATGAAAATTAAAAGAAATGCAATAGGGATAAAAGGAGAAGGGGATGATCAATTAGGACCCCAAGGAGACTTGCCCCTTGAAACTCTAATTATAAAGCGCCACAAAGGTTGATCACTCCTTTGATGAGCCTTACTTGCATTCACCTAAGAACACAAGAAACACAAGCATAATAATGCTAGAAACTCTCAAATTCGAAATTAACCTTCAAGGGGGTACAAGAGGTGGCTATTTATAGCCAAATGAGAGGAATACATGTCAAACTACCTATCCCACAAAAGTCTAAAGCCTATCCCATGAATTTGACTTTGTTTACACATGTCCATGACTTTAGGGGACAAGATATCTCTAAAGAAGACTTTTAGGAACCACCCCAAAGACTTTGAAGATTCCCACCATGGATTTGGAGACAAGGGGCCCACCACTTTTGACATTGGAGATTTCCTTCATGCAAGTGGATTGAATTTCGTGGAAGCATATGGGTGGTCCTTTTAGGTTCACTTTTGGGCTTTAATAAGTGTGATTAAAGGCCCATTTGCTCCTCCCATGCATGCATGTTGGGCCTCCTCTTGTAATTTCAAAATGAGGCCATGTAAAGCCTCTCTCATCCTCCTCATTCTTCCTCTTGTCATTGGGCCACCAATCCCATGCAATTAGTCTTTTCCATTAATGATCCTTCCATGATCAATGCCATGATCACCCTCAACTCCTTGCTGCTTGTGTGCACCATGATCCGCATCATCCCCTCCCTCTTCAAAAGGATTCGTCCTCGAATATGCATATTCAAAAGGAGAGAGATCAGAAATATTAAAGGTAGCACTCACGTTTCCATACCTGCTGGGCAAGTCAATCTTGTAGGCATTATCATTGATTCTTTCTAAAACTTGAAATGGACCATCTCCTCGTGACTGAAGTTTTGATTTTCTTTGCTCCGGGAACCTTTCCTTCCTCAAATGCACCCACACCCAATCTCCAGGTTCTAGTACAACCTTATGCCTACCCTTGTTTGCTTGCTTTGCATATTGTTCATTTCTTCTTTCAATGTTGGCTTTCACCTTGGCATGTAAATCCTGAACAAATTTGGCCTTCTCATCACCTGCGAGATCAACAACCTCATTAGTAGGCAATGAAAGAATATCTAATGGAGTCATTGGATTAAATCCATATACAATCTCAAAAGGTGAGAAGTTAGTAGTGGAATGAACTACTCGGTTATATGCAAACTCTATGTGTGGCAAACATTTTTCCCAATTCTTTAGATTTTTTTGAATTATTGCACGCAATAAGGTAGAAAGAGTCCTAATCACCACTTCAGTTTGCCCATCAGTTTGAGGATGTGCAACAGTTGAGAACAATAATTTAGTTCCCAATTTATTCCACAATGTCCTCCAAAAGTGGCTAAGGAATTTCACATCCCTATCACTTACAATGGTTTTGGGCAGTCCATGTAATCTCACAATTTCTTTGAAAAACAAATCTGCTATATGTATAGCATCATTAGTTTTTGAGCATAATGAAATGGGCCATTTTGCTAAAGCGATCCACGACAACAAAAATGCTATCTCTTCCCGATTGGGATCGAGGCAATCCCAACACAAAATCCATAGAGATGTCGGTCCAAGGATGGGATGGAACGGGCGAGGGGGAATACAATCCATTTGGTTGAAACTTGGACTTTGCATGCTTACAAGTGACACACCTAGCACAAATTTCAATAACATCTTTTCTCATGCTTGGCCAATAAAAATGTTCATGCAAAGTAGCTAGTGTTTTATCAACCCCAAAATGACCCATCAAACCACCCCCATGAGTTTCTTTTACAAGCAATTCTCGAGTTGAACAATTTGGAATGCACAATTTATCCCTTTTGAAAAGAAACCCGTCATTTTTGTAGTAGTCTTTAAAACCATGTTTTTCACAAGATGTCCAAATTTTAGAAAAATCTCCATCATTTTCATACATTCCCTTCAGTAACTCAAGTCCAAGTAATCTAGAATGAAGAGAAGTAAGAAGTGAATACCTTCGTGAAAGAGCATCAGCAACCACATTTTCCTTACCTTTTTTGTGCTTGATCACGTAAGGGAAAGTCTCAATGAATTCCAGCCAAGATGTATGCCGCCGATTCAACTTACCTTGGGACTTTAAATACTTAAGGCTTTCATGGTCAGAATGAATAATAAACTCTTTAGGCCATAAGTAATGTTGCCATGTTTCCAGGGTTCGTTTCAAAGCATAAAGTTCTTTATCGTAAGTTGAATAATTTAATGCTGCCCCGTTCAATTTCTCACTAAAGTAAGCAATTGGACGTGACTCTTGAGTCAAAACAGCACCAATTCCAACTCCCGATGCATCACACTCAATTTCAAAGACTTTGGTGAAATCAGGTAGCCTTAAAAGGGGAGCATTGACCAATTTTTCTTTGAGTGTGTTAAAAGCTTTTTCTTGTTTTTCACCCCATTTAAAGACCACATGTTTCTTTACAAGTTCATTAAGAGGTGCAGCGATGGATGAAAAATCCTTTACAAACCTCCTATAAAAGCTTGCCAATCCATGAAAACTTCTAACCTCGGTTGCACTCTTCGGTGTGGGCCACTCCTGAATTGCTTTGATCTTTTCATCATCCTCACGAATCCCTTCCGCCCCTACAATAAAGCCAAGAAACACAACAAAATCTATGAAAAAGGAACATTTTTGAAGATTGGCATAAAGTTGGTTTTGTTTAAGGGTCTCACACACCAAACGCAAGTGTTCAACATGGTTGTCTAAAGATTTGCTATACACTAAGATATCATCAAAATAGACAACCACAAATTTTCCAATGAATGAACGAAGGACATGGTTCATTAAGCTCATGAATGTACTTGGTGCATTAGTTAAACCAAATGGCATAACTAACCACTCATACAAACCAAACTTAGTTTTAAAAGCAGTTTTCCACTCATCTCCTTCTTTCATTCGAATTTGGTGGTATCCACTTTTAAGATCAAATTTTGAAAACAAAGAGGCCCCATGTAATTCATCAAGCATGTCATCAAGTCGAGGGATGGGATAACGGTACTTAACTGTTATTTTGTTGATAGCGCGACAATCCACACACATCCGCCATGTTCCATCTTTCTTGGGTACTAGGATCACCGGAACGGCGCAGGGACTCATGCTTTCCCTTACTAATCCTTTCTTCATGAGTTCTTCAACTTGACACTGGATCTCTCTAGTCTCTTCCGAATTAGCTTTATATGCTGGCCTATTTGGAATTGCGGCACCGGGTATGAAGTCAATCCTATGCTCAATGCCTCTCAAAGGGGGTAGTCCATCGGGTGTTTCTTTAGGAAACAAATCACCAAATTCCTGTAGTAAAGACACAACACAAGAAGGAAAAGAATGGTTAAGTTCATTAGTTTCAAGGTAGGCATCCTTACTAATGAGTAAGAACACTTTCCCGCTCAATAAAGCACCTTTCATCTCACTTTTTCCAGAAAATAAACTCACCTTTCGCTCATCACTCTTGTTTTCATCTCTTTGATTTCCCTCATTTCTTTTTATGTCACTCGACTCTCCTTTTTCACTCTTAATTTTTCCACTCTTTTCATTTTTTTCTCTCATTTCCTTTTTCATCAACTCATCACTCTCTTTTTTATCACTCAAAATTTTATTTTTCCCACTATCTTTTTCACTCATTTCTTTTTTCTTTTTGTATTCTTTCTCTATCCTCACTTGATCTTCATATGCTTGTATGGGACTTAGAGGAGTCAAAACAATCTTTCGACCGCTGAAATGAAAAGAGAAGCGGTTAGCATAGCCATCATACATCACCCTCCTATCAAATTGTCATGGTCTCCCTAGTAGCAAATGTCCAGCTTGCATCGGAGCAACATCACACAACACCTCATCATGATATTTTCCAATGGAAAAAGAAACTATGGCTTGTTTTGTGACCTTCACTTCCCCACTATCATTCAACCATTGCAATCTATAGGGTCTAGTATGCCTTAGAGTAGGCAAACTCAACTTTTCCACCAACAATGTACTCGCCACATTGGTACAACTTCCACTATCAATGATCGTACTACATACCTTCTCCTTGATGTGGCATCTCGTATGAAAAATATGTTCCCGTTGCTCCTCATCATGATCATCTTTGGGTTGAATGTTTAAAGCTCTTCTTGCCACCAATGCATCTCCATGTACGGGTTCTTCAACTTCTACATCGGAACCCTCCTCCAAAGATGGAATCTCATCATCGCTAGAGTGCTCACTAAGGATGTCTCCATTATCCAAAATAATCATGTCCCTTTTGTTTGGGCATTGAGATGCAATATGACCATGTCCTTGACACTTAAAACACTTTATATCACGAGATTTAGAAGGGAAATTTGTGTCCATTTTTCCTTTTGAATCAGTGGGGAAGAACTTATTTTTGGCCTCTTCTCTTTGTTTTGGAACAAATTTAGAATCCCTTAGTTTCATTTCATTCCACTTAGAAATTGATTTTGGATCTTTCCGGTTATCCTTCCAAAAATTATGGGAACTTACTTGAATTCTCCGAGAATGTAGTTGTTTTTCGACCTTCACTGCCTTATGTAGCAACTCCTCCATGTCAATGTAGGTCTGTAGTTCCACCACATCTCTAATTGCCGGATTCAAGCCATTGATGAACCTTGCCATGGTAGCTTCGCGATCCTCCTCCAAATTGGCTCGAATCATTGATATCTCCATTTCCTTGTAGTATTCCTCCACACACATGGAACCTTGCACAAGTTTTTGTAACTTCAAATGTAAGTCTCGATAGTAATGACTAGAAATGTACCTTTTACGCATTACTATCTTCATTTCTTCCCAAGTTCGAATTGGCCTTTCTCCATTTCGTCGTCGACTTACTTGTAATTGGTCCCACCAAATACTTGCATAGTCATTGAACTCAAGGGCTGCCAATTTTACCTTCTTCTCCTCCGAGTAGTTGTGAAGTCCAAACACATGGTCAACCTTCCGCTCCCACTCCAAATAAAGTTCTGGGTCACTCTTCCCTTGAAAGGGTGGAAGTGTCACTTTGATGCTTCCCAAGTCATTGTCTCTCCAAGCAGCACGTTGCCCTCGCCTAGGAATTGATTCTTCGAAATCGGAGTACTCATCATCACCTTCATGAATTTCTTGCCTTCTTGGAGCCTTTGAAGATGAGGAACTTTGTATATCATCCAACCTAGTATTCAATCTTGTAAACTGGTCAGCGACTGCTTTCATGAATAATTTAATGTCGATCTCACTTCTTTCTCCCTCACTTGCCATTTTTTTTAATTCCTCACACACTCTTTCTCTTTTTTTATCTCTCAAAAGGTTCCTCACACTTTCTAGCACAACAACTTGGTTCCTACAAGTGTTCTTAAATAGAATCAAGAAGACAACTAGTAGAAGCAATCAATTCATGGCAATCTTTAAAAATCAAAAATTTTAAAAGGGTTTGAATCAATGAGGTCCAAGAAACGTGGGGGTAAATGGGAGAAAAGGTTATAGAAGAAGGTTGGATATGGATGAAGGAAAGAAGATGATGGATAAGAAAATTGCAATAAAATTTATGACATATGAGCAAACGCAATGTTTCAAATGAGCAGCTTCCCTTTTTTTTGTATTTTTTTTTGATTGATTTTTTTTTTTTTTTGATTTTTTTTTTTGCTACTCAACAAACAAGAATTGCAAAGAGTGCGCTTTTAATGCTCAAAGTACAACAAATGGAAAATGTACTAATCTGATTGCAATGATGTAAATGGTTGTGATAACTTGAACTTCAAACTCGAATGGAAATCCGCCTTAGAGATTGTTAGATTTCACAAGGGTGAAACTGTAGCACGAATTGATTCGGCTATATCTCCAAATATAGGTGTCGGATTTTAGTGTTTCCAAATCGAGAAGAAAGATGAGATTCTGAAATATTTAAATGACATATTATACGCCCAGAAACACAAAGAAAAAGCAGACGAAAATATGGAAGAAAGTTCCGTCCAGAATGGGTGATGGTAGAAAATGGAAGAAGGGGGAGAAAAAAAAGATGGGAGAAATAGAAATGAAAGATTCTGGTTTCCGTTGCCTTCCTTTGATACCAAATGATATGATACCGTATATGAGTGCGGTATTCGTTGGCAAAAATGCGGAAACACAAGCGAAGAAAGAAGAGGAGAATGAAAATTAAAAGAAATGCAATAGGAATAAAAGGGGAAGGGGATGATCAATTAGGACCCCAAGGAGACTTGCCCCTTGAAACTCTAATTATAAAGCGCCACAAAGGTTGATCACTCCTTTGATGAGCCTTACTTGCATTCACCTAAGAACACAAGAAACACAAGCATAATAATGCTAGAAACTCTCAAATTCGAAATTAACCTTCAAGGGGGTACAAGAGGTGGCTATTTATAGCCAAATGAGAGGAATACATGTCAAACTACCTATCCCACAAAAGTCTAAAGCCTATCCCACGAATTTGACTTTGTTTACACATGTCCATGACTTTAGGGGACAAGATATCTCTAAAGAAGACTTTTAGGAACCACCCCAAAGACTTTGAAGATTCCCACCATGGATTTGGAGACAAGGGGCCCACCACTTTTGACATTGGAGATTTCCTTCATGCAAGTGGATTGAATTTCGTGGAAGCATATGGGTGGTCCTTTTAGGTTCACTTTTGGGCTTTAATAAGTGTGATTAAAGGCCCATTTGCTCCTCCCATGCATGCATGTTGGGCCTCCTCTTGTAATTTCAAAATGAGGCCATGTAAAGCCTCTCTCATCCTCCTCATTCTTCCTCTTGTCATTGGGCCACCAATCCCATGCAATGGGTCTTTTCCATTAATGATCCTTCCACGATCAATGCCATGATCACCCTCAACTCCTTGCTGCTTGTGTGCACCATGATCCGCATCAGTTTTTGGGTGGATTAAATGAAGAAATTGCATATTCAGTGGAGTGGCAACCATTCTGCTCACGTGATGATGTTTGTAAGCTAGCGATCAAGGAGGAAAAGCAAAAGCGGACCTCCAAGGCACTGGCCCTCAAAAATAGTCTCTTTATTAACAAAGCTCAAGTGGAGAAATCCATAAATAAGAAAAAGCCAATTTTTGCTTTATTGATGATGGAAAAGTCATTCCATGAGGAGAAGAGTCATCAACATCCGTTAGCTCATTCCTTAATTAGGGAATATTATGACGTTTTTCTTAATGATCTTCTAGTAGGATTACCACCATTTAGATTCATTGAACACCAGA
Source organism: Viscum album (assembly GCA_963277665.1). NCBI lineage: Eukaryota > Viridiplantae > Streptophyta > Magnoliopsida > Santalales > Viscaceae > Viscum > Viscum album. Next base: position 1,886,514,253 of record OY728141.1, on the reverse strand, counting down.
TTGATCTTGTACCGGGTGCACAATTGCCAAATAAACCAGGATATCGGTGTTAATCCTAGAGAATCAAGGGATATGAATAAGCAAGTAAATGATTTGATGGATCGAGGCTTTATAAGGCCAAGCATGAGCCCATGTTCTGTTCCAGCATTATTGGTGCCAAAGAAAGAGGGTACATATCCCGTGTGCATTGATGGTAGAGCTATCAATAATATTACCATCAAATACAGGTATCCCATCCCAGGACTCGATATATGCTTGATGAATTACACGTATCGCATGTGCACCTATCACTAAATGCTTAAAAAGGGGGAAATTTGTGTGGTCAAAGGCAGCCATTGAATCATTTGAAATCTTTAAGAAAAAGTTGCGTCAAGCGCCGGTTTTGGCGTTGCCTGATTTTGATCAAGCCTTTGTAATGGAATGTGATGCAAGTGGAGTTGGGATAGGCACTGTTCTCATCCAAAGCAAGCGTCCTATTGCATATTTTAGTGAGAAACTGAATGATTCAAGGTGGAATTACAACACCTATAATAAGAAATTTTATGCAATTATAAGAGCCCAAGATCATTGGTCTCATTATTTTAGACCGAAGCAGTTTGTTCTTCATTCTGGACATCAGGCATTGAGGTTTATCAATGGTCAACACAAGCTGAATTTGAGGCATGCAAAGTGGGTGGAATTCTTACAATCATTCTCATTTGTGTCAAAATACAAGAAGGGGAAAGATAACCGTAGATGCTTTATCTCGAAGGTATGCATTACTTACCATTCTAGATGCTCGAATTCTTGGATTTTAGATTATGAGAGAAGATTATCATAATTATATGGAGTTTAATTCTATTTTAATCCAATGTAAAGATGGATTTGTGGAGGATTATTCTGTACATGATGGGTTTCTCTTTAAGAGAAACATGTTGTGTGTTCCAAAGGGTAATTACAGGCACTTTCTCATTCGAGAAGCACATGAAGGGGGACTTGATGGTCTTTTTTTGCATCCATAAAACCTTGGAGATACTAAAGGAACATTTCTAATGGCCGAAGATGCAATCAGATATCCAAGCAATTCTTTCGAGATGCGGAACATGTCAAAGAGCAAAGAGTCATTTCAAGCCTGGTTTATACACTCCATTACCTATTCTGGAGTAGCCATGGGAAGATCTCAACATGGATTTCATTATGGATTTACCAAAGACTCAGTGAGGTAAAAATTATGGGGGAAATTCGGTACGATACTACTCTTCAGCACATCCCATCACCCTCAAACAAATGGGCAAAGAGAAGTTACCAATCGTACATTGGCCACTATTCTAAGAACATTGGTGAACAAGAGCATGAGAGATTGGATTTGAAACTTGCACAAGATGAATTTGCATACAATAGATGTCCCAGTGCTACCACCCGACATTCTCCGTTCAAAGTGGTTTATGAAATCAATCCAATCTCCCCTATAGAATTGTGCTCTTTGCCTCTTGATTTTTAGGTGAATATTGATACGAAGGATAAGACAAAGCAGATGAAGCTCTGTGAATCTATTCGTGCTCAAATAGAGAAGTCTAATGAATCATACAAGAGGTGAGGAAACAAGCATAGGAAGTAGGCTATTTTCCAACCTGGAGACGAAGTGAGGATTCACCTACCATGGAGATATTTCCATCCAAAAGGAAGAGCAAGCTAGCACCACGAGCTGAAGTTCCATTCAAATTGCTTGAATGAGTGGGAAACGATGCCTAAAAAATTGATTTAGCAAATGATTTTGGCGGCGTTTCAGCAAACTTCAACATTGGATGATATTTTGATTTACAACAAGGATGTGGAGTGCCAGGTGGATCATCTTCAGTGGTATTTGACATTCTTCAGAAACAAAAGCTATATGAAAAGCTGAAAAAATGTGAGTTCTTTTCAAAATAAGTGGTGTTTTTGGGATATGTGGTAACCAAACAAGGCATAATGGTGGATGAATTAAAAGTGGAGGCAATCAAGTCCTTTCCACAACCAGAATCCATCACTGAAGAAAGAATTTTCCATGGTTTGGCATCTTTTTTATTGTTGATTTGTTTCCAATTTCAGCGCTATCATGGAACCTATCACCGAATGCTTGAAAAGGGGGAAATTTGAGTGGTCAAAGGTAGTAGATGAATCATTCAAAATCATTAAGAAAAAGTTGTGTGAAGCACCGGTTTTGGCGTTGCCAGGTTTTGATCAAGTCTTGGAAGTGGAATGTGATGAAAGTGGGTTGGGATAGGTGTTGTTCTCATCCAAAGAAACTGTCTTGTTGCATATTTTAGTGAGAAATTGAATGATTCAAGGAGTTATTACTGCACCTATGACAAGGAATTTTATGTGATTGTAAGAGCCCTAAATCATTGGTCTCATTATTTGAGATCAAAGAAGTTTGTTCTTCATTTTGACCATGGTGGCCTCTCGCTCCTCATCAATATTCACCCGAATCATGATGATCTCCATCTCTTTGTGATACTCCTCAACACTCATGGCCCCTTGTTTCAAACCCTGCAACTTGAGGAACAAATCAAGATAATAGTGGCTAGAAATGAACCTCTTATGCATTACAACTTTCATCTCCTCCCAAGTGCGGATGGGTCTTTCTCCACTTCGTCACCGACTCACTTGTAGTTGGTCCCACCAAATACTAGCATTGTCGGTGAACTCCACGGCTGCCAACTTCACTTTGCTTTCCTCCAAATAGTTGTGACAACCAAAAATATGTTCGACCTTTCTTTCCCATTCCAAGTAAGTTTCAGCATCATTCTTACCTTAGAATGAAGGGATCCTCAACTTTACTCCTCCAAAATGTTGGCTTTCCTCCATGGTGGTTGATTTCTCTGAATTGGTGACTCGTGAAAATCGGACAACTCCTCCTCTTCTTCAACAACCCACCTCCTTGGTGGTGCTCTAGAATTTGAAGGGGATTGAAGTTCATCCATCCTCGCATTTAACCTTTGGAATTTTTCTTGTACAGCCCTCATGAACAACTTAATGTCTGCTTCATTGGTGTTACTAGACTTCTCCATTTATGAATCCTGTGAAGAAAAATTGAAATGAAGGAAAAATGGACCTCACACACTCCCTCACGTGTTTACACTCATTTTTTTTGGCTTTTATAAAATGTAACACTCTTGTCTTTTACCATTCAACTTGCTTCTTATATCATTCTTACCCAATTTCAACAAATCTAAAGGATCGTTGAAATGTGGCAATCCCGAACTAGAATTCAAAGATAAAATTCCAAATAGACTCAATATGAAAAAAATGTGGGAAGGTGAAGAAAATGGATGAAGAAGAATGAAAATGGGATGTAGAATTCAAAATGTTGCCATTTTTTTTAGCCTTTAATTTTTTTTTGATTTTTTTAGGGGCTCTTTTTTTTTGTGTATATGATGCAGCAACAAGATGAATTTTTTTCATTACTTAAATGCAGGAGAAGCAATAATTTGTAACATCAAATAGAATCAACATGAGATTTGTGTGGTTTTAAAATTTGCAGAATTTGTCGCAAAATTTGAACCCGCTGTATCTCGCGATTTTTAACATGGATTTTGATGATTCTAAATGGAAAAGAAAGATGGGCTTCTCAACTACAATAATGATATAATGTACTTCCGAAAAGACAAAGTAATGAGGTCCGTAGGTGAAGAAGAAAATGGACCAGAATTGATGTCGGCCCGATTCGAAGAGAAATGAAAAAGGAAGAAAGGATAAGAAAAAAAGAACCTGATTTCTTGCAAATGCGCTCTGATACCAAATGATACGCGATGCAAGACCCGCTAGGAAGTGTCCTAGGAACTTTGTATAATTTTCACGTGTTGAGCACCCGGATCACCGCAAGAAAACTAGTGAATGTGGTTTACGGATAATGTAAATGAGAAGCAAGGGAGAAATGGTCAAGGTAGAACACAAAGAGAACTTGTCTCTAAAAACTATGGCCACAAGACGCCACAAAGGATGACCAATCCTTTGATAAGTCAATAATTAAGCAAGAACACAAAGGTTACAAGCAAAACTCACCATAATAACATTACCTTCATTCATGATGTTTCATGAGTACAAGGGGGTGGCTATTTATAGCCAAAGAGAGAATGAAATTCGAATCACACCATGGGGTGGCTTCTACATTAGTCTAACACCTAGTTTCCACAAGTCAAAAAGCCTAAATGATGACTTTTACAACTTTGACACTTACTCATGACTTTAGGAGATAAGTAGAACACCCTTTTGGAAATGTAAAGACAAGTAGCCCACCACCTTTTGACTTTGAAGATTTCATGGTGGGGTGGGCTTGAAAATTCGTAGCTTCACTTGGGTTGGATTTTTAAAAGCATGTTTGGGCCTTAATTAATGTAATTATTGGCCCGGATGCTTCCCCTAAGCAAGGGTATTGGGCCTCCTCCTGGAAATTCCATGATTAATCCATTTAAGGCCTCCTTCATTCTCTTGGTCTGCTCCCTTTTCATTGGGTCTCCAATTCCACACAATGGGTCTTGTCCACTTGTATGCATTATGTCTTCCTCATCAAGTCCGCCTCCAACTCCGTGATGCCCATGTGTGCCATGATCCTCATCAGGATTATTCTGTACATGATGGGTTTCTCTTTAAGAGAAACAAGTTTGGTGTTCCAAGGGGTAATTACAAGGACTTTCTCATTCGGGAAGCACGTGAAGGGGGAATTTCTGGTCATTTTGGCATCCATAAAACCTTGGAGATACTAAAGAATCATTTCTACTAGCCGAAGATGCAATCAGATGTCCAAGAAATTCTTTGGAGATGTAGAGCATGTCAAAGAGCAAAGAGTCATTTCAAGCCTCATTTATAAACTCCGTTACCTATTTCGGAGCAGCCATGAGAAGATCTCAACATGGATTTCATTATGGATTTACCAAAGACTCAGCGAGGTAAAGATTCAATAGTGGTTGTTGTTGATCATTTTTCAAAGATGGATCATTTCATACCTTGTCAAAAGACTGAAGATGCGGTGAAAGTGGAAGAATTGTTCTTTAAAGAGATTGTTTGCCTTCATGGAATTCCTCGTAGCATTGTTTCTAATAGAGATACAAAATTCCTTAACTATTTTTGGAGGAAATTATAGGGGAAATTCGGTATGGAACTTCTTTTCATCACATCCCATCACCCCCAAACGGATGGGAAAACAGAAGTTACCAATCATACATTGGGCACTATACTGAGAACATTGGTGAACAAGAGCATGAGAGATTGGAATTTTCAACTTGCACAAGATGAATTTTCATACAATAGATCTCCCCGTGCTATCACTCGATATTCTCCATTCGAAGTGGTTTATGGCATCATTCCAATCACTCCTATAGAATTGTGCTCTTTGCCTCTTGATTTTCTGGTGAATATTGATGTAGAGGAGAAGACAAAGAAGATGAAGAAGCTCCATGAATCTATTTATGCTCAAGTAGAGAAGTCTAATGAAGCATACAAGAGGCGAGTAAACAAGAATCAAAAGCATGCCATTTTCCAACCTGGAGACAAAGTGTGGATTCACCTTGTGTGGATTCACCTTCGCAAAAAGAGATTTCCATCGAAATGGAAGAGTAAGTTGGCACCATGAGCTGAAGGTCCATCCAAACTACTTGAAAGATTGGGAAACAATGCTTACAAAATTGATTTACCAGATGATTTTGGTGGCGTTTCTACAACATTCAACATTAGGTGATTATCTCCTTACATTGAAGAAAATGATTCCATGGATTTAAGGGAAAATCCTCTCCAACCAGGGGAGGGATGATATGGATCAGATTCAGCCCAAGGTGAATAATTTTGGGCTTTATAAAAATATTAAGCTCAATTGTTATTCGAATTGGACCAACCTGCAATTTTTAACATCCAATATTATGGTGGGACACAACACACTTATTTGGGAGCCAAAATTACTTATCCACATGGAAATGGATGGAAATTCGTAGAAGCACATTAAAGAGAAGAGAGAAGGTGGAGAAAAGCATTATTAAGAGGGAATCCTGCTACTTCAGCTAGTGGGGTCATTAAATAGCATGAAAAAGTGTTGTTTTATGGTTTTTATGTGCCTTTTGGGTTTCGCATGCCTTGTAACTCGAATTGGGATATTTTACCTTCTTTATTTTGTCTTTATAATGTATTTTCACCCCTTTAGTAATGGGAGATTTTGAATTGGACGAATTTTTGAAGCATGTTCTGCATTTTTCTGGCTTTAGCCTCTTTCGTTTGGCCGGAATTAGTGGTGCAACTCCAATGCTGGTGACGTGGTCTTTAAGCGTGGAGAATCCTTAGCGGGTGACTTTACCTTTAAGTCTTGGTTGATTTAGCTACATTACGTTGCTCCTCTTTGCCTACTCGTTTTGAGCTTTTGGGGACACATCATAGGCCAATTATGACAATTTGGCCAATTTGGCCATTGAGGTCAATTAGGCCAATTATGCCAATTAGGTCAATTGAGGCCAATTTGATGAATTAAGTCCAATTAGGCTATTGAGGCCAATTGGGCCACTCATACCAATTGAGACCAATAAGACCATTGAGGGAAATTAGCCCAATTTGGCAATTAAGGAAAATTTGTCCAATTATGCCAATTATGCTAATTAGTTCAACTAAGCCCAATTGAGTCCAATTAGGAAACTTTTGCCAATTAGGCCACTGATTCCAATTAAGCCAATTAGTCTATTGAGGCCAACTAGTCCACTGAGCCGAATTAGGCCAATTGATTCCAATTACACCAATTAGGATAATTGAGGCTAGTTAGGGCAATGATGACAATTAGTTCATGATAGTCAATTAGATCAATTAGGTCAATAATTTCAATTAGACCAATTAGGCCAATTAGAAAAAAAACTATGACCATTAGGCCAATTAGGTCATTGAGGCCTATTAGTCCAATTAAACCAATTAGTCCAATTATTCCAATTAGGACAATTAGGTGAAGTAGGTAAATTAGGTCAATAAGGCCAAATAGGCCGTTACGACCAATTAGGACAATTTATCCACTTAGAAAAATTATGCCAATAAGGCAAATTAGGCTAAATAGGTCATTGAGGTCAATTAGGCCAATTAGGTGATTGAGGACAATTATCCCAATTTGGACATTTTGGCCAATTTGGCCATTGAGTCGAATTAGGCCATAGAGGCAAGTTAGGTCATTCAATCCAATTAGGACAATCGGGCCAATTATGTCAATAAGGCCATTGAACACAATTATGCCAATTAGGCCATTGAGGCCAATTAAGCCAATTAGGCCATTGACATCAATTAAGCTATTGAGACTAATTAGGTCAATTAAGCAGTTGAGGACAATTGGGTCAATTGGGTCAATGAGGCCAATTAGTCCATTGAGACCATTTACGCCAATTAATCCAATTAGGACATTGAGCACAATTATGTCAACTGGGTCATTGAGGCCAATTAGACCAATTAGACCAATTAGGCACGAAATAGACCACTGAGGCCAATTAGAACAATTATTATAAAGGAAAAAAGAGACACAGCAGACAAGGGAGGGGAGGGGTCAATCAACCCACACCCAAAAACCCTTACAACCCAAGACACAAAAGACCCCAAAAAAAGAAAAATCCAAAAAGAAAAGGGCAAAGACACACAAAGCCAAACACAACATCAGCTTCGGCAGCAACAAGACCATAAACCGCAAATTCAGCACCTCCCATCTCAACAGCATCCAGCATCCAACATCATAATTTCTAGCATCCAGCACGTTCTTCTCAATCAAGTTCACCACCAGCAACACGAAAAAATTCAAAATCACCACCAGTACAGAACCATCAGTACCAAATTCAAATTCATCATCTTTATCGCTTTCTAGCCAATCAGCGACCATTTCAGAGTAGCCTCTATCATCCATCATCTCCTTGTCGAGGAGATCAACCATCAATAGAACAAAACCACTAGCACTTCTAGCTTGCATCGCCAGCAGTGTTGCACCACTAACACCAACCTTGACACCGTTTCTATCACCCATCACCTCCTCAGCAACCAGACCCACTACCAACAGCACAGAACTGCTGGCATCACCATCCCACTGCACCTCCTCACTAAGTAGCTCCACTTTAACCAATGTAGAGCCATCAGAACCAAACTCACAAACAACAACTTCAACCCACCCCAGACCATCAGCAAGTAGCAGCCCACACCACCATTTCCGACAGCCAGCAGCTCCTTCCACACCTCATAAGCAAACAACAACCAACAACCTAATCCTCTCAATGGAACACACCAAGAACTACAAAACATCCAAGAAACCAGACAACCCAGGGCCAATTCAACTAGAAACTCGAGATGAAATTCCCCGCAAGAACAAAGAGGCCCGGATCTACAGGCCACCAACGTGCCAGAAAAACTTAAGAACCATCGTGCAGAAGAAAAAGCATACTAGAAATGGATCACCAAGGGAGAAGAGATCGGACGCCGAAATCCAGAAAGGGTGACCGAGCATCGAGGAGGTCTCCACCCGAGCTGTCGAAGCAACTCCCTTCGGCGATGAAACTCATGGCACCATTGCATCCTCTGAAGGTCTTGCTCAATGGATCCGAGCGCACCAACACAAATCCAACGAACAACCCTCTGGAAGATCCGCACAAACCGAAACCCTTGACTTCGTTGACTCGTCTGTGGAAAACCCAAACCTGAAAAATCATCTCCGAAAGTCTGAAATCCAGGAGGCATCCTAGTCTCCAAGGAGTCACCGGCTTCGCCACATTCCAGATGAACCGAAACCGAGCAAAATCGCCGCAAGATCCATGCCAGATTGTCTTCTCTTTTTTCCAAAAGGAACCTCCAGATCCCCACACTAACAAGTAGTAGCCTAGTCTCCCACAAGTGTAGGGAAGAATATCGCTCAACCAAAACTCCATCCGCAACACAAATCCAGACAAAGCAGCTGCCGAAAAGGATTCCATGGTGAAACCCTGAAAATCACCGCGGCAGGAGGGAGAGCCCAGTAGAGAGCGGCGGCATGTTGGTCTCTCTTCTCTTAGGTTTTTTGGGGATTTTGTGGGGTTTTAGGGTTTTTAGGATTTTCAATGTTTTTAGGTACTTTTTGGGTTTTAGGGTTTTTATTAGTTTTTTAGGATTTTAATGCTTTTTAGAGTTTTTAAACATTTTTAGGGGTTTTAAGGGTTTGTATATTTATTAGTGGTTTTAGGGATTTTAGGGATTTGAAGGCTTTTGGTGGGTTTTATGGTTTTCATGGGGTTTTTTAGGGTTTTAGTTTTTTTTATTTTTAGGGATTTTTATGATTTTTATGATTTTTTTGAGAATTTGGAATTTTTTTAGTGTTTTTAGGGATTTTTTTGGGTTTTTTGAGTTTTCCAAGGGTTTTAGGGTTTTTATTGTAATTTTGGACTTTTTTGTTTTCTTTCAGTTTTTTAGGGCTTTTAAGGTCAATTATATTATTTAATGTTTTTAGGGATTTTTTTGGGTTTTTTGAGTTTTCCAAGGGTTTTAGGGTTTTTATTGTAATTTTGGACTTTTTTGTTTTCTTTCAGTTTTTTAGGTATTTTATGGTTAATTATATTATTTAATGTTTTTAGGTGTCTTAAGGTTGTTTAGAGTTTTTAGTGGGTTTTTAGGGTTTTCTATAGTTATTTAAGTATTTTTATGGTTTTCATGGTTTTTAGGGTTTTTTACATTATTATGGATTTTTAGGGCCTTTTTTGGATTTTTAAGTTTCTTAGGATTTTTGGAATTTTGAGGGTTTTTAGCTTTTTTAGATTTTTTGGGTGTTTAGGGGTTTTTATGATTTTTCTAGGGGGTTTTAGAGTTTTTTAACGTTTTAATGTTTTTAGGGATTTTAAGGGTTTTAAGAGTTTTTAGTGTTTTTTTGCATTTTTGTGGATTTCTATGGTTTTTATGGTTTTTAGTGGTTTATGGTTTTAAAGGGGTTTTATGGTTTTTATTGTTTTTTAAGTTTTCCATGATTTTTAGGGCCTTTTAGGATATTTATATTTTTTAGTGGTTTTTAGGGTTTTTAAGGTTTTTTTGAGTTTTTTTATCATTTTTGGTGGTTTTAAGGGTTTTCATAATTTTTAGTTGATTTTTGGGATTTTATGTGTTTTAGGGTTTTTTAGGTTTTTAGGTGTTTTTATGGTTTTTAAGGGTTTTTTAGGGTTTTTTAAATTTTCAAGGATTTCTAGGGAAATTTAGGATTTTTATGGTTTTTAGGGGTTTTAGGGGTTCTAGGGATTTGAGGGTTTTTAGGAGTTTTTAGGGTTTTTGGGTCTTTTGGGTTTGGGGTTTTTTACGTTTTTAGGGATTTTTAGGGATTTTTTAGGATTTGTGTGGTTTTTAGGGTTTTTTAGGCTTTTCAGAGATTTTGAGGGTTTTGAAGATTTTTTGGGGTTTTTAGGGTTTCTAGAAATTTTCAGGGTTTTTAGTGTCTTTTGTATTTTTAGGATTTTTTTGGGCTTTTTAGGGTTTTAAGGTTTTTTTTGATATTTTTGATGTTTTTAGGGGTTTTAAGGGTTTTTATATTTTTTTGAGGGTTTTTAGGTTTAAGGGTTTTTATGGTTTTAGGGGATTATATGGGATTTATGTACATTTGTGTTTTTAGGGTTTTTTTTTGTTTTTTAGGATTTTTTAGGATTTTTTTAATGTTTTTAGGGGTTAATGGGTTTTTAGAGTTTTTAGTGTTTTTTTTGGTTTTTATGTGTTTTTAGGGTTTTTAAGGTTTTTAGGGGTTTTTGGGATTTTGAGGGTTTTAGGGGTTTTTTGAGATTTTACGGGTTTTAATATTATTTTGAGTTTTTAATGATTTTAGGGGTTTTAATGATTTTTAGAGTTTTTATTGGTTTTTAGGGGTTTTATGGGTTTTAAGGGGCTTTCTGGTTTTCTGGGTTTTTAGGATTTTTTACATTTTCAGGAATTTTTGGGGATTTTTTAGGATTTTTATAGTTTTTAGTGTTTTAAGGATTTAGGTTTTTTAGAGGTTTTCAGGGGTTTTAGGTTCTTTAAGGTTTTTTGAGTTTTTTATGGTCTTCAATGTTTTTCAGAGTTTTTTTGTTTTTAAGGGTTTAAGGGTTTTTAGAGTATTTAAAGTTTTTAGTGTGTTTTTAAGGTTTTAAGGGTTTTTAAGATTTTCCGGAGGTTTTATGGTTTTTAGGGGTTTTCAGTGTTTTTATGATTTTTTACATTTTTAATGATTTTTAGGGTTTTTTAGGATTTTTATGGGTTTTAGGTTTTTTAACATTTTTAAGGGTTTAAAGGATTTTTATTGTTTTTAGTGGTTTTTAGAGTTTCTAAGGTTTTTACGGGTTTTTAAGGTTTTTAGGGGTTTATTGTTTTTAGGGTTTTTTTAAGGTTTTTAGGGGTTTTTATGTTTTTAGTGATTTTTAGGTCCTTCTAAGTATTTTTATTGTTGTTAGGGTTTTTAGGGTTTTTAGGGATTTTGAGCAGTTTTAGGGTTTTCAAGGTTTTTATGGTCTTTTGAGGTTTTAGGGTTTTTTTGAGTTTTTTAATGGTTTAAATGTTTTTTAGAGTTTTTAAACATTTTTGTGGGGTTTAAGTATTTTTTAGAGTTTTTAGTGGTTTAAATTTTTTTATGGGTTTTTAGGGTTTTTTACAATTTTGGGGGTTTGTGTTTTTAATGGGTTTTTCAGGGTTTTTAGGTATGTTTACATTTTCAATGATTTTTAGGGATTTTTTAGGATTTTTATGTTTTTAGAGTTTTTTAGGGTTTTGAGGGATTTTGAGGGTATTTAGGTTTTTCATTACATTTTTGGGTTTTTAAGGTTTTTAAGGTTTTTAGGGGTTTTATGGTCTTTTGGGTTCTTAGTGTTTTTTGAGTTTTTTTTGGTTTTTTAATATTTTTTTGGGTTTTAAGGATTTTTATATTTTTAATGGGTTTTATGGGTTTTTTATGGTTTTTAGGTTTTTTAAAGGTTTTTAGGATTTTTATGGTTTTTTACGTTATTTGGGATTTTATGGATTTTTTAGGTTTCATATGACTTTAGGGTATTTTAGGGTTTTTAAGGATTTTGAGGGGTTTTCAGGGTTTTAAAGGGTTTTTTGGGTTTTTTAGTGTTTTTGGGTTCTCTTGGGTTTTTAGGCTTTTTATGTGTTTATGTTTTTGAAGGTTTTTTATATTTTGTTAATGTTTTTGGGGTTTTACGAGTTTTTAGCAATTTTAGTGGTTTTCAGAGTTTTTATGGTTTTTGGGGTTTTTTAATGTTTTTAGTGGTTTTTATGGATTTAAGGAGGGTTTTCAGAGGGTTTTTGGGTTTTTTACATTTTTCGGGATTTTTTGTGCTTTTTTTATGAATTTTATGGGTTTTATGTGTTTTTGAGTTTTTAGGGATTTTTAGGGTGTTTAGGGTTCTTTAGGGTTATAGGGGATTTCACGGGTTTTTAGGGTCTTTTTGGTTTTTAGGGTTTTCAAGTGTTTTTAGAGTTTTTAGTGGGTTTAAGGGTTTAATGGGTTTTTAGGGTTTTTAAGGGTTTTAGCAGGTTTTAGTATTTTTTTATGGTTTTTAGTGGTTTTAAAGGGTTTTTTGGTATTTTACATTTTCAGGGATTTTTAGGGATTTTGTGGTTTTTATTGGTTTTCAGGGGTTTTTTGGGTTTTTTCTGAGTATTTAGCATCTTTTTTGGTTTTTAGGTTTTCATTTTGAATTTTTAGGGGTTTTAAGGTTTTTTTAGAGTTTTTAACATTTTTAGGGGTTAAGGGATTTTATAGTTTTTAGTCGATTTTTAGGGTTTTTATGGGTTTTTTGTGTTTTTTGTGTTTTTTGGTTTTTAAGGGTCTTTTAGGGTTTATAGGGTTTTTATGTTTTCAGGGAGTTCTAGGCCTTTTCTAGGATTTTTGTGGTTTTTTGAGCAAGGAAGATGCGAGGGTCGGGTTATCCCCCCCCCCCCCCCCAAATTTATTAGAAAGAAAAAAAGAGACTCGGCAGACAAGGGAGGGGTGGGGTCAAATGACCCACACCCAAAACCCCTTTACAGACACACACTCAAGAACCGAGAAAAAAGAAAGATAAAGACACACAAGAAAAAGAAAGACTGAAACATCTCTGACAGCAGCTCCCAGCCAATCAACAACCAGCAGTAACACAAGCGCAGCACCTTCAACAACTCCCATTCCAGCAGCATCGAGCATCCAGAACCACCGACATCCAACATCACAGAACCACCAGCTTCTAACACCACAGAACCATCAGCATCAGAATCACAAGCCTCACCTTCACCAGCATTCAGTGGCTCACCACCAAAAAGCAACCAACATCCAATCTTACAGAAACCAGAAACCAACACCTTCACACCAAAATGAGCTACCACCAACAGCACATAACCATCAGTACCAAAAGCACACAACCACCAGCAACCAAAGTTCGCATCCAGACAACAACCATCCTCCTTCTTCCCAAAAACCAGTAGCCAGCACCTCCCTTCATCACTTTAGGGCGAAGAAACAACCCTTTCCAAGCACCAGCAACAACAATCACCTTCAAACCAGTCAGCATACAGCATCTCACACCATCCAGCAACCACCATTCCAGCCAAAAACATCATCCAGCTCTAGAGTTTCAGGCAGCGAAGATTCCCTTCAGCGCCTCGTGAGAAAGCATAAGCCAAACGTCTACTTCCCTCATCATCACACACCAAAAGCCATAGAAGCAGAAACAAAAATGAAAAAACCAGAACCACCTCAGCCATAAATTCAAACAGAGTATCTCCAACCAGATGAAGATCCCCACTCGAGAACCAATCCACCAGCCAAGCGAACCAAATCAACAGATCAATCATGCAACCACAAAGCAGTGGTGCACTGAAGCCACAAGCCACCGGGAAACCAGGAGAAGAGCAAAAACGCAGGAACAAACCCGCACCAAAGACGACGTACCAGATTGTCCGAAGAAGCCGAAGAGCACCTGCTGTCGTGAGTCTGAGAGGCACCGATGAATCCCATCGCCACGAGCCGGAACACCAAGATCTAACCCACTCATTCCTGGATCTGTAGCGGCGCGCTCCAGATCTAAGTGATTCCACCACGAATCTACAAACACTGCGACCAGATCTAGCACCAAGCAAAGCGGATCTTGTCCACTCAGCCATGGATCTGCAACACCGAATGAAGGGGACACCAACTCCTGTCGAATCCTCCATAGAAATGCAGTTTCGCATGCCAGAGGGTCTAGAGATTCCCCAAAAGACCAGTCGCACACCGGAAAGACCGAACCCAACCACCTCCTCCATGGATCGCCCAGTGGAAAGGCCGGTCCACCCCACGAAAGCTCTGTAGCGCCGAAAGCCAGAAATACCAGAACTAGCTTGCTCGAAAATAGATGAAGCCTTCATTCGAAGCAGCTTCTGTAGGAGACCTGCGAGGGCATCAACGATCCAGAGAAAGCTCACCTCGAGAGCAAAGCAAGTCGACGCCTGAGGATCCACAGCCGCGCCGAAGAAGAATTAACACCGATGGAAGACCCAATCGTGAGAGGATCTAGGAGATGCGGGATCCATCTTGTGGTTTTTTGGGGTTTTAAGGTTTCTAGGGATTTTGAGGGTTTTTATGGTTTTTGGGATTTTTAGGGTTTTAGGGGTTTTTAGGGTTTTAGGTGTTTTCAGGGTTTTTAGGGACTTTTTTGGATTTTTGGGTTTATTTGAGTTTTTTAGGGGTTTAAGGGTTTTAAGAGTCTTTTAACATTTTTATGGGTTTTAAGATTTTTTACAGTTTTTAGTGGTTTTTAGGTTTTTATGGTTTTTTAAGGTTTTTAATTTTTTTCTTATGGTTTTATGGTTTTTAAAGAGTTTTTAGGGGTTTTAAGGTTTTTTGTGTTTTTAGATATTTTTAGGGTTTCTTTGGATTTTTATAGCTTTTAGGGTTCTTTAGGGTCTCTATGGATTTTGAGGGGTTTTAGGGCTTTCAGGGTTATTTAAGGTTTTTAATGGATTTTAGGGTTTTATGGGTTTTTTTTGGGTTTTTAGTGATTTTTTTTTATTTTTATGGGTTTTAAGGTGTTATAGAGTTTTTAACTTTTTTAATGGTTTAAAGGGTTTTTAGAGTTTTTAGTGGTTTGGGGGATTTTATGGGTCTTCTTGGTTTTTTAGGGGTTTTATGGTATTCAAAGGTTTTTCAGGGTTTATGGTTTTTTACAATTTTAGTGATTTTTAGGGCTTTTTATTGTTTTTAGGGGGTTTTAGGGATTTTAGGGGTTTTATGGATTTTAGTGTTTTTAGGGTTTTGTGGGATTTAGAGTTATTTTTTGATTTCTTTGGGTTTTAATGGTTTTTTAGAGTTTCTAACATTTTTAGGGGGTTTAAGGGTTTTTAATTTTTTTGTGGTTTCTAGGGGTTTTATGAGTTTTTAGCGTTTTTCAAGGTTTTTAGGGGTTTTATGGTTTTCAAGTTTTTATAGTTTTTTATGTTTTTGAGGGATTTTTAGCGATTTTTAGGATATTTATGGTTTTTATGGTTTTTAGGGTTTTTAGAAATTTTGAGAGTTTTTATGGGTTTTCATGGTTTTTTGAGGTTTTTGGTTTTTTTTTACTGTCTTTTGGGGTTTTTAGGGATTTTTCTTATTTTTTAGGGGTTTTAATATTTTTTTTGAGTTTTTTCACATTTTTTTTGAGATTTAAGAGGTTTAAAAGTTTTTAGTGGGGTTTTAGGGTTTTTATGGGTTTTTAGGGTTTTTTATGGGTTTTAGGGGTTTAATAGTTTTCAGGGGGTTTTCATGGGTTTTAGGGTTTCTTAATTTTAGATATTTTTAAGGATTTTTAAAGATTTTTATGGTTTTTAGGGGTTTTTTGGGGTTTTTGGGATTTTGAATTTTTTTTCAAGGTTTTTTAGGGTATTTAGGGCTTTAGGATTTTTTTGGATCTTTCAGTGTTTTTTTAGTTTTTAGTGCTTTTAAGGTTTTTAGAGATTTTAAAAAAAATTAGAGTTTTAAGGGTTTTTAGAGATTTAGTTATTTTTTATGTTTTTTTGGATTTTTAGGTTTTTTACGGTTTTTTTAGGGTTTTATGTTTTTCAGGGGTTTAGAGTTTTCTATGTTTTTAGGGATTTCTATAAATTCTTTATTATTTTTATGGGTTTTTAGGGTATTTAGTGATTTTCAGGGTTTTTAGGGGTTTTCAAGGTTTTTTAGGGATTTAGGAGTGTTCAAGGGTTTTAGGGTCTTTTAGGTTTTTATGGTTTTTTTGAGTTTTTTAGGATTTTAAGGTTTTTAGAGTTTTTTTATGTTTTTAGGGGTTTTAAGGGTTTTTAGCGTTTTTAGTGGGTTTTTAGGGTTTCTTAAGGTTTTGGGGGGTTTTATGGCTTTCCTGGGTTTTTTCAGGGTTTTAGAGTTTTTTCCGGGTTTTTAGGGTTTTTAGTGGATTTTTAGGGTTTTTATGGCTTTCCTAGGATTTTTTTCAGGGTTTTAGGGTTTTTTCAGGGTTTTTAGGGTTTTTTAGTTTTCAAGGATTTTTTGGGATTTTTTCTTATTTTTATGGTTATTAAAGATTTTAGGGATTTTTAGATGGTTTCCAGGGTTTTTTATGATTTTTAGGAGTTTTCAGGGATTTTAGGGTCTTTTTTGTATTTTTTTATTTTTGTTTTTTTTAGTTTTTTAGCGTTTTGAGGTTTTTATAGTTTTTAATGTATTTACGATTTTTAAGTGCATTTAGAGTTTTTAGTGGCTTTTAGGGTTTTTATGGGTTTTTTGGGGGTTTTAATGGTTTTTAGGGGATTTTATTTTTTTTATTGGGTTTTCAAGGTTTCTAGGGTTTTTTGTTTTCAGGGAATTTTATGGGTTTTTAGAATATTTATGGGTTTCAAGGACTTTTAGGGATTTTGTTTGTTTTTAGGGGTTTTCATGGTTAAATAGTGTTTTGGGGTTTTTGGGTTTTTAGGGTTTTTTTGGTTTTTTTTTATTTTTTAAGGGTTTTAAGATTTTTTAGATTTTTAATATTTTTAGGGGTTTTAAGGTTTTTTAGAGTTTTTTTTATGCTTTTAGGGTTTTATGGATTTTTAGGGGGTTTTAAGCTTTTTAGGGTTTTTTTGGTTTTCAAAGTTTTTTCAGGTTTTATAGGTTTTTTTATATTTTTATGTATTTTTATTTCTGTTTTTGGATTTTTATGGTTTTTTGATTTTTAGTGATTTTGAGTGGTTTTATGGTTTTTCAGTGTTTTTAGGGCAAGGAATATGCGATGGTCGGGCTATTCCTGACCCCCACCCCAAATTTATTAGAATTAAAAGAAGAGACACAACAGACAAGGGAGGGGAGAGGTCAAACGACCCACACCCAAAAACCCTTTACAACCCAAGACGCAAAAGCCCCCAAAAAAAGAAAGATCAAAAAAGAAAAAACACACACAACCAAACAAGAAAGATCCAGCAGCAGTCCCAACCGAGCAACAACCAGCATCTAGCAGTAGCAATACCATCACCATCAGCAGTAAGCATCCATCAGCACCAAATCCAGCAATCGTCAAAATCATCCAGCAACCCCAAATCAACCTTAGCAGTTTCATCAAACCAACTTCAGCACACTAGCGACATCGAACCACCAGCACCAAAATCACCAACCTCCACATTAGCCAGCACCACCATACAGGGTAGATCCATGACCAGCCACCCAAAACCACCAGCACCATAAACAGAAACCTCATCTTCCTCACATCCCATCCAAGTAACAGCCAACATTCCAGCATAACGCACCCAGTACCATAACCACAAGCTGAAAACCACCAGCAACTAACGCAAGAACCAGCGCACAACCCAAAAAGCCCTTCCAGCAACACAGGAACCACAACACATAACCAGAACGTAGCACCTCATATCAAACCCAGCAAGAAGCACCAACATCGACCCATGATAGGATCATCCGCCACCGTAGAAAATCCGTAGCATAAGAAACCAACCAGAAGTTTCAGCAATATACACAGGGCCAAAAAGGCCACTTTGGCACCGCTGGGAAGTAAAGACTGAAGCCAGATCATCGTAGAACAGAAAAAAACCAGGAACAACAGTGTGAATCAAAGATAAGGCATGAACCTGAAATTTCTTCCGCATCCAGCAAGAATCGACGTGATGCCAGAAGATCCACACATCTCCCAAGCTTACCTCAAGCGGATGGAATGAAAGCAACAACAACGACTGAAAGAGCCAGACCACCACACTGCATCATCGAAGAGGCCAGAACCCATGCCGCCAGTGAAGCCCCCTCCACCGATGAAGACTTCGAAGCTGATGACCAATTCGTGAAGACCCCATCTCTGCAAATGAGATCTGGAAATGCAACTGGAGAACACTATGGTTTCCAGATGCCGAAGAGTTGACCGCTTCACCACTTTTCGAGAAAATCCGATCTAAAGCCACAAAGTGATTCACAACCCCTGGAGCCTCCATATCCTGAACACAAGGGCACGAAAGCCGAGAGAAGCTTGAATCTGAAGTCGGAAGCCCAAGAAGAAACCGTGCTCTGGGAATTCGAAGCCTCCATAGGAAGGAAACCACTGCATCCTTGTATCTGAAGAGCACTTCAAAGTCATACCTCCACTGAGAAGGACAGGAAGAGGATCCATAACCAAATCCCCAAGCAAGATCCGAGGGAAGACCTTAAAGTCGTGACGAGCGGGAGAGCGAAACAGGGGAGAGCGCCGCCATCTGCTCAGTGTTTTTAGGGGTTTTCATGCGTTTTAGGGTCTTTTTGGGTTTTACAGTTTTTTGTGTGTTTTTAAGGTTTTTAAGGATTTTTAGACTTTCTTAACATTTTTAGGGGTTATAAGGTTTTTTATTTTTTTTAGTGGGTTTTTAGGATTTTTATGTGTTTTAGGTTTTTTAAGGATTTTAGGGGGTTTTATGGGTTTTTAAGTTTTTAGGGATGTTTAGGGATTCTTAGGATTTTTATGGCTTTTAGGGGTTTTTAGGGTTTTTAGGGTTTTTATGGCATTTTTGGGATTTTCGGATTTTTTTTTTGAGTTTTTAGGGTTTTATAGGTTTTTTAGAGTTTCTAAAAGTTTTTAGAGGATTTAAGGGTTTTAGATTTTTTAGTGGCATTTAGGGTATTTATGGGTTTTTTAGGTTTTTAAGGATTTAAGGGGGTTTTAAAGGTTTTTAAGGTTTTTTACATTTTTAGGGTATTTAGGGATTTTTTATGATTTTTATGTTTTTTAGGGTTTTCAATGATTTTGAGGGTTTTTTTGGATTTTGAGAGGTTTTGGGTGTTTGGGGGTTTTCATGGTTTTTAGGTTCTTTATGGGTTTTCATGTTTTTTGTGTTTTTATGGTTTTTATGGGTTTTTAGAGTTTTTAATGTTTTAGGGGTCTTAAGGGTTTTGATAGTTTTTAGTGGTATTTAGGGGTTTTATGGGTTTGTTGTTTTTTAATGGTCTTTAGGGTTTTTGTGGTTAGTATGGGTTTTTTCAGGGTTTTTAGGGTTTTTTTATGTTTTTAAGGATTTTTGGGGATTTTTTTGGATTTTTATGATTTCCTTGGTTTTGTAGGGTTTTTAGAGATTTTGAATTTTTTAGGGTTTTTTAGGGTTTTTAGGGGTTTTCATAATTTTTAGGGTCTTTTGGTTTTTAGGGTGTTGTTTGAGTTTGTAGGGTTTTAAGGTTTTTAGAGTTTTTTAACATTTTTTATGGTTTCAATGGTTTTAGAGTTCTTAGTTGCTTTTTAGGATTTTTTTGGGTTATTAGGGTTTTTAAGGTTTTTGATATTTTTCTGGTTTTCATCGGTTTTCAGGGTTTTTAGGGGTTTTTTTTTAGTTTTATGGTCTTATAGTGTTTTTTATGTTTTCATATATTTTTATGGATTTTTTTAGGATTCTTACGGTTTTGGGGGGTTTGGGGTTTTTATGGTTTTTAGGGTTTTTAGGGTTTTTAGGGTTTTAGTGTGTTTTGAGTTTTAAAGGTTTTTAGATTTTTTAAACATTTTAGAGGTTTAAATGGTTTTTATAATTTTTAGTGGATTTTTAGTGTTTTTATGGGTTTTAGGGTTTTTTATGTTTCTAGTGTGCTTTATGGTTTTTAGGGGTTTTTTAGGTATTCTAGTGTTTTTATGTTTTCTGGGACTTTAGGATTTTTATGGTTTTTAGGGGTTTTGGGGGTTTCTAGGGCTTTTAGGGTTTTTAGGGTCTTTTGGTATTTTTGGATTATTTTTGAGTTTTTTTATTGTTTTTATGGTTTTTTAGTGTTTTTCTACATTTTTATGGGTTTTAAGGATTTTTGGATTTTTTTAGTTGTTAGTAGGGTTTTATGGGTTTTAGGGTTTTTTATTATTTTTAGGGGTTTTGTGGTTTTGAGGTGGTGTTCAAGGTTTTTAAGGTTTTTACGTTTTCAGGGATTTTTAGGGTGCTTTTAGTTTTTTTAGGGTTTTTAGGGTAGGGATCCTGACGGTTTTTAGGGGTTTTCAGGGTTTTTAGGCGTTTTAGGGGTTTTCATGGATTTTAGGGTCTATTATTTATTTTGGGAGTCTTGTAGTTTTTAGTGTTTTTAATATTTTGTAGATTTTTTTAATGTTTTTAATGGATTAAATGGTTTTTAGAGTATCTTGTGGTTTTCAAAGGTTTTTGTGTGTTTCAGGGTTTTTTCAAGGTTTTTAGGGTTTTTTATGTTTTTAGAGATTTTTTGGGACTTTTTAGGATTGTTATGGGTTTTAGGGTCTTTTAGGGTTTTTAGGTATTTTTTTGAGTTTTTTAGGGTTTTAAAAGTTTTTAGGGTTTTCAATTTTTTTAGCGTTTTAAAGGGTTTTTATAGTTTTTAGTGAGTTTTTAGGATTTTTATGAATTTTTAGGATTTTTTTTTAATTTTATTTTGAGTAATTCTAGTTTTTAGTGGGTTTTCAAGGTTTTTTATATTTTCAAGGATTTTTATGTTTTTTTGGATTTTGAAGGTTTTTAGAATTTTTCAGGGGTTTTTGGGTTTTAGGGTCTTTTGGGATTTATGGTTTTTTTAGAGTTTTTTAATGTTTTTAGGGGTCTTGAGGGTTTTTAGCGTATTTAGTGGTTTTTAAATTTTTTATGGGTTTTTAGGTTTTTAAACGTTTTTTGGGTTTTTATGGTTTTCATGTGGTTTTTAGGGTTTTCAGTGTTTTTTACATTTTGAGGGATTTTTAAAGTTTTTTTGGATTTTTATGGTTTTAGGGTTTTTTTGGTTTTTAGGGATTTTGTGGGTTTTTTTGTTTTTCCTGGGTTTTTCAAGTTTTTTGGAATTTTTAGTGTTTTTGGGTCTTTTTGGGGTTTTAGGATATTTTTTAATTTTTAAGGTTTTAAGGATTTTTACAGTTTCTAACATTTTTAGGGGTTTTAAGGGTTTATAGGTGTTTTAGTGGTTTTTAGGTTTTTCTAAGGTTTTTATGGTTTTCACAGGTTTTTAGTGTTGTTTACTTTTTCAGTGACTTTTAGGGCCCCTTAAGATTTTTATTGTTTTTAGGGTTTTTAGGTTTTTAGGGAAATTGATGGTTTTTAGGGGTTTTAGGGGTCTTTTGGGGTTTTTAAGGTTTTTCTGATTTATTTTTGGATTTTAATGTTTTCTAGAGTTTTTTATCCTTTTAAGGGTTTCTTGGGTTTTTAAGGGATTTTCATATATTTTATAGGATTTTTATGGTTTTTAGGGTTTTTAGGGATTTTGATGGGTTTTAGGGTATTTTGGAAATTTTAGGGTTTTAGGGATTTTTCTGGTTTTTAGGATATTTTGGGTTTTAAGCATTTTTTTGACTTTTTTTAGGGGTTTTAATATTTCTTAGAGTTTATTAACGTTTTAGGGTTTTTATGGGTTTTTAGAGTTTTAGTGGATTTTTTGGGTTTTTTGGGTTTTTAAGGTTTTTAGGGGTTTTATGGTTTTTAGGGGTTTTTCGAGGTTTTTAGGGTTTTTTACCTTTTCAGGGATTTTTAAGGTTAATTTTCGGGGTTCTATGGTTTTTAGGGATTTTGAGAGGTTTTAGTGTTTTTCAGGGTTTTAGAAGTTTTTTTTGAGTTTTTTAGGGTTTGAAAGATTTTTAGAGTTTTTTAATGTTTTTAGGGAGTTTCAAGTTGTTGGAGTTTTTATTGGTTTTTATGGGTTTTTAGGTTATTTTAAAGTTTTAGGGGTTTTTATGGTTTTCTGAGGTTTTTCATCTTTTTGAGGGTTTTTAATGTTTTTGGGGACTTTTAGGACATTTTAGGATTGTTATGTTTTTTAGGGTTTTTTATGGAATTTGAGGGTTTTTAGTGTTTTTTAGAGTTCTTAAGGGTTTTAGGTTTTTTCATGGTTGTTAGGGTCTTTTGGGGTTTTAGGGGTTTTTTTGAGTTTTTTAGGGGTTTTAAGGGTTTTTAGAGTTTTTAACATTTTTAACATTTTTAGGGGTCTTAAGAATTTTAAGAGTTTTTATTGGGCTTTTAGAGCTTTAAGGGTTAAAATTTTTTTAGGGATTTTTATGGTTTTCAGGTGGTTTTTTGGGTTTTAGGGTTTTTTTACATTTTCAGGGAATTTTAGGGCTTTTTAGGTTTTTATGGTATTTAGAGTGTTTTGGGGTTTTGGGGTTTTTAGGGTTATCAGGGTCTTTTTGGGTATTTGGGTTGTGTTGAATTTTTTTTGGGGTTTTAAGCTTTTTTAGAGTTTTTTAAAGCTTTTATGGGTTTTAAGGGTCTTTAGAATTTTTATTGGGTTTTTAGGGTTTTCATGGGTTTTTCTTTTTTTTAATTTTTTAGGGGTTTTAATGGTTTTCATAGGTTTTTCATAATTTTTATATTTTTTATGTTTTCAGACATTTTTATGAATTTTTTAGGATTTTTATGGTTTTTAGGGTTTTTGGGAATTTGAGGGATTTTTTAGGATTTTATGGTTTATAGGATTTTTTAGGGTATTTAGTGGTTTTCAGGGTTTTTTAGGTTTTAGGGGTTTCTAGGGTTCTTTATTATTTTTAGGGATTTTTTATTTTTTTAGGGGTTTTGAGGTTTTTAGTGTTTTTTGATGTTTTTAGGGGGTTTAAGGGGGTTTAGTGTTTTTTATTGTGTTTAGGTTTTATATAGATTTTTAGGAATTTTAAAGGTTTTTAGGGAAAGGAAGGCTCGGGGCCAGGCTATTCCTAACCTCCCCCAAAATTTATTATAAAAAGACACGAAGACACTGCAGACAAGGGAGGGGTAGGGTCAAACAACCCACACCCAAAAACCATTAACAAACACACACACAAGGACCGCAAAAAAAAGAAGAGCAAAGAAAGAAAAAGACTCAAACCAGACACAACAACAACATCATCATGTCACATCCAGCCAATACCAGCATCCAGCAGCACCACATCCAATCATCACAACTGCACAACAGTAGCAACACATCCAAACCAACAAGCCCCAGCAACCAACAGCACCAAATCTGACATCACAACCAATCACAACCAACAACATCAAACCAAAGCACAAACACTGCAACCAAATGCATCCATCATTACCTCCCAGCAAACAACGACTAGCAACAGTCCCAACCAGGCAACAATCAACATCTAGCAGCAGCATGACCATGAACCAAAACATCCTTACCTCCCAGCTAAGCAGCACCCCGCATCTAGCATCACCAATTCCAGCATCCAACACCTTCACTCCATGCGAAATCACAATTTTTGAGGTTTTTTAATGTTTTTAACATTTTTAGGGGTTTTACGCATTTTTAGTGTTTTTAGTGGTTTTTTGGGTTTTTATGGGTTTTTAGGGTTTTTAAGGCTTTTTGGGGTTTTTTGGTTTTCTGGCATTTTTTAGGGTTTTTTTGGTTTTTTATGTTTTAAAAAAAATTGGAATTTTATAGGATTTTAATGGTTTTTAGGGTTTTTACAGTTTTTGAGACTTTCAAGGTTTCGCGTGTTTCATAGTTTTTAAGGTTTTTAGGGTTTGTTATGAGTTTTTTAGGGTTTTAAATATTTTTAGATTTTTTTAACATTTTTGGGGGTTTTAAGGGTTTTAGAGTTTCTAGTGGGTTTAAGGTTTTTATGGGTATTTAGGGTTTTAAAGGTTTTTAGGTGTTTTAATGGTTTTAAGGGGGTTTTCAGGCTTTTTTAGAGTTTTTATGTTTTTAGGGAATTTTATGTTTTTTAAGAGTTTTTAGGGTTTTTAGGGATTTTTAGGGTTTTTAGGGATTTTTAGGGTTTTTAGGGATTTTTAGGGTTTTTAGGGATTTTTAGGGTTTTTAGTTATTTTGATGGTTTTTAGGGGTTTTTAGGGTTTTTAGGTTTTCTTAGAGTTTTTAGGGTTTTAGGGGTTTTTATTGTCTTTTTGGTTTTTTAGGTTTTTTAGAGTTTTTAGGTGTTTTAGGTTTTATTTTTTTTAGTTTTAGGTGTTTTTGGTTGAAGTGATTTTAAAGTTTTTAGTGGTCTTCATGCTTTTCGGGGGTTTTTCTGGGTTTTTATGGTTTTTTTTTATTTTTGGGGTTTTTAGGGATTTTTGGATTTTATGATTTTTTGTGTTTTTTGAGATTTTTAGGGGTTTTAGTGTTTTTAGGGGGGTTTAGGGGTTTTAGGTTTTAAGGTTTTTTGAAATTTTAGGGTTTTTTTTTATTTTTTTTAGTGTTTTTAAGGTTTTTAGGGATTTTTTTAACATTTTTAGGGGTTTTAAGGGTTTTTAGAGTTTTTAGTGTTTTTATGATTTTTATGGGAATTTAGGGTTTTTTAAGGCTTTAAGGTTTTTTTGGTTTTATGGGTTTTTTAGGGTTCTATATGTTTTTCAGGATTTTTTAGACTTCTTAGGATTTTATGGTTTTCGGGTTTTTAGGGATTTTGTGGGTTTTTAGGTTATTTTAAATGTTTTTAGGGATTTTCAATGTTTTTAGGGGATTTTAGGGTCTTTCAGGATTTTTATGGTTTTGGGGGGTTTTAGGGTTATTTTGAGTTTTTTAGGGTTTTTAAAGATTTTTAACAGTTTTTGTGTTTTTTTAGGGTTTTTATTGGGTTTTAGTTGTTTATGGGTTTATGGGTTTTTATGGTTTTCAAGGGTTTTTAAGGATTTTAGGGTTTTATATGCTTTTATGATTTTTTTGGGAGTTTTTATGATTTTTATTGGTTTTAGGGTGTTTTGGGGTTTTTTGGGATTTTTAGGGAATTTTGGGATTTTTTGGCCTTTTTAGGGGTTTTTCAAGGTTTTAGGGTCTTTTGGGGTTTTAGGGTTTTTAGGGTTTTTTAGGGTTTTTAATCATTTAGGGGTTTTTTATGTTTTTCAAGTTTTTCAGTGTTTTTTTACATTTTTAGGGATTTTCTAGATTTTTTAGAGTTTTAATGATTTTTAGGGTCTCTTTTGGTTTTTATGTGTTTTTTTGAGTTTTTTAAGGTTTTTAGACTTTTTTAATGTTTTTTAGGGTTTTAAGGGTTTTTAGAGTTTTTAGTGGGGTTTTAGGGGTTTTATGGGTTTTTAGGATTTTAAGATTTTCAGGGGATTTATGTTTTTCAAGGTTTTTTAGGTTTTTTAGGGCTTTATATTTATTCGAAATTTTTAGTGCTTTTTGTATTTTTAGGATTTTTAGGGTTTTTAGGGATTTTAAGGGATTTAAAGGGTTTTTAGGGCTTTTAGGGGGTTAATAAGGTTTTTTGGTTTTTTGGTTTTTTAGTGGTTATTAGTGCCTTTTTGGGGTGTTGGGGGGGGGTTATTTTTTTATGGTTTTTTAGGTTTTAGGTGTTTTTTGGTTTTCAGGGCTTTTCAAGGTTTTTAGGGGTTTTTCATTTTCAATGTTTTTAGCGTTTCTTTAGGGTTTTTATATTTTTATGGTTTTTAGGGATTTTGTGGGTTTTTAGGGTTTTCCGGGGTTTTAGGGTTTAGGGGTTTTAGGGCATTTTTTAGTTTTTAGGGAATTTTTTACTTTATAAGGTTTTATGGTTTTTAGAGTTTTTAAGGTTTTTGTGGGGTTTTATGATTATTTTGTGTTTTTAGTGATTTTTTAGTTTTTTATTGGTGTTTATGGTTTTTAAAGTTTTTAGGGTTTTTATAGTTTTCAGGGGTTTTCAGAGTTTTTAGGGTTTTTTATGTTTTTAAGGATTTTTATTGGATTTTTAGGATTTTTATGGTTTTTGGTATTTTTAGGTTTTTAGAGATTTTTAGGGTTTTTTAGGGTTTTCAGGGTTTTTAGGTGTTTTTTGAGTTTTTTTGGGCTTATAAGGTTTTTTATAGTTTTTAATGTATTTCAGGTTTTAAGGGTTTTTTAAGTTATTTTGAAGGGGAAGGTTTTTAGAGTTCTTAGTGGGATTTTAGGGGTTTTAGAGTATTTTAATGTTTTTAGGATTTTTATGGTTTTCAAGGGTTTTTAGGGTGTTTGATGTTTTCAGGGTTTTTAGGGGTTTTTTTGAGTTTTCTATAGTATTTAGGTACTTGTTTGTATTTTTAGTTTTTTTAGTTTTTTATCATTTTTATGGGGTTTTTTTTTATTTTTTTAACAATTTTAGGGGTTTTAAGTGTTTTTAGTGTTTTTAGTGGGTTTTTGGGTTTTTACTAATTTTTAGGGTTTTTGAAAGGTTTTAGGGGTTATTATTGTTTTCAGGGTTTTTAGGGTTTTTACGTTTTCATGGATTTTTTAGAGCCTTTTAGGATATTTTTGTTTTTTAGGGTTTTAGGGATTTTAAGGGGTTTTAGGGGTTTTTAGGGTTTTTTAGTGTTTTTTTGGGTTTTCTTAGGGTTTTGAAGGTCTTTTGGGTTTTTAGAGTTTTTTGTGGTTTTTTAATAGTTTTTAATTTTTTTTAGAGTTTCTTTAATGTTTTTATGGGTTTTAAGTGTTTTTGGGGTTTTTAGTGCTTCAGGTTTTTTTTGGGTTTTTAGGTTATTTTAAGAGTTTTTAGGGGTTTTATGGTTTTTGAGATGTTTTTCAGGGTTTTTAGGGGTTTTATATTTTTTTGTAATTTTAAGGCATTTTTGGATTTTAATGGATTTTAGAGGTGTTTAGGATTCGTAGGGATTTTGAGGGGTTTTAGGGTTTTCAGGGTTTTTTAGGGTTTATAGGGGTTTTCAAGGGTTTTAGCATCTTTTGGGTTTTTACGGTTTTTTGAGTTCTTTTATGGGTTTTAATGTTTTTTATAATTTTTTAACATTTTTAGGGGTTTTAAGGGTTTTATAGTTTTTTTAGGGGTTTTTAATGTTTTAGGGTTTTTTTGGTTTTCACTGGTTTTTCAGGGTTTTTAGGTTTTTTACGTTTTCAAGGATTTTTAGGGATTTTTTAATAAATTTATTACTTTTAGTGGTTTTAGGGTTTTTAGTGATTTTGAGGGGTTTTAGGGTTTTCACTGTTTTTTGGGTTTTAGGGGTTTTCAATGTTTTTAAGGCCTTTTAAGTTTTTAGGGTTTTTTTTTGAGTTTTTTAGAATTTTTAATGTTTTTTAGAGTTTTGAAACATTTTTAGGAGTTTAATGGGTTTTAGAGTTTTTAGTGGTTTTTAGGGTTTTTATGGGTTTTTAGGGATGTGGTTTTAGGGTTTTTATGGTTTTTAGGGGATTTTTAGGGATTTTTTGGGTTTCTTGGTTTTTAGTGATTTTAAGGATTTTTAGGTTTTTTATGGTTTTTAGGCATTGTTAGGATTTTAACAGATTTTGTCGGGTTTTTAGGGTTTTTTGGGGGGGAGGGGGTGGGTTAGGTTTTCTTTGAGTTTTTTTTTTGTTTTTATGGTTTTTTGAGTTTTTTAAAAAATTTAACATTTTAGGAGCTTTAAGGGTTTTTAGAGTATTAAGGGTTTTATGGGTTTTTATGGTTTTTAGGTTTTCTTAGGGTTTTATGGGTTTTTTATGTTTTCAGGGTTTTTTCATTTTTTTATGTTTTTAGGGATTTTTTGGATTTTTTAGGATTTTAATAGTTTTTAGTGTTTTCTGTTTTAAATATTTTGTGGGGTTTTATGTTTTTTTAGGTTTTTAGGGGTTTTGGTGGGGGAGTTTGGGGGGTTTAGGGTCTTTTGGGGGTTTTAGGGTCTTTGGGGGGGGGTTAGGGTTTTTTTTGGTTTTTTAGAGTTCTTAATATTTTTAAGAGTTTTTTTAACTTTGTAGGGGTTTTAATGGTTTTTATAGTTTTTAATTGTTTTTATGGGATTTTAGAGTTTTTTAAGGTTTTAAGGGTTTTTATAGTTTTTAGGGGGATTTCATGGTTTTTCGGGTTTCTTACATTTTTAGGGATTTTTAGGGCTTTTTAGGATTTTTGAGTTTTCAAGGGTTTTAAGGTTTTTTAGTGTTGTTAACCACTTTTTAATGTTTTAGGAGTTTTATAGGTTTTTTGAGTTTAAGTAGGTTTTTAGTGTTTTATGTGTTTTTAGAGTTTTTAAAGGTTTTTAGGGTTTTTATGATTTTGAATGGTATTTATGGTTTTCAGATATATTTCATGGTTTTTTGGGTTTTATTATTTTATAGGGATTTTTATATCTTTTTAAGGACTTTTATAATTTTTAGTGTTTTTTAAGGTTTTAGGGATTTTGAGGGTTTTTTGGGGTTTTAGGGTTTTTAGGGGGTTTTAGGGTTTTTAGGGTATTTTTGGTGTTTTATTGTTTTTTGTGTTTTTTGTGATTTTTAGGTTTTAAGAGTTTTTAGTGGTTTTTAGGGTTTTTATGGGATTTTATGGGTTTTAGGGGTTTTATGGTTTTAAGTTGTTTTTCAAGGGTTTTAGGGTTTTTAACATTTTTAGGGATTTTTAGGGATCTTTAAGTCTTTTGTGGTTTTTTTGGTTTTTAGGGTTTTTACGGATTTTTAGGTTTCTTTGGGGTTTCCATGGTTTTTAGTTTTTTTTCGGGTTTTCAGGGTTTTTAGGGTCATTTTGGTTTTTTAAGGTTTTAAAGGTTTTTTAGATTTTTTAAACGTTTTTAGAGGTTTAAAGTGTTTTTAGAGTTTTTAGGGGGGAGGTTTAGGGCTTTCATAGGTTTTAGGGTTTTTAATGTTTTTTGGGTTTTTATGGTTTTTTAGGGTTTTAATGGATTTTGAGGGTTTTAATGGATTTTGAGGGTTTTTAGGGGGTTTTATTGATTTTTAGGGTTTATAGGGGTTTTCATGAATTTTAGGGACTTTGGGTGTTTTTAGTGTTTTTTTAGTTTCTTAGGGTTTTAAGATTTTTTAGTTTTTTTAATGTTTTTCACGTTTTTAGGGGTTTTATGGTTTTTTATATTTTTTAAGGTCTTTAGTGTTTTTAGAGTTTTTAGGATTTTAAAGGTTTTTAGGGGTTTTAGGGTTTTCAATGGGTTTTTAGGGTTTTAGGGTTTTTTAGATCTTCCGGGATTTTTAGGGATTTTTTTATGATAATTATTGGTTTTAGGGTTTTTAGGGATTTTGAAGGTTTTTAGGGTTTTTTAGTGTTTTTAGGGGTTTTTTGGGGGTTTTATGTTTTTTAGGTTTCTATGTTTTATTGAGTTTTTTAGGGTTTTTAAGTTTTTAAGAGTTTTTTAACGTTTTAGGGAGTTTTAGTGTTTTTATAGTTTTTATTGGTTTTTAGTGGTTTTATGGGTTTTTCGGGTTTTTATGGTTTTTATGGTTTCGAGGGGTTTTATTGGTTTCAAGGGTTTTTTAGAGTTTTTATGGTTTTTTATGTTTTCAGAGTTTTTTAGGATTTTTTTTGGATTTTTTTTTGATTTTATGGATTTTAAGATTTTTAGGATTTTTTTGGGATTTTGAGGGGGTTTGTGGGTTTTTAGGGTCTTTTAGGTGTTTTAGGGTTTTTTGAGTTTTTAGGGTTTTTAAGAATTTTTAGAGTTTTTATCGTTTTTAGTGGTTTTTTAATGTTTTATGGGTTTTATGGTTTTTTAAGGTTTTTATGGTTTTTTATGGTTTGAGGGGGGGGGGGTTTGAGGGTTTGGGGATTTTTTAGGTTTTTAGTGATTTTTTTGGTTTTTTAGGGATTTTATTGTTTTTAGGGGTTTCAATGGATTTTAGAGATTTTGAGGGATTTTCTAGGGTTTTAGGATCTTTTGGAGTTTATGGGGTTTTTTGTAGTTTTTAAGGGTTTAAAGGTTTTTTGGAGTTTTTTAACATTTTTCGGGCTTTTAAGGCTTTTTACTATTTTTAGTGGTTTTTAGGGTTTAATGGAGTTTTAGTGTTTTTATGGTTTTACGAGTTTTTATAGTTTTTAGGGTTTTGAGGGTTTTTTATATTTTCAGGGAATTGTAGGGATTTATTAGGATTCTTATGGGTTTTAGGGTTTTTAAGGTTTTATAGGGGTTCTGATTTTTTTATGGATTTTCATGGGTTTTTATGGGTTTTTAGGGTTTTTAGGCCTTTTGAGTTTTTTGTGTTTTTAACATTTTTCTGGGTTTTAAGGATTTCTTGAGTTTTTAGTGAGGTTTTAGGGTTTTTATGAGTGTTTAGGGATTTAGGGGTTTTATGGGGTTTTATGGTTTTCAGTCAGGGGTTTTAGGGGTTTTTTACTTTTTTAAGGCTTTTAGGATTTTATGGTTTCTAGGGATTTTTTAGGATGTTTTTGGATTTTGAGGGTTTTTATGGGTTTCTAGGGATTTTAGAATTTTTTTCATGGTTTTTATAGTGTTTTGGGGTTTTTAAGATTTTTTTAGTTTTTATTATTTTTAATGTTTTATAGTGTTTTTCAAAAAAATTAGAGGTTTTAAGAATTTTTAGAGTCATTAATGGGTTTTTAGTTTTTTATGGGTTTTTTAATGTTTAAAGGGGTTTTTATGGTTTTCAGGCAGTTTTTAGGGTTTTTAAGGTTTCTATGTTTTCAGGGATTCTTTTTGGTTTTTTTGGTTTTTAGGGTTTTTATTGGTTTTGATGGTTTTTATATTTTTTTAGGGTTTTAGGGTTTTTATGGGTTTTTTCAAGGTTTTTAGGGCCTTTTGGTGGTTTAGGGTTCTTTGAGTGTTTATGGATTTTAAGATTTTTAGAGTTTTTAATTTTTTTTATGGGAATTAGGGGTTTTATGTTTTTATGTATTTAGGGTTTTTAGGGATATTATGGGTTTTTAGGGTTTTTTTAGGGTTTTTAGGGTTTTAAGGTTTTTAAGGTTTTTTTGGGGTTTTTGGGTTTTTTTGAGATTTCAACCATTTTGAGGAGTTTTAAGGGTTTTTAGAATTTTTTTGTTGTTTTTAGGGTTTTATGGGTTTTTTAGGGTTTTAAGGTTTTTTAGGGTTATATGGTTTTCAGGGTGGGTTTCTAGGATTTTAGGATTTTTTAAATTTTCAAGGACTTTTAGGGAATTTATGATTTTTATGGTTTTTAAGGATTTTATGTATTTTGAGGGGGTTTAGGGATATCATGGTTTTAGGGTTTTTAGGGGTTTTAAGGGTTTTTATGGTTTATTGGGGTTTTGGGGTTTTTTGAGTTTTTAGGGCTTTTAATGTTTTTATAACATTTGTAGAGGTTTTAAGAGATTTTTATAGTTTTTATTACTTTTTAGGGATTTTATGTTTTTTAGGGTTTTTAATGGTTTTTATTGGATTTATTGTTTTCCGGGACTTTATAAGGTTTTTAGGGTTTTATACGTTTTCAGGGTTTTTAGGGATTTTTAGGATTTTTATAGTTTTTATGGTTTTTATTGTTTTTAGGGATTTTGAGAGTTTTTAAGGGGTTTCAGGGTTTTTTAGGGTTTTTTGGGTTATTAATGTCTCTATGGGTTTTTTGGGATTTTTTGAGTTTTTTTAGGTTTTTAAGGTTTTTAATATTTTCAACATTTTTAGGGGGTTTAAAGGTTTTAATTGTTTTTAGTGGGTTTTAAGGTTTCTATGGGGTTTTAGGGTTTTTAAGGTTTTTAGGGGTTTTTATGGTTTTTCTAGGTTTTCTAGGGTTTTTTAAATTTTTAGGGATTTTTAAATTTTTAGGGATTTTTAGGGATTTTATGGATTTTTTTTAAATTTTAATGGTTTTTAGGGTTTTAGGGTTTTGAGGGATTTTGAGAGTATTCGAGGTTTTTAGGGGATTTTTATATGTTTTGGTGTTTTAAGGGTTTCTAGGATCTTTTGGGGTTTTAGGAATCTTTTTGAGTTTTTGGGTTTTAAAGGTTTTTTATGTTTTTTAAAGTTTTTGGGGTTTTTTTTGGTTTTTAGAATTTTAGTGGGTATTTATTATTTTTATTCTATTTTATGGGTTTTTAAGGGTTTTAGGATTTTTTATGAATTTCAGGGGGGTTTAGGGTTTTTAGTTTTTTTATGTTTTCATGGATTTTTTTGCTTTTTTTGGATTTTTGTTTTTATTTTTTAATATTTTTAAGGTTTTTATGGATTTTGAGGGTTTAAAGATTTTTTAGGGTTTTTTATGGTTTTTAGGGTTTTAGGGTCATTAGGGATTTTAGGGTTTTTTAAATCTTTTCAGGGTATTAAAGGTTTTTAACTTTTTTTAACATATTTTGGGTTTTAAAGGGGTTTGGGGGTTTTAGTGTTTTTATTGGTTTTTATGGTTTATTAATGTTTTTAGTGGTTTTTATTAATTTTAGGGGTTTTTTGGTTTTTAGCGTTTTTTATGTTTTTTGGAATTTTTAGGGGTTTTTTAGAATTTTTATTCTTTTTAGGGATTTTATGGTTATGAGGGATTTTGAGAGTTTTAGATTTTTTATGGTTTTTAGGGGTTTTTGATTTTTTCTTATTTTTTTCAGAGTTTTAGGGTTTTCTTGAGTTTTTTAACATTTTAAAGGTTTTTATAGTTTTTAAGGTTTTTAGGGGTTTTTAGGATTTTTAGAGTTTTTAGTGTTTTTAAAGTTTTCATGTTTTTTATGTTTTTAGTGGTTTTTATGGTCTCTGGGGTTTTTACTGGGATTTTAAGGTTTTTTATGTTTTCATGGATTTTCAGGTTATTTTATGATTTTTATTGTTTTTAGGGTTTTTAGGATTTTTAGGGATTTTGAGGGGTTTTAGGGGTTTTCATAGGTTTTTTTTTGGGTTTTTTGGGTTTTATGTTTTTTTGGGACTTTAGGTTTTTTTAGGGTTTTTAAGGTTTTCTAGATTTTTTTCAACATTTTGAGCAGTTTAAATTGTTTTTAGAGTTTTTAGTATGTTTTTATGGATTTGTAGGTTTTTAGGGGTATTAGGTGTTTTTCAGGGTTTTGGGGGGTTTTTACGTTTTCAAGGATTTTTTGGTATTTTTAGGATTTTTATGCCTTCTAGATTTTTTAGAGATTTTAGGGATTTTGAAGGGTTTAAGGGATTTTAAGGGTTTTAGAGGTTTTCAGTGTTTTTAAGGTCTTTGGGGGTTTTTAGGGTTTTTTTTGAGTTTTTAGGGTTTTAATGGGTTTTTAGACATTTTTAACATTTTAGGGGTTTAAAGGATTTTTAGATTTTATAGTGGTTTGGGGGGTGTTATGGATTTTCAGGGGTTTAAAGGTTTTTATGGGTTTTATGGTTTTAAGGGGGTTTTTATGGGTTTTTTGTTTTTTATGGATTTGGGGTGATTTTTTTATGGTTTTTAGGGATTTTTATGGATTGTAAGTATTTTGAGGGTTTTTAGGAATTTTCAATTTTTTTAGGGTTTTTACGGTCTTTTGGGGGTTTTAGGGGTTTTTTGGGTTTTTATGGGTTTTAATATTTTTTAGGGTTTTTTAATGTTTTTAGAGGTTTTATGGATTTTTAGAGTTTTTAGTGGGTTTCAGGGTTTTTATAAGTTTTTTAGGGTTCTTAAGGTTTTTAGGGTATTTTCTGGTTTTCAAGGATTTTTCAGTGTTTTTTGGGGAATTTATGTTTTTTATGGGTTTTTATGAATTTTTAAGTATTTTTTAGTTTTAAGGGTTTTTTGGGCTTTTAGGGATTTTTCAGGGTTTTTGTATTTTTCACTATTTTTAGTGTTTTTAGGTTTTTTTTTGTTTTTAGGGTTTTTTTTGTTTTTCGTGTTTTTATTGAGTTTTTAGGGTTTTTGAGCTTTTATATATTTTTTCACGTTTCTAGGGGTTTTCATCATGTTTTAGAGATTTTTTTGGTTTTATGAGTTTTTATGGATTTTTAGGGTTTATAAGGGTTTTAGTTGATTTTATGGTTTTCAGGGATTTTTTATGGTTTTAGGGGTTTTTACGTTTTTAGGGATTTTGAGGGGTTTTTATGGTTTTTGAAAATTTTTAGGGCCTTTTGGATTTTTAGGGTTTTTTACTTTTTAGGGGGTTTGTGTTATTTTAGTGTTTTTAAGGTTCTTAGGGGTTTTAAGGGTTTTTAGAGTTTTTAGTGGATTTTAGGGTTTTAGGGGGTTTTAGGGATTTTAAGATTTTTTGGGGGGGGTTTGGGTTTTCAGGGTGTATTGCCTTTTCAGGGCTTTTAGGGATTTTATAAGATTTTTATAGTTTTTAGGGTTTTTTGGATTTTTGATAATTTTTTGGGTTTTCTTTGGTTTTTATAGTTTTTAGGTGTTTTTCAGTGTTTTTTAAGGTTTTTACGTTTTTAAGGATTTTTTTGGTATTTTTAGGATTTTTATGCAGTCTATATTTTTTAGGGATTTTTGGGATTTTGAGGGGGGTTAGGGATTTTCAGGGGTTTTTTAGGGTTTTAGAGGTTTTCAGGTTTTTTAAGGTCTTTGGGAGTTTTTAGGGGTTTTTTTAGTTTTTAGGGTTTTAATGGGGTTTTAGACGTTTTTAACATTTTATGGGTTTAAAGGATTTTTAGATTTTATAGTGGTTTGGGGGGGTTTTATGGATTTTTAGGGGTTTAAAGGTTTTTATGGGTTTTATGGTTTTAAGGGGGTTTTTATGGATTTTTTGTTTTTTTAGGGATTTGGGGGGATTTTTTAGGGTTTTTAGGGTTTTTTATGGGTTATAAGTATTTTGAGGGTTTTTTGGAATTTTCAATTTTTAGGGTTTTTAGGGTCTTTTGGGGTTTTTTGGGGTTTTTTGGATTTTTTATGGGTTTTAATATTTTTTTAGGGTTTTTAATGTTTTTTGAGGTTTTATGGGTTTTTAGAGTTTTTAGTGGGTTTTAGGGTTTTTATAAGTTTTTTAGGGTTTGTAGTTTTTAGGGTTTTTTATGGTTTTCAATGTTTTTTCAGTGTTTTTTGGGGAATTTATGTTTTTATGGTTTTTTATGAATTTTTAAGGATTTTTTAGTTTTGAGGGTTTTTTGGGTTTTTAGGGATTTTTCAGGGTTTTGTATTTTTCACTATTTTTAGTGTTTTTAGGGTTTTTCAGTGTTTTTAGGGTATTTTTTGGGTTTTAGTGTTTTTATTGAGTTTTTAGGGTTTTTGAGCTTTTTTAGATTTTTTAACGTTTCTAAGGGTTTTCATCGTTTTTAGAGATTTTTTTGGGTTTTATGAGTTTTTATGGATTTTTAGGGTTTATAAGGGTTTTAGCTGATTTTATGATTTTCATGGATTTTTTAGGGTTTTAGGGGTTTTAAGGGTTTTAAGGGTTTTGGGGTATTTTTAGGTGTTTTTATGGTTTTCGAAGGTTTTTAGGGTCTTTTGTATTTTTAGGGTTTTTTACTTTGGGGGGGGGGTTTGAGTTATTTTAGTGTTTTTAATATTCTTAGGGGTTTTAAGGGCAAGGAAGATGCAAGGGTCAGGCTATTCCCGACCCCCCCAAATTTATTAAAAAGAAAAAAGAGACACAGCAGACAAGGGAGGGGAGAGGTCAATCGACCCACACCCAAAAACCCTTAACGACCCAAGACAAAAGACCCAAAAAAGGAAAAAACAAGAACGAAAAAAGAAAACACACAAAACAAAGCAGCCACCACCACCATCCAGCATCAACCAGCATCCAGTAGCTCACAGCTAACCAACAACCAGCATCCAAACTCAAACAGCAATCCACATCCAGCAGCAGCACAACCATAAACCACAGCTTCAGCACCTCCCATCCAAGCAGCAACCAGCATCCAGAACCGCGAGCATCCAACATCACAGCACCACCAGCATCCAACATCACATAACCACCAGTGTCTAGTCTCACATAATCCAGCATCCAACACCTCCTCACCAAGGAGATCCACCATACGAAGCACCATCATCCAGCATTCACCAGCAAAGTACATCAACCAGCACCAAATAATACAACAGCCAACAACTCTCGATGCTCCCCACCCTACCACAGAGCTAATAACACACCACCAACACCCAAACCCAGGACCAGGCCGCAGAACCCAGCACCCAAAATACCGAATCCAGCTCCAGGAAATCGCCCCAGCAGAATCGCGTAGCAACACTAGACCACGCCTAAAATTCCCCAGAAAATCCAGTAACCAGAACCCGCAATGGCTCATGACCAGCACCGCAACCAAAGAACCATAGGTCTTAAGACTCAAAGACTTCCAAACAGAACCAACATCAACAGCGCGCAGCAAGGGCAGAATCATACGCACCTGAAAATGAAATTTCCGCACAAACCAATGCCAAGCCGCCATCATCTATGCCCCTTGCAACCCTTGAGCAGATCTAAGAGCCTCCATCACCACCTTACCGAAACTTGTAGAAGAACGAAGCAGCAAAACCGGAAAGATCGCCCGTCGTTGTGTCCAGAATCCGCATTGCCAGTGCACCATGCTCCATCGTTGATACTGCCGACTCCGTTGACCTTCCTGAGGTCCCAGATCTGCGAGGTCAACCCCAATACGCGATAGAAATCCATGAAGGAAGCCAACCGCCAATGAGCCTTCATCGCCACAAGCCAGATCAGAACAATCTGAGTCTGCAGCAACCTTGCCTCCCGGATCGTGGATCTCCACCGTCAGATCCGCAGGTCTTGAAACCCTAGAAACAGATTCTAGATCTGTCGATCCCGCACTACACCACTGCAGAAATCCGTCCATAGCGAAGCCAACAACGACCGAGAAACACCACCGGAGCCTAGATCTGTCAAGGATAAACCCCGACGCACGCAGACGCGCCTCCAGCCGCACGAAAACCGTGCCATCCACACCTCTGAAGGTCTTGAAAGCGTGATCCACAAGCCGCTTGAAGAAGTTCAAGAGCATAGATCCAAGCCAGTAAGAAGCCCCACCGCCAAAAACCGCATCTGCATCACACCTCACGGTCTTGAAAGGAGCAGTGAAGCCATCGGGAAGGGTTCTAGGAGGAGCTCTTGGGAAGCACGAAATCGGGAGAGAACCTGGAGAGAGCGGCGGCATCCTTCTTTTTCCTTCTTTAGGGGTTTTAAGGGGTTTCAAGGGTTTTTAGAGTTTTTAGTGGATTTTAGGGTTTTAGGGGGTTTTAGGGATTTTAAGTTTTTTTGGGGGTTTTTTGGGTTTTCAGGGTGTATTGCGTTTTTTTAGGGCTTTTAGGGCTTTTATAGGATTTTTATAGTTTTTAGGGTTTTTTGGGTTTTTTGGATTTTTGATATTTTTTTTGGTTTTCTATGGTTTTTATAGTTTTTAGTGTTTTTCAGGGTTTCTTGGGTCTTTTGTGTTTTTAGGGGTTTTTTTTTAGTTTTTTAGGGTTTTAATGAATTTCAAGTTTTTTAACACTTTTTACCATTTTTAGGTGTTTAAAATGTTTTTTGAGTTTTTAGTGGGATTTTAGTGTGTATGGGTTATAGGGTTTTTAATGTTTTTAGTCGTTTTTTTGGTTTTCATGGGCTTTTCACGGTTTTTAGGGTTTTTTAAGTATTTCAAGATTTTTAGGACTTTTTTAAGATTTTTATGGATTTTAGGGTTTTTAGGATTTTTTGGGATTTTGAGGGTTTCCCAGGATATTAAGAGTTTTTTGGGGGGATTTTAGGTTTTTTAGGGGTTTTAGGGCCTTTTTGGGGTTTTAGGGGTTTTTTTTGAGTTTTTAGGGATATAAAGTTTTTTTAAACTTTTTTACATTTTTAGGTGTTTTAAGGGTTTTTAGAGTTTTCAGTGGGTTTTAGGGTTTTTCCAAGTTTTTAGGCTTTTTAACATTTAGGGGTTTTGTGGTTTTCAGGGGATTTCAGGGTTTTTAGTGTTTGTTACGTTGTCAGAGATTTTTAGTTCTTTTTTAGGATTTTTATGATTTCTAAGGATTTAGGGATTTTGAAGGTTTTTACGGTTTTTCAAGTTTGTAGTGTTTTTATGTGTTTTATGGGTGTTTATGGTCTTTTGGATTTTTAGAGTTTATATATTTTAGGTTTTTTAGATTTTTTATTGTTTTTTGGGTTTTAAGGGTTTTTTGGGTTTTTAGTGGTTTTTAGTGGTTTTTACGGTTTTTATGGGTTTTAGGGTTTTTAAGGTTTCTACAGGTTTTTATGGTTTCAGAGGGTTTTTAGGGTTATTTAAATTTACAAGTACTTTTAGGGTTTTTTAGGATTTTTATGGGTTTTAGGGTTTTTAGGGTTTTTTAGTGTTTTTAGGGTTTCAAGGTTTTTAGGGTTTTTATGGTCTTTTGGGTTTTTAGGGGTTTTTGATTTTTTTAGAGTGGTTAAGGTTTTTTAGAGATTTTAATGTGTCATGGTTTTTAGGGGTTTTGAGTATGTTTAGAAATTTTAGCAGGTTATTAGGGTTTCTATGGGTTTTTAGGGTTTTTAAGGTTTTTAAGGGTTTTTATTGTTTTCATGGGCTTTTTTAGAGTTTTAGGGTCTTTTAAGTTTTTAAGGAGATTTAGATATTTTTAGGATTTTTATTGTTTTTAGATTTTTTATGGTTTTAGCGTTTTCACGATTTTTCTAAGTTTTTTTGGGTTTTTCAGGGTTTTAGCATCTTTTTTAGTTTTTAGGGGGGGTTTGAGTTTTTAAGGGTTTTAAGGTTTTTTATTGTTTTTAATGTTTTTAGGGGTTTTTAGGGTTTTAAGGGTTTTGTGATTTTTTTAGTGGTTTATGGTTTTTATAGGTGTTTAAGGTTTCTATTGTCACGACCCGACCCTACTCGGGCTTGAGCCGCAACTACCCCAAGCCCGCCTCCATAGGCCAGGGGCTGGCGACCAGCGCCGAAGTCACAATAACTCGTGAAGGCCTTTGCCTAAGTACCTGTACACACCCACGCAACCCACTCAATGCAGAAGTGCAGAGTAAAGGAAAAGACAAGTAAAGGGAAATTGCTATATATAAACCACAAAAGTGCATCAACCTCTAAACAGTACAAAGAAAGTGTTGAAGGTAAACTGGAAAAGGAAAGGGGAAAACACACGCCCAACCAGAAAAGGTCCATAACCCAACAACAGGTAAACAAAAGAAAAATAGCTTGAAGGGTCCCCCACCTGGAACCCGACTCCGACCACAATATGTGGTCCAAGCTCCCGGTCTCCTAAGCTCCTCTGACGTTACGACCAACTTGTCCGTCGTCGGCAAGGGCACACCAAGTGCGGGCAAAGCCCAAGTATGGGTGAGTATAAAAATACTCAGTAAGATACCCCGAAGGCTCGAGAGAGCAACAAAGGAGGTACTGAAAGGTGAGCAGTATATCGAACAGGGGAAAGTAAAGGAGTATAACTGAGAGTGCAGTAAAGAGTACAATAAGGAGTGTAGTAGTGTAATAGTAGAGAGTCCAGCTCAACCCAACAAGAGAAAGAAGGTAGACTTGTCCAAACACAAGGAGCTGGAAACGGTGAGAAGATGAACTTCTTGTCGAGTCTTCGCTACCTATAGCAGGAGCGTAGACTCGTCCAACCACGAGAAGCTAGACATGGAAAGTACGTGACATACTCTACGCGCCTTCGCCTCTCCTGGATGAGAGTAACCAAAACCCAAGAAGTGGGTACTGGACAAGGTATATACATATCCATATGCTCAATCAAGAAGCCTGAACAAGATCATAAGGATCTCCATCCCGTAGCTCAGCCCAAGAAAGTGAGTAGCCAACAGTCCCATAAGTAAACACCATCGATGCCCAGCATCTCACACGTCTGCCCCGAACTGCAAGCCAAGGGGCTCAAATCACTGCACCTTGATACTATCCGCTTTAGGCGGCACTAACTCGCCCTCATGAGTTTAGGTCGTGTCACAAGAATGTGTCTCGGTGGGGAAAGTTCCCCTCGTACTTGAGAGTTCTAAGGAACGTCAAACCACACCTTGTCACTGCCCTGCAGTCGAGATGTCTTCTCAAATTCAAGACATCACAACAATAACCTGTACAACCAAGGGTCCCGCTCCGGTAGTCACGAAGAAAAGCCATAGACTAGACTAGTAGAAAGGACTGAGTCTGAACAGCCAACGTGTGACCCACTGCCCAGCACTGCTGGAGGGTAAATCATAATAAAATATCGGGTGACCCACTACCCAGCCCTGATAGAGGTTAAACCCTAATACATCATCAGGCGACCCACTTCCCAGCCTTTCTGGAGAGTAAACGTAGAATAAGTCAACAGGCGACCCACTGCCCAACCCTGCTGGAGGGTAGACCCAGAAGAAGTTGACAGACGACTCATTGCCCAGCCCTGCTGGAGGGTAGACCTTGAACAAGGCGACATGTGACCCACTACCCAGCCCTGTTGGAGGGTAGACCCTCAAGAGTTGTGAGGGTGACCCACTGCCTAGTCTCTGCGGGAGGGTAAACCCTGAGAGGTCGTCGGGTGACCCACTCCCCAGTCTCTACTGGAGGGTAAACCCTAGAAGTGTTGGGTGACCCACTGCCCAATCTCTGCGGAAGGGTAAACCCTAGAAGTGTCGAGTGACCCACTGCCCAGTCTCTGCTGGATGGTAAACCCTAGAAGTGAATGAGCAACCCACTGCCCAGCCCCGCTGGAGGGTA
Source organism: Viscum album (assembly GCA_963277665.1). Classification (NCBI taxonomy): domain Eukaryota; kingdom Viridiplantae; phylum Streptophyta; class Magnoliopsida; order Santalales; family Viscaceae; genus Viscum; species Viscum album. The sequence goes on along the minus strand of OY728141.1, from coordinate 1,886,473,858 downwards.
AACCCGAAACTACTCTGGACATCCCTACTGGAAACAACTTCCTGGGTAGAGGATCGGTGCTAGCGTAAAGTATTGCTCACACCGAATCCACAAGAACTCTACCAGGGAACACAAAGCAACTCTACCGGCCAAACCATCGAGAACAAAACCAGGGGGAAACTCAACCCTGCTAGTCCACAAACAAGAACAGAACCAGGGGAACTCAACCCTGCTGGTCGAACAAACGAGAACAGAAGGACCCTCTACGTCACGAGAGGTCAAAGGTACGCAAAGCAGAACACGACACACACATGGGGCCCACACAACGTGTGGCCCCAAGTCAACTCCAACCAAGCGGACAGATATTCTCAGGTACAAACAACCACTTGTACCTCCAAGCGTTCTCGTATACTCCCAGAGTATACCACATTTCCAGCCCAAAGGCTATCGTGCACAAGGCACTCAGCGTCAACGTGAAGGGAGTAAACGTAACAACTCCAACTTGCCACCTCAACGGCTGAGGCATGACCAACTACATCTCTTCAAGCATTTAATTCCCTCACACGGGAGTGCATGTGATCACATGCCAAGGGTCCGCTACAAACACAGTAGGACGAACCACCACTGGAACACCTTTCATATTTCCACATTTAATAAGATCACGTAAGTGGCTCCGCTCACGCGAACTGATTACCCCTTTGTAATCCTTGTGGAAAAACATGCGAGATAGACTACTTACTCGCCTCAAACGGATATCCGACGGAAAAGTCACCAACACCGCTTTACGCCCGAACGACGTCCCGTGATCCCGAGCCTTGGCCCTGGAAACAGTCGGGTGCATCACACCATTGCGATCCCCTTAGGAAAACATGTCAAAAGGACTGCTCACTTGAGTGGAATGGATATCCGGAGAAAAATATGCATTCCGACATACCGAACATGAGCAGTGCTGCGTGGGACCCAGATCCCATTCCCGAAATGCTGCCAACGGATCACATCCTTGCGATCCTCTCGGAAAAGTACACAAGATGGATTATTCACTTGTCCAAAACGGACACCTGTTGATAAAGCTGAAAATCACCGCCAACTCCCAAAATGGCCCTCGTGGGGCCCTCACCAACATGCTGAATTAAAGCGGGCGGATTGCACCATTGCAATGCCCTCGTAAAAGCACCCAAGATCGACTACTCGCACGCCCCGAACGTACGTCCGATGAAAAAAGTTACAAAACGTTGCTCGCAGCTCAAAAGACGGGCCGTGGAGCCCACGCATCAACTCCAGCTTCAATGCCCGAAACCACACTGGAAACCTTCGCCTCAACACCAGGGTCCCAACGCCGCTGACGGCACTTAGAATGGATGTCGGATGCGTCTGTGCCGCTCAAAACACGAACCCCCGGAAAAACGCCCATCCACTTAAGGGTCGTGTCGCGCCACCAAACCCCTCGCATCAGGAATTAAAAATTCTCAAGACCATCTCAAAATGCTCGTCTCGATGCCAGGAAGGCACTACCGTAGACGGCAAGCAAAACAGACGCCCGTAGCGGAAATTACGGGCGTTCGAGTCGAGGGGGCAAAGCCCCTTGGGTTGGACCGGCCGGGGCCGGCCGGTCCACCCGGCCTGGGCCGGCCCGAGGTTTGGCCACGCGGGCCCGACCACGGACCCGGTCCATGCATAGATTGGCCATGAGGGCCGGTCGTTCTCTCCACGTGAAGACCCGTCGAAGGCGGGTCGTTATTCCCCCGCGGGGTCGCTCGCCGCGACCCCGATCTTCCGTCGCGCCTTGGCGAGCACCGCCTCGCCCGCCTAAGGCCGCCCCGCCAGCCACCGAAGCCAAACGTCCCGCTACCATGCTTTTCGCCTGAGCCAAGGTCGCCGCCGCTGCTGGAGCTCGCCGGACCACCGCTGGAACCCCCCCAAATCCGGCCGGAAAGCTCCAAAACCACCGGAACTTCGACGGACCACCTCGGACTCGTCGGGACTCGGAATTTCGATCCGAAAGAACCGTTGGGAAGATCAAATCGGGATCTAAATAAATATGGACTTATCTCGATGATTTGGAAGCAATTATATGCATAAAATCTAGCTTGAAAGAAGGGTGAATAAATTAAAATGCAAAACGTAAACTCCTACCTGCAGGAGCGTAGCTCGAAGCTTCTTGGTCAATCCGTGTTTCGCCGCCGTTGCTTCCGCCTTGATAGGAGGAAGAGGAGGAGGAGGAGGAGGTTGAGAGGGAATGTGGGTTTCTCCAAGGGGAGGAAATGGGGAAGGAGAGGGGATGAATGGATTAAATAAAGAAAATTAATTAATCCCTTAATTAATTAAAAACTCAACCCGAATTAAATCCGCGTCTGAAACCCCAAACGCAGTGAAAGTTAGGTCGCGCCTAGGGTAAACACCACCTCCTGAGCACAATGGAGGTCTTGGAATATTAATCCGAGGCTCCGTTCGAAAGTTATTAAACTCAACGCCCGAGGCCTCCATGGGTAAACGGAACGTTCCGGACTCAACGGTGCCCTCGGTTTTCCAATACAAGCCATAGTTTAATACATACTTGAGTTAATCCATTAACCAAATAAATTAATTATTTTAATTATCCGTTTAACGTTCCGTTAACGGGTGAGGGGTCCAAACGTCCCGCGCCGACATGATTTATGTCATTCCTAGGGTAAACACCTCATTTCGGACCCATCCGTACTCTCATATTTCTGATACAGATCACCATTTAGGAGTTATTCTATTTATTTGGTGTGCCCAGTGTGAACGCATTGAAAAAAATAATTTCGGCCACACTGGGGCTCGGAATCGCATGTCGTCTGAAGGCGCTGCTCTGGAATAATATCAAGAATATTCCAAAGTCTTTTATATCAAAAAACATGGTTCTTACATCATTCCCTCCTTCAAGATTTTCATCCCTGAAAAGAAAAACTAGAGAACAACTCAGGGTACTAAGCCCGCACCTGGCTCTTCTGTACCCAGAAGAACTCTCGCACAGTCCTACGTCTCGCACAAGAACCAAGGATTGATCCGTTCACGTGAGGTCTGCCCTCACCGATGACCTGCAAAGGGGCATGCACGCATCTTCTCAGGTAAGTCACGCGGGAGACGTCGTGCTCCCACTCCTGACTTTGGGGTTAGGGCAAGGCGGTAGGGAACCTCCCCATACCTTTTCACGGTCTCAAATGACCCGAAGGCCCTCAGGGGTAGCTCACCTCCCCACCCGAACTCCTACGTCGCACGCCGCGACAGGAATCACTGCTTGGACCTGGGACAAAGCCCGATGATTCCCTCCTTCAGAATATCTATATGGTGAAACACCCAAGGATATCTATTCATGCAAAGTTTCACAGTCGATGTCCCACAGCCAAGACCCTCTTACACACTCGAAAGCGAAGGAGTCAACACCATCGACTAAAGAAAAGGTCCTACGCCTTTTTACATTACCAACACAGGGTTACACCGACGCCCCGTGCCACCCTGGTAACCCTTCAAACAAGGAGAAGAGAGAAAATTATTTTACACACAGAGTCTAACAATTCTATTTTCAAAAAGTAGAAGAGCTGTAGAGTGTACCTCTTATCACCTCATGCTCTACAGGATCGTATACATCCAAAGCTCACGGCTATCCGCGGTCCCAATTGTCAGCTCCCATAGCCTGACGTGGACCACCTGGTGGTGATGGTAAGACCTCGTAAAGTCTTCCCCCACTACCAGCTCCTCCCGCTCCGCTACTAGCACCACCTCTCAGGGCGCTACCCCGATCACGACACTGCCTCTGTCACGGTGGTGCACCTGCTGTCTGCCCGATATTCTCTGCATGCCTGGTCGGGCAGTCTCGCACCAGGTGACCTTGCTCGTTGCAAGTATAGCACCGGCGTTCTTCGGGCTGCCCTGGTGCCCTCTGGCGCCACTGTGGTGTACGACCACACCCCTGAGTCCGGTTGTCAGAAAGCCACCTGCGTCGAGTTTTTGCTTGCCGACGCCCGCTAGCTGCGGCACACGTCTCGGCTCCATCGTGCCTGTTGCCACCACCAACTGTAGAACGCGACATGAAGCTTTCTGTCACCAGCACCTACTCTAGCACCCCGGTATAAGTGGGAATTCCCTAGGGTACAATGATAGCACGAAACCTTTGGCGGAGACCCCGCTCAAACTTCTGCGCTCGGATGTTGTCATCATGGACCAAGTCCGAGTAAAATCATGCACGGTCTGCGAATCTAGCCGCGTACTCGGCCACCGTCATCCCTCCCTGCTGAAACTGCAGTAGCTCCTGAATCCAAATGGAGCGTAAGCAGAAGGGGAAAAACTTCTCATGAAACAACAATTGAAAGTCGCCCGATGAAAGTGACATCTCTCCAAGAAACTAAGTCACCAGACTCCACCAACGCCAAGCTGCTCCGCAAAAAAGGTTGGCAGCCAAAGCCAACATAAGATCTGTCGGCATCTGCACAAGCCTGAAAAGACGAACCACTGTCTCTAGCAAAACCTCTACTCCTGAGGGTCTGGCTCACCACTGAACCTTAGCAGTCTCTGCCGCTGGGACTCACGGTGCGCGGTCAACCTGCGCTCAAGCTCAGCCTGCTCTACTGAAGATGTCTGCTAATCAACAGGTAGGGGTGCTGCTACCAGCCCACCCAAAGAAAGGGGCTCGCATGATGGGTCCTGGACTAAGGCCTCATAGCTCACAGGGTCGTCGTCATGAACCAAAGTTGGTATCCTGGATGGCTGTCTTTGTGGAGACATCCTGAATATTATCAAGTAGTGTCGCGGTCAGATGAGCATATATGTATACAACTGTAACAACAATGTGAAGGTGGCTCAAGAAGGACAGTCAAGACTCAATCCTATGTGATGCACAAACCAATTTTTCCCTGTAAGATGTGTCTCAGCATGCCGAGTCTACAAGCGGGTTATCAAGGTACTGGTGAATGGATACGTCGGCCGCCGTACCATCACTGGACTCCCTGGCCTGAGTGCCACTCTTGAGACACATTGACACCGTTGCCCTAAATCCCATCCAATTCCTTTTTAGGGACGTACGAACAGTGTCCCAAGGAACAAACCACCTATGATATCACTTTGTCATGACCCGACCCTACCCTGGCTCGAGACGCAACTACCCCAAGCCCGCCTCCATAGGCCAGGGGCTAGTGACCAGCGCCGAAGGCACAATAACTCAGGGAGGCCTTTGCCTAAGTACCTGTACACACACACGTAGCCCACTCAATGTAGAAGTGAAGAGTAAAGGAAAAGACAAGTAAAGTAAAGGGAAACTGCTATATATAAACCACAAAAGTGCATCGACCTCTAAACTGTACAAAGCAAGTGCTGAAGGTAAACTGGAAAAGGAAAGGGGCAAACACGTGCCCAACCAGAAAAGGTGCCACAACCTAGCAATAGGTGAACAAAAGAAAAACAGCTAGAAGGGTCCCCCACCTGGAACCCAAATCGGACCACCGCACATGGTCCAAGCTCCCGATCTCCTGAGTTCCTCTGACATCACGACCAACCTGTCTGTCGTCTGCAAGAGCACACCAAGTGCGGGCAAAGACCAAGTAGGGGTGAGTATAAAAATACTCAGTAAGATACCTCGAAGGCTCTAGGGAGCAACAAAGGAGGTACGAAAGAGTGAGCAGTAGATCCAACAAGGGAATGTAAAGGAGTACAACCGAGAGTCTAGTAAAGAGTACAACAAGGAGTGTAGTAGAGTAACAGTAGAGAGTCTAGCTCAACCCAACAACAGAAAGGAGGTAGACTCATCCAGACACAAGGAGCTAGAAACGGTGAGAAGATGAACTTCTCGTCGAGTCTTCGCTACATATAGTAGGAGAGTAGACTCGTCCAACCACGAGAAGCTAGACACGGAAAGCACATGGCATACCCCGCGCGTCTTCGCCTCTCCTGGAAGGAGAGTAACTAAAACCCAAGAAGTGGGTACTGGAACAAGGTATATACATATCCATAGGCTCAATAAAGAAGCCTGAACAAGATAGTAAGGGGATCTCCATCCCGTAGCTCAGCCCAAGAAAGTGAGTAGCCAACAGTCCCAGAACTAAACACCATCGACGCCCAGCATCCCGCACGTCTGCCCCGAACTGCAAGCTAAGGGGCTCAAATCACCGCACCTTGATACTATCCGCTTTGGGCGGCACTGACTCGCCCTCACGGTTTTAGGTCGCATTGCAAGGACGCGTCTTGGTGGGGAAAGCGCCCCTCATACTTGAGAGTTCTGGGGAACGTCAAACCACACCTCGTCACTGCCCTACAGTCGAGAGGTCTTCTCAAATTCAAGCCATCATAGCAATAAACCGTAAAACCAAGGGTCCCCCTCCGGTAGTCACAGAGAAAAGCTACAAACTAGCTTGTATAAAGGACTGAGTCTGAATAGCCAACGGGTGACCCACTACCCAGCCCTGTTGGATGGTAAAGCATAATAAAATATCGGGTGACCCACTGCCCAACCCTGATGGAGGTTAAACCCTAATACATCATCAGGCGACCCACTGCCCAGCCCTATTGGAGGGTAAACCTGGAATAAGTCAACAGGCGACCCACTGCCCAGCCTTGCTAGAGGGTAGACCCAGAATAAGTTGACAGGCGACCCACTACCCAGCACTGCTGGAGGGTAGACCTAAAACAAGACGACGAGCGACCCACTGCCCAGCCCTGCTAGAGGGTAGACCCTCAAGAGTCATCGGGTGACCCACTGCCTAGTCTCTGCTAGAGGGTAAACTTTGAGAGGTCGTCGGGTGACCCACTGCCCAGTCTCTACTGGAGGGTAAACCCTAGAAGTGTTGGGTGACCCACTGCCCAGTCTCTACTTGAGGGTAATCCCTAGAAGTGAATGAGCAACCCACTGCCCAGCCTCACTGGAGGGTAAACCCGAAACTGCTCTGGTCATCCCTACTGGAAACAACCTCCTGAGTAGAGGATCGGTGCTCGCTTAAAGTATTGGTCACACCGAGTCCACAAGAACTCTACCAGGGAACACAAAGCAACTATGTCGGCCAAACCATCGAGAACAAAACCAGTGGGAAACTCAACCCTATTAGTCCACAAATGAGAATAGAACCAGGGGAACTCAAACCTACTGGTTGAACAAACGAGAACAGAAGGACCCTCTACGTCGCAGGAGGTCAAAGGTGTGCAAAGAAGAATGCGGCACACACATGGGGCCCACACAACGTGTGGCCCCAAGTCAACTCCAACCAAGAGTACAAATGTTCTCAGGTACAAACAACCACCTGTACCTCCAAGCGTTCTTGCATACTCCTAGAGTATACCATATTTTCAGCCTAAAGGCTATCGTGCACACGACACTCAGCGTCAACGCGAAGGGCGTAAACGTAACAACTCCAACTTGCCACCTCAGCGGCTGAGGCAAGACCAACTACATCTCTTCAAGAATTTACTTCCCTCACATGGGAGTGCACGCGATCACATGCCAAGGATCCGCTACAAACACAGTAGGACGAACCACCACCAGAGCACCTTTCATATTTCCACATTTAATAAGATCACGTAAGTGGCTCCACTCACGCGAACTAATTACCCCATTGTAATCCATGTGGAAAAACACGCAAGATAAACTACTTACTCACCTCAAACAGATATCTGACGGAAAAGTCGCCAACACCGCTTTACGCCCAAACGGCGTCCCGTGATCCCAAGCCTCGGCCCCAAAAACAGTCGGGCGCATCGCACCATTGCGATCCCCTCGGGAAAACATGTCAAAAGGAATGCTCACTTGAGTTGAACGGATATCCGGAGAAAAAGATGCATTCTGACATACCGAACATGAGCGATACCGCGTGGAACCCGCATCCCGGTCTTGAAACGCTTCCAACGGATCGCACTGTTGCGATCCTCTCGGAAAAGTACACAAGATGGACTATTCACTTGTCCAAAACGGACACCCGGTGATAAAGCTGGAAATCACCGCCAACTCCCAAAACGGCCCTCGTGGGGCCCACACCAGTGTGCTGAATTAAAGCGGGTGGATTGCGCCATTGCAATACCCTCGGAAAAACACCCAAGATTGACTACTCGCACGCCCCGAACGGACGTCCGATGAAAAAGTTACAAAACGCTGCTCGTAGCTCAACAGACGGGCCATGGGGCCCACGCCTCAACTCCAGCTTCAACGCTCGAAACCACACTGGAAAACTTCGCCTCGGCACCAGGGTCCCAACGCCGCTAACGATGCTCAAAACGGGCGTCGGATGCGTCCGCGCCGCTCAAAACACGAACCCCCGGAAAAACGTCTGTCCACTTAACGGTCATGTCGTGCGCCGCGACCCCGGTCTTCTGTCGCGCCCCGGCGAGCGCCGCCTCGCCCGCCTAAGGCCGTTGCGCCAGCCGCCGAAGCCGAACGCCCCGCCGCCACGCCATCCACCTGAGCCAAGGCCGCCGCCGCTGGAGCTCGCCGCTGCCACTAGAGCTCGCCGGACCACCGCTGGAACCCCCCAAATCTGGCCAGAAAGCTCCAAAACCACCGGAACTTCGACGGACCACCCCGGACTTGTCGGGACTCAGAATTTCAATCTGAAAGAACCGTTGGGAAGCTCAAATTGGGATATACACAAATATGGGCTTCGATCGATGATCAGACAAAAATTAGATGAATAAAATCGAGCTTGAAAGAAGGGTGCATAAATTAAAATGCAAAACGTTAACTCCTACCTATAGGGGCGTAGCCCGAAGCTTCTCGGTCGATCCGCGCTTCACCGTCGTTGCTTCCGCCTTGATCAGAGGAAGAGGATGAGGATGAGGTTGAGAGGGAAGGTGGGTTTCTCCAGGGGGAGGAAATTGGGAAGGAGAGGGGATGAAGGGATTGAATAAAGAAAATTAATTAATCCCTTAATTAATTAAAAACTCAACCCGAAATAAATCCGCGTCCGAAACCCCAAATGCAGTGAAAGTTAGGTCGCTCCTAGGGTAAACACCACCTCCCAAGAACAACCGAGGTCTCATAATTTTAATCTGAGGCTCCGTTAGATAGTTATTAAACTCAACGCCCAAGGCAGCCAAATTACAAAAACGCCCCTGGGGCCATTTTTCACAGACGGCCCACGCCCGTGAAAACTACACCCCTCCTAAGGTAAACGACACGTTCCAGACTCAAAGGTGTCCTCGGTTTTCCATACAAGCTACCGTTTAAGAGATAATTGAGTTAATCCATTAAACGAATAAATTAATTATTTTAATTATCCGTTTAACGTTCTGTTAACGGGTGAGGGGTCCAAATGTCCCGCGCCGACATGATTTATGTCGTTCCTAGGGCAAACACCTCATTTCGGACCCATCCATACTCTCATATATCTAATACGGATCACCGTTTAGGAGTTATCCTATTTATTTTGCGTGCGTAGTGTGAACGCACTGAAACAAATAATTCCGGCCACACCGGGGCTCGGAATCACACGACATCTGAAGGCGCTGCTCTGGAATAATATCAAGAATATTCCAAATTCTTTTATAGCCAAAAACCGGATTCTTACATCTATGGTTTTTTCAGGTGTTTATGGTTTTCAGGGGTTTTAAAGGTTTTTAGTGTTTTTCATGTTTTCATGATTTTTTTGGGCTTTTTATGATTTTTTTGGTTTTTAGGGGTTTAGGGATATTGAAGGTTTTTTGGGTTGTTTATGGTTTTTAAAGGTTTTCAGGTTTTTTTGGGACTTTTGGGGATTTTAGGGTTTTATTGTGATTTTTTAGGGGGTTTTAAGGTTTTTTGAGTTTTTAATATATTTTTACATTTTTAGGGATTTTAGGGGGTTTTAGAGATTATAGTTGTTTTATGAATTTTACAGGTTCTTAGGGTTTTTTAATGTTTCTAGAGATTTTTATGGATTTCATAGGTTTTTAGTGTTTTTTGAGTTTTTTACATTTATAAGGATTTTTTGGATTTTTTGGATTTTTATGGTTTTTAGGATTTTTTGGGATTTTGAGGGTTTTTAGGGTTTTTCACAGTTTTTAGAGTCTTTTTGGGTTTCTTGGGGTTTTTGGAGTTTTTTAGGGGTTTTAAGGTTTTTAGTGGTTTTTAACTTTTTAGGGGTTTTAAGGGTTTTTAGTGTGTTTTTAAGGGTTTTAGAGTTTTTATGGTTTTTAGTGGTTTTTATGGTGTTCAGGGGATTTTCAGGGTATTTGGGGTTTTTTATGTTTTCAACGATTTTTAGATATTTTTAGTATTTTTATGCTTTAGGGGTTTTACGATTTTTTGGGATTTTGAGAGTTTTCAATTTTTTTCTAGGTGTTTAAGGGTTTTAGGGTTTTTTATATGTTTTAGGTCCTTTTGGGGTTTTATGGATATTTGGGGTTTTTGTGGTTTTTTATGTCATTAGGGGTTTTAGGGTTTTTAGGGGTTTTCAACATTTTTTTTAGTTTTTATGGTTTTTAGGGTCTTTTAGGTGTTTAGGAGTTTTGTGTTTTTTTGGGTTTTTTAGAGTTTTTTAATGTTTTTTTTTTGGTTTTGAGGGTTTTTAAAGTTACCAGGAGGTTTTTAGGTTTTTATGGGGGTTTAAGGTTTTTTTACGCTCTTTTGGGGTTTTTATTGGTTTCAAGGGTTTTTTAGGATTTTTAAGGGTTTTATGTTTCCATAAATTCTTCGGGATTCTTTAGGATTTTATGGTTTTTATAGTTTTTATATTTTTATGGATTTTGAGGGGTTTTCATGTTTTTTAGGGGATTTAGGGGTTTTCATGTTTATTAAGATCCTTTTGGGTTTGGGGGGGGTGAGTTTTTTTCGGTTTTTAACATTTTTATAGTTTTTAACATCTTTATCATTTTTGGGTTTTAAATTTTTCTTAGATTTTTTATCAGGTTTTTAGGGTTTCATGGTGTTTTAGTGATTTTAAGGTTTTTAGGGGTTTTATGGTTTTAAATATTTTTTCAAGGTTTTTACATTTTTTGGGATTTTTTGTGATTCTTTAGATTTTTATGGATTTTAGGGTTTTTAGGGTCATTAGTGATTTGGATGGATTTTAGGGGTCTTCATGGTTTTTAGTGTTTTTCAAAGATTTGAGATATTTTTGGGATTTTAGGGTTTTTAGGGTCATTAGTGATTTGGATGGATTTTAGGGGTCTTCATGGTTTTTAGTGTTTTTCAAAGATTTGAGATATTTTTGGGATTTTAGGGTTTTTTTTAGTATTTTCGAGTTTTTTAGGTTTTTAGTCTCTTTTAACTTTTTAGGTGTTTTTAGGGTTTTTATATTTTTTTTATTGGTTTTTAGGGGTTTTAATGGTTTTAGGTGTTTTTATGGTTTTTATGGGATTTTTAGTTTTTTTAGTATTCTTTACGTTTTCAGAGATTTTTATAGGGTTTTTAGGATTTTTATGGTTTTTAGGGTTTTTAGGGATTTCGAGGGTTTTTCGGGTTTTCATATTTTTTTAGTTTTTTTGGGTTTTAAAGGGTTTTGGGGTTTTTTAACATTTTTATGTGTTTTGAGGAATTTTATAGTTTTTAGTGGGTTTTAGAGCTTTTCCGCTTTTCATGTTTTTTATGGTTTTTAAGTGGTTTTATGGATTTTAGGGGGTTTTTAAGGTTTTTTGGTTTTTTTCGTTTTCATGGAATTTAATCCATTTTTTTGGATTTTTATGGTTTTTAGGTTTTTTATGGTTTTTAGGGATTTTGAGGGTTTTAGGGTTTTTTGAGTTTTTAAGGGGTTTAAATGTTTTTTAGACTTTTTTAAAGTTTTCTATGGTTTTTAGGTGTTTAAAGGGTTTTTAGATTTTTTAGTGGGTTTTTAGTGGTTTTATGGATTTTTTAAGGTTTTTAGAGGTTTTTATTGTTTTCAGGGGGTTTCCAGGGTTTTAGGGTTTTTTACATTTTTGAGGTTTTTTAGGATTTTTATGGTTTTTAGGGGTTTTTATGGTTTTAAGGTATTTTGAGGCATTTCATGATATTTAAGGGTTTTTAGGGTTTTTGGTGTTTTCAGGGTATCTAGGGTCTTTTTTGCATTTTTAGGGTTATTTTGAGTTTTTAGGGATTTAAATATTTTTTAGAGTTTTATTATTTTATGATATTTAAGGATTTTTAGAATTTTTAGGGGTTTAGGGTTTTTAAGGGTTTTAAGGTTTTTAAGGTTTTAGGTATTTTTATAGATTTTAGGGATTTTTTAGGGTTTTAGGTTTTTTTACATTTTTTGAGATTTTTGTGGATTTTTTCTGATTTTTATGGTTTTAGTGTTTTTAGGGTTTTTAGGTATTTTGATGGCTTTTAGGGTTTTTCAAAGTTTTTTATGGTTTTTTGGGTTTTTGGGTTTTTAGGATTTTGAGGGGTGTTCAGTATTTTTTAGGGTTTTTAGTATTTTTAGGTTTTTAGGGTCATTTTGGTTTTTACAGGGTTTTTTAGTTTTTAGTGATTTTAAGGTTTTTAGAGTTTTTAACATTTTTAGAGGCAAGGAAGATGCGAGGGTCGGGCTATTCCGGGCCCCCCCAAATTTATTAGAAAGAAGAAAAGAGACACAACAGACAAGGGAGGGGAGGGGTCAAATGACCCACAACCAAAAACCCTTAACGACGCAAGACAAAAGACCCCCCAAAAAAGAAAAATCAAGTACGAAAAAAAACAAAACACACAAAGAAAAGTTGCCACCACCATTATCTAGCATCAACCAGCATCCAACAGCTCACAGCTAACCAACGACCAGCATCCAAACTCAAACAGAAAACAACATCCAGCAGCAGCGCGACCATAAACTGTAGCTTCAGCACCTCCCATCCAAGCAGCAATGATAACCAGCATCCACTTCGAGCCTCAACCAAACCGGCTTCATTACCTCGCAACAGAACATCAACCATTTCCAAGCAACAACATTCAAAGACCAGCGCTCACAACGAAACACAACAAAACCAACCACCAGGAGACCACCAATTTCCCCCAACATCATCACCCCACATCAACACCAACAACGAGCACCAGCAGTAAACCACCACTAAACAGCCCCCAGCGACCGCCCCCAGCACCAACCCATAGCACCCAAGTGCGTATCCATGAGCATCCGCACAACCCATCGACGTAGCTCTTAGTAACCAGCTTCTCAGCTTCCAACAATCATTATCACAACCAAAACCAAATTCAAGCAACCAGCCACACAGTTTCCAGCATCCAGTACACCAAACCATTTGCATCCATTTACGCCCAACATCACAACCATCACCATACAACCACCAACATCCACATCTCCCATTAATATTGTCAATCAGCCCCAACAAATCACCACCAATGAAGCCATAACCAGCAAAACAATCATAGCAACAAGAACAGAAAAAGAGCCACACGATTCCACAGACCAAAATGGAATCCAGATTGCAGACCATCTTGAACGGACCACCATTAGCATCAAAAAGGAGAGATCAAACACACACCTGAATCTTCAAAGTGTGAAGCCGAGCAAGTCCAATGCGCAGGGAACACCATTCGAAGACCAGCATCAAATGCATCTCGCCAAACCTCGCCGACCGAAGAAATATGAACAACGACCCAGACCTTACTCCACACGAATTTAGGACCGCCGATCCAGTCTCAGAACGCAGAAAGCAGGGAACCGCCACCACCTTGACTTCACACCCTCCTCTCATCAGATCCCACCGTAGAAGAACAGATCTAGCCTTGACAAACCAGAACCCACCAAAATCTGGCCGCCAAGAACTCGATCTGGCAGCAGCGAACCAGAAAACTCCGCCCTGCACTTGATGTCGCCACCCATCGCACAACACAATGGCCTCAAGGTCGAACTGCCACCATCCCGAATGAAACCGCCACAACCGAGGGTTGACAAAGAGGGCCGAAATCACCCATACCTGCCTTCACCACAAAGCCTCCAGGGGAGATGTGATCTGCCATCGAAGGACCATGCTGAAAACCCTAGGGAGGGGAAGAACGCGAGAGCACCAGCCGGGAGAGAAAGCCGCCATCTTTTTAACGTTTTTAGAGGTTTTAAGGGTTTTTAGAATTTTTAGTGGGTTTTAGGGTGTTGATGGGTTTTTAGGGGTTTTATGGGTTTTAGGGGCTTTTAAGGGGGTTTTAGGGTTTTTTTATGTTTTCATGAATTTTTAGGGATTTTTAGGATTTTTATGGTTTTTAGTGTTTCTTAGAGTTTTTATGGATTTTGAGGGGTTTTGGGGGGTTTTATGGGGTTTTACTGTCTTTTGAGGTTTTATGTTTTTTATGTGTTTTTAGAGTTTTTAATATTTTTGGGGGTTTAAAGGGGTTTTAGAGCTTTTAGTGGGGTTTGGGGGGTTTTAGGGATCTATAAGGATTTTAATGGTTTTAGGGGGTTTTATTGTTTTCAAATTTTTTTTGGGGTTTTTACAGTTTTCTATGTTTTCATGGTTTTTTAGGGCTTTATTAGGATTTTTATGGGTTTTAAGGGTTTTTAGGGGTTTTAGAGATTTTGAGGGGTTTTTTGGGGTTTTTTGGGTTTTAGGATTTTGTAACGTTTTTTAGGGTTTATAAGCTTTTTTATATTTTTTAAAGTCTTTATAGGTTTTAAGGATTTGTAGAGTTTTTAGTGGTTTTAGGGTTTTATTGGTTTTTAGGGGTCTTTTGGTTTTCAGTGGCTTTTCAGGCTTTTTCAGTTTTCTTTACATTTTTAGGGATTTTTAGGGGGGGTTTTAGTATTCTTATGGTTTTTAGGGTTTTTAGGGATTTTGAGGGTTTTAGTGTTTTCTGGATTTATAGGGGTTTTTAGGGTTTTAGGTTCTTTTGGGTTTTTAGGGGTTTTTTTTACTTTTTTAGGGTTTTTAAGTATTTTAGAATTTTTTAAATTTTTTGCGGCTTAAAGGGTTTTCAGTGTTTTTAGTGGTTTTTAGGGTTTTCATGGGTTTTTAGGGGTTTAGGGTTTTTAAGGGATTTAGGGTTTTTAAGGTTTTAGGAATTTCTATATATTTTAGGGATTTTCAGGGTTTTAGGTTTTTTTTACATTTTTTAAGATTTTTATGGATTTTTTCGGATTTTTATGGTTTTAGTGTTTTTAGGGTTTTAGGTATTTTGATGGCTTTTAGCGTTTTTCAATGTTTTTTATGGTTTTTTGGTTTTTTTGGGTTTTTAGGATTTTTTGATTTTTTAGGGGTTTTAATGTTTTTTTGAGTTTTTAAATGTTTTTATGGGGTTTTATGTTTTTTTAAAAAATTGGGTTTTTTATAGTTTTTAGGGGGGTTTTAGGCTTTTTAGAAGTTTTTATGTTTTCAAGGATTTTATGGGGTTTTAATATTTTTATGTTTTTTATTGTTTTTGTGGATTTTGTGGGTTTTTAGGGGTTTTCAGGGCTTTTTAGGGTTTTTAGGTTTTTTCAGGGCTTTAGCTTCTCTTTGGGTTTTTAGGGTTTTTTGAGTTATTTAGCGGTTTTAAGGTTTTTAATATTTTTAAAGTTTTTAAGAGTTCTAGGGGTTTTTTGAGTTCTTAGTGGTTTTTAGGGGTTTTAGGGTTTTTAGGGTTTTCTATGTTTTTAGGGGTTTTTATGTTTTTAGGGATTTTTAGTGTTTAGAAGGTTTTTAACATTTTGATGGTTTTTAGGGACTTTTAGAGATTTCTATGGTTTTTAGGGTTTTTTATGGTTTTTAGAGATTTTGAGGGGTGTTCAGTTTTTTTTAGGGTTTTTAGTATTTTTAGGGTTTTAGGGTCCTTTGGGTTTTTACATGGTTTTTTAGTTTTTAGTGATTTTAAGGTTTTTAGAGTTTTTAACGTTTTTAGGGGTTTTAAGGGTTTTTCGAATTTTTAGTGGTTTTTAGGGTGTTGATGGGTTTTTAGGGGTTTTAGGGGCTTTTAAGGGGGTTTTAGGGTTTTTTTATGTTTTCATGAATTTTTAGGGCTTTTTAGGATTTTTATGGTTTTTAGGGTTTTTTAGAGTTTTTATGGATTTTCCGGGGTTTTTGGGGGTTTTAAGGGGTTTTACAGTCTTTTGAAGTTTTATGTTTTTTATGTTTTTTATGTGTTTTTAGAGTTTTTAATATTTTTGTGGGTTTAAAGGGGTTTTAGAGTTTTTAGTGGGGTTTGGGGGGGTTTTATGGATTTATAAGGATTTTAATGGTTTTAGGGGGTTTTATTGTTTTCAGATTTTTTTCAGGGATTTTACAGTTTTTTATGTATTCATGGTTGTTTAGGGATTTATTAGAATTTTTATGGGTTTTAAGGGTTTTTTGGGATTTTAGTGGTTTTAGAGAGTTTGAGGGGGTTTTAGGGGTTTTTTGGGTTTTAGGATTTTGTAACGTTTTTTAGGGTTTTTAATCTTTTTTAGTTTTTTTAAAGTCTTTATAGGTTTTAAGGATTTGTACACTTTTTAGTGGTTTTTGGGTTTTATGGGTTTTTAGGGGTCTTTTTGGTTTTCAGTGGCTTTTCAGGATTTTTAAGTTTTTTTTACATTTTCAGGGATTTTTAGGGGGGTTTTAGTATTCTTATGGTTTTTAGGGTTTTTAGGGCTTTTGAGGGTTTTAGTGTTTTCTGGGGTTATAGGGGTTTTTAGGGTTTTAGGTTCTTTTGGGTTTTTTGGTTTTTTTTACTTTTTTAGGGTTTTTAAGTATTTTAAATTTTTTTAACTTTTTTGCGTCTTAAAGGGTTTTTAGTGTTTTTAGTGGTTTTTAGTGGGTTTTAGGGGTTTTTAGGGTTTTCATGGGTTTTTAGGGGTTTTTTGGGTCTTTCACATCTTCAAGTATTTTTAGGGATTTGTTAGATTGTTTATGGTTTTTTGGGTTTTTTTAAAATTTTGTTGTGTTTTAAATATTTTTTAGAGTTTTTAACCTTGTTAGGGGTTTTAAGGGGTTTTAGAGTTTTAAGTGGGTTTTATGGGTTTTATGGGTTTTTAAGGTTTTTATAGTTTTTAGGGAATTTTATTTTTTTCAGGTGCTTTTTAGGGTTTTTAGTGTTTTTTACCTTTTTGTGGATTTTTAGGGCTTTTAATGATTTTTATGGTTTTTAGGGTTTTTAATGTTTTTATGGATTTTGAGTGTTTTTAGGGTTTTTTTTGGAGTTTTCAAAAGTTTTAGGGTCTTTTGGGTTTTTAGGTTTTTTTTTGAGTTTTTAGGGTTTTTTAGGGTTTTTAGAGTTTTGTATCGTTTTTACGGGTTTTTAGGATTTTTTGAGTTTTTAGTGGTTTTAGGGTTTTATGGGTTTCTAGGGGTTTTTAAGGTTTCTAGGTGTTTTTATGGTTTTCAATGGGTTTTGGGTGTTTTTTAAATTTTCACGGTTTCTAGGGATTTTTACGATTTTTATGGTTTTTAGGAGTTTTAAGGATTTTGAGGGTTTTAGGGGATTTCAAGGTTTTTTAGGGTTTTTAGTGCTTTTAGGTTCTTTTTTGGTTTTTTGGGTTTTTTTGAGTTTTTTAGGGTTTTAAATATTTTTAGATTTTTTTAATGTTATAGGGGTTTCAGGGTTTTTATAGTTTTTGTTGTTTTTAGGTGTTTTTTTAGTTTTTTTATTTTTAAGGTTTTTTTTGTTTTTTTTTCTATTTTGGAAGGTTTTAGGGTTTTTTTACATTTTCAAGGATTTTTATGGCGCTTTATGTATTTTTGTTTTTTTTTGGGATTTTAAGGGTTTTAGGGATTTTGAGGGTTTTTAATGTTTTCCCGGGTTTTTAGGGTTTTTTAGGGGTTTTTTGGTTTTTTGGTTTTCTTAAGTTTTTAGGGTTTTTTTAATGTTTTTTTGGGTTTTTAATCCTTTTTATTGTTTTCTAATGTTTTTAGGTGTTTAAAGGGGTTTTAGTGTTTTTTTGGGTTTTTAGGGTTTTATGGGTATTAATGGTCTTTATGGTTTTTAGAGGTTTTTATGTTTTTCATGTGGTTTTCAGGGTTTTTAGAGGTTTTACATTTTTAGGGGTTTTTTAGGATTTTTATGGTTTTTAGGATTTTTTGGGTTTTTACCATTTTTAAGGGTTTTTAGAGTTTTTTAATGTTTTATTAAGTTTTATGGGGTTTTAAGGGTTTTTAGAGTTTTTAATGGCTTTTATGGCTCTTAATGGTTTTATGGGTTTGAAGGTTTTTAGGGGTTTTTATATTTTTCATTGGTTTTTTAAGGTCTAGGTCTTTTATGTTTTTAGGTATTTTTTTGGGTTTTTTAGAATTTTTATGGTTTTTATGGTTTTTAAGGATTTTGAGGATTTTTATGGGGTTTTAGGGTTTTTAAGAGTATTTTAATAATTTACTAGTTTTTTGGGTGTTTTTTGGGTTTTTTTGGGATTTTTAAGGATTTTTTGGGTTTTAGGGATTTTTCAAAGTTTTAAGGGTTTTTACGTTCTTAGGGATTTTTTAGGATTTTTAGGATTTCTTGGGTTTTAGAGTTTTTTTATTTTTATTGATTTTTAGGGGTTTTCAGGGTTTTTAAGGTTTTTTGGGTTTTAGGATCTTTTAAGGGTTTTAGGTTTTTTTGATTTTTTTTAGAGTTAAGGGTTTTTAGAGTTTTATTAACATTTTTAGGGGTTTAAAGTGTTTTTATATTTTTTAGTGTTTTTAGTGTTTTTATGGGTTTTTTTCTTTTAGAGTTTTTTGGGGTTTTTATGGTTTTCAGGTTATTTGGGGTTTTGATCTTCCTTTATTTTTTCGGGATTTTTATGATTTTTATGGTTTCGGTTTTTTAGTTTTTTGAGGTATTTTTAGGGTTTCTATGGACTTTTTGGGTTTTTAGGGATTTTTTGAGCTTTTGGGGGGGGGGTTTAAGGTTTTTAAGAGTTTTTTAACATTTTTAAGGGGTTTAAGGGTTTTTAAAGTTTTTAGTGGGTTTTTAGGGATTTTATGGGGTTTTTAAAGTTTTTAAAGGTTTTATGGATTTCAAGGATTTTTTAGGGTTTTTAGAGCTTTATATGTTTTCATGGATTTTTAGGATTTTTATGGTTTTTAGGGGGTTTTATGGTTATCATAGGTTTTTCAGGGTTTTTTAAATTTTTTGGTATTTTTAGGGATTTTTAGGATTTTTAGGATTTTTATGGATTTTATGGTTTTTAGGGGGTATTAGGGATTTTGAGGGTTTTTAGGGGGTTTAGGGTTTTTTTTATTATTTTTAGGGGTTTTCAGTGTTTTTAAGGTCTTTTGGGTTTTTAGGATTTTTTTAGTTTTTAAGTGTTTTTAAGGTTCTTTTGGGTTTTTTAATGTTTTTAGGGGTTAAGGGTTTAAGAGTTTTTAGTGGTTTAGGGTTTTTATGGGTTTTTATGTTTTATAGTGGTTTTATGGTTTTAAATGGATTTTCATGGTTTTTATTGTTTATTACATTTTTATGGATATTTAGTGATTTTTTTGCATTTTAATAGTTTTTAGGATTTTTAAAGTTTTTAGGTATTTTGATCGATTTTATGGTTTTCAATGGTTTTTAGGTTTTTTAGGGTTTTTCAGGATTTTTAGGTTCGTTTTTTTTTTTGAGTTTTTAGGGATTTTAAGGGGTTTTAGAGATTTTTAACGTTTTAAAACTTTTTTTCGGGGTTTTAAGGGCTTTTAGTGGGTTTTTAGGTGTTTTATTGGTTTTCAGGGATTTTTAAGTCTTTTTGGGGTTTCTATGATTTTTAGGGGGTTTTGGGGGTTTTTAGGATTTTTAGGATTTTTTTTACATTTTTTAGGAAATTTAGGGATTTTTTACGATTTTATGGTTTTTAGGGTATTTAGGATTTTTTTGGAATTATGTGTGTTTTTGGGGGTTTTCAGGGTCTTTTGGTATTTTTTTATTTTTTTGGGTTTATCAAGGTTTTTTTAGGCAGAAGAGGTTCGGGACTATGCAAGCCTAGCCCCCCAAACTTAATTAAAAAGAAAAAGGCAACTACAAGATGTGCCTGAAAGAGCGAGTATGAACATCGCCCTTCCGATCCGAGTCCAAGAACGAAACACAATAAGGTGGGGCCATAAAGGACCACATTTAGGAGCTCTCCACAATCGCCTGTTTGGAGAGGGCGTCAACAACCGAGTCAGCTTCCCTGTAGGCATGTGAGACATTGAGGTTAAAGTTCTGAGACAACTCAAGGCATTCGATCCAATGTGGCAAGAGTCTCCAGGGGACATCCCTGGAGCATCCCTTTAACGCATCAACCGCAAGTATCGAGTCATAATCAATCCAAAGCAGTGACCAGTTGAACTGGCATGCAAAATTCACGGCCTTTATGAAAGTTTTTTTTAGATTTTTTAACTTTTAAGGGTTTTTAGAGTTTTTAGTGGTTTTTAGGGGTTTTTTTGTTTTTAAAATTTTTAGGGTTTTATGGTTTTTAGGGGATTTTAAGGGTTTTATGGTTTTTTTACATTTTTAGGGATTTTTAGGGATTTTTTATTTGTATGGTTTTGAGGGTTTTTAGGGATTTTCATGATTTTCAGGGTTTTTAGGTTTTTTAGGTTCTTTTGGGGTTTTTACATTATTTTTTAGTTTTTTAAGGTTTAAAGTTTTTTAGAGTTTTTTAACGTTTCTGGGGGTTTAAAGGGTTTTTATATTTTTTGGTGTTTTGGGTTTTTATGGGTTTTAAGGGTTTTAAAATTTTTTTAGGATCTTTATTGTTTTTGGGGGTTTTTCATTTTTTTTAGTTTTTAAGGGATTTTAAGGTTTTTTAGAATTTTATAATTTTCTTAGCGGTTTAAAGTGTTTTTAGAGTTTTTAGTGGGTTTTTATGGGTTTCTATGGTTTTCTTAGGTTTTCACAGTTTTTTATGGTGTTCAGGTTTTAAGGATTTTTTATAATTTCAGTGATTTTGAGGGATTTTGTAGGATTTTTATGGTTTTTATGGTTTTTAGGGATTTTGTGGGTTTTAAGAGGTTTTCAAGGTTTTTAGGATTTTATGGCCTTTTGGGATTTTAGGGTTTTTGTGTGTTTTTATGGGTTTTTATGGTTCTTATGAGTTTTTATGGTTTTCAGAGGTTTTTTGGGTTTTTTGGGTATTTAATATTTTTTTATGTTTTCACTGATTTTTAGGGTTTTTTAGGATTTTTATGGTTTTTAGGGTTTTATGGTTTTTATAGTTTTTATGGTTTTTAGGTATTTTTGGTGTTTTAGGGTTTTTTAGGTTTTTTAGTTTTATTAAATTTTTAGGTTTTTTATGGTGTTTTTTGTTTTTTGGCTTTTTTAGCTTTTATCCATTTTTTATTTTTTAGCTTTTTAGGTTTTTAGAGTTTTTAATGTTTTAGGTGTTTTAGGGTTTTTAGAGTTTTAGTAGTTTTTATTGTTTTATGGGTTTTCATGGTTTTTTCAGATTTTTAGGGGGTTTTATGAATTTTAGTTACTTTTAAGGTTTTTAGTGTTTTTTACATTTTCTAGGATTTTTAGGGATTTTTTAGGATTTTTATGGTTTCTAGGGTTTTTAAGGCTTTTAGGGATTTTGAGGGGTTTTTAGGTTTTTGCGGGTTTTTAGGGTTTTCAAGGTTTTTAGGGTCTTTTGGGTTTTTAGGGGTTTTTTGAGTTTTATCAGGTTTTTAAGGTTTTTTATAGTTTTTTAACTTTTTATAATGTTTTTATGGGTTTTACGATCTTTTAGAGTTTTTAGGGGGGTTTTAAGGGTTTATTGGGTTTATTAAGGTTTTTAATGATTTTTATGGTTTTTAGGGGGTTTTTAGAGTCTTTTACATTTTCAGGGATTTTTAATATTTTTATAGTTTTTAGGGTTTTTATGGGTTTTAGGAATTTCGAAGGTTTTTAGGGAATTTTCGTGTTTTTTAGGCTTTTTAGGGACTTTTTGGGTTTTTTTTGAGTTTTTTTGGGGTTTAAATGTTTTTTAGTGTTTTTAACATTTAAAGGTTTTACGGGTTTTTTAAGATTTTTTAGTGGGTTTTGCGATATTTATGGTTTTTAGAGTTTTTTATGGTTTTTAGGGGTTTTTATGGTTTTGAGAGGGATTTTAGGGGTTTTAGGGTATTTTATGTTTTGAGGGATTTTTTTTTGTATTTTTTGGATTTTTATGGTTTTTCAGGGTTTTTAGTGTTTTAGAGATTTTGAGTGTTTTTAGTGTTTTTCAGAGATTTTTATGGTTTTTTAGGGTTTTAGGGTCTCTTGGGTTTTTAAGTTTTTTGTTTAGTTTATTAGGGTTTTTAAGGGTTTTTATTATTTTTTAACATATAGGGATTTTAAGGGATTTTAAAGTTTTTAGTGGGTTTTTGGGTTTTTATGGGGTTTTATGGGTTATAAAGGTTTTTAGGGAATTTTATGGGTTTTCTAGGGTTTTTTGGGTTTTTTGAAATTTCAGGGATTTTTTGGGCTTTTTCCAGATTTTTATTTTTTTTAGGGTTTTAGGATTTTTAGGGATTTTGAGGTTTTTAGGGGATTCTTGGTTTTTAGGGTTTTTAGTTATGTATTTTTTTTAGTTATTAGGGCTTTTAAGGGTTTTTATGGTTTTCAAGGGTTGTTTATGTTTTTTATCATTTTTTACATTTGTATATATTTTTAGGGATTATTTAGGATTTTTATGGTTTTTAGGGTTTTTAGGGTTTTTAGGGATTTTGAGGTTTTTTATGGGTTTTCAGGGTCTTTTGGGTTTTTTGAGTATTTTAGGGTTTTTAAGGTTTTTATAGTTGTATAACATTTTTCAACATTTGCAGGGGTTTCAAGGTTTTTTAGAGTTTTTAGTGGGTTTATAGGGGGTTGTTCGGGTTTCATGGTTTTTAAAGGATTTTCTCGGGTTTTTGTGTTTTTTTTTCTGTTCGTGGATTTTTAGGGATTTTTTAGGATTTATATGGTTTTTAGGGTTTTTAGGGGTTTTAGATATTTTGAGGGTTTTTAAGGTTCTTTATATATTTTTTGGGTTTTTAGCGTATATCAAGGTTTTAGGGTCTTTTGGGGTTTTTATGGTTTTCTTGATTTTATTAAGGGTTTTAATGTTTTTTAGAGTTTTTAATGTTTTTTAATGTTTTTTGGGGTTTTAAGGGTTTTTATATTTTTAGTAGGTTTTTTGGGTTTTTATGGATTTTTAGTGTTTTATGGTTTTTTGGGGGGTTTTCATCATTTTTATGTTTTTTAATTTTTTTATGGATTTTTAGGGATTTAAGGATTTTTATGGTTTTTATGGTTTTTAAGGATTTTGAGGGGTTTTAGTGTTTTTTAGGGTTTTTAGGGTTTTTAGGGTTTTCAGGGTTTTTAGCAACATTTTGGATTTTTAGGGTTTTGAGTTTTTTGGGTTTTTAAGTTTTTTTAGAGTTTTTAAGGTTTTTAATGTTTTTAGGCATTTTAAGGTTTTTTACTGTTTTTATTGGTTTTAAGGGTTTTTAGAGATTTTAGTGGTTTTAAGGTTTTTATGGGTTTTTGGTATTTTTTATAGTTTTAGGGGTTTTATGGTTTTCAATGGCTTTTTAGTGTTTTTAGGGTTTTTTACGTTTTCATGGATTTTTTAGAATTTTTTAGTTTTTTATGGTATTTACGGATTTTTAGGGTTTTTTAGGATTTTTTTGGGTTTTTTTTGGGTTTTAGGGTATTTTTAGTTTTTTAGGGGTTTCAATATTTTATAGAGTTTTTTAACAATTTTTATGTTTTTATGGATTTTTAAGGCTTTTTAGGGTTTTATGGTTTTTATGGTTTTTTGGGTTTTTTGGGATTTTGAGGGTTTTTAGGGGTGTCAGGGTTTTTTTGGGGTTTTCAAGGTTTTTAGGGTATTTTTGGGTTTTTATGGGTTTTTTGATTTTTATAGGGTTTTATGGTTTTTTAGAGTTTTTAGGGTTTTAAGGGGTTTTAGCGTTTTTTTTTGTGGTTTATGGTTTTATGGGTTTAGGGGTTTTATGGTTTTTAGGGGTTTTTATTGGTTTCAAGGAATTTTTTGGGTTTTAGGGTTTTATTTTTTTTCAGGGATTTTTTGGTATTTTTTAGGATTTTTATGGTTTTTATGGGTTTTTTGGGGTTTTTAGGGGTTTTCAAGGTTTTAAGGGTTTTTAAAGATTTTTAGGGATTTTTAGGGATTTTCGGGTGTTTTGGGGTTTAAAGGTATTTTTGAATTTTTAATGCCGTTTAATGGGTTTTTAGAGTTTTTTTTAGCATTTTTACAATTTAAGTGATTTTAGAGTTATTAGTGTCTTTTTAGGATATTTATGGGGTTTTGGGTTTTTTTATCTTTTTAGAGGTTTTATGGTTTTCAAGGGATTTGCAGGGCTTTTATGGTGTTTTTCATTTTCATGAATTTTTAGGGGGTTTTTTAGAATTTTTATGGTTTTTTGGGTTTTTAGGGATTTTGAGGGATTTTAGGTGGTTTTAGGGTTTTTTAGGGTTTTGAGAGGTTTTGGGTTTTTGGGTTTTCTTGTTTTTTTGGGGTTTTACTGAGTTTTTTTGGGTTGTATGGGTTTTTAGAGTTTTTAACATTTTTAGGGGTTTTAGGAGTTTTAGTGTTTTAGTCGTGTTTTAGGGTTTTTAGGGGTTTTATGGTTTTCAAGAGTTTTTTAGAGTTTTTAGAGTTTTTTATGTTTTGAAAGACTTTCAGGGATTTTTTTTGGATTTTTATAGTTTTAGGGTTTTTAGGGGTTTTAGGGAATTTGGGGTGTTTTAGAGTCTTTTAGAGTTTTTTAGGGTTTTAGGGTTTTTCAGGGTTTTTTGGGTATTTTTAGGTATTTAGGGTTTTTTATTTTTTTAATGTTTTACAGTTTTTAGAGTTTTTTTAATATTTTTAGGGTTTTTAATTTTTTTAGAATTTTTACTGGGTTTTAGGGTATTTATTGGGTTTTTAAGGTTTTAAGTGTTTTTTTGGTTTTCAAGGGGTTTTCAGGGTTTTTTGGGTTTTTTACATTTTCAAGGATTTTAGGGTTTTTTTAGGGTTTATATGATTTTTAGGGTTTTTTAGAGTTTTTAGGATTTTAGGGTTTTTCAGAGTTTTCTGGGTTTTTAAGGGGTTTTAGGGTTTTTTCGGGTTTTAGGGTCCTTTGATTTTTTAGGGTTTTTTCATTTTTAGTGGGTTTTAAGGGTTTTTAGAGTATTTTAACATTTTTATGACTTTTAGTGGATTTTAGAGTTTTAGTGGATTTTTTTTGTGTTTTATGGATTTTACGATTTTTAAGGTTTATAGGTATCTTTTACTGTTTTAGGGATTTTTAAAATTTTAGGGATATGTAGGGATTTTTTAGAATTTTTATGGTTTTTTGGGTTTTTTGGGATTTTTAGGGTTTTTTGGGGTTTTTAGGTTCTTTATAAGGTTTAGGGTTTTTTTGCGTTTTTTTCATCTTTTTAGAGTTTTTTAACATTTTTAACATTTTTTAGCGGTTTTAAGGGTTTTTTGGTTTTCTATGGGTTTTAGGGGTTTTTATGTTTTTTTAGAGGTTTTCAGGGTTTCTATGGTTTTTTTACATTTTTAGAGATTTTTAGGGATTTTTAGGATTTTTATAGTTTTTTTTTGGGGTTTTAGAGATTTTGAGTGTTTTTAGTGTTTTTCAAGGTTTTAGGGTTTTTTAGGGTTCTTAGGGACTTTTGTGTTTTTAGGATTTTTTTGAGTATTTTTTGGGTTTTTATATTTTTTAACATTGTTAACACTTTTAGGGGTGTTATTAGAGTTTTTAATGGGGTTTTCCGGTTTTTATGAGTTTTTATGAGTTTTTACGTTTTTTAAGGTTTTAAGGTTTTTTATGGTTTTTAGGTGTTTTTCAGGGTCTTTAGGGTTTTTACATTTTTAGGGATTTTATGGTTTTTTAGTATTTTCAGGGGTTTTAGGGATTTTAATGGTTTTTTTGGATTTTTAGAGATTTTTAGGGTTTTGAGGGTCTTTTGAGTTTTTAGGGTTTCTTGATTTTTTAGGGGTTTTAAGGTTTTTTTGGTGTTTTTAAATTTTTTTACATTTTTAGGGGTTTTAAGGGATTTTAGAGTTTTTATTAGTTTTTAGGGTTTTATGGGTTTTTAGGGGTTTTTATGGGTTTTAAGGTTTTTTAGGGTATTTTAAGGTTTTCATGGTTTTCATGGGTTTTTAGGGTTTTTATGGTTTGTTAGGTTTTTAGTGATTTTTAGTTCCTTTTTATAAATTTTATGGTATTTAGGGTTTCTTATGGTTCTTAGTGATTTTGCAAGTTTTTAGGCATTTTTAGGGGGTTTTAGGGTTTTTTCCGGTTTTAGTGTCTTTTTTGAGTTTTTCGGGTTTTTATGGGTTTTTAGAGTTTTTAACGTTTTTAGGGGTTTAAAGTAGTTTTAGTGTTTTTTTGGTTTTTAGGGGTTTTATTATATTTTAAGGTTTTTAGGGGATTTTATGGTTTTCAAAGTCTTTTCAAGTTTTTTAGGGTTTTTTATGTTTTTAGTGATTTTAAGTCTTTTTAGGTTTATTATTTATTTTAGGGTTTTTAGGGATTTTGAGGGGTTTTAGGGGTTTTTATGTTTTTTGTGTTTTTTGGTTTTTAAGGGTTTTAGGGTCTTTTGGGGTTTTAGGGTTTTTTTAGCTATTAGGTTTTTTATAGTTTTTATAGTTTTTTAATGTTTTTAGCAGTTTTAAGGGTTTTTAGAGTTTTTATTAGGTTTTCTGGTTTTTGGGGGGTTTTCAAGGTTTTTTTTTTGTTTTCATTGATTTTTTGGGCATTTTTACTTATTTTTTGGATTTTAGGGTTTTTAGTGTTTTTTGAGGTTTTCAGGATTTTTTTTTGTGTTTTAAGTGGTTTTCAGGGTTTTTGGGTCTTTTGGGGTTTTAAGTGGGTTTTTTTTATTTTTAGGGTTTTTAAGCAGTTTTAGAGTTTTTTTAACAATATTAACATCTTTAGGGGTTTAATGGGTTTTTATTGGGGTTTTAGGGTTTTTTACATGTTCAGGGAATTTTTGGGCTTTTTTAGGATTTTTATGGGTTTTAGGGTCTTTCGGGTTTTTAGAGATTTTGGGGTTTTTATGGATTTTCATGGTTTTTAAGAGATTTAAGGAGTTTTTAGGGTTTTATGGTCTTTTTGTGGTTTTAGGCTTTTTTTTGATTTTTTATCCTTTTTTGCGGTTTTTATAGCTTTTTAATGTTTTTAACATTTTTATGGGTTATAAGGGTTTTTAGAGTTTTTAATAGGTTTTTTGAAAATTTATGGGTTTTAGGATTTTTTAAGTATTTTATGGGGTTTTATTGTTTTAGTGGTTTTTAGGGTTTTTAGGTTTATATGGATTTTTCAGGATTTTTTAGTAATTTTATGTTTTTTAGCCTTTTTAGGGATTTTGAGGGTTTCTAAGGGTTTTCGAAGTTTTTTAGGGTTTTAGGGGTTTTAGGGTCTTTTTGGCCTTTTATGGTTTTTTATAGTTTTCAACATTTTTTAACCTTTTAACGGTATTTTCATTTTTAGGGGGTTTTAGAGGTTTAATGGTTTTTATTGGTTTTTAAAGATTTTATGGTTTTTACCTTTTCGAGGATTTTTAGGAATTTTTAAGGATTTTTATGGGGTTTTTTTGTTTTCTGGGTTTTAGGGTTTTGAGGGTTGTTAGGGTTTTTTATGGTTTTTCACGTTTTTTAGGGTATTTTGGGTTTTTATATTTTTTTTAGTTTTTTTTAATGGTATTTATGGGATTTAGTACGTTTTGGTATTTTTATGGGTTTTTGTGGTTTTTAGGGTTTTTAGGGTTTTAGGGTTTTTTAGTGTTTTGGAATTTATTTAAAATTTCAGGTATTTTAAGGATTTTTAGGATTTTTATAGTTTTTAGTCATTTTTTATCATCTTTAGGAATTTTGAGGGTTTTTTGGGTTTTCACTATTTTTAGTGGATTTAGGGTTTTAGGGTCTTCTGGGTATTTGGGGTTTTTAGAGTTCTTAGGGTTTTCAGGGTTTTTTTATAGTTTTTAAAGTTTTTAGGATTTTAAATGTTTTAGAGTTTTTAGTGGGTTTTTAAGGTTTTTATTGTTTTTAGGGTTTTTATGGGATTTAGGGGTTTTATGGTTTTCAATGATTTTCGGGGGGGTTTAGGTGTTTTTATGTTTTTAGGGATTTTTAGGGATTTTTTAGCTTTTTATTATTTTAGGTATTTTTAGGGTTTTTATGCATTTTTAGGTGTTTTAGTTGCTTTCATCATTTTGTTTAGGGTATTTAGGGGTTTTCAGGGACTTTAGGGTATTTTTTTGGTATTTAGGGTTTTTAAGGTTTTTTGAGTTTTTTAACTTTTTTCGGAGTTTGAAGGGTTTTAAGAGTTTTTAGTGGCTTTTAGGGGTTTTTACGGGTGTTTATGTTTTTTAAGGATTTTAGGGGGTTTTATGGGGTTTTATGGTTTTCAGGGGTTTTTCGTGTATTTTAGGATTTTTTACATTTTTAAGGATTTTTTTGGCATTTTTAGGATTTTTATGGCTTTTAGAGTTTTTTAGTTTTTTTAGGGATTTTGAAGGGTTTTAGGGGATTTCTAGGTATTGTATTGTTTTCAGTGTTTTTTATGGTTTTTAGGATCTTTCTGGGTTTGTAGGGGTTTTTTAGTTTTTTAGGGGTTTTATGGTTTTTTAGTGTTTTTAACATTTTTAAGGGTTTTAAGGGTTTTAAGGTTTTTTAGGGCTTTTAGAGTTTTTAGTGGGTTTTAGGGTTTTTATGGGGTTTAGGGGTTTTAAGGTCATTAGGGTTTTTATGGTTTTTAGGGGTTTTTCATGGGTTTTTAGGGGTTTTATGTTTTCAGGGATTTTTATAGCTTTTTAGGATTTTTTTTTGGTTTTTAGGTGTTTTTTGGGTTTCTAGAGATTTTGGGGTTTTTAGGGTTTTTTGATTTTTTTATGGCTTTAAAGGGGTTTGAGAGTTTTTAACGTTTTTAGGGGTTTAAAGGATTTTTAGATTTTTTAGTGGCTTTTGAGGGTATTATGGGTTTTTGGGTTTTTAGGTTTTTGGGTTTTTTATAGTTTTCATGGGTTTTAGGGGTTTTTACATTTTTAGGGATTTTTATGGCTTTTTAGTGTTTTTATGTTTTTCAGGGTTTTTAGGGATTTTTAGGGGTTTGAGGGCTTTTTAGGGTTTTTTAGGTTTTTAGGGGGTTTTAGGGTTTTTAGGTTCCTTTTGGAGTTTTAGGGTTTTTGTGAGTTTTTTAGGGTTTTAAGGTTTTCAGTGTTTTTTAACATTTTTAGGGGTTTTGAGGGTTTTTAGAGTTTTAGTGGTTTTAGGGGTTCTATGGGTTTTTAAGTTGTTTAGGGGGTTTTATGGTTTTCAGAGGTTTTTCAGTGTTTTTAGGGCTTTTTTACATTTTCAGATATTTTTATGGATTTTGAGTATTTTTTTGGTTTTTAGGGATTTTGAGGGTTTTGGGGGGGTTTGAGGGTTTTTAGGGGTTCTGAGGGTTCTGAGGGTTTTTAGATTTTTAGGGTTTTTAGGGTTTCTTTGGTTTTTTTTGACTTTTTAGGGGTTTTATGGTTTTTTTGGAGTTTTTAACATTTTTAAGGGTTTGAAGGGTTTTTATAGTTTTTTTTGAGTTTTAGGATTTTTTTGGTTTTTAGGTTCTATTAAGGTTTGTAGGATTTTTTATGGTTTTTAGGGTTTTTTTATGTTTTCAGTTATTTTTGGGGATTTTTAGGTTTTTTATTATTTTTAGTGTTTTTATGGATTTTGTGGGGTTTTAGGCTTTTTTAGGGTTATTTAGGGTTTTTAGGTTTTTAGGGTTTAAAGGTTTTTAGAATTTTTTAATGTTTTAGGGGTTTTAGAGTTTTCAGTGGGTTTTTAGGATTTTTTAATGTTTTAGGTATTTTTTTGGTTTTTTGGTTTTTTTTAGTTTTAGGGTTTTTCACGTCTTCAGGGATATTTGGGGATTTTTTAGGATATCTATGTTTTTTAGTGTTGTAGGGTTTTTAGGGATTTTGAAGGGTTTTAGGGGTTTTAACTGTTTTTAGGAGTTTTTTTGGGTTTTTAGGTTCTTTTTGAGTTTTAAGGGTTTTTTTTTGAGTTTTTCCGTGTTTTTAATGTTTTTCGAGTTTTTTAATCATTTTTAGGTGTTTTAAGGGGTTTTATAGTATTTAGTGGGTTTTGGGGTTTTAAAGGGTTTTTAGGGTTTTTTAAGGTTTCTTCGAGTTTTTATGTTTTTCAGGGGGTTTTTAGAGTTTTAGGGACTACTAATTTTTCACAGGTTTTTATGGATTTTTTTGGGACTTTTATGGTTTCTAGGGGTTTTTAGGGTTTTAAATATTTTGAGGGTTTTTAGGGGTTTTAAGGTTTTTTGGGTTTTTTTTGAGTTTTTAACATTTTTAGTGGTTTTAAGTGTTTTTAAAGTTTTAGTGGGTTTTTAGGGTTATTATGGGTTTTTTATGGTTTTCTAAGGTTTTTAGGGGGTTTTCAGGGTTTTAGGGTTTTTTACCTTTTTAGGGCAAGGAAGATGCAAGGGTTAGGAAATTCCCAACCCCCCCCCCCCCCCTCAAATTTATTAGAAAGAAAGATACAGCAGACAAGGGAGGGGAGGGGTCAAACGACCCACACCCAAAAAACCCTTTACAACCCCAACCCCAAAAAGACCCTAAAAACCCAAAGAAGAAAAAAACACACAAAGCAAAAAAAACAAAATAGTCAATAACATCACCTCCCAGCACATCAGCAACCAGTAGCTAGAAAAACCAAACCATATGCAGCAACTTCATCAACCCATCTTCAGCAGCACAAAGACGCAAATACCAACCTCCAGCAGCCTCAAGCAAACCACCATCACCACATTCGCACCAAGCACATCATCTTCCAGTAATCAACGACCAGTAACCAGCAACAGCAACCACAAAAAACACCCACCACAACAAAATACCAACATCGTTTGATCAGAATCCCAAGAAACTAGAGGATACAGCGAGAAGATCCTCCCCCCTCCAAGCCACTGGAGCTAAACCTGAGTAAACCAAAGCACACCAGAACTGTCGTCAGACTGAGAAGAAGCCAGGCTAGGATTCCGTGGTCGGAAGTGTGAGGTCCGACACCAAGAACCCACAACTGAGACCAAATCACGAAATTCAGGAGGAGCCTGCCGCATCTTGCAACTCAATCCGGAGGTAGTAATAAAATGCGTGGAGGCCGCAATGAGAACCCGAGGACAGGGGAATTCCAAATCAGACACCAAGAATGCCAAGCGTGACACCAAGCTCTCGCAGCCACAAAAAAATCCCAGATCTGGAAAATACGACATCGATCTGGAAACCCAGATCTGGACCACACAGAACCGAAGCAAGCCAAAACTAGATAGGGATCCTGAAGCCAGGATAGTCAAAGTCACATCTGCGCGAACCGGATCCAACAACTAGCAATCCAAAGCTAAAGCCAGATCTTGAAGCCGCAAAGCACGTCGAAGCCACCGCTGGATCAAAAGTGAAGCAAAGACACTTGTGAACAACCTCCATCAACGCCAATCCAAGGTGAAGTTGCGATCACCGAGGCCGGACCACACCGGAGGGGGAAGGAAGAGAATCCGCAGGGGAAGCCTAGCGACGCGAGGAGAGGATAAGAGTCCCTGCTCCGAGGCCTCCTTCTTTCTTTACATTTTTAGGGATTTTAAGGCTTTTTTGGGGTATTTTTGGTTTTTAGGGTTTTGAGGGATTTTGAAGGTTTTGGGATCTTTCATGGATTTATACAGTTTTAGGGGTTTTCTGGGTTTTTTGGGATTTTTTTGAGTTTTTCTAGGATTTTTGGGTTTTTTAGTGTTTTTAAAGTTTTTTTAACATATTTAGGAATTTTAAGGGGTTTTAGAGTTTTTAGTGTTTTTTAGGGGTTTTATGGGGTTTTACAGTTCTTTATGGTTTCTAGGAGTTTTTTATCATTTTTATGGTGTTTTCATGGTTTTAATGGTTTTTTACATTTTCATGAATTTTTAGGGCTTTTTTAGAATTTTTATGGTTTTTAGGAATTTTTTGTTTTTATTTTTTTAGGGTTTTTAGGAGTTTTTTTGGGTTTTTTAGGGTTTTAGGGTTTTTTTTATTTTTTAGGGGTTTGAATTTTTTTACGGTATATTAAAATTTTTAAGGGTTTTAAGGGGTCTTAAAATTATTAGTGGCTTTTCAGGGTTTTTATGAGATTTTACGGTTTTTTATTGATTTTAGGTATTTTTATGGTTTTCGTTGTTTTTTAGAGTTTTTAGGGTTTTTTACATTTTCATGGAATTTTATGGATTTTTTAGGATTTTATGGTTTTTAGGGGTTTCTGGGGTTTTAGGGATTTTGAGGGATTTTATGTTCTTTTAGGGTCTCTTGGGTTTTTATGGGTTTTCAAGTTTTTAAGGGGTTTTTTTGGTTTTTAGGGTTTTTTTAGTTTTTTGGGGTTTTAAGGTTATCTAGAGACTTTTAATGTTTTAAAACATTTTTTGGGGTTTTAAAAAGTTTTAGGGTTTTTATGGTTTTTGTGGTTTTTAAGGGGTTTTCAGAGATTTTAGGGTTTTTTATGTTTTCAAGGATTTTTAGGGATTTTTAAGGATATTTATAGATTTTAGGGTTTTTTAATTTTTTTGGGGATTTTGAGGGGTTTTGGGGGTTTTCACGTATTTTTAGGGGATTTTGGATTTTTGAGGGTTTTTAGGGCCTTTTGGGTTTTTATGATTTTTCTGTGTTTTAATGGGTTTTTAGGTTTTTTAGAGTTTTTAGTATTTTAGGGGTTTTAAGTGTTTTTAGAGTTTTAGTGGGGTTTTAGGGTTTTTATGGCGTTTGAGTCTTTTTTATGCATTTTAGAGGTTTTATGGTTTTCGTTGGATTTTCAGGGTGTTTTGGATTTTTTTACATTTTCAGGGATTTTTAGTGCCTTTTAGGTTTTTTATGGTTTTTAAGTTTTTTATGGTCTTTAGGGATTTTGAGGGTTTTTAGGTTTTTTTCAAGGTTTTTATTATTTTTCAGTGTTTCTAGGGTATTTTAGGTTTTCATTGTTTTTTAAGTTTTTTAGGGGTTTTAATGTTTTATAGATTTTTTAACATTTTTATGGGGATTAAGGGTTTTTAGAGTTTTTAGTGGGTTTTTAGGGTTTTTTGCCTTTTAAGAGTATTTTAAGGTTTTAGGAGTTTTTATATTTTTCATGGGGTTTTTTAGAGTTTTCTATATTTTCAGGGATTTTTTTAGATTTTTATGGTTTTTAGGGTTTTTAGGGTTTTTAAGGTATTTGGGGTTTTGTGGGGTTTTGAGGGGTTTTAGGGTTTTTTAGTGTTTTTTGGTTTTTTAGAGCTTTTCAGGGGTTTTAGGGTCCTTTTTGATTTTTAGGGGCTTTTTGAGTGTTTAGGGTTTTAGAGTTTTTCAATGTTTTTTTAAATATTTTTAGGGGTTTAAAGAGTTTTTAGAGGTTTTTTGAGTTTTAGGTTTTTCATAGGGTTTTAAGGTTTTATATGGTTTTTAGGGCTGTTTTAGGGGTTTTATGGTTTTTTATGTTTTTAGGGATTTTTAGGGCTTTTTAGGATTTTTATGGTTTTAGGGTTTTGAGGGGATTTAGGTGTTTTAGGATTTTTGAGGGTTTTTGAGGGGTTTTTAGGGTTTTTAGGGTCTTTTGGGTTTTAAGGGTATTTTTAGTTTTTAGAGGTTTAAAGGTTTTTTAGTGTTTTTGACGTTTTTATTGGTTTAAAGGTTTTTAGAGTTTTTATTGGTTTTTTAGTGTTTTTTACATTTTTGGGGATTTTAGGGCATTTTTAGGATTTTTATGGTTTTTAGTGTTTTGTTTAGATTTTAATGGATTTTGGGGAATTTTTAGGGGTTTTCAAGGTTTTTTAGGGTTTTATGGTTTTTAGGGACTTTTGGGTTTTTTGTTTTTTTAGTTTTTATGGTTTTTTAGAGTTTTTAACGTTTTTAGGGGTTTAAAGGGTTTTTTCATTTTTTAGTGGGTTTTTAGGGGTTTTGTGGGGTTTTAGGTTTTTTAAAGTTTATATGGTTTTATGGTTTTTAGGGGGTTTTTAGAGTTTTAGGGGTTTTATGTTTCAGGGATTTTTAGTAATTTTTAAGGATTTTTATATTTTATGGGTTTTTAGGGTTTTTAGTCATTTTAAGGGTTTTTATGGGGTTTTAGCGTTTTTGGGTTTTTTAAGGTTTTTAGGGTTTTTTTAGTTTTTTAGGTTTTTACGGTTTTTATTGTTTTTAACATTTTTGGAGGGTTTAAGGGTTTTTAGAGTTTCAATGGATTTTTTGGGTTTTTAAGTTTTTTAGGGGTTTGTGTGGTTTTTAGTGGGTTTTTAGGGTTTTTTTGGGTTTTTTATGTTATTAAGGAAATTTTGTACCTTTTAGGTCTTTTATGGTTTTTAAAGTTTTTAGGGGTTGTAGGTATTTTTATGGTTTTTAGGGGTTTTTAGGGTTTTTAAAGATTTTTAAGGATTTTGGGGGTTTTTTTGGGTCTTTTGGGTTTTTAGGGTTTTTTTGAGTTTGTTTAGGTTTTTAGGTTTGTTTAGAGTTTTTTAACGTTTTTAACATATTTAGGGGTTTTATGGTTTTTTAGTGTTTCTAGGGGTTTTTAGGCTTTTTAGGGTTTTTTGAGTTTTTAGGGTTTTTGGAGTTTTTATGCGTTTTTATGCGTTTTTATGGTTTTCTATGGGTTTTCAGGGTTTTTTGGGAGTTTTTTACATTCTCAAGGATTTGTAGGGATTTTATAGGATTTTTATGGTTTTTAGGGTTTTAATGATTTTGAGGGGTTTTAGGGGATTTCATGGTTTTTAGGGGTTTTAAGTTTTTTAGGGTCTTTTGGGTTTTTAGGGTTTTTTAGTTTTTCATAGTTGTATGTTTTTTAATATTTTTTAGATTTTTTGGGGTTTTAAGGGTTTTTGTAGTTTTTGTTGTTTTTTATGGTTTTTATGGGTTTTAGTTTTTTTTAAATTTTAGGGGTTTAATGGTTTTCATGGGTTTTTAGTGTTTTTTTACATTTTAAGGGAATTTTTGGGATTTTTAGTATTTTTATGGTTTTTAGGATTTTTAGGGGTTTTAGGGATTTTGAGGGGTTTTAGGGGTTTTCAATGTTTTTTATGGTTTTAATGGGTTTTCAGGGTTTTTTGGTTTTTTTTTGTTTTTAGGGTTTTTTGAGTTTCTTAGGGGTTTTAAGGTTTTTTTATATTTTTTAAAGCTTTTAACATTTTTTAGGGGTTTGAAGGGTTTTTAGAGTTTTTTGTGTTTTATGGGTTTGAGGGTTTTTATGTTTTTTTGGGGTTTTGGGGGTTTTAGGGGTTTTTCAGGGGTTTTACGTTTTCTGGGATTTCCAGGGCCTTTTAGGATTTTTAGGGTTTTTAGGGTTTTTAGGGTTTTTAGGTTTTTTAGGGATTTTGATGGGTTTTACTGGTTTTCAGGGTTTTTAGGGCTTTTAAGGTCATTTGGGGTTTTTATGGTTTTTTTAATTTTTTAGGGGTTTTAAGGTTTTGCAATGTTTTCTAACATTTTTATGGTTTTTAATGGGTTTTAAAGTATTTATTTGTTTTTTGGGTTTTTATGGGTTCTTATGGTTCTTTAAGGTTTGGGGGGGTTTATGGTTTTTAGGGGATTTTTATGGGTTTTAGGGGTTTTAGGGTTTTTTACATTTTTAGGGATTTTTAGGGCTATCTTTGGATTTTTTTTTGGTTTTTAGGGTTTTTTCAGGGTTTTAGGGATTTTGAGGTTTTTAGGGTTTTTTGAGGTGTTTAGGGAGTTTCATGAGTTTTTTTTGTGTTTTTAGGGGGTTTTAGAGTTTTTATGTTTTTAAAGATTTTTTAGAGTTTTTAACATTTTTAGAAGTTTGAAGGGTGTTTAATTTTTTTAGTAGTTTTTAGGGTTTTATGGGTTTTTATGGTTTTTATGGTTTTTAGGGGTTTTAGGGCAAGGAAGATGCGAGGGTCGGGCTATTCCCGGCCCCCCCAAATTTATTAACAAGGAAAAAGAGACACAGCAGATAAGGGAGGGGAGGGGTCAATCAACCCACACCCGAAAACCCCTTACAACGCACGCAAAAAAGAAAATCAAAAAAGAAAACAAAAGAAAAAAAGCACACACAACCAAGCAGCAACCACCACTATCCAGCATCAACCAACCACCAGTATCTCATAGCTTCCCAACAACCAGCATCCAGCACCTCCCAGCCAAAAAACAACCAGCAATCAGCAACCAGAGTCATAGAACCACATCCCTCCCGCACTTCCCATCTAAACAGTAACCAGAGACAAGCAGTACGCCTTCCAGCACCCAACAACTTCCCACCAAGGAGAATCACAGCCAACAACAGCAAACCACCAGCATCAAAAACAGCCTCAACAGCATCCATCTCCTCCGCGCCATTCAGATCCATAACCAACAGCACAGAAACAAAGACAGCAAACAACATACACCAGCATTTTCCAGCACACCCATTTCCAGAACCACCATCAGCCGAGGCAAGAACAAGGACTTCATCACATCTCATCCAAGAAATATCCAGCATTCCACTAAGTCGCACCCAGCAGCAAAACCAGTGGAAATAAGACACCAGCAGCCAAAAGAAGGACCATTCCGCAGCAGAACAAGACAACCACAGGCAATCGCACATGATAATCCAGAAATCATGCCTTGCAGCAAGCGCATGATCCAGCAGCAGCAATAAATCAAAACCAAACCAAGAATCATCACCACAGTGGCTAATAGGAACACACACAGCATCTTCAAAATCCAACTTAGCATCCAACATGCAGCAAAAATCAAGAATATCGACAGCAGCAAGAAAAGGATCAATTCGAAAATGAACCTTGTCTCCCCGAACGAGGACCACCACTATTAGATCCATGTGTCTTGAAGCCCTATATGCAGATTCCAGATATGTCGCGCTCGCACCGCACCACTAGAGCATCTTCGTAGCCTTATACCAAGAGGATATTACCACCTTCCTCAAATAGAAGAGCACCACCAGAGCAGACTGATGTCGAGAACATATTCGAAGTGCCAACAAGGACGAGCAGCGGAACAGCAAGGCAAAGCAAAGCCACTGGAAAATCAGATCTGGATCCAGGGTTGACTTCATCGAAGACTTCACCCAAACCACTGGAGAACCATCAAAGCTGCCATCACAGTGTAGGTAAAATAGCATCCGAAGTAGAGGGAGGCCCAGATCTACCAAATCTGGTCCAAAGCCTTGCAAAAACCAGATCAAGACATCGCCGCATTTCCCCGTCGCAATCCATAAGATCCCACCGCCAGCAAGCATTTGCCTCTGCTTCCACCATCGAACATGGGAAGAGAGCCTCCGAACTCCATCCGCGTCACAAAGCTTGAGATCCACGAATCCAAAGAGAAGGATTCCGAAGTAGGGGTTTTATGGTTTTCAGGGTTTTAGATTTTTTTATGTTTTTAGGGATTTTTAGAGATTTTTTATTGTTTTTATGGATTTTAGGGTGTCTTAAAATTTTTAGAGATTTTGAGGGTTTTCTGGGTTTTTCGGGGTTTTTATGGTTTTCAGATTTTTTAGTGTATTTTTTGTTTTTGGGGTTTTATTATGAGTTTTTAGAGATTTTAACTTTTTACGGGTTTTAAGTGGTTTTAATATATTTTAGTGTTTTTTTTTGTTTTTAAGTTTTTTAAGGTTTATTGGGGTTTTTAGGGTTTTTTAGGGTTTTTAATAATTTCAAGGATTTTTAGGGCTTTTTA
Source organism: Viscum album (assembly GCA_963277665.1). Classification (NCBI taxonomy): domain Eukaryota; kingdom Viridiplantae; phylum Streptophyta; class Magnoliopsida; order Santalales; family Viscaceae; genus Viscum; species Viscum album. Next base: position 1,886,436,567 of record OY728141.1, on the reverse strand, counting down.
GGATTTTAATGTTTGTAGGTTTTTTATGTTTTTTAGGTATTTTGAGGGGTTTGAGGGGTTTTCAAGGGTTTTAGGGATTTTAGGGGTATTTTGGGGTTTTATGGACTTTTTTTTGTTTTAGGGTTTTTATAAGTTTTTAGGGGTTTTAAGGTTTTTTAGAGTTTTTAATTCTTTTAGGGGTTTAAAGGGTTTTTAGAGTTTTTAGTGGGTTTTTATGGTTTTTATGGATTTTAGGGTCTTTTAATGTTTTTATGGGTTTTTATGGTTTTAGGAGTTTTTCATGGTTTTTAGGGTTTTTTACATTTTTAGGGTTTTTTAAGGATTTTTATGTTTTTAGTGTTTTTAGGGTTTTTAGAGATTTTGTGGGTTTCAATTGGTTTTCATGGTTTTACGTTTTTTAGTCGATATAAGTGTTTTATTTTGTGTTATATTGTTTTTTCTAGTTTTTAGAGTTTAAAAGGGATTTTAGAATTTTATATTTTTTAGGGATTTTATGTGTTTTTGGTTTTTTAGGTGCTTAGGGGTTTTATGGTTTTAAAAGGTTTTAGGGTACTCGTTTACATTTTTAGAGATTTTTTTTTGGATTTTTTTAGTTTTTAGGGTTTTTATGGTTTTAGGGATTTTAATGGTTTTAAGGTATTTCAAGGTTTTTATGTTTTTTAGAGTTTTTCATGGTTTTAAGGGACTTTTTTTTGAGTTTTTGGGTTTTTTTTTATTTTTTTAGGGGTTTTAAGGTTTTTTAATATTTTTAACGCTTTTAGGGATTTTATTGGATTTTAGTGTTTTTAATGGTTTTTTTGGTTTTTATGGGCTTTATGGTTTTTAGGGATTTTATGGTATTAGGGGTGTTTTAGGTTTTTTTACATTTTCATGGTTTTTTAGTGATTTTTGGGATTTTTATGGTTTTTTATGGACTTTTAGTGTTTTAGGGATTTTTAGAGTTTTTAGGGTCTTTCAGGGTTTTTGGGGTTCTTAGGGGGTTTCAGGGTTTTTCAGTCATTTTTTAGTTTTAAGGGATTTTTTTTTGAGATTTTAGGGGTTTATAGGGGTTTTAGAGTTTTTAGTGGGTTTTTATAATTTTTATGGATTTTAAGGATTTTATAAGGTTTTAGGGGTTTTTATGCCTTTCCGGGGTTTTTCAGAGTTTTTAGGATTTTTTATGTTTTCTGGGATTTTTATGATTTTTTTGGGTTTTTTATGTTTTTTAGGTTTTTTAGGGTTTCAGATATTTTCATGGATTTTTGGGGTTTTTAGGTTTTTTAGGGTTTTATGGGTTTTTAAGATTTTTAGGGTCTTTTGGGTTTTTTGAGTTTTTTTGGGTTTTAAAGTTTTTTAGAGTTTTTAACGTTTTTAACATTATTAGGGATTTAAAAGTTTTTAGAGTTTTTTAGTGTGTTTTATAGTTTTTAGGTTTTTTAGGGTTTTTAATGGTTTTAAGGGTTTTTATGTTTTTTGAGCGTTTTTTAGGGTTTTCACGTTTTTTACGTTTTCAGGGATTTTTTTGTTTTCCGGGATTTTTAGGAATTTTTTGGGATTTTTATGTTTTTTAGTTTTTTTAGGGTTTCAGATATTTTCATGGATTTTTGGGGTTTTCAGGTTTTTTAGGGTTTTATGGGTTTTTAGGATTTTTAGGGTCTTTTGGGTTCTAGGGTTTTTTTGAGTTTTTTAGGGTTTTAAAGTTTTTTGGAGTTTTTAACGTTTTTAACGTTATTAGGGATTTAAAAGTTTTTATAGTTTTTTAGTGTGTTTTATAGTTTTTATGTTTTTTAGGGTTTTTAATGGTTTTAGGGGTTTTTACGTTTTTTGAGGGATTTTTAGGGTTTTTACGTTGTTTACGTTTTTAGTGATTTTATAGGATTTTTATACTTTTTAAGGATTTTAGAGTTTTTAGGGATTTTTAAGGGATTTTAGTGGCTTTGTGGGTTTTCTAGAGGTTTAGGGGTTTTCATGGTTTTTAGGGCCTTTTTCAGTTTTTAGTGTTTTTTTGAGTTTCTTAGGTTTTTTTAGGTTTTTAGAGTTTTTTAGCATTTTTATTGGTTTTAAGGTTTTTTAGTGTTTTTAGTGATTTTTAGTTTTTTATGGGGTTTTGGGGATTTTATGGTTTTTATGGGATTTTATTCTTTTTATGGGTTTTTATGGTTTTCAGGGCCTTTTTAGGGTTTTAGGGTTTTTAAGGTCTTTTGGGGTATTAGGGGTGTTTTGAGTTTTGGGGGTTTCAAGTTTTTTTTAGAGTTTTTAACATTTTTAACGTTTTTAGGGGTTTAAAGGGTTTTTAGAGTTTTTGGTTGTGTTATTGGGTTTTAGGGGTTTTAAGGTTTTTAGGGCTTTTTATATTTTTTGGTGGTATTTCAGGGTTTTTTACGTTTTTAGGGGGGTTTCGGTCTTTTTTTAGAATTTTTATGGTTTTAGGGTTTTAAGGTGTTTTAGGGGTTATGAGGGTTTTAGGTTTTTCTAGTGTTTTTAGGGTTTTTAGGGTCTTTTGGGGTTTTATGGGTTTTTTACTTCTTTAAATTTTTATGGTTTTTAAGAGTTTTTTTGACATTTTTAGGGGTTTTATGGGTTTTTAGGGATTTTAGTGTTTTTTGGGGTTTTTAAAGGTTTTTATGATTTTTAAGGATTTTTCATGGTTTAATGTGTTTTTTATGTTTTCAGGGTTTTTTATAGATTTTTTAAGATTTTTATGATTTGAAGGTTTTTATTGTTTTTAGGTTCTTTTTTGTATTTTAGGATATTTTTAGTTTTTTTAGTTTTTTATTGTTTTTAGGATTTTTATAGTTTTTAACTTTTTTAGGGTTTTAAAGGGATTTTAGTGTTTTAGTGGGTTTTAGGGTTTTTGTTTTTTTTGTGTTTTTAAGGTTTTAGTGGGTTTTTATGGTTTTGAAGATTTTTAGGGGGTTTAGGGTTTTTTATATTTTTAGGTATTTTTAGGGATTTTGGGGATTTTTATGGTGTTAGAGTTTTTAAGGGTGTTTAAGGATTTTGAGGGTTTTTAGGATTTTTAGGGGTTTTAAGTGTCTAGAAAGGCATACACCAACCTGGATTGAAGTGCAAACCGAGGCCAGACTGAGGATCCGAAGCCAGGGGAGACGGAGTCAACACCACGTGAAACAAAGCCATCAATGAACGATCTGAATCTGTATCAAGATCCTGAAGCTGCAAGGCATGACAAAGCAAACCCTAGATCAAACCGAAGTAGGGACTCATGGGGGGGGACCTCCATCGATGCCATTCCAGGATGAAACCGTGGACACCAGGGCCGGACCACGCCGGAGGGGGAAGGAGGAAGAGCCGAAGGAGAACCCCAGCGCCGCGAGGGAAGGAGGATAACTGCCTCTTTGAGGCCCTCTTTTTTTAGGTTTTTTAGGATTTTCAGGGTTTTTTACGATTTTTAGGGGTTTTCATGGGTTTTTAGGTCTTTTTTGGGGATTTTGAGGGGTTTATTAGTTTTTTAGGGACTTCACAGTTTTTAGGGTCTTTTTTGGGTTTTAGAGTTTTTTGATATTTTAGGGGTTAAAGGGTTTTAGATTTTTTAGTGGGGTTTTATGGTTTATATAGGTTTTCGGGTTTTATAAGGTTATTTGGGTTTTTTGGGGGTTTTTTACATTTTTAAGTATTTTTATGCTTTTTGGATTTTTATAGTTTTTATGGTTTTTAGGGATCTAAAGGGTTTTTAGGGATTTCAACATTTTTTAGGGTTTTTAGGGCTTTTTCAGGGTTTTTATTTTCTTTTTGGGTTTTTAGAGTTTTTTGAGTTTTTAAAGTATTTAATGTTTTCTTGAGTTTTTTTTAATGTTTTTAAGGGTTTTATTGGATTTTAGAGGTTCTAATTTTTTTGAGGGTTTGAGGGTTTTTCCTGGTTTTTTGGTTTTAAGGGTATTTTAAGTTCTTAAGGGTTTTAAGTTTTTTAGAGTTTTTTATCATTTTTATTGGTTTTGATTTTTTTAGAGTTTTTATTGGTTTTTAGGGTTTTATGGTTTTTTAGGGGTATTTATGGTATCCGGGGGGTTTCAGGGTTTTTTTAGGGTTTTTGACATTTTTTGGGATTTTTATGATTTTAGGGTTTTTTCGATATTAAGGGATTTTGAGGATTTTTTGGGGGTTTTCAGGGTTTTTTTAGTGTTTTATGGTATTTGGTGTCTTTTGGGGTTTTATGGTTTTTTGAGTTTTTATGGTTTTTTATATTTTTTCAATGTTTTAGGGGTTTAAAGGGTTTTTAGAGTTTTTAGTGGGTTTTAGGGTTTTGTGGGTATTAGAGTTTTTAAGGATTTTAGGGGTATTATGGTTTTCAATGGTTTTTCAAAGTTTTTAGGATTTTTTATGTTTCAAGTATTTTTAGTGATTTTTAAGGATTTATATATATTTTATGGATTTTTAAGGTTTTTTGAGATTTTGATGGTTTTTATGGGGTTTTATGGTTTTTAGGAATTTTAGGGTTTTTAGGGGTTTTAAGGCCTTCTGGGTTTTAGGGTTTTTTTAGTTTTTTAGGGTTTAATGGTTTTTTTATAGTTTTTTACATTTTTTTAGGTATTTTAAGGGTTTTAAGAGTCGAAGTGGGTATTTAGGGTTTTCATGGGGTTTTAGGGGTTTTTAAGGCTTTAGGGGTTTTATTTTTTAGGGGGTTTTCAGGATTTTTTGGGTTTTTTACTTTTTCAAGGAATTGTTGTGTTTTTTTGTACTTTTATGGTTTTTAGGTTTATTATGGGTTTTAGGGATTTTTTTGGGTTTTAGGGGTTCTTAGGGATTTTTAGGATTTTAAGGATGTTGAGGGTTTTTAGGTTCTTTTGGGTATTTAAGGTTTTTTGAGTTTTTTACATTTTTAATATTTTTTAGAGTTTTTTAACATTTTTAACATTTTTTGGGGTTTTAGAGGTTTTTATAGTTTTTAGTGGTTTTTATGATTTTTTAGGGGTTTTAAGATTTTTAGGTGTTTTATGGTTTTTCTGGGGTTTCTTGGTTTCTATTTTTTTTTTTCATTTTCACGGATTTGTAGGGATTTTATTGGATTTTTATGGTTTTTAGGGTTTTTTAGGATTTTAGTGATTTTCAGGGGTTTTAGGGGATTTCATGGGTTTTTTTGGTTTTTGGGGTTTTCAGTGTTTTTATGGTCTTTTTGGGTTTTTAGGGTTTTTTTAGTTTTTCATGGTTTTATGTTTTTTAATTCTTTTGGGATTTTAAGGGTTTTTGTAGTTTTTAGTTGTTTTATGGTTTTTATGGTTTTCATGGTTTTTATGGTTTTAAGTTGTTTTTAAAATTTTAGAGGTTTTATGGTTTTCATGGATTTTTCAGGGTTTTTAGTTTTTCTATGGTTTTTAGGATTTTTTTTGGTTTTTAGGGATTTTTAGGGGGTTTAGGGGTTTTCAATTTTTTTTAGGGTTTTAAAGGTTTTTCAGGTTTTTTTTGGGTTTTTTGGGTTTTTAGGTGTTTAAAGGGATTTTAAAGTTTTTAGTGCGTTTTCATGGTTTTATGGGTTTTAGGGATTTTAAGTTTTTTTGGGGATTTTTATAGGTTTTAGGGGGTTTTCAGGGTTTTTAGGGGTTTTTACATTTTCAAGCATTTTTAGCACATTTTAGGATTTTTAGGGTTTTTATGGGTTTTTGGGTTTTTTAGGGATTTATAGGGTTTTTTGGGTTTTTAGGGTTTTTTCATGTTTTTGGGGTTTTTAAGGTCTTTTTGGATTTTTAGGGATTTTTTAGTTTTTTAGGGGTTTTAAGGTTTTGTAGAGTTTTTTAACATTTTATGGTTTTTAAGGGGCTTTTTAGTGGTTTTTAGGTTTTTTATGGATTCTTCTGGTTCTTTAATGATTTTAAGGGGTTTTATTGTTTTTATGGGGTTTTAATTGGTTTTAGGGTTTTTAGATTTTCAGTTATTTTTAGGGTATCTTAGGATTTTTTTTAGGGTTTTTTCAGGGTTTTTAGGATTTTTCAGGGTTTTTAGGGTCTTTTAGGTTTTTAGGGGTTTTTCGAGTTTTTTAGGGTTTTTAAGTTTTTTTTATAGTTTTTAACGTTTTAATGTTTTTTGGAGGTTTAAGGGGTTTTAGTGGTTTTTAAAGGTTTTATGGGGTTTTATAGTTTTTTGTGGTATTTAGGGGTTTTACGGATTTTTTTGTTTTTCAATGGTTTTAAAGGGTTTTAGGGTTTCTTTTGTTTTCATGTATTTTTATGTATTTTGAGGGTTTTTATGGTTTTTATGGGTTTTAGGGTTTTTAGTGATTTTTAGTGGTTTTAGGGTTTTTTAGGGTTTTTATGGTTTTTCAGAGTTTTTATTTTCTTTTTGTGTTTATGGGGTTTCATAATAAGTTTTTAGAGTTCTTAAGGTTTTTTAGATTTTATTATCTTTTTTGGGGTTTTAAAGGGGTTTTATAGATTTTAGTGGTTTTAGTGGTTTTAGGGTTTTTTGGGGTTTTAGGGTTTTTAGGGGTTTTTCAAGGTTTTTAATATTTTCTAGGATTTTTTTTGGATTTTATTGTTTTTAGGTTTTTTAGGGTTTTTGAGGGTTTTAAGGGGTTTTCATTGGTTTTCGGGTTTTTAGGGGTTTTCAGGATTTTTGGGGTCTTTTTTGGTTTTATGGTTTTAGTAAATTTTTAGGGGTTTAAAGGTTTTTTATAGTTTTTAATGCTTTTACGAGTTTTAAGGGTTTTTAGAGTTTTAGTGGGTTTTAGGGTTTTTATGGGTTTTAGTTTTTTTAAGATTTTTAGGGGTTTTTTCATGTTTTTAGGATTTTTATGGTTTTTAGTGTTTTAAGGTTTTTAGAGATTTTGAGGGCTTCAACCGGGTTTCAAGGTTTTTTTAGTCTTTTTAGGTGATATCAGTGTTTTATTTTGGGTTTTTAGGGTTTTTAGGGTTTTTTTAAGGTTTAGAAGGGATTTTGGAGTTTTATAAGTTTTTGAGGGATTTTATGGGTTTTTGGTTTTTTTATGCTTTTAGGGGGTTTTATGGTTTTAATAGGTTTTTGGGGGTATTTAGGGTTTTTTACACATTAATGGATTTTTCAGGATTTTTTTTTGGATTTTTATAGTTTTAGGGTTTTATGGGTTTTTAGGGTTTTTAGGGATTTTGATGGTTTTTAGGGGGTTTCCTGGTTTTTATTATTTTGAGGGTTTTTCACGGTTTTAGGGACTTTTTTTAGTTTTAGGGTTTTTTGTTTTTACAAGGGCTTTAATGTTTTTTTAAAGTTTTTAAAATTTTTAGGGGTTTTAATGAATTATAGTGCATTTAGTGGGTTTTTATTGGTTTTAGGGTTTTTATGGTTTTTCAAGGGTTTTTAAAGTTTTTTACATTTTCAAGGAAATTTTGTGATTTTTTTAATTTTTTTTTGGTTTTTGGGGATTTTTAGTGTTTTTAGGGATTTTGAGGGGTTTTAGGGTCTTTTAGGGTTCTTAGGGTTCTTAGGGTTTTTAGGGCAAGAAAGATGCGAGGGTCAGGCTATTCTCGACCCCCCCCCCCCAAATTTATTAGAAGGAAGAAGTATTAGACAAGGGAGGGGAGGGGTCAAATGACCCACACCCAAAAAAACCCCTTACAATACCGACCCCAAAAAACCCCAAAAGAAAAGAACCAAAACCACACAAAGCAGAAAAACAGAAAAGACTCCAACATCACCTCATAGCTCATCATCAACCAGCTCAACACCAAACCTAAAGAAGCAACTTCATCAACCCAAATTCATCACCACAGATTCACAAATCACCAGCCTCCAAAGCAGCATGACCTCATTCACCATCAGGAAACATCATCTTCCAGCAGTCGCCGACCAGCAACCAGCAGTGGGAACCAAAAAAGACACACATCACAACACAAAACAATAGCAAAAGAACAAAACCGCAGACAACCAAAGGAAACGGAAAGCAGGGCCTCCCCCTCTTGGCCATTGGAACCAGTCCCGGGCAGACTAGAGCACACCAGAACCGGCGTCTAGCCGGGAAGAGGTCCAGCTGGGGTTTTGTGACCAGAATCACGTCCGACACCAAGAGAACCACGACTGAGACCGAATCCCAAGATCCAGGAAGATCCATCCCAATAATCAATCCAAAGGCAGCGACGGGCACACGGAGGCCACAACAAGATCCCGAGGAAACACCAAATTGGACACCAATCACGCCATTGCCGACAGCAAGCTCTCGCAGCCGCAAGAAGAACCCAAATATGGAGAGGAAGACATTGATCTGGAAACCCAAATCCAGACCACAGAGAGCCGATGCAACTTGAAACTAGACAGGGATCCCGAAGCCATGAGAGGCGAAGTCACCCCTGCGCAAACCGGAGCCAGCGACTAGCGAACCAAAGCCAAAGTCAGATCCCGAAGTGGCAAGGTGCGACGAGGCCACCACCAGATCAGAATCGAAGCCAGAGCATAAGTGAACTACCTCCATCGACGCCAATTTAGGGAAGAGCTGGAGTCACTGAGGACGGACCACGACGGAGGGGAAGGGAAGAAAATCCAGAGGGATTTTTAGATTTTTTAAGGTTTTTATGGGTTTTTATGGCTTTTAGGGGTTTTTCAAGGTTTTTAGTGTTTTTGACGTTTTCCATGATTTTAGGGATTTTTTAGGATATTTTTTATCTTTATGTTTTTAATGTTTTTAGATATTTTTAGGGTTTTTAGGGGTTTTCAAGTTTTTTAGGGTTTTATGAGTTTTCAGGGTTTTTAGGGTCTTTTGGGGGTTTTAGGGTTTTTTTGAGTTTTTAAGGTTTTGAAGTATTTTATAGTTTTTAAGGGTTTTAATATTATTAGGTGTTAAAAGTTTTTTTGAGTCTTTTAGTGTGTTTTATAGTTCTTATTGGGTTTTAGTTTTTTTAAGGTTTTTAGGGGGTTTTATGGTTTTCAAGGGTCTTTAGGTTTTTTACATTTTTAGGGATTTTTAGCAATTTTTTAGATTTTTTTGGGTTTTTAATGTTTTTAGGAGTTTTAGGGATTTATAAGGGATTTTAGGGTTTTTTTGGATTTTCTAGACTTTTAGGGTTTTTCATGGTTTTAGGGCCTTTTGGGGTTTTATGGGCTTTTTTTATTTTTTTAGGATTTTTTAGGTTTCTAGAGTTTTTTAATGTTTTTAGTATTTTTAAGGTTTTTTAAGTTTTTAGTGATTTTTTGTTTTTTATAGGTTTTGGGGTTTTTAAGGTTTTTATGGTTTTTTTATGGTTTTTGGGCCTTTTAAGGGTTATAGGATTTTTTACGTGTTCAGGGATTTTTAGGGTTTTTAGGATTTTTTGATTTTTTTGGGTTTTTATGGTTTTTTGAGATTTTAAGGGTTTTTAGGGTTTCTCAAGGGTTTTTAGGGTTTTAGTGTTTTTAGGGTTTTTAGGGTATTTTTGGGGTTTTAGGGTTTTTTGAGTATTTAGGGGTTTTAATATTTTTAGAGTTTTTAACTTTTTTAGGGGTTTAAAGGGTTTTTAGAGTTTTTAGTAGTGTTAATGTGTTTTTAGGGGTTTTAAGATCTTTATGGGTTTTTATAGTTTTCAAGAATTTTTTTCAATTTTTTACGTTTTTAGGGACTTTTAGGTCTTTTTTAGAATTTTTATGGTTTTATTGTTTTAAGGGTTTTTAGGGATTTTGAGGGTTTTTTGGTTTTTAGGGTTTTTTGGGTTTTTTGGGTTTTTATGGTCTTTTGGGGTTTTAGGGTTTTTTGAGTTCTTTGGCGTTTTAGGGGTTTCTACTTTAAGGGATTTTTCAGAGTTTTGAGGGTTTTTACGTTTTCCAGTACTTTTAGTAATCTTTTAGTATTTTTATGGTTTTAAATATTTTTTAGGGTTTTTATGGATTTTGATGGTTTTTAAGGGTCTTTAGGGTTTTTCGGGGTTTTATGATTTTCGGGTCTTTTGGGTTTTTACTGCTTTTTTTGAGTTTTTAAGGGTTTTAAGGATTTTTAGAGTTTTTTATGTTTCATAGCGTTTTTAGGGTTTTTACAGTTTATAGGGTTTTTAGAGTTTTTAGTGGTTTCAAGGGTTATTTAGTGTTTTTAGTGTTTTTTATGTTTTTAGGTAATTTTATGGATTTTGTAGGATATTTATGGTTTTTAGGGATCTTTAGAGTTTTTAGGGATTTCGATGGTTTTTAGGGTTTTTCTAGGTTCTTAGGGTTTCTACAGTTTTTATTGGTTTTTTGGTTTTTTATGGGGTTTTTGAGTTTTTTAGGGGTTTAAAGGTTTTTTAGAAATTTTTAACGTTTCTAGGGGTTTTAAGAGTTTTTAGAGTTTTTGGTGGCATTTTATGATTTTTAAGGGCTTTCAAGGGTTTTAGGGTTTTTTACATTTTAAAGTATTTTTATGGATTTTTAGGATTTTCGTGGGTTTTAGGGTTTTTAGGGTTTTTAAGGATATTGAGGGTTTTTAGGGTTTTTATGGGTTTTCGGGGGTTTTACGATCTTTTTTGGATTTTATGGTTTTTTTAGTTTTTTATGTTTTTAAAGGTTTTTTTATAGTTTTTTAACATTTTTAGGTGTTTTAAGGGTTTTTATAGTTTTTCGTGGTTTATTTTTGGTTTTTATGGGTTTTTGGGGTTTTCTATGTTTTTAGGGGGTTTTATGGTTTTCTGGGGTTTTTTGGGTTTTTTACATTTTCTCAGATTTTTAATGCTTTTTTAGGATTTTTATCATTTTAGGGTTTTTAAGGTTTTTAGGGATTTTTTCGGTTTTTAGGGATTTTCTGGGGTTTTTTGGGATTTTTAGGTTTTTTAGGGTTTTAAGTGTTTTATGGTCTTTTTGATGTTTTAGAGTATTTTGATATTTTAGCGTTTTTAAGGTTTTTAGTGTTTTTAATGTTTATTAACATTTTTAGGGGTTTAAAGGGTTTTAGAGTTTTTAGTGGGGTTTTTATGTTTTTTATGTCTTTTAGGGTTTTGAAATGTTTTTTGGGGTTTTTTACATTTTTAAGGATTTTTTGGCTTTTTTAAAGTTTTTTATTGTTTTTAATGTTTTTAGGGTGTTTATGGGATTTTAAATTATTTTTTTATTTTTTTATTTTTATTGGTTTATAGTGTTTTTAAGGTTTTTAGAGTTTTTGTGGTTTTCATGGGTTTTTCATGGTTTTTAGGGTTTTTGATGTTTTAATTTATTTTTAGGGATTTTTTAGGAGTTTTATGATTTTTAGGGATTTTAAGGCTTTTTAGGGTTTTTAGAGTTTTAAGGGTTTTTAGGGTTTTTAGGAGTTTTCCAAGTTTTATTGGGTCTTTTTGGTTTTTAGGGTTTTCTTTAGTTTTTTATTGGTTTTAGGACAAATTAGGTGTAGGGCCATGCTACCCCCCCAATTTATTAGAGAAAAATACCCAGTAGACAAGGAAGGGGTAGAGTCAAACGATCCACACCAAAAACCCTTAACATCCCCAAACCCAAAACAAAGAAGAAGAAACCAAAAATCCAAAAGCACACAAGAAAGGGTAGAGTCAAGAAACCCATGCCCAGTAAAAATTACATGTCATATGGATCAAAATCTTCAAATGGGTCACCATAGGGGTCTCCATAAACACCATATCTAGATGACGCGTCTGGTTCTGTTGTCTCCCACTCAGCAGTAGCCATCCAAGCACTGTCCATATCCATGGAAAGAGTCGTATAAACATACTTTAGCATTTTCTACTCCTCAGATGACTGTGCCATGGGGATCTCAGGCTGCCCATACTTCCCATAATCATTCTACTTGGTTCCCTTCAAGGAGGCTCTCGTAGACATAGATCTTAGAAGCATTTAGTAGTCCTTCCTCAGCTTCCGCTTTCGAGAATTTGAAATTTCCACAACATAGTTATTCTCCTTACCACGAGGTGCACCAACCCCAATCACGACCCACTCCCTCATGATCTGAGCCATGTTGGAGTTGATCCATTTATCATCCTTGGCATACAACACGTCCAACTACCCAGCCTCATCCACATCCTTGGGACTGCCCTTCCAGGATCCACCTATGCGTTCCTCCATCTCCATGTCATAAAAAAACATACAGCCTGGCCTATCAGTTGAGGCCCCTTCATGCACACCCACAACCAGCTCCATCACCTCCCCCCACTCATCAACCTCCCCTTGCTCATGACCAAACCGAGCCATTACCCCCTGTAGAGACTCACAGCTAGACTCACCAGCCGGAGCCCCCTCATGCACCATCAAAGTTAGCTGCCCCTTACAAGGAAGCGTGGATCCCTCCATAACCATAGCACAAGCTGGATCACACTGCTCAGCCATATCCCCTTGGTCAGACACCTCCCCCAGTTCCTGACCAGATTGAGCCACATCTCTCTGCTCAGCTCCCTCCCCGTGCTCATTCACCATCCCTTTCACAGATGCTTCCCCCTGCTCAGCCACCTCCTCTTTCTTATCCACCACCCCCTGCTCATCCACCTTCCCCTACCCGGCCATACAACAATGTTCACCAACAGCAGCTCCATCAAGCACTGCCCCAGAAATTTGCACATTGAGGCCAAAAAGCCTACATCTAGCCAAAAACTCAACACCATCCTCCCCAGCCTCCACATTGCTCTTCGCTGGCAGAACCTGCACATCATCATCCCCATTGTCACCACAGTCTGATTCCTACACAACAGCTTCAGCCACACTGATATCATGGAGCCCATTCTAGTCATGGTCAATACGGATCCCCTCCCCCTACCCAGACACCTCTCCTTGTTCTTCCATTATCCCTTGATCCTCCACCTCCCCCTGTGTTGCGGCTTCACCCTCTGGCTCAATAGAAAAAAGACACCCGAACCTATTATAAGAATAAGTGTCACATTGAACATGTGCCTCCCTCTTTCCATCCTATTCACTATTAATGCTATTAGTAAAATGAACGACCACTACATTACCACCTTCATCTCCACTACTATTCTTTAGATTCCCCAACCCCAAGGTGCCTACCCATGCCTCCTCTTTACCACCACCGCATTTAAAATCAGCTCTCAAATGTGGAAAATGTCCCTAACATTTGTCTGGGGAGGCAAGAACTGAATAGCCTTGATAGGCACCTCCTGCCCCCCCCCCCCACCAAATTCCGACTTCCTTCACCATGCCCCCTGAGCCAAATTTAAAACACTAGATCCATTTAATCCTCTCTTGTAGACTCAGTCTTCATGACCAAAATACCGAAAAGCGGAACAAAAATCAATCCTGTCTCAAAGATCACCAAATGCCTCCATCAGATCTCCTCACCAATAGAAATCCACACAAAGTCCAGCGGCTCCTTGGAAGCATCCACCTCAATAAAATCCCTCAAAGACACTGGATAACATAGAGCCCAAGTCCTGTTTTCCACACAAAGGAACCTTCCCACCATGCTCCCCAACATCAAAATAATAGAAATTTTTTGGAAGGGGAGTGGAAGTTCTGGAAATCTCACCCAAGTTGCCACCATTGGTGAATCATGGTGCAAGTTAAGATCAAAACTCCACTGAAATAGTGAGAACCAAGTACCATCACATTTTCGAGGAGTGGCGGACCAAGAATGAATAAGATCTTCCTCAGAAGAAAATTGAATCAGAATATGGTAGTTATTGACAAGACCCACTATATCACAATCCTGTAGATCCCAAATTTCAAAGATGAATCTGTCAAAAACGTCCATCAAAGGGCACCGGTTCAGGAATTGAGCAACCAAAGTCAACTTATGCAGAGCAAAGACTTCATTAAACACCACAATCGAGAGCTAGAGTTGTGGAAGTCCTTCATGAAGGTCTTTCACCTTAGGGAAAATATCAATCTGCGGAAATGGGGGCAGCAAATTTAGAACCGTGAATGGGACAAACGATTGATCTTCCTCGAGAATTAGCGGAGGCCCCTCCCCCGCAGTGGGGGGAGGGAGAGGCACAATGCCCATAATATTCTTCAAGGTTGCCGAAGGGAGGGAGAATCGCCATCCACTAGAGAGCGTAGTAGGGGCCATCTTTCTATGGTTTTAGGGTTTTTATAGTTTTTAACATTTTTAATGTTGTAGAGGTTTTAAGGGTTTTTTGAGTTTTTAGTGGGGTTTTAAGGTATTTTGGGTTTTGAGGGTTTTTAAGGACTTTAGAAGTTTTATGGTTTTAAAGATAATTTTAGGGTTTTTAGGGTTTTTTATGTTTTCAGGAATTTTCGGCGCATTTTTTGGATTTTTATGGTTTTTACAGTTTCTTAGATTTTTAAAGATTTTGAGGGGTTTTAGGGTTTTTCAGGGTTTTTAGATTTTTTTTATGGGTTTTCAGGATTTTTATGATCATTTTGGGTTTTTTAGGGTTTTTTGAGGTTTTAGGGGTTTGAACATTTTTTAGTGTTTTTTAACATTTTTTTGCAGTTTTAAGGGTTTTTTGAGTTTTTTGAGTTTTTTATGGTTTTTATGGGATTTAGGCGTTTTAATTGTTTTTAGGGGTTTTTATAGTTTTTAGAGTTTTTAGGGTCTTTTACATTTTCAATGATTTTTAGGGATTTTATAGGATTTTTATGGTTTTTAGTGTTTTTTAGCATATTTAAGGAATTTGAGCGGTTTAAATGTTTTTCAAGGTTTTTTTGGTTTCCATGGTTTTTTGGGGTCTTTTGGGGTTTTATGGGGTTTTTTGAGTTTTTTATGGTTCTTAACGATTTTTAGAGTTTTTATGGTTTTTTAACATTTTAGAGGTTTTAAGGGTTTTTAGAGTTTTAGTGGGTTTTAGGGGTTTTTATGGGTTTTAGGGGTTTTTATAGTTTTATGGGGTTTTTTAGGGTTTTTTATGTTTTTAGGTATTTTTAGAGCTTTATTAGGATATTTTTGGGTTTTAGGGTTTTTAGGGGTTTTAGGGTTTTTAGGGATTTTTAGGGTTCTTATGGTTTTTAGGGTTTTTAGGATTTTTAAGGGTTTTTGGGTTTTTTAGGTTATTTTTCTATTTTTATGGGTTTTGATTCTTTTTAGATTTTTTTACATTTTTAGGGGTTTAAAGGAATTTTAGTGCTTTTAGTGGTTTATTATAGTTTTTATGGGTTTTTATTTTTTAGGGGTTTTATGGTTTTTTGGGGTTTTAGGGTTTTTTATGTTTTTAGGGATTTTTTGGGATTTTTAGGCTTTTATTGGTTTTAGGGTTTTTTAGAATTTTTTGGAATTTTGAGAGTTTTTAGGGGTTTTCGTGGTTTTGGGGTTTTAGGGTCTTTTGGGGTTTTATGTTTTTTTCATGTTTTTTAATTTTTTTAATGTTATTAGGATTTTAAGGTTTTTTAGAGTTTTTAAAGGTCTTAAAGGTTTTTGTGGGTTTTTAGGGGTTTTAAGGGTTTTAGGGGGTTTAATGGTTTTTATGTATTTTTAAGGATTTTTACGTTTTTAGGGATTTTTAGGGATTTTTTGGGATTTTTATGTGTTTAATGGTTTTTTGGGTTTTTTGGGATTTTTAGGGATTTTTTGGGTTTTTTGGGTTTTTTAGGGTTTTTAGGGGTTTTCATAAATTTTAGGGTTTTCAGGGTTTTTAGAAACTTTTTGTGTTTTTATGTTTTTTTTGAGTTTTTTAGAGGTTTAAATGTTTTTAGAGTTTTTAAAAAAATTAATGTTTTTGGGTTTTTAGAGTTTTAGTGGGTTTTATGGTTTTTATGCGTTTTAGGGGGTTTTTAAGGTTTTATGCGTTTTTATGGTTTTTAGGGGTATTTTAAGGTTTTTATGGTTTTTTATGTTTTCAAGGAATTTTAGGAATTTTTTAGTATTTTTTGGTTTGTAGGGATTTTGACGGGTTTTAGGGTCTTTTAAGGTTTTTAGGGTCTTTTGTTCAGTTTTTTGGTTTTTTGAGTTTTTAAGGGTTTTAATAGTTTTTGAGAGTTTTTAATGTTTTAGGGGGTTTAAGGGTTTTTAGAATACTTAGTGGGTTTTTGGGATTTTTTAGGTTTTTAGGGGTTTTATGGTTTTAGTGGGTTTTTAGGTTTTTTAGGGTGTTTTACGTTTTTAAGGATTTTTTGGACTTTATAAGGATTTTTATGGATTTTAGGGTTTTTGTATTTTAGAGATTTTTAGGGTTTTTAGGGATTTTAGGGGGTTTAAAGGTATTTTTGGGGAATTAGGGGTTTTAAAAAAAATTTATGGTTTTTACGATTTTTTAGAGTTTTTAAATTTTTTAGTGTTTTTAATGGTTTTAAGAGTTTTTAGTTGCTTTTTAGGAATTTTATGGATTGTTAGGGGTTTTAAAGGTTTTTATGGTTTTCTATGGATTTTAGGGGTTTATTAGTGTTTTTATATTTTTTTTTACATTTTTAGGGATTTTTTAGGATTTTTATGGTTTTTTGGGTATTTTTCTGTTTTTAGGGATTTCGAGGGGTTTTAGGGTTTTTTGGGTTTTGAGTTTTGTTAGAGGTTTTTTAACATTTCTAATGTTTTAGGGGTTTTATGGGTTTTTAGTATTTTTAGTTCTTTTTAGTGTTTGTATGGTTCTTTAGGGTTTTTAAGGTTTTTATGGTTTTTTATGGTTTTCTAGGGTTTTTAGGGCTTTTAGGGTTTTATCATTTTTAGGGATTTTTCGGGTTTTTTAGAATTTTTATGGTTTTTAGGGTTTTTAGGGTTTTTAATGATTTTAAAGGTTTTTAGGGGTTTTTACTATTTTTTGGGGATTTTTTTGGGTCTTTTTGGGGTTTTAGAGTTTTTTTAGTTTTTTATGGGTTTTAAGGTTGTTTAGAGTTTTTTAACATTTGTAGGTGTTTTAAGGGTTTTTAGAGTTTTTAGTGGTTCTTAAGATTTTTATGGATTTTTAGGGTTTTTTGGTTTTTAGGGTTTTATGGCTTTTAGGGTTTTCATGGTTTTTATGGTATTTTATGTTTTATCGGATTTTTAAGGTTGTTTTATTATTTTTATGGTTTTTAGTGTATTTAGGGAGTTTGGGGGATTTTCAAGGGGTTTTAGGGGTTTTAGGGTTCTTCATTGTTTTTAGGGTCTTTGGGTTATATGGTTTTGTTGGGTTTTTTAGGGATTTTAATGTTTTATGAATTTTTAGTGGTTTTCTTGGGGTTTTATTGGGTTTTACAGATTTTTTATGTTTTCTACATGTTTTTATAAATTAAGGGGGTTTTAGGTTTTTTAAGTGTTTTTACATTTTCTTGGGGTTTTAGGGCTTTTCTACATTTTTTAGAGATTTTAATGGGTTTTAAGGGTTTTCAAAGATTTTTAGTATTTTTAGGGTTTTAGAGGTTTTAGGGTCTTTTTGGATTTTTATCATTTTTTATCATTTGTTTTGATTTTTATGTGTTTTATAGTTTTAAATGTTTCAAGGGGTTTTAAGGGGTTTTGGATTCTCTAGTTGTTTTTAGTGTTTTAGGGTTTTTAGGGTTTTCAGGAGGTTTTTAGGGTTTTTTATGGTTTTTTTTTACATTTTTAGTGACTTTTAGGGCATTTTTAAGAATTTTAGGGTTTTTAGGTTTCTTTAATGTATTTAGATATTTTGAGTGTTTTTAGAGTTTTTAGGGTTTTTTAGGGTTTTGGGGGTTTGACGGTTTTAGGGTTTTTTGGGTTTCTATGGTTTTCTTGATTTTTTTAGGGTTTTTTAGGTTTTTTTTATTTTTTTGAACATTTTTATTATTTTTAGTGTTTTTAGGGGTTTTATAGGGTTTTAGGGATTTTAAAGGTTTTTTGGGGTTTTATAGTTTTCAAGGGATTTTCAAGGTATTTTGAGTTTTTTTACATTTTCAGGGATTTTTAGGGATTTTTAGGATTTTTATTGCTTTCAGGGGTTTTAGGGTTCTCAGTGATTTTGATGGCTTTTATGGTTTTTAGGGGATTTTGGGTTTTTATGGGTTGTTAGAGTTTTTAAGGTTTTTATGGTCATCAAGGTTTTAGGGTTTTTGACATTTTCCGTGATTTTTAATGTTTTTTGGATATTTATGGTTTCTTGGGTTTTTAGGGATGTTGATGCTTTTTAGGGTTTATCAAGGATTTTTTAGGGTTTTTATGTTTTTTCATGATTTTAGGGGTTTTTTGGGTTTTAAGGGGTTTTTGTGTTTTTTAGTGTTTTTTGTGTTTTTTAGGGATTTTAGAGTTTTTTAATTTTTTTAGAGATTTTATGGGGTTTTAGAGTTTTTATTAATTTTCTAGGGGTTTTATGGGTTTTTAAGGTTTTTATGGTTTTAGGGTTGTTTATGGTTTTTAGGGGTATTTCAAAGTTTTTAGGGTTTTTTAAATTTTTAAGGATTTTTAGGATTTTTTTGATTTTTATAGTTTTTAGGGATTTGGGGGATTTTGAGGGGTTTTAGGGGTTTTAAGATTTTTTTTGGTTTTCAAGGTTTGTTGGGATCTTTTTAAGGGTTTATGGTTTTTTTGAGTTTTTAATTGTTTTTAAGGTTTTTAAAAGTTTTTAACGGTTTTAGGGGTCTCAAGAGTTTTAAGACTTTTGAGAATTTTTACTCATTTTTAGGGTTTTTATGGGCGTTTATGTTTTTAAGTTTTGAAGGTTTTTATGGTATTCTGGGGGTTTCGAGGTTTTAGGGATTTTTAGGTATTTAGGGCAAAGGAAGATGTGAGGTTCGGGCTATTCCCGCCCCCCCCCCCCAAATTTATTAAAAGGAAAAAAGAGACACAGCAGACAAGGGAGGGGAGGGGTCAAACGACCCACACCCAAAAACCCTTAACAACCCAAGAAAAAAGATCCCAAAAAAAGAAAATCAAGAAAGGAAAAAAGAAAACACACAAAGCAAAGCAGCCACCATCATTATCCAGCATCAATCAACATCCAGTAGCTCACAGCTAACCAACGATCAACATCGAAATTCAAACAGCAAACAACATCCAGCAGCATCGTGACCATAAACCACAGCTTCAGCACCTCCCATCCAGGCAGCAACCAGCATCCAGAATCACCAGCATTCAACATCACATAACTGCCAGCAACCAAAGTCACAGAACCACCAGCTTCAACATCACAACCATCACCGCATTCAGCAGCTCACCACGAATCAGCGACCAGTAGCCAACCTCACAAAAACCAGAATCCAACACCTTCTCACCAACACAAGCAACCACCAACAACACATAACCATCATCACCATAATCGCACAACCACCAATCACCAAAGCTCACATCCATACAACAGCCATCACCCTTCTTCACAAAATCTAGAACCCAGCACCTCCCGGCTATATAGGTCCATCGCAAGCACCACAGAACTCGCACACCAAGAGCAGGCGGCAGCCCATACCTCAAAACAACACAAAGAACCAGCACCAAACCAATACCGACACAATCCGTGAAGCAGCCACCATAGCCCGATAGATATCCCAGAACACAACACTTATCCAGACCAGCAACAAGATCATAACATAGAAAGGAAACCCAAAAATAAACCTGCCTCCGCGCTGAGGTCCGAAGTGGGAACCCAACACCATCGCCTGACTGCCCGAGCCAAACCAAAATTGCCGCTCCCCACACAGCTTCAAGGATTGGTAATGTCCCACGACACAACATCAACCAAGGCCTGGCCTTTCCATGCCACCACTTGGAAGCCGTCGAGGAAGCCGGGAACCACCAAGAGCTCGTCGTAAAGATTAGGTATTTAGGGATTTTTATGATTTTTTGGATTTTTATGGTTTCTAGGGTTCTTAGGTTTTTTATGGATCGTGAGGGTTCTTAGTATTTTTTAAGGTTTTAGGGTTTTTTGGGGTTTTCAAGGTTTTAGGGACTTTTGGGTTTTAGTGTTATTTTTGACTTTTTAGGGTTTTTGAATATTTTTAGGGTTTTTAACGTTTTTAGGGGTTTAAAGGATTTTTATAGTTTTTACTGTTTTTAGGGTTTTTATGGGGTTTTAAGGTTTTTAGGGGTTTATGGTTTTCAGGGGGTTTTAGGGTTTTTTATGTTTTCAAGGATTTTAGGTCATTTTTAGGATAATTATTGTTTTTATGGTCTTTTGGTATTTTGAGGGTTTTTAAGAGGTTTGCGGGGGTTACGGTATTTTTGGGTTTTTAGGGGTCATTTTGAGTTTTTTTGGGTTTTAAAGGGTTTTTAGAATTTTCTAACATATTTAGGGGTTTTAGAGTTTTCGTGGGTTTTTTGGGTTTTTATGGGTTTTTAGGTTTTTAAAGGGTTTTGGGATTTTTTAGTATTTTTATGGGTTTTTGGACTTTTTAGGGATTTTAGGGATTTTGAGGGTTTTCAAGGTTTTTTAGGGTTTTTATGGTTTTTTTGTTTTTATGGTATTTTTGGTGTTTTAGGGTTTTTTTAATTTTTTGGGATTTTAATGTATTTTATATTTCTTAATGTTTTTAGGGGTTTTCAGGGTTTCAAGATTTTTTAGTGTTTTTTATGGTTTTTATGTATTTTTAGGTTTTTTAGGTTTTTACAGGTATTTGTGGTTTTCATTGGTTTTTAACGGTTTATATGTTTTCTGGGATTTTTAGGGATTTCTGGGTTTTTTACAGTTTTTATGGATTTTGAGGGTTTTGGGGGGTATAGGGTTTTCACGCTTTTTTGGATTTTTGGTTTTTGAGGTTTTTTGAGTATTTTTGGTTTCAATTTTTTTTTTTAGTTTTTAATTTTTTTTAGAGTTTTAAAGGGTTTTAGTGGTTTTTAGGGAATTTAGGGGTGTTTATGTTTTTTAAGGACGTTATGGGTTTTTATGGTTTTTAGGTGTTTTTCAAGGTTTTTGTGGTTTTTAGGTGTTTTTCAAGGTTTTTATGGTTTTTAGGTGTTTTTCAAGGTTTTTAGGGTCTTTTATGTTTTTAGGGATTTTTCAGGATTTTTATGGTATTTAGGGTTTTTTGTATTCTCAGGGTCTTTGGGGTTTTTAGAGTTTTTAGAGTTTTTAGAGTTTTTTATGGTTTTTCTGGTTTTTAGAATTTTTTAACATTTTTAGGCTTGTAACAGTTTTTAGATTTTTTAGTGGTTTTTAGGGTTTGAATGAGTTTTTTGGGGGTTTTAAGTTTTTAGGGTGTTTATGGTTTTCATTAGTTTTTAAGGTTTTTTAAGGTTTTTTACATTTTCAGATATTTTTAGGAATTTTATGGTTTTTTAGGGTTTTTAGAGATTTTGTGTGTTTTAGGGGGTTTTTAGAGATTTTGTGTGTTTTCAGATATTTATGGTTTCTTGGGTTTTTTTTACGGTTTTTATGTTTTTAGGGACTGTGATAACATTTTATGTAATTTTATGTTTTTTATGGTTGTTTGGGAATTTTTAACCTTGAACCGCAAGGCCGCAAGGATTCACAATTTCAAGAAAACATTCCACCAATTGAATGCAATCAACCAACAACCGCACAAAAATGGATGTTTGAGAGGGTATGGATTTGCCATCAGTTCCAAACCCATGCATTCATGCATGAGACAGCTTCCCGGTAGCAAGGAGTAGAAGGAATATGATCTTATTGTTTTTTATGCTGGGTAGGGGTTCCTCTGTGTTGGCTTGATGTTTTTTGGCCTTAAACTTTTGTACCATGGTGGTTTGGTGGTTTTAAGTCATGAAGTCTTGTTTGGTTTCTCACTTTTCCCTCAAAAGTATTTGAATAATAAAAATTTGATTTTCAGTCAAGATTTTTACAATTTTTAATGTTTTAAGGGTTTAAAGGAGTTTTATAGGTTTTTAGGATTTTTATGGGTTTTGAGGTGTTTTTATGTTTTTTGGGGGGTTTTATGGTTTTCAGGGTTTTTTTGTTTTTAGTGATTTTTATGGCTTTTTCATGTTTTTTTGGTTTTAAGGGTTTTTTGGAATTTAAGGAATTTTGATGGGTTTTTAGGGGTTTTGGGGTCTTTTGGAGGTTTAGGGTTTCTTCTTGATTTGTTTAGTATTTTTATGGTTTTTAGAGTTTTTAAACATTTTTATGGGTTTAAAGTGTTTTTAGAGTTTTTTGTGGGTTTTAAGATTTTTATGGGTTTTAGGGTTGTTTAGGTTTTTATGGGTTTTTATAGTTTTTACGGGTTTTTCTAGGTTTTTAGGGTTTTTATGTTTTTCAGGATTTTTAGGGTTTTTTTGGATATTTATGGTTTTTAGGGTTTTTATTGTTTTTTAGGGTCTTTTGGGGGTTTTAGGGTTTTTTGAGTTTTTAGGGATTTTAAGATTTTTTTGAGTTTTTAACATTTATACTGTGTTTTAGGGGTTTTATTGGTTTTTAAGGTTTTAAATGTTTTTAGGGGTATTTATGGTTTTCATGGGTTTTTCAAGGTATTTAGGGTTTTTTACATTTTTAGGTATTTTTAAGGATTTTTCTACATTTTAGTGTTTTTAAGAGTATTTAGGGCTTTGATGATTTTGAGGGTTTTTTATTTTTTTTAAGGTTTTTAGGCTCTTTTTGGTTTTTTAGGGTTTTTTTTGAGTTTTTAGGGTTAAAAGGTTTTTAGAGATTTTAACGTTTTACCGTTTTAGGGGTTTTAATTATTTTTAGAGTTTTTAGTGTGTTTTATGGTTTTTATGGGTTTTTAGGATTTTATGGTTTTTCAAGGTTTTTAGGATTTTTTCAATTTTAGGGTTTTTTAGGGATTTTTTTTTGTTTTTTTACGGTTTTTAGAGTTTTAGGGTTTTTAGCTATTTTATGGGATTTTAGGATTTTCTGTGTTTTTTAGGTTTTTTCAGGGGTTTGAGGGGTTTTTTGGGTTTTAGGGTTTTTTTGGAGTTTTTAGGGGTTTTTAGGTTTTTAGGGTTTTTAATGTTTTTAGGGGGTTTAAAATGTTTTTAGAGTTTTAGTGGCTTTGCGGGTTTTATTGGTTTGTAGGGATTTTTATATATTTTAGGGGTCTTTATGGTTATCTTGGGTTTTCTAGGTTTCTTGGGTTTCTTACATATTAAGGGATTTTTAATATTTTTATGGATTTTAGAGGGTTTTAGGGTTTTTAGGGATTTTGAGGGGTTTAGGCATTTTGAGGGATTTTTTTGAATCTTTTAGGTTTTAAGGGATTATGAGTTTTTTGGGGGGGTTTAAGTTTTTTTTGTGTTTGTAACATTTTTTGGGGTTTTATGGTTTTTAGAGTTTTTAGTGGTTTTAGGGTTTTTATGAGTTTATAGGGTTTTTATGGATTTTTATGGGCTTTTCAAGTTTTTTTGAGTTTTTTTCGATATCAGGGATTTTTCATGCTTTTTTAGGATTTTTATGGTTTTATGGTTTTTTTGTAATTTTGAAGGTTTTTAGGGATTTTAAGGGGTTTTCAGGGTTTTTATGGTCATTTTGTGTTTATAGGGTTTTTTTAGTTTTCAAGGGTTTTAAGTTTTTTTACAGTTTTTAAGGTTTTAAGGGTTATCATTTATTTTTAGGGTTTTTTTAACATTTTTATGGGTTTTTATGGTTTTCAGGGGTCTTTCAGGGGGTTTAGGTTTTTTATATTTTCTAGGATTTTTAGGGCGTTTTTAGGAATTTTTTGATTTTAAGGGGTTTTTCAGGTTTTTAGATATTTTGAGGGTTTTGTGAGTTTTCAATGTTTTTTTGGGGTTTTATGGTTTTTGAGAACTTTTTGGGTTTTAAATATTTTTTTAGGGTTTTTAGATTTTTTTTTAAATTTTTTTATTTTTTTAGTTTTTAGTGTTTTCATGGGTTTTAGGATTTTTATGTTTTTTGGGGGTTTTATGGTTTTCAAGGTTTTTTTAGGTTTTTTATGATTTTTAACATTTTCTGGGATATTTAGGGCTTTTAAAAGATTTTTATGGTTTTTAGTGTTTTTATGGTATTTAGGTATTTTGAGTGTTTTAGGGGTTTTTAGGGGTTTTGGGGTTTTTCAGGGTTTTTAGAGTTTTTAGGGTTTTTAGGGTTTTTTTGTGTTTTAAATGTTTTTTAGAATTTTTCAAAGTTGTTATTGGTTTTAAGGGGTTTCAGAGTTTTTATTGGGTTTTTAGGACTTTATGGGTTTGGGGGGTTAAATTTTTTAAAGGTTTTTATTATTTTTAGGGTTTTAGGGTTTTTTTATTATTTCATGGATTTTTAGGGCCTTTTTATGATTTTTATGGTTCTTAGGGTTTTTTCAATTTGTTGGATTTTGATGGGTTTTAAGGATTTTTAGGGTTTTTATGGGAATTCAGGGTTTTTAATGTTTTTAGGGGTTTTCAGGATTTTTAGTTTCATTTTTGGGTTTTCAGCGGGTTTTTTTTTGAGTTTTTCAGGTTTTTAAGATTTTTTGGAGTTTTTTTTAACATTTTAGGGTTTTAAGGGGTTTTAGTGGTTTTTTCAATTTTATGGGTTTTATGGTTTTTAAGGATTTTAGGGAATGTTTTGGTTTTCTGGGGTTTTTAAGGTTTTTTACATTTTTAGGGATTGTTATGGCTATTTTATGATTTTTAGGTTTTTAGGGATTTTAGGGTTTCTAGGGATTTTAGGTTTTTAGGGATTTTGATGTTTTTAGGGGTTTTTAGGGGGGTTTAGGGTTTTTAGGGTTTTAAAGGTTTTTAGGGTCCTTTTCGGTTTTTAGAGGGTTTTTTGATTTTTTATGGGTTTTAAGGTTTTTTGGAGTTTTTGAACGTTTTTAGTGGTTTATATGTTTTTAGAGTTTTTAGTGGTTTTCACGGTATTTATATGTATTTAGGGTTTATTAAGGTTTTTAGGAGTCTTTATGGGTTTTAGGGGTTTTTCATGGTTTTTCTAAGATTTTTATCGTTTTTAGTGTTTTTTATGGTTTTTAGGGAATTTGAGTGTTTTTAGGTATTTTCCGGGATTTTTGGGGTTTTGGGGTTTTTATGTTTTGTTATAGTTTTTAAATGTTTTTAGGTTTTTAAGGGTGTTTTGAGTTTTTAATGGGTTTTATGGTTTTTATGGGGGTATAGGGTTTTTTGAGGTTTTATGTGTTTTTATGGTTTTCAGGGGTTTTTTAGGGTTTTTAGGGTTCTTCAGGTTTTTAGTGATTTGAGGGGTTTTAGGGGTTTTCAAAGGTTTTTAAGGTGTTTAGGGGTTTTGAAGGTTTTTATGTTCTTTTGGGGTTTTATGGTTTTTTTGATTTTTTAGTGGTTTAAAAGTCTTTTTAGAGTTTTTTAATTTTTTGAGGGTTTTAAGGGTTTTTTAAGTGTTTGGTTATTTTTAGGGTGTTTCAGGGGTTTTTATGAGGATTTTTATGCCTTTTAGTGTTTTTAGGGTTTTTTAGGGTTCTTATGGTTTTTCAACATTTTTAGGATCTTTCAGGGTTTTTAGTGTTTTTTTGATTTTTAGGGTTTTTAAAGTTTTCAACATTTTCTAGGGTTTTTAGGGTTTTTTACATTTTTAGGGATTTTCAGTGCTTTTTTAGGAATTTTTTAAGTTTTTAAGGGTTTTTATATTTTTAGGAATTTTGAGGGGTTTTAGTGTTTTTCATGGGATTTTTTTTGTGTTTTTAGGGTTTTTATGGGGTTTTATAAATTTTTTTAGTGTTTTAATAGGTTTTTAGAGTTTTTTAGCGTTTTAGTATCTTTAAGTGTTTTTAGAGATTTTAGTGGGGTTTTAGGGTTTTTATGGGGGTTGAGGGTTTTCAAATGTTTTTAGGGGTTTTTATGGTTTTGAGGGGTCTTTGAGGGTTTGTTGGATTTTGTTACCTTTCTATGGATTTTTAGGGCTTTTTTGGATTTTTATGGTTTTGAGGGTTTTTTCAAGATTTTAAAGTTTTTATGGGTTTTCAGGGTTTTTAGTGGTTTGGGGTGTTTTTTGGGCTTTTTAGGGTTTTAAATTTTTTATGGGTGTTTAGGGGTTTTTTTAATTTTTAGAGGCTTTAGGTTTTTTAGAGTATTTTTATGTTTTAATTGGTTTCGAGGGTTTTGAGAGTTTTTAGTGGTTTTTAGGGTTTTTATAATTTTTAGGGTTTTTAAACGTTTTTAGGGGTTTAAGGTTACTAGGGGGTTTTAGGGGTTTTAGGGTCTTTTATGTTTTTAGGGATTTTTAGGGGTTTTTTTAGGATTTTATGGATTTTAGGGGGTTTTAGGGTTTTTAGGGATTTTGTGGATTTTTATGGATTTTCAGGATTTTTAGGGTTTTCTTGGTTTCTAAGGTCTTTTTAGGGTTTTTTGTGTTTTTACTGTTTTTGGGTTTTTTAGAGTTGTTATCATTTTTAGGGTTTCTAAGGGGTTTTAGAGTTTTTAGTGGTTTTTGTGGGTTTTTAGGGGTTTTATAGTTTTTAGGGGTTCAGGGGTTTTTAAATTTTTAGGGATTTTTAGGGTTTTTTATGATTTTTATGATTTTTATGGTTTTAAGGGGTTTTAGTGATTTCAAAGGTTTTTAGGGTGTCTGAGGGTTTTTAAGAACTTCTTGGTTTTTTTGTTCTTTTTTAGTTTTTTTGGGGTTATAAGGTTTTTTAGAGTTTTTTTACATTTTTAGCGGTTTAAAGGGTTTTTTGAGTTTTTAGTGGGCTTTTAGGGTTTTTATAAGTTTTAGGGTTTTTAAGGTTTGTAGAGGTTTTATGTTTTTCTAAGGGGTTTTAGGGTTTCTATGGTTTTTAATGTTTTCTAATATTTTTTATGATTTTTATGGTTTTAGGGTTCTTAGGGTTTATATGGAATTTGAGTTTATTTAGGTTTTTTCAAGGTTTTTAGTGTTTTTAGGGTGTTAGGGCCTTTCTGGGTTTTGGGGGGGGGGGTTTAAGGTTGTTAGGGGTTTTATGGTTTTCAGAGGTTTTTCATGGTTTTTAAGGCTTTTTACGTTTTCAGTGATTTTTAGAGTATTTTTAAGATTTTATGATTATTATGGGTTTTAGGGATTTTGAGGGGTTTTAGGGGTTTTCAGGGTTTTTATTAGTTTTCTGGGTATTTAGATTCTTTTCGGATTTTAGTTTTTTTTAATTTTTAGGGTATTTAACAACTTTTAGGGTTTTTTAACATTTTTAGCGGTTTTAGAGTTTTTTGTGGTTTTTAGAGATTTTTGGGGTTTTTATGGGTTTTAAAGGTTTTTAGGGGTTATGTCTTTTAGGAGGCTTTCAGGGTTTTGGGGTTTTTTATGTTTTCAAGGATTTTTTATGGATTTTTTAGAATTTTTATGGTTTTTAGGGTTTTTATAGGGGTTTTAGGGACTTTAAGGTTTGTTAGGGTTTTTTCCTGGTTTTTAGGGGTTTTAGGGGTTTTTAGGGTCTTTTGTGGGTTTTAGGGGGTTTTTGAGTTTTTTAGGGTTTCTAATGTTTTTAGAGTATTTTAACATTTTTAAAATTTTTAGGGGTTTTATATTTTTTTAGTCGGTTTTCGGGTTTTTAGGGGGTTTTTAAGGTTTTTTTGGTTTTTATGGGTTTTTTTTCGGAAGTTAGGGTTTACATTTTTTGGGATTTTGATGGATTTTTTAAGATTTTTATGGTTTTTAGGGTTTTTAGGGTTTTTAGGGGTTTTAGGGATTTTAGGGGTTTTAGAGTTTTTCAGGTTTTTGAGGGTAGATCTTTTAGTGTTTTAAGGGTTTTTAGAGTTTTTTTTAACATTTTAGGGATTTTTAGGGCTTTTACAGTGTTTAGTGGTTTTTAATGTTTTTATGGGTTTTTATGGTTTTTATAGTTTTCATCGATTTTCAAGGTTTTATGGTTTTTTTTACATTTTCCAGGATTTTTAGGATTTTTATAGGATTTTAATGGTTTTTAATGTTTTAGGTTTGTTAGGATATAAAATGGTTTTAGGGGTTTTCAGCATTTTTAGGGTTTTTAGGGTCTTTTGTGGGTTTTAGGTTTTTTTTTAGTTTTTTACGGTTTTTAAGGTTTTTAGAGTTTTGAACATTTTTTTACATTTTTTGGGGGTTTAAGGGTTTTTATGGTTTTCAGGTATTTTTCAGTGTTTTGGGGTTTTTTACATTTTCAGGGATTTTTAGAGATTTTTTAGAATTTTATGGTTTTTGGGGTTTTTTAGGGTTTTTATGGATTTTGGGGGTTTTATGGTTTTTTATGGTTTTTAGGGTTTTTTAGCGTTTTTAGGGTCTTTTGGGTTTTTGGGGCTTTCAAAGTTTTTCAGAGTTTCAATGTTTTTATGGGTTTTAATGGTTTGTATAATTTTAAGTGGTTTTTTTCGATTTTATGGGTTTCTAGGGGTTTTTATGTGTTTTAGGGGGGTTTTATAGTTTTTAGGGTTTTTTACATTTTCAAGGATTTTTATTGATTTTTTACAATTTTTATGGTTTTTAGGGGTTCTAATGATTTTAACGGATTTTGAGAGTTTTTATGGGTTTTTTGGTTTTTGGGATTTTTAGTGTTTTTTGAGTTTTTAGGGTTTTTATTGTTATTTAGAGTTTTTTAACATTTTACGGGTTTAAAAGGTTTTTAGAGTTTTTATTGGTTTTAAGGTCTTCATAGGCTTTAGTATTTTTAAGGTTTTTAGAGGTTTTTATGGTTTTCATGGTTTTTTAGGCTATTTATAATTTTTTTTTTGTTTTCAGGAAATTTTTGGTCTTTTTAGGATTTTTATGGTTTTTAGGGTTTTTAAGGGTTTAGGGATTATGAGGGGTTTTAGGGGTTCTCAAGGTTTTTTAGGGTTTTTAGGGGTTTTGTAGACTTTTTGGGATTTAGTGGTTTTTTTAGTTTATTAGGATTTTAAAGGTTTTTGAAGTCTTTAAACCTTTTTATGGGTCTTAAGGGTTTTAGGGTTTTTAGTGGTTTCTAATGTTTTTATGGGTTTTTAGGGTTTTTAAGGTTTTAGGTGTTTTTTAGGATTTTAGTGTTTGTAGGGGTTTAGGGATTTGCGGGTTTTTAGGGTCTTCAGGCTTTTTAGTATTTTCAGGGTTTTTAGGGTCTTTTGGGGGGGTTTGAGTTTTTTAGGGGTTTTAATGTTTTTTGGTATTTTAATTTTTGCTAGTGTTTTTACGGGTTTATGGGGTTTTTTTAGTTTTTAGGGTTTTTTAGGTTTTAGGGGGTTTTTAGGGTTTTTAGGGTCTTTTATGTTTTCCGTAATTTTTAGGGATTTTTAATATTTTTATTATTTTTAGGGTTTTTTAGGGTTTTAAGGATTTTCATGGGTTCTAGGGTTTTATGGGTTTTCTGATTTTTTGGGTTTTATGGGGGTTTCAATGGTTTTAGGGTCCTTTTGTTTTTAAGGGTTTCATTTGAGTTTTTTAGGGTTTTTTGGGTTTTTAGAGTTTTAACATTTTTAATGTTTTAGGGGTTTTAAGAGTTTTTTGTGTTTTGAGGGGTTTTGGGGGGGGGGGGGTTTAGGCGTTTTTTAGGTTTTTAGGTGTTTATGGTTTTTAGAGGGTTTTCAGGATTTTTAGGGATTTTTATGGTTTTTAGGTTTTTTTCAGGATTTTATGGATTTTTAGGGGTTTTAGGGTTTTCAGGGTTTTTTAGCATTTTTACGGTTTTTTAGGTTTTAATGTTTTTTAGAGTTTTTTACAATTTTTTGGGTTTTAATGGTTTTTAGAGTTTTTAGTGGTTTTTGAGTTTTTATGATTTTTAGGAGGTTTTATGATTTTCTAGAGATTTTTAGGGTTTCTATGGTTTTTTTATGATTTGAATGATTTATAGGGATTTTTAGGATTTTTATGGTTTTTAGGGTTGTTAGGGTTTTTCATTGTTTTTTGGGTTTTTAGGGGCTTTCACAATTTTACGATATTTTGGGGTTTTCGGTGGTTTTTTTAGTTTTTTGGGTTTTTAATGTTTTTTTGTGTTTTTTAACGTTTTAGTAGTTTTAAGGGTTTTTTTATTTTTAGTGGGTTTTGGGGTTTTCATGGGATTCGGGGTTTTATGGTTTTTAGGGGGTTTTATTGTTTTCAAGGGGTTTGAAGGTTTTTAAGGTTTTTATTTTTATGTGATTTTTAGGACTTTTAGGATTTTTATGGTTATTTGGGTTTTTAGGGGTTTTTCAAGAATTTTAGGGGTTTTTAGTGTTTTCAGGGTTTTTTCATTGTTTTCAGTTTTTAGGATATTTGGAGTTTTTTAAGTTTTAAGCAACTTTTAGATTTTTTTAACATTTTTAGGGGATTTATGGGGTTTTAGAGTTTTTAGTGGTTTTTAGGATATTTATGGGTTTTGAGGGTTTTAATGGTTTTTTAGGGATTTTATGGTTTTCATGGGTTTTTCAGGTTTTTTATAGTTTTTTACCTTTTAAGGGATTTTTTGGGCCTTTTTAGTGTTTTTTTGTTTTTAGGGTTTCTTAGTTTTTTAGGCATTGTGATAGTTTTTTGGGGTTTTCATAGTATTTTAGGGTTTTTAGGGTCTTTGGGTTTTTTAGTGTTTTTCAGGGGTTTTTAGGGATTTTTTTAGGATTTTTATGGTCTTTAGCAGTTTTAGAGTTTTTAGGCATTTTGATGGTTTTTACAATTTTCAGGGTTATTAAGGTGTTTTGGGGTTTTGCGTTTTTTTAAATTTTTAGGGTTTTTAAGGTTTTTAGAGTTTTTAGCGTTTTGTAACCTTTTTAGGAGTTTAAGTGTTTTTAGAGTTTTAGTAGTTTTTTATGGTTTTTAGGGGTTTTATGGTTTTTAGGGTTTTTATATTTTTTAGGGGTATTTATAGTTTTTCAGGGGTTTTCAGGGTTTTGGGGTTTTCTACATTTTTAGGGATTTTTAGGATCTTTTCGGATTTAGGGATTTTATTTGAGTTTTAAGGTTTTTAGAGTTTTTTAATGTTTTTTTATTTTTTTGGCATTTGAAGGGTTTTAAGGGTTTTTAGTGGTTTGTAGGGTTTTTATGGGTTTTTTTGGTTTTAGGGATTTTTATGGATTTTAGAGAGTTTTTAGTTTTTAGGGATTTTTAGCACTTTTAAAAAAAATTATGGTTTTTTAGTGTTTTTTGGAATTTTAGGGATTTTGATGGTTTTTATAACTTTTAGAGTTTTTAGTGAAAAGAAGGTGCGGGCCAAGCGGAGAGCTTGGCGCCTCAATTTATAACTTTTAGAGTTTCGGATTTTTAGGAATTTTTTACGTTTTAGGGGGTTTTATGGTTTTAATTTTTTTTAGGGTTTTTAGGGTTTTTAGGGTTTTTTATGTTTTCAGGGATTTTTAAGGGTTTTTAGGATTTTTATGGTCTTTAGTGCTTTTAGGTTTTTTCGGGATTATTAGGGTTTTTCAAGTTTTTCAAGGTTTTGGGGATTTTTACGGTTTTTCAGGGTTTTAGTGTCTTTTTGGGATTTTAGTGTGTTTTTTGAGTTTTTTTGGGTTTTAAGTTTTTTTAGAGTTTTTAATGTTTTATGGGTTTTAAGGGTTGTTAGGGTTTTTAATTGTTTTTAGGGGTTTTATAGGGTTTTAGGGGTTTTAAATATTTTTAGAAGGTTTATGGTTTTCATGTGTTTTTCAAAAAAAAATTACATTTTAAGGGATTTTTAGGGATTTTTTAGAATTTTTATAGTTATTATGGTTTTTTAGGGATTTTTGGGATTTTGAGGGTTTTGTGGTTTTTAGGGGTTTTTAGGTCTTTTGGGTTTTTAGGGTTTGTATGAGTTTTTTAGGGTTTTCACAGTTTTTATAGTTTTTAATGTTTTTAGGGGGTTTAAGGGTTTTTATATTTTTAGTGTATTTTTAGGGTTTTTATGGGATTAGGGTTTTTTAATATTTTTAGTGGGTTTTATGATTTTTAGTTGTATTTCAGGGTTTTTATGTTTTTTTATATTTTCATTTATTTTTAGGGTTTTTTAGGAATTTTATGGATTTTAGGATTTTTAGGATTTTTAGGGATTTTGTGGGGATTTAAGGGTTTTTAGGGGTTTTACGGTTTTCATGGTTTTTAGAATCTTTTGGGGTTTAAAAGTTTTTTTTTTGAGTTTTTTAGGGTTTTAAATTTTTTAGAGTTTTTTTAACAATTTTGGGGTTTTAAGAGCTTTTTATAGTTTTTAGGGTTTTAGTGGATTTTTTAGTTTTTAGGGGGGGTTTTCAAGGTTTTTAAGGTTTTTTACATTTTTAGGGATTTTTATTACTTTTATGGTTTTATAGATTTTTAGAGTTTTTAGGGTTTTTAGGGATTTTAAGGGATTAGAGGGGTTTTATAGGATTTTAGGGTTTTTAGGGCTTTTTATGTGTTTTAGGGCCTTTTGGGGGGATTTTAGGTTTTTTTAGTTTTTTAAGATTTTTTTACATTTTTAGAGTTTTTAACGTTTTATGGGGTTTTAATGTTATTTAGATTTTTTTTTATTTTTTCGGGTTTAATGTGTTTTTAATGTTTTTATGGTTTTCATGGGGTTTTTAGGGTTTTTAGGTTTTTTTAAGTTTTCAGGTATTTTTAGGGACTTTTTATGTTTTTTATGGTTTTAAAGGTTTTTTAGGGTTTTTAGGGATTTTGATGGTTTTTCATGGTTTTTAGGGGTTTTAGAGGTTTTCAAGGTTTTTAGGGTCTTTTGGGTTTTTAGGTTTTTTTGAGTTTTTAGGGTTTTTAGGGTTTTTTTGGGTTTAGGGTTTTTGTGGTTTTCATGGGTTTTTAAGGGTTTTGGGGTTTTTTGGGCTTTTAGGTCTTTTTATGTTATCAGGGTTTCTAAAGGCTTTATTAGGATTTTTATGATTTTTAGTGATTTTGATGGTCTATGGTTTTTCAGGTTTTTATGATTTTTTAGGGTTTTAAGGTATTTTGATTTTTTAAAAGTTTTTAGTGGTTTTAAGGGTTTTAATGTTTTTAAAGGTTTTTTAGATTTTTGTAGGTTTTTTATGTCTCTGGGGGGTTTTATGTTTTGAGGGGTGTTCAGGGTTTATATGTTTTCAGATATTTTAGGGATTTTTATGGTTTTTAGTGTTTTTAGGGATTTTGAGGGGTTTTAGATTTTTCTAAGTGTTTTTAGGGTTTTTAGGTTTTTAGGTTCTTTTGGGGGTTTTTGGATTTTTTTGTGTTTTTATCATTTTTATCATTTTTTAGAGTTGAAAGGGTTTTTAATGTTTTAGTGGTTTTTAGGGTTTTTCTTGGTTTTTAGTGTTTTTAATGTTTTTAGGTGTTTTTAGGGGTTTTATGGATTTTAAGGGGTTTTCAGGATTTTTAAGGTTTTTACGTTTTCAGATATTTTTATTATTTTTTTAAGATTTTTATGATTTTAGGGTTTTTAGTGTTTTTAGGTATTTTAAGGGGTTTTATGGTTTTCAGGGTTTATAGGGTTTCTAGGGGTTTTTAGGGTTTTTATGGTTTTAGGGGTTTTTTGTGTTTTTTATATTTTTAAGGGTTTTTAGAGTTTATAGCAGGTTTTTAGGGTTTTTATGGGTTTTAGGGTTTTTTATGTTTTTGAGGATTTTTAGTGATTTTTTCGGTTTTTATGGGTTTTATTTTTTTAGGGTTTTTATTGATTTCTGAGGTTTTTAGATTTTTTTCAGAGTTTTTTAGGGTTTTTAGTGGTTTTTAGGGTTTTTAGGGTCTTTTGGGTTTTAGGGTTATTTTGGAGTTTTTTTGGGGATTTAAAGGTTTTTAGGGTTTTTAACTTTTTTAGGGAAGAAGCGGTGTGAGGTCGGGCTATTCCCGAACCCCGCAAAATTTATTAAAGAAAAGGAGACTCTGCAGACAAGGGAGGGGAGGGTTCAATCAACCCACACCTAAAAAACCCTTACAACCCAAGACACAATAGACCCCCAAAAATGAAAAATCAAAAGACAAAAAAGACACGCAAATCCAAACACAACAGCACCATCATCATCAGCAGCATCAACCCGCATCCAGAAGCTCACAAGCAAGCAACGACTAGCCTTCAACCTCACCAAGTCCACCATCCAGCATGATCCAGTCATTACAGCCACAACATCCCTCAACCACGTCTCCAACAACATCATCCAGCCAAACAGAACAAGCAGCCATAGCACCAACCAGCCTCTAGACCCCAGCAACTCTTCTTCCCTACCAACAACCATCAACAACAAATGCCCACTATCAAACTAGCCTTAGCAAGCTGGCTCTATCAGAAACTCATAGCCAAACATCCAGCCATCTCTAGCATCACAGCCAATCCAAAAACTAGCATTGTCTTCACAGGGATAAAAACCACCCAACCATTCCACATCCATCTAGGCCGCATCAAGCATCCAAAAGCTCCAATTCCAGAAATTATTACCAGCATCAACCCACACCATGCCCCATAGAAGAGTCAAAACCATCAAGAAAAAGATAACCATCTCAACCAGCAGCTCATTCGGAACCATAACCATATGAGAAACACAACCAACAAACCAAGCCACCAGCAAAACGATCCATACCAGCAGATTGGACCCGCATAGCAATAGTCCACGATCCAATGGTTATTAAGGTTTTTAGAGTATTTTAATGTTTTAAAGGTTTTAGGGGTTTTAGAGTTTTAGTGGTTTTTAGATATTTTAATGGGTTTTTAGGTGTTTTATGGTTTTCATGGGTTTTTCAGGGTTTTTTTTGGGTTTTTTGTGTTTTCAAGGATTTTTACTGCTTTATTATAATTTTTATTATTTTTAGGGTTTTTTATGGATTTAGTGATTTTGATGGGTTTTAGGGTTTTTCAGGGTTTTTTTGGTGTTTTGGGTTTTTAGGTGTTTTTTTAGTCTTTTATGGTTTTAATGGATTTTTATATTTTTTTTACATTTTAAGGATTTTAAGGGTTTTTAGTGGGTTTTTAGGGTTTTTATGGGTTTTAGGGGGTTTTTTTATGATTTTTAGAGGGTTTTTATGGTTTTCAATGGTTTTTAGGGGTTTTTACGTTTTCAAGTATTTTTAGGGCCTTTTTGGATTTTAATGTTTTTTAAGTGTTTTTAGGGATTTTGAATTTTCTTAGGGATTTTAGTGTGTTTTTTGGGTTTTTAGGGGGTTTTAGGGGTTTTAGGGTCTCTTTGGGTTTTTATGTTTTTTTAGGGTTTTAATGTTTTTTAGATTTTTTTAATATTTTTAGGGGGTTTTATAGATCTCAAGGGTTTTTCATGGATTTTAATGTTTTTAGGAATTTTTAGGGTTTTTTTAGTATTTTTATGGTTTTTAGGGATTTTTGGAATTTTGAGGGGTTTTAGGGTTTTTAGGGTTTTCAGGGTTTTTCAAGCTTTTTAGGGTTTGTTTGGGTTTTTAGGGTTTTGTTTGAGTTTTT
Source organism: Viscum album (assembly GCA_963277665.1). Taxonomy (NCBI): domain Eukaryota; kingdom Viridiplantae; phylum Streptophyta; class Magnoliopsida; order Santalales; family Viscaceae; genus Viscum; species Viscum album. The sequence continues at coordinate 1,886,401,872 of OY728141.1, read as the reverse complement.
TAGGGTTTTGGGGTTTTTTAGAGTTTTTTAAAAAATTTACCGTTTTTAGGGTTTTAAGGGTTTTTAGAGTGCTTAGTGGGTTTTTAGTGTTTTTATGGGGTTTTATGGTTTTTTTGGGGTTTTATGTTTTTCAGGGGTTTTTAGGGTTATTATGGATTTTTAGATTTTTAGGGGTTTTAAGGCATTTTTAGGATTTTTATGGGTTTTAGGGATTTTTAGAGTTTATAGTGACTTTGAGAGTTTTTAGTTATCTTCAAGGTTTATTTGGGTTTTTTGGGGATTTTAGGATTTTTTTATGTTTTTAAGGGGTTTTAAGGTTTTTTAGAGTTTTTTTAATGTTTTTATGGTTTTAAGGGTTATTAGTGTTTTTTGTGGATATTTTGGGTTTTTAAGGTTTTTAGGGGTTTCTTTGGTTTTCAATGGTTGTTAGGGTTTATAACATTTTTAGGGAACTTTAGGGATTTTTTTATTATTTTTATGGTTTTTAGGGTTTTTGGTGGTTTGGGGTTTTTTGGGTTTTTAGGGATTTTAATGGTTTTAGGGTTTTTGATGGGTTTTTCGGGCTTTCTAGGTTCTTTTTGGGTTTTTAAGTATTTTTTTTGAGTTTTTAGGGTCTTTATATTTTTTAATTATTTTAACATTTTAGGGGTTTTAATTTTTTTTATAAAGTTTAGTGTTTTTGAGGGTTTTAAGGGTTTTAGGGTTTTTAATATTTTTCGGGGCTTTACGGTTTTTAGGGGTTTTTCACGGTTTTAGGGGTTTTTATATTTTTTTGGGGGTTTTAGGGATTTTTTAGGATTTTTAGGGATTTTTTGGATTTTTTTTGAATTTTGGGGGGTTTTCGGGGATTTTAGGAGATTTTATGGGTTTTATTTTTTTCCAGTGATTTTAGGGTCTTTTTGAGATTTTAGGGTGTTTTTGAGTTTTTTAGGGTTTTTAGAGTTTTTTTACTCTTTAGGGGTTTTAATTGTTTTTAGAGTTTTTAGCAGTTTTTAGGGCTTTTATGGCTTTTAGGGTTTTATGGTTTTAAGAGGATTTTATGGTTTTCAGGGGTTTCTCAGGGTTTAGGGTTTTTTACATTTTCAGATATTTTTAGAGGTTTTTTAGGATTTTTATGGTTTTTATGGATTTTGAGGGTTATAGGGTTTTTCATGTTTTTCAGGTTCTTTTGGTTTTTATGGTTTTTATGGTTTTTATGGTTTTTTAGAGTTTTTTAATGTTTTTTCACATTTTTAGGGTCTTAAGGTCTTTTAGTGTACTCAGTGGTATTTATGGGTTTTAATAGGTTTTTTGGGGTTTTAAATCTTTTAAAGGGTTTTTATTATTTTTAGTGGGTTTTCAAGATTTTTAACATTTTTAAAGATTCTTAGGGCGGTTTTCATATTTTTATGGTTTTTATGGTTTTTAGGTATTTTGTGGGTTTTTAGAGTTTTTTAGGGTTTTTTTGGGTTTTTAGCATTTTTCAGGGTTTTCAGGATTTTTTGGGTTTTTAGGGTTATTTTATTTTTTATGGGTTTAGTGGGTTTTTACAATTTATTAATGTTTTTAGGTGGTTTAAGGGCTTTTAGAGTTTTTAGTGGGTTTTTATGGGTTTTTATTGTTTTAGGGGTTTAGCGGTTTTATGGTTGTGAAGGGTTTTTTGAGGTTTTTTTGGTTTTTTTAGGTTTTTAGGGGTTTTAGTGTTTTTTAGGATTTTTAGGGTTTTCATGGTTTTTTAGGGTTTGTAGGGATTTTGAGGGATTTTAGAGTATTTTAGGGTTTAGGGTTTTTAGGGGTGTTTAGGGTTCTTAGGGACTTTTTGGGTTTTAGGATTTTTTTTTTGAGTATTAAGGGCTTTTATGGTTTTTAGAGTTTTTTAACATTTTTAGGGTTTTAAAGAGTTTTTAGTGTTTTTAGTGGGTTTTATGGTGTTTAATGGGTTTTTATGATTTATTAAGGTTTTTAGGGGTTTAATGTTTTAAGTGTTTTCAGGGTTTTGAGGGGTTTTTTACATTTTTAGGGATTTTAATGGATTTTTTAGGATTTTTATGTTTTTTGTACTTTTTTCATTTTTAGGGAGTTTGAGGGTTTTAAAGATTTTTAGAGTTTTTAGTGTTTTTAGGGGCTTGGGGGTTTTAGGGTATTTTGGGGGGTTTAGGGTTTTTTAGTATTTTAGATTTTTAGAGTTTTTTACATTTTTAGTGGTTTTCTTGGGGTTTTTACAGGATTTAGGTTTTTAAAATGTTTTTAGGGGTTTAAAGGCTTTTAAAGGATTTTAGGATTTCTTATGTTTTCATGTATTTTTAGGGATTTTTATGGTTTTTTGGGGTTTTAGTGATTTTGAGGGTTTTTTGGGGCGTTTTATGTTTATTATTATTTTTCTAGGTCTTTAGGGTCTTTTGGGTTTTAAGGGTTTTTTCAGTTTTTTGGGGTTTATGGTTTTTAGAGTTTTTAAACATTTTTAGGGGTTTTGATGGTTTTTAGTGTTTTTAGTGGTTTTTTGGGGTTTTTAGCATTAATTGTGATTTTTATGGTTTTTAGGGGTTTTAGGGTTTTTATGGTTTTTATGGTTTTTTGTGATTTTGAGGGTTTTAAGGGTTTTCGGGATTTTTTTAAGGTTTTTAGAGTTTTTTAGGGTTTTAGATTGTTTTGGGTTTTCAGGTTTTTTTTAGGTTTTAGAGGTTTTTAAATATTTTTTAAGGTTTTATGGGTTTTACGGGTTTCTAGTGTTTTTAGTGGGGTTTTAGGTTTTCTAAGTGGTTTTATGGTATTTAGGGGTTTTCAGGGGTTTTATGGTTTATTTAGTTTTCAGAGATTTTGAGGGCTTTTTAATATTTTTATTGGTTAAAGGTTTTTTACTGTTTTAGTGATTTTGATACTTTTAGGGGTTTTTGGGGTTTTTTTAGTGTTTTTTGGGGTTTTAGGGTCTTTTGGTTTTAAGAGTTTTAAATATTTTTTAAAGTTTTTAGTGTTTTCACCTTTTTAAAGGTTTAAATGGTTTTTTAAAGTTTTTAGTGGTTTTATGATTTCTATGGGTTTTTATGGGTTTTATTGTTTTTAGGGGTTTTTCAGGGGCTTTAGGGTTTTTATGTTTTCAGGGATTTTTAGGGATTTTTATGATTGTAATGGTTTTTAGGGTATTTTGGATATTTTAGGATTCTTATGGTTTTTAGGGATTTCAGGGGGTTATAGAGTTTTTAGGGGGTTTTAGGGTCTTTTGGGATTTTAAGGTTTTTTGAGTTTTTTATGACATTTAAGGGTTTTAGGGTTTTTTAAAGTTTTTAGGGGTTTTAAGTGTTTTTATTGGTTTTTAGAATTTTATTGGTTTTTAGGGTTTTTATGGTTTTAGGGGTTTTTATGGTTTTTAGGGGTTTTATGGTTTTAGGGGTGTTTATGGTTTTCTGTGGGTTTTCAGGTTTTTTAGGGTTTTTTAAATTTTTAAGGATTTTTAGGGATTTTTCTAAATTTTAATGGCTTTTAGGGTATTTTACGATTTTTAGGGATTTTTTCGGTTTTCTTGTTTTTTCAGGGTTTTTTAGGGTTCCATGGTTTTTAGGGTCTTTTGGGTTTTTAGGGTTTTTTGAAGTTTTTAAGGGTTTTTAAAAAAATTTAACGTTTTTAGGGGTTTTAGAGTTTTTAGTGAATTTTTAACTTTTTATGGGTTTTTAGGGTTTTATAAGGTTTTTAGGGTTTTTTGTTTTTTGGGGGTTTTCATAGTGTTTAAGGTTTTTTACATGTTTTGGGATTTTTAGGGATTTTTTTTTTGTTTTTAGGGGTTTAAAGGGTTTTATAGTTTTATTGGGTTTTATGGGTTTTTAGGGTTTTTTAATGTTTTTAGGGGTTTTATGGTTTTCAGAGTTTTTAGGGTTATTTATGTTTTCAAGGATTTTTTAGGATTTTTAAGGACTTTTTGGATTTTTAGGGTTGGGGGTTAGGGTTTTTAGGGATTTTGACAATTTTTATGGTTTTTTAGGGTTTTAGGGGTTTTCAAGATTTTTTGGGTATTTTTGGGTTTTAGGGTTTTTAGAGTTTTTAGGGTTTTAAGGGTTTTTTTATTTTTTTTAATGTTTTTAGAGGTTTTAAGTGTATTTATAGTTTTTAGTCGTTTTTAACATTTTTATGGGTTTTTGGGGTTTTTAAGGTTTTAGGATTTTTATGGTTTTATTTCTTTTTATATTTTTAGGGTTTTAGGCCTTTTTTTAGTATTTTTTTGGTTTTTAGGGTTTTTAGGGTTTCATTGATTTTGATACATTTTAGGGTTATTCATGGTTTATTAGGGTTTTAAGGATTTTTAGGGTTTTAAGGGTCTTTATAGTTTTATGGTTTTTTTATTTTTTGAGGTTTTCTAAGGATTTTAGATTTTTTTTATCATATTTTTAATGTTTTTTAGGGTTTTAAGGGTATTTAGTTTTTTTTTGTTTTTTTATTTATAGGGATTTTTTAAGATTTTTATGATTTTTTAGGGTTTTTAGGCATTTAAAGGGTTTTAGGGATTTTAGGTTTTTAGGATTTTTCAGGGTTTTTAAGGTATTCTTGGGTTTTTTTATTCTTTTATGGGTTTTACGGTTTTTTAGAGTTTTTAACATTTTTCGGGTTTAAAGGGTTTTTAGAGTTTTAGTGTGTTTTTAATATTTTATGGGTTTTTGGGTTTTTAATGTTTTTAGATGTTTTTTTGGTTGTCATGGGGTTTTCATGGTTTTTAGGGTTTTTTACGTTTTTAGGTATTTTAGGGCTTTTTTGGATATTTATGATTTTTAGGCGCTTTATTTGTTATATGTATTTTTCTAGGTTTTATGGTTTTTTTTGGATTTTTAGAGGTTTTCAGTGTTTTTTGGGGTTTTTTTAGATTTTTTTGAGTTTTTTATGGTTTTACAGGGTTTTTAGTGTTTCGTAACGTTTTTAGCGTTTTAAGGCCTTTTAGAGTTTTTAGTGGGTTTTATGGTTTTTAAGGGTTTAGGGTTTTAATGGTTCTAGGGGTTTTATGGTTTTCTCGGGTTTTAAGGATTTTAAGTGTTTTTTAAAGTTTTTAGTGATTTTTAGGGATTTTTTAGTTTTTAGGGTTTTTAATGATTTTGAGGGTTTTTAGGGGCAAGGAAGATGCGAGGGTCGGGCTATTCCCAGCCCCCCCAAATTTATTAGAAAGAAAATAGAGACACAACAGACAAGGGATGGGAGGGGTCAAACAACCCACACCCAAAAACCCCTTACAACCCAAGATGAAAAAAGACCCAAAAAAAACAAAAACAAACAACAAAAACAAAAGCGAAAAAATAAAAGCACATGAATTCAAGCAGCCACCACCATCATCCAGCATCAACCAACATCCAGCATCTCCCAGCTAACCGACGAACAACATTCAAACACAACCAGCAATCAACATCCAGCAGCAGCAACACGTCCAAACCAACTAGCCCCAGCAACCAACAACACCAAAGCCGACATCGCAACCACTCACGTATGAAACCACAACACGAGCACCGCAACCAAACACGACCATCATCACCTCCCAGTAGATAACAACCAGCAACTCCATTCACACCATTTCTAGCAACTAGCATGACCTCCCCAGGAGAATCCACAACAGCTTCATTACATCCCGACCTAGCAACAAGTAGAATCCAGCACCATAGTTTCTTAGAAACAGCAGATCCATCCACACCTTTAGGATTTAATGGTTTTTTTGGTTTTTAGGGTTTTTAGGGACTTTGAGGGGGTTTAGGGGTTTTTAAGGTTTTTAGGGTTTTTAGGTTCTTTTGGGTTTTAGGTTTTCTTTTAGAGTATTTTATTGTTTATAAGGTTTTTTCATGTTTCTTAACATTTTTAAGGGTTTTAAGGGGTTTTAGAGTTTTTTTTTTCTGTTTTTACTATTTTTATTGGTTTTAGAATTTTTTTAAGGTTTTTAGGGGGTTTTATGGTTTTCCATGTTTTTTTGGATTTTTTTGTTTTTAGGGATTTATATATATATTTTTAGGATTCTTATGATTTTAGGGTTTTTTTACAGTTTGTATGGATTTTGGGGGTTTTAATGGTTTCTCATGGTTTTTAGGGTTGTCATGGTTTTTATGGTCCTTTTGGGGTTTTAGGGTTTTTTTTATCTTTTTAGGGGTTTTAGGGTATTTTAGATTTGTTTAATGTTTGTAGGGGTTTAAAGGTTTTTTAGAATTTTTAGTGGGTTTTTAGGGTTTTTATGGGGTTTTCAGGTTTTTAAAGGTTTTATGGTTTTTAGTGATTTTAGAGTTCTTTATGTTTTTTGGGTTTTGAGGGATTTTCTAGGTTTTTTGGTTCTTTTTGGGCTTTTACGGTTTTTTTAGTTTTCTAGGATTTTAAAGGTTTTAATAGATTTTAAATGTTTATAGAGTTTTTAAGGGGTTTTTGTGGGTTTGATGGATTTTTAAGGGTTTTAGGGTTTTTTACATTTTTAGAGATTTTTAGGGATTTTTAGGATTTTTATGGTTTTTAGAAATTTTTGGGATTTTGAGGGGTTTTATGGTTTCTATATGTTTTTCGGTTTTTACGGTCGTTTTGTGTATTAGTTTTTTTTACTTTTTATGGTTATTAAGGTTTTTAGAGTATTTTAATGTTTTAAAGGTTTTTAGGGTTTTTTATGTTTTAGTGGTTTTTAGGGTTTTTATGGCTTTTTAGTGTTTGTAAGGTTTTTAGGTGCTTTTAGGGGTTTTATGGATTTTAAGGGGTTTTTAGGATTTTTAAGGTTTTTATGTTTTTAGATATTTTTATGGATTTTTTTGGATTTTTATGATTTTAGGGTTTTTAGTGTTTTTATGGATTTTAAGGGGTTTTATGCTTTTCAGTGTTTTAGGGTTTCTAGGGGTTTTTAGGGTTTTTTATGGTTTTTTGGGGGGTTTAGGGGTTTTTTGTGTTTTTTTATATTTTATAGCAGGTTTTTATGGTTTTTTTTGGGTTTTTGGGTTTTTAAGGTTTTTGGGGGTTTTTAGGCTTTTCCACGGTTTTCCATGGTTTAAGGGTTTTTTATGTTTTTTAGGATTTTTTGTGATTTTTTAGGTTTTTTATGGGTTTTAGGTTTTTTTGGGGTTTTTGTTGATTTCTGAGGTTTTTAGTGGGTTTTAGGGTTTTTAGTGTCTTTTGGTCTTTAGGGTTATTTTGGAGTTTTTTAGGATTTAAAGGTTTTTAGTGTTTTTAACATTTTTAGGGGTTTTAAGTATTTAGCGTTTTTATTGGTTTTTAGGTTTTTTAAGGTTTTTAGGGGCTTTGGTGGTTTTCAGGTTTTTTTTCAGTGTTTTTAGGGTTTTTACATTTTCATGGATTTTTATGGATATTTTTAGATTTTTATTTTTAGGCTTTTATGGGTTTTTTCAGGTTTTTTAAGGTTTTTAGGGTTTTTAGGATTTTTAGGGGGTTATTAGTGTTTTTAGGATTTTTTTATATTTTTAGGGATTCTTAGGGATTTTTTGGATTTTTTTTGTTTTTAGGGTTTTTATGGTTTTAAGGTTTTTAAGGTTTTTAGTGATTTTGATGATTTTTAGGGTTTTTAGGGGTTTTAGTGTTTTTAGGGTTTTTAGGGTCTTCGAGGGTTCTTAGGTTTTTTTTGAGTTTTTTATGTTTATTAATGTTTTTTAGAGTTTTTTAACGTTTTTGGGGTTTAAATGGTATTTTGAATTTTTAGTGGTTTTTAGGGGTTTTATGGGTTTTTAGGGTTTTTAGTTTTTTAGGGTATCTTATGGTTTTTAGGGTTTTTAGGGATTTTTCCATTTTCTTGGATTTTTTTTGGATTTTTTAGGATTTTTATGGTTTTAGGGGTTTTTATGATTTTAAGGGATTTTTCGGGGTTTTAAGGTTTTTAGGGTTATTTCTGGTTTTTAGGGGTTTTTTATGGTTTTTAGGGCATTTTTGGGTGTTTGGGGTTTTTTTTTGAGTTTTTTGAGTTATTTTATATTTTAAGGTTTTTTAGAGTTTTTTTCCGCATTTTTAGGTTTTTTAAGTGTCTTTAGTGTTTTTAGTTGTTTTTAGGGTTTTTATGGATTTTTAGTGTATTTAAGGTTTTAGGGTGTTTTCTTATTTTCATGGATTTTTAGGGTTTGGGGGGTTTTTACGTTTTTAGGGACTTTTAGTGATTTTAGGGTTTTTATGTTTTTTAATGTTTTTAGAGTATTTATGTATTTTGAGGGTTTTAGGGATTTTACGGGGTTTTTAGGGTATTTTAGGGGTTTTAAGGGTATTTGGGGTTATTTTTTGTTTTTATGCTTTTTTTGGGTGTTTAGCGTTTTTAAGGTTTTCTAGAGTTTTTATCTTTTTTGGGGGATTTAATGTTTTTAGAATTTTTAGTGGTTTTTAATGCTTATATGGTTTTTTAATATTTTTTGGGGTTTTATGTTTTTTAAAGGTTTTTTAGGGTATTTATGGTTTTTAGGATTTTTATGGTTTTTAGGGTTTTTAGGGCAAAGAAGAAACGAAGGTCGGGCTATTCCTGACCCCCCCCCCCCCCCGCCCCAAATTTATTAGAAAAAAAAGACACAGTAGACAAGGGAGGGGAGGGGTCAAACTACCCACACCCAAAAACCCTTAACAACCCCAAACATAGAAAAAATCCAAAACAGTCAAAAAGCCAAGCAAAACCAAACAAAAAACAAAAAACCAAAAAACCACAAAGCCAAGCAGCAACCATCACCATCATCCAGCTAACCAACATCCAGCAGCTCACAACCAAGCAGCGACCAACATCCAATCTCACAAATACCAGCATCCAGTACCTCCTCATCAAAACGAGCCACCACCAGTTGAATAGAATGATCAACACCAAAAGACAAACAAAAACCAGCAACCAAAGCTCACATCAAAGCAGCAACCATCATCTATTGATGCGAACCATACGGAAGGCACCGAGTCGATTGCTCGAGTGGAGGAATTGGATTTGCAAGGCCCAATGACGCGAGGAAGATTAAAGAGGTTGAATGCTTCAATGGGCACTCATCTTGCTTCATTAAAGGCCCAATGGGTATTATCTTGCACGGATGGAGCAAATGGGCATTTAATATCACTTATTCAAGCCCAAAATTGATGATTAAAGCTTGGCCCACATGGTTGCACGAATTTGGAGGCCTTGCCCACATGGAGGATTCTAGAAATGGCATCTTTGGACACCAAAGTCAAATCCGGTGGGCTATGCACTCAAAGTCAAATCCGGTGGGCTATGTTGGAAAGTTGTGTGCTTCTTTTCCAAAAGTCTTTGTTGGCTTTTATCTTTTTGACTTTTAAGGGGACAAGGTAGGTTTAGACTTTATGACTTTAGGGTATTAGACCCTTGACCATTGTATCACCCCCTTGGCTATAAATAGCCACCCCATGGCATTGTATTGGCATTCAAGACTTAATTTGAGAGCTTATGCTTTGTTTCTCTCCGTTGTGTGAGGATTATCCCGGGTTTTCCCCCTTGCTCTTGTGCATTCTTGACTTGTCAATCTACAAGTTAGATTGGTGATCCAAGATCACAAAGCCCCCAATTCCGTGCCTCAACCCAAGTGTGTTGTTGTGTGGATTGGCCATCACACCCTTCCCTTGAGTGTGTTGTCTAAGTAGTAGGTCACGCTCCATATAGCGTTGGTTGACTACTTGCTTCCACTATCCATACCCTTCACCCATCACTTAGCCCCAAACCGCATCCATCATCCGCCGCCCTACGCCGTGAAGATCGGGCCACCCCGTGCGTCTCGCATCAGTTGGTATCAGAGCTCCGGTTGACACGGTAGGCGTCTATCCCTTCATTTACTTTAATTCTATCCATTACCCTCCTTATCTTTCCATATTTTTCACCCATTCAACAAGAAAAATCCATTTTTCTTGAAAGCCTCCCGAATTGTCCTAGTTTGTGCAAGCTTGGATTATTATAAATTGAGCCAGATTTTCATTCATCTTCTTTCCGCATTTAATTCTCTATATGTGATTTGTATCCGGCAAAAAAAAAATCTCTCAACTCATCATTTTGTGCTTTTCAAAATTAAGCACATCCTTTATTTGAGAGATTTCGAAGAAAAAAAAAAAGAAAAAAAATTGTCTTACTCTCCGTTCAATCATCTTGTGCTTTAAAACTCCAAGCACAACACTTTTTGGGGAGAATTGACAAAAAAAAAAGCAAAAAAAAAGAGCGGATACAATTACTCCTTTGTGCTTTACATTATTAGCACTTTCTATTTCCATATATAACATTTTCCATCATTTTACTTCATCCCCATTTTGTATTTGGCTCATATTTTTATTCATTTATCTTATCTTGCACAATCGGGCAAAACCCACAATCCACCTATCTACCCCTTCTTTCCACCCTCTTTTTGACCCTTTACCATTGTTAAACCCCTTACCACTCAAGCGGGTTGTGTTAAACCATCCCCCGACACAATCTTGATTGGGGAGGAATTTGTGGCACTTGATCACCCTAAACAAGGTAATATATTTCATAAGAGCTTGGGATTCAAATTGAGTTTTGAGAGTGGAGAGAAATAAGCAAAAAAAATATATCTTGTGTGTGTGAGTGTGTGCATCTTGTTTTGTGAGTGTGTGTGTACATCTTGTGCGTGTGAGTGTGTATATATTGCGTGCGTGAGTGTGTATCTTTGTGTGTGTGAGTGTGTACATCTTGTGTGAGTGTGTACATCTCGCGTGTGTGAGTGAGTGTGTATCATTGTGTGTGTCCCCCCCCCGGTGTGTGTTTGTGTTTGTGTAACTTATCATGGCAGAAGATCGTGGGAAGAAAATTGCTCATGTTAGTGATGAAGGAAGTCGAAGTAGATCTCCCGCACCTGAAGCTACGCAATTCCAAATGCAAGCTTTGGTGAGCCACTTCGAGAAGCTTCTTGATCGGAAGTTGGAGGTGTTACATGAGAGGATTGATGAATTGGAGAATAAACCAAGCCCAAGGATGTTCCATGATAACCCACGACGCGCTCCCGCACCACGTCGTCCCCACATCATGGAGGAGGAGATGGTGAACTTTGATGATGATCTTGATGAATTCCCACAAAGGAGGAGGTTGTACCAACAACCGAGAGGAGCCCAAAGGAGACAACATGATGATGACCTACTTGGCGGGATCAAGGTGAAGGTCCCTTCTTTTCTTGGGAAAAGTGATCCAGAAGCATACTTGGAGTGGGAGATGCGGATCGAGCAGGTCTTTTCATGCCATGCATATTCCGAGGAGAAAAAGGTCAAACTTGCTTCCCTTGAATTTTCTGATTATGCTTTAATTTGGTGGGATCAAGTTCAAAAGGAGAGGGCTAGATATGGTGGACGTCCCATCAACACTTGGGAAGACATGAAGTTCACCATGCGGAAGCGGTTTGTTCCCACACATTACCATAGAGATCTTCACAACAAACTTCAACGCCTCATCCAAGGGAGTAAGAGTGTAGAAGACTACTACAAGGAGATGCAAATTGCCATGATTCGGGCAAACGTTGAGGAGGATCCGGAGGCAACCATGGCACGGTTTTTACATGGTCTCAATCGGGAGATTGCGGATCAAGTGGAGATGTACCACCATGTAGAGATACAAGATATGATCCACCAAGCCACCAAGATCGAGCAACAAATCAAAAGGAGGAGCAACATGAGGAAACCCACTACCCCTTTCACACCATGGAGAAATCCAAGGAAGGAGATTGGAGAACCATCAAAGGCAAAAGAGGTGGTTGATCGCAAAAGTGACAAGGTAATTATTCCACCTAAGAAACCTACTTTTGAGGCTAACCAAACCAGAAATAGGGATATTCGATGTTTTAAATGTCAAGGAAGGGGTCACATTGCTAGTGAATGCCCAAACCGTCGCACCATGATCATCAACAAGTATGGAGAATGGGAGACCGATGGAGAGAGCTCCGAAGAGGAGGAAGATGAATCTCCAGAAATTGAAAATGGAGAATTTGCGGAAGATGGCGAGATTCTTGTCACTAGAAGAGTTTTAAGTGCACAAATGACCGTTGGAGAAAAGGAGCAGCGGGAGAACCTTTTCCATACACGATGCAAGATCAATGGGAAGGTATGTAGTGTTATTGCTGATGGTGGAAGTTGTAGCAATGTGGCGAGCACCGAGTTGGTGGAGAAGTTGGGACTCCCAACTTTAAGGCATCCAAATCCATACCGACTTCAGTGGTTGAATGATTGTGGGGAGCTGAAGGTCACCAAGCAAGTGAAGGTATTGTTCACCATCGGTAAGTACAAAGATGAGGTATTGTGCGACATTGTTCCTATGAAGGCGTGCCACTTGTTATTGGGTCGACCATGGCAGTACGATCGGCGTGTTACTCATGATGGTTTCTTGAACCGTCACTCTTTTGTACTCCGAGGGGAACCTATAACCCTCAACCCCATGTCCCCCAAGCAAATTCTAGAAGATCACATTTTGAGAGAAAAGAAAAAAAAGAGTGATGAGGAAAAAAAGAGAGAAAATGAAAAAGGAGAGAATGAGGGAAAAATAGAAAATGAGAGAGGCAAAGAAATGAAGAGCAAAGAAAAATCAAGAGGGGAAAAAGATTTGAGAGGAGAGAAAAGTGTGATGTTGGCAAAAAAGAGTGAGGTTAAGGAAGCTTTGATTTCTCGACAAAATCTCTGAGTACTTATGTATAAAGAGGTGATGTTGAACACTAACGACTTAACATCTTCTTTGCCACATGTTGTTGAGTCTTTGTTGCAGGAATTTGAAGATGTGTTTCCCGAAGAGGTGCCACCGGGTTTGCCACCCATTAGAGGTATTGAGCATCAAATTGACCTCATACCTGGAGCATCACTACCGAACCGCCCAGCATATCGCACCAACCCGGAGGAGACAAAAGAAATTCAAAGGCAAGTTCAAGAGTTGTTGAATGTGGGGTATGTGAGAGAGAGTCTTAGTCCTTGTGCGGTACCGGTGCTTCTAGTACCAAAGAAGGATGGAACATGGAGAATGTGCATTGACTGTAGAGCCATCAACAACATCACGGTCAGGTATCGTCATCCTATCCCTAGGTTAGATGATATGCTAGATGAATTAAATGGTTCAACTATTTTCTCAAAAATTGATTTAAGAAGTGGTTACCATCAAATTAGGATGAAAGAAGGAGATGAGTGGAAAACTGCATTTAAGACAAAACATGGACTTTATGAATGGTTATTCATGCCCTTTGGTCTCACCAATGCACCTAGCACATTTATGAGGTTAATGAATCATGTCTTACGTGCATATATTGGAAAATTTGTGGTAGTTTACTTTGATGATATTCTGGTGTATAGTAGGACTTTGCATGAACATGTAGATCACTTAAGAAAAGTCCTAGAGGTATTAAGGAAAGAAAACCTGTTTGGAAACATAAAAAAGTGTGAATTTTGTCTCGATAAGATTGTTTTCCTTGGATTTGTTGTGAGCGGAAATGGAGTTGAAGTTGACACTGAAAAGATCAAAGCAATACAAGAATGGCCAACTCCAACCTCCGTTGGACAGGTAAGAAGTTTTCATGGGCTTGCTAGTTTTTACAGGAGATTTGTGAAGGACTTCAGCACATTAGCAGCACCGTTGAATGAGTTGACAAAGAAGAACGTTCCTTTCAAATGGGGGATAACTCAAGAGAAGTCCTTCAATGAACTTAAGAAGAGACTCACCCACGCCCCTCTACTTGCACTTCCAGACTTCGGTAAGACCTTTGAAATTGAATGTGATGCAAGTGGAATTGGCATAGGAGGCGTACTCATGCAAGAAGGTAAACCTATTGCTTTCTTTAGTGAGAAGTTAAATGGCCCAACTCTAAACTATGCTACATATGACAAAGAGTTGTATGCATTGTTTAGAGTTCTAGAAACATGGCAACATTATCTTTGGCCTAAAGAATTTGTGATCCATTCTGATCATGAGGCTCTTAAATACCTTAGGAGCCAACATAAACTAAATAGGAGACATGCTAGATGGCTGGAATTCATTGAATCATTTCCATATGTCATCAAGCATAAAAAGGGTAAAGAAAATACTGTGGCCGATGCACTTTCACGTAGATATTCTCTTTTATCCTTGTTGGATTCAAAACTTCTTGGTTTTGAATACATTAAGGATTTATATGCCACCGATAGTGATTTTAGTGAACCTTATGAACATTGTAAACCTGGAGTTAGTTGGGAAAAGTTCTATTTACATGACGGGTTCTTATTTTGGATGGATAAGCTTTGCATTCCCAATTGCTCTATTCGTTTACTTTTACTAAAGGAGTCACATTCTGGTGGGTTAATGGGACATTTTGGTGTTGCAAAAACTTTAAGCGTTCTTAGTGAACATTTTTATTGGCCTAGGATATCTAGAGATGTTGAAAAATTTGTGGGAAAGTGCATTGTTTGCCATAAAGCCAAATCAAAATTGAACCCACATGGACTATATCTTCCTCTCCCAATCCCCAACACCCCTTGGGAGGACATATCAATGGACTTTATTGTGGGGTTACCACGGACCAAGAGGGGGAGAGATTCCATTTTTTTTGTGGTGGATCGGTTTTCTAAAATGGCACATTTTATCCCCTGTCACAAAACAGATGATGCCACTAACATTGCACAACTATTCTTTCAGGAAGTAGTCAAACTCCATGGGATGCCAAGAACGATTGTGTCGGATCGAGACACAAAATTCCTCAGTTACTTTTGGAAGACCTTGTGGAGCAAACTGGGCACGAAGTTACTATTTTCCACTACTTGTCATCCACAAACCGATGGGCAAACGGAGGTGGTGAATCGGACACTATCATCCCTTTTGAGAACAATTGTCAAGAAGAATCTTAAGAATTGGGAGGAGTGTCTACCCCATGTGGAATTCGCATATAACAGGGCCAAGCATTCCACTACTCAATATTCTCCATTTGAAATTGTTTACGGTTTTAACCCCCTTGCCCCTATTGATCTAGTGTCGTTGCCTTTACAGGAAGCAACTAATATGGATGCGAAAGGGCGTGCAGAATTCATAAAGAAACTCCATGAAAAGGCAAGGGAAAATATTGAGCGGATGACCCAGAAATATGTTGATCGTGCAAACAAGGGTCGCAAGCAAGTGCTGTTCGAACCCGGTGACTTAGTCTGGATTCATATGCGTAAAGAAAGATTCCCCGACAAGCGGAAATCAAAACTCATGCCTCGAGGAGACGGACCTTTCCGAGTGCTTGAAAAGATTAACAACAATGCTTACAAGATAGCTCTCCCAGGTGAGTATGGTGTAAGTGCCACTTTCAATGTTTCTGATCTTTCTCCTTTTTTGGGTGTAGAGGATGAAGAGTCGAGGACGACTCCTTTTCAAGAGGGGGAGGATGATGCGAACCATACGGAAGGCACCGAGTCGATTGCTCGGGTGGAGGAATTGGATTTGCAAGGCCCAATGACGCGAGGAAGATTAAAGAGGTTGAATGCTTCAATGGGCACTCATCTTGCTTCATTAAAGGCCCAATGGGTATTATCTTGCACGGATGGAGCAAATGGGCATTTAATATCACTTATTCAAGCCCAAAATTGATGATTAAAGCTTGGCCCACATGGTTGCACGAATTTGGAGGCCTTGCCCACATGGAGGATTCTAGAAATGGCATCTTTGGACACCAAAGTCAAATCCGGTGGGCTATGCACTCAAAGTCAAATCCGGTGGGCTATGTTGGAAAGTTGTGTGCTTCTTTTCCAAAAGTCTTTGTTGGCTTTTATCTTTTTGACTTTTAAGGGGACAAGGTAGGTTTAGACTTTATGACTTTAGGGTATTAGACCCTTGACCATTGTATCACCCCCTTGGCTATAAATAGCCACCCCATGGCATTGTATTGGCATTCAAGACTTAATTTGAGAGCTTATGCTTTGTTTCTCTCCGTTGTGTGAGGATTATCCCGGGTTTTCCCCCTTGCTCTTGTGCATTCTTGACTTGTCAATCTACAAGTTAGATTGGTGATCCAAGATCACAAAGCCCCCAATTCCGTGCCTCAACCCAAGTGTGTTGTTGTGTGGATTGGCCATCACACCCTTCCCTTGAGTGTGTTGTCTAAGTAGTAGGTCACGCTCCATATAGCGTTGGTTGACTACTTGCTTCCACTATCCATACCCTTCACCCATCACTTAGCCCCAAACCGCATCCATCATCCGCCGCCCTACGCCGTGAAGATCGGGCCACCCCGTGCGTCTCGCATCATCTATTCTCACAAAATTTAGCAACCAGAACCTCCTCACAAAGAAGTTCCACCGCAAGCAGCACAGAGCCATCACCACCAATTTCCAACCCACAAGCTTCATCGCATTCCAGCCAAACAGCAATAATCCCATAACAGCATTACCATCATTAATCATTTCCTTGCCAAGAAGATCAACCATTAACAGCACGAACTCATTATCGTCTGCAACCTCTCGCACCTCCTCACCAAGAAGAAACACCTCCAACACCTTAGAACTTCCAGCACCAAACCCGTAACCTCCATCACCATTTTAGGGTCTTTTTAGATTTTTAGTGTTTTTTTAGTTTATTAGGTTTCAATAATTTTTTATAGTTTTTTAACTTTTTAGGGGTTTTAAGGGGTTTAAGGGGTTTTTGTGGGTTTTATAGGTTTTTAAGGTATTTTGGGGTATTTATGGTTTTTAGGGGGTTTTAAGGGTTTTTGGAGTCTTTTTTATGTTTTAAGGATTTTTAGGGATTTTTTAGGCTTTTATGGTTTTTAGGGTTTTATAGGGTTTTAGGGGTTTTAGAATTTTTAGGGTTTTATGGGGTTTTGTGGTTTTTAGGGTGTTTTTGGGTTTTTGGTGTTTTTTTGGAGTTTTAGGGGTTTTAAGGTTTCTCAAAGTTTTTTAACATATTTAGGGGTTTTAGGGGGGGGGTTTAGAGTTTTTAGGGGGTTTAGGGGTTTTTAGGGATTTTAGGGTTTTATTAATATTTTTATTCTTTTTAAGGTTTTTACAGATTTTATGGGGTTTCTTGGTTTTTAGGGTTTTAGGGTTTTCAAGGTTTTGGGGACTTTTTGGGTTTTAAGAGTTTTTTTAGATTTTGTTGATGTTTCAAGGTTTTTTTTTTGAGTTTTTGAAGTTTATAATGTTTTTAAGGGTTTGAAGGGTTTTTAGTGTTTTTAGTGGTTTTGTAGGTTTTTAGGTTTTTAGGGGTTTTTATGGTTTTCAATGGTTTTTCAGGGTTTTTGTGTTTTTTATATTTTCTGGGATTTTATGGGCTTTTTTTGTTTTTATAGTTTTTAGGATTTTTTAGGGTTTTAGGAATTTTTTGCGTTTTGGGGGATTTTTAGGGTTTTTAGGGTTTTTAGGGTGTTTCAATGTTTTTTGTTCTTTTGGGGTTTTTAGGGTTTTCTTTCAATTTTTAGTGGTTTTTAGAGTTTTTAAAATTTTTAGGGGTTTAAGGGGTTTTTAGTGTTTTTAGTGTTTTTTAGGATTTTTATGGGTATTTATGGGTTTTAAGGTTTTTAGGGGTTTGTAGGGTTTTTAGGGGTTTTCAAGGGTTTTAGGGTTTTTTACATTTTCAGGGTTTTTATTGCTTTTTATGATTTTTATGGTTTAAAGGGTTTTAAGGGATTTTGAGGGGTTTTAGTTTTTTTTTAGGGGTTTTAGGGTTTTAGGGCCTTTTGGGTTTTTATGGTTTTTTTGATTTTTTTAGGCTTGTGAAAGATTTTTATAGTTCTTAAACATTTTTAGGGGTTTTAAGGGTTTATAGAGTTTATAGTGGTTTTAAGATTTTTATGGGTTTTTAGGGTCTTTTATGGTTTTAGTGGATTTTATGGTTTTCATGTGTTTTTCTAGGTTTTAGGGTTTTTTACGTTTTCCGTGATTTTTAGGGCTTTTTTTATAATTTTTATGGTTTTATGGTTTTTAGGTTTTTAATTGATTTTTGAGGTTTTTATGCATTTTCAAGCATTTTTAAAGGTTTAAATGTTTTATTTGTCTTGGGTTTTTTTATGTTTTTTAGTTTTTTTAAGGGTTTTTAGAGTTTTTTAACATTTTAAGTGGATTTCAGGGTTTTTAGAGTTTTTAGTTGGTTTTTAGAGTTTTATGGGTATTGGTAGTTTTTATGGGTTTTGGGGGGGTTTATGGTTTTCAGGGGGTTTTTTTATGGGTTTTTGGTTTTTTTTACATTTTCATGGATTTCTAGGGATTTTTAGTATTTTTATGCTTTTTAGGGTTTTTAGGGGTTTTCTGGCTTTTAGGGATTTTTGAGAGGTTTTAGGGGTTTTATGGTTTTTTTTGGGGTTTTAGGGGTTTTTTAGAGTTTTTTAGGTTTTTTAATATTTTTATAGTTTTTTTATTGTTTTTAGGGTTTAAAGTATTTTTAGTGTTTTTAGTGATTTTTATTGGTTTTGTGGGGTTTTTAATGTTTTTAGGTGTTTTTATGGGATTCAAGGGTTTCAGGATTTTTTTGGGGGTTTTACATTTCTAGGGATTTATAGGAATTTTATGTGTTTTGGGGTTTTTAGGGTTTTTATGGATTTTGAGGGGTTTTAGTGTTTTTAAGGTTTTTAGGGTTTTTAGTGTTATTAGGGATTTTCAAGGATTTTAGGGTTTTTTTATTTTTAGGGGTTTTTTGATCTTTTTGGGGTTTTAAGGGTTTTTAGAGTTTTTAATGTTTTTAGGAATTTTAAGGGTTTTTAGAATTTTTAGTGGGTTTTTGGGGTTTTTATGTGGTTTTAGGGTTTTTAACATCTTTAGGGGTTTTATAGTTTTTAGGGGGGTTTCGAGGTTTATATGGTTTTTAAGATATTCAAGTATTTTTAGGGATTTTTTAGGATTTTAATGATTTTTACGTTTATTTTGGGTTTTAGTGATTTTGAGGGGTTTTTAACGTTTTAAGGGTTTTTAGGGGTTTTTAAGGTTTTTGGGTCTTTTTCGGTTCTTTGTGTTTTTTGAGTTTTTTCGGGTTTTTATGGGTTTATAAGGTTTATATGGATTTTTATGGGATTTTTAGGTTTTTTTGAGTCTTTTTCAATTTCAGGGATTTTTCGTGTTTTTTTAGGATTTTTATGGTTTTGTTGTGTTTTAGGAATTCTGAGGGTTTTAGGGATTTTAAGGGGTTTTCAGGATTTTTATGGTCATTTTGGGTTTTTAGTGTTTTTTTAGTAATCAAGGGTTTTCAGGTTTTTTAGAGTTTTTAAGGTTTTGAGGGTTATCATATGTTTTTAGGGGTTTTTTTAACATTTTTATGGGTTTTTATGGTTGTCAGGGGTCTTTTAGGGGTTTTAGGGTTTTTTATATTCTTTGGGATTTTTAGGGTGTTTTTGAGGAATTTTTTGGTTTTTAGGGTTTTTTCAGGTTTTTAGAGATTTTGAGGGTTTTGTGGGTTTTCAATGTTTTTTTGGGGTTTTAGGGTTTTTATGAACTTTTTGGGTTTTTAGGATTTTTAATATTTTTTTAGAGTTTTTAGTTTTTTTTTTAATTTTTAATTTTTTATTATTTTTTAGTGTTTTTATGGGTTTTAGGATTTTTTTATGTTTTTTAGGGATTTGTGGGTTTCTATGGATTTTCAGGATTTTTAGGGTTTTTCTTGGTTTCTAGGTTCTTTTTAGGGGTTTTTTTGTGTTTTTTACTTTTTTTGGTTTTTTAGAGTTTTTAACATTTTCCGGGTTTTAAGGGGTTTTAGAGTTTTTAGTGGGTTTTTATGGGTTTTTAGGGGTTTTAAGGTTTTTAGGAGTTTTATAGTTTTTAGGGGTTCGAGGGTTTTTAAATTTTCAGGGTTTTTAAGGTTTTTTATGATTTTTATGATTTTTATGCTTTTAAGGGGTTTTAGTGATTTTGAAGGTTTTTAGGGTTTTTGAGGGTCTTTATGTTTTTTTGGGTTTTTAGGGTTTTTAAGAACTTCTAGGGTTTTTTTGGTCTTTTTTAGTTTTTTGGGGGTTATAAGGTTTTTTAGAGTTTTTTAACATTTTTAGTAGTTTTAGGGGTTTTTTGAGTTTTTAGTGGGTTTTTAGGATTTTTATAAGTTTTAGGGTTTTTAAGGTTCGTAGGGGTTTTATGTTTTTCAGGGGGTTTCAGGGTTTCTATGGTTTTTAATGTTTTCTGAGATTTTTTATGATTTTTATGGTTGTAGGGTTTTTAGGGTTTATATGGAGTTTGAGTTTATTTAGGATTTTCAAGGTTTTTAGGGTTTTTAGGCTTTTAGGGTCTTTGGGGGGGGGGGTTTGGGGGGTTTTTAAGGTTTTTAGGGTTTTTTTGCTTTTTAGGGGTTTTTTCAGGAATTTAGAGTTGTTTAGATTTTTTCGGTTTTTTAGGGTTTTTTTAAAAAATTTATGGTTTTTAGGGTTTTTAAGGTTTTTAGGGTTTTTAGGGTTTTTAGGTGTTTTAGGAGTTTTTGGGATTTTGAGGGGTTTTAGGGTTTTTATAGTTTTTCAGGTTTTTTAGGGTAAAGCTTTTAGGGTTTTCAAGTTTTTTAGAGTTTTTTAACATTTTAGAGATTTTTAGAGATTTTACAGTGTTTAGTGGGTTTTAATGTTTTTATGGGTTTTTATGGTTTTTATGGTTTTTTATGGTTTTCATCGATTTTCAAGGTTTTTATGGTTTTTTACATTTTCCGGGATTTTTAGGGTTTTTATAGGATTTTTATGGTTTTTAAGTTTTTAGGTTTTTAAGGATATAAAGGGGTTTTCAGCATTTTTAGTGTTTTTAGGGTTTTGGATGGTTTTTAGGGTCATTTGTGGGTTTTAGGTTTTTATAGTTTTTAACATTTTTAACATTTTTAGGGGGTTTAAGGGTTTTTATGGTTTTCATGTATTTTTCAGTGTTTTTTACATTTTTTGGGATTTTTTAGGATTTTTATGGTATTTGGGGTTTTTTAGGGTTTTTATGGAATTTGAGGGTTTTAGGGTTTTCTAGGGTTTTTATGGTTTTTTAGTGTTTTAGGGTCTTTTGGGTTTTTAGGGCTTTCAATGTTTTTTAGAGTTTTAATGTTTTTATGGGTTTTAATGGTTTGAACAGTTTTAAGGGTTTTTTTATTTTACGGGTTTCTAGGGGTTTTATGGATTTTAGGGGTTTTTATAGTTTTTAGGGTTTTTTACATTTTCAGGGATTTTTATTGATTTTTTATGATTTTTATGGATTTTAGGGGTTCTAATAATTTTAACGGATTTTGAGGGTTTTTATGTGTTTTAGGGTTTTTTGGATTTTTTGGGTTTTTTGAGTTTTTATTGTCATTTAGAGATTTTTAACATTTTAGGGGTTTAAAAGGTTTTTAGAGTTTTTAGTGGTTTTAAGGTCTTTATAGGTTTTAGTGTTTTTAAGGTTTTTAGAGGTTTTTATGGTTTTCATGGTTTTTCAGGGTATTTATAATTTTCTTGTTTTTAGGAAATTTTTTGTCTTTTTTGTCTTTTTATGGTTTTTAGGGTTTTTAAGGGTTTTAGGGATTGTGAGGGGTTTTAGGGGTTCCAAAGGTTTTTATGGTTTTTAGGGTTTTTGGGAATTTTTTGGGATTTAGGGTATTTTTTTGAGTTTTTTAGGGTTTTGAGATTTTTAAAGTCTTTAAACATTTTAGAGTTTTTTTTCTAGTTTTTTAGGGTTCTTAATGGTTTAAGTGTTTTTAGTGGTTTGTAGTGTTTTTATGGGTTTTTAGGGTTTTTAAGGTTTTAGGTGTTTTTTAGGATTTTATGGTTTTTAGGGGTTTAGGGGTTTAGGGATTTGGGGGTTTTTAGGGTTTTCAGGGTTTTTAGTGGGATTTTAGGGTTATTACGGGTTTATGGTTTTTTTTTTAATTTTTAGGGTTTTTAATGTTTTAGGGGGTTTTCAGGGTTTTTAGGGTATTTTTCGTTTTTTGGGATTTTTAGGGATTTTTAATATTTTTATTGTTTTTAGGTTTTTTAGGGTTTTAAGGATTTTCATGGGTTCTAGGGTATTCTGGGTTTTTTGGGTTTTTTGGTGGTTTTAATGGTTTTAGGGTCTTTGTGTTTTTAAGGGTTTTATTTGAGTTTTTTAGGGTTTTTTAGGTTTTTAGAGTTTTAACATTTTTAATGTTTTAGGGGTTTAAAGAGTTTTTAGTGTTTTGGGGGGTTTTGGGGGGTTTTAGGTGTTTTTTAGGTTTTTAGGGGTATATGGTTTTTAGGGGGTTTTCTGGATTTTTAGGTTTTTTTTCATTTTCAAGTATTTTTAGGGATTTTTAGGTTTTTTTTTGGTTTTTAGGTTTTTTAGGATTTTTTGGATTTTTAGGGGTTTTAGGGTTTTTAGGGTTTTTTAGCGTTTTTACGTTTTTTTGGGTTTTAATTTTTTTAGAGTTTTTTACATTTTGGGGTGTTTTAATAGTTTTTAGAGTTTTTATGGTTTTTGAGTTTTTATGGTTTTTAGGAGGTTTTATGGTTTTCTAGATTCTTTTAGGGTTTTTAGGGTTTTTTACGTTTTGAATGATTTGTATGGATTTTTAGGATTTTTATGGTTTTTAGGGTTTTTAGGGTTTTTCATTGTTTTTTTGGGTTTTTAGGGGTTTTCACAATTTTAAGGTATTTTGGGGTTTTAGGGGTTTTTAGTGTTTTCAGGGTTTTTTTGTTGTTTTCAGTTTTTAGGATATTTGGAGTTTTTTATTTTTTAAACAGCTTTTAGATTTTTTGAACATTTTTAGGGGTTTTATGGGTTTTTAGAGTTTTCAGTGGTTTTTAGGGTATTTATGCGTTTGAGGGTTTTTAAGGTTTTTTAGGGATTTTAAGGTTTTCATGGGTTTTTCAGGTTTTTTATAGTTTTTTACCTTTTAAGGGATTTTTAGGGCCTTTTTTGTGTTTTTTTGTTTTTAAGGTTTCTTAGTTTTTTAGGCATTGTGATAGTTTTTTGGGGTTTTTAGAGTATTTTAGGGTTTTTAGGGTTTTGAGGGTCTTTTGGGGTTTTTAGGTTTGTTTGAGGTTTTTAGGGTTTTTTTATATATTTAGAGTTTTTAACCTTTTTATGGGGTTTTAAGAGTTTTATTGATTTTTTTGGAATTTTGTGGGAGTTTATGGTTCTTTAAGGTTTTTAGGGGTTCTTATGGTTTTCAGTGGGTCTTTTGGGTTTTTTACCTTTTTAGGGGTTTTTAGGGATTTTTTTAAGATTTTTATGGTATTTTTAGCTGTTTTAGAGTTTTAGGGATTTTGATGGTTTTTACAGTTTTCAGGGTTATTAGGGTGTTTTGGGGTTTTAGGTTTTATAAATTTTTTAGGGTTTTTAATGTTTTTAGAGTTTTTAACGTTTTTAACCTTTTTAGGAGTTTAAGGGTTTTTAGGGTTTTTAGTGGTTTGTAGGGTTTTTATGGGTTTTTATGGTTTTAGAGATTTTTATTGATTTCAGAGATTTTTTAGTTTTTTTAGTTTTTTAGGGTTTTTTACATTTTTAGGGATTTTTAGCACTTTTTTATAAGAATTATTTTTTTAGGATTTTTAGGAATTTTTGGGATTTTGAGGGTTTTTATAAATTTCAGAATTTTTAGTGGTTTTCAAGGTTTTTAGGTTCAATTTGAGTTTTTATTGTTTTTTTGAGTTTTTTTGGGGTTTAAGGTTTTTTAACATTTTTTAATATTTTTAAGGGTTTTATAGTTTTTAGTGGTTTTTGGGTTTTTATAAATTTTTTAGGTTTTAGGGGGTTTTATGGTTTTTAAAAGTTTTTTATGGTTTTTAGGGTTTTTTATGTTTTTTGGGATTTTTAAGGGGTTTTAGAATTTTTATGGTCTTTAGTGCATTTAGGTTTTTCGAGATTACTAGGGTTTTTCGAGTTTTTCAAGGTTTTTGGGGGTTTTAGGGTTTTTTAGGGTTTTAGTGTCTTTTGGGGATTTTAGTGTGTTTTTTGAGTTTTTTTGGGTTTTAAGGTTTTTGAGAGTTTTTAATGTTTTATGGGTTTTAAGTGTTTTTAGGGGTTTTAATGGTTTTTATGGGGTTTTAACAATTTTTAGGGGGTTTATGGTTTTCATGTGTTGTTTAGGTTTTTTGTTTTTTTATGTTTTAAGGGATTTTTAGGGATTTTTTAGAATTTTTATAGTTATTTGGGTTTTAAGGGGTTTTTAGGTCTTTAGGGTTTTTAGGGTTTGTATGAGTTTTTTAGGGTTTTCATGGTTTTTATAGTTTTTAATGTTTTTAGGGGTTTAAGGGTTTTTATATTTTTAGTACATTTTTAGGGTTTTTATGGGTTTGGGGTTTTTAATGTTTTTAGTGGGTTTATGGTTTTTAGTTGTTTTTCAGGGTTTTTAGGTTTTTTTATATTTTCATTTATTTTTAGCGGTTTTTTAGGATTTTTATGGATTTTAGGGGTTTTAGGGGTTTTAGGCTTTTTAGGTATTTTGTTGGATTTAAGGGTTATTAGGCTTTTAAGGTTTTCATGGTTTTTAGGATCTTTTGGGGTTTAAAAGGTTTTTTTTGAGTTTTGTAGGGTTTTAAATATTGTTAGTGTTTTTTATAGATTTTTTGGGTTTTTAGGGTTTTTATGGGTTTTTAGTGTTTTTAGGGGTTTTTAGGGGGGTTTTTTGGCGATTTTAGGGTTTTTTAGTTTTTTACAATTTCTTTTTACATTTTTAGAGTTTTTAACATTTTATGGGGGTTTAATGTTATTTAGAATTTTCTGTTTTTTACGATTTAATGTGTTTTTAATGTTTTTATTGTTTTCATAGGTTTTTTAGGGTTTTGATGTTTTTTTAAGTTTTTAGGGATTTTTAGGGACTTTTTATGATTTTTATGGGTTTAAAAGGTTTTTTAGGGTTTTTAGGGATTTTGATGGGTTTTCATGGTTTTTAGGGGTTTCCAAGGTTTCTAGGGTCTTTTTGAGTTTTTAGGTTTTTTTTGAGTTTTTTAGGGCTTTAATGGTTTTTAAAGTTTTTAGACATTTTTAACGTTTTTAGGGTTTGAAGGGTTTTTATAGTTTTTTTGGTTTTTAGGGTTTTTTTGGGTTTAGGGTTTTTATGGTTTTTAGGGGTTGTTTAGGGTTTTGGGGTTTTTTGGGATTTTAGGGGTTTTATGTTATTAGGATTTCTGAAGGCTTTATCAAGATTTTTATAGTTTTTAGTGATTTTGATGGTTTTTGGTTTTTAGGGTTTTTATGGTTTTTTGTGGTTTCTAGGGTATTTAAGGTCTTTTTTGGGTTTTTAGGGTTTTTTTTGAGTTTTTTAGGGTTTTAAGGTATTTTGATATTTTTAAAGTTTTTAGAGGTTTTAAGGGTCTTTAGAGTTTTTAGAGGTTTTCTAGATTTTTATAGGCTTTTTATGTTTCTAGGGGTTTTTATGTTTTGAGGGGTTTTCAGGATTTTTTATGTTTTTAGATATTTTAGTGATTTTTATGGTTTTTAGGGTTTTTAGGGATTTTGAGTGGTTTTAGATTTTTCTAAGCGTTTTTAGTGTTTTTAGGTTTTTAGGTTCTTTGGGGGGGTTTAGGATTTTTTTGAGTTTTTATGGGTTTTTTAGCGTTTTTAACATTTTTTTTGGAGTTTAAAGGGTTTTTATGGGTTTTTAGCGTTTTTATGGTTTTTATGTGCTTTTAGGGGTTTTATGGATTTTAAGGGGTTTTTAGGATTTTAAATGTTTTTACGTTTTCAGATATTTTTATGGATTTTTTAGGATTTTTATGATTTTAGGGTTTTTAGTGTTTTTAGGGTTTTTAAGGGGTTTTATGCTTTTCATTGTTTTAGGGTTTCTAGGGTTTTTACGGTTTTTATGGTTTTTTGGGGGGGTTTAGTGTTTTTTTTTTGTTTTTTAGATTTTTTAGTAGGTTTTTAGGGATTTTATGGGTTTTATGGTTTTTAGGGGTTTTTATGCTTTTCCAGTGTTTTCCATGTTTTAAGGGTTTTTTTAATGTTTTTGAAGATTTTTTGTGATTTTTTAGGTTTTTTATGGGTTTTAGGTTTTTTATGGTTTTTGTTGATTTCTGAAGTTTTTAGTGGGTTTTACGGTTTTTAGGGTCTTTTGGTTTTCAGGTTCTTTTGGAGTTTTTTGGGGATTTAAAGATTTTTAGTGTTTTTAACGTTTTTAGGGGTTTTAAGCATTTAGTGTTTTTAGTGGTTTTAGGGTTTTATGGGTTTTTAGGTTTTTTAAGGTTTTTAGGGGTTTTTGGGGTTTTCAGGTTTTTTTCAGTGTTTTTAGGGTTTTTTATATTTTCATGGATTTTTAGGGATATTTTAAGTTTTGTATTTTTTAGGGTTTTTATGGATTTTTAGGGGTTTTTAGTGTTTTCAGGGTTTTTTAGGGTTTTTAGGGGCATTTGGGTTTTTAGTTTTGTTTTGAGTTT
Source organism: Viscum album (assembly GCA_963277665.1). Taxonomy (NCBI): domain Eukaryota; kingdom Viridiplantae; phylum Streptophyta; class Magnoliopsida; order Santalales; family Viscaceae; genus Viscum; species Viscum album. The sequence goes on along the minus strand of OY728141.1, from coordinate 1,886,375,758 downwards.
TATAGGTCTTTAAGTATTTTTAGAGTTTTTAATGTTTTTTGGGATTTTAAGGATTTTTATAGTTTTTCGTGGGTTTTTAAGGTTTTTATGAGTTTTAAGGGTTTTTATGGGTTTTAGGGGTTTTTATGATTTTACGGATTTTTTATGGTTTTTAGGTTTTCAGCAAATTTTAGGATTTTTTTACGATTTTTATGGTTTTTATGTTTTTTAGTGATTTTAGGGATTTTGAGGGGTTTTTTTATTTTTCAGGGTTTTGAGGGATTTCTAGGTTTTTTGGTTCTTTTTGGGCTTTTTTACAGTTTTTTTTAGTTTTCTAGGATTTTAAAGGTTTTTATAGATTTTAGATATTTTTTGAGTTTTTAAGGGTTTTCAGTGGGTTTTAGGGTTTTTATGAGTTTTTAGTGTTTATTAATGTTTTTAGGGATTTTTATGGTTTTTATGGATTTGATGGATTTTTAGGGTTTTTGGGTTTTTTTACATTTTTAGATATTTTTAGGGATTTTTAATATTTTTATGGTTTTTAGAGATTTTTGGGATTTTGAGGGTTTTGAGTTTTTACGGTCGTTTTGTGTTTTATGTTTTTTTTCTTTTTATTGTTATTAAGGTTTTTTGAGTATTTTAATGTTTTAAAGGTTTTTAGGGGTTTTATAGTTTTCATAGTTTTTAGATATTTTAATGGGTTTTTCAGGGTTTTTTGGGTTTTTTATGTTTTCAAGGATTTTTATGGCTTTATTATAATTTTTATGGTTTTAAAGTTTTTTTTATGGTTTTAGTGATTTTGATGGGTTTTTGGGTTTTCCAGGGTTTTTAGGTGTTTTTTTAGTCTTTTAGGGTTTTGATGGATTTTTATATTTTTTTAATATTTTAAGGTTTTTAAGGGTTTTATGGGTTTTAGTTGGTTTTTAGGGTTTTTATGGGTTTTAGGGTTTTTTTTATGATTTTTAGAGGGGTTTATGGTTTTTAACAGTTTTTAGGGTTTTTTACGTTTTCAAGTATTTTTAGGGCCTTTAAGGATTTTAATAGGTTTTAAGTGTTTTTAGGGATTTTGAGATTTCTTAGGGATTTTAGTGTGTTTTTGGGTTTTTAGCGGGTTTTAGGGGTTTTGGGGTCTCTTTGGGTTTTTAGGTTTTTATTTTATTTTTTAGGGTTTTAATGTTTTTTAGAGTTTTTTTAATGTTTTTTGGGGGTTTTATAGATCTGAAGGGTTTTTAATGTTTTTAGGGATTTTTTGGGTTTTTTTAGTTTTTTATGGTTTCTAGGGATTTTTGAAATTTTAGGGGTTTTAGGGTTTTTTAGGGTTTTTATGGTTTTCAAGATTTTTTGGGTTTGTTTGGGTTTTTAGGGTTTTCTTTGAGTTTTTTAGGGTTTTGGGGTTTTTTAGAGTTTTTTAACATTTTTACCGTTTTTAGACAAAGGAAGGCTCGGGTCCAGGCTATTCCTGGCACCCCCAAAATTTATTAAAAGAAAAGACACAAAGACCTGCAGACAAGGGAGGGGAGGGGTCAAATGACCCACACCCAAAAACCCTTCACAGCAAAAGACCCAAAAAAAGGAAAATCAAAAAAGAAAACAAAATAGAGAAACAGACACAAAACAAAACACAACAGCAGAGTCCACTAATCATGTCCAGCCAACACCAGCATCCAGCACCAATACCAAACAGCACAGCCAAGCAGCGTCCACACATCCAGCATCACAACATCCATCATCCAACACATTCCAGCATCCAACAGCACCACATCCAATCATCACAGCAATACAGCAGCCACAACACATCAAAACCAACCAGCCCCAGCAACCATCAGCAGCATCACATCCATTCGTCATAGCAACACAGCAGCACCACATCCAAACCAACCAGCCCCAGCAACCAACAGCACCAAATCCTTCTGAAAAGCAGCAACCAGCAACACACCAAACAGCATCCAGCACACTCACCAGAACAAAAATCCCGCACCCATAGCTATTCAAAACCAAACCAACACCACAACCATCAACCTCCATCTCAACTTTCCTCAAATCCAACTTCAGCAACAACTCACAACCAAACCAGCAATAGCTCAAAAGACCACATTCCACCATAGCAGCCAGGACGCAACTCAGCTTGTCCAGAAACTCATCAGCAGCATAAATCAAAGGCGAAACTAAGGAAACAGAAGCACGAACCTACACATTCACTTTCCGTAGCCCCCAGAAACCGTCAAAATGCCAAGAGATCCAACAAAAACCTCCCAGACTCAGATCTAGAAAACCAGACCCAAGCATGGAAGCGGACATGCCATTTCCAGAACATCGCAGATCCCACTGCACCCACCGTTCAGCATCATGGATCCAAAAAGGCCAGGCCACCGTTCGGAGAAGACCAAACCGCCGAAGACATTGGAAGAACCCGTATTGCCAAGATCTGATCCACACCTCCATGGAAACGAAGCGCCGCATGGTGGAGATCCCAGATCTGAACGGCTCCACCATAGTCCTGCAACGCTGCGCCAAGGATGAGCCATAGCCAGTCCACGCCTCCACGAATCGTCGAAGAGGCCAGAGTCCACACCGCCGATGAAACTCCCTCCACCGCTGCAGTTGCTTCGCGAACCGACAGAATAAACGAGCTTCTGCAATGTAAAATCGAGAAGACCCCGACCAGCGTCGCCAGACCAGATCATCGCACCATCCGCCTAAACGAAGCACCTTCTGAAAAGAACCTGAACGCCGAAGCAACCAGCTTTGCCATTGCGCCCTTTGAATGCGTTGACCCACCTGCAGAAACCCTAGATCTGAAAAAACAACCCCATTCTGCTGCTGTTGGAGGATGTCGACCCAAGCAAGAACATCTGAAGGCATCACGACCACCATAGCAGACGGAAGCCAGACGTGCCAGCAACAGAACAAAGCCGTGTCGAAGTCCGAAGTCCAGAGCACTCGGGGAAGACGATGTTGTCGAAGAGCAGAATCCACCACCGTCTTGAGGCCGAAGATCACATCCAGGTCATACCATCTTCGAGAACGAAGGAGCAAGGATCCACCGATGAAGCTTCGATCTGGATCCAGGGGAAAGCCTGGAAGAATCGTCGAGCGAGAGAGAATTCCCGGAGAGTGCACCGCCATCTTTACCGTTTTTAGGGTTTTAAGGGTTTTTAGAGTGCTTAGTCGGTTTTTAGTGTTTTATGGTTTTATGGGGTTTTATGGTTTTCAAGGGTTTTTTGGGTTATTATGGTTTTTTAGGTTTTGAGGGGTTTTTAAGGCATTTTTAAGATTTTTATGGGTTTTAGGGCTTTTTAGAGTTTTTAGTGATTTTGAGGGTTTTTAGTTATTTTCAAGGTTTTTAAGGGGTTTAAAGGTTTTTTAGATTTTTTAAATGTTTTTTGGGTTTTAATAGTTTTTAGAGTTTTTGTTGGATAATTTGGGTTTCCAAGGTTTTTAGGGGTTTCTATGGTTTTTAATGGTTGTTAGGGTTTCTAACATTTTTTGGGAATTTTATGGATTTTTTATGATTTTTATGGTTTTTGGGGTTTTTGGGGTTTTTAGGGATTTAAATGGTTTTTTGGATTTTGAGGGGTTTTTTGGTTTTTTCAGGCTTACTAGGTTTTTTTGGGTTTTTAAGGATATTTTTTGAGTTTTTAGGGTCTTTATATTTTTAATACTTTTAACCTTTTAGGGGTTTTAATGTTTCTTATAGTTTTTAGTGTTTTTTACGGTTTTAAGGGGTTTTAGGGTTTTTAAGATTTTTCAGGGCTTTACGGTTTTTAGGGGTTTTTCACGGTTTTAGGGTTTTTTATGTTTTTTTGGTTTTTAGGGATTTTTTAGGATTTTTTGGGATTTTTAGGAGTTTTTGGGATTTGGGGGTGTTTTAGGGGATTTCAGGGGATTTTATGGGTTTTATTTTTTTTTCTAGCGATTTTAGGTTCTTTTAGAGGTTTTTCGGTATTTTTGAGTTTTTGAGGGTTTTTTAGAGTTTTTTTACTATTTAGGGGTTTTAAGTGTTTTTAGAGTTTTTAGCAGTTTTTAGGACTTTTTTATAGATTTTTAGGGTTTTAAAGGATTTTTATGGTTTTTATGGATTTTGAGGGTTATAGAGTTTTTTAGTTTTTCAGGTTCCTTTAGTTTTTATGATTTTTTAGGTTTTTTAGAGTTTTTTAAGGTTTTTTCACATTTTAAAAGTTTTAAGGTCTTTTAGTGTACTTAGTGGTATTTATGGGGTTTTATAGGTTTTTTGGGGTTTTAAATCTTTTAAGGGGTTTTTATTATTTTTAGGGGGTTTTCAAGATTTTTTACATTTTAAAGGATTCTTAGCGTATTTTTCATATTTTTATGGTTTTTAGGGATTTTAGGTACTTTGTGCGTTTTTAGAGTTTTTTAGGTTTTTTGGGTTTTTAGCATTTTTCAGGGTTTTCAGGTTCTTTTTTGTGTTTTTAGGGTTATTTTATTTTTTATGGTTTTAGTGGTTTTTTACAATTTATTAATGTTTTCGGTGGTTTAAGGGTTTTTAGAGTTTTTAGTGGGTTTTTATGGGTTTTTAGGGTTTTAGGGGTTTAGGGGTTTTATGGCGTTCAAGGCTTTTTTGAAGGTTTTTTGGTTTTTTTAGGTTTTTAGGTGTTTTAGTGCTTTTTAAGGATTTTTATGGTTTTCATAGTTTTTTTGGGTTTCTAGGGATTTTGAGGGATTTTATAGTATTTTAGGGTTTAGGATTTTTTGGGGTGTTTAGGGTTCTTAGGGACTTTTTAGGTTTTAGGTTTTTTTAGTGTTAAGGGTTTTTAAGGTTTTTAGAGTTTTTTTAACATTTTCAGGGTTTTAAGGAGTTTTTAGTGTTTTTAGTGGGTTTTATGGTGTTTTATGGGTTTTTATGATTTATTAAGGTTTTTAGGGGTTTCATGTTTTAAGTGATTTTAGGGTTTTGAGGGGTTTTTTACGTTTTTAGGGATTTTAATGGATTTTTTTAGTTTTTTTATGTTTTTTAGTATTTTTTTCATTTGTATGGATTTTGAGGGTTTTTAAGGTATTTAGAGTTTTCAGTGTTTTTAGGGGTTTTGTGGTTTTAGGGTAATTTGGGGGGGGGGTAAGGTTTTTTTGAGTATTTTAGATTTTTAGAGTTTTTAACATTTTTAGTGGTTTTCTAGGGGTTTTTACAGGATTTAGGGTTTTAAAATGTTTTTAGGGGTTTAAAGGCTTTTAGGGGATTTTAGGGTTTCTTACCTTTTCATGGAATTTTTCGGATTTTTAATTTTTTTGGGGTTTTATTGATTTTGAGGGGTTTGGGGGTGTTTTATGTTTTTTAGTATTTTTCAGTGTCTTTAGGTTCTTTTGGGTTTTAAGGGTTTTTTGGGTTTTTTGGGGTTTATAGTTTTTAGATTTTTTAAACATTTTGAGGGGTGTTAATGGTTTTTAGTGTTTTTAGTGGGTTTTTAGGGTTTTTATGGGTTTTTATTATTTTAAGGTTTCAGGGGTTTTGTGTTTCTCTAGGGGTTTTCCTGGTTTTTTGGGTTTTTTAGATTTTCATGTGTTTTTAGGGTTAATTAAGATTTTTATGGTTTTTAGGGGTTTTATGGTTTTTATGGGTTTTTAAGATTTTGAGGGTTTTAGGGGTTTTCAGGGTTTTTTTATGGTTTTTAGAGTTTTTTAGGGTTTTTAGGCTGTTTTGGGTTTTATGGGTTTTTTGGGGGGTTTTAAATATTTTTTAAGGTTTTTAGGGGTTTTACGGGTTTCTAGAGTTTTTAGTGGGGTTTTAGGGGTTTTAATTGGTTTTATGGTTTTTAGGGGGTTTTGAGGGGTTTTGGGGTTTATTTAGTTTTCAGGGATTTTGAGGGATTTTTAGTATTTTTATTGGTTTAATGGTTTTTTGTGTTTTAGTGATTTTGAGACTTTTATGGGTTTTCAGGGTTTTTTTTGGGATTTTTAGGGTCTTTGGGTTTTTAGGGTTTTGTTTAGTATTTGGGTTTTAAATATTTATTAATGTTTTTTAATGTTTTTCACTTTTTAAAGGTTTAAATGGTTTTTAGAGTTTTTATTTGTTTTATGATTTCTATGGGTTTTTAGGGGTTTTATTGTTTTTAGGGGTTTTTTAGGGGCTTTAGGGGTTTTATGTTTTCAGGGATTTGTAGGGATTTTTAGGATTGTAATGGTTTTTAGGGTATTTTGGATATTTTGGGATTTTGATCATTTTTAGGGATTTTAGGGGTTTTTAGAGTTATTAGGGGTTTTAGGGTCTTTTGGGATTTTAAGGTTTTTTGAGTTTTTTACGACATTTAAGGGGTTTAGAGTTTTTTAAAGTTTTTCGGGGTTTTTAGTGGTTTTAAGAATTTCTATTGGTTTTAGGGTTTTTAGGGTTTTAGGGGTATTTATGGTTATTAGGTGTTTTTATGGTTTTAGTGGGTTTTCTGGGGGTTTGCAGGTTTTTTGGGATTTTTTAAAATTTTAAGGATGTTTAGCGATTTTTTATAATTTTAATGGGTTTTAGGATATTTTACAATTTTTAGGGATTTTTTTTGTGTTTTCTTGGTTTTCCAGGGTTTTTTAGGGTTCCATAGTTTTTAGGGTCTTTTTGGTTTTTAGGGTTTTTTGAAGTTTTTAAGTGTTTTTAAGATTTTTAAAAAAATTTAATGTTTTTAGGGGTTTTAGAATTTTTAGTGGATTTTTAAGGTTTTATGGGTTTTTAGGGTTTTTAAAGGTTTTTAGGGTTTTTTTTTGTTTTTGGGTTTTTATGGTTTTTAAGGTTTTTTACATTTTCTGGATTTTTAGAGTTTTTTTTGTTTTTATTGTTTTTAGGGTCTTTGGGGTTTTTAGGTTTTTTTGAGTTTTTTAGTGTTTTTAAGGTTTTTTAAGGTTTTTTAGAGGTTTTTTTTATATTTTTAGGGGTTTAAAGGGTTTTATAGTTTTAGTGGGTTTTTAGGGTTTTCAGGGTTTTTTAATGCTTTTAGGGGTTTTATGGTTTTCTGGGTTTTTGGGGTTGTTAACGTTTTAAACGAATGTTTAGGATTTTTAAGGATTTTTTTGGATTTTTAGGTTTTGAGGGGTTATGGTTTTTTGGAATTTTGACTATTTTTATGGGTTTTTAGGGTTTTATGGGTTTTCAATATTTTTAGGGTATTTTTGGGTTTTAGGGTTTTTTGGAGTTTTTAGGGTTTTAAGGTTTTTTTAAAGGTTTTTAGAGGTTTTAAGTGTATTTATGGTTTTTAGTGGTTTTCAACATTTTTATGGGTTTTTTAGGGTTTTTAGGGTTTTAGGGTTTTTATGGTTTTAGGGTTTTTTTATATTTTTAGGCAAAGCAGGTTTGGGGCCGGGCGGATCCAAGCCCCACAAAATATAATAACATAAAATAAAGGTACAAGGCATTACAAGGAGGGTTTGCACAGCCGAGTGTGCAATTCACCCTTCATGTCTGAGTCCGCAAGGGGAGTGCAGAAATCTGGTGCAATAAATGACCACATGGAACATCCATCCTCAATTGCTTTCTTGGAGAGTATGTCCGCCACCTTGTTCGCTTCCCTGTATATATGTGTGACCATAATGTTCATACCCTGAGAGATTCTCAGACAGTCAACCCATTGTGGGAGGAGCCTCCATGGGATTGTCCTTGTTTTGCTTTTGAGGGCTTCCACCGCCAACATCGAGTCAGATTCAATCCATAGCTGTGTCCACCTGAAGTGGACCACAAACTGTACAGCCTTAATCATGGCCCATAGCTCCGCTTCATAAGCACATCCATTCCCAATGTAATGATAAAAGCATCCTTTAACAAAGCCTCTATACGTCCGGAAAACACCACCACACCCGGAGGGACCAGGCACGCCTAGGGCTGCACCATCCACATTAACTTTTATCCATTCTGGGATTGGTGGAATCCACCGAATGAATTTAAAGTCCTTCTGTTTCCTGCATCTTCCAGAAATTCCGAGAGTTCTCAACACAATAAGGTCCTTAATATCATTAACCATCGTACCATCCTGGATATGAGCCGCCGCATGGACTGCTTGATGAATTGCCACCACACCATTTCGGATGCAGCATGAATCATTATCGAAAACCACTTTGTTCCGAGCTTCCCACACAAAAGTAGTAAGAGCCGCAGCGACAGCAAGAAGCAGATTGGCAATTTGCTGACTGCATTGCATGCCTACAACACTGCTGAAAATAGTAGACAGCGTGCTGTCTGTGCAGATTTTCAGCTGGAATATGCCCTGTAAATGATCCCAAAGACCTGCATCCAACTGGCACTTAAGAAAAATGTGCTGTAGATTTTCCTCATCCTGAAGACAGATCGGACAAGCAGAGGCCAAACACCACCCAACTCTTTTCAGTTGCTCTTGAACTGGCAATCTATTTCTCCAAATTTTCCACACCAGCAGGTAGCTAGAGGGGAAAATGAAGGGCCTCCGAAATTTAGAGAGCCAAGCAGGGGGTTGAATTCCCTGCTCACATTCAGACCGGTAAAACTCCTTCACACTCAACAACCCAACCATATTTGGTTTTTAGGGTTTTTAAGGTTTTATGGATTTTGATAGATTTTAGGAGTTTTCATGGTTTATTAGGGTTTTTTGAATTTTTAGGGATTTAAGGGTTTGTAGTTTTTAGGTTTTTTTGACTTTATAGGTTTTCTAAGGATTTTAGAGTTTTTATCATTTTTTTAATGTTTTTCAGGGTTTTAAGGGTATTTATTTTTTTTAGTTTTTTTATTTTTATGGATTTTTTAAGATTTTTATGGTTTTTAGGGTTTTTAGGCATTTCGAGGGGTTTTAGGGGTTTTATGGTGTTTATGTTTTTTCAGGATTTTTAAGGTATTCTTGGGTTTTTTTATTTTTTATGGGTTTAACAGTTTTTTTGATTTTTTAACATTTTACGGGTTTAAAGGTTTTTAGAGTTTTGGTGGGTTTTTAATATTTTTATGGGTTTTTGGGTTTTTAATCTTTTTAGATGTTTTTATGGTTGTCATGGGATTTTCAAGGTTTTTAAGGTTTTTTACATTTTTAGGTATTTTTAGGGATTTTTTAGGATTTTTATGTTTTTTAGGGGCTTTATTTGTTATTGGAATTTTTAGTGATTTTTCTGGGTTTTATGGTTTTTTTGGAATTTTAGAGGTTTTCAGGGGGGTTTTTCTGTTTTTTCTGTTTTTAGATTTTTTTGAGTTTTTTATGGTTTTACAGGGTTTTCAGTGTTTTGTAATTTTTCTGCAGTTTTAAGGTTTTTTAGAGTTTTTAGTGGGTTTATGGATTTTAAGGGTTTAGAGTTTTAATGGATTTAGGGGTTTTTATGGTTTTATAGGGTTTTAAGGCAAGGAAGATGCGAGGGTCAAGCTATTCCCAACCCCCCCAAATTTATTAGAAAGAAAAAAGAGACACAGTAGACAAGGGAGGGGAGGGGTCAAACGACCCACACCCAAAAACCCCTTACAACCCAAGACAAAAAAGACCCCAAAAGAAAGAAAAACAAAAGAGAAAAAAGTAAAAGCACACCAAGCCAAGTAGCCACCACCATTATCCAGCATCAACCAGCATCCAGCATCTCACAGCTAACCAACGGCCAACATTCAAACTCAACCAACAATCAACATCCAGCCGCAACACAATCATAAACCACAACTTCAGCAACTCCCTGCTCAACAGCAACCAGCATCCAGTATCAAAATTTCCATCATCCAGCACATTCCAGCATCCAGCAGCACCACATCCCATCATCACAGCAATATAGTAGCAGCAACACGTCTAAACCAACCAGCCCCAGCAACCAACAGTACCAAAGCTGACATGTCAACCACTCACAACCAGTAGGATGAAACCACAACACGAGCACCAGAACCAAATGCGGCCATCATCACCTCCTAGCAAACAACAACTAGAAATTCCAATCACACCATTTCCAGCAACTAGCATGTCCTCCCCTGGAGGATCCACTGCCAGTGAAAAAAAACAGCAAACTCCAATGAACGACAGCACCAAAACACCAGCATCAGCAACAAAAGCATCACCGCCTCCTTGCGACCAGCTCCTATCAACTTGCAGCTCGTAAACCGACAACCATCACATCCTAACCCGTCGTCAAACAAGGAATCACATCTCAACAACAAGCAGTCATGGTCTTCGAACCAAACAACTTTCACCATTCCACATCTCGTAGCATAGCAAACCGCATACAACCAGAAATTGCACCAAAATTGCCAAACCCATCTCAACAAACCCAGAAACCAGCACTCATTCATAACCAAAATCATAACCAAGCAGTAGGAGAACATGGAATGCCAAAAGGTCTGACCGAAATAAGCACCAACAAACTGGAGCAAAGACGAAGCCGAGAGACTAGGTTGAGTACGCACCTACAGCTGCTTCGCGAACCGACAGAAGAATCGAACCAGGGCATAGAGAAAACCTTCTTCTGCAATGCAGGATCGAGAAGGATCCGACCAGCACCGCAAGACCAGATTGTCGCACCATCCGCAGAAACGAAGCGCCTTACGAGTAGAACCTAGACGCCGAAGCAACCAACTCTGCCAATGATCCCCTTGACCGTGTTGACCCTCCTGTAGAAACCCTAGATATAAAAAATCGACCCCAACCCGCGGTTGCTGGCAGATGTCGACCCATTCAAGATCAAGCCGATCTGAAGACGTCATGACCACCATAGCCGTCAGAGGCCAGACTCGCCAGCAACGGAGTAAAGCTGCGTCAAAGACCGAAACCCAGAGTAAAGGAACTCGGGGAATTCAAAGCCGTCGAAGCGTGAAAGCCACCATCGTCTTGAGGCTGAGGATCACATCCAGGGCATGCCATCGCCCAAAACTGGGAATGAGCAAAGGACCGCCACTGAAGCTCCGATCTGGATCCAGGAGAAGGCGTGGAAGAAGCATCAAGCGAGAGAGAATCGCAGGGGAGTGCGCCGCCATCTAGGGGGGTTTTCCTAGGGTTTTAAGGGTTTAAGTGTTTTTTTATGTTTCCAGTGATTTTTAGGGATTTTTTAGTTTTTTAGTTTTTAGGGGTTTTAATGATATTGGGGGTTTTTACGGGATTTTAGGGTTTTTAGAACTTTTTTTGGTTTTTAGGGTTTTTTTAGTTTTTTAGTTTCTAAAGGGATTTTTGAGTTTTTAATAGTCTCGAAGGGTTTTTAGAGTTTTTAGTGGTTTTAGGGTTATAAGGTTTTCACGGGTTTTTATGGTTTTCATGGGTTTTCAGGGTTTTTTTGGTTTTTAGGGGCTTTTCATAATTTTTAGGGTTTTTTTATGTTTTTAGGGATTTTTAGGGATTTTTTAGGATTTTTATGGTTTTATGGTTTTTAGGGATTTTAGGGTGTTTTAGGGTATTTTAGGGGTTTTTGGGTTTTTAGGGTTTTTAGGGTCTTTTTTGGGGTTTTAGGGTTTTATTTTTATTTTTAGGGGTTTTAAGGTCTTTTAGAGTTTTTTTAAACATTTTTAGGGCTTTAAAGTTTTTTTAGTGTTTTTAATGGTTTCTAGGGGTTTTATGGGGATTTAGGGGGGTTTTGAGGTTTTTACTAGCTTTTTTTAGTTTCAGTGGTTTTTAGGGTTTTAGGATTTTTTACGTTTTTATGGACTTTTTGGGATTTTTTGGGATTTTATGGTTTTTAGCATTTATAGGGGTTTTAGGGATTTTGAGGGTTTTTAGCGTTTTCCTAGTTTTTAGGGTTTTTTGGGGTTTAGGGTCTTCTGGAGTTTTTTTTAGTTTTTTAGTGTTTTAAGGTTTTTTAGAGTCTTTTAACATTTTTTACATTTTTAGGGGTTTAAAGCATATCTAGAGTTTTTAGGGGGTTTTTAGGGGTTTTAGGAGTTTTAAAGGTCTTTAGGGGGTTTTGTTGTTTTCAGGGGTTTTCAAGGATTTTATGGTTTTTTACATTTTTAGTGATTTTTAGGGATTTTTTATGATTTTTTATGGTGTTTAGGATTTTTTACGGTTTTTAGTGATTTTCAAGGTTTTTTGGAGTTTCAAGGTTTTTTAGGGTATTTAAGGTTCTTAGGGGTTTTTAGGTCTTTTGGGTTTTTATGGGTTTTTTTTGAGTTTTTTAGGATTTTAAAGTTTTTTATAAATTTTTAATGTTTTAAGGATTTTATTTGTTTTTAGATTTTTTGGTGGGTTTTAGAGTTTTTATGGGTTTTAGAGTTTTTTTAATGTTTTAGGGGTTTTTTGGTTTTCAGGGGGGTTTAAGGGTTTTTAGGGTTTTTAGGGTGTTTTTTGCTTTCAATGATTTCTAGTTTTTTTATAATTTTAATCGTTTTTAGTGTTTTTAGAGATTTTTGGTATTTTGAGAGATTTGAGAGTTTTTAGGGTTTTTAGGGTTTTTAGGGTTTATTTAGGTTTTAGGGTCTTTTAGGGTTTTTAGAATTTTTTTGGAATTTTTAGTGGTTTATGGTTTTTAGAGTTTTTAAACATTTTTAACATTTTAGTGGTTTTAAGGGTTTTTAGAGTTTTTAGTGGTTTTAGGGATTTTATGGATTTTTACGGTTTTTTAGGTTTCTAGGGATTTTAGGGGGTTTGTAGGGTTTTTTACATTTTCAGATATTTTTAGGGATTTTTTAGATTTTGATGGTTTTTAGGGTTTTTATGGTTTTTAGAGATTTTGGGTGATTTTAGGGGTTTTCAAGGTTTTTTAGGGGTTTAGGGGTTTAGGGGTTTTTTGAGTTTTTTAGTGTTTTACGGTTTTTTAGAAACTTTTAAAATTTTTAAGGGTTTTAGGGTTTTTATATTTTTATTGGATTTTACGGATTTTTTGGGTTTTTATGCGGTTTTAAGGTTTTTCAAGCTTCTTATGGTTTTCAGGAGTTTTTTTGGGTTATTGGGGGGTTTTACTTTTTTCAAGGATTTTTTTGGGGGTTTTTAGGAAATTTATGGTTTTTTGGGTTTTTCTAGGATTTTTAAGGTTTTTAGTGATTTTGAGGGCTTTTAGGGTTTTTAAGGCCTTTTAGGTTTTTTGGGGTTTTCAGGGGGTTTAGGTTCTTTTTCAGGTTTTAGGGTTATTTTTTAGTTTTTTAGGGTTTTTAGAATTTTTTAATATTTTTAACCTTTTTAGGAGTTTTATGGGTTTCTATATTATTAGTGGGATTTTAAGGTTTTGTGGGGTTTAAGTGTTTTAGTGTTTTTTATGTTTTTCAATGGTTTTCAATGTTTTTAGGGTTTTTTACATTTCAAATATTTTTTGCTATTTTTAGGATATTTTTATTTTAATGTTTTTAAGGATTTTGAGAGTTTTTAGGGTTTTTAGGGGGTTTTATGGGTTTTAAGTTATTTTGGGTTGTTTTGGTTTTTTAGGGTTTTTTTATTTTTCTTTTGGGTTTTTTAGGTTTTTAGTTTTTTAACAATTTAGTGGTTTCAAGGGTTTTTAGAGTTTTTAGCAGTTTTTAGGGTTTTGTGGTTTTTGAGGTTTTGGATGGTTTTGCAGTTATCAGAGATTTTCAGTATTTTTATGGTTTTTTTTACATTTTGGGGGATTTTTAGGGATTTCTTAGTATTTCATGGTTTTATGGGTTTTTATGGTTTTAAAGATTTTGAGATTTTTTAGGGTTTGTAGAGGTTTTTAGGGTCTTTTGGGGTTTTAAGATTTTTTGAGTTTTTTACTATTTATAACGTTTTTAGATTTTTTAACATTTTAGGGGTTTTAAGGGTTTTTGGAGTTTTAGTGGGTTTTATGGGGTTTTATGTTTTTTATGTTTTTGGGTGGTTTTATGTTTTTAGGGGGGGTTTAGGGTTTTGATATTTATATGTTTTCCAATAAATTTATGGCTTTCTTAGGAATTTTATGGTTTTTAGGTTTTTGTGGGATTTTGAGGATTTTTTGGATTTTTCAGGGGTTTTTAGGGTTTTTTTATTTGTTAGGGTTTTAAGGGTTTTTAGAGTTTTTAGTAGTATTTTGAGTTATTTTTTGGGTTTTATTGTTTTTTAGGTTTTTAGGGGTTTTTATTGGTTGTTTAGGGATTTTAGGGTTTTTTACATTTTGAGGGATTTTTAGGGTTTTTAATGATTTTTTTGGTTTTTAGGGGTTTTAGGGATTTTTAGTGGTTTTAGGGTTTTTTCGAGGTTTTTTAGGCTTTAGAGTTTTAGGTTCTTTTTGGGTTTTTTTAGTTTTTTATAAGTTTTAAGGTTTTTTAGATTTTTTTATGTTTTTAGGGGTTTTAATAGTTATTAGTATATTTTTAGAGTTTTTATGGGTTTTTAGGGCTTTTATGGGTTTTGAGGTTTTTATGGTTTTCAGGGTTTTTAGGCTTTTTTTTGTTTTCAATGATTTTTATGGATTTTATGGATTTTATTGTTTTTTGGGTTTTTTGGGTTTCTAGGGATTTTGAGAGGTTTTAGGGGGTTTCAGGTTTCTTTAGGGTTTTTAGGGTTTTAGTGTCTTTTGTGGTTTTAGGGGTTTTTTTTGACATTTTGATTATATTGTGGTTTTTAGATTTTTTTAATGTTTTTGATGTTTTTAGGGGTTTGAAGGGTTTTAGAGTTTTTAGTTGTTTTTTAGGGTTTTATGGGTTTTTAGGGTTTTTTATGTTCTTTTGGGTTTTTATGGTTTTCTAGAATTTTTTAGGGTTTCTAGGGGTTTTTATGTATTCATGGATTCCTTGGACTTTTTTAGGATTTTTATAGTTTTTAGGGTTTTTAGGGATTTTGAGGGTTTTTAGGATTTTTCAAGGTTTTTAGGGCCTTTTGGGTATTTAGGGTTTTTTGAGTTTCTTAGGCAGAAGAGGTGTGGGACTAGGCTTGCCTAGTCCCCCAAGAATAAATTAAAATAAAACAAAGACAAACAATTACAAGGTGGGCCTACAAGGACGAGACTGTATCTCACCCTTCATATCTGAATCAACAAAAGGGGTGCAAAAGTGTGGAGTTACAAAGGACCACATCGAACATCTTTCCTGAATCGCCCTTTTGGATAGAGCGTCTGCAACCGAATTGACCTCCCTATATGTGTGGGAAATACTAAATCTCAGGGTCTGAGAAATGTTGAGAAACTCAATGCAGTGCGGCAAGAGTCTCCACAACACATCCCTAGAAGATCCTTTGAGCGTGGTAACCGCAAGCATCAAATCCAACTCAATCCAAAGCCTTGTCCACTTAAAATGACTCGCAAACTTCACAACCCTTATGATAGCCCAGATCTCTGCTTCATAAGCACAACCATCCCCAATAAAATGTAAGAAACAACCTTTTATAAAGCCTATGGAGGTGCGGAATCCACCACACCCTGAGGGTCCAGGAGCTCCTAGTGTTGCACCATCAACATTCACCTTTATCAATACTGGGAGTGGGGGGACTCATCTGATGTACTTCAAAACCATTAGTTTTCTGCTTCTGCAAGCAACCCCAAGCGATTTTAAAACTGTCAGATCACTAACATCATTGAATATCTCACCTGTTTATATTCGTGAGGCTTCTGGATCATCCTGTGTATGTTCACCACTCCCCCATGCAGCGAGAGGGGTTGTCGGTTGAAGGTTGCAGCATTGCGGGCAGCCTAAATATATTGAACATTCACTGCCACACCAGAAAGCAATAGGTTGTGGACTTGGTCACTTCGGTTGATCTCTATAAGGTCGTGCAAGAAGTCGCAAATCGAGCCTCTCAAGCTGCATGTCAGACCAAAGCATTGTAACAGGTTGTGCCAATGTTCCGAAGAAAAGGTGTAATGAAGAAAAGTATGGTTGCAGTGCTCCTCATCCTTTCTGCATAATAAACACACAGAGGCAAATTGCCAACCAGCCATCTTCAGCTGCTCATGAGTTGGGATCTGATTCTGCCAGACTTTCCAAATGAGAACAAAGCAAGAGGAAGGAATAAAGGGTGTTCTGAATTTAAGCAGCCACGATGGGGATGCCAGTCCATGTGGGCATTTAAATATGTAATAGTCACAGGTATTGAATTTCCCGATCATTATAGGCATCCATACGAGCGTGTCAATGTCAGCGAAGGCGTATCGCTGGACTTGCATGGAAATATTATTCGGGAGTCGTGCCCTCGAGTCACTGTGTTGTTGGATGAGACCAGCAATAGTAAGATTTCGCATGTCCTGGGGAGGTGTCATCACCTCCAATATAGGCTGCTCCAGCCATGGGGAAGACTAGAAATTCAATGCAGAATTCCTTGACACAATCCATTTGGATTGCGACATAATCTCCCTGTATGAAGATCGCAAAGCAGGCCAAACCGAAGAAGTTAAATACCCAGAAAAGCCATCGCATAACCTGCTCGTGAATCTCTCCATGAGAAAACCCAGGCCATCACCATGGGGCTCAAGTAGGCACCAGGTGAACTTCCCAATAATAGCATCATTGAAGTGCCATAGATATTTTAAAACCAGCCCACCCATATCAATCAGCTTAGTGCAGTGCTTCCATGCCACAGAGACCAATTTCCGTTCATTGATAGAACTTGTCCAGACAAAATTTCTTATTTTTATGTTTAGGCTTTTAATAAGACCAGCCGACCATCTGTATATAGAAAAAACATGCAAGAACATCAAGGTGATAACAGAGTTAACCAAGCAGACCCTGCCCGCTTGGGGGTTTTTAGGCTTTTTTGGGTTTTTTATGGTCTTTTTTGGTTTTAGGGCTTTTTTAAGTTTTTAGGGTTTTTATGTTTTTTAGAGTTTTTAAATGTTTCTAGGTTTTTTACGTGTTTTTATACTTTATAGTGGGTTTGTTGTGTTTTTAGGGGTTTTTAGGGTTTTTTTGTAGTTTTTGGGAAGTTTTATGGTTTTTATATTTTTTAAGTGTTTTTTGGGTTTTTTACGTTTTCTGGGATTTTTAGGGTTTTTTAGGATTTTTATGGTTTTTTTTTTGAGTTTTTAGGGGTTTCTTGAGTTTTTAGGGTTTTTATGGATTTTTAGAGTTATTTTACGTTTTTACAGGTTTAAGGGTTTTTGATTTTTAGTGGTTTTTAGGGGTTTTATAGGTTTTTAATGTTATTTGGGATTTTTGGGTTTTTAGAGGTTATTCCTGATTTTTTTGTTTTTTTACATTTTTAAGGGATTTTTATAGTTTTTTAACTTTTTTTCTGATTTTTTGGGGGTTTAAGGGTTTTTAGAGTTTCAATGGGTTTTATGGGTTTTTAGGGGTTTTAATGGTTTTTAAAGGTTTTTTTTTGGTTTTGAGGGATTTTTCATGGTTTTTAGGGTTTTCATGCATTCTTACATTTTCAAGGATTTTTGGGCTTTTATAGGATTTTTATGGTATTTGGGGTTTTTTAGGGTTTTTGGGGATTTTGGTAGTTTTTTGGGGTTTTTAGGGTTTTTTAGGTTTTTTAGGGTTGTGTAGGGTTTTTTGTCCTTTTCAGATTTTTAGGTTTTCTTTGAGTTTTTAGGGTTATAAAGGGTTTTTAGGGTTTTTTTTATCATTTTAGGGGTTTAAAGGGTTTTTAGAATTTTTAGTGGTTTTTTGGGGTTTTATGGGTTTTAAGGGTTTTATGGTCATCAAGAGTTTTCAAGTGTTTTTATGGTTTTTAGGTTTTTTGAAATTTTAAGGGCTTTTGTAGGTTCTTTTATGATTTTTAGGGTTTTACGGTATTTACGGTTTTTAGGGTTTTTAGAGTGTTTATGGGGTTTTGGGTTTTTAAGGTCATTTTGGGTTTTTATGGTATTTTTAGTTTTTTTTGGTTTTTTATGGCTTTTTAGAGTTTTTTAAACTTGTAGGGGTTTTAAGGGTTTTTATATTTTTTAGTGGTTTTTTGGGTTTTTTAAGATTTTTAGGGGTTTTATGGTTTTCAAGGAATTTTCAGGGTTTTTAAGGTTTTTATGTTTTCAGAGATTTTTAGAGCTTTTTTAGGATTTTAATAGATTTTAGGGTTTTAGGGTTTTAGTGTTTTTAGGGGTTTTCAGTTTTTTAGGTTTTTAGGTTTTTTTAGGGTTTCTAGGGTGTATTTGGGTTTTTTTTGGTTTTTTTGGGTTCTTAAGGTTTTTTACTATTTTTTAACGTTTTTAGGGGTTTTATGGGATTTTAGAGTTTTTAGTTGTTTTTAGGGTTTTTATTGGGTTTTTGGGTTTTTTTATGTTTTCAGGGGTTGTTAGGTATTCTTTAGGATTTTTATGGTTTTTATGTTTTTTTATAGTTTTTAGGGATTTTGAGGGATTTGGGGTTTTTTCTAGGTTTTTAGGGGGTTTAGGGGTTTTTTGACTTTTTACGATTTTTAATGTTATTTGAATATTTTAATGGTTTTGTGGTTTTTAATGTTTTTAAGAGTTTTTAGTAGTTTTTTATGTTTTTATGGGTTTTTAGGTTTTTTCTATTTTTTATGGGGTTTTATGGTTTTAAGAGGATTTTTGGGTTTTTAGAGTTTTTTATATTTTCGAGGATTTTTTGGGATTTTTTAGGATTTTTATGGTTTTTAGGGGTTTTAGGGTTTTTAGGGATTTGGAGGGTTTATAGTATTTTTCATGGTTTTTATGGGTTTTTGGGTTTTTACTATTTTCATTTTTTTCTAGATTTTAGGTTTTTTTGATTTTTTTAGGGTTTTCAGGTTTTTAGTTTTTTAAACTTTTTTAGGGGTTTTAAGGGTTTTTAGAGATTTTAGTGGGTTTTTAAGGTTTTTGGGGTTTTTAATATTTTTGGGGGGTTTTATGGTTTTGGGGGGTTTTCAGTGTTTTTAGTGTTTTTTACGTTTTCTAGGTTTTTTGGGGGGTTTTCAAAGATTTTTATGGTTTTTATGGTTTTTATATATTTTGAGGGTTTTTAGAGGTTTTCAGGTTTTTTATGGGTTTTCCGTGTTTTTAAGGACTTTTTGGGTTTTTTGGGTTTCATTGAGTTTTTATGGTGTTTAGAGGTTTTAGAAATTTGGTTGGTTTTTAGGGGTATTCAAGGCTTTTAGGGATTTTAGGGCCTCTTTGGGGTTTTAGCGGTTTTTTTGAGTTTTTTAATCTTTTTAACATTTTTTACAGTTTTTTTAATGTTTTTAGGGGCTTTAAGGGTTGTTATAGTTTTTTGTCGTTTTTTGGGTTTTTATATGTTTTTAGGATTTTTTAGGTTTTTAGGGTTTTTTTTATTTTTATTGGTTTTTTAGGTTTTTAGTGTTCTTTACATTTTCAGGGATTTTTAGGGATTTTTAGGATTTTTTTGGTTTTAGGTGTTTTTTGGGTTTTTTGGGACTTGAACAATTTTTAGGGTTTTTCAAGGTTATTAGGATATTTGGGGTTTTATTGGTTTTTTTTGTTTTTAGGGGTTTTTAGGGTTTTTAGGATTTTCAAGGTTTTTTAGGGTTTTAGTGTCTTTTTGGGATTTTAGGGTCTTTTTAATTTTTTAGGGTTTTTTTTCAGTTTTTTTAGTTTTCTAACATTTTTAGGGGTTTAAGGGTTTTTATGTGTTTTTAGTGTTTTTTAATGTTTTTAGGGGTTTTTTAGAATTTATTACAATTTAAGGGATTTTTAGGACTTTTTAGATTTTTCTTACCATTTTTCGGGTTTTTTGGGAATTTGAGGGGTTTAGGGGTTTTTCGGATTTTTAGCATTTTGAGAGTTTTCAAGGTTTTTAGAGTCCTTTTGGGTTTCTAGATTTTTTTTTATATTTTTAGGTTTTTAAGGTTTTTTAGTGTTTTTTAACATTTTTTGAACTTTTTAGGGGCTTTAAGAGTTTTTAGTGGTCTGGGGTTTTTTAATGTTTTTTGGGTTTTTGGTTTTAGGTGTTTTTCATGGTTTTTAGGTTTTTTTTGTTTTAGATATTTTTAGGGATTTTTAATGATTTTTTTGGGTTTTTAGGGTTTTTTGCATTTTTATGGAATTTGTGGGTTTTTAGGGATTTTCAGAGTTTTTTAGCGTTTCTATAGGTTTTCAGGGTCTTTAGGCTCTTTGTGGGTTTTAGTGTTTTTTTATTTTTTTTAGTGTTTTTATGGTTCTTTAGTGTTTTTAATGTTTTTAGGGGTTCTAAATTTTTTTAGTGTTTTTAGTGGGTTTTAGGGTTTTTTGGGTTTTTGGGGTTTTTAAGGTTTTTGGGTGTTTTTAGGGGTTTTCCCTTTTTTGGGGTTTTTTTACATTTTTACGGATTCTTAGATCTTTTTAGGTTTCTTATGTTTTTATGGTTTTTAAGGGTTTTGCATGTATTTAAAATTTTTAGGGTTTATGGTTTTTAGTGTTTTTCAAGGTTTCTAGGGTCTTTTGGGTTTTTAGGGTTTATTTTTTTTTTGGGTTTTTAATGTTTTTAGAGTTTTTTTACGTTTTTAGGGAAAATAAGGCTCTGGACCAAGCATGCCCAGTCCCCCAAAATTTATTAAAAAATTAAAACTACATCATTACAAGGAGGGTTTAAAAACATGGGTGTGTAATTCACCCTTCATATCAGAGACCGTGTAGGGTGCACAAAAATATAAGGAGACAAAGGACCACATCGAGCTCTTTTCCAATATCGCCTTTTTGGACAAAGCATCTGCCATCGAGTTCGCCTCCCTGTAGGAATGTGTGACATTGATAGTGAGAGTTTGGCAGAGGGTAATACATTCAATCCATTGTGGATTTTTAGGGGTTTTAGGATTTTTAGGGTTTTAGGGTTCTTTTGAGTTTTTAGGGGTTTTAAGGTTTTTTAGAGCTTTTAATGTTTTTTGGGGTTTTAAGGGTTCCTAGATTTTTTAGTGTTTTTAGGGTTTTATTGGTTTTTAGGGTTTTTAAGGTATTCAAGGGTTTTTATGATTTTAGGGGATTTTTAGGGTTTTTAGGGGTTTTACGTTTTCAGAGAAATTTTACGTTTTTTTAGGATTTTTTTGGTTTTTATTGTTTTTAAGGAATTTGAGTGATTTTATTATTTTTTAGGGTTTTATGGATTTTTTGAGTTTTTAATGGTGTTTCAAGGTTTTTATATTTTTTACAGTTTTTAAGGGTTTTAGTGGTTTTTAGGGTTTTTAGGGGGTTTTCAGGGTATTATGGTTTTTTACGTTTACATGGATTTTTAGGGATTTTTTAGGATTTTTATGGTTTTTATTGTTTTTTAGGATTTTTAGGGATTTTGAGTGGTTTTAGGGGTTTTTAGGGTTTATTAGGGTTTTTAGGGTTTTTAGGGTTTTTAGGGGTTTTAAGGTTTCTTTTGTGGTTTTTAAGGTTTTTTAGAGTTTTTTAACTTTTTTATAATATTTAAGTAATTTTAGAGTCTTTAGTGGGATTTAGGGTTTTTAAGGTTGTTTATTGCTTTTACGGGTTTTTATTATTTTCAGGAGTTTTTAGGGTTTTTATGTTTTTAGGGATTTTTGGTGCCTTTTTAGGATTTAATGGTTTTAGTAGTTTTTAGGGACTTTTGAGGGGGTTTAGGGGTTTTTAGGGTTCTTAGGGGGTTTTAGGGTTTTTTGGGTTTTTTGGGTTTTAGGGTTTTTTTAGTTTTTTATGGTTTATAAGGTTTTTTATTGTTTCTTAACATTATTAGGGGTTTTAGAGATTTTTTTTTTGTTTTGGGGTTTTTATTGGTTTTAGGGTTTTTATGATTTTTATGGGGTTTTATGGTTTTCCATGTTTTTTTTGGTATTTTTGTTTTTATGGATTTTTATAATTTTAGGGTATTTTACAGTTTGTATTGATTTTGAGGGTTTTAAGGGTTTCTCGTGGTTTTTAGGGTTGTCGTGGTTTTTACGGTGTTTTTGGGTTTTTAGGGTTTTTTGAGATTTTTAGGGCAAGGAAGATGCGAGGGTCGGGCTATTCCCGACCCCCCCCCCCCCAATTTATTAAGAAGAAAAAAAACATGGCAAACAAGAGAGGGGAGGGGTCAAACGGCCCACACCCAAAAACCCTTCACAGCAAAAGACCCAAAAAAAGAAAAAAAAAGAAAAACAAAACCAGAGAAAAAGACACAAAACAAAACACAACAGCAGCGTCCACACCTCTTGTCCAGCCAACACCAACATCCAGCACCAATACCAAACATCACAGCTAAGCAGCAGAGACAACACGTCCAAACCAACCAGCCCCAGCAGCCTCCACACATCTTGTCCAGCCAACACCAGCATCCAGCACCAAAACCAAATATCACAGCCTGCAGCATCAAACCACAACAGAAACCGCAGACCACAGCAGCCATCATCATCATCCAGCAATCAGAAACCAACAACCAGCAGTCATCAATGCCACTCCACTGCGATATGCCCCTGACCCCGAACACTACCACCATCACCATCCCAAAGCCTCCACAAACACCAGCATACCAGACCATAGTGGGGTCTCATACATTGGGAAGGGAGACCAGAGCAGCGATGGGTGTTTGAGTCAATGACACACCATCAGGGAGAGCAGCCTCATCATACAACCAGCCCATCAGACAGGACCAACAACAAATCATCCAGTCACCACAACCACAGCAAGCAACGACATAAACCATCAGCACCAGGGCAAAAGCATCACCTCCCATCCAAGAAGAATTCCAGTAGCCACCAATACACAGCATTATCAGACAAACACATTTCCTCAAAAACAAAAACCGAAGCTCGCCAAGGATCACACCCAGACCGGACATCATCCAGCAACTTAAAATCCGATCACAGTTCAGCAGTAACATATGAGAGAACCAAAAACCAGCAACAAACGTCATAAATCAACTCAGAATCCAGCGACCAAGCAGTGACAAGAACACAAAACCAAACGAGCCACAATTCAAGAACACGCAGACCGGCATAGCACAAAGAACACATCACAGTATAGCCATACCATCATCAGCGGCAAGATCCAAGAATAGAAAAACGGAACCAGAGAAGCAAACCTGCATCTTCACACATACCAGCCGCCAACCCGTAGCCGCAGTGAGCATCAAAGACCTTATTCCTTCACAAAAACAGTCACGCCATCGAGAAGCACCTTGCCTCAGCTCATTGACGTTGAATCCCACCGCATTGTGGCTCCTCGAGAGATACTCGGGACCGAAAATCGCAGACGAGGCGCGAGGCTTCACCTTAGGAAGAGCAGATTTCAGATCAGCCAAAACCAAGGAAAGTCATCGCCAGATCCAATCCAAGTCAAAGCTGTTCTTGTCAGATCCCCCCAGAGACCACGCAGATCTGAGAAGGGGTAGCCCGAAGAAGCCTTTGGCCACAGAGACCAGATCTGCTATCCATACATCCAGATCCGCCCAACTTGAAGCAGAACAAGAAGCAGAACGTCTGAAGCCATGAAAAGAAATACCACCAAAGACTGATGCCACCAAGAGCCTCCAAAACCCATCATCATCAAGAATCAACATCGCACACCAAAGCAAGCCGCAACTGACCAGCCAATCCACATCACAAATAGACCGCAAGACGAATCCGCCCTGAAAAGATGCTGGAAATCGCGTTGTCGGGTTGTCATGGTTTTTACGGTCTTTTTGGGTTTTTAGGGTTTTTTGAGATTTTTAGGGGTTTTAGGGTATTTTAAATTTGTTTAATGTTTTTAGGGGTTTAAAGTTTTTTGAGAATTTTTATTGGGTTTTTATGGTTTTTATGATTTTTATGGGGTTTTTGGGTTTTTAGGGGTTTTATGGTTTTTAGGGATTATAGGGTTCTCTATGTTTTTCTGGTTTTTGGGATTTTTTATATTTTTTATGGATTTTAGGGTTCCTAGGTTTTTAGGGTTTTTAGGGGTTTTATGGTTTTTTGGAGTTTTTACAGTTTTCAATCAGTTTTTAGGGTTTTAGGGTTTTTTATGTTTTTAGGGATTTTTTGTGATTTTTAAATATTTTTATGGTTCTTTTGAATTTTTAGAGGTTTTAGGGATTTTGAGGGCTTTTAAGGGGTTTTCGGTCTTTTTAGGGTTTTTAGGTGCTTTTAGGGTTTTTAGGGTCTTTTGGGGTTTAAAGGTTTTTTTTGAATTTTTTATAACCTTTAAGGGTTTTTAGAGTTTTTTTTAACAATTTTAGTGGTTTTAGGGATTTTAGAGTTATTAGCGGTTTTTGTTTTGTTTTTTAGGGTTTTAAGGGTTTTTAGAGTTTTTAATGTTTTGGGGGGTTTATAGTTTTTAGGGGTGTTTCAGGGATTTTAGGGTTTTTTATGTTTTTAGGGATTTTTTGGGATTTTTTTGGATTTTTATGTTTTTAGGGTGTTTCGAGATTTTGTTGGTTTTTATGGTCTTTCAGGGTTTTTTAGGTTTTTAGTGTTTTTCAAGGTATTTTGGGTCTTTTTAGGTATTGAGGGGTTTCTTTTATTTTTTTTAAGGTCTTACGGTTTTTTAGAGTTTTTAAACATTTTAAACATTTTAAGGGGTTTTAAGTGTTTTTAGAGTTTTTAGTAGTTTTTAGGGATTTATTGGTTTTTTGGATTTTTTAAGGTTTTTAGGGTTTTTTTGGTTTTTAGGGGGCTTTCAAGGTTTTTAGGGTTTTTTACATCTTCAAGGATATTAGGTATTTTTTATGGTTTTATGGTTTTTTTGGGTTTTTTAGGGTTTTTAGGTATTCTGAGGGCTTTGGGGTTTTTTTAAGGATTTTAAGGGTTTTTTCAGGTTTTTAGGGTTCTTTAGGCAAAGGAAGTTTCGGGTCCAGGCTATTCCGAGCACCCCCAAAATTTATTAAAAGAAAAGACACAAAGACCTGCAGACAAGGGAGGGATTTTAGGATTTTAAAGTTTTAAGGGATTTTAGGGATTTTTAGGATTTTTGTGGTTTTAAGGAATTTTTAGGGGTTTTAGGGTCTTTCGATTTTAGTTTTTTTTGTGTTTTTTGGGGGTTTAAATATTTTTTTGAGTTTTTAATGTTTTTTAACGTTTCTATCATTTTTAAGGGTTTTTAGAGTTTTTATTAGTTTTTAGGGGTTTTATGGATTTTTATGGTTTTTTGGGGTTTTTAATGGTTTAGGATTTTTTACGTTTTTAGATATTTTAGGGATTTGTTATATTTTTTATGGTTTTTAGTGGTGTTAGGGATTTTGATGGTTTTTAGGGTTTTCCAGGGTTTTTAGGGGTTTTAAGGGTTTTAGGGTTTTTTAGGGTTTTTCGAGTTTTTTTTGAGTTTTTTAGGTTTCTTAAGGATTTTTAGAGTTTTTTTAACATTTTTAACAGTTTTAGGGGTTTTGAGTGTTTTAGAGATTGTAGTGGTTTTTTAGGGTTTTAAGGTTTTCTAGGGTATTTTAAGGTTTTCTTGGTTTTCATGGTTTTCTTAGGGTTTATGGGTTTTTCTGTTTTAGGGATTTTTAGGGATTTTTTAGGAATTTTATGTTTTTTAAGTTTCTTAGAGATATTGTAGGTTTTAAAGGGTTTTCAAGAGTTTTTGGATTTTTTAAGGTTTGGGGGTATTTTTGGGGTTTTAGTGATTCTTGAGTTTTTAGGGTTTTATGGTTTTTAGAGTTTTTAACGATTATTGGGGTTTAAATGGTTTTTAGAGTTTTATATTGATTTTTAGGGTTTTTGTTATTTTTTCAGATTTTTATGGGATTTTATGGGCTTCAGAGGTTTTTTCAAGTTTTTTTTGAGTTTTCGTGTTTTTAGGGATTTTTAGGGCGTTTTATGCATATTATTTATTTTTGCGTTTTTAACGATTTTAAGGGTTTTTGGGTTTTTGGGTCTTTTGGAGTTTTTAGGGGTTTAGAGTCTTTTTTGGTTTTTTTTTGGTTTTTAGGTTTTTTTAGTTATTACGTTTTTTATAGTTTTTAATGTTTTAAGAGGTTTTAAGGTTTTTTTTAGTTTTTATTGGTTTTTAGGGTTTTAATGGGTTTTTAGGGTTTTTTATGGTTTTTAGGGGTTTTATAGTTTTCAAAGGTTTTCTTGGTTTTTAGGATTTTTTATGTATCCACATACTGTTAGGGATTTTTTAGGATTTTTATGGTTTTTAGGGTTTTTTCAGGTTTTTTGGGATTTTGGGGGTTTTTATAGTTTTTAGGGATTTTCAAGGATTTTAGCTTCTTTTTGGGTTTTTAGGGGTTTTAAGGTTTTTTAGAGTTTTTAAACATTTTTAGGGTTTTTAAGGGTTTTTAGAGTGTTCAATGGTTTTTAATGATTTTTGTGTTTTAGGGATTTTTAAGGTTTTTAGGGTGTTTTCAAGGTTTTTAGGGTTTTTTTTACATTTTTTTGGGTTTTAAGGGATTTTTATGATTTTTATGGTCATAGGGATTTTGAGGGTTTTTAGGTGTTTTCAGGGTTTTTTACTTTTTAGGGATTTTTTGGGTTTTTTGGATCTTTTGGGTTTTTAGAGTTTTTTTTTGAGTTTTTTAGGGTTTTAAATCTTTTCAATTTTTTTAATGTTTCTCGTGGTTTAAAGGGGTTTTAGAGGTTTTAGTTTTTTTTAGTGTTTTATGGCATTTTAGGGTTTTTAAGGTTTTTTTATGGGTTTTTACGTTTTCAGTTATTTTAGGGTTTTTTAGGATTTTTATGGTTTTAGGGATTTTTAGGGTTTTTTGGGATTTTTAGGGTTTTTATGGATTTAGAGGGGGTTTTAGGGTTTCTTGGGGTTTTTAGTGTTTTTTGGGTTTTTTGGGTTTTTAGGGGTTTTTTTGAGTTTATTAGGTTTTCAAGGTTTTTTATAGTTTTTAATGTTTTTAACATTTTTTGGTGTTTTATGGGTTTTTAGAATTTTTTTGTGGTTTTTTGGGGTTTTATGGGGTTTTAGGGTTTTTTAAGGTTTTTAGGGGTTTTATAGTTTTTTGGGGGTTTTTAGGGTTTTGGGTTTTTTATGTTTTCATGGATTATTAGGGCCTTTTATGATTTTTAGAGATTTTGGGATTTTTAGGGTTTTTTGGGAATTGGGGGTCAGGTTTTCAGGGTTTTTTAGGGGTTTTCAGGGTTTTTAGGGTGTTTTGGGGTTTAAAGGTTTTTTTTTGAGTTTTTAGGGGTTTTAAGCGGTTTTAGAGTTTTTTAACGTTATTAACATCTTTGGGGGTTTAATCATTTTTTAGATTTTTTAGTGGGGTTTTAGGTTTTTTATTGGTTTTTAGGGTTTTTTAATGTTTTTAGGGGTTTTGGGGGGGGGTTACATTTTTAGGGATTTTTTGGCGTTTTTAGGATTTTAATGGGTTTTACAATTTTTAAGATTTTTATGGATTTTGAGGTTTTTAAGGGGTTTTCAAGGGTTTTTAGAGTTTTCAAGTATTTTTAGGGTTTTTATGTACTTTTGGGGGTTTTAGTGTTTTTTTTGAGTTTTTATGCTTTTTAAGGGTTTTTAGAGATTTTTAATGTTTTTAACATTTTTATGGGTTATAAAGGTTTTCCGAATTTTTAGTGGGGTTTAGGAATTTTATGTATTTTAGGGGGTTTTATTGTTTTAGTGGTTTTTAGGGTTTTTTAGGTTTATAGGTTTTTTTAGGGATTTTTTAAAAAAATTTATGGTTTTTATGGTTTTTTAGTGTTTTTAGGGGTTTTTCAGGTTTTTAGGGTGAAGAAGGAGCAGGACAAGGATATTCATGTACCCCCAAAATTTATTAGAAAAAAGAAAAGGCATTCAAGGAAGGGGAGAAGTCAAACGACCCAACCCAAAATGAGTTACACGTCAAAGAGGTCAACATCACCACCACTGTCATAATAAGAAGTTACATTGTAAGGGTCTCCATCAACACCACATCCGATATGCGCATCAGAATCTATCGACTCCCATTCAGATTCATGTTTCCAGAATAAGGAAATGTAGTTTTCTATGAGCCTTTTTTTATCTGCATTTAGTTGCACCTTGGCAGGCCGCCTTCCCCTGTCAAAAATATTTTTCTTTGGAGATTTGGTGGAGGCTCTAATGGACACTGTCTTTGGAAAACTAGAGTAGTATTTCCTCAGCTTCCTCTTTCGGGGGTCTGATGTGACTCCTACAGATTTATTTCCCTTCCTATGTGGAATGACCTCCTCTATCAAAGTCCTATCCTTAATGATCATAGCCATGTTAAAGCTCATCCGACTACCCTCCCCCTAGAAAAGACTTTTGTGCTTGGGGATGTAGGTGTCTTCCTGATTTATAATACAGTCAGCCAACACTTCACACTGCATCATGCCTTGGACCACAAACTCTTGACTAGGATCACCAGAATTCTAATCCAAGGGCAAAACATCCATCACGTAATCACCAAGAACATTCAAAGTCACCGATGCCTGCTTAAAACAAGTACAAGCATCACAACTAGATAGGGGAACCTTCACATCAGCCCATGCGAACTCATCCTCATTACAAGCAGACCGAGCAAATTGCACTCCCTCAAGCACAAAAGATTCATCCACTGCAATCTGAACCAGAGATCCATTTACAACAACACTCGCATCATGCACAACAACATCATCATCATCCCCTGTACTATCCAACACAATATCATCACAGGTCAAGACATCTTGTAAACCCTTACCCTTGTCTTCAAAAGCAGCACCCTCAAGCTCAGAGCAAGTAGTCTGCGCAGGTTGTTCTTCAATGCCACCGGCCAGCTTCGGTTGAATAACATGATGCTCATGGACCAGCTCCTTAGAAACAAAGCCATCAAACTGATTGTACAAAGGGACATCATCACTGCCAGTTGATCCAAAGAATCCTTGGCCTCCTCCAAAACTCCAGAATTGAGGTACAACACATGCGGTGACATCTTCCACAACTCCACCATCCTCAGACTATTACATCCTTGCTCAGTTTCCTTCACCCCCTTACTAGTCACAATTCCTAAGTCATGTTTCAACCTATCAAACATTGCACAAACCCTTGCTTCGGATGAATACTGTCGAACAACCTTCAATGGAACATCTCCAACCACTATAACAACATGATCATCAGCCATAGGTACATTAGTCTATCCAGCATGTATACCTGCACAATGCACTCCATGAACCACATAGAGGTGCATCTAGTTACAAACCATGAGTTGTAGCAGTCGGCCACTGTATTGTAGACTTGACAGTACTACTAGCACACTTACAGGTAGATGCATAGTGGGCCAGTCTATGGCAGTTCGAACAGAAAGAAACCCAGGATTCAAAGAAAATCTTCTAATGCCACTAGATCTCACCTTCAATCTCAATACTGATATAATTAACCAGTGACTTGGACACATCCACCTCTATGCATATCTACAACACAATCAGGTGGTAGGCAGCACTAGTTCATGCGTCCATACAAAGAAATCTACCGATGAGGTTTTCAATGATGTAGAGGATGGATGGGTTTTGGAAGGACAGGGAAAGACCAGGAAGAGTAATCTATAGGTCCATGCTCATGGGATCACGATGCAGATGACAATAAAACTTCTAGCAGAAAAAATAAAATCAAAGGCCATCAATGATCTGTGGTGAAAAATCCCAAGCCAAAATCAAATCTTCATCATTCCTAAACTAGATCAGAAAGTGTTCATCTCTTTCTTAGGGTTTTTAGGGGTTTTCTAGGTTTTTTATGATTTTTTGGGTTTTAGGGTCTTTTTTGGGTTTTTAACGTTTTTTTGAGTTTTCAACA
This sequence comes from Viscum album, assembly GCA_963277665.1. NCBI lineage: Eukaryota > Viridiplantae > Streptophyta > Magnoliopsida > Santalales > Viscaceae > Viscum > Viscum album. The sequence goes on along the minus strand of OY728141.1, from coordinate 1,886,346,523 downwards.
TTTTTTAACGTTTTTAAGGGTTTTAAGGGTATTTTGATTTTTAGGGGGGGGGGTTAGGGGTTTTATGGATTTTTAGGGGTTTTGAAGGTTTTTATTGGTTTTTTTTATTTTTTATAGTTTCAAGGGTTTTTTACGTTTTTAGGGATTTTTAGGAGTTTTTTAAGATTTTTATGATTTTTTGGGTTTTTTTGGTTTTTATGGATTTAGAGGGTTGGTAGGGTTTTTTGGGTTTTTTGTGTATTTAGGGTTTTTTTGAGTTTTTAGGGTTTTCATGGTTTTTTAGAGTTTTTATAATTTTTTGGTTTTTAAGTGTTCTAGGAATTTTTAGTGGATTTTTAAGGTTTTTATAGATTTTATAGTTTTTAAGGGTTTTAGGGGTATTATGGTTTTCAGGGATTTTTCGGGGTTTTTTGGTTTTTTATGTTTTCAGGGATTTTTAAGGCTTTTTTGATTTTTTATTATTTTAGGTATATTTAGTTTTTAATGCATTTTTAGGGGTTCTAGAGGTTTTTAGGGTTTTGGGGGTATTTAGGGGTATTTAGGGTTTTAGGGTCTTTTTTGGTAGTTATGGTCTTTTTGAGTTTTTTAGGGGTTTAAGGTTTTTTGAGTTTTTTTAATGTTTTGCAGAGTTTCAAGGATTTTTAGAGTTTTTAGTGGTTTTATGTTATTTATGGGTTTTTAAGGTATTTATGGTTTTTAGGGGTTTTATGGTTTTCTGTAGTTTTTCATGGTTTTTAGTATTTTTTAAGTTTTTATGATTTTTTGGGATTTTTTGGATTTTTATGGTTTTTATGGTTTTTTAGTGTTTTTGGAAATTATGAGGGTTTTTAGGGTTTTATATTGTTTTTAGTGTTTTTATGGGTTTTAGGGTTTTTTTGGGTTTTACGATTTTTTTTATTTTTTTAGGGGTTTTAAGGTTTTTTAGAGTTTTTAATGTTTTTAGGGGGTTTTAGGATTTTTAGGGTTTTTTTGTGTTTTTACGGTTTTTATATGTTTTTAGGGGTTTTAAAGGGTATTGTGGATTTTATGATTTTCAAGGGGTTTTTAAGGGTTTTGGGGGTTTTTACGTTTTCATGTATTTTTACGTCTTTTTAGGATTTTTATGGTTTTTAGGGGTTTTAAGTTTTTTCAGGTTTTTTTAGGGTTTTAGGAACTTTCAGGGTTTTTAGGGGTTTTTCAGTTTTTTAGCATTTTAAAGAGTTTTTAACATTTTTAGGGGTTTAATGGAATTTTGAGTTTTCAAGGTTTTTTTTGGGTTTTATGGTTTTCATGGGGTTTTTTAAGGGTTTTAGGGATGTTGAGGGTTTTATCTTTTTTTAGGGTTATTTAGGGTTTTTAGGTTAGTATTTTTAGTCTCTATTGGGTTTTTAGGGGTTTTTTGAGTTTTTTAGGGGATTAAGTTTTTTATATATTTTTAACATTTTATGGGTTTTAAGGGTTTTAGAGTTTTTACTGGGTTTTTAATGTTTTTATGAGGTTCTAGGGTTTTTAAATGTTTTTAGGGGTTTTTTAGGGTTTTAGGGGTTTTTACGATTTCAAGGATATTTAAGGATTTTTTAGAATATTTATGGTTTTCAAGGTTTTTTAGGGTTTTTAGGGATTTTGAGGGGTTTTAGGGGTTTTTAAGGTTTTTAAGGTTTTTTGGGGGGTTTTAGGGTTTTAGGGTTTTAAGGTTCTTTTTGCTTTTAAGGGGTTTTTTTTGAGTTTTTTAGTGTTTCTAAGGTTTTTTGAGTTTTTTTTATCATTTTTAGTTATTTTACAATTTTTAGTGGGTTTTTAGGGTTTTAATGGGTTTTAGTTTTTTTAAGGTTTCTCTGAGTTTTTACTGTTTTTTGGGGGGTTTTAGGTTTTTAGGGTTTATTAAGTTTTTAGGAATTTTTAGGGATTTTTTTGGGATTTTTATGGTTTTTCGGGTTTTTAGGGGTTTAAATATTTTTTAGTATTTTTTTGAGTTTTTTGGGTTTTTTTGAGTTTTTTAGATTTTTTAAGGCTTTTAGAGTTTTTAACGTTTTTATTTGTTTTAAGTGTTTTTAATGTTTTAGTGGTTTTTTGGGTTTTTAGGGTTTTCATGGTTTTTTAGGTTTTTAGGGGTTTTCTGGTCTTCAAGTGTTTTTTAGGTGTTTTAGGGCTTTTTGGTTTTAAGGATTTTTTATGTTTTCTAGGGTTTTTGGGGGTTTTTATGATTTTTAGTGTTTTGAGGTATTCTCTGGGTTTTTAGGTTTTTCATGGCTTTATATGGTTTTAGGGGTATTCTGGGGTTTTAGGTATTTTTTTTAGTTTTTCTAGGTTTTTAAGGATTTTTAGAGTTTTTTAAAAAATTTAGGAGTTTTAAGGGATTTTAGGAAAATTTATGGTTTTAGGGGGTTTTTAGGTTTTTTATGGTTTTTTACATTTTTACGAATTTTTAGGGCCTTTTTAGAGTTTTTTTGGTTTTTAATTTTTTTTTGTTTTTGTTTTTAGGGTTTTTAGGGGGTTTTAGAGTTTTTTTGAAGGATTTTGGTTTTTTTGGGGTCTTTTGAGTTTTTAGGGGTTTGAATGTTTTAGGGTATTTTGACATTTTTAGGGGTTTTAAGAGTTTTAGAGTTATTAGTGGATTTTTAGGGATTTATGTGAATTTATGATTTTGTAAGGTTTTTAGGGTTTTAGGGTTTTTATGGTTTTTTCAGAGTTTTTAGAGTTTTTTACGTTTTAGGGATTTTTATGACTTTTTTAGGATTTTTATGGGTTTTAGGGGTTTTAGGGTTTTTTATGGATTTTTAGGTTTTTTAGGGTCTTTGGGTTTTAGGGTTTTAGGGGTTTTCATGATTTTTAGGGTCTTTTGGGTTTTTTAGGGGTTTTAAGGTTTTGTAGAGTTTTTTAATGTTTTTAAACATTTTTAGGGGTTTTCAGGGTTTTAAAAGATTTTAGTGGTTTTTAGGGTTTTTATGGGGTTTTAGGATTTTTAAGGTTTTTTTTGGTTTTCAGGGGGTTTTTAGAGATTTTAGGGTTTTTAAAGTTTATAAGGATTGGTAGGGATTTTTAAGGATTTTTCTGGGTTCTAGGGATTTTGAGGGGTTTTAGGGATTTTGAGGGGGGTTTAGGATTTCTTAGGGTTTTTAGGGCTTTTAGGTTTTTTGGGTTTTTTTAGTATTTAATGGTTTTTAGAGTTTTTTAACGATTTTAGGGGTTTCATGTGTTTTTAGAGTTTTTAGTGGTTTTTAGGGTTTTTATGGGGTTTTTTTATGGTTTTTAGGGGTTTTATGGTTTTCAATGGTTTTTCGTGTTTTTTAGAATTTTTTATGTTTTCAAGGATTTTTAGGGCATTTTTAGCTTTTTTATGGTTTTATGGTTTTTATGGTCTTTAGGGATTTGAGGGTTTCAAGTGTTTTCAAGGTTTTCATGGTTTTATCCGAGTTTTTAGGGTCTTTTAGGTTTTTATGGTTTTTTGGGATTTTTAGGTTTTTAAAGGTTTTTTAGTTTTTTTAACATTCTATGGGTTTTAAGGGTTTTTAGAGTTTTTAGTTGGTTTTTAGGGTTTCATGGGTTTTAAGATTTTCTTAAGGTTTTTAGGGTTTTTTAAATTTTTAGTGATTTTTTTATATTTTTATGGTTATTTGGGTTTTTTAGGATTTTTAGGGTTTTTAGGGATTTTGAAGTTTTTTAGGGGTTTTATGGTTTGTAGGGTTTTTCAGGGGTTTTAGGCTTCTTTTGGGGATTTTAGGGGTTTTTTGAGTTTTTAGGGTTGTAAGGGTTTTTAGAGACTTTTAATGTTTTTTATTATTTTTATGGTTTTTTAGAGTTTTTAGGGTTTTTATTTAGTTTTTAAGATTTTTTGGTGTTTTTATTGTTTTCAAGGGGTTTTCAGGGTTTTTAGGGTTTTTTATGTTTTTAGGGATTTTTATGAGTTTTAGGGTTTTGTGGATTTAGGAAGATTTGGAGGTTTTAATTTTTTTTTTGAGGGTTTGAGGGTTTTTCAGGGTTTTTGGGTTTTAAGGGTATTTTATGTTTTTAAGGGTTTTAAGTTTTTTAGAGTTTTTTATCATTTTTATTGGTTTTGAGTTTTTTAGAGTTTTTATTGGTTTTTAGGGTTTTATGGTTTTCAGGGTTTTTTTAGCGTTTTATGGTTTTTATTGTCTTTTAGGGTTTTATGGTTTTTTGAGTTTTTATGGTTTTTTGAGTTTTTAGGGTTTTTTTCATGTTTTCAGGGTTTTTATGGTCTTTTGTGATTTTTAGGGATTTTAAGGTTTTGTAGAGTTTTTTTAACATTTTATGGTTTATAAAAGTTTTTTTAGTGGTTTTTAGGGTTTTTATGGATTCTCCTGGTTCTTTAAGGATTTTAAGGGTTTTTGTCATTTTTATGGGGTTTTAATTGGTTTTAGGGTTTTTACATTTTTAGTTATTTTTAGGGCTATCTTTGGATGTTTTAGGGTATTTTCAGGGTTTTTAGGTTTTTTCAGGGTTTTTAGAGTTTTTTAGGGTTTTTAAGTTTTTTTAGAGTTTTTAACGTCTTAATGTTTTTAGGAGGTTTAAGGGTTTTTAGTGGTTTTTAAAGGTTTTATGGGTTTTTATGGTTTTTAGGGGTTTTACGGATTTTTATGGTTTTCAAGGGTTTTTTAAGGGATTTTAGGGTTTCTTATGTTTTCAGGGATTTTTATGTATTTTGAGGGTTTTTATGGGTTTTAGGTTTTTTAGGGATTTTGAGTGGTTTTAGGGCTTTTTAGGGTTTTTATGGGTTTTCAGAGTTTTTATTTTCCTTTTGCATTTATGGGGTTTCATAATGAGTTTTTAGAGTTCTTAAGGTTTTTTAGAGTTTTTATCTTTTTAGGGGTTTTAAGGGGCTTTTATAGATTTTAGTGGTTTTTGGGTTTTATGGGGTTTTAGGGTTTTTTAAGTTTTATTAGTATTTTTAGGGTTTTTAGGGGTTTTTCAAGGTTTTTAATATTTTCTAGGATTTTTTGGGATTTTTTAGGATTTTATTATTATTAGGGTTTTTAGGGTTTTTGAGGGTTTCAAGGGGTTTTCTTTGGTTTTCGGGTTTGTAGGGGTTTTCAGGATTTTTAGGGTCTTTTTGGATTTATGGTTTTAATAAATTTTTAAGGGTTTTAGGGTTTTTTATAGTTTTTAATGCTTTTACGAGTTTTAAGGGTTTTTAGAGTTTTAGTGGGTTTTAGGGTTTTATGGATTTTAGTTTTTTTAAGTCTTTTAGGGGGGTTTTCATGTTTTTAGGGTTTTTTTAGGATTTTTATGGTTTTTAGCGTTTTTAAGGTTTTTAGAGATTTTGAGGGTTTCAACCGGGTTTCAAGGTATTTTTAGTTTTTTTAGGTGATATCAGTGTTTTATTTTGGGTTTTTAGGGGTTTTTTATTTTTTTAAGTTTTAAAAGGGATTTTAGAGTATTATAAGTTTTTGAGGGATTTTATGGGTTTTTGGTTTTTTATGCTTTTGGGGGGTTTTATGGTTTTAATGGGGTTTTGGGGTATTTAAAGTTTTTTTACACATTAATGAATTTTTATCGATTTTTTTTTGGATTTTTATAGTTTTAGGGTTTTATGGGTTTTTAGGGTTTTTAGGGATTTTGATGGTTTTTAGGGGTTTTCCTGGTTTTTATTATTTTCAGTGTTTTTCACGATTTTAGTGACTTTTTGAGTTTTAGGGTTTTTTGTTTTTATAAGGGTTTTTAAGTTTTTAACATTTTTATGGGGTTTAATGAATTTTAGTGCATTTAGTGGGTTTTTATGGGTTTTTGGGTTTTTAGGGTTTTTTATGGTTTTTCAAGGGTTTTTAAAGTTTTTTATATTTTCAAGGAATTTTAGTGATTTTTTTATTTTTTTTTTTGGTTTTTGGGGATTTTTATTGTTTTTAGGGATTTTGAGGGGTTTTAGGGTCTTTTAGGGTTTTTAGGGTTTTTTAGGGAAAGGAAGATGCGAGGGTCAAGCTATTCCCGACCCCCCCAAATTTATTAAAAGGAAGAAGCAGCAGACAAGGGAGGGGAGGGGTCAAATGACCCACACCCAAAAAACCCCTTACAATACCGACCCCAAAAAAATCCAAAAGAAAAGAACCAAAACCACACAAAGCAGAAAAATAGAAAAGACTCCAACATCCCCTCATAGATCATCATCAACCAGCAGCCATCAACACCAAACCAAAAGCAACAACTTCATCAACCCAAATTCAGCACCATAGATTCAAAAATCACCAGCCTCCAAAGAAGCATCGACTCATTCACCCTCAAGAAACATCATCTTCCATCAGTCGGCGACCAGCAACCAGCCGTGGGAACCACAAAAGACACACATCACAACACAAAAAAACAACAAAAGAACAAAACCGCAGACAACCGGAGGAAACGGAAAGCAGGGCCTCCCGCTCCAGGCCATTGGAACCAGTCCCGGGTAGACCAGAGCACACCAGAACCGGCGTCTAGCCGGGAAGAGGTCCGGCTGGGGTTTCAGGACAGGAAGCGCATCCGACGCCAAGAGAACCGCGACTGAGACCAGATCCATAGCTCCAAGATGATCCATCCACATCCTGCAACAATCAATCCAGAGGCAACAAAAGGCACACAGAGGCCGCAACAAGATCCCGAGGAAACACCAAATCGGACACCAATCACGCCATGCCTGACAACAAGCACTCGTAGCCGTAAGAAGAACCCAGATCTGAAAAGGAAGACATCAATCTGGCAACCCAGATGCAGACCACACAGAGCCGATGCAAGCTGAAACCAGACAGGGATCCCGAAGCCATGAGAGGCTAAGTCACCCCTGCGCAAACTGAAGCCAGCGACTAGCAAACTGAATCCAAAGTCAGATCCCAAAGTAGCAAGGTGTGACGAGGCCACCACCAGATCAGAATTGAAGCCCACAAGTGAACTACCTCCATCGACGCCAATCTAGGGCAGAGCCGGAGTCATCAAGGACGGACCATGTCAGAGGGGAAGGGAAGAAAAACCGTAGGGATTTTTATATTTTTTAAGGTTTTATGGGGTTTTATGGCTTTTAGGGGGGTTTCAAGGTTTTTAGTGTTTTTGACGTTTTCCATGATTTTTTGGGATTTTTTAGGATATTTACGATCTTTATGTTTTAAAGGTTTTTAGATATTTTTTGGATTTTTATGGGTTTTCAGGTTTTCAGGTTTTTTAGGGTTTTATGGGTTTTCGGGGTTTTTAGGGTCTTTTGGGGGTTTTAGGCGTTTTTTGAGTTTTTAAGGTTTTAAAGTTTTTTATAGTTTTTTAATGTTTTTAACATTATTAGGTGTGTAGAAGGTTTTTAGAGTCTTTTAGTGTGTTTTATAGTTTTTATTGGGTTTTTGGTTTTTTAAGGTTTTTCGGCGGTTTTATGGTTTTCAAGGGTCTTTAGGTTTTTTACATTTTTAGGGATTTTTAGCAATTTTTTAGATTTTTTTTGGTTTTTAAGGTTTTTAGGAGTTTTAGGGATTTATAAGGGTTTTTAGGGTTTTTTGGGGTTTTCTAGACTTTTAGGGTTTTTCATGGCTTTAGGGACTTTTGGGTTTTGGGGGTTTTTTGATTTTTTTAGGATTTTTTAAGTTTCTAGAGTTTTTTAACGTTTTTAGTATTTTTAAGATTTTTTAGAGTTTTTATTGTTTTTTTGTTTTTTATAGGTTTTGGGGTTTTTGAGATTTTTATGGGTTTTTTATGGTTTTCTGGGGCTTTTCATGGTTTTAGGATTTTTTACGTGTTCAGGGATTTTTAGGGTTTTTAGGATTTTTTGATTTTTTTGGGTTTTTAGGGTTTTTAGGGATTTTAAGGGTTTTTAGGGTTTCTCAAGGGTTTTTAGGGTTTTAGCGTTTTTAGGGTTTTTAGGGTATTTTTGGGGTTTTAGGGGTTTTTTGAGTATTTAGGGGTTTTAATATTTTTAGAGTTTTTAACGTTTTTAGGGGTTTAAAGGGTTTTTAGAGTTGTTAGTAGTGTTAATGGGTTAGTAGTGTTAATTTATTTTTAGGGGTTTTAAGATTTTTATGGGTTTTATAGTTTTCAAGGGTTTTTTGGGGTTTTTATGATTTTTTACGTTTTTAGAGACTTTTAGGTCTTTTTTAGAATTTTTATGGTTTTATTGTTTTAAGGGGTTTTAGATATTTTGAGGGTTTTAGGGTTTTTAGGGTTTTTAGGGTTTTTAGGGTTTTTAGGGTTTTTATGGTCTTTTGGGGTTTTAGTGTATTTTGAGTTCTTTGGCGTTTTAAGGGTTTCTAATTCTTTAAGGGATTTTTCAAATTTTTTAGGGTTTTTACGTTTTACGCTATTTTTAGTGATCTTTTAGGATTTTTATGGTTTTAAATATTTTTATGGGTTTTTATGGATTTTTATGCTTTTTAAGGGTCTTTAGGGTTTTTCGATGTTTTATGATTTTCGGGTCTTTTGGGTTTTTACTTTTTTTTAGTTTTTTAGGGTTTTAAGTATTTTTAGAGTTTTTTATGTTTCATAGGGTTTTAAGGGGTTTTATAGTTTTTAGTGGTTTTGAGGGTTATTTAATGTTTTTAGGGTTTTTTATGTTTTTAGGTAATTTTATGGATTTTGTTGGATATTTATGGTTTTTAGGTATATTTAGATTTTGAAGGGATTTTGATGTTTTTAGGGGTTTTCTAGGTTTTTAGGGTTTCTACGATTTTTATTGGTTTTTTGATTTTTTATGGGTTTTTTGAGTTTTTTAGGGGTTTTAAGGTTTTTTAGAAATTTTTAACATTTCTAGGGGTTTTAAGAGTTTTTAGAGTTTTTCGTGGCGTTTTATGGTTTTCCAGGGCTTTCAAGGTTTTTAGGGTTTTTTACATTTTAAAGTATTTTAATGGATTTTTAGGATTTTCATGGGTTTTAGGGTTTTTAGGGTTTGTAAGGATATTGAGGGTTTTTAGGGTTTTTATGGGTTTTCGGGTGTTTTACGATCTTTTTTGGATTTTATGGTTTTTTTAGTTTTTTATGTTTTTAAAGTTTTTTTTATAGTTTTTTTACATTTTTAGGGGTTTTAAGGGTTTTTAGAGTTTTTCGTGGTTTATTTTGGGTTTTTATGGGTTTTTTAGGTTTTCTAGGTTTTTAGGGGGTTTTATGGTTTTCTGGGGTTTTTTGGGTTTTTTACATTTTCTCAGATTTTTAATGCTTTTTTAGGTTTTTTATCATTTTATAATTTTTATGGTTTTTAGGGATTTTGTCGGTTTGTAGGGATTTTCTTGGTTTTTAGGATTTTTAGGATTTTTAGGGTTTTCAGTGTTTTGTAGTCTTTTGATGTTTTAGAGTTTTTTGATATTTTAGGGTTTTTTGATATTTTAGGGTTTTTAAGGTTTTTAGTGTTTTTAATGTTTATTAACAGTTTTAGGGGTTTAAAGGGTTTTAGAGTTTTTAGTGGGGGTTTTATGTTTTTTATGTGTTTTAGGGTTTTGAAATGTTTTTTGGCATTTTTTACATTTTTCAGGTTTTTTGGGATTTTTTAAGGTTTTTTAAGGTTTTTAGGGTTTTTAGGTATTTAGAGGGGTTTTAGGTATTTTCATGATTTTTAGGGTTTTCTTAGTTTTTAAGGTATTTAACGTTTTTTTGAGTTTTTAACGTTTTTAGGGGTTTTATGCGATTTTAAATTTTTTATTTGTTTTTTGTATTTTTATGGGTTTATATTGTTTTTAAGGATTTTAGGGTTTTTGTGGTTTTCATGGGTTTTTCATGGTTTTTAGGGTTTTTGATGTTTTAATTTATTTTTAGGGATTTTTAGGATTTTTATGGTTTTTAGGGATTTTAGGGGTTTTAGGGTTTTTATAGTTTTAAGGGTTTTTATGGTTTTTAAGAGTTTTCAAAGTTTTATCGGGTCTTTTTGGTTTTTAGGGTTTTCTTTAGTTTTTATGGGTTTTAGGACAAATTAGGTGTAGGGCTAGGCTATCCCCCCCCCCCCCCCCCCCCGCCCAATTTATTAGAGAAAAAGACCCAGTAGACAAGGAAGGGGTGGAGTAAATGACCCACACCCAAAACTCTTAACATCCCCAAACCCAAAATAAAGAAGAAGAAACCCAAAATGCAAAAGCACACAAGAAAGGGTAGTGTCAAGAAACCCATTCCCAACAAAAAATACATGTCATATGGATCAAAATCTTTAAAGGGGTCACCATAGGGGTCTCCATCAACACCATATCCATATGACGCGTCTGGCTCTTTCGTCTCCCACTCAGCAGCAGCAATCCAAGCACTGTCCATATCCATGGAAAGAGTCGTATAAACGCCCTTTAGCATTTTCTAGTCCTCAAATGATTGTTCCATGGGGATCTCAGGTTGCCCATACTTCCCATAATCATTCTACTTGGTTCCCTTCAAGAAGGCACTGGTAGACAGATATCTTAGAAGCATTTAGTAGTCCTTCCTCAGCTTCCGCTTTCAAGAATTTGAAATTTCCACAATAGAGTTGTTCTCCTTACCATGAGGTACATCAACCCCAATCATGACCCTCTCGCTCATGATCTGAGCCATGTTGGAGTTGATCCATTTATCATCCTTGGCATACAACACGTCCAACTGCCCAGCCTCATCCACATCCTGGGGACTACCCTTCCAGGATCCACCTATGTGTTCCTCCATCTCCATGTCATAAAAAATCATACATCCTAGCCTATTAGTTGAGGCCCCCTCATGCACACCCACAGCCAGCTCCATCACCTCCCCCCCACTCAGCATCCTCCCCCTGCTCATGACCAAACTGAGCCATTACCCCCTGTAGAGACTCACAACTAGACTCCCCAGCTGAAGCCCCCTCATGCACCATCAAATCCAGCTACCCCTTACCAGGAAGCATGGATCCATCCATAACCATAACACATGCTGCATCACACTGCTCAGCCATCTCCCCTTGCTCAGACACCTCCCCCAGTTCCTGACCGGATTGAGCCACATCTCTCTTCTCATCTCCCTCCCCATGCTCATTCACCATCCCTTTCACAGACGCTTCCCCCTACTTAGCCACCTTCTGTTTCTTATCCACTGCCCCTGCTCATCCACCTTCCCCTGCCGGGCCACACAACAATGTTCACCAGCAGCATCAAGCACCACCCCAGAAATTTGAACATTGAGGACAAAAAGCCTACATCCATCCACACCCTCAACACCATCCTCCCCAGCCTCCACATTCCTCTCTGCTGGCAGAACCTGCACATCATCATCCCCATTGTCACCGCAGTCTGATTCCCGCACAACAGCTTCAACCACACTGTTATCATGGATCCCATTCTAGTCATGGTTAACACGGATCCCCTACCCCTACCCATCCACCTATCCTTGTTCTTCCATCATCCATTGATCGTCCACCTCCCCCTGTGTTGCAGCTTCACCCTCTGGCTCAATAGAAAAAAGACACTCGAACCTATTATAAAAAGAAGTATCACTCTGAACATGCACCTCCCTCTTGCCATCCTGTTCACTGTTAATGCTATCAGCAAAATGCACGACCACTGCATTACCACCTTCTTCTCCACTACTATTCTTTAGATTCCCCAACCCCAAGGTTCCTGCCCATGCCTCCTCCTTACCACCACCGCATTTTAAATCAGCTCTCAAATGTGGAAAATGTCCCTAATATTTGACTGTGGAGGCAAGAACTGAATAGCTTTGATAGGCACCTCCTGCCCCCCCCACCAAATTCTGACTTCCCTCACCATGCCCCCCCAAGCCAAATTCAAAACACCAGATCCCCTTAATCCTCTCCTGAATACTCAGTCTTCATGAACAAGATGCCGACAAGAGGAACAAAAATCAACCCATGTCTCAAAGATCACCAAATTCCCCCATCAGAGCTCCTCACCAATAGCAATCCACACAAAGTCTAGAGGCTCCTTGGAAGAATCCACCTCAATAAAATCCCTCAAAGACACCAAATAACATAAAGCCCAAGTCCTATTGTCTGCATAAAGGAACCTTTCCACCAGGTTCCCCAACATCGAAATAATAGACAAATTTTGGAAGGAGAGTGGAAGTTTTGGAAATCTCACCCAAGTTGCCACCATTGGTGAATCACGAAATAGTGATAACTAGGCACCACCACATTTTCGAGGTATCACAGACCAAGAATGAATAAGATCTTCCTCATATGAAAATTGAATCAGAATATGGTAGTTATTAACAAGACCCACTATATCACAATCCTGTAGATCCCAACTTTCAAAGACGAATCTGTAAAAAACGTCTATCGAAGGGAACCGATTCAGGAATTGAGAAACCAAAGTCAACTTATGCAGAGAGAAGCCTTCATTAAACACAACAATAGAGAGCTAGAGTTATAGATGTCCTTCATGAAGGTCTTTCACCTTAGGGAAAAGATCAATCTGGGGAAATGGGGGCAGCAAATTCAGAATCGTGAACGAGACAAATGATTGATCTTCCTCAAGAATTAGTGGAGGCCCCTCCCCCACAATGGGGGGAGGGAGAGGCGTAATTCCCATAATCTTCTTCAAGGTTTCCGAAGGGAGGGAGAATCGCCATCCACTAGAGAGCAGAGTAGGGGCCATATTTCTATGGTTTTTAGGGGTTTTTATAGTTTTTAACATTTTTAATGTTGTAGAGGTTTTAAGGGTTTTTAGATTTTTTAGTGGGGTTTTAAGGTTTTTTGGGTTTTGAGGGTTTTTAAGGACTTTATAATTTTTATGGTTTTCAAGATAATTTTAGGGTTTTTAGGGTTTTTTATGTTTTCAGGAATTTTCTGTGCATTTTTTGGATTTTTAAGGATTTTGAGGGGTTTTAAGGTTTTCAGGGTTTTTAGAGTTTTTAGGGTTTTTCAGGATTTTTATGATCATTTTTGGGTTTTAGGGGTTTTTTTTAAGGTTTTAGGGGTTTGAACATTTTTTAGTGTTTTTTAACCCTTTTAGCGGTTTTAAGGGTTTTTTGAGTTTTTTTGAGTTTTTTATGGTTTTTAAGGGATTTAGGCATTTTAATGGTTTTTAGGGGTTTTTATGGTTTTTAGAGTTGTAGGGTCTTTTACATTTTCAAGGATTTTTAGGTATTTTTTAGGATTTTTATGGTTTTCAGTGTTTTTTAGCATATTTAGGGAATTTGAGGGGTTTAAATGTTTTTCAGGGTTTTTATTGGTTTCCATGGTTTTTGGGGTCTTTTGGGGTTTTAGGGGGTTTTTGAGTTTTTTTATGGTTTTTAACATTTTTTAGAATTTTTAAAGTTTTTTAAAAATTTAGTTGTTTTAAGGGTTTTTAGAGTTTTAGTGGGTTTTAGGGGTTTTATGGGTTTTTAGGGTTTTCAAGGGTTTTTTAGTTTTTAGGGGTTTTTTATGGTATTTAGGGTTTTTTATGTTTTTAGGTATTTTTAGAGCTTTATTAGGATATCTATGGGTTTTAAGGTTTTTAGCGATTTTAGGGTTTTTAGGGATTTTTAGGGTTCTTATGGTTTTTAGGTTTTTTAGGATTTTTAAGGGTTTTCGGGTTTTTTAGGTTATTTTTCTATTTTTAGGGTTTTTGATTCTTTTTAGAGTTTTTTAACATTTTAGGGGTTTTAAGGATTTTTAGTGTATTTAGTGGTTCAGGGGTTTTAGGGTTTTTTACATTTTTAAGGCTTTTTAGGGATTTTTTAGGATTTTATGGGTTTTATGGTTTTTTTGTGGTTTGTTGATTTTGAGGGGTTTTCTTGGTTTTTTGGGTTTTTAGAGTTTTTAGGGTTTTTAGGTTCTTTTTGGGTCCTTATGTTTTTTTAATTTTTAGAGTTTTTAAGGTTTTTTAGATTTTTTATTTATTTTAAGTATTTTTAGAGTTTTTAATTGTTTTTAGGTTTTTTATGGTTTTTTGGGGGTGTTATGGTTTTTAGGGGGTTTTTAGGGTTTTAAGGGATTTTTTTATGTTTTTGGGGATTTTGTAGGATTTTTATAGTTTTTAGAGGTTTGAAGGGTTTTTGGGATTTTGAAGGGTTTTACGGTTATTCAAGGTTTTAAAGGTTTTTAGGTTTTTTAGGGGTTTTATGGTTATTTGGGGTTTTAGGAAGTTTTTTAAGTTTATTTCGTGTTTTTAAGGTTTTTTAGATTTTTTAACGTTTTTAGGGGTTTTAAAGGTTTTTAGAGTTTTTAGTGGGATTTTAGGATTTTAGGGTTTTTAAGGTTTTTAGGGATTTTTATGGTTTCCAATGGGTTTTCAGGGTATTTCATGTTTTTTACCTTTTTATGGATTTTTAGGGATTTTTTAGGCTTTTTATGGTTTTAATATTTTTTATGGCTTTTAGGGATTTTGGGTGGTTTTAGGGGTTTTCTAGGTTTCTTAGAGTTTTAAGGTTTTTAATGTTTTCCAGGGCTTTTAGGGCCTTTTGAGTTTTTAGCATTTTTTTGAGTTTTGGGGGTTTTTAGAGTTTTTAACGTTTTTAAAGGTTTTAAGAGCTTTTAGAGCTTTTAGTGGATTTTACGGATTTATAGGTTTTTAGGGTTTTTAAGGTGTATAATGGTTTTTAGGGGGTTTTCATGGTTTTTTGGGTTTTTTAAGTTTTTAGGATTTTTAGGGTCTTTTCAGGTTTTTATGGTTTTTAGGGTTTTTTGGATTTTTGGGTGATTTTGAGATGTTTTCAATGGTTTTTACGGGTTTTAGGGATTTTTAGTGGTTTTAAGGCTTTTTGGGTTTTTAGGCTTTTTAGAGTTTTTTAGGGTTTTAGGGTTTTTTATAATTTTTAATGTTTTTAGGGGTTTAAATAATTTTTAGAGTTTTTATTTTATTTTTAGTGTTTTTATGGGTTTTTATTTGTTTTGATTGTTTTTAGGGGTTTTCAGAGTTTTTTATGTTTTCAGATATATTTAGGGATTTTTTAGTATTTTTATGATTTTTTGGGGGGTTTTTGGGGTTTTTGGGATTTTGAGGGGCTTTAGGGGTTTTCAGGGTTTTTAAGGTTTTTAGGGTTTTTAAGGTCTTTTATGGTTTTTAGGGTTTTTTGAATTTTTTAGTATTTTACAGTGTTTTTAGAGTTCTTTAACGTTCTAGAGGTTTTATGGGTTTTTAGAGTTTTTTGTGATTTTTTAGGGGTTTATAGTTTTTTAGGAGTTTTTAATGGTTTTAGTGGTGTTATGGTTTTCATGGGGTTTTCCATGTTTTTAAGGTTTTTTATGTTTTTAAGGATTTTTAGGGTTCTTTTAGGATTTTTATGGTTTTTATAGTTTTTGGTATTTTTTTGTATTTTGAGGGGTTTTTAGGGTTTTTAGAGTTTTTAGGGATTTTTAGGGTTTTTAGGGTCTTTTGGGGTGTTTGGGTTTTTTTAAGTTTTTTATGGGTTTTAAGGGTTTTTAGATTTTTTAATGTTTTAGGGGTTTTAAGTGTTTTTAGAGTTTTTAGATGTTTTTCAGGGTTTTGTGTTTTTTAAGGGTTTTGGGGTTTTTATTGTTTTTAGTTGGGTTTTAGGGTTTTTAGGGGTTTTTATGTTTTTAGAGATCTTTTGGGATTTTTAAGGATTTTTACGGTTTTAGGGTTTTTAGGGTTTTTAGAGATTTTGAGTGTTTTAGGGGTTTTCAATGTTTTTAATGTTTTTAGGGTTTTTTGAAGTTTTTTATTGTTTTTAGGGGTTTTGTGGTATTTTTTGGTTTTTAGGTTTTTTTGGGTGTTTTATGGGTTTTAAGGGGTTTTAGAGTTTTTTAATGTTTTAGGGGGTTTTAATCGTTATCAGAGTTTTTAGTGGTTTTTAGGGTTTTTATGGGGGTTTAGGGTTTTTAAGGTTTTTTATTTTTCAGGGTTTTTTATGATTTTTAAGGATTTTTATGGTTTTAAATGTTTTTAGGGTTTTTAGGGATTTTCAGGGTTTTAGGGTCTTTTAGGTTTTTAGGGTTTTTTATGTTTTTTAGTGTTTTATGAATTTTTATAGTTTTTTGACAATTTTAGTGGTTTTAAGGGTTTTTATTGATTTTTAGGCTTTTAAGGGGTTTTTTTGGGTTTTTATGGTTTTCAGGAGGGTTTTTAGGGTTTTTAGGGTTTTTATTTTTTAAGGGATTTTTAGGGCCTTTTAAAGTATTTTTATGGTTTTGGGGGGATTTTAGAGTTTTTAGGGATTTTAAGGGTTTTATGGGTTTTCAGGGTTTTTATGGTCTTTTAGAGTTTTAAGTTTTTTGAGTTTTTTTTTGTATTTTTATGTTTTTTAGAGTTTTTTAACATATTTAGGGGTTTTAAGGTTTTTTAATGTTTTAGTGGTTTTTATTGTTTTTATGTGTTTTTATGGTTTTTAAGGTTTTTATGGTTTTCAGGAGATTTTCAGGGTTTTTTACATTTTCAATGATTTTTTGGGTTTTTTTAGGATTTTTGTGATTGTTATGGGTTTTTATGGTTGTTAGGAATTTTCATGGTTTTTAGGGTTTTTAGTTGTTTTAGGGTCATTTTGATTTTTTAGGGTTTTTTGAGTTTTTTCGAGTTTTTAAGGTTTTTTAGAGTTTTTATCTTTTTTAAGAGTTTTAATTGGTTTTACAATTTTTAATGTTTTTTATTATTTTTATGGGTTTTAGGTATTTTCAAGGTATTTATGGGATTTTATGGGCTTTTATGCTTTTCTGGGGTTTTCAGGGTCTTTAGTGTTTTTTTTAAGTTTCGAGGAATTTGTAGGGATTTTTTTTGGATTTTTATGGTTTTAGGTTTTTATGTTTTTTCAGAGTTTTTATTGCTTTTAGGGTTATAGGGTTTGGCTTTTATGTTTTTTTTGGGTCTTTATGTTTTTTTAGGGTTTTTAAGGTTTTTTAAGGTTTTTTAGAGTTTTTAATTTTTTATTGGTTTTGAGTGTTTTTATATTTTTTTGTGGTTTTTATGGTTTTGTTGGAGTTTTAGGGTTTTTTAATGTTTTTAGTGGTTTTAATGGATTTTAGGGATTTTTCATGGTTTTTAGGAATTTTTATGTTTTCATTTATTTTTAGTAATTTTTTAGGATTTTTATGGTTTTTAGGGGTTTTAGGGTTTGAAGGGATTTGAGGGTATTTAGGGTTTGTGGGGGTTTTTTCAGTTTTTTATAGTATTTTTGGGTTTTTATGGTTTTTTGAGTTTTTTAAGGGGTTTTAATGTTTTTTAGAGTTTTTAACATTTTACGGGTTTTAAGAGTTTTTAGATTATTTAGTGGTTTTTATGGGTTTAGGTTTTTTTAATGTTTTTAGGGCAAGAAAAACAAGTCAGTCAACATCCACACCAAATTCATAAACAGAAGTTGCGCCATAAGGGGCACCCTCTACACCATATCTAGAAGTTGCGTCATCTCTATATGGATCCCCATCAGCAACATACCCAGAGGAAGCATCTGAATCCACCGACTCCCATTCAGATGATTCATACTGCTTGAGGAAGGTAGTGTAATACTCCCTGAGAGGTTGCTGATCCACATTCCGCTATGCCTTGACATACCTACCATAGGCATTTTCCTTAGCTTTGTATGAGGCTCTTTTGGACACAGTCTTTGGTAAAGTAGAGTAGTCCTTTCTCAGCTTCCTCCTTCGGGAATCAATAGAGACCACCATAGGTTTGTTTTCCTTCCCATATGGAATGGCCTCCTCAAGCAAGGCCCTCTCCTTAATGATCATAGCCATATTTTGGTTCATCCTTCTATCGTCCTCTGAGAAAAGATCTTGTTCAGGGATGAAGGAGGATTCCTAGTTTTGGGAACAATCAGTAAGAACCCCACATTGTAGCATGCTAAAAACCACCTCAAGTTCCTTAAGAGCCATACCATCCAACACATCCAACCACCCGGTCTGATCCACATCCTGGGGGCTGCCCTTATAAGGGCCACCTGAGCGGTCCTCCATCTCCAATTCATGCAATCCTATGCAGTTAGTTCTATCTACTGAGCCCCCCTCATGCACCTCCACAACCAGCTCCATTACCTCCCCCTATTCAGCAACTTCCCCCTGCTCATGATCAAAATGAGCCAAAGCCCCCCATAGAGACACACAAATAGACTCACCAGTGGAAACCCCCTCATGCACCGTCGAAGACAATTTCCCTTACCCAGGTAGCGGGGATCCCTCCATCACCATAGCACATGTCACCAATCACTACTCAGCCAACTCCCCTTGCTCAAACACCTCCCCCTGATTGGCCGCCTCCCCCAGCTCCTGACTAAATTGAGCCACATCTCTCTACTCATCTCCCTCACCCTGAACATTCACCTTTACTTCCACAGACACTCCCCCCTACTCAGCCACCACCTCTTTCTTATCCATCACCCCCTACTCAACCACCTTCCCCTGCCCAGCTGCATAACAAGATTCACCAACAACAGCTCTATCAAGCACCACCGCAGGAATTTTCACAATGAGTCCAGAAATCCTACATCTAGGAACACCTTCAACACCATCCTCCCCAACCTCCACATTGCTCTCTGCTGATATAACCTTCACATCATCATCTCCATTGTCACCACAACTCATATCCTGCACAACATCTTCAGCCACACTGCAACTATAGTTCCCATTCTCATCATGGTTAAAACGGATCCCCTCCCCCTATACAGCCACCTCTTCCTATTCTTCCATCGTCCCTTGGTCCTCCACATCCACCTGTTCCATAGTTTCACCCTCTGGTGCAACAGACATAAGTCACTCAAACCTATTATATAAATAAGTATCACTCTGATCATGCGCTTCCCTTTTCCAACCTGTTCACTATTAAAGCTATCAGCAAAATGCACAAACACAGCATTACCATCTTCATTATCAATACTATTATTTAGAGTTTAATGTTTTGGTGGTTTTTAATGATTTCATGGGGTTATCAAGTTTTTTAGTGTTTTTTACTTTTTCAGGGTTTTTAGGGAATTTTAGGAATTTAATTATTTTTAGGGTTTTTAAGGTTTTTAAGGGATTTTTAGAGGTTTTTGGGGTTTTCAAGGTTTTTATAAATTTATGGGTTTTCAGGGTTTTTAGGGTCTTTTGGATTTTTTTTAGATTTTTAGGGGTTTTAAATTTTTTAGAGTTTTTAGTGGTGTTTTTAGGTTTTTAGGGATTTTATGGTTTTCAATGGTTATTTAGGTTTTTAGGGTTTTTAGGATTTCAGGGATTTTAAGGGATTTTTTTAAGTTTTTATGGTTTTTTATAGTTTTTAAGGATTTTGAGGGTTTTTAGGGGTATTCAGGTTTATAAAGTTTCTTGGGGGTTTTTGGTGTTTTCAATGTTTTTAGGGTCTTTCAAGGTTTTTAGGGTTTTTTATTTTTGAGGTGTTTTAAGTGTTTTTTAGTTTTTTAATGTTTTAAAGGGTTTAAGGGTTTTTAGAGTTTTCAGTGATTTTTATATGAATTTAGGGTTTTATGGTTTTTAGGGGTTTCTAGGGTTTTTACAAATTTTCAGGGCTTTTGGGTTTTTAGGATTTTTCAATGTTTTTTGGGTTTTACATGATTTTTATAGTTTTTTAGAGTTTTTAAGGTTTTTACACATTTTTTTTATTTTTTTATGGGTTTTAAGGGCTTTTAGAGTTTTTAGTGAGTTTTTAGTGGTTTTATAGGATTTTTGGGGTTTTAAGCATTTTAGGGTTTTTATGGTTTAATGAGTTTTTTAAGGATTTTAGGGGTTTTTACGTTTTCTGATATTTTTATTTATTTTTTCGGATTTTTATGGTTTTTAGAGTTTTTGGTTTTTTAGGGATTTAGAGGGATTTTCAGTGTTCTTAGGGTATTTATAGTTTTTTGGGTTTTTTTTGTGTTTTTGAGGCCTTTTAAGGTTTTTAGAGTTTTTAATGTTTTTTGGGATTTTGAGGGTTTTTACAATTTTAGTGGTTTTTGGGGATTTTATGTGTTTTTAGGGTTTTTAAGATTTTTTAGGGGTTTTATGGTTTTTAGGGTTTTTAAAGGTTTTTATATTATTAGGAATTTCTGGGATTTTTTTAGGTTTTTTATGGTTGTTAGGGTTTTTTGTTATTTTGAGGGTTTTTTGGATTTTTTGGGTCTTTGAGTTTTTTATATTTTTGTTGGATATTAAGTTTTTTAGTGTTTTTTTACATTTTTAACGTGTTTAGGTGGTTTAGTGATTTTCTGAGTTTTAGTGCGTTTTTAGCGTTTTTATGGTTTTTAGGGGTTCTTATGGTTTTTTGGGTTTTTATGGTTTTTTATCTTTACAGGTATTTTTAGGTCATTTTATGATTTTTATGATTTTTATGATTTTTTAGTGTTTTGATGGTTTTTAGGGTTTTTTTGGGTTTTAGGGTTTTAAGGGGTTTTAGGGTCTCTTTGGGTTTATGGTGTTTCTTACCTTTTTAGGAGTTTTAATTTTTTTCGATTTTTTAATGTTTTTAGGGGTTTTGTGGGTTTGCAGATGTTTTTGGGTTTTTAGAGTTTTTAGTGAGGTTTTAGTGCTTTTTAAGGTTTTTTTAGGTTTTTATTGGTTTTAGGGGTTTTTAGGGTTTTTATGGATTTTTACTTTTTTAGGGATTTTTATCGCTTTTTTTAGGATTTTTATTTTTTTATGGTATTTAGTGTTTTTTGGTATTTGGAGGGTTTTTAGGGGTTTTTACAGTTTTTAGGGTTTTTAGAGGTTTTAGGGTCTTTTGGGGTTTTAGGATTTTTTTAGCATTTTAGGGGTTTTGAGGTTTTTTAGAGTTTTTTAATGTTTTTAGGGGTTTAAAGAATTTTTAGATATTTAGTGGGTAGGGTTTTATGGGTTTTTTAATGTTTTTAGGAATTTTTATTGTTTTTAGGGGGTTTAAGGGTATTTTGGGTTTTTTATGTTTTCATGGATTTTTTATGTATTTTGAGTGTTTTAGTGGTTTTCAATGTTTTTTAGGGTTTTTAGATGTTTTAAGGATTTTTGGGTTTAGAGGGTTTTTTGTGTTTTTAGTGTTTTTAAGTATTTTTGAGTATTTTTACATTTTTAGGGGTTTTAAGGTTTTTTACAGTTTTTAGTGTTTTATGGGTTTTTAGGGGTTTATGGTTTTCAGAGGGTTTTTAGTGTTATTATCATTTTTTTAGTTTTCAGGTATTTTTAAGATTTTTTTGGGATTTTTATGGTATTTATAGGTTTTAGGGTTTTAGAGATTTTGAGGGGTTTATGGGTTTTCAAGATTTTCTTTATAGTTTTTACGGTTCTTAGGGTTTGTAGGGTCTTTGTATTTTTAGGTGTTTTTGTGTTTTTTAGGGTTTTTATGGTTTTCAATAATTTTTTAATATTTTTAAGGGGTTTAAGGTTTTTTTTAAAAAAATAGTGGTTTTTAGGGTTTTTATGCGTTTAAGGGTTTTTTAAAGTTTTTAAGTGTTTTATGGGTTTCATGGGTTTTTCAATGTTTTTAAGTTTTTTACGTTTTTAGGGGTTTTTAAGGATTTTTTAGGATTTTTATGGTTTTTAAGGGTTTTTACAGTTTTAGGGATTTTGAGGGTTTTTATGGCTCTTTAGGGTTTTTTAGTGTTTTTAAGAATTTTTAGGGTTTTTAGGGTGTTTTTTGAGTTTTTAGGGTTTTTAAGAGTTTTTAGAGTTTTTCAACGTTTTTAGAGGTTTAATGGGTTTTTAAAGTTTTTAGTGGTTTTTTAGGATTTCTAGGTATTTTAGGGGTTTTAATGTTTTTAGGGCAAGGAAGGCTCGGGTCCAGGCTATTCCTGGCACCCCCCAAAATTTATTAAAAGAAAATACATAATGACCCTACAGACAAGGGAGGGGAGGGATCCACCGATCCACACTCAAAACCCCTTACGACCTCAGCCCAAAGGCCACATAAAGAAAAGAAAAAACAAAAGCAAAAACAAACAAGTCAAAAGTCCAAAAGGGAGGTCACGCAAGGGGAGGATCAGTCAACATCACCACCAAAATCCTCCAGCTCCGCACCTCGAAACCTCATGCCCACACCAAAGTTGTTTCCCACATCAGCAAAACTAAAATATGAATCATCACCCATGTCCGTTGAGTCCCATCCAGGCTCAAAATCCTCCTGCATGCTAAAGCCTGGATAGCAGCTTCATCCTAGCCTTCTCTTGCTCTTCGGAAATTGAAAGCCGCTCTCGCTTATTCACCCTTAGATTAAGTCTGACAGCTCGTGAAGAGGCCCTAGTTGCCATGGGACGTGGGAGGGCAGAGTAATCCCTCCTTCGTCTTCGTCTTGGAGGGGCGAAAGTGGATCCGGCTTCAGCACCCGCCTTCGCACAAGTGACACCATCACTAGCAGCCTATGGTGCCTTCCCTTTATTACATTTTGCCCCAGGAGTTTCCGCACCTCCTCTGGTTTTTTTCTCCTTTGACCTGACCATAGTAGAGTTTATCCGAAGATAAGCCTCAGCAAACCTCTCCCCAAGCCTCTCAGCTTCACCCTCAAGCAGGAACCTTTCCCGTTCCACCCACACCATCTCATGCAGTTGTACACAAAAATCTTCAGCAGAGGGGACACCATGAAGGACCATAGCCCTCTACAGGTCCATGGAGGGACCGCCAGCGTCGCCGGCATTTCCCGGCAGAGGGTTAAAGAACTGGCCACTGGGAGGATCCTCAGCACCGCTTGTGCTAGCAGAGGGAGGAGATAGCCCATGCCCCATGTCTGGTCCCCCCACGTCTGGACACCCGAACAGAACCAGAGGGGCATCACTCCAGTTCATGTGTTGGACCCTGGGGATCCAGGTCTCTTCATCTGCCGTAGACCTTTCCTCAGCTGAAGAAAAGCTCCACTCATCTCCAGTCCTCGAGCCTTGAGCAACCACTGCCTCCTTCAAGACATCTGCCACCATCACAGCCACCGTAGCAGGCTCATCGAAGGCTGCAACCTGGAAATTATTTGGAGCAAGCACAACACCCTCAGTTGCTGGGAAGGATCCAGTAGTGTTCTCATTAACCTTCAAGCCAGCTATACCATCTCGTTCCAGATCCAGAACATAGGGATCCTCCACATTTTCTTTCCAGACACCCACCACAGCAGCCTTCCCTAAATCTATCTACCTCCTAGGAGATTCGCCACACCCGTGAACACCTTCAGCAGAAACCTGATCATCCCTCTCAGCCAGCAGCACTTCCTCCTTATCAACATTTCCTGAGACACCATCACCTCCAGCCAGACTCACAATGAAACCACCCGAATCCATCAGGGCCACCTCTAAATCACTTCCAGCCAGCAAAGCAGACGAGAAAGGAACATCCGCACCCATAGGTTGGGAGGAAACCACCCCCTTTGTCCCCTTCACCTCCACTACAGGGAGGGTAATCTCACCAGAGGACATGCGAGCCGGAGAACCACCCCTGACAGTGCCAGAACACCCTCTAGAGTGGTCGTTGTGCCCAAAACTCCAACAAGAAGAGCAGAAAACCGGCCATTGCTCAAAAATAACAGGCTTCCTCCATCTGAGTTCTTCCCCCACTGCAATCCAGACAACATCCATAGGAGGCTTTAAAGCATATATTTCAACAAAGTCCCTTGGTGCAACCGGATGACAAAGGGCCCTAGTCCTACTACCACACAAAGGAACCTCCCCACAAAATTCCCAAGCATCGAAATAATAGAGAAATTTTGAAAGGTAAGGGGAAGCTCAGGAAATCTCACGCAGGTAGCAGCAATCGAGGAACTCCGCTTCAGATAAAAGTCAAAGCTCCACCAAAAGAGGGATAAGCAAGCGCCATTGCACGACCAAGGATCCGCTGACTAGGCAAGAACCAGGTCTTCCTCCGTGGTAAAGAGAATCATGATGTGGGATCTATCGAACAGGCCCACAGTCGCCCAAGCCCTAAGATTCCAGAAAGCCGAAACGAACCTGTCGAAAGTGACCACCGGGGGTCGCCGCACCGGGAAACTTGCAACCAGAGTCAGGCGGTGCAGATCCAAAGCCTCCGTGAACTCCCAAATCAAGAGGGGAAGCTGTGGATGACCTTTGAAAAACTCTGGAACCTTCGTGTAGAGCAGCATTCTCGGGAAAGAGGGTAACAAGTCAGCAGAGGAGAGCGACGAGATGTTCTCCAAGAGAGGATCCTCCCCTGCAGCAAGGGGGGGAGGTGCTTCATTTTCCATCATCTTCAACTTGGGAGGAAGCTACCATCGCGAGGGAGCGGGATCACCAGAGTCTCCAGAGTCTCCAGATCCGCCATCTTCTACGTAGCTTAAGGTTTTTAGGGGTTTTATGGGTTTTTAGGGGTTTTTGGGTTTTTATGGTTTTTTAGTCATTTGGGGGTTATTATTGTTTTCAGGGTTTTTAAGTTTTCATGGATTTTTAGAGCCTTTTAGGATATTTGTGTTTTTTAGGGTTTTATGGAGTTTAAGGGGTTTTTAGGGGTTTTCAGGGTTTTTTAGTATTTTTTGGGTTTTCTTAGGGTTTTGAGGGTCTTTTGGGTTTTTAGAGTTTTAATAGTTTTTATAGTTTTTTAGAGTTTTTTTAATGTTTTTATGGGTTTTAAGTGTTTTTGGGGGGTTTTAGTGCTTTTGTTTTTTTTTTGGTTTTTAGGTTATTTTAAGGTTTTTTAGGGGTTTTATGGTTTTCAAATGTTTTTCAGGGTTTTGAGGGGTTTTACATTTTTTGGTAATTTTAAGGCATTTTTTGATTTTAATGGATTTTAGAGGTTTTTAGGGTTCTTAGGGATTTTGAGGGGTTTTAGGATTTACATGGGTTTTCAAGGGTTTTAGCGTCTTTTGGGTTTTAGGGTTTTTTGAGTTCTTTTATGGGTTTAAATATTTTTTATAATTTTTTAACATTTTTAGGGGTTTTAAGGGTTTTATATTTATTTATTTTTTTTTTTTTTCTTTTGAGGGGTTTTTAAGGTTTTAGGGTTCTTTTGGTTTTCACTGGGTTTTAAGGGTTTTTAGGTTTTTTACGTTTTCAAGGATTTTTAGGGATTTTTTAATATTTTAATTACTTTTAGGGGTTTTAGGGTTTTTAGTGATTTTGAGTGTTTTTAGGGTTTTCACTGTTTTTTGGGTTTTAGGGGTTTTCAATGTTTTTAAGGCCTTTTAAGTTTTTAGGGTTTTTTGAGTTGTTTAGGATTTTTAATGTTTTTTAGAGTTTCTAAACATCTTTAGGAGTTTAATGGGTTTTAGAGTTTTTAGTGGTTTTTAGGGTTTTTATGGGTTTTTAGGGATGTCAAGATTTTCAGGGGTTTTATGGTTTTCGGGGGATTTCATGGGTTTTTTTGGGTTTTTTAGTTTTTAGGTATTTTTAGGGATTTTTAGGTTTTTTATGGTTTTTAGGCATTTTTAGGATTTTAACAGATTTTGTCAGGTTTTTTTGTTTTTTTTTTGGGCGGGGGGGGGGGGGGTAGGTTTTCTTTGATTTTTTTTTTTGTGTTTTTATGGTTTTTAGAGTTTTTTAATATTTTTAACATTTTTAAGAGCTTTAAGGGTTTTTATAGTATTAAGGGTTTTTCTAGGGTTTGGGGTTTTTAGTGTTTTTAAGGGTTTTTTGGGTTTTTATGATTTTTAGGTTTTATGGGTTTTTTATGTTTTCAGGGTTTTTTCATTTTTTTATGTTTTTAGGGATTTTTTGGATTTTTTAGGATTTTAATAGTTTTTAGTGTTTTTGTGTTTTAAATATTTTGTTGGGTTTTAGTTTTTTTTAGGTTTTTAGGGGTTTTGGGGGGTTTTGGGAGGTTTTAGGTTCTTTTGGGGGGTTTAGGGTCTTTTTGGGGTTTTAGGGTTTTTGAGTTTTTTAGAGTTTTTAATATTTTTTAGAGTTTTTTAACTTTTTAGGTGTATAAACTTTTTTTAGAGTTTTTAATTATTTTTGTGGGTTTTTAGGGTATTTTAAGGTTTTAAGGGTTTTTATAGTTTTCAGGGGGTTTTCATGGTTTTTCGGGTTTCTTACGTTTTTAGGGATTTTTAGGATTTTTATGGTTTTAGGGTTTTTAGGGTTTTCTAGGGTTTTTAAGGTATTTCTGGGATTTTAGGGTTTTTTGAGTTTTTTGGGCATTTTAAGGGTTTTTAGTGTTTTTAACCCTTTTTAACATTTTTAGGGGTTTTAAGGGGTTTTAGAGTTTTTACTGGTTTAAGGGTTTTTATAAGAATATTATGGTTTTTAGGTTTTTCGGTGATTTTGATAGTTTTTAGTGGCTATTAGGGATTTTACGGATTTTATGGTTTTTTAGGGTTTTCAGGGTTTTTTTGGGGGTTTTTATAGTTTTTTTGAGTTTTTAGGGTTTTTATGGGTTTTAGAGTTTTTTAAACATTTTTAGGTGTTTTAAGTGATTTTATTGTTTTTAGTGGGTTTTTAGGGTTTTTATGGGTTTTAGGGTTTTTTAATGTTTTTTAGAGTTTTATGGTTTTTAGGGATTCGTTAGGGTTTTTAGTGTTTTTTATGTTTTTAGAGATTTTTAGGTCATTTTTTGTTTTTTTGTATTTTTTTTGGTTTTTAAGGATTCTGAGGGTTTTCATGTTTTTTACAGTTTTTTGGTTTTTTGGATCTTTTGGGTTTTATGGTTTTTTTGACTTTTTTAGTGTTAAGATTTTTAGCTTTTTTTTTTAAATATGGGTTTTATAGGTTTTTAGAGTTTTTAGTGGTTTATGGGTTTTTATGGTATTTTAGGGTTTTAGGTGCTTTTATGGTTATCAGGGGGTTTTCAGGGTTTTCATGGTTTTTAGGATTTTATATGTTTTTAGGGACTTTTTAGGATTTTTATGATTTTTTGGGTTTTTTTGGGTTTTCAATGAATTTAAGGGGTTTTAAGGGTTTTAGGGGGTTTTAGGGTCTTTTGGGGTTGTTAGAGTTTTTTTGAGTTTTCTAGGCAAAGAAGGCTCGGGTCTAGGCTATTCCTGGCCCCCCCAAAATTTATAAAACAAAAAGACACAGACACTGCAGACAAGGGAGGGGAGGGGTCGATCGACCCACACCCAAAAGCCCCTTACAACCCACGCCAAAAAAAGAAAAACAACGAGAGAAAAAGACTCAAAAACAGACACAATAGCAGCAGCATCACTTCACATCCAGCCAGTACCAGCATCCAGCAACACCACATTTTAACCACTTTTTAATGTTTTAGGGGTTTTATAGGTTTTTGGAGTTTTAGTTGGTGTTTAGGGTTTTATGCGTTTTTAGAGTTTTTAAAGGTTTTTAGGGTTTTTATACTTTTCAATGGAATTTGTGGTTTTCAGATATATTTCATGGGTTTTTGGGTTTTATTATTTTAAAGGGATTTTTATATCTTTTTTAGGTATTTTATATTTTTAGTGTTTTTTAGGGTTTTAGGGATTTTTAGGGGTTTTTGGTGGTTTTAGTGTTTTTAGGGGCTTTTCGGGGTTTTAGGGTATTTTCGGGGTTTTATGGTTTTTTGTGTTTTTTGGGATTTTTAGGTTTTTAGAGTTTTTAGTGGTTTTTAGTGTTTTTGAGGGATTTTATGGTTTTTAGGGGTTTTATGGTTTTAAGTTGTTTTTCAAGGGTTTTAGGGTTTTTAACATTTTTAGGGATCTTTTAGTCTTTTTGTGGTTTTTAGGGTTTCTATGGATTTTTAGGGTTCTTAGGGGTTTCCATGGTTTTTAGGTTTTTTTTCGAGTTTTCAGGGTTTTTATGGTCTTTTTGGTTTTTTTGGGTTTTTTGAGTTCTTAGGGTTTTAATGGGTTTTTATATTTTTTAACGTTTTTAGGGGTTTAAAGCATTTTTAGAGTTTTTAAGGTTTTTTAGGGGTTTTATGGATTTTGAGGGGTTTTAGAGATTTTTAGGGTTTTTAGGTTTTCTTATATTTTTTAGGGTTTTAGGGGTTTTAGGGTCTTTTTGTTTTTTAGTGTTTCTTAGGTGTTTAAGGTTTTAATTTTTTTTAGGTTTTAGGTGTTTTGGGTTGAATTGGTTTTAGAGTTTTTAGTGGTATTTATGGTTTTTGTGGGTTTTTCAGGGTTTTTATGGGTTTTTTTTTCATTTTTGGGGTTTTTAGGGCTTTTCAGATTTTATGATTTTTTGTGTTTTTTGATATTTTTAGGGTTTTTAGTGTTTTAGGGGTTTTTAGGGGTTTTAGGTTTTAAGGTTTTTTGGGATTTTAGGGATTTTTGATATTTTAGCGTTTTTAAGGGTTTTAGAGCTTTTTTTAGACATTTTTAGGGGTTTTAAGGGTTTTTAGAACTGTAAGTGTTTTTATGATTTTTATGGGAATTTAGGGTTTTTTAAGGTTTTAAGGTTTTTTTTGGTTTTATGGGTTTTTAGGGTTGTATATGTTTTTCAGGATTTTTTGGATTTCTTAGGATTTAATGGTTTTAGGGTTTTTAGGGATTTTGTGGGTTTTTAGGGTTTTTTAAATGTTTTTAGGGATTTTCAATGTTTTTAGGGGATTTTAGGGTCTTTCATGGTTTTTGGTGGTTTTAGGGTTATTTTTAGTTTTGTAGGGTTTTTAAAGATTTTGAAGAGTTTTTAATGTTTTTCGTGGTTTTTAGAGTTTTTTGTGGTTTTTAGGGTTTTTATTGGGTTTTAGTTTTTTTATGGGTTTATGGCAGAAGAGGTGCAGGATCAGGCTATTCCTCATCCTCCCAAAATTTATTAGAAAAAAAGACACCACAAGAGACACTGCAGACCAAGGAGGGGTAGGGTCCATTGAACCCAACCCAAAAGACAATCCCCAAAAGGAAAACAAAGAAAGGAAAAGACACAAAGGACCAAACGCAACAGCAGCTTCAACCCTTCTCATCCAACTCCAGCATTCGACAGCTCCATATCCCCTTCATCACTTCCCATCCAAGGGTTTTTAGGTATTTTAGGGTTTTATATGATTTTTATGGGTTTTAGGGTGTTTTGGTTTTTTTTGGGATTTTTTGGGATTTTTTGGATTTTTTGGGATTTTTTAGCGTTTTAGGGGGTTTTCAGGGTTTAGGGTATTTTGGGGTTTTAGGGTTTTTAGGGGTTTTAGAGTTTTTAGTGGGTTTTATGGTTTTGTGGGTTTTTAGGGTTTTTAATCATTTTAAGGGTTTTTATGGTTTTCAAGGTTTTCAGTGTTTTTTACATTTTTATGGATTTTTCTGGATTTTTAGAATTTTTATGATTTTTAGGGTTTTTAGGGTCTTTTTGGGTTTTTGGTGTTTTATTTTTTTAAGGGTTTTAGACTTTTTAAATGTTTTTTAGGGTTTTAAGGGTTTTTAGAGTTTTTAGTGGGTTTAGGGGTTTTATGGGTTTTTAGGATTTTAAAATTTTTAGGGGATTTATGGTTTTGAAGGTTTTTTTAGGGTTTTTAGGGTTTTTTATTTATCCGAAATTTTTAGTGTTTTTTGTATTTTTATGATTTTTAGGGTTTTTAGGGATTTTAAGGGGTTTAAAGGGTTTTTAGGGTTTTTAGGGGTTTTTAAGGTTTTTTGGTTTTTGTGGTTATTGGGGCCTTTTTGGGGTGCTGGGGGTTTTTTTTAATTTTTTATGGTTTTTAAGAATTTTCAAAGTTTTTTTTACATTTTTAAGAGTTTATAGGGGTTTTAGAGTTTTTTGTTATTTTTAGTGTTTTTCATGGGTTTTTAGGTTTTTAAGTGTTTTTTGGTTTTCAACGTTTTTCAAGGTTTTTAGGGGTTTTTCATTTTCAATGATTTTTAGGGTTTCTTTAGGGTTTTTATATTTTTATGGTTTTTAGGGATTTTTTGGGTTTTTAGAGTTTTCCTGGGTTTTAGGGTTAGGGGTTTTAGGGAATTTTTTAGTTTTTAGGGATTTTTTTACTTTTATAAGGTTTTATGATTTTTTTAGAGTTTTTTTAGGTTTTGTGGGGTTTTAAGATTATTTTGTGTTTTAGTGATTTTTCGATTTTTTATTGGTGTTTATGGTTTTTAATGTTTTTAGGGTTTTTATGGTTTTTAGGGGTTTTCATGGTTTTTAGGGTTTTTTATGTTTTTAAGGATTTTTAGGATTTTTATGGTTTTTGGTATTTTTAGGTTTTTAGAGATTTTTAGTAGTTTTTAGGGTTTTTAGGGTTTTTAGGGTTTTTTTGAGTTTTTTAGGGCTTATAAGGTTTTTTATAGTTTTTAATGTACTTATGGTTTTCAGGGTTTTTTAAGTTTTTTTGGTTTTTTTGGTTTTCACTGGTTTTTCAGGGTTTTCAGGTTTTTTACGTTTTCAAGGATTTTTAGGGATTTTTTAATATTTTCATTACTTTTAGGGGTTTTAGGGTTTTTAGTGATTTTGAGGGTTTTTAGTTATTTTGAGGGTATTTAGGGTTTTCCCAGTTTTTTAGGTTTTAGGGGTTTTCGATGTTTTTAAGGCATTTTAAGTTTTTAGGGTTTTTTGAGTTTTTTAGGAATTTTAATGTTTTTAGAGTTTTAAACATTTTTAGGAGTTTAATGGGTTTTAGAGATTTTAGTGGTTTTTTAGGGTTTTTATGGGTTTTTAGGGATGTTAAGGTTTTCAAAGGTTTTATGGTTTTCAGGGGATTTTCCAGGTTTTTTGGGTTTTTTGGTTTTTAGGGATTTTTAGGTTTTTTATGGTTTTTAGGCATTTTTATGTTTTAAAAAAATTTGTTCGGGTTTTTATGTTTTTTCTGGGGGGGGGGGGGTTAGGGTTTCTTTTAATTGTTTTTGTTTTATGGTTTTTAGATTTTTTTTAATATTTTTAGCATTTTTAGAAGCTTTAAGGGTTTTTTCTAGGGTTTTTTGATTTTAGTGTTTTTAAGGGTTTTATGGGTTTTTATGTTTTTTAGGTTTTCTTAGGGTTTTATGGGTTTTTTATGTTTTTAGGTTTTTTTCATTTTTTTTATGTTTTTAGGGATTTTTTTGATTTTTTAGGATTTTAATAGTTTTTAGTGTTTTTGTGTTTCAAAGATTATGTTGGGTTTTATGTTTTTTTAGGTTTTTAGGGGTTTTGGGGGGTTTGGGAGGTTTTAGTGTCTTTTGGGGGGTTTTAGGGTCTTTTGGGGGGTTTTGGGTTTTGGGTTTTTTGAGTTTTTTAGAGTTTTAAATATTTTTTAGAGATTTTTTAACTTTTTAGGAGTTTTAATTGTTTTTAGAGTTTTTAATTGTTTTTTTTGGGTTTTTAGGGTTTTTAAGGATGTAAGGGTTTTTATAGTTTTTAGGGGGATTTCATGGTTTTTCAGGTTTCTTACGTTTTAAGGGATTTTTAGGGCTTTTTTAGGATTTTTATGGTTTTAGGGTTTTCTAGGGTTTTTAAGTTATTTCTGGGATTTTAGGGTTTTTTTAGTTTTTTAGGCATTTTAAGGGGTTTTAGTGTTTTTAACCCTTTTTAACATTTTTAGGGGTTCTAAGGGTTTTTAGAGTTTTTACTAGTTTAAGGGTTTTTTTGAGAATTTTATGCTTTTTAGGTTTTTCAGTGATTTTGATAGTTTTTAGTGGTTATTTGGGCTTTTAGGGATTTTTGGGATTTTTAGGGTTTTTAGGGTTTTTTTGGGTTTTTATAGTTTTTTTTTTGAGTTTTTTAGGGTTTGTATGGGTTTTTAGAGTTTTTTTAACTTTTTTAGGTGTTTTAAGTGTTTTTACTATTTTTAGTGGGTTTTTAGGGTTTTTAGGGATTTTTATGGGTTTTAGGGTTTTTTAATGTTTTTTAGGGTTTTTATGGTTTTTAGGGATTTTTTAGTGTTTTTAGTGTTTTTTATTTTTTTCATGGATTTTTAGGGCATTTTTTTGTTTTTTTGTATTTTTTTGGTTTTTAGGGATTCTGAGGGTTTTCATTTTTTTTACGGTTTTTTGGTTTTTAGGATCTTTTGGGTTTTATGGATTTTTTGACTTTTTTAGTGTTAATATTTTTAGCTTTTTTTAAAAAAAATATGGGTTTTATAGGTTTTTAGAGTGTTTAGTGGTTTATGGGGTTTTATGGTATTTTAGGGTTTTAGGTGTTTTTATGGTTTTCATGGGGTTTACTGGGTTTTTAGGATTTTATATGTTTTTTGGGATTTTGATGGATTTTTTAGGATTTTTATGGTTTTTTGTGTTTTTTTGGGTTTTCAATGAATTTAAGGGGTTTTAAGGGTTTTAGGGGTTTTTAGGGTCTTTTGGGGTTGTTAGGGTTTTTTTTGAGTTTTCTAGGGTTTTAAGGATTTTTAGAGTTTTTAAGCACTTTTTAATGTTTTAGGGGTTTTATAGGTTTTTGGAGTTTTAGTTGGTTTTTAGGGTTTTATGTGTTTTTAGAGTTTTTAAAGGTTTTTAGGGTTTTTATGATTTTCAATGGTATTTATGGTTTTCATATATATTTCATGGGGTTTTGGGTTTTGTTATTTTAAAGGGATTTTTATATCTTTTTTTGGATTTTTATAGTTTTTAGTGTTTTTTAGGGTTTTAGGGATTTTGAGGGGTTTTCGGGAGTTTTCGGGTTTTTAGGGGGTTTTAGGGTTTTTAGGGTAGTTTTGGGGTTTTATGGTTTTTTGTGTTTTTTGGGATTTTTAGGTTTTTAGAGTTTTTAGTGGTTTTCAGAGTTTTTAGTGGTTTTTAGGGTTTTTATGGGATTGTATGGTTTTTAGGGGTTTTATGGTTTTAAATTGTTTTTCAAGGGTTTTAGGGTTTTTAACATTTTAGGGATCTTTTAGTCTTTTTATGGTTTTTTTGGTTTTTAGGGTTTCTATGGATTTTTAGGGTTCTTAGGGGTTTCCATGGTTTTTAGGGTTTTTTCGGGTTTTCAGGGTTTCTATGGTCTTTTTGGTTTTTTAGGGTCTTTTGAGTTTTTAGGGTTTTAAAGGTTTTTTAGATTTTTTTTAACATTTTTAGGGGTTTAAAGGGTTTTAAGGTTTTTTAGTGGTTTTAGGGATTTTGAAGGTTTTTAGGGATTTTTAGGGTTTTTAGGTTTTCTTAGAGTTTTTAGGGTTTTAGGGGTTTTTAGGGTCTTTTTGTTCTTTTTGAGTTTTTAGAGATTTTTAAGTGTTTTAGGTTTTAATTTTTTTTAGGTTTTAGGTGTTTTGGGTTGAAGTGGTTTTAGAGTTTTTAGTGGTCTTTATGTTTTTGGGGGTTTTTCAGGGTTTTTTTGGTTTTTTTCATTTTTGGGGTTTTTAGGGCTTTTCAGATTTTATGATTTTTTGTGTTTTTTGAGATTTTTAGGGTTTATAGGGATTTTTAGGGGTTTTAGGTTTTAAGTTTTTTTTTGGGATTTTAGGGTTTTTTTATTTTTTTAGTATTTCTAAGGTTTTTAGAGCCTTTTTTAACATTTTTAGGGGTTTTAAGGGTTTTTATAGTTTTTAGCGTTTTTATGATTTTTATGGGAATTTGTGGTTTTTTTAAGGTTTTAAGGTTTTTTTGGTTTTATGGGTTTTTAGGGTTCTATATGTTTTTCAGGATTTTTTGGATTTCTTAGGATTTTATGGTTTTAGGGTTTTTAGGGATTTTGTTGTTTTTAGGGTTTTTTAAATGTTTTTAGGGATTTTCAATGTTTTTAGGGGATTTTAGGGTCTTTCATGATTTTTATGGTTTTTGGGGGCTTTAGGTTTATTTTGAGTTTTTTTGGGTTTTTTAAGATTTTTAAAAAATTTTAATGTTTTAGTGGTTTTTAGAGTTTTTTTGTGGTTTTTTAGGGTTTTTATTGGGTTTTAGTTTTTTATGGGTTTATGGCAGAAGAGGTGCAGGATCAGGCTATTCCTGGTCCTCCCAAAATTTATTAGAAAAAAGACACCACAAAGATCGGGTCCATCGACCCCAACCCAAAAGACAATCCCCAAAAGGAAAACAAAGAAAGGAAAAGACACAAAGGACTAAACGCAACAGCAGCTTTAACACCTTCTCATCCAACTCCAGCATTCAACAGATCCATATCCCCTTCATCACTTCCCATTCAAGGGTTTTTAGGGATTTTAGGGTTTTATATGCTTTCATGGATTTTTTTGGGATTTTTTATGATTTTTATGGGTTTTAGGGTGTTTTGGGTTTTTTGGGAATTTTAGGGAATTTTGGGATTTTTTGGGATTTTTTAGCATTTTTAGGGGTGTTTCAAGGTTTCGGGTCTTTTGGGGTTTTAGGGTTTTTAGGGTTTTTTAGGGGTTTTAAGGGGTTTTAGAGTTTTTAGTGGGTTTTATGGTTTTATGGGTTTTTAGGGTTTTTACTCATTTTAAGGGTTTTTATGGTTTTCAAGGTTTTCAGTGTTTTTTATATTTTTAGAGATTTTTATGGATTTTTTAGATTTTTTATGATTTTTAGGGTTTTTAGGGTCTTTTTGGGTTTTTATGTGTTTTTTTGAGTTTTTAAGGGTTTTAAGGGTTCTTAGAGTTTTTAGTGGGTTTTTAGGGGTTTTATGGGTTTTTAGGATTTTATGATTTTCAGGGGATTTATGGTTTTGAAGGTTTTTTTAGGGTTTTTAGGGTTTTTTATTTATCCTAAATTTTTAGTGTTTTTTGTATTTTTATGATTTTTAGGGATTTTAGGGATTTTAAGGGCTTTAAAGGTTTTTTAGGGTTTTTAGGGGTTTTTAAGGTTTTTTGGTGGTTATTAGGGCCTTTTTGGGGTGTTGGGTGGTTTTTTAATTTTCTATGGTTTTTAAGAATTTTCATAGTTTTTTTACATTTTTAAGAGTTTATAGGGTTTTTAGAGTTTTTTGTTATTTTTAGAGTTTTTATGGGTTTTTAGGTTTTTAGGTGTTTTTTGGTTTTCCGGGCTTTTCAAGGTTTTTAAGGATTTTTCATTTTCAATGATTTTTAGGGTTTCTTTAGGGTTTTTATATTTTTATGGTTTTTAAGGATTTGTGGGTTTTTAGGGTTTTCTTGGGTTTTAGGGCACTTTTTAGTTTTTAGTTATTTTTTGACTTTTATAAGGATTTATGATTTTTAGAGTTTTTTATGGTTTTGTGGGGTTTTAATATTATTTTGTGTTTTTAGTGATTTTTCGGTTTTTTATTGGTGTTTATGGTTTTTAAGGTTTTTAGGGTTTTTCTAGTTTTTAGGGGTTTTCCGAGTTTTTAGTGTTTTTTATGTTTTTAAGGATTTTTAGTGGATTTTTAGGATTTTTATGGTTTTTGGTATTTTTAGGTTTTTAGAGACTTTTAGGGGTTTTTAGGGTTTTCAGGGTTTTTAGGGGTTTTTTGAGTTTTTTTGGGCTTATAAGGTTTTTTATAGCTTTTAATGTATTTCAGGTTTTCAGGGTTTTTTAAGTTTTTTTGGTTTTTTTGGTTTTTACTGGTTTTTCTGGGTTTTTAGGTTTTTTACGTTTTTAAGGATTTTTAGTGATTTTTTAATATTTTCATTACTTTTAGGGGTTTTAGGGTTTTTAGTGATTTTGAGGGTTTTTAGTGATTTTGTGGGTTTTTAGTGATTTTGTGGGTTTTTAGGGTTTTCACTTTTTTTAGGTTTTAGGGGTTTTAAATGTTTTTAAGGCCTTTTAAGTTTTTAGGGTTTTTTGAGTTTTTTTGGATTTTTAATGTTTTTAGAGTTTTTAAGCATTTTTAGGAGTTTAATGGGTTTTAGAGTTTTTAGTGGTTTTAGGCTTTTTATGGGTTTTTAGGGATGTTAAGGTTTTCATGGGTTTTATGGTTTTTAGGGGATTTTCAGGGTTTTTTGGGTTTTTTGGTTTCTAGGGATTTTTAGGGATTTTTAGGTTTTTTTATGGTTTTTAGGCAATGTTAGGATTTTAACAGATTTTTTTGGGTTTTTATGTTTTTTTTGGGGGGGGGTTGGCATTTCTTTGAGTTTTTTTTGTATTATGGTTTTTATAGTTTATTAATATTTTTTACATTTTGAGGAGCTTTAAGGGTTTTTTCTAGGGTTTTGGGTTTTTAGTATTTTTAAGGGTTTTATGGTTTTTTATGGGTTTTAGGTTTTCCTAGGGTTTTATGGGTTTTTTATGATTTCAGGTTTTTTTCATTTTTTTATGTTTTTAGGGATTTTTTTGATTTTTTAGGATTTTAATAGTTTTTAGTGTTTTTGTGTTTTAAATATTTTGTTGGGTTTTAGGTTTTTTTTAGGTTTTTAGGGGTTTTGGGGGGTTTTTGGATGTTTTAGGGTCTTTGGGGGTTTTAGGGTCTTTTGGGGGTTTTAGGGTTTTTTGAGTTTTTTAGAGTTTTTAATATTTTTTAGAGTTTTTTTTAACTTTTTAGGGGTTTTAATTGTTTTTAGAGTTTTTAATTGTTTTTATGGGTTTTTAGGGTTTTTTATGGTTTTAAGGGTTTTTATAGTTTTTAGGGGGATTTCATGGTTTTTCAGGTTTCTTACGTTTTTATGGATTTTTAGGGCTTTTTTAGTATTTTTATGGTTTTAGGGTTTTTAGGGTTTTTTAGGGTTTTTAAGGTATTTCTGGGATTTTAGGGTTTTTTTGAGTTTTTAGGCATTTTAAGGGTTTTTAGTGTTTTTAACCCTTTTTAACATTTTTAAGGGTTTTTAGAGTTTTTACTAGTTTAAGGATTTTTATGAGAATTTTATGGTTTTTAGGTTTTTCAGTGATTTTGATAGTTTTTAGTGGCTATTAGGGATTTTAGGGATTTTAGGATTTTTTAGGGTTTTCAGGGTTTTTTGGGTATTTATAGTTTTTTTTGAGTTTTTTAGGGTTTGTATGTTTTTTTAGAGTTTTTTTTAAACATTTTTGGGTGTTTTAAGTGTTTTTATTGTTTTTAGTGGGTTTTTAGGGTTTTTATGGGTTTTAGGGTATTTTAATGTTTTTAGGGTTTTTATGGTTTTTAGGAATTTTTAGGGTTTTTAGTGTTTTTTATGTTTTCAGGGATTTTTAGGGCATTTTTTTTGTTTTTTTGTATTTTTTTGGTTTTTAGGGATTCTGAGGGTTTTCATGTTTTTTACGATTTTTTTGGTTTTTAGGATCTTTTGGGTTTTATGGTTTTGTTGACTTTTTTAGTGTTAATATTTTTAGCTTTTTTTTAAAAAAAATATGGATTTTATAGGTTTTTAGAGTTTTTAGTGGTTTATGGGTTTTTATGGTATTTTAGGGTTTTAGGTGCTTTTGTGGTTGTCAGGGGGTTTTTAGGGTTTTTTGGATTTTATATGTTTTTAGGGATTTTTAGGGATTATTTCGGATTTTTATGGTTTTTTGGGTTTTTTTGGGTTTTCAATGAATTTAAGGGTTTTAGGGGTTTTTAGGGTCTTTTGGGGTTGTTATGGTTTTTTTCCAGTTTTCTAGGGTTTTGAGGTTTTTTAGAGTTTTTAACCACTTTTTAATGTTTTAGGGGTTTTATAGGTTTTTGGAGTTTTAGTTGGTTTTTAGGGTTTTATTTGTTATTAGAGTTTTTAAAAGTTTTTAGGGTTTTTATGATTTTCAATGGTATTTATGGTTTTCAGATTTATTTCATGGGTTTTTGGGTTTTATTATTTTAAAGTTATTTTTATATATTTTTTAGGATTTTTATAATTTTTAGTGTTTTTTAGGGTTTTAGGGATTTTGAGGGGTTTTGGGTGGTTTTAGGGGGTTTTAAGGTTTTTAGGGTATTTTTGGTTTTTTGTGTTTTTTGGGATTTTTAGGTTTTTAGAGTTTTTAGTGGTTTTTATGGTTTTTATGAGATTTTATGGTTTTTAGGGGATTTATGGTTTTAATTTGTTTTTCAAGGGTTTTAGGGTTTTTAACATTTTAGGGATTTTTAGGGATCTTTTATTCTTTTTGTGTTTTTTTGGTTTTTAGGGTTTCTATGGATTTTTAGGGTTCTTAAGGGTTTCCATGGTTTTTAGGTTTTTTTCGGGTTTTCCGGGTTTCTAAGGTCTTTTTTGTTTTTTAGGGTTTTTTTAGTTTTTAGGGTTTTAAAGGTTTTTTAGATTTTTTTAACGTTTTAGGGGTTTAAAGCGTTTTTAAGGCTTTTTAGGGGTTTTAGGGATTTTGAGGGTTTTTAGGGGTTTTTAGGGTTTTTAGGTTTTCTTAGAGTTTTATGGTTTTTAGGGGTTTTTAGGGTTTTTAGGTTTTCTTAGAGTTTTTAGGGTTTTAGGGGGTTTTAGGGTCTTTTTGCTTTTTTAGGGTTTTTATAGTTTTTTAAGTGTTTTAGGTTTTAATGTTTTTTAGGTTTTAGGTGTTTTGGGTTGAAGTGATTTTAGAGTTTTTAGTGGTCTTTATGGTTTTCAGGGGTTTTTCAGGGTTTTTATGGGTTTTTTCATTTTTGGGGTTTTTTGGACTTTTCAGATTATATGAATTTTTGTGTTTTTTGAGATTTTTAGGGTTTTTAGTGTTTTTAGGGGTTTTTAGGGGTTTTAAGTTTTAAGGTTTTTTGGGATTTTAGGGTTTTTTGATTTTTAGTGTTTTTAATGTTTTTAGAGATTTTTTTAACATTTTTAGGGAAAGGAAGAGGTGAGGGTCGAGCTATTCCCGACCCCCCCAAATTTATTAGAAAGAAAAAAAGAGACACCGTAGAAAAGGGAGGGGAGGGGTCAAATGACCCACACCCGAAAATCCCTTACAACCCACGCCAAAAAATAAAATGAAAAATCAAAAAACAAAAGAAAAACCAAACAAGCACACCCAGGTCCAAGAAGCAACCGTCACCATCATCCAGCAGCATCCAGCATCCAGCAGCTCACTACCAAGAAATGACCAGCTTCTAACCTCACATACACCAGCATCCAGCACCTCCTCACCAAAGCAAGCCATCACGAGCAGCACATAACCATCAGCACAGGAATTACTCAAGAGCCAGCAACCAGAGTTCACTTCCATACAGCAACCATCATACCAAAGCACACCAACAACCAGCAGTTTTCCACCTTCACCATAGCTCATCCAAATGAATTGCACCCAGTAGCATTCAGGGGGAAAACCAACCACATCCAGAGCAGACCAAATCGAACAACCCTTCCATCATTTGAGGTCACTTATCCTAGCAGTCTCTACCCTGCCGCACGTAGAAGTGCAGCCAACAGTACAACAACCAACAGCACAGGGTTCATCACAACCCAGTTCACCAGAAAGCAGCAACCAGTACCATATTTTCTAAAAACTACCAAAACCATTCACGCCTTGTAAACCTGCAGCAGCACACAAACAACATCTCACCCCGGCAGACATCAAAATCATGAACCAACACTAGAATTGATTCGCATCCAGAACAACCACAATCACAAAGCAGCGAAAAATGTAATGCAAAAACCTTGAACCAGAAAATCCAGCAAAGAATCCATTCACCGCCAGACGGACCAGATCACAACAATACCAGAGCAAGATGGCAACAGCGGGAGGCGACCACAGATCCAAAGAACCAACACGAGCAAAGGTCCAAACATCTTCCATCAAACCCAAGAACTAGTTTCCACAGAAAACCACGACATCCAAAACACTGAAAATCTGCAGCTGCTGCGCAAAATGATAGCAAAAACCTTCATCTACACGAGACGAAGACTAGTCCACCAGCCACCTTGTCCACCATTAGAAAGCCAAATCCGTAGCTCCACACACCCAATCAGCACCTTCGCGAGAAGAATACGAACCTGTGACGCCGATCGTGCCTGGAGCCATCCCAATCCGTCGTCGAGACAACCCTGCAAGCCAGATCCAGGGATCCACATCACCACCAGATCTCCACACCTCGACAGATCCCCTCACGATCCACACAATGATGAACAAGAGGGGCCTGAAACTGTCTTCAACTGCACAGACCAGACCCACTGAATCCAGGAGCACCTAGATCCCGATCTCTATCGAAGACCGACGCCGGAGACCATCCCGATCTGAAGGGGACCACATCACCGCTGAAGCTCGATGCATCAGGGAGTAGTCGAAAGTCGCCACTGCCAAAATTTATTAGAAAAAAGACACCACAAGAGACATTGCAGACCGGGAAGCGGTGTTGTCCCTGCATTTTTGTTCTTCTACTGGTGTTCTGGTGGCTCGTGGATTCAGTGCAATATTGCTTTGTGAGTGCGTGATTGTTCTGCTGTTATGGAATGGGTGGCTGGTGGACTGGTTCGCGAGTTGGTTTCTTCATTTGGGAGAAATGATTTGTGCTGCTGCTTGTTCTCGAGGCATAGAAGGAAGTGTTGGCTGGCTGAAAATTTGGTGCTGGATCATGTTTGTTACTGGACTGGGATGCGTGGAGTTGATGCTGTTGGTGGTTGATGATGGGCTGATGAAATTGCTGGTGATGGTTTTGGTGCTGCTGGCTTTGGTGCTGATGAATGCTGGCTTTGGTGCTAATGGATATGAGATGATGATTGGCTGGGAGGTGCTGTTGGGGACTTTTATTTTTTTGATGGGCTAGACGTTGGCTGCTTGGCTGAGCTGTGAAAGAGGTGTTGGTTGTTTGAAAATGAGGATGCTGGTTGCTAGTTGGTTGCGGATGCTGGTTGGCTGGCTGCTGCTGCTGGATGTCGTTTACTGTTGTAGTTTGAATATTGGTCGTTGGTTAGCTGTGAGCTGCTGGATGTTGGTTAATGCTGGATGTAGTGTTGCTGGATGCTAGTACTGGCTGGATGTGACGTGATGATGCTGTTGTTGTGTCTGTTTTTGAGTCCTTTTTTTCTTTGTTTTTTCTTTCTTTGGCGTGGGTTGTAAGGGCTTTTTGGGTGTGGGTCGTTCGACCCCTCCCCTCCCTTGTCTGCTGTGTCTCCGTTTTCTTTTAATAAATTTGGGGGGCCGGGAATAGCCCGAACCTCGCATCTTCCTTGCCTAAAAACATATAAAATCCTAAAAACCAAGAAAACCCCCTGAAAACCATAAAAGCGCATAAACCTTAAAATACCATAAAAACCCATAAACCACTAAAAACTCTAAAAATCTATAAAACCCCTATTTTTTTAAAATAAAGCTAAAAATCTTAACACTAAAAAAGTCAAAAAAACCATAAAACCCAAGAGATCCTAAAAACCAAAAAACTGTAAAATACCCTAAAAATTAAGAAAACCCTCAGAATCCCTAAAAACCAAAAAAATGCAAAAAAAACAAAAAAAAATGCCTTAAAATCCCTGAAAACATAAAAAACACTAAAAACCCTAAAAAATATCTAAAAACCATAAAAACCCTAAAAAACATTAAAAAACCCTAAAACCAATAAAAACCCTAAAAACCCACTAAAAAAATAAAAACACTTAAAACACTTAAAAATCTTAAAAAAACTCTGAAAACCGTACAAACCCTAAAAACTCAAAAAAACTATAAAAACTAAAAAAAACCCTGAAATCCCTAAAAAGGCCTAAAATCCCTAAAAGCCCTAATAGAAACTAAAAACTATCAAAATCATTGAAAAACCTAAAAACCATAAAATTCTCATAACAACACTTAAACTAGTAAAAACTCTAAAAGCCTTTAAAACTGCTAAAAATGTTAAAAAGGGTTAAAAACACTAAAAGCCCTTAAAATGGCTAAAAAACTCAAAAAAACCCTAAAATCCCAGAAATACCTTAAAAACCCTAGAAAACCCTAAAACCATAAAAATCCTAAAAAAGCCCTAAAAATCCCTAAAAACGTAAGAAACTTGAAAAACAATGAAATCCCCCTAAAAACTATAAAACCCTTAAAACCTTCAAAAACCCTAAAACCCATAAAAATAATTAAAAACTCTAAAAACAATTAAAACCCCTAAAAATTTAAAAAAACTCTAAAAAATATTAAAAACTCTAAAAAACTCAAAAAACCCTAAAACCCCCCAAAAGACCCTAAAACCCCCAAAAGACCCCAATACATCTGAAAACCCCCCAAAACCCCTAAAAACCTAAAAAACCCTAAAACCCAACAAAATCTTTAAAACAAAAAAAAACACTAAAAACGATTTAAATCCTAAAAAATCAAAAAAAAACCCTAAAAACATAAAGTCCAGAGCATGCCTGCTTATCCATGGATGAAGCCTTCCTCCGAAGATGCTTCCATAGAGGACCTGCGAGGGCACCATCGATCCAGAGAAAACTGGCCTCATGAGGAGATAGCAGCAACGCTAAGCTAGCAGGTGCCTGAGAAACCACCGTCGTTCCGGAGAAGCACCACGCGGGGAAGGGTTGACGCCGAGGGAAGACCCAAACTCGAGAGAATCCAGGAGAAGCGGGCGCCATCCCGGGGGGCTCTATCTTATATGTTTTTAGGGATTTTGAGGGATTTTTTAGAATTTTTAATGTTTTGGGGTTTTTTGGGTTTTCAATGAATTTAAGGGTT
The DNA here is from genome assembly GCA_963277665.1 of Viscum album. Lineage (NCBI taxonomy): Eukaryota > Viridiplantae > Streptophyta > Magnoliopsida > Santalales > Viscaceae > Viscum > Viscum album. The sequence goes on along the minus strand of OY728141.1, from coordinate 1,886,304,821 downwards.
TTAGGGGTTTTAGGGTCTTTTGGGGTTGTTAGGGTTTTTTGAGCTTTCTAGGGTTTTAAGGTTTTTTAGTGTTTTTAACCACTTTTTAATGTTTTAGGGGTTTTATAGGTTTTTGGAGTTTTAGTTGGTTTTTAGGGTTTTATGTGTTTTTAGAGTTTTTAAAGGTTTTTAGGGTTTTTATGATTTTCAATGGTATTTATGGTTTTCAGATATATTTCAGGGTTTTTTGGGTTTTATTATTTTATAGGGATTTTTATATCTTTTTTAGTATTTTTATAGTTCTTAGTGTTTTTAGGGTTTTAGGGATTTTGGTTTTTTTTGGGGGGGGGGGGGTTTAGGGTTTTTAGGGGGTTTTAGGGTTTTTAGTGTTTTTTGGGGGTTTTATGTTTTTTTGTGTTTTTTGGGATTTTTAGGTTTTTAGAGTTTTTAGTGGTTTTTAGGGTTTTTATGGGATTTTATGGTTTTTAGGGGTTTTATGGTTTTAAGTTGTTTTTCAAGGTTTTTAGTGTTTTTAACATTTTTAGGGACTTTTAGGGATCTTTTAGTCTTTTGTGGTTTTTGTGGTTTTTAGGGTTTTTATGGATTTTTATGGTTCTTAGGGGTTTCCATGGTTTTTAGGTTTTTTTAGGGTTTTCAGAGTTTTTAGGGACTTTTTAGTTTTTTAGGGTTTTTTTAGTTTCTTTAGGGTTTTAAAGTTTTTTTAGATTTTTTTAACCTTTTTAGGGGTTTAAAGCGTTTTTATATTTTTTAGGGGGGGGGGTTTAGGGTTTTTATAGGTTTTAGGGTTTTTAAGGTTTTTTGGGGTTTTATGGTTTTTAGGGTTTTAATGGATTTTGAGGGTTTTAAGGGATTTTGAGGGTTTTTAGGGGGTTTTAGTGATTTTTAGGGTTTCTAGGGTTTTCCTGAGTTTTAGGGACTTTGGGTGTTTTCAGGATTTTTTTTAGTTTCTTAGGGTTTTAAGGTTTTTTAGTGTTTTTTAATGTTTTTAACGTTTTTAGGGGTTTTATGGTTTTTATATTTTTTAAGGATTTTAGTGTTTTTAGGGGGTTTTAGGATTTTAAAGGTTTTTAGGGGTTTTTGGGTTTTCAAGGGGTTTTTAGGGGTTTAGGGTTTTTTAGATCTTCAGGGATTTTTATGGATTTTTTATGATATTTATTTGTTTTAGGGATTTTAGATATTTTGAAGGTTTTTAGGGGGTTTTTTGGGGTTTTATGGTTTTTTTTGGTTTCTATGTTTTTTTGAGTTTTTCAGTGTTTTTAAGTTTTTAAGAGTTTTTTAACGTTTTAGGGGGTTTTAGTGTCTTTAGAGTTTTTATTGGTTTTTAGTGGTTTTGTGGGTTTTTCGGGTTTTATGGTTTTTATGATTTTTAGGGGTTTTATAGGTTTCAAGGGTTTTTTAGAGTTTTTATGGTTTTTTATTTTTTCAGAGTTTTTAGGGTTTTTTTTAGGATTTTTTTTTTGATTTTATGGTTTTTAGTATTTTTAGGATTTTTTTGGGATTTTGAGGGGGGTTTATGGGTTTTATGGTCTTTTAGGTGTTTTACTGTTTTTTGAGTTTTTTAGGGTTTTTAAGAATTTTTAGAGTTTTTATTGTTTTTAGGGGTTTTAAGGGATTTTAGAGTTTTTAGTGGTTTTTTAGGGTTTTATGGGTTTTATGGTTTTTTAAGGTTTTTATGGTTTTTTATGGTTTGAGGTGGGGTTAAGGGTTTTGGGAGTTTTTAGATTTTTAGCGATTTTTTTGGTTTTTTAGGGATTTTATTATTTTTAGGGCAAGGAAGGCTCGGGCCAGGCTATTCCTGACCACCCCCAGAATTTATTATAAAAAAGACACAAAGACACTGCAGACAGAGGAGGGGCGGGGTCAAGCGACCCACACCCAAAAACCCCTTACAACCCACACTAAAAAAGAGATAATTGTTTTTAGGGGTTTCAATGGATTTTAGAGATTTTGAGGGATTTACTAGGGTTTTAGGGCCTTTTTGAGTTTTAGGGGTTTTTTGGAGTTTAAGGGTTTAAAGGTTTTTTAGAGTTTTTTAAAAAAAATTGGGGTTTTAAGGGTTTTTACTATTTTTAGTGGCTTTTATGGTTTAATGGAGTGTTCTTGTTTTTTAAGGTTTTATGGGTTTTTATAGTTTTTAGGGTTTTGAGGGTTTTTTATATTTTTAGCGAATTGTAGGGATTTATTAGGATTTTTGATGTTTTTATGGGTTTTCATGGGTTTTTAGGGGTTTTTAGGCCTTTTGAGTTTTTTGGGTTTTTAACATTTTTCTGGGTTTTAAGGATTTCTTGAGTTTTTAGGGTTTTTATGGGTGTTTAGGGGTTTTTTAATTTTTTAAGGCTTTTAGGGGTTTTTAGGATTTTTATGGTTTTTAGGGATTTTTCAGGGTGTTTTTGGATTTTTAGGGTTTTTAGGGTTTTCTAGTGATTTTAGGGTTTTTTCATGGTTTTTATAGTGTTTTGGGGTTTTTATGATTTTTTTAGTTTTTAGTATTTTTATTGTTTTATAGTGTTTTTCAACATTTTTAAGGGTTTTAAGAATTTTTAGAGTATTTAATGGGTTTTTAGTTTTTTATGGATTTTTTAATGTTTAAAGGGGGCTTTATGGTTTTTAGGCGGTTTTCAGGGTTTTTTTGGTTTTTAGGGTTTTTAGGGATTTTGATGGTTTTTGTATTTTTTTAGGGTTTTAGGGTTTTATGGGTTTCTTCATGTTATTTAGGGCCTCTTGGTGTTTTAGGGTTCTTTGTGTGTTTATGGATTTCAAGATTTTTAGAGTTTTTAATTTTTTATGGGTTTTAACGGTTTTTATAGTTTTTAGTGGGTTTTTAGGGTTTTTATGGTTTTGAGGGCTTTTACGGTTTTTAGGGAATTTTATAGTTTTCAAGGGGTTTCAATCTACGTAAATCCTTTTCATTTTAAGGTATTGTTAGGGATTCTTTGGATTCTGAGGGTTCTTACACTTTTAAGGGTTTTTAGGGATTTAATGGTTTTTAAAGACTTTTTTGTTTTTCGGTTTTTTTTTAAAGGCTGGGTTTTTTAGGGTTTTTTGAGTTATTTAGGGTTTTAAGGGTTTTTAATGTTTTCAACATTTTTACAGGTTTAAATGGATTTTTTGAGTTTTTAGTGGTTTTGGGGTTTTATGGGTTTTTTATGGTTTTAGGGGGATTTTATGGTTTTCAGGGGATTTTATGTTTTTTGGGATTTTTAGGGGTTTTTAGGTTTTTATGTTCTTTAGGGTTTTTAGGGATATTGATAGTTTTTTGGGTTTTTTAGAGTTTTTAGGGTTTTATGGTTTTTATGGTTTTTTTGGTTTTTTTGGGTTTTTCAGGTTTTTTTTGTGATTTTAAGGTTTTTTTGAGTTTTCAACCATTTTGAGGAGTTTTAAGGGTTTTTAGAGTTTTTAGTAGTTTAGGGTTTTATGGGTTTTTTAGGGTTTTTAAGGTTTTTAAGGTTTTTAGGGTTATATGGTTTTCAGGGGGGGTTTCTTGGTGTTTAGGATTTTTTACATTTTCAAGGACTTTTAGGGAATTTAGGGTTTTTATGGTTTTTATGTATTATATGTATTTTGAGGGGGTTTAGGGATTTCATGGTTTTAGGGTTTTTATGGTTTATTGGGGTTTTGGGGATTTTTTGAGTTTTTAGGTATTTTATTGCTTTTATAACATTTTTAGAGGTTTTATGGGTTTTTATAGTTTTTATTAGTTTTTGGGGATTTTATGTGTTTTTAGGGTTTTTAATGGTTTTTATGGGATTTATGGTTTTCAGGGATTTTTTAGGGTTTTTAGGGTTTTATACGTTTTGAAGGATTCTAGAGATTTTTAGGATTTTTATGGTTTTTATGATTTTTATTGTTTTTAGGGATTTTGAGAGTTTTTAGGGGGTTTCAGGGTTTTTTACGGTTTTTTGGGTTATTAATGTCTCTATGGGTTTTTTGGGCTTTTTTGAGTTTTTTTTAGGTTTTTAAGGTTTTTAATATTTTCAACATTTTTAGGGGGTTTAAGGGTTTTTATTGTTTTTAGTGGGTTTTAAGGTTTCTATGGTGTTTTCGGGGTTTTAAGGTTTTAGGGGTTTTTATGGGTTTTAGAGGTTTTCCAGGGTTTTCAGTATTTTTTAAATTTTTAGGGATTTTTAATGATTTTAGGGATTTTTTTTTAAATTTTAGTGGTGTTTAGGGTTTTAGGGATTTTATTGATTTTGAGAGTATTACAGGTTTTTAGCGTTTTTAGGTGTTTTGGTGTTTTTAAGGGTTTCTAAGGTCTTTTGGGGTTTTAGGAAACATTTTGAGTTTTTGGGTTTTAAAGGTTTTTTATGTTTTTTAACATTTTTGTGGTTTTGTTGGTTTTTAGAATTTTAGTGGGTTTTTATTATCTTTATTCTATTTTATGGGTTTTTAAGGGTTTTAGGGGTTTTTATGAATTTCAGGGGGTTTTCAGGGTTTTTAGTTTTTTTATGTTTTCATGGATTTTTTTGCTTTTTTTGGATTTTTTTATTTTTTAAGATTTTTAAGGTTTTTATGGATTTTGAGGGTTTAAAGATTTTTTAACGTTTTTAATGGTTTTTAGGGTTTTAGGGTCTTTAGGGGTTTTAGGGTTTTTTAAATCTTTTCAGGGTATTAACGGTTTTAAGTTTTTTTAACATTTTTTGGGTTTTATAGTGGTTTTGGGGTTTTAGTGTTTTTATTGGTTTTTATGGTTTATTAATGTTTTTAGTAGTTTTTATTATTTTCAGGTGTTTTTGGTTTTTTAGCGTTTATAATGTTTTTTGGTATTTTTAGGGGATTTTTAGAATTTTTATGCTTTATAGGGACTTTAGGGTTTTGGGGGATTTTGAGAGTTTTTAGATTTTTTTATGGTTTTTAGGGGTTTTTGAGTTTTTCTTATTTTTATAGAGTTTTAGGGTTTTCTTGAGTTTTTTAAAATTTTAAAGGTTTTTATAGTTTTTAAGGCTTTTAGGGGTTTTAAGGATTTTTAGAGTGTTTAGTGTTTTTAAGGTTTTCAAGTTTTTTATGTTTTAGTGGTTTTTATGGTCTCTGGGGTTTTTCCTGGGATTTTAAGGTTTTTTATGTTTCCATGGATTTTCAGATTTTTTATGATTTTTATTGTTTTTAGGGTTTTTATGAGTTTTAGAGATTTTGAGGGGTTTTATGGGTTTTCATTGGTTTTTTGGGTTTTTTGGTTTTTTGGGAGTTTAGTTTTTTTTAGGGTTTTTAAGGTTTTCTAGACTTTTTTTCAACATTTTTAGCAATTTAAATTTTTTTTATAGTTTTTAGTATGTTTTTAGGGATTTTTAGGTTTTTAGGGTTTTTGTGTGTTTTTCAGTGTTTTTTGGGGTTTTTACGTTTTCAAGGATTTTTTTGGTATTTTTGGGTTTTTTATGCATTGTAGATTTTTTAGGGATTTTAGGGATTTTCAGGGTTTTTTAGGGTTTTAGAGGTTTTCATGTTTTTTAAGGTCTTTGGGGGTTTTTAGTGGTTTTTTAAGTTTTCAGGGTTTTAATGGGTTTTTTGTCGTTTTTAACATTTTAGGGGTTTAAAGGATTTTTAGATTTTATAGTGGTTTGGGGGGGGGGTTTATGGATTTTTAGGGGTTTAAAGGTTTTTATGGGTTTTATGGTTTTTAGGGGGTTTTATGGGTTTTTTGTTTTTTAGGGATTTTGGGGGATTTTTTTAGGGTTTTTAGGTTTTTTATGGGTTGTAAGTATTTTGAGAGTTTTTTTGGAATTTTCAATTTTTTTTGGGTTTTTAGGGTCTTTTGGGGTTTTTTGGATTTTTTATGGGTTTTAATATTTTTTAGGGTTTTTTAATGTTTTTAGAGTTTTTATGGGTTTTTAGAGTTTTTAGTGGGTTTTAGGGTTTTTATAAGTTTTTTAGGGTTTTTATGGTTTTCAAGGGTTTTTCAGTGTTTTTTGGGGAATTTATGTTTTTATGGGTTTTTATGAATTTTCTAGGATTTTTTAGTTTTAACAGTTTTTTGGGCTTTTAGGGATTTTTTGGGGTTTTTGTATTTTTCACTATTTTTAGTGTTTTTAGGGTTTTTCAGTGTTTTTAGGGTATTTTTTGGTTTTTAGTGTTTTTATTGAGTTTTTAGGGTTTTTGAGCTTTTTTAGATTTTTTTAACATTTCTAGGGCAAGCAAGGCTCGGGTCCAGGCTATTCCTGGCACCCCCCAAAATTTATTAAAAGAAAAGACACAAAGTCCCTGCAGACAAGGGAGGGGAGGGATCCACCGATCCACACCCAAAACCCCTTACGACCTCAACCCAAAGGCCACAGAAAGAAAAGAAAAAACAAAAGCAAAAACAAACAAGTCAAAAGTCCAAAAGGGAGGTCACACAAGGGGAGGATCAGTCAACATTGCCACCAAAATCCTCCAGCTCTGCACCTCGAAACCTCATGCCCACACCAAAGCCGTCGCCCACATCAGCAAAACTGAAATTTTGAATCATCACCCATGTCCGTTGAGTCCCATCCAAGATCAAAATCCTCTTGCATGCCAAGCCTGGATAACAGCTTCATCCTAGCCTTCTCTTGCTCTTTGGAAATTGAAAGTCGCTCTCCCTTATTCACCCTTAGATTAAGTCTGAATGCTCGTGGAGAGGACCTAGTTGCCATGGGATGTGGGAGGGCAGAGTAATCCCTCCTCCGTCTTCGTCTCGGAGGGGCGGAAGTGGATCCAGCTTCAGCACCCGCCTTCACACAAGTGACACCATCATTAGCAGCCGATGGTGCCTTCCCTTTCTTACATTATGCCCAGGAGTTTCAGCACCTCCTCTGGTTTTTTTCTCTTTTGACCTGACCATAGTAGCATTTATCTGACGATCAGCCACAGCAAAACTCTCCCCAAGCCTCTCATCTTCACCCTCAAGTGGGAGCCTTTCCCGTTCCACCCACACCATCTCATGCAGCTACACACAAAAATCTTCAGCAGAGGGGACACCATGAAGGACCATAGCCCTCTACAAGTCCATAGAGGGACCGCTTTTAATGTTTCTAGGGGTTTTCATCGTTTTTAGAGATTTTTTTGTTTTTATGAGTTTTTATGGATTTTTAGGGTTTATAAGGGTTTTAGCTGATTTTATGGTTTTTAGGGATTTTTTAGGGTTTTAGGGGTTTTTACATTTTTAGGGATTTTGAGGGTTTTTTATGGTTTTGGGGTATTTTTTGTGTTTTTATGGTTTTCAAAGGTTTTTAGGGTCTTTTGGATTTTTAGGGTTTTTTTACTTTTTTAGGGGGTTTGAGTTATTTTAGTGTTTTTAACGTTCTTAGGGGTTTTAAGGGTTTTTAGAGTTTTTAGTGGATTTTAGGGTTTTAGGGGGTTTTAGGGATTTTAAGGTTTTTTGGGGGTTTTTTGGGTTTTCAGGGTGTATTGCCTTTTCAGGTCTTTTAGGGTTTTTATAGGATTTTTATAGTTTTTAGGGTTTTTAGGGTTTTTTGAATTTTTGATAATTTTTTGGGTTTTCTATGGTTTTTATAGTTTTTAGTGTTTTTCAGGGTTTCTAGGGTCTTTTGTGTTTTTAGGGTTTTTTTTTGAGTTTTTAGGGTTTTAAGGGATTTAGAGTTTTTTAACACTTTTTACCATTTTTAGTTGTTTTTAGTTGTTTAAAGTGTTTTTTGAGTTTTTAGTGGGCTTTTAGGGTTTGTATGGGTTTTAGGGTTTTTTATGTTTTTGGTCATTTTTATGGTTTTCATGGGGTTTTCAAAGTTTTTAGGGTTTTTAAGTTTTTCAAGATTTTTAGGACTTTTTAAAGATTTTTATGGTTTTTAGGGTTTTTAGGATTTTTAGGGATTTTGAGGGTTCCCCAGTATTTTCAGAGTTTTTTGGCGTTTTTTAGGTTTTTAGGGGTTTTAGGGCCTTTTGGGGTTTTAGGGGTTTTTTTGAGTTTTTAGGGGTATAAAGTTGTTTTTAAACTTTTTTACATTTTTAGGTGTTTTAAGGGTTTTTAGAGTTTTTTGTGGTTTTTAGGGTTTTTATAGTTTTTTAGGGTTTTTAATGATTAGGGGTTTTTATGGTTTTCAGGGGTTTTCAGGGTTTTTAGTGTTTGTTATGTTGTTAGGGGTTTTTAGTTCTTTTTTAGGAATTTTATGATATCTAAGGATTTAAGGATTTTGACGGTTTTTACGGTTTTTCAAAATTTTAGGGTTTTTATGAGTTTTATGGTTGTTTATGGTCTTTTAGATTTTTAGAGTTGTTTATATTTTTTTAGGTTTTTAAGGTTTTTTAGATTTTTTATTATTTTTTTGGATTTTAAGGGTTTTTTGGGTTTCTAGTGGTTTTACTGTTTTTATGGGTTTTAGGGTTTTTAAGGTTTCTACAGGTTTTTATGGTTTTCAGAGGGTTTTTATGGTTATTTAAATTTTCAGGTATTTTTGGGGTTTCTTATGATTTTTATGGGTTTTAGGGATTTTAGGGTTTTTTAGTGTTTTTATGGTTTTAAGGTTTTTTGGGTTTTTATTTTCTTTTTGGGTTTTTAGGGGGTTTTGAGTTTTTTAGAGTGGTTAAGGTTTTTTAGAGTTTTTAATGTGTTAAGGTTTTTAGGGGTTTTGAGTATTTTTAGAAATTTTAGCGGGTTATTAGGGTTTCTATGGGTTTTTAGGGTTTTTATGGTTTTTAAGGGTTTTTATTGTTTTTAGGAACTTTTTTAGAGTTTTAGGGTCCTCTAAGTTTTTAAGGAGACTTAGATATTTTTAAGTTTTTTATTTTTTTTTAAATTTTTTATGGTTTTAGCGTTTTCAGGATTTTTCTAAGTTTTTTGGGTTTTTCAGGGTTTTAGCATCTTTTTTAGTTTTTAGGGTTTTAAGGTTTTTTAGATTTTTTAGTGGTTTATAGTTTTTATAGGTGTTTAAGTTTTTTATGGTTTTTTCAGGTGTTTATGGTTTTCAGGGGTTTTAAAGGTTTTTAGTGTTTTTCATGGTTTCATGATTTTTTTGGGCTTTTTAGGTTTTTTATGGTTTTTAGGGACTTTGAAGGTTTTTTGGGTTGTTTATGGTGTTTAAAGGTTTTCAGGGGTTTTTGGGACTTTTGGGGATTTTAGGTTTTTATTGTGATTTTTAGGGGGTTTTAAGGTTTTTTGAGTTTTTAATGTATTTTTATATTTTTAGGGATTTTAAGGGGTTTTAGAGATTATAGTTGTTTTATGGATTTTACGTGTTTTTAGGGTTTTTAAGGTTTCTAGATATTTTTATGAATTTCAGAGGTTTTTAGTGTTTTTGAGTTTTTTACATTTACAAGGATTTTTGGGATTTTTATGGTTTTTTATGGTTTTTAGGGTTTCCATGGTTTTTAGAGTCTTTTTGGGTTTCTTGGGGTTTTTTCAGTTTTTTAGGGTTTTTAAGGATTTTTGTGCTTTTTAACTTTTTATGGGTTTTAAGGGTTTTTAGTGTGTTTTTAGGGGTTTTGGAGTTTTTATGGTTTTTAGTGGTTTTTAGGGTGTTTAGGGGATTTTCAGGGTATTTAGGGTTTTTTATGTTTTCAACGATTTTTAGATATTTTTTAGTATTTTTATGCTTTAGGGGTTTTTGGGTTTTTTCGGATTTCGAGAGTTTTCAATTTTTTTTCTAGGTTTTTAGGGGTTTTAGGGTTTTTTATATGTTTTGGGTCCTTTTGGGGTTTTATGGATATTTAGGGTTTTTTGTGGTTTTTTGTGTCATTAGGGTTTTTAGGGTTTTAAGGGGTTTTCAACATTTTTTTTTGGTTTTTATGGTTTTCAGGGTCTTTTAGGTGTTTAGGGGTTTTGTGTTTTTTATGGGTTTTTTAGATTTTTTTAATGTTTTTTTTGGGTTTTGAGGGTTTTTAAAGTTACGAGGAGGGTTTTAGGGTTTTTTGGGTTTTTAAGGTTTTTTACGCACTTTTGGGGTTTTTATTGGTTTCAAGGGTTTTTTAGCATTTTTAAGGGTTTTATGTTTTCATAAATTCTTCGGGATTTTTTAGGATTTTATAGTTTTTATAGTTTTTAGAGTTTTTTGGATTTTGAGGGGTTTTCAGGTTTTTTAGGGGATTTAGGGTTTTCATGTTTATTAAGGTCCTTTTGGGTTTTTAGGGGGGGTGAGTTTTTTCTGTTTTTAAGGTTTTTATAGTTTTTAACATCTTTATCATTTTTGGGGTTTAAATTTTTCTTAGATTTTTTATCAGGTTTTTAGGGTTTCATGGTATTTTAGTGTTTTTAAGGTTTTTTGGGGTTTTATGGTTTTAAATATTTTTTCAAGGTTTTTACATTTTTTGGGATTTTTTGTGCTTCTTTAGATTTCTATGGATTTTAGGGTTTTTAGGGTTATTAGTAATTTTGATGGGTTTTTGGGGTTTTTGGGGTTTTTGGGGTCTTTATGGTTTTTAGTGTTTTCAAATATTTTAAGATATTTTTGGGATTTTAGGGTTTTTTAAGTATTTTCGAGTTTTTTAGGTTTTTAGTATCTTTTAACTTTTTAGGTGTTTTTAGGGTTTTTAGATTTTTTATTGGTTTTTAGGGGTTTTTATGGTTTTAGGGGTTTTTATGGTTTTCATTGGATTTTTAGTTTTTTAGTCTTCTTTACGTTTTCATAGATTTTTAAGGGGTTTTTAGGATTTTTATGGTTTTTAGGGTTTTTAGGGATTTCAAGGGTTTTTTGGGTTTTTATGGTCTTTTTGGGTTTTCATATTTTTTAGGTTTTTAGGGTTTTAAAGATTTTTTGGGTTTTTAACATTTTTATGGGTTTTGAGGAATTTTATAGTTTTTAGTGGGTTTTAGAGCTTTTCTGGGTTTCAGGTTTTTTGATGGTTTTTAAGTGGTTTTATTGATTTTAGGGGGTTTCTATGGTTTTGGGGGTTTTTTCGTTTTCATGGAATTTTATCCATTTTTTAGGATTTTTATGGTTTTTAGGTTTTTTATGGTTTTTAAGGATTTTGAGGGTTTTGGGGTTTTTTTGGTTTTTAGGGTTTTCAAGATTTTTAGGGACTTTTGGGTTTTTGGGGTTTTTTGAGATTTTAAGGGGTTTAAATGTTTTTTAGAGTTTTTTAAAGTTTCCTATTGTTTTTAGGGGTTTTAAGGGTTTTTAGATTTTTTTAGTGGGTTTTAGTGGTTTTATGGATTTTTTAAGGTTTTTAGAGGTTTTTATTGTTTTCAGGGGGTTTCTAGGGTTTTAGGGTTTTTTACATTTTTAAGGTTTTTTAAGATTTTTATGGTTTTTAGGGGTTTTTATGGTTTTAAGGTATTTTGAGGCATTTCAGTATTTTTAAGGGTTTTTAGGGTTTTTGGTGTTTTCAGGGTATCTAGGGTCTTTTTTGCATTTTTAGGGTTATTTTGAGTTTTTAGGGATTTAAATATTTTTTAGAGTTTTATGGTTTTATGGGATTTAAGATTTTTTAGAATTTTTAAGGGTTTAGTGTTTTTAAGGGTTTTAAGGTTTTAAGGTTTTACGAATTTCTATAGATTTTAGGATTTTTCAGGGTTTTAGGTTTTTTTACATTTTTCGAGATTTTTATGGATTTGTTCGGATTTTTATGGTTTTAGTGTTTTTAGGGTTTTTAGGTATTTTGATGGCTTTTAGGCAAGGAAGATTCAAGGGTCAGGCTATTCACAGCGCCCCCAAATTTATAAATAAAAGACACAACAGAACAAGGAGGGGAGGGGTCAAAAGACCCACACCCAAAAACCCTTTACAACCCCAACCCAAAGACCCAAAAAAGAAAAAATCAAAAGGAAAACATAGAAATAAAGAAAAACAGATCAATCAACGTCACCACCAAAGTTCGAAACAGAAACCACACCATAAGGATCACCATCTGCACCATATCCAGAGGCCGCATCATCAAAGCAGGAGTCAGAGTCATCCCATCCTGACTCATAATCCTCATTGAGCTTGAGGAGCGTCAGAAACTTCTCCCTCCATTTCTTTTGTTCCAGGGAATGTGGCTGCTCTTGATTATTAACCTTGACTTTGAGCTTAACCACCTTTGAAGAAGCCCGAGTAACCATGGGTCTGGGGAGAGTGGAGTAGTCCCACCTTCGCATCCTCTTTGAGGAGATCGAGGTGGGACCATCATCCATCCCGTTGACCTGCTTGATCTCAAAAGTGCGATCCTCTGCTTCCATTCCATGCACTTGATCTGGGATAGAGGAAGCTTCCTGATTAAGGGAGCACTCAACAAAAACTTCATCCTGAGGCAAGCTTATAGCCACTAAGGCAGGTATTTCTGAAATCCCTTCGACAACAACCAGAGGCCATTGCCCATCCCCCCCAGGTAGGACCGTCCCCTCATCTTCATGCCTGGCCAAGTAGTCAGGCTTATTAGCCAGCTGCAAAAACCCCTCCTCCCTTGGAACTGCCTCCTACACAGTAGCACCCCTGTGTTCAGGGGCGTCCCCTGTCCCAAGTCCCTTCCCCTACCCGCACCCCGATCCTGCTTCAGGTGCGCCCTCTTGAGAAGCTACCCCCACCAAGTTATCCACTATCCCCTACCCATTAACCTCCTCCAGTGTACTCTCTGGCACCTGAACCTCCACCTCCCCCTGCTCAGACACATGGCAGGGAGGAGTACTAGCCTCCCTCTCCATCCCCACCTCATACACGTTCGAAACCAGTCCCGTGGACCAGCAACCAGCCACACCTTCAGAGCCATCCTCCCCAACCGCCCCCCTTGCTGCAACCTCCCCTTTTTCCACTGCCTGTCCAGAAAGTTCAACATTATCACTGGCCACTTTTCCAAGTAGGAGGACCTGCACATCAGAGCCCACGAACGCCTTCTCATTTCCAACAGGAGGTGCCACCACCTGCACATCCTTGCCCATAATCTCACAAGCATCTTCCTGAATCCCAAGGCAGGTATTCTGCCTTTCTTGATAAACAAAGTCACCAGCAGGTGCCTCCTCATTACCAGCAGATGGCGCCACCACCCGTAGCCCCTTGCCCATATCCTCACACACATCTCCTCGGGGTCTAGGGCAGATATTCTGCTCATCTTGCTCAACAAAATCACCAGCCAACTTTACTTGGACAGTGTGCTGGTCTTGAATCAGCTCCTCCGAATCCAAGACATAAAACATATTGCACAAGGGGACACCCTCAACTGCCTCATCAAACATATGGCTTTTAGGGTTTTTCAAAGTTTTTTTATGGTTTTTTTGGTTTTTTGGGTTTTTAGGGTTTTTTGAGTTTTTTAGGGGTTTTAATGTTTTTTTGAGTTTTTAAATGTTTTTAGGGGTTTAAAGGATTTTTAGAGTTTTTAGTGGTTTGTAGGATTTTTAATGGGGTTTTATGGTTTTTTAAAAAAAAAATTGGGTTTTTTATAGTTTTTAGGGGGGTTTTAGGGTTTTTAGGGGTTTTTATGTTTTCAAGGATTTTTAGGGGGTTTTAATATTTTTATGTTTTTTATTATTTTTGGGGATTCTATGGGTTTTTAGGGGTTTTTAGGGTTTTTTAGGGTTTTTAGGTTTTTTCAGGGTTTTAGCTTCTTTTTGTGTTTTTAGGGTTTTTTGAGTTATTTAGCGGTTTTAAGGTTTTTAATATTTTTGAAGTTTTTAAGAGTTCTAGGGGTTTTTTGAGTTCTTAGTGGTTTTTAGGGGCTTTAGGGTTTTTATGGTTTTCTATGTTTTTAGGGGTTTTTATGGTTTTAGGGATTTTTAGTGTTTAAAAGGTTTTTACATTTTGATGGTTTTTAGGGATTTTTAGAGATTTCTATGGTTTTTATGGGGTTTTAGGGTTTTTAGATATTTTGAGGGGCGTTCAGTTTTTTTTAGGGTTTTTAGTATTTTTAGGGTTTTAGGTTCATTTGGGGTTTTACAGGGTTTTTTAGTTTTTAGTGATTTTAAGGTTTTTAACATTTTTAGGGGTTTTAAGGGTTTTTAGAATTTTTCATGGGTTCTTTTAGGGTTTTTTATGTTTTCATGAATTTTTAGGGCTTTTTAGGATTTTTATAGTTTTTAGGGTTTCTTAGAGTTTTTATGGATTTTGAGGGGTTTTCGGGGGGTTTAGGGTTTTAGGGTTATATGGTTTTTATGGGTTTTACGGTCTTTTGAGGTTTTATGTTTTTTTTTTATGTTTTTAAGTGTTTTTAGAGTTTTTAATATTTTTGGGGTTTAAAGGGGTTTTAGAGTTTTTAGTGGGGTTTGGGGGGGGGGGGGTTTAGGGATTTATAAGGATTTTAATGGTTTTGGGGGGTTTTATTGTTTTCAGATTTTTTTCAGGGTTTTTACAGTTTTTTATGTTTTCATGGTTTTCTAGGGCTTTATTAGGATTTTTATGGGTTTTAAGGGTTTTTAGGGTTTTTAGGGGTTTTAAAGATTTTGAGGGGTTTTAGGGTTTTTTTTGGATTTTAGGATTTTGTAACGTTTTTTAGGGTTTATAAGGTTTTTTAGATTTTTTAAAGTCTTTAGAGGTTTTAAGGATTTGTAGAGTTTTTAGTAGTTTTAGGGTTTTATGGGTTTTTAGGGGTCTTTGTGGTTTTAAGTGTCTTTTCAGGCTTTTTATGTTATTTTTACATTTTTAGGGTTTTTTAGGGGGGGGGGGGGGGTTAGTATTCTTATGGTTTTTAGGGGTTTTAGGGATTTTGAGGTTTTAGTGTTTTCTGGGGTTATAGGGGTTTTCAGGGTTTCAGGTTCTTTTGGGTTTTTAGGGTTTTTTTTTACTTTTTTAGGGTTGTTAAGTATTTTAGATTTTTTTAACTTCTTTTGCGGCTTAAAGGGTTTTTAGGGATTTTTAGGGTTTTCATGGGTTTTTAGGGTTTTTTGGGGTCTTTCACATTTTCAAATATTTTTAGGGATTTGTTAGAATTTTTATGGTTTTTTGGGTTTTTATGGGTTTTAGGGTTTTAGTGTTTGGGTTTTTTGGGGGTTTTTTTAATTTTTTGGGGTTTTAAATATTTTTTAGAGTTTTTAAAATTTTTAGGGGTTTTAAAGGTTTTTAGAGTTTTAATTGGGTTTTTAGTGTTTTATGGGTTTTTAAGGTTTTTATAGTTTTTAGGAAATTTTATTTTTTTCAGGCGTTTTTTAGGGTTTTTAGTGTTTTTTACTTTTTTGGGGATTTTTAAGGCTTTTAAGATTTTTATGGTTTTTAGGGTTTTTAATGTTTTTAGGGATTTTGAGTGTTTTTAGGGTTTTTTGGAGTTTTCCAGGGTTTTAGGGTCCTTTGGGGTTTTAGGTTTTGTTTTTGAGTTTTTTGGGTTTTTAAGATTTTTTAGAGATTTGTATCGTTTTTATGGGATTTAAGGGTTTTTAGGGTTTTTAGGGTTTTTAGAGTTTTTAGTGGTTTTAGGGTTTTTAGGGTTTTTAGGGTTTTTTAAGGTTTCTAGGAGTTTTATGGTTTTCAATGGGTTTTGGGGTTTTTTTAAATATTCACAGTTTCTAGGGATTTTTAGGATTTTTATGGTTTTTATGAGTTTTAAGGATTTTGAGGGTTTTAGGGGATCTCAAGGTTTTCTAGGGTTTTTAGTACTTTTAGGTTCTTTTTTGGTTTTTTTGTTTTTTTTGAGTTTTTTTGGGTTTTAAATGTTTTTAAAGTTTTTTAATGTTTTAGGGGTTTCAGGGTTTTTATAGTTTTTGTTGTTTTTAGGGGTTTTTTGGGTTTTTTGTTTTTAAGGTTTTTTTGTTTTTTTTCTGTTTTGGGGGGTTTTAGGTTTTTTTACATTTTCAAGGATTTTTATGGCGCTTTATGTATTTTTGTGTTTTTAGGGATTTTAAGGGTTTTAGGGATTTTAAAGGGTTTTTAGAGTTTTTTTTTTGGGTTTTTAGGGTTTTTATGGGTATTAATGGTCTTTATGGTTTTTAGGTGTTTTATGGTTTTCATGTGGTTTTCAGGGTTTTTAGAGGTTTTACATTTTTAGGGGTTCTTTTAGGATTTTTATGGTTCTTAGGATTTTTAGGGTTTTTAGGGTTTTTTAGTGGTTTTCAGGGTTTTTAGGATCTTTTTGGGATTATATGGGTTTTTACCATTTTTAAGGGTTTTTAGAGTTTTTTAATGATTTTTACTCTTTAAGGGGTTTTAAGGGTTTTTAGAGTTTTTAATGGCTTTTAAGGCTCTTAATGGTTTTATGGGTTTGAAGGTTTTTAGGAGTTTTTATATTTTTCATTGGGTTTTCAAGGTTTAGGTCTTTTTTATTTTTAGGTATTTTTTTTTCTAGAATTTTTATGGTTTTTATGGGTTTTAAGGATTTTGAGGGTTTTTATGGGTTTTGAGGATTTTGAGGGTTTTTATGGTTTTTTAGGGTTTTTAAGAGTATTTTAAGAATTTTGTAGTTTTTTGGAGGGTTTTATGGGTTTTTTGAGATTTTAAGGTTTTTTTGGGTTTTAGTGATTTTTCAAGGTTTTGAGGGTTTTTACGTTTTAGGGATTTTTTAGGATTTTTAGGATTTCTATGGGTTTTAGGGTTTTTTGGTTTTTTATTGATTTTTAGGGGTTTTCAGGGTTTTTAAGGTTTTTTGGGTTTTAGGATCTTTTAAGGGATTAGGTTTTTTGGTTTTTTTTAGAGTTAAGGTTTTTTAGAGTTTTATTAATATTTTTAGGGGTTTAAAGTGTTTTTATAATTTTAAGTGTTTTAGGTTTTTTTATGGGTTTTTTTCTTTTAGGGTTTTTAGTGGTTTTTATGGTTTTCAAGTTATTTGGGGTTTTGGGCTTCTTTTATTTTTTAGGGATTTTTTATAATTTTTACGGTTTTGGTTTTTTAGTTTTTTGAGGTATTTTTAGGGTTTATATAGATTTTTTGGGTTTTAGGGATTTTTTTAGCTTTTGAGGGGGTTTAAGGTTTTTAAGAGTTTTTTAACATTTTTAGGGGGTTTAAGGGTTTTTAAAGTTTTTAGTGGGTTTTTAGGGATTTTATGGGGTTTTTAAAGTTTTTAAAGGTTTTATGGTTTTCAAGGATTTTTAGGGGTTTTAGGGATTTTTATGTTTTCATGGATTTTTAGGGATTTTTTAGAATTTTTATGGTTTTTAGGGGGATTTATGGTTATCATAGGTTTTTCAGGGTTTTTTAATTTTTTTGGTATTTTTAGGGATTTTTTGGATTTTTTGGGTTTTATGGTTTTAGGGCGTATTAGGGATTTTGAGGGTTTTTAAGGGGTTTTAGGGTTTTTTTTATTATTTTTAGGGGTTTTCATGATTTTTAAGGTCTTTTGGGTTTTTAGGATTTTTTTAGTTTTTAATTGTTTTTAAGGTTCTTTAGTGTTTTTTAATGTTTTTAGGGGTTTAAGGGTTTTAGAGTTTTTAGTGGTTTAGGGTTTTTATGGGTTTTTATGTTTTATAGAGGTTTTATGGTTTTCAATGGATTTTCATGGTTTTTATTGTGTTTTGCATTTTTATGGATTTTTAGGGCTTTTTTGTATTCTAATGGTTTTTAGGGTTTTTAAAGTTTTTAGGTATTTTGAGCAGTTTTATGGTTTTTAATGGTTTTTTGTTTTTTTAGGGGTTTTCAGGGTTTTTAGTTTCTTTTTGGGTTTTTTTGAGTTTTTAGCGATTTTAAGGGGTTTTAGAGATTTTTAACATTTTAAAACATTTTTCAGGGTTTTAAGAGCTTTTAGAGTTTTTAGTGGGTTTTTTGGTGTTTTATTGGTTTTTAGGGATTTTTAAGTCTTTTAGGGGTTTCTATGGTTTTAGGGGGTTTTCAGGGTTTTTAGGATTTTTTTACATTTTCGAGGAAATTTTAGGTTTTTTTAGGATTTTATGGTTTTTAGGGTATTTAGGTTTTGTGTTTTGGGGAGTTTTCAGGGTCTTTTGGAATTTGTTTTATTTTTTTGGGTTTATCAAGGTTTTTTTAGATTTTTTAACTTTTTTAAGGGTTTTTAGAGTTTTTAGTGGTTTTTAGGGTTTTTTTCAGTTTTTTTGGTTTTTAAATTTTATAGGGGTTTTATGGTTTTTAGGGGATTTTAAGGGTTTTATGGTTTTTTTACATTTTAGGGATTTTTAGGGATGTTTTTTATTTGTATGGATTTTATAGTTTTTTAGGGTTTTTAGGGATTTTCATGATTTTCAGGGTTTTTAGGTTTCTTAGGTTCTTTTGGGGTTTTTATAGTGTTTCTTAGTTTTTTTAAGGTATTATGTTTTTTAGTGTTTTTAGTGGGTTTATAGGGAGTTGTTAGGGTTTTATGGTTTTTAAAGGATTTTCTCGAGTTTTTGTGTTTTTTTGTGTTTGTGGATTTTTAAGGATTTTTTAAAATTTATATGGTTTTTAGGGATTTTATGGGTTTTAGATATTTTGAGGGTTTTTAAGGTTCTTTATATATTTTTTGGGTTTTTAGGGTATATCAGGGTTTTAGGGTCTTTTGGGATTTTTGTGGTTTTCTTGATTTTATTAGGGGTTTTAATGTTTTTTAATATTTTTAGGGGTTTTAAGTGTTTTTATATTTTTAGTAGGTTTTTTTGGGTTTTTATGGATTTTTAGTGTTTTATGGTTTTTATAGATTTTATGGTTTTGGGGGGGTTTTCATCATTTTTAAGGTTTTTTATTTTTTTATGGATTTTTAGGGATTTAAGGATTTTAATGGTTTTTAGGGTTTTTTAGGTTTTTGAGGATTTTGAGGGATTTTAGTGTTTTTAGGGTTTTTTTTTGTTTTTAGGGTTTTCAGGGTTTTTAGCAACATCTTAGATTTTTAGGGTTTTTGAGTTTTTTTGGGTTTTTAAGTTTTTTTTAGAGTTTTTTAACGTTTTAAATGCTTTTAGGCATTTTAAGGTTTTTTAGTGTTTCTATTGGTTTTAAGGGTTTTTAGAGATTTTAGTGGTTTTAAGGTTTTTATGGGTTTTTGGTATTTTTTATAGTTTTAGGGGTTTTATAGTTTTTAATGGTTTTTAGTGTTTTTAGGGTTTTTTACGTTTCCGTGGATTTTTCAGGATTTTTTAGAATTTTTTAGTTTTTTATGGTTTTTACGGATTTTTAGGGGTTTTAAGGAATTTTTAGTGTTTTTTTAGGTTTTTAGGGTATTTTTAGTTTTTTAGGGGTTTCAATATTTTATAGAGTTTTTTATGTTTTTAGGGGTCTTAAGGGGTTTTAGTGTTTTTCGTGGGGTTTTAGGGTTTTTATGGGTTTTTATGGGTTTTATGGTTTTCAAGATCTTTTTCTGGATTTTAAGGTTTTTTATGTCTTCAAGGATTTTTTGTGTTTTTTAAGATTTTTATGGTTTTTAGGGTTTTTAGGGATTTTGAGGGTTTTCGGATTTTTTATGGTATTTTAGTGTTTTTTGGGGTTCTAGGGTTTTTAGGGTCTTTGGGTTTTTCAGTTTTTTTAGTTTTATAGGGTTTTTATGGTTTTCTAGAGTTTTTAATGTTTTTAGGGTTTTTTGGGTTTTTAGGTATTTTAGTGGGGTTTTAGGGTTTTTATGGTTTTAAAGGTTTTTTATGTTTGTTAGGGGTTTTATAGTTTTCAAGGTTTTTAGGGGTTTTAACAGTTTTTATGTTTTTAGGGATTTTTAAGGCTTTTTAGGCTTTTTTTGGTTTTTTTGGTTTTTTTGGTTTTTTGTGATTTTGAGGGTTTTTAGGGGTGTTATGGTTTTTTAGGGGGTTTCAAGGTTTTTAGGGTATTTTTTGGGTTTTTATGGGTTTTTAGATTTTTATAGGGTTTTATGGTTTTTTAGAGTTTTTAGGGTTTTAAGGGGTTTTAGCGTTTTTTGTGGTTTATGTTTTTATGGGTTTTAGGGGTTTTTATAGGTTTCAAGCATTTTTTAGGGTTTTAGGGTTTTTTATGTTTTCTGGGATTTTTTGGTATTTTTTAGGATTTTTAATGGTTTTATGGGTTTTTAGGGGTTTTATAGATTTTTAGGGGTTTTCAAGGTTTTTAGGGTTTTTTAGGATTTTTAGGGATTTTTAGGGATTTTCAGGTCTTTTGGGGTTTAAAGGTATTTTTTATTTTTTAATGCCTTTTAATGGGTTTTTAGAGTATTTTTAGCATTTTTACAATTTAAGTGATTTTAGAGTTATTAGTGTCTTTTTAGGATATTTATGGGGTTTTGGGTTTTTTATATTTTTAGAGGTTTTATGGTTTTCAAGGGATTTGCATGGATTTTAGGGTGTTTTTCATTTTCACGAATTTTTAGGGGTTTTTTAGAATTTTTATGGTTTTTTGGGTTTTTAGGGATTTTGAGGGATTTTAGAGGTTTTAGGGTTTTTTAGGGTTTTGAGAGGTTTTCAGGTTTTAGGGTCTTCTTGCATTTTTGGGGGTTTTATTGAGTTTTTTTAGGGTTGTATGGGTTTTTAGAGTTTTTAACATTTTGAGGGGTTTTAGGAGTTTTAGTGTTTTAGTTATGTTTTAGGATTTTTAGGGGTTTTGTAGTTTTCAAGAGTTTTTCAGGGTTTTTAGGGTTTTTTATGTTTTGAAAGTCTTTCAGGGATTTTTTTTGGATTTTTATAGTTTTAGGGTTTTTAGGGAATTTAGGGGGGTTTAGAGTCTTTTAGAGTCTTTTAGGGTTTTAGGGTTTTTCAGGGGTTTTTTTTGGTATTTTTGGGTATTTAGGGTTTTTATTTATTTTCTTAATGTTTTACTGTTTTTAGAGTCTTTTTAACATTTTTAGGGGTTTTAATTTTTTTAGAATATTTACTGGTTTTAGGGTATTTATTGGGTTTTTAAGGTTTTAAGTGTTTTTTTGGTTTTCAAGGGGTTTTTAGGGTTTTCAGGGTTTTTTGGGTTTTATACATTTTCAGGGATTTTAGGGTTTTTTAGGGTTTATATGGTTTTTAGGTTTTTTAGGGTTTTTATGATTTTAGGGGGTTTTAGGGGTTTTCATGGTTTTTAAGGGGTTTAGGTTTTTTTCGAGTTTTAGGGTCCTTTGGGGTTTTAGGGTTTTTTCATTTTTAATGGGTTTTAAGGGTTTTTAGAGTATTTTAACATTTTTATGACTTTTAGTGGATTTTAGAGTTTTAGTGGATTTTTTTGGGTTTTATGGATTTTAGGGTTTTTAAGGTTTATAGGTATCTTTTAGGGTTTTAGGGATTTTTACAATTTTAGGGATATGTAGGGATTTTTTAGAATTTTTATGGTTTTTTGGGTTTTTTGGGATTTTCAGGGTTTTTTGGGGGGTTTTAGGGTTTTTAGGTTCTTTCTGAGGTTTAGGGTTTTTTCTGTGTTTTTTCGTGTTTTTAGAGTTTTTTTAACATTTTTAACATTTTTTAGCTGTTTTAAGGGTTTTTTGGTTTTCTATGGTTTTTAGGGTAAAGAAGGCGCGGACCAAGCAGAGAGCTTGGTGCCTCAATTTATATAAAAAAAAAAGAAAGGTACAAAACATTACAGGGGGGACTTGTACATTCGGGTGCGGGTAGTGCCCTTCATGTCAGAGTCTACATGAGACGCGCAAAAAGAAGGAGCAATGAATGACCACCGTGAGCAGAATTCTTCAATAGCCATCTTGGAAAGAACATCAGCCACCATATTGACTTCTATGGTTTTTAGGGATTTTTATGTTTTTTAGAGGTTTTCATGGTTTATATGGTTTTTTCCATTTTTAGAGATTTTTAGGGATTTTTAGGATTTTTATAGTTTTTTTGGGTTTTTAGAGTTTTTAGAGATTTTGGGTGTTTTTAGGGTTTTGTAGGGTTCTTAGGGACTTTTGTGTTTTTTGGATTTTTTGAGTATTTTTTTGATTTTTATATTTTTTAACGTTTTTAACACTTTTAGGGGTGTTATTAGAGTTTTTAATGGGTTTTAGGGTTTTTATGAGTTTTTACGTTTTTTAAGGTTTTAAGGTTTTTTATGGTTTTTAGGTGTTTTTCAGGGTCTTTAGGATTTTTATATTTTTAGGGATTTTAGGGATTTTTTTATTTTCATATATTTTAGGGATTTTAATGGTTTTTATGGATTTTTAGAGATTTTTAGGGTTTTGAGGGTCTTTTGAGTTTTTAGGGTTTCTTGTTTTTTAGTGGTTTTAAGGTTTTTTTGTTGTTTTTAAAAAAATTTACATTTTTATTGGTTTTAAGGGGTTTTATAGTTTTTATTAGTTTTTAGGGTTTTATGGGTTTTTAGGGGTTTTGATGGTTTTTATTGGTTTTTAGGGTTTTGGGGTGTTTAAGAGTTTTAGGGGTTTTTTATGTTTTTAGTTATTTTTAGGGCTTTATTTGGATTTTTTATGATTTTTTAGGGTTTTACATATTTTGATGGTATTTTGTGTTTTTCAGGGGTTTTTAGGGCTTTTAGTGGTTT
Source organism: Viscum album (assembly GCA_963277665.1). Taxonomy (NCBI): domain Eukaryota; kingdom Viridiplantae; phylum Streptophyta; class Magnoliopsida; order Santalales; family Viscaceae; genus Viscum; species Viscum album. Next base: position 1,886,282,748 of record OY728141.1, on the reverse strand, counting down.
TGGGTTTTTGGAGCTTTTTTGGGTTTATAGTTTTTGTTAAGGTTTTTTAAACTTTTTTTTAACATTTTTAGGGGATTTGAGGGTTTGTATAGTTTTTAGTGGTTTTTTGGGGTTTTCAGGTTTTTTAGGGTATTTTAAGGTTTTCATGGTTTTCATGGGTTTTTAGGGTTTTTATGGTTTGTTAGGTTTTTAGTGATTTTTATTTCTTTTTTATAAATTTTATGGTTTCTTATGGTTCTTAGTGATTTTGCGAGTTTTTAGGGATTTTTAGGGGGGTTTAGGGTTTCTCAGGGTTTTAGTGTCTTTTTTGAGTTTTACGGGTTTTTATGGGATTTTAGAGTTTTTAACGTTTTTAGGGGTTTAATGTAGTTTTAGTGTTTTTTGTGGTTTTTTAGGGGTTTTATTATATTTTAATGTTTTTAGGGGATTTTATGGTTTTCAAAGTCTTTTCAAAATTTTTAGGGTTTTTTATGTTTTTAGGGATTTTTAGGTCTTTTAGGTTTATTATTTATTTTAGGGTTTTTAGGGATTTTGAGGGGATTTAGGGGTTTTTAGGTTTTTTGTGTCTTTTTTGGTTTTCAAGGGTTTTATGGTCTTTTGGGGTTTTAGGATTTTTTTAGTTATTAGGCTTTTTATAGTTTTTGTAGTTTTTTAATGTTTTAGCAGTTTTTAGGGTTTTTAGAGTTTTTATTAGGTTTTCTGTTTTTTTTGGGGGGTTTTCAAGGTTTTTTTTTTCATTTTCATTGATTTTTTGGGCTTTTTACATTTTTTTGGATTTTAGGGTTTTTAGTGTTTTTTGAGGTTTTCAGGATTTTTCTGTGTTTTAAGGGGTTTTCAGGGTCTTTTGGGTCTTTTGGGATTTTAAGGGTTTTTTTTATTTTTAGGGGTTTTAAGTAGTTTTAGAGTTTTTTTAACAATATTAACATCTTTAGGGGTTTAATGGGTTTTTAGTGGGGTTTTAGGGTTTCTTACGTGTTTAGGGAATTTTTGGGCTTTTTTAGGATTTTTATGGGTTTTAGGGTCTTTCAGGTTTTTAGGGATTTTGGGGGGTTTTATGGATTTTCATGATTTTTAATAGTTTTAAGGTGTTTTTAGGGTTTTTATGGTCATTTTTTGTTTTAAGATTTTTTTGATTTTTTATCCTTTTTAGGGTTTTTAGAGCTTTTTAATGTTTTTAACATTTTTATGGTTTATGAGGATTTTTAGAGTTTTTAATAGGTTTTTAGAAATTTTATGGGTTTTAGGATTTTTTAAGTATTTTAGGTGGTTTTATTGTTTTAGTGGTTTTTAGGTTTTTTAGGTTTATAGGGATTTTTTGGGATTTTTTAGTAATTTTATACTTTTTAGCATTTTTAGAGATTTTGAAGGTTTCTAAGGGCTTTCGAGGTTTTTTAGGTTTTAGGAGTTTTAGGGTCTCTTTGGCTTTTATGATTTTTTGTAGTTTTCAACATTTTTTAACTTTTTAAGGTTATTTTCATTTTTAGGGGGTTTTAGAGATTTTAGTGGTTTTTATTGGTTTTTATGGTTTTTAGGGATTTTAGGGTTTTTTACATTTTCGAGGATTTTTAGGAATTTTTAAGGATTTTTATGGTTTTTTTGGGTTTTCTCAATTTTAGGGTTTTGAGGGTTGTTAGGGTTTTGAGGGTTATTAGGGTTTTTAGGGTTTTTTTATGGTTTTTCAGGGTTTTAGGGTATTTTGGGTTTTTATATTTTTTTAGTTTTTTTGTTTTTAATGGTATTTTGATGTTTTTAGTACGTTTTAGGATTTTTTTGGGTTTTTGTGGTTTTTAGGGTTTCTATGGGTTTTTCAGGGTTTTAGGATTATTTTAATTTTTTAGGTATTTTAGGGATTTTTAGGATTTTATAGTTTTTAGTTATTTTTTATTATCTTTAGGGATTTTCAGGGTTTTTTGGGTTTTCACTATTTTTAGTGGATTTAGGGTTTTAGGGTCTTTTGTGTATTTGGGGTTTTTAGAGTTTTTAGGGTTTTCAGGGATTTTTTATATTTTTTAAAGTTTTTAGGATTTTAAATGTTTTAGAGTTTTTAGTGGGTTTTTAAGGTTTTTATTGTTTTTAGGGTTTTTATGGGATTTAGGTGTTTTATGGTTTTCAATGATTTTTGGGGGGTTTAGGTGTTTTTATGTTTTTAGGGATTTTTAGGGATTTTTTAGCTTTTTATTATTTTAGGTATTTTTAGGGTTCTTATGCATTTTTAAAGGTTCTAGTTGCTTTCATTATTTTTTAGGGGTATTAAGGGGTTTTAAGGGTCTTTAGTGTCTTTTTTTTGTATTTAGGGTTTTAAGGTTTTTTGAGTTTTTTAACTTTTTTCGGAGTTTAAAGGGTTTCTAGAGTATTTAGAGGCTTTTAGGGTTTTTATGGGTTTTTAAGTTTTTTATGTTTTTAGGGGTTTTTAGTGGTTTTTATGGTTTTCAGGGGTTTTTCATGTATTTTAGGATTTTTTACATTTTTAAGGATTTTTTGGGCTTTTTTAGGATTTTTATGGCCTTTAGAGTTTTTTAGTATTTTTTGATATTTTGAAGGTTTTTAGGGGATTTCTAGGTATTGTATTGTTTTTAGTGTTTTTTTATGGTTTTTAGGATTTTTTGTGTTTTTAGGGGTTTTTGAGTTTTTTTGGGGTTTTATGGTTTTTTAGAGTTTTTAACATTTTTAAGGGTTTTAAGGGTTTTTAGAGTTTTTAGTGGGTTTTAGGGTTTTTATGGGGTTTAGGGGTTTTAAGGTCATTAGGGGTTTTATGGTTTTTAGGGGTTTTTCATGGGTTTTAGGGGTTTTATGTTTTCAGATATTTTTGTAACTTTTTAGGAGTTTTTTGGTTTTTAAGTGTTTTTTGGGTTTCAAGATATTTTGGGGCTTTTTAGTTTTTTTAGAGTTTTTAGAGTTTTCGGGGTTTTATGGTTTTTTAGAAAGTTTTTCCGTTTTTAGGGGTTTTTTGAGTTTTTTATGGCTTTAAAGGGGTTTTAGATTTTTTACCGTTTTTAGGGGTTTAAAGGTTTTTTAGAGTTTTTAGTGGCTTTTGAGGGTATTATGGATTTTTGGGTTTTGGGTTTTTTATAGTTTTCATGGTTTTTCAGGTGTTTTTACATTTTTAGGGATTTTTGTGGCTTTTTAGTATTTTTATGCTTTTTTGGGTTTTTAGGGATTTTTAGGGGTTTGAGGGTTTTTAGGGTTCTTTAGGTTTTTAGGGGTTTTTAGGGGTTTTAGGGTTTTTAGGTTCCTTTTGGGGTTTTAGTGTTTTTCTAAGTTTTTTAGGGTTTTGAGGTTTTCAAGGTTTTTTAACGTCTTTATGGGTTTTGAGGGTTTTTAGAGTTTTAGTGGTTTTAGGGGTTCTATGGGTTGTTACGTTTTTAGGGGGTTTTATGGTTTTTAGAGGTCTTTCAGGGTTTTTAGGGCTTCTTTACATTTTCAGATATTTTTAGGGATTTTGAGTATTTTTATGGTTTTTGGGATTTTTGGGTTTTTTGGGGTTTTTTTGGTTTTTTTGAGTTTTTAGGGGTTTATGGTTTTTTAGAGTTTTTAACATTTTTAAGGGTTTAAAGGGTTTTTATAGTTTTTTTGAGTTTTAGGATTTTTATTGGTTTTTAGGTTCTATTAAGGTTTGTAGGATTTTTTTTGGGTTTTTTGGGTTTTTTTATGTTTTCAGTTATTTTTAGTGTTTTTAGGGATTTTGTGGGGTTTTATGCTTTTTTAGGGTTATTTACAGTTTTTAGGTTTTTAGGGTTTTTAGGTTTTTAGGGATTTTAAGTTTTTGGTGTTTTTAGTGGGTTTTAGGGGTTTTTACGGTTTTCATGGGTTTTAAGGGTTTTTTTGGGTCTTTCACATTTTCAAGTCTTTTTAGGGGAAAAGAAGATTCAAGGTTCGAGCTATTCCCAGCCCCCCCCCCCCCCCCAAATTTATTAGCAAGGAAAAAGAGACACAACAGACAGGGGAGGGGAGGGGTCAAACGACCCACAACCGAAAACCCCTTACAACTCACGCAAAAAAAGAAAATCAAAAAGGAAAAACAGAAAAGGAAAAAACACACACAACCAAGCAACCACCTCCATCATCCAGCATCAACCATCATCCAGCAGCTCACAGCTCACCAACGACCAGCGTCCAAACTCAAAAAAACCAGCATCCAGCACCTTCCAGCCAAACAAAAACTAGCAACCAGCAACAACCAACAACAGCAAAACACCAGCCTCCACAATAGCTAGCATCTCAATGCCATTCAGATCCACAGCCAACAACACAGAACCAATGACATAAAACATAAAACACCACCATTTTCCAGCACACCTATTTCCAGAACCACCGCCAGTAGAAGAAAGAACAAGAAAATCGTCACATCTCAGCCATAAAACAGCCATCATTCCATCAAGTCACACCCAGCAACAAAACCAATGGAAATAAATAACCAGTAGGCAAGAGAAGGACCATTCCACAGCAGAACCAGACAACCGCATGCAATACCACATGATAATCTAGAAATCATGTCTTGCAACAAGCTCATGATCCAGCAGCAACATCACCACAGCAGCCAATAAGAACACATGGAACACCTCCAAAGACCAACATAGCATCCAACAAGCAGCAGAAATCCAGAAGCTCAACAACAGTATGAAAAGAAGTGAGTTGAAAATGAACCTGTATCTTTGCATCAGAGGTGAAAAACCAGACACCAAGCCACCAAGTCCCTCCTATCATCTGCCAGGGACCGCCGCCGAGCCATAAAAACCATAGCAACCACCACAGACCTCCCAAGCACAGATTTGGGGGGGCCACAGGATCAACGGTAAGGAAGGGCCAGACACAAACCTTTCCTCCCCGATCGAGGACCTCCACTATCAGATCTGCAGGTCTTGAGACCCTAGAAGCAGATTCCAGATCTGTCACGCACGCACCACATCGCATCTGAGAAGAAAGCCCAGGGAAGACCTGAAGACTAAGCTGTCGCTACACCTTTCCAAGCGAATGAATCCCTCGACCTTGTTGACCCATCTGCAGACGCTTCAGATCTGAAGAATCGACCCCGATCCGCAGCTGCAACTCATCGCAAATCCAGGAACGACGCCGTCGCACCAATCTAAAGTCGTTGCAAAACCAGGAAAACCACTGCAAAAACAGATCTGGAGCCAGGGTTGACTTCACCGTCGACTTAGAAACCCTCCGTGTTTTTTGGGTTTTTAGGGGTTTTAGGGTTTTAGGGTTGGGGTTTTTTGGGGTTTTTTGGGGTTTTTTTTAATTTTTTTTGGGTTTTAAATATTTTTTAGAGTTTTTAACATTTTTAGGGGGTTTAAGGGTTTTTAGAGTTTTAAGTGGGGTTTTAGTGTTTTATGGGTTTTTAAGGTTTTATAGTTTTTAGGGAATTTTATTTTTTTCAGGTGTTTTTTAGGGTTTTTAGTGTTTTTTACTTTTTTGTGGATTTTTAGGGTTTTTAAGGATTTTTATGATTTTTAGGGTTTTTAATGTTTTTAGGGATTTTGAGCGTTTTTAGGGGTTTTTGGAGTTTTCCAGGGTTTTAGGGTCCTTTGTGTTTTTAGGTTTTGTTTTTGAGTTTTTAGGGTTTTTAAGATTTTTTAGAGTTTTTTATCATTTTTATGGGTTTTAAGGGTTTTTAGGGTTTTTAGGGTTTTTAGAGTTTTTAGTGGTTTTAGGGTTTTATGGGTTTTTAGGGGTTTTTAAGGTTTCTAGGTGTTTTTATGGTTTTCAATGGGTTTTGGGGGTTTCTTAAATTTTCACGGTTTCTATGGATTTTTAGGATTTTTATGGTTTTTAGGAGTTTTAAGGATTTTGAGGGTTTTAGGGGATATCAAGGTTTTTTAGGGTTTTTAGTGATTTTAGGTTCTTTTTTGGTTTTTTGGGTTTTTTTGAGTTTTTTAGGGTTTTAAATGTTTTTAGAGTTTTTTAATGTTGTAGGGGTTTCAGGGTTTTTATAATTTTTGTTGCTTTTAGGGGTTTTTTGGGTTTTTTTGTTTTTAAGGTTTTTTTTTGTTTTTTTCTGTTTTTGGGGGTTTTAGGTTTTTTTACATTTTCAAGGATTTTAATGGAACTTTATGTATTTTTGTGTTTTTAGGGATTTTAAAGGGTTTTTAGAGTTTTTTTGGGTTTTTAGAGTTTTTATGGGTTTTTAGAGGTTTTACATTTTTTGGGGTTCTTTTAGGATTTTTATGGTTTTTAGGATTTTTAGGGTTTTTAGGGGTTTTTAGTGGTTTCAGGGTTTTTAGAATCTTTTTGGGATTATATGGGTTTTTTGGGTTTTTACCATTTTTAAGGGTTTTTAGAGTTTTTTAATGTTTTTTTACATTTTTAGGGGTTTTAAGGGTTTTTAGAGTTTTTAATGGATTTTAAGGCTCTTAATGGTTTTATGGGTTTGAAGGTTTTTAGGGGTTTTTATATTTTTCATTGGTTTTTCAAGGTCTAGGTCTTTTATGTTTTTTGGTATTTTTTTTGGGGTTTTTTAGAATTTTTATATTTTTAATGGTTTTTAATGATTTTGAGGATTTTTATGGGTTTTTAGGGTTTTTAAGAGTATTTTAAGAATTTTTTGGTTTTTTGGGGGTTTTTTGGGTTTTTTTGGGATTTTTAAGGTTTTTTTTGGGTTTTACGAATTTTTCAAGGTTTTTAGGGTTTTTACATTTTTAGGGATTTTTTAGGATTTTTAGGATTTCTATGCATTTTGGGGTTTTTTGGGTTTTTATTGATTTTTAGGGGTTTTCTGGGTTTTTAGGGTTTTTATGGTTTTTTGGGTTTTAGGATCTTTTAAGGGTTTAGGTTTTTTTGATTTTTTAGAGTTAACGTTTTTTAGAGTATTATTAACATTTTTAGGGGTTTAAAGTGTTTATATTTTTTAGTGTTTTTAGGGTTTTTATGGGTTTTTTTCTTTTAGGGTTTTAGTGGTTTTTATGGTTTTCAGGTTATTTGGGTTTTTGGGCTTCTTTAATTTTTTTAGGGATTTTTTTATGATTTTTACGGTTTTGGTTTTTTAGTTTTTTGAGGTATTTTTAGGTTTTACATGGACCTTTTGGGTTTTATGGATTTTTTGAGCTTTTCGGGGGTTTTAAGGTTTTTAAAAGTTTTTTAACATTTTTAGGGGGTTTAAGGGTTTTTAATGATTTTAGTGGGTTTTTATGGATTTTATGGGGGTTTTAAAGTTTTTAAAGGTAATATGGTTTTCACGGATTTTTTTAGGGTTTTTAGGGGTTTTTATGTTTTCATGGATTTTTTGGGATTTTTTAGGGTTTTGTTATGGTTTTAGGGGGTATTAGTGATTTTGAGGGTTTTTTGGGGGTTTTAGGGGTTTTTTTATTATTTTAAGGGGTTTTCATGATTTTTAAGGTCTTTTGGGTTTTTAGGATTGTTTTAGTTTTTAAGTGTTTTAAAGGTTCTTTAGTGTTTTTTAATGTTTTTAGGGGTTTAAGGGTTTTAGAGTTTTTTGTGGTTTAGGGTTTTGATGGGTTTTTATGTCTTATAGTGGTTTTATAGTTTTCAATGGATTTTCATGGTTTTTATTGTTTTTTTCATTTTTATGGATTTTTAGGGATTTTTTTTGTATTTAATGGTTTATAGGGTTTTTCAAGTTTTTAGGTATTTTGAGCAGTTTTTTTACATTTTTATGGATTTTTAGGGATTTTTTTGTATTTTAATGGTTTATAGGGTTTTTAAAGTTTTTAGGTATTTTGAGCGGTTTTATGGTTTTTAATGGTTTTTTGGTTTTTTAGGGTTTTTTAGGGTTTTTAAGTTCGTTTTTTTTTTTGAGTTTTTAGGGATTTTAAGGGTTTTTAGCGATTTTTAATGTTTTAAACTTTTTTCGTGGTTTTAAGAGTTTTTAGAGTTTTTAGTGAGGTTTTAGGTGTTTTATTGGTTTTCAGGGATTTTTAAGTCTTTTAGGGGTTTCTATGGTTTTTAGGGAGTTTTCAGGGTTTTTAGGATTTTTTTTACATTTTTGAGGATATTTAAGGATTTTTTAGGATTTTATGGTTTTTAGGGTATTTAGGTTTTTTTGGGATTATGAGTGTTTTGGGGGGGTTTCGAGGTATTTTGGTATTTTTTTTTATTTTTTTGGGTTTATCATGGTTTTTTTTATATTTTTTTAACTTTTTTAAGGGTTTTAGAGTTTTTAGTGGGTTTTAGGGGTTTTTTTGGGTTTTAGGGGATTTTAAGGTTTTTTATGGTTTTTTTACATTTTTAGGGAATTTTAGGGATTTTTTATATTTGTATGTTTTGAGAGTTTTTTTTAGGGTTTTTAGGTTTCTTAGGTTCTTTTGGGGTTTTTACAGTGTTTTTTAGTTTTTTAAGGTTTTAAGTTTTTTAGAGTTTTTTAACGTTTCTGTGGGTTTAAAGGGTTTTTATATTTTTTTGGTTTTTCAGGTTTTTATGGGTTTTAAGGGTTTAAAAAATTTTTTATGGTCTTTATTGTTTTTAGGGTTTTTTTGGTTTTTTTAGTTTCTAAAGGATGGTAAGCTTTTTTAGAATTTTTTAATTTTCTTAGCGGTTTAAAGTGTTTTTAGAGTTTTTCGTGGGTGTTTATGGGTTTCAAGGGTTTTTTCAGGTTTTCATAGGTTTTTATGGTTTTCAGGATTTTACGGATTTTTTATATTTTCCGTGATTTTTATGGTTTTAATGGTTTTTTGGGATTTTGAGGGTTTTAAGGGGTTTTCAAGGTTTTTAGGATTTTATGGTCTTTTGGGATTTTAGGGTTTTTATGTGTTTTTTTTGGGATTTTATGGTTCTTATGAGTTTTTATGGTTTTTAGGGGTTTTTTAGGGTTTTTTGGGTATTTAATGTTTTTTATGTTTTCAAAGATTTTTAGGGTTTTTTAGGATTTTTATGGTTTTTAGGGTTTTTATGTTTTTTATGGTTTTTAGGGATTTTGGGTGTTTTAGGTGTTTTTAGGTTTTTTAGTTTTTTTAAGTTTTTAGGATTTTATGTTATTTTATGTTTTTTTGGCCTTTTAGGGTTTTGGCCATTTTTTATTTTTTAGTGTTTTTAGGTTTTTAGAGTTTTTAATGTTTTAGGTGTTTTAGGGTTTTTAGAGTTTTAGTATTTTTTATTATTTTATGGGTTTTCATGGTTTTTTAAGATTTTTAGGGGGTTTTATGAATTTCTGTTATTTTTAAGGTTTTTAGTGTTTTTTACATTTTCTAGGATTTTTAAGGAGTTTTTAGGATTTTTATGGTTTTTAGGGTTTTTAAGGATTTTAGGGATTTTGAGGGTTTTTTTGGTTTTTGCGGGGTTTTCGGGTTTTTCACGGTTTTTAGGGTCTTTTGGGTTTTTATGGGTTTTTTGAGTTTTATCGGGTTTTAAGGGTTTTTTGGTTTTCTATGGTTTTTAGGGGTTTTTATGTTTTTCAGAGGTTTTTAGGGTTTCTATGGTTTTTTACATTTTTAGAGATTTATTGGGATTTTTAGGATTTTTATAGTTTTTTTTTGGGTTTTTAGGGTTTTTAGAGATTTTGAGTGTTTTTAGGGTTTTTCAAGGTTTTAGGGTTTTTTAGGGTTCTTAGGGACTTTTTTGTTTTTAGGATTTTTTTGAGTATTTTTTGGGTTTTTATATTTTTTAACGTTTTTAACACTTCCAGGGGTTTCATTAGAGTTTCTAATGGTTTTTAGGGTTTTTATTAGTTTTTACGTTTTTTAAGGTTTTAAGGATTTTTATGGTTTTTAGGTGTTTTTTAGGGTCTTTAGGGTTTCAACATTTTTAGGGATTTTAGGGATTTTTAGTATTTTCATGGGTTTTAGGAATTTTAATGGTTTTTATGGATTTTTAGAGATTTTTAGGGTTTGGAGGGTCTTTCGAGTTTTTAGGGTTTCTTGAGTTTTTAGGGGTTTTAAGGTTTTTTCGGTGTTTTTAAATTTTTTTACATTTTTAGGGGTTTTAAGGGATTTTAGAGTTTTTATTAGTTTTTAGGGTTTTTGGGGGTTTTTAGGGTTTTTTAAGGTTTTTGGATCTTTTTGGGTTTTTAGGTTTTCTTAAGGATTTTTAGACCTTTTTTAACATTTTTAGGGGATTTTGAGGGTTTTTAGAGTTTTTAGAGGTTTTTTGGGGTTTTAAGGTTTTTTTAGGGTATTTTAAGGTTTTCATGGTTTTCATGGATTTTTAGGATTTTTATGGTTTGTTAGGTTTTTAGTGATTTTTAGTTCTTTTTTATAAATTTTATGGTTTTTAGGGTTTCTTATGGTTCTTAGTGATTTTGAGAGTTTTTAGGGATTTTTAAGGGGTTTGAGGGGGTTTAGGGTTTTAGTGTCTTTTTTGAGTTTTTCAAGTTTTTATGGGTTTTTAGAGTTTTTAACGTTTTTAGGGGTTTAAAGTAGTTTTAGTGTTTTTTGTGGTTTTTTAGGGGTTTTGTTATATTTTAATGTTTTTAGGGGATTTTATGGTTTTCAAAGTCTTTTCAAATTTTTTAGGGTTTTTTATGTTTTTAGGGATTTTTAGGTCTTTTTAGGTTCATTATTTATTTTAGGGTTTTTAGGGATTTTGAGGGGTTTTAGGGGTTTTTAGGTTTTTTGTGTCTTTTTTGGTTTTCAAGGTTTTAGGGTCTTTTGGGGTTTTAGGGTCTTTTGGGGTTTTTTGGATTTTTTTGAGTATTTTTTGGGTTTTTATTTTTTTAACGTTTTTAACACTTTTAGTGGTGTTATTAGAGTTTTTGATGGGTTTTTAGGGTTTTTATGAGTTTTTACGTTTTTTAAGGTTTTAAGTTTTTTTATGGTTTTTAGGTGTTTTTCAGCGTGTTTAGGGTTTTTATATTTTTAGGGATTTCAGTGATTTTTTTTATTTTCATGGGTTTTAAGGATTTTAATGGTTTTTATGGATTTTTAGAGATTTTTAGGGTTTTGAGGGTCTTTTGAGTTTTTAGGGTTTCTTGATTTTTAGGGGCTTTAAAGTTTTTTTGGTGTTTTTAATTTTTTTTACATTTTTAGGGGTTTTAAGGGATTTTAGAGTTTTTATTAGTTTTTAGGGTTTTATTTGATTTTAGGGGTTTTTATGGTTTTTATGGGTTTTTAGGGTTTTGGGGTGTTTAAGGGTTTTAGGGGTTTTTTATGTTTTTAGTAATTTTTAGGGATTTATTTGGATTTTTATGATTTTTTAGGGTTTTACATATTTTGAGGGTATTTTGTATTTTTCAGGGGGTTTTTGGGTTTTTAGGGGTTTTTGGGTTTTTGGAGCTTTTTTCGGTTTTTAAGGTTTTTTAGGGTATTTTAAGGTTTTCATGGTTTTCATGGGTTTTTAGGGTTTTTATGGTTCGTTAAGTTTTTAGTGATTTTTAGTTCTTTTTTATAAATTATATGGTTTTTAGGGTTTCTTATGGTTCTTAGTGATTTTGCGAGTTTTTAGGGATTTTTAGGGGGTTTTAGGGTTTTTCAGGGTTTTAGTGTCTTTGTTGAGTTTTTCGGGTTTTTATGGGTTTTTAGAGTTTCTAACATTTTTAGGGGTTTAAAGTAGTTTTAGTGTTTTTTGTGGGTTTTAGGGGTTTTAATATATTTTAATGTTTTTAGGGGATTTTATGGTTTTTAAAGTCTTTTAAAAAAATTTAGGGTTTTTTATGTTTTTAAGGATTTTTAGGACTTTTTAGGTTTATTATTTATTTTAGGGTTTTTAGGGATTTTGAGGGGTTTTAGGGGGTTTTATGTTTTTTGTGTCTTTTTTGGTTTTTAAGGGTTTTAGGGTCTTTTGGGGTTTTAGGGTTTTTTGGTTATTAGGATTTTAAAGTTTTTATAGTTTTTTAATGTTTTTAGCAGTTTTCAGGGTTTTTAGAGTTTTTATTAGTTTTCTGGTTTTTTGGGGGTTTTCAAGGTTTTTTTTGTTTTCATTGATTTTTTGGGCTTTTTTACATTTTTTTGGGTTTTAGAGTTTTTAGTGTTTTTTAAGGTTTTCAGGATTTTTTTTTGTGTTTTAAGGGGTTTTCAGGGTTTTTGGGTCTTTCGGGGTTTTAAGGGTTTTTTTTATTTTTAGGGCTTTTAAGCATTTTTAGAGTTTTTTTAACAATATTAACATCTTTAGTGGTTTAATGGGTTTTTAGTGGGGTTTTAGGGTTTTTTACGTGTTCAGGGAATTTTTGGGTTTTTTAGGATTTTTATGGGTTTTAGGGTCTTTCAGGTTTTTAGGGATTTTGGGGGTTTTATGGATTTTCAAGGTTTTTAAGAGTTTTAAGGTGTTTTTAGGGTTTTTATGGTCTTTTTTGGTTTTAAGATTTTTTTGATTTTTTATCCTTTTTAGGGTTTTTAGAGCTTTTTAATGTTTTTAACATTTTTCTGGGTTATAAGGGTTTTTAGAGTTTTTAATAGGTTTTTAGAAAATTTATGGGTTTTAGGATTTTTTAAGTATTTTAAGGGGTTTTATTGTTTTAGTGGTTTTTAGGGTTTTTAGGTTTATAGGGATTTTTCGGGATTTTTTAGTAATTCTATGCTTTTTAGCGTTTTTAGGGATTTTGAGGGTTTCTAAGGGTTTTCGAGGTTTTTTAGGTTTTTAGGGGTTTTAGGGTCTTTTTTGCTTTTATGGTTTTTTATAGTTTTCAACATTTTTTAACTTTTTAAGGGTATTTTCATTTTTAGGGTGTTTTAGAGATTTTAATGGTTTTTATCGGTTTTTATGGTTTTTAGGGATTTTAGGATTTTTTAAATTTTTGAGGATTTTTAGGAATTTTTAAGGATTTTTATGGTTTTTTTTGGGTTTTCTCAGTTTTAGGGTTTTGAGGGTTGTTAGGGTTTTGAGGGTTGTTAGGGTTTTTATGGTTTTTCAGGGTTTTTAGGGTATTTTGGGATTTTATATTTTTTTTAGTTTTTTTGTTTTTAATGGTATTTTGGGGTTTTTAGTACGTTTTAGGATTTTTATGGGTTTTTGTGGTTTTTAGGGGTTTTAGGGGTTTTTCAGGGTTTTAGGATTATTTTAAAATTTCAGGTATTTTAGGGATTTTTAGGTTTTTTATAGTTTTTAGTCATTTTTTATTATCTTTAGGGTTTTTGAGGGGTTTTTGGGTTTTCACTATTTTTAGTGGATTTAGGGTTTTAGGGTCTTTTGGGTATTTGGGGTTTTTAGAGTTTTTAGGGTTTTCAGGGGTTTTTTATAGTTTTTAAAGTTTTTAGGATTTTAAATGTTTTAGAGTTTTTAGTGGGTTTTTATGGTTTTTATTGTTTTTAGGGTTTTTATGGGATTTAGGGGTTTTATGGTTTTCAATGATTTTCGGGGGGTTTAGGTGTTTTTATGTTTTTAGGGATTTTTAGGGATTTTTTAGCTTTTTATTATTTTAGGTATTTTTGGGATTCTTATGCATTTTTAGGGGTTCTAGTTTCTTTCATCATTTTTAGGGGTATTTTGGGGTTTTAAGGGTCTTTAGGGTCTTTTTTTTGTATATAGGGTTTTTAAGGTTTTTTGAGTTTTTTTTAACTTTTTTCAGAGTTTAAAGGAGTTTTAGAGTTTTTAAAGGCTTTTAGGGTTTTTATGGGTTTTTATGTTTTTTATGGTTTTTAGGGGTTTTTAGGGGTTTTATGGTTTTAAGGGGTTTTTCATGTATTTTAGGATTTTTTACATTTTTAAGGATTTTTTGGGCATTTTTAGGATTTTTATGGCTTTTAGAGTTTTTTAGTATTTTTAGGGATTTTGAAGGTTTTTAGGGGATTTCTAGGTATTGTATTGTTTTTAGTGTTTTTTATGGGTTTTAGGATTTTTTTGGTTTTTAGGTGTTTTTGAGTTTTTTTGGGTTTTTATAGTTTTTTAGAGTTTTTAACATTTTTAAGGGTTTTAAGGGTTTTAAGGGTTTTTAGAGTTTTTCGTGGGTTTAAGGGTTTTTATGGGGTTTAGGGGTTTTAAGGTCATCAGGGGTTTAATGGTTCTTAAGGGTTTTTCATGGGTTTTAGGGGTTTTATGTTTTTAGGGATTTTTGTAAATTTTTTGGAATTTTTTGGTTTTTAGGTGTTTTTTGGGTTTCAAAATATTTTGGGGTTTTTTAGGTTTTTTTAGAGTTTTTAGGGTTTTTCAGGTTTTTTATGGAGTTTTTGGGTTTTTAGGGTTTTTTTTGAGTTTTTATGGCTTTAAAGGGGTTTTAGATTTTTTAACGTTTTTAGGGGTTTAAAGGATTTTTAGAGTTTTTAGTGGCTTTTGATGGTATTATGGGTTTTTGGGTTTTTTATAGTTTTCATGGGTTTTCAGGGGTTTTAGGGTTTTTTAAATTTTAGGGATTTTTGTGGTTGTTTAGTATTTTTATGCTTTTAAGGGTTTTTAAGGATTTTTAGGGGTTTGTGGGTTTTTAGGGTTCTTTATGTTTTTAGGGGTTTTTAAGGTTTTTAGGGTTTTTAGGGTTTTTAGGGTTTTTAGGTTTGTTTTGGGGTTTTAGGGTTTTTTGAGTTTTTTTAGGGTTTTTAGGTTTTCAAGGTTTTTTAATGTTTTTATGGATTTTGAGGGTTTTTAGAGTTTTAGGGGTTTTAGGGGTTCTATGGGTTTTTAAGTTTTTTAGGGGATTTTATGGTTTTCAGAGGCTTTTTAGGGTTTTTAGGGATTTTTTAAATTTTCAGATATTTTTAGGGATTTTGAGTATTTTTATGGTTTTTAGGGATTTTTTTGGGTTTTTAGGGGTTTTTAGGGTTTTTTTGGGTTTTTTAGAGTTTTTAGGGGTTTTATGGTTTTTTAGAGTTTTTAACATTTTTAAGGATTTAAAGGGTTTTTATTGTTTTTTTTTAGTCTTAGGCTTTTTATTGGTTTTTAGGTTCTATTAAGGTTTGTAGGATTTTTTTTGGTTTTTTGGGTTTTTTTAGGTTTTTTATTATTCTTAGTGTTTTTAGGGATTTTGTGGGGTTTTAGGCTTTTTTAGGGTTATATAGGGTTTTTAGGTTTTTAGGGTTTTTAGGTTTTTAGGGTTTTTAAATTTTTAGTGTCTTTAGTGGTTTTTAGGGGTTTTTACAATTTTCATGGGTTTTAAGGGTTTTTTTGGGTCTTTCACATTTTCAAGTCTTTTTAGGTATCTGTTAGAATTTTTATGGTTTTTGGGGTTTTTAGGGGTTTTATGGATTTTGAGAGGTTTTAGGGTTGGGGTTTTTTGGGGTTTTTATAATTTTTTTTTGGGTTTTGAATATTTTTTAGAGTTTTTAACCTTTTTAGGGATTTTAAGGGTTTTTAGAGTTTTAATGGGTTTTTAGTGTTTTATGGGTTTTTAGGGTTTTTAGTGTTTTTTACTTTTTTGGGGATTTTTAGGGCTTTTAAGGATTTTTATGATTTTTAGGGTTTTTAATGTTTTTAGGGATTTTGAGTGTTTTTAGTGGTTTTTGGAGTTTTCCAGGGTTTTAGGGTCCTTTGTGGGTTTAGGATTTGTTTTTGAGTTTTTAGGGTTTTTAAGATTTTTCATAGTTTTGTATCGTTTTTACGGGTTTTAAGGGTTTTTAGGGTTTTTAGAGTTTTTAGTGGTTTTAGGGTTTTATGGGTTTTAAGGGGTTTTAAGGTTTCTCGGTGTTTTGATGGTTTTCAATGGGTTTTGGGGGTTTTTTAAATTTTCACGGTTTCTATGGATTTTTAGGATTTTTATGGTTTATAGGAGTTTTAAGGATTTTGAGGGTTTTAGGGGATATCAAGGTTTTTTAGGGTTTTTAGTGCTTTTAGGTTCTTTTTTGGTTTTTTGGGTTTTTTTTGAGTTTTTTCGGGTTTTAAATGTTTTTAGAGTTTTTAATGTTTTAGGGGTTTCAGGGTTTTTATAATTTTTGTTGATTTTAGGGGTTTTTTGGGTTTTTTTTTGTTTTTAAGGTT
Organism: Viscum album; assembly: GCA_963277665.1. Lineage (NCBI taxonomy): Eukaryota > Viridiplantae > Streptophyta > Magnoliopsida > Santalales > Viscaceae > Viscum > Viscum album. The sequence continues at coordinate 1,886,267,022 of OY728141.1, read as the reverse complement.
TTTTTGTTTTTTTCTGTTTTGGGGGGTTTTATGTTTTTTTACATTTTCAAGGATTTTTATGGCGCTTTATGTATTTTTGTGTTTTTATGGATTTTAAGGGGTTTTAGGGATTTTAAAGGGTTTTTAGAGTTATTTTTGGGTTGTTAGGGTTTTTATGGGTTTTTAAAGGTTTTACATTTTTAGGGGTTCTTTTAGGATTTTTATGGTTTTTAGGATTTTTAGGTTTTTTAGGGGTTTTTAGTGGTTTTCAGGGTTTTTAGAATCTTTTTGGGATTATATGGGTTTTTTGGGTTTTTACCATTTTTATGGGTTTTTAGAGTTTTTTAATGTTTTTTTACGTTTTTATGGGTTTTAAGGGTTTTTAGAGTTTTTAATGGCTTTTGAGGCTCTTAATGGTTTTATGGGTTTGAAGGTTTTTAGGGGTTTTTATATTTTTCATTGGTTTTTCATGGTCTAGGTCTTTTATTTTTTTTGGTTTTTTTGGGTTTTTTAGAATCTTTATGGTTTTTATGGTTTTTAAGGATTTTGAGGATTTTTATGGGTTTTTATAGTTTTTAAGAGTATTTTAAGAATTTTGTGGTTTTTTGGGGGTTTTATGGGTTTTTTGGGATTTTTAAGGTTTTTTTGGGTTTTACGGATTTTTCATGGTTTTTAGGGTTTTTACGTTTTTAGGGATTTTTTTATGATTTTTAAGATTTCTATGGGTTTTAGGGTTTTTTGGGTGTTTATTGATTTTTAGGGGTTTTCAGGGTTTTTAGGTTTTTTGGGTTTTAGGATCTTTTAAGGGTTTAGATTTTTTTGTTTTTTTAGAGTTAATGTTTTTTAGATTATTATTAACATTTTTAGGGGTTTAAAGTGTTTTTATATTTTTTAGTGTTTTTATGGTTTTTATGGGGTTTTTTCTTTTAGGGTTTTTAGTTGTTTTTATGGTTTTCAGGTTATTTGGGGTTTTGGGCTTCTTTTAATTTTTTAGGGATTTTTTATGATTTTTACAGTTTTGGTTTTTTGTTTTTTGAGGTATTTTTAGGGTTTATATGGACCTTTTGGTTTTTAGGGGTTTTTTGAGCTTTTTGGGGGTTTTAATGTTTTTAAGAGTTTTTAAACATATTTAGGGGGTTTAAGGGTTTTAAAGTTTTTAGTGGGTTTTTATGGATTTTATGGGGTTTAAAAAGTTTTTAAGGTTTTATGGTTTCAAGGATTTTTTAGAATTTTTTATGGTTTTTAGGGGGTATTAGGGATTTGAGGGTTTTTAGGGGGTTTTAGGGTTTTTTTTTATTATTTTTAGGGGTTAATAGGTTTTTAAGGTCTTTTGGGTTTTTAGGATTTTTTTAGTTTTTAAGTGTTTTTAAGGTTCTTTATTGTTTTTTAATGTTTTTAGGGGTTTAAGGGTTTTAGAGTTTTTAGCGGTTTACGGTTTTGATGGGTTTTATGTTTTATAGTGGTTTTATGGTTTTCAATGGATTTTCATGGTTTTTATTGTTTTTTGCATTTTTATTGATTTTTAGGGATTTTTTTTATTTTAATGGTTTATAGGGTTTTTAAATTTTTTAGGTATTTTGAGCGGTTTTATGGTTTTTAATGGTTTTAGGTTTTTTAGGGTTTTTCAGGGTTTTATGTTCTTTTTTTTTGAGTTTTTAGGGATTTTAAGGGTTTTTAGAGATTTTTAATGTTTTAAAACTTTTTTGTGGTTTTAAGAGTTTTAAGAGTTTTTTAGTGGGGTTTTAGGTGTTTTATTGGTTTCAGGGATTTTTAAGTCTTTTAGGGGTTTCTATGGGTTTTTAGGGGGTTTTCAGGGTTTTTAGGATTTTTTTTACATTTACGAGGAAATTTAGGGATTTTTCAGGATTTTATGGTTTTTAGGGTATTTAGGTTTTTTGGGGATTATGAGTGTTTTGGGGGTTTCGAGGTCTTTTGGTATTTTTTAATTTTTTTGGGTTTATCAAGGTTTTTTTAGAGTTTTTTTTAACTTTTTAAGGGTTTTTAGAGTTTTTAGTGGTTTTTTGGGGTTTTTTGGGTTTTCGGATTGTTAAAATTTTAGGGGTTTAATGGGTTTTAGGAGATTTTAATGGTTTTTATGGTCCTTTTTGTATTTTTAGGGAATTTTATGGATTTTTTTTGTATTTGTATGGTTTTGATATTTTTTATGGTTTTTAGGGATTTCAATGATTTTCAGGGTTTTTAGGTTTCTTAGGTTCTTTTGGGGTTTTTACAGTGTTTTTTTTAGTTTTTTAAGGATTTAAGTTTTTTAGATTTTTTGGGTTTTTCATGTTTTTATGGGTTTTAAGGGGTTTAAAAAGTTTTTATGGTCTTTATTGTTTTAGGGTTTTTTTGGTTTTTTTAGTTTTTAAAGGATGGTAAGGTTTTTTAGAATTTTTTAATATTCTTAGCGGTTTAAAGTGTTTTTAGAATTTTTCATGAGTTTTTATGGGTTTCAATGATTTTTTCAAGTTTTCACAGGTTTTATGGTTTTAATGATTTTTTATAATTTCAGTGATTTTTTTTGTTTTTATGGTTTTTAGGGATTTTGAGTGTTTTAAGGGGTTCTCATGGTTTTTTGGGTTTTTAGGATTTCATGGTCTTTTGGGATTTTAGGGGTTTTATGTGTTTTTATGGGTTTTTATGGTTCTTATGAGTTTTTATGTTTTTCAGGGGGGTTTTAGGGATTTTTTGGGTATTTAATGTTTTTTATGTTTTCATAGATTTTTAGGGTTTTTTTAGGATTTTTATGGTTTTTATGGTTTTTATGGTTTTTATGGTTTTTATGGGTTTTATGGTTTTTATGGTTTTTAGGGATTTTGGTGTTTTGGGGTTTTTTAGGTTTTTTTGTTTTTTTGGCCCTTTTAGGTTTTAGCAATTTTTTATTTTTTAGTGTTTTTAGGTTTTTATAGTTTCTAATGTTTTATGTGTTTTAGGGGTTTTAGAGTTTTAGTAGTTTTTATTATTTTATGGGTTTCCAGGGTTTTTAAAGATTTTTAGGGGTTTTATGAATTACTGTTACTTTTAAGGTTTTTAGTGTTTTTTACATTTTCTGGGATTTAAGGTTTTTTAGGATTTTTATGGTTTCTTTGGTTTTTAAGGATTTAAAGGATTTTGTGGGGTTTTTTGGTTTTTGCGGGTTTTTCGTGTTTTTCAAGGTTTTTAGGGTCTTTTGGGTTTTTAGAGGTTTTTTGAGTTTTATCGAGTTTTAAGGTTTTTTAGAGTTTTTTAACTTTTTATAAATTTTTTATGGGTTTTACGATCTTTTAGAGTTTTTAGGGGGGATTTAGGGGTTTATTAGGTTTATTAAGGTTTTTAATGATTTTTATGGTTTTTAGAGGGTTTTTAGAGTTTTTTACGTTTTTAGGGATTTTTAGGGATGTTTAATATTTTTATAGTTTTTAGGGTTTTTATGGGTTTTATGAATTTTGAGGGTTTTTAGGGGATTTTAGTGTTTTTAAGGCTTTTCAGGGACTTTTGGGTTTTTTTGGATTTTTTTAATTTTTTTGGGGTTTAAATGTTTTTTAGAGTTTTTAACATTTTAACGGTTTTACTGGTTTTTTAAGATTTTTTAGTGGGTTTTTCGATATTTATGGTTTTTAGAGTTTTTTATGGTTTTTAGGGGTTTTATGGTTTTGAGAGGGTTTTTAGGGGGTAGGGTATTTTATTTTTTGAGGTTTTTTTTAAATTTTTAGGATTTTTATGGTTTTTCGGGTTTTTTAGTGCTTTAGGGATTTTGAGTGTTTTTAGTGTTTTTCAGGGATTTTTAGGGATTTTTAGGGTTTTAAGGTCTTTTGGGTTTTTATGTTTTTGTTTAGTTTTTTAGGGTTTTTTTTATTTTTTAACATATAGGGATTTTAAGGGCTTTTAGAGTTTTTAGTGGGTTTTTAGGGTTTTTATAGGGTTTTTATGGGTTATAAAGGTTTTTAGGGAATTTTATGGGTTTTAGGGGTTTTCTAGGGTTTTTTGGGTTTTTTGAATTTTCTGGTATTTTTTGGGCTTTTTCAGGATTTTTATGGTTTTTATGGTTTTAGGGTTTTTAGGGATTTTGAGATTTTTTAGGGGATTTCTTGCTTTTTTGGGTTTTTAGGGAATTTATGTATTTTTTTGAGTTCTTAGGGTTTTTAAGGTTTTTTCAGAGTTTTTAACAATTTTTGGGGTTTTAAGGACTTTTAGAGTTTATAGTGGTTATTCGGTTTTTTTGGGTTTTTTTGGGTTTTTATGCTTTTCAAGGCTTTTTTAGGTTTTTTTATCATTTTTACATTTGTAGATATTTTTAGGGATTATTTAGGATTTTTATGGTTTTATGTTTTTAGGGGTCTTAAGGGGTTTTAGTGTTTTTCTTGGGGTTTTAGGGTTTTTATGGTTTTTATGGTTTTCAAGGTCTGTTTTTGGATTTTAAGGTTTTTTATGTTTTCAAGGATTTTTTGTGTTTTTTAGGATTTTTATGGTTTTTAGGGATTTTGAGGGATTTTGAGGGTTTTAGGGGTTTTTTTGGGTATTTTAGTGTTTTTTGGGGTTTTAGGGTTTTTAGGGTCTTTTGGGTTTTTCAGGTTTTTTTAGTTTTATAGGGTTTTTATGGTTTTCTAGAGTTTTTATTGTTTTAGGGGTTTTTTGGGTTTTTAAGTATTTTAACGGGGTTTTAGGGTTTTTATGGTTTTAAAGGTTTTTTAAGTTTGTTAGGAGTTTTATAGTTTTCAAGGGTTTTAGGGGTTTTAACAATTTTTATGTTTTTAGGGATTTTTAAGGCTTTTTAGGCTTTTTATGGTTTTTATGGTTTTTTGGGTTTTTTGGGATTATGAGGGTTTTTAGGGGTGTCATGGTTTTTTAGGGGTTTTCAAGGTTTTTAGGGTATTTTTTGGTTTTTATGGGTTTTTTATTTTTATAGGGTTTTATGGTTTTTTAGAGTTTTTAGGGTTTTAAGGGGTTTTATCATTTTTTTGTGGTTTATGGTTTTATGGGTTTTGGGGGTTTTATGGTTTTTAGGGGTTTTTATAGGTTTCAAGCATTTTTTAGGGTAATAGGGTTTTATATGTTTTTAGGCATTTTTTGGTATTTTTTAAGATTTTTATGGGTTTTATGGGTTTTTAGGGGTTTATAGATTTTTAGGGGTTTTCAAGGTTTTAAGGGTTTTTTAGGATTTTTATGGATTTTTAGGGATTTATGGGTCTTTTGGGGTTTAAAGGTATTTTTGAATTTTCAATGCCTTTTAATGGGTTTTTAGAGTTTTTTAGCATTTTTAAAATTTAATTGATTTTAGAGTTATTAGTGTCTTTTTAGGATATTTATGGGGTTTTGGGTTTTTTATCTTTTTAGAGGTTTTATGGTTTTCAAGGGATTTGTAGGGCTTTAGGGTGTTTTTCATTTTCACGAATTTTTAGGGGGTTTTTAGAATTTTTATGGTTTTTTGGGTTTTTAGGGATTTTGAGGGATTTTAGGGGTTTTTAGGGTTTTTTAGGGTTTTGAGAGGTTTTTGGGTTTTTGGGTCTTCTTGCGTTTTTGGGGATTTTATTGAGCTTTTTTAGGGTTGTATGGGTTTTTAGAGTTTTTAACATTTTTAGGGGTTTTAGGAGTTTTAGTGTTTTCGTTGTGTTTTAGGGTTTTTAGGGGTTTTATAGTTTTCAATAGTTTTTCAGAGTTTTTAGGGCTTTTTATGTTTGGAAAGACTTTCAGGGATTTTTTTTGGATTTTTATAGTTTTAGGGTTTTTAGGTGTTTTAGAGAATTTGGGGGGTTTTAGAGTCTTTTAGAGTTTTTTATGGTTTTAGGGTTTTTTAGAGTTTTCTGGGTATTTTTAGGTATTTAGGGTTTTTTTATTTTTTTAATGTTTTACGGTTTTTAGATTTTTTTTAACTTTTTTAGGGGTTTTATTTTTTTAGAATTTTTATTGGTTTTTAGGGTATTTTTTGGTTTTTTAAGGTTTTAAGTGTTTTTTTGGTTTTTGAAGGGGTTTTCAGGGTTTTTTGGATTTTTTTTATTTTCAGGGAATTTAGGGTTTTTTAGGGTTTATATGGTTTTTAGGGTTTTTTAGGGTTTTTAGGATTTTAGGGTTTTTCGGGGTTTTATGGTTTTTAAGGGGTTTTAGGGTTTTTTTGGGTTTTAGGGTCTTTTGAGTTTTTAGGGTTTTTTTCATTTTTAGTGGATTTTAAGGGTTTTTAGAGTATTTTTTATATTTTTTTTTGGTTTTTTGGGTTTTTTGGGTTTTTTGGGGTTTTAGGGTTTTTTGGGGTTTTTAGGTTCTTTCTGAGGTTTAGGGTTTTTTCTGTGTTTTTTCGTGTTTTTAGAGTTTTTTTAACATTTTAAACATTTTTAGCGATTTTTAGGGGGTTTTGGTTTTCTATGGTTTTTAGGGGTTTTTATGTTTTTCAGAGGTTTTTAGGGTTTCTATGGTTTTTTTTACATTTTTAGAGATTTATAGGGATTTTTAAAAAATTTATAGTTTTTTGGGTTTTTAGAGATTTTGAGTGTTTTTAGGGTTTTTCAAGGTTTTAGGGTTTTTTAGGGTTCTTACGGACTTCTGTGTTTTTAGAATTTTTTTGAGTATTTTTTTGGGTATTTATATTTTTTAACGTTTTAACACTTTTAGGGGTGTTATTAGAGTTTCTAATGGGTTTTTAGGGTTTTTATGAGTTTTTACATTTTTTAAGGTTTTAAGGTTTTTTATGGTTTTTAGGTGTTTTTCAGGGTCTTAAGGGTTTCTACATGTTTAGGGATTTTAAGGATTTTTAGTATTTTCATGGGTTTTAGGGATTTTAATGGTTTTTATGGATTTTTAGAGATTTTTAGGGTTATGAGGGTCTTTTGAGTTTTTAGGGTTTCTTGATTTTTAGGGGTTTTAAGGTTTTTTCGGTGTTTTTAATTTTTTTTACATTTTTAGGGGTTTTAAGGGATTTTAGAGTTTTTATTAGTTTTTAGGGGTTTATGGGTTTTTAGGGGTTTTTATGGTTTTTATGGGTTTTATGGGTTTTGGGGGTGTTTAAGGGTTTTAGGGGTTTTTTATGTTTTTAGTTATTTTTAGGGCTTTTTGTTGGATTTTTATGATTTTTTAGGGTTTTACATATTTTAATGGTATTTTGTGTTTTTCAGGGGGTTTTAGGGTTTTTTGGGTTTTTTGGGTTTTTGTAGCTTTTTTGGGGTTTTAGGTTTTCCTAAGGATTTTTAGACTTTTTTTTAACATTTTTAGGGGATTTGAGGGTTTTTAGAGTTTTTAGTGGTTTTTTGGGGTTTTAAGGTTTTTTAGGGTATTTTAAGGTTTTCATGGGTTTTTATGGTTTGTTAGGTTTTTAGTGTCTTTTAGTTCTTTTTTATAAATTTTATGGTTTTTAGGGTTTATTATGGTTCTTAGTGATTTTGCGAGTTTTTAGGGATTTTTAGGGGGTTTTAGGGTTTTTTTCAGGGTTTTACTATCTTTTTTGAGTTTTTCGGGTTTTTATGGGTTTTTAGAGTTTTTAACGTTTTTAGGGGTTTAAATTAGTTTTAGTGTTTTTTGTGGGTTTTTAGGGGTTTTATTATATTTTAATGTTTTTAGGGTATTTTATGGTTTTCAATGTCTTTTCAATTTTTTAGGGTTTTTTATGTTTTTAGGGATTTTTAGGTCTTTTTAGGTTTACTATTTATTTTAGGGTTTTTAGGGATTTTGAGGGGTTTTAGGGGTATTTAGGTTTTCTGTGTCTTTTTTGGTTTTCAAGGGTTTTAGGGTCTTTTAGGGTTTTAGGGTTTTTTTAGTTATTTGGCTTTTTATAGTTTTTATAGTTTTTTGATGTTTTTAGCAGTTTTAAGGATTTTTAGAGTTTTTATTAGGTTTTCTTATTTTTTGGGGTTTTTCAAAGTTTTTTTTGTTTTTATTGATTTTTTTTTTGCTTTTTTAAATTTTTTTGGATTTTAGGGTTTTTAGTGTTTTTTGAGATTTTCAAATTTTTTTTTGTGTTTTAAGGGGTTTTCAGGGTTTTTGGGTGTTTTGGGGTTTTAAGGTTTTTTTTTATTTTTAGGGTTTTAAGCAGTTTTAGATTTTTTTCAACAATATTAACATCTTTTGGGGTTTAATGGGTTTTTAGTGGGGTTTTAGGGTTTTTACGTGTTCAGGGAATTTTTGGGCTTTTTTAGGATTTTTATGGGTTTTAGGGTCTTTCCGGTTTTTAGGGATTTTGGGGGTTTTATGGATTTTCAAGGTTTTTAAGAGTTTTGAGGTGTTTTTAGGTTTTTTATGGTCTTTTGTGGTTTTAGGCTATTTTTTATTTTTTACCCTTTTTAGGGTTTTTAGAGCTTTTTAATCTTTTTAACATTTTTATGGGTTATGAGCTTTTTTAGAGTTTTTAATAGGTTTTAGAAAATTTATGGGTTTTACGATTTTTTAAGTATTTTAGGGGGTTTTATTGTTTTAGTGGTTTTTAGGTTTATAGGGATTTTTTGGGATTTTTTAGTAATTTTATGATTTTTAGCGTTTTTTGGGATTTTGAAGTTTCTAAGGGTTTTCGAGGTTTTTTAGGTTTTTAGGGGTTTTAGGGTCTTTTTGGCCTTTTATTGTTTTTTATAGTTTTCAACATTTTTTAACTTTTTTAGGGTATTTTTATTTTTAGAGGGTTTTAGAGGTTTTAATGGTTTTTATTGGTTTTTATGGTTTTTAGGGATTTTAGGGTTTTTTATATTTTCGTGGATTTTTAGGAATTTTTAATGATTTTTATGGTTTTTTGGGTTTTCTCAGTTTTAGGGTTTTGAGGGTTGTTAGGGTTTTTAGGGATTTTTATGGTTTTGCAGGGTTTTTAGGGTATTTTATGTTTTTATATTTTTTTAGTTTTTTTTGTTTTTAATGGTATTTTGGGGTTTTAGTGTGTTTTAGTATTTTTATGGGTTTTGTGGTTTTTAGGGTTTTTAGGGGATTTTCAGGGTTTTAGAATTTTTTTAAAATTTCAGGTATTTTAGGGATTTTTAGGATTTTTATAGTTTTTAGTCATTTTTTATTATCTTTAGGGATTTTGAGGGTTTTTTTTTTGTTTTCACTATTTTTAGTGGATTTAGGGTTTTAGGGTCTTTTGATTATTTGGGGTTTTTAGAGTTTTTTGGGTTTTCAGGGTTTTTTATAGTTTTTAAAGTTTTCTGGATTTTAAATGTTTTAGAGTTTTTAGTGGGTTTTTAAGGTTTTTATGTTTTTAGGGTTTTTATGGGATTTAGGGGTTTTATGGTTTTCAATGATTTTTTGGGGGTTTTGGTGTTTTTATGTTTTTAGGGATTTTTAGGGATTTTTTAGCGTTTTATTATTTTAGATATTTTTAGGGTTTTTATGCATTTTTAGAGGTTCTAGTTGCTTTCATCATTTTGTTTAGGGATATTTTGGGGTTTTCAGGGTCTTTAGGGCCTTTTTTTGGTATTTAGGGGTTTTAAGGTTTTTTGTGTTTTTTTAACTTTTTTCGGAGTTTGAAGGGTTTTTAGAGTTTTTAGTGGCTTTTAGGGTTTTTATGCTTTTTAAGGTTTTTAGGGGTTTTTAGGGGCTTTATGGTTTTCAAAGGTTTTTCATGTGTTTTAGGATTTTTTACATTTTTAAGGATTTTTTTGGCTTTTTAGGATTTTTATGGCTTTTAGAGTTTTTTAGTATTTTTAGGGATTTTGATGGTTTTTAGGGGATTTCTGGGTATTGTATTGTTTTTAGTGTTTTTTATGGTTTTTAGGATTTTTCTAGGTTTTTAGGGGTTTTTGAGTATTTTGGGGGGTTTTATGGATTTTTAGATTTTTTAACCTTTTTAAGGGTTTTAAAGGTTTTAAGGGTTTTAAGGGTTTTTAGAGTTTTTAGTGGGTTTTAGGGTTTTTTATGGTGTTTAGGGGTTTTTCATGGGTTTTAGAGGTTTTATGTTTTCAGGGATTTTTATGACTTTTTAGGATTTTTTTTTGTTTTTTGGTGTTTTTTGGGTTTCAATAGATTTTGGGGTTTTTTAGGTTTTTTAGAGTTTTTTAGGGTTTTTCGGGTTTTTTATGGTTTTTAGGGATTTTTTTGGGTTTTTAGGGGTTTTTTGAGTTTTTTATGGCTTTAAAGGGGTTTTAGAGTTTTTAATGTTTTTAGGGGTTTAAAAGATTTTTAGAGTTTTTAGTGGCTTTTGAGGGTATTATGGGTTTTTTGTTTTTTTTATAGTTTTCATGGGTTTTCAGGGGTTTTAGGGGTTTTTACATTTTTAGGGATTTTTGTGGCTTTTTAGTATTTTTATGGTTTTCAGGGTTTTTAGGGATTTTTAGGGGTTTGAGGGATTTTTAGGGTTCTTTAGGTTTTTAGGTTCCTTTTGGGGTTTTAGGGTTTTTCTGAGTTTTTTAGGGTTTTCAAAGTTTTCAAGGTTTTTTTAACGTTTTTAGGGGTTTTGAGGGTTTTTAGAGTTTTAGTGGTTTTTAGGGATTTTGAGGGTTTGGGGGGGGTTTTAGGGTTTTTAGGGGTTTTGAGGGTTCAGAGGGTTTTTATATTTTTAGGGTTTTGTGGTGTTTTTGAGTTTTTATTTGTTTTTTTTTTGATTTTTTTAGGGGTTTTATGGTTTTTTAGTGTTTTTATCGTTTTTAAGGGTTTAAAGGGTTTTTATTGTTTTTTTTGAGTTTTAGGCTTTTTATTGGTTTTGAGGTTCTATTAAGGTTTGTAGGATTTTTTTTTGGTTTTTTGGGTTTTTTTATGTTTTCAGTTATTTTTGGGGATTTTTAGGTTTTTTATTATTTTTGGTGTTTTAGGGATTTTGTGGGGGTTTAGGCTTTTTTAGGCTTATTTAGGGTTTTTATGTTTTTAGGGTTTTGAGGTTTTTAGGGGTTTTAGGTTTTTAGTGTTTTTAGTGGTTTTTAGGTTTTCATGGGTTTTAAGGGTTTTTTTGGGTCTTTCACATTTTCAAGTATTTTTAGGGATTTGTTAGAATTTTTATGGTTTTTTAGGTTTTCATGGGTTTCATGTATTTTTCGGGATTTGTTAGAATTTTTTTATGTTTTCAATTATTTTTGGGGATTTTTAGGTTTTTTATTATTTTTAGTGTTTTTAGGGATTTTGTGGGGTTTTAGGCTTTTTTAGGCTTATTTAGGGTTTTTAGGTTTTTAGGGTTTTTAGGTTTTTAGGGTTTTATTGTTTTTAGTGGTTTTTAGGGTTTTCATGGGTTTTAAGAGTTTTTTTTGGTCTTTTAGATTTTCAAGTATTTTTAGGGATTTGTTAGAATTTTTATGGGTTTTTTGGGTTTTTATGGGTTTTAGGGTTTTCAGGGTTTTTAGGGTATTTTGGGTTTTTATATTTTTTTAGTTTTTTTATTTTAATGGTATTTAGGGTTTTTAGTACGTTTTAGGATTTTTATGGGTTTTTCTGGTTTTTAGGGTTTTTAGGGGTTTTTCAGGGTTTTAGGATTTTTTTAAATTTTCAGGTATTTTAGGGATTTTTAGGATTTTTATAGTTTTTTGTCATTTTTTATTATCTTTAGGGATTTTGAGGGTTTTTTTGGTTTTCACTATTTTTAGTGGATTTAGGGGTTTAGGGTCTTTTGGGTATTTAAGGTTTTTAGAGTTTTTAGGGTCTTTAGGGTTTTTTTATAGTTTTTAAAGTTTTTAGGATTTTAAATGTTTTAGAGTTTTTAGTGGATTTTTAAGGTTTTTATTTTTTTTAGGGTTTTTATGGGATTTATGGGTTTTATGGTTTTCAATGATTTTCAGGTGGTTTTGGTGTTTTTATGTTTTTAGGGATTTTTAGTGATTTTTTAGCTTTTTATTATTTTAGGTATTTTTAGGGTTTTTATGCATTTATTGGGGTTCTAGTTGTTTTCATCATTTTTTTAGGTGTATTTAGGGGTTTTAAGGGTCTTTAGGGTATTTTTTTGGTATTTAGGGTTTTTAAGGTTTTTTGTGGTTTTTTAAGTTTTTTCGGAGTTTGAAGGGGTTTTTGAGTTTTTAGTGGCTTTTAGGGTTTTTATGGGTTTTTAAGTTTTTTAAGGTTTTTGGGGGGTTTTAGGGGTTTTTTATGGTTTTCAGGGGTTTTAATGTATATAAGGATTTTTTACATTTTAAAGGATTTTTTGGGATTTTTTCAGATTTTTATTGCTTTTAGAGTTTTTTTGTATTTTTAGGGATTTTGAAGGTTTTTAGGGGAGTTCTAGGTATTGTATTGTTTTTAGTGTTTTTTATGGTTTTTAGGATCTTTCTGGGTTTTTGGGGGGTTTTGAGTTTTTTGGGGGTTTTATGGTTTTTTAGAGTTTTTAACATTTTTAAGGGTTTAAAGGGTTTTAAGGGTTTAAAGGGTTTTTAGAGTTTTTAGTGGGTTTCAGGGTTTTCATGGGTTTTAGGGGTTTTATGTTTTCAGGGACTTTTATAACTTTTTAGGATTTTTTTGATTTTTAGGTGTTTATTGGGTTTCAAGATATTTTGGGGTTTTTTAGGTTTTTTAGGTTTTTTAGAGTTTTTAGGGTTTTTAGGTTTTTTTATGGTTTTTAGGGAGTTTTTGGGTTTTTAGGGTTTTTTTGACTTTTTTATGGATTTAAAGGGGTTTTAGAGTTTTTAATGTTTTTAAGGGGTTTAAAGGATTTTTTGAGTTTTTAGTGGCTTTTGAGGGTATTATGGGTTTTTTATAGTTTTCATGGGTTTGTAGGGGTTTTAGGGGTTGTTACATTTTTTGGGATTTTTGTGGATTTTTAGTATTTTTAGGGTTTTCAGGGTTTTTAGGGATTTTTAGGGGTTTGAGGGTTTTTTTGGGTTCTTTAGGTTTTTAGGGGTTTTAGGTTCCTTTTAGGGTTTTGGGGTTTTTCTGATTTTTTTAGGGTTTTAAGGTTTTCAAGGTTTTTTAACGTTTTTAGGGGTTTTGAGGGTTTTTAGAGTTTTAGTGGTTTTACGGGTTCTATGGGTTTTTAAGTTTTTTAGGGGGTTTTATGGTTTTCATAGGTTTTTTAGGGCTTTTAGGGCATTTTTACATTTTCAAATATTTTTATGGATTTTGAGTATTTTTATGGTTTTTAGGGATTTTGATGGTTTTGGGGAGTTTTAGGGTTTTTAGGGGTTTTGAGGGTTTTGAGGGTTTTTAGATTTTTAGGGTTTTAGGGTCTTTTTGCGGTTTTTTGGTTTTTTTGAGTTTTTAGGGGTTTTATGGTTTTTTAGAGTTTTTAATGTTTTTATGGGTTTAAAGGGTTTTTATAGTTTTTCTTGAGTTTTAGGCTTTTTATTGGTTTTTAGGTTCTATTAAGGTTTGTTGGATTTTTTTCAGTTTTTTGGGTTTTTTTATGTTTTCAGTTATTTTTGGGGATTTTTAGGTTTTTTTATTATTTTTAGTGTTTTTATGGAGTTTGTGGGGTTTTTGGATTTTTTTAGGGTTATTTAGGGTTTTTAAGTTTTTAGGGTTTTTAAGTTTTTAGAATTTTTTAATGTTTTAGTGGTTTTAAGGGGTTTTAGAGTTTTCAGTGGGTTTTTAGGGTTTTTAAATGTTTTAAGTATTTTTTTGGTTTTTAGGGTTTTTTTGGTTTTAGGGTTTTTCACATCTTCAGGGATATTTAGAGATTTTTTAGGATATCTATGGTTTTTAGTGTTTTAGGGTTTTTAGGGATTTTGAAGGGTTTCAGGGGATTTAACAATTTTTAGGAGTTTTTTTTGGGTTTTTAGGGTTTTTAGGTTCTTTTTGAGTTTTAAGGGTTTTTTTTGAGTTTTTCAGTGTTTTTAATGTTTTTAGAGTTTTTTTTATCATTTTTAGGTGTTTTAAGGGGTTTTATAGTATTTAGTGGGTTTTGGGGTTTTAAAGGGTTTTTATGGTTTTTTAAGGTTTCTTTGAGTTTTTATGTTTTTCAGGGGGGTTTTATGGTTTTAGGGACTACTAATTTTTAACAGTTTTTAGGGATTTTTTGGGACTTTTTATGGTTTCTAGGGGTTTTTAGGGTTTTTTAATATTTTGAGGTTTTTTAGTGGTTTTAAGTGTTTTTAATGTTTTAGTGGGGTTTTAGGGTTATTATGGGTTTTTATGGTTTTCTAAGGTTTTTAGGGGGTTTTCAGTGTTTTTAGGGTTTTTTACCTTTTTAGGGCAAGGAAGATGTGAGGGTCAGGCTATTGTCAACCCCCCCCCCCCCCAAAAAAAATTTATTAGAAATAAAGATACAGCAGACAAGGGAGGGCAGGGGTCAAACGACCCACACGCAAAAAACCCTTTACATCCCCAATCCCAAAAAGACCCTAAAAACCCAAAGAAGAAAAAAAACACACAAAGAAGAAAAACAAAAGAGTCGCCAACATCACCTCCAAGCACATCAGCAACTAGCACCCAGCAAAACCAAACCATATGCAGCAACTTCATCAACCCAGCTTCAGCACCACAAAGACACAAACACTAACCTCCAGCAGCCTCAACCAAACCACCACCACCACATTCACACCAAGCAACATCATCTTCCAGCAATCAACGACCAGTGACCAGCAGCAGCAACCACAACAAACACCCACCACAACAAAATACCAACATCATTTGATCAGAATCGCAATAAACTAGAGGATACAACGAGCAGGTCCTCCCCCCTCCAAGCCACTGGTGCCAAACCCAAGTAAACCAAAGCACACCAGAATCGTCATCAGGACGAGAAGAAGTCGGGCTGTGATTTCGTGGCTGGAAGCGCGAGGTTCGACACCAAGAACCCACAGCCGAGACCAAATCACGAAATCCAGGAGGTGCCCGCCGCATCTTGCAAATCAATCCAGAGGCAGTAGCAAACGCACGGAGGCCGCAACGTGAACCCGAGGATAGGGGAATGCCAAATCAGACACCAAGAACGCCAAGCGCGACACCAAGCTCTCGCAGACATAAAAAAATCCCAGATCTTTAAACCTAGATCCGAACCACACAGAACCGAAGCAAGCCAAAACTATATAGGGATCCTAAAGCTAGGATAGTCGAAGTCACCTCTGCGTGAACCGGATCCAGTGACTAGCAATCCAAATCCAAAGCCAGATCTCGAAGTCGCAAAGCACCACGAAGCCACCACTGGATCAAAAGTGAAGCCAAGGAACTTGTGGACAACCTCCATCAACGCCAATATAAGGTGAAGCCATAATCACCGAGACCTGACCACGCTGGAAGGGGAAGGATGAGAATCCACAGGGGAACCCTCGTGACGTGAGGAGAGCAGAAGAGTCGCCGCTCCGAGGCCTCTTTCTTTCTTTACCTTTTTAGGGATTTTAAGGCTTTTTTTGGGTGTTTTGGGTTTTTAGGGTTTTGAGGGATTTTGAAGGTTTTGGGGTCTTTCATGGATTTATATAGTTTTAGGGTTTTTCTGGGTTTTTAGGAGTTTTTTTTGAGTTTTTCTGAGTTTTTTGGGTTTTTTAGTGTTTTTAATGTTTTTTAACATTTTCAGGAATTTTAAGGGGTTTTAGAGTTTTTAGTGATTTTTAGGGGTTTTATGGGGTTTTACGGTTCTTTATGGTTTCAAGAATTTTTTTTATCATTTTTAGGGTGTTTTCATGTTTTTAATGGTTTTTTACGTTTTCAATATTTTTTAGGGCTTTTTTTACAATTTTTATGGTTTTTAAGAATTTTTTGTTTTTATTTTGTTAGGGTTTTTAGGATTTTTTTGGGTTTTTTTTTATTTTTAGGGTTTTGAATGTTTTTAGGGTATCTTAACATTTTTATGGGTTTTAAGGGGTTTTAAAGTTATTAGTGGATTTTCAGATTTTTATGGGATTTTATGGGGTTTTATGGGTTTTAGGTGTTTTTATGATTTTCATTGTTTTTTTAGAGTTTTCAAAGTTTTTTACATTTTCAGGGAATTTTATAGATTTTTTAGGATTTTATGGTTTTTAGGGGTTTTAGGTATTTTGAGGGATTTTAGGGTCTTTTAGGGTTTTTAGGGTCTCTTGGGTTTTTAGGGGTTTTCAAGGTTTTTTGGGTTTTTTTTAGGTTTTTAGGGTTTTTTTGAGTTTTTTGGGGATTTAAGGTTATCTAGATACTTTTAATGTTTTTAAACATTTTTAGGGGTTTTAAAAGTTTTAGGGTTTTTTAAGGTTTTTGTGGTTTTCAAGGGTTTTTCAGAGATTTTAGGGTTTTTTATGTTTTCAAGGATTTTAAAGCTTTTTAAGGATATTTATATATTTTAGGGATTTTCAATTTTTTTGGGATTTTGAGGGGTTTTTGGGGTTTTCACGTATTTTTAGGGCGTTTTGGATTTTTGATGGTTTTTAAGGCCTTTTTGGGTTTTTATGGTTTTTTTGAGTTTTAATGGGTTTTTAGGTTTTTTAGAGTTTTTAGTATTTTTAGGGGTTTTAAATGTTTTTAGAGTTTTTATTGGGGTTTTAGGGTTTTTATGGTGTTTGAGGCTTTTCTATGCATTTTAGAGGTTTTATGGTTTTCATTGGTTTTTCAGGGTTTTTTGGATATTTTTACGTTTTCAGGGATTTTTAGTTCCTTTTAGGTTTTTTATGGTTTTTAAGATTTTTATGGTCTTTAGGGATTTTGAGGGTTTTTAGGGTTTTCAAGGTTTTTATTATTTTTCAACGTTTTTACGTTATTTTAGGTTTTCATGGTTTTTTGAGTTTTCTAGGGGTTTTAAAGTTTTATAGATTTTTTAACATTTCTATGGGGTTTAAGTGTTTTTAGAGTTTTCAGTGGGTTTTTAGGGTTTTATGCCTTTTAAGGGTATTTTAAGGTTTTAGGGTTTTTTATATTTTTCATGGGGTTTTTTAGGGTTTTCTATATTTTTAGGGATTTTTTTTTAGATTTTTATGGTTTTTAGGGTTTTTAGGATTTTTCGGGTTTTTGGGATTTTTGGGAATTTGGGGTGGTTTAGGGATTTTTAGTGTGTTTAGGTTTTTAGAGCTTTTCAGGGGTTTAGGGTCCTTTTTTATTTTTAGGGGCTTTTTAGTGTTTAGGGTTTTAGAGTTTTTTAATGTTTTTTTAAATATTTTTTGAGGTTTTGTGAGTTTTAGGTTTTTCATAGGGTTTTAAGATTTTTTATGGTTTTTAGGGATGTTTTAGGGTTTTAGGGTTTTTTATGTTTTTAGGGATTTTTAGGGCTTTTTTAGGATTTTTATGGTTTTTAGGGTTTTAGGGTTTCGAGGGTATTTAGGTGTTTTAGGGTTTTTGAGGTTTTTTGAGGGGTTTTCAAGGTTTTTAGGGTCTTTTGGGTTTTAAGGGTATTTTTAGTTTTTATAGGTTAAAAGGTTTTTAAGAGTTTTTTGACGTTTTTTTGGTTTTAAGGTTTTTAGAGTTTTTATTGGTTTTTTAGGGTTTTTTACATTTTTGGGGATTTTAGGGCATTTTTAGGATTTTTTGGTTTTTATTGTTTTGTTTAGATTTTAATGGATTTTGGGGAATTTTTAGGGGTTTTCAAGGTTTTTTAGGGTTTTATGGTTTTTATGGACTTTTGGGTTTTATTTTTTTTAGTTTTTATGGGTTTTTAGAGTTTTTATCGTTTTTAGGGGTTTAAAGGATTTTTACAGTTTTTAGTGGGTTTTTAGGGGTTTTGTGGGTTTTTAGGTTTTTTAAAGTTTTTATGGTTTTACGGTTTTTAGGGGGTTTTTATAGTTTTTAGGGGTTTTATTTTTTCAGGGATTTTTAGCAATTTTTAAGGTTTTTTACATTTTTTATGGGTTTTTAGGGTTTTTAGGGATCTTAAGGGTTTTTATTGGGTTTTAGAATGTTTGGGTTTTTAAGGTTTTTAGGGTTTTTTTAGTTTTTTAGGTTTTTAAGGTTTTTATAGTTTTTAACACTTTTGGTGGGTTTAAGGGTTTTTAGAGTTTCAATGGTTTTTTTGAGTTTTTAAGATTTTTAGGGGTTTGTATGGTTTTTAGTGGGTTTTCAGGGTTTTTTTGAGTTTTTTATGTTCTTAAGGAATTATTGTGCTTTTTAGGACTTTTATGGTTTTTAATGTTTTTAGGGGTTTTTGGTATTTTTATGGTTTTTAGGGGTTTTTAGGGTTTTTAAATATTTTTAAGGATTTTGAGGGGTTTTGGGTCTTTTGGGTATTTTGGGTTTTTTTGAGTTTGTTTAGGTTTTTAGGTTTGTTTAGAGCTTTTTAACGTTTTTAACATTTTTAGGGGTTTTATGCGTTTTTAGGGTTTTCTATGGGTTTTCAGGGTTTTTTGGGACGTTTTTACATTCTCAAGGATTTGTAGGGATTTTATAGGATTTTTATGGTTTTTATGGTTTTAGTGATTTTGAGGGGTTTTAGGGGATTTCATGGTTTTTAGGGGTTTTCAGTTTTTTAGGGTCTTTTGGGTTTTTAGGGTTTTTTAGTTTTTCATGGTTGTATGTTTTTTAATGTTTTTTAGATTTTTTTGGGGTTTTAAGGGTTTTTGTGGTTTTTTGTTGTTTTTTATGGTTTTTATTGGTTTTAGTTTTTTTAAATTTTAGGGGTTTAATGGTTTTCATGGGTTTTTAGTGTTTTTTATGTTTTAATGGAATTTTTGGGATTTTTAGGATATTTAGGGGTTTTAGGGATTTTGAGGGGTTTTCAAATTTTTTTTGGTTTTAATGGGTTTTCAGGGTTTTTTTATTTTTTTTGGGTTTTTAGGGTTTTTTGAGTTTCTTAGGGTTTTAAGGCTTTTTTCTATTTTTTAAAGCTTTTAACATTTTTAGGGGTTTGAAGGGTTTTTAGAGTTTTTTGTGTTTTTATGGGTTTTAGGGTTTTTATGTTTTTTTGGGTTTTTATGGGTTTTAGGGGTTTTTGAGGTTTTTTACGTTTTTTGGTATTTTTAGGGCCTTTTAGGATTTTTAAGGTTTTTGGGGTTTTAGGGTTTTAAGGTATTTTAGTGAATTTGATGGGTTTGATTGGTTTTCATGGTTTTTTAGGGCTTTTAGGGTCATTTGGGGTTTTTATGGTTTTTTTAAATTTTTAGGGGTTTTAAGGTTTTGCAATGTTTTTTAACATTTTTATGGTTTTTAATGGGTTTTAAAGTATTTAGTTGTTTTTCGGGTTTTTATGGGTTCTTGAGGTTCTTTAAGGGTTTTGGGGGGTTTTATGGTTTTTAGGGGATTTTTATGGGTTTTAGGGTTTTTTATGGGTTTTAGGGTTTTTTAAATTTTTAGGGATTTTTAGGGCTATCTTTGGATTTTTTTTTGGTTTTTAGGGTTCATTCAGGGTTTTAGGGATTTTGAGGTTTTTTAGGATTTTTTGAGGTGTTTAGGGGGTTTCATGAGGTTTTTTTGGGTTTTTAGTGGTTTTTAGAGTTTTTATGTTTTTAAAGATTTTTTAGAGTTTTTAACATTTTTAGAAGGTTGAAGGGTTTTTAATTTTTTTAGAGTTTTTAGGGTTTTATGGGGTTTTATGGTTTTTATGGTTTTTAGGGGTTTTAGGGGTTTTTATGGTTTTCAGAGGTTTTCAGGGTTTTAGGTTTTTTTTATGTTTTTAGGGATTATTAGAGATTTTTGATTGTTTTTATGGGTTTTAGGGTGTTTTAAAGTTTTTAGAGATTTTGAGGGTTTTCAGGGTTTTTATGGTTTTTAGATTTTTTAGAGTATTTTTTGTTTTTGGGGTTTCATTATGAGTTTTTAGAGATTTTAACTTTTTACGGGTTTTAAGGGGTTTTAATATATTTTAGTGGTTTGGGGGTTTTTAAGGTTTTTTAAGGTTTATTGGGGTTTTTAGGGTTTTTTAGGGTTTTTAGGGTTTTTAATAATTTCAAGGATTTTTAGGGATTTTTTTAGGATTTTAATTTTTTTAGGTTTTTTATGTTTTATAGGTATTTTGAGGGTTTTGAGGGGTTTTCAAGGGTTTTAGAGATTTTAGGGGTATTTTGGGATTTTATGGACTTTTTTGGTTTAGGGTTTTTATAAGTTTTTAGGGGTTTTAAGGTGTTTTAGAGTTTTTAATTCTTTTATGGGTTTAAAGGGTTTTTAGAGTTTTTAGTGGGTTTTTATGATTTTTATGGATTTTAGGGTCTTTTAATGTTTTTAGGGGTTTTTATGGTTTTAGGAGTTTTTCATGGTTTTTAGGGTTTTTTACATTTTTAGGGTTTTTAAAGGTTTTTTATGTTTTTAGTGTTTTTAGGGTTTTTAGAGATTTTGATGGTTTTAATTGGTTTTTAGGGTTTTACGTTTTTTTAGTCGATATAATTGTTTTATGGTTTTAAAAGTTTTTTAGGGTACTCTTTTACATTTTTAGAGATTTTTTTTGTATTTTTTTAGTTTTTATGGTTTTTAGGGTTTTATGGATTTTAATTGTTTTAAGGAATTTCAAGGTTTTTTTGTTTTTAGGATTTTTAATGGTTTTAAGGGACTTATTTTTTGAGTTTTTGGGTTTTTTTGATTTTTTTGGGGTTTTAAGGTTTTTTAATATTTTTAACATTTTAGGGATTTTATTGGATTTTAGTGTTTTTAATGGTTTTTTGGGTTTTTATGGGTTTTATGGTTTTTAGGGGTTTTATGGTATTAGGGGTATTTTAGGGTTTTTTACGTTTTCATGGTTTTTAGTGATTTTTGGGATTTTTATGGTTTTTTATGGATTTTTAGTGATTTAGGGATTTTGACGGTTTTTAGGGTCTTTCATAGTTTTTAGGGTTCTTAGGGGGTTTCCGGGTTTTCAGTCATTTTTTAGTTTTAGGGGGGGTTGAGATTTTAGTGGTTTATAGGGGTTTTAGAGTTTTTAGTGGGTTTTTATAGTTTTTATGGATTTTAAGGGTTTTATAAGGTTTTAGGGGTTTTTAGCCTTTCAGGGGTTTTTCAGAATTTTTAGGGTTTTTTACATTTTCTAGGATTTATAGGAATTTTTTGGGTTTTTTATGTTTTTTAGGTTTTTTAAGGTTTCAGATATTTCCAGGGATTTGGGGGGTTTTCAGGTTATTTAGGGTTTTATGGGTTTTTAGGATTTTTAGGATCTTTTGGGTTTTAGGGGTCTTTTGAGTTTTATAGGGTTTTAAAGTTTTTAAGGGTTTTTTAGGGTTTTTACGTTTTTTACATTTTCATGGGTTTTTTAGGATTTTTATGCTTTTTAAGGTTTTTAGAGTTTTTTGGAATTTTTAAGGGATTTAAGGGCTTTGTGGGTTTTCTAGAGGTTTAGGGTTTTTCATGGTTTTTAGGGCCTTTTTCAGTTTTTAGTGTTTTTTTGAGTTCCTTAGGTTTTTTTTATGTTTTTAGAGTTTGTTGATGTTTTTAGTGGTTTTAAGGTTTTTTAGTGTTTTTAGTGATTTTTAGTTTTTTATCGGGTTTTAGGGATTTTATGGTTTTTATGGTTTTTTGAGTTCATCGACCAAGAATCATCACCACCAAACATCCATCTCTTGCAGCCCCAAATCAGCCACCATCAAAGCATTCACCAGCAAAGAAGTCATCGCCTTCCCTCACTCAACAACCAACAACAGCAAACAGCAAAATCACATACCACAGCAATTCATCAGCAGCAAAAAACCACAGCGCAAGAAACCAGAGGAGTCGAAAAACTGGGCCTCCCCCCTCCAAGCCAATGGAGCCAAGTCTGAGGAGACAGGAGTACACCAGGACCGCCGTTAGGCCTAGAAGAGGTTGGGTGGGGATATCGAAGCCAAAAGCCAGGAATACCGCAGCCGCCACCGGATCTCGGGATCAAGGAGGAACCCACCGCAACCAGCAACGAGCAGCCTAGAGCCGGTGATGAGCACACGGAAGCCACGACGAGGTCCGTAGGATAGGGGAGCGCCGAAGAAGTTGACAGGAACACCAAGCCCGGCACCGAGCTCCCGATACCACAGAAAGAACCCAGATCTAGAAAGGCATACACCAACCTGGATTGAAGTGAAAACCGAGGCCAGACTGGGGATCCGAAGCCAGGGGAGACGAAGTCAACTCCACGTGAACCAAAGCCATCAATGAACGATCTGAAGCCGTATCATGATCCTGAAGCTGCAAGGCATGAAAAATCCAACACCAGATCAAACTGAAGCAAGGACGCATGGGGGGAACCTCCATCGGTGCCATTCCATGATGAAGCCGCAGACACCAGGGTCGGACCACGCCAGAGGGGGAAGAAGGAAGAGCTGAAGGAGAACCCTAGCACCGTGAGTGAAGGAGGATAGCCGCCACTCCGAGGCCCTCTTTTTTTTAGGATTTTTAGGATTTTTAGGGTTTTTTACAATTTTTAGGGGTTTTCATGGTTTTTAGGTCTTTTTTGGTTTTTAAAGTTTTTTTGAGCCATTTAAGTTTCTAAAGTTTTTTTAGAGTTTTTAACATTTTTAGGGGTTTTAAGGAGACTTACTGGTTTCTTTTAGTTTTTTATGAGTTATTAGGGGGTTTTATGGTTTTTTAGGGTCTTTTAAAATTTGTGGGATTTTCAATGTTTTTTAGGATTTTTATGGTCTTTATCATTTTTAGGGATTTTGATGGATTTTTGGTTTTTTCTGGTTTTTTAGTATTTTTAGGGATTTTATAGTTTTTAGGGTCTTTTTTGGGTTTTATAGTTTTTTGATATTTTAGGGTTTTTAACTTTTATTGACATTTTAGGGGTTAAAGGGTTTTAGAGATTTTAGTGGGGTTTTATGGTTTATATGGGTTTTATAAGGTTATTTGGGTTTTTTAGGGTTTTTTACATTTTTTGGATTTTTATAGTTTTTATAGTTTTTAGGGATCTAAAGGATTTTTAGGGATTTCAACATTTTTTAGGGTTTTTAGGGTTTTTAAGGGTTTTTATTTTCTTTTTGGGTTTTTAGAGTTTTTTGAGTTGTTAAGGTATTTAATGTTTTCTTGAGTTTTTTAATGTTTTTAAGGGTTTTATGGTTTTTAGGGGTTTTTAGGATTTAAATGGGTTTTAGGGTTTTTAGGAATTTTGGGGGTTTTAGAGTTTTTCAAGGGTTTTAGGTTTTTGGGGGATTTCAATTGTTTTTGGGTCTTTTGGGTTTTTAGGGTTTTCTTTAGTTTTTTATGGTTTTTAGGGTTTTTTAGAGTTTTTTAACCTTTTCTTAATGTTTTAGGGGTTTTTGGAGTTTTTAGTGGGGTTTTAAACATTTTTTGGGTTTTTAGGGGTTTTTAAGGTTTGCAGGGGTTTATGGTTTTTAAGGGATTTTAGGGGTTTTAGAGTTTTTTAGGTTTTCAGGTATTTTTAGCGCATTTTTAGGATTTTAATGGTTTTTATGGTTTTCGGGTATTTAGGTATTTTAAGGGGTTTTAGGGTTTTCTAGGGTCTTTAGAATTTTTAAGGTTTTTCATGAATTTACGGTCATTTGGGGTTTTTATTATTTTTTTGAGTTTTAAGGGGTTTTAACATTTTTAGTGTTTTTTAACATTTATAAGGGTTTTATGGGTTTTTAGAGTTTTTAGTAGTATTATATGGTTTTTATTGGATTTAAGGGTTTTACAGGTTTATAGTGTTTTTTTTTTGTTTTCTGGGTTCTATCAGGGTTTTTAGGGTCTTTTATGTTTTCAGGAATTTTTCGGAATTTTTTATTATTTTTATAGTTTTTAGTGATTTGTAGAGTTTTTAGGGATTTTGAGGGTTTTAAATGTTTTTTAGGGTTTTCTAGGATTTTTTTTTCATTTTTCCTTGGATTTTAGGGTCTTTTGGGGGTTTAGGGTTTTTTTGAGTTTTTTAGGGTTCTTAAGGTTTTTTATAGTTTTTAAGGGGTTTTAACGTTTTAGGGGCTTTAAGGGTTTTTAGATTTTTTAGTTTCATTTTTGGAATTTTATGGATTTTTAGTGTTTTTAAGGTTTTTAGGGATTTTATTTTTTTCAACGGTTTATTGGTGTTTTTAAGTTTTTTTACGTTTTCAGAGATTTTTGGGATATTTGGGATTTTTATGGGTTTTTGGGTTTTTTTGGGTTTTTAGGGATTTGTAGGGGTTTTAGGGTTTTTATGGGGTTTTAGAGTTTTAAAGATTTTTGGTGTTTTAGGGTTTTTTTAAAAGTTTTTAGGGGTTTTGAGATTTGTCAGAGTTTTTTGAACATTTTTAAAGTTTTAGGGTTTTTATGTGTTTTTAAATTTTTTAGTTGTTTTAGTGTTTTTATGGATTTTTAGGGTTTTTTAAGGTTTTAGGGTTTTTATGGTTTTTTTTTGGGGGGGGGGGTTCAAGGATTTAGGGTTTTTTACAATTTCAAGGATTTTTAGGGATTTTTTATAATTTTTATGGTTTTAGGGATTTTTAGGGTTTTTAGTGATTTTGAGGTGTTTTAGGGGTCTTTAATGTTTATGGGGTTTTAAAGGTATTTTTGAAGTTTTATGGGTTTTTTTAGTTTTTTAAGGTTTTAAGGTTGTCTAGAGTTTTTTAATATTTTTTGGTGTATTATGGTTTTTATAATTTTTAGCGGTTCTTAGTGGTTGTATGGATTTTTTGGGTTTTTAAGGTTTTTAGGGGGTTTATTGGTTTTTAGGGGTTTTTCAAGGTTTTTATGGTTTTTTATGTTTTAAGGGATTTTAATGCTTTTTTACGATTTTTATGGTATTAATGGAGTTTGAGGGGTTTTCATTATTTTTAGATTCTTTCTTGGTTATAGGGTTTTATTGAGTTTTTTTGGGGGTTTTAATGTTTTTAGAGTTTTTAAGCGTTTTTAGGGGGTTTAAGGGTTTTTAGATTTTTTAGTTGTTTTCTTGGGTTTTCATGGATTTTTAAAGATGTTTATGTTTTTTTGGGGTTTTATAAATTAAGGGGTTTTCAAGGTTTTAAGGGTTTTTACTTTTTCAGGGATTTTATGGATTTTTAGTATTTTTAAGGATTTTTGTTTATTTTAGGATATTTGGAGATTTTGTGAGTTTTTAGGGGTTTTCAGTGCTTTTAGGGTTTTTGAGGGTTTTAGGGTCCTTTTGGATTTTTAGTATTTTTTGAGTTTTTTTATGATTTTTAAGGTTTTTAGAGTTTTTAACTTTTTAGGGGTTTTGGGGGGTTTTATAGTCTCTAGTGGTTTTAAGGGTTTTTAGGTATTTTAGGGATTTTTTACATCTTTAGTGACTTTTAGGGCATTTTTAGGAATTTTATTGTTTTTAGTTTTTTTTAGGGTGTATATATCTCGAGTGTTTTTAGGGGTTTTCAGGGTTTATTAGGGTTTTAGTGGGTTTTAGGGTTTTTAGGGTCTTTTGGGTTTTTAAGGCTTTCTTGATTTTTTAGGGTTTTATGGTTTTTTAGAGTTTTTTAATGTTTTTAGGGATTTCTATTGTTTTTAGGGTTTTTATGGGTTTTTAATGTTTTTTAGGGGTTTTATGGTTTCAAGGGATTTTCTGGATTTTTTAGGTTTTTTACGTTTTGATGGACTTTTAGGGATTTTTATTACTTTCATGGGTTTTAGGGTTCTTTTTTATTTTGAGGAATTTGAGGGTTTTTTAGGGTTTTTAGGGTTTTTGTGTTGTTAGAGTTTTTAAGGTTTTTATGGTTATCCAGGTTTTAGGGGTTTTGACATTTTCCTTGATTTTTAGGGGTTTTAGGATATTTATGATTTCTTGGGTTTTTAGGGATTTTGATGGTTTTTAGGGTTTATCAGGGATTTTTTAGTGTGTTTAGGGTTTTTAAGGATTTTTAGTGTCTTTTGGGTTTTTTGTGTTTTTTGTGTTTTTTGGGGTTTTAAGGGTTTTTAGAGTTTTTTGACATTTTTGGGATTTTAATAGTTTTAAGGGTTTTTTATAGTTTTCAGGAGTATTTCAAAGTTTGGGTTTTTATATCTTCTATATTTTTTAGGGTTTTTTGGGATTTTGAGGGATTTTAGAGGTTTTTAGGGTTTTTAGGGGTTTTCAATTTTTTGGGTCTTTTTGGGGTTTTAGGTGCTTTTTTAAGTTTTTTTATTGTTTTAAGTGTTTTTAGAGTTTTTTAACGGTTTTAAGGGTCTCAAGGGTTTTCATAGTTTTCAGTGGTGTTCAACGGTTTTAGAGGTTTTTCGGGGTTTTATGTTTTTTAGGGGTTTTTATGGTTTTCTAGGGTTTTTAGGGCTTTTTGGGCTTTTTATGATTTTTTGGGATTTTTATTGGTTTTAGGGCTTTTAAGGGTTTTTTAGGGTTTTAGGGTTGTTAGGGTTTTTTAGGGTTTTAAGGGTTTTTTAGGGTTTTTAGAGCCTTTTGGGTTTTTAGGGTTTAATTTAAGTTTTTTGCGGTTTAAAAAGTTTTTTAGAGTTTTTTAACATTTTTAGGGGTTTTAAGGGTTTTTAGAGTTTTTAGGGGATTTTTAGGGAATTTTAAGGTTTTGGGGGTTTTTATGTTTTCAAGGGTATTTCATTGTTTTAGGGGTTTTTACATTTTCAGACATTTTTTAGACTATTTTAGGATTTTATGGTTTTTAGAGGTTTAAGGGGTTGAGATTTTGGGATTTTGGGGGATTTTAGGGGTTTCTTGGGTTTTTTATGATTTTTATGGGTTCTCATGGTTTTAGGGCCTTTTGGAGGTTTTAGGGTTTTTTTGAGTTTTTTTGGGTTTTAAAGTATTTTTGATTTTTTTAACATTTTATTGGTTTTAAGGGTTTTTAAAGTTTTTAGTGGTTGTAGTGTTTTATTGGTTTTTAATTTTTTTCAGGGGTTTTTGTGGTTTTTAAGGGTTTTTCAGTGTTTTTAGGTTTTTTTTACGTTTTCATGAATTTTTAGGGGGTTTTTAGGATTTTTATGGTTTTTCGATTCTTTATGATTTTTAGCGATTTTGAGGGGGTTTAGGGTTTTTTGTGTTTTTGAGGGTTTTAGGGTTTTTGAGGGGGTTGTTTTATGTTTTTTGGGATTTTAAGGTTTCTTTAGTTTTTAAACATTTTTAGTGATTTTCATAGTTTTTAATGTTTTTTAGGGTGTTATGGGTTTTTCAAGGGTTTTAAGATTTTTTTTTCTTTTTTCGTGATTCTTATGAATTTTTTAGGGTATTTATGGTTTTTGGGTTTTTATGGATTTTTTAGGGTTTTTAGGGTTTTTTAGGATTCTTTATAGTTTTTATGGGTTTTTAGAGTTTTTGGGTCTCTTTGGGGTTTTAGGGTTTGTTATATTTTTTTGGGTTTTAAAGGGTTTTTAGAGTTTTTAAACATTTTTAGGGGTTCAAAAGGTTTTTATAGTTTTTAGTGATTTTTAGGGGTTTTTTGGGTTTTTAGGGTTTCAAGGGTTTTGAATCCTTTTTTGAGTTTTTTTGTCTTTATAAGTTTTTTTAGGGATTTTAGGGTTTTTTTACATTTTTGGGTATTTAGGGCCTTTTAGGATTTTATGGTTTTTAGGATTTTTAGGGATTTTGATGGTTTAGGGGGTTTTTTAGGCTCTGTGTATTTTAAGGGGGTTTTTAGGGTTTTTAGGATGTTTTTGGTCTTTAGGATTTCATTTTATTTTTTAAGGTTTTTAATCTTTTTGATAGTTTTTAACCTTTTTGGGAGTTAAGGGGTTTTAGTGTTTTTAGTCATTTTTATGGTTTTTATGGGTTCTTAGGGTTTTAAAAAAAATTAGGGTTTTTTAGGGGATTCATGGGTTTTTCATTGTTTTAAGGGTTTATTACATTTTCTAGATTTTTTGGGATTTTTACGGTTTTTTATTTTTTTAGGGGTTTTGAGGGGTTTTAGGGTTTTCCATTTTTCTTAGTGTTTTTAGGGTATTTTTTGGTTTTTAGGGTTTATTTTATTTTTTAGTGTTTTTAAGGTTTTTTAACTTTTTTATGGGTTATAAGGGTTTTTAGAGTTTTTAGTGGTTTTATGGATTTTTAGGGTTTTTAGTGTTTTTAAGGTTTTAGGGGTTTTATGGTTTTTTAGGGTTTTCAAGGTTTTTAGGGTTTTTTTATGTTTTCAATTATTTTTAGGGATTTCTTGGATTTTTATGGTTTTTAGGGGTTTTAGGGATTTTGGGGGTTTTGATGGTTTTTTTTTGGTTTTTTATGGTTTTTAAGATACTTTCGGGTTTTTTACATTATTGTGGGTTTTAGGGATTTTAGAGTTTGTAGGGGTTTTATGGGTTTTTAGGGTATTTATAGTTTTAAGGGTTTTAAGGGTTTTTTTTACGTTTTGATGGATTTGTAGGGACTTTTTTGGATTTTTATGTTTTTAGGGTTTTTTACGGTATTTGAGGGGTTTTCATGGTTTTTAGGATTCTTTACATTTTCATATTTTTTAAAGATTTTTATGGTTTTTAGGTTTTTTAGGTTTTTTAGGGATTTGGAAAGGTTTTATGGTTTTCAAGGTTTTTAGGGTTTTCAGGGTTTTTAGGGTTTTTAGTGTTTTTTAGGATTTTTATGGTATTTTGGGGGTTTTAGGTTTTTTTTTGAGTTTGTTAGGGTTTAAATATTTTTTTAGAGTTTAAACATACTTTTGGGGGTTTAAGGATTTCTGCAGTTTTTAGTTGTTTTAGGGTTTTAAAAGTTTTAATGGGTTTTTATGGTTTTCATGAATTTTCAGGGTTTTTTTTGCGTTTTTTACTTTTTAGGGGTTTTTAGGGGTTTAGGGTTTTTTATGTTTTCATGGATTTTTAGTGTTATTTTAGGATTTTTATGGTTTCTAGGGTTTTTTGGGTGTTAAGGGATTTTAAGATTTTTTTATAGTTTTTAGTAGTTTTTTATGGTTTTTATTGGATTTAGGGGTTTCAAAGGGTTTTAGGGTTTTTATGGTTTTCAGGGTTCTTTCAGGGTTTTTGCGTCTTTTTCGTTTTTAGGGCTTTTTAACAATTTTTATGATTTTTATAGTTATTAGTGTCTTGTAGGGTTTTTAGGGATTTTGAGGGGTTTAAATGTTTTTAGGATTTTCTTGGCTTTTTTCAGTTTTCCTTTGCTTTTAGGGTCTTTTGGGTGTTTGGGTTTTTTTTTTAGTTTTTTAGGGTTCTTAAGGTTTTTTAGAGTTTTTATGGGGATTTAACGGTTTAATATTTTTATGGTATTTACGATTTTTTTTGGTTTTTTGTGATTCGGTGGAGTTTTAGGGTTTTTTAGGGTTTTTTAGGGTTTTTATGGGTTTTCAAGGTTTTGAACATTTTTGGGGTTTTATGGTTTTTTAAAGTTTTTTAGGGGTTTTGATATTTCTAAGAGATTTTTAACATTTTTAACATTTTAGGGGTTTTGCGGGTTTTTAGAGTTTTTAGTGGTTTCTAATATTTTTATGGGGTTTTAGGGTTTTTATGGTATTCTGGTGGTTTTCAAGGCTTTGGGTTTTTTTTACATTTTCAAGGATTTTTAGGGATATTTTTAGATTTTTATGGTTTTTGGGGTTTTTAGGGTTTTCAGTGATTTTGAGGCATTTTAGGGGTCTTTACTGTTTTTGGGGTTTTTCAGGGTTTTTGGGTATTTTGGGTTTTTTTTGACATTTTAGGGGTTTAAAGGTTGTCTAGAGTTTTTAAATATTTCTAAGTGTTTTATGGGTTTTTAGAGTTTTTAGTGGTTCTTAGGGGTTTTATGGATTTTTAGGATTTTTAAGGTTCTTAGGGGGTTTTTTGGTTTTCAGGGGTTTTTAGGGTTTTTACAGTTGTTTGTGTTTTAAGGGATTTTTAAGGCTTTTTTAGAATTTTTATGATTTTCAGGGGTTTTAGGGTTTTTAGGGAGTTTGAGGGGTCTTAGGGGTTTTTTGGGTTTTTCATTATTTTTAGGGTCTTTATAGGTTAAAGGGTTTTATTGAGTTTTTTAGGGGTTTTAATGTTTTTAGAGTTTTTAACTTTTTTAAAGGTTTAAGGGTTTTTAGAGTTTTTTGTGGTTTTCTTGGGTTTTCATGGATTTTTAGAGATTTTTATGTTTTCTAGGGGTTTTATAAATGAAGGGGTTTTCAGGTTTTTAAGGGTTTTTTATGTTTTTAGGGATTTGAGGCATTTTTTAGGATTTTTATGGTTTTTTGGGTTATTTAGGGTTTTTAGAGAGTTTGAGGGGTTTTCAGGCTTTTCAGGGTTTTTTAGTGTTTTTAGGGTTTTAAATGGTTTTATGGTACTTTTGGATTTTTATCATTTTTTTTCATTTTTTAATGATTTTAAGGTTTTTAGAGTTTTTAACTTTTTTAGGGTTTTTATAGTCTCTAGCGGTTTTTAGGGGTTTTATGGGGTTTTAGGGGTTTTTATGGTTTTAAGGGTTTTTTAGGGAATTTAGGGACTTTTTACATTTTTATTGTCTTTTAGAGCATTTTTTAGGAATTTTATGGTTTTTAGGGTGCAGATATGTTGAGTGTTTTTAGGGTTTTTGTGGTTTTTTTAGGGTTTTAGTGGTTTTGGGGATTTTTATGGTCTTTTTGGTGTTTAAGGTTTTCTTGAGTTATTTTAGTGTTTTAAAGGTTTTATAGAGTTTTTTAACATTTTTAGGGGGTTTTAGTGTTTTTAATGTTTTTTGGGGTTTATGGGTTTTTAGGGGTTTTAATATTTTTTTTGGCTTTTTAGTGTTTTTTGGGTTTTTAAATATTTTTTATAGTTATTAAACTTTTTTGAGGTTTTAGTGTTTTTAATCATTTTTATAGTTTTTATGGGTGTTTAGGTTTTAAATTTTTTAGGGGTTTTTATGTGTTTCATTGGTTTTTAGGTTTTTAAGGGTGTATTACGTATTTTGGGATTTTTAAGGCTTTTTAAGGCTTTTTATTTTTTTAGGGGTTTTAAGGGTTTTGAAGGGTTTTAGGTTTTCCCTTTGTTTTTAGGGGTTTAGTGGTTTTACGAATTTTTAGGATTTTGAGTGTTTTTTTAAGGTTTTAGGTGTTTTATGGTTTTCTGAGGTTTTATAGGTTTTTAGGGTTTTATATGTTTTCAAGTATTTTTAGGGATTTCTTTGATTTTTATGTCTTTTAGTGTTTTTAGGGTTTTTAGGGATTTTGAGCTATTTTAGGGTTTTTTTATTTTGTATGATTTTTAAGATCTTTTAGAGTTTTTAACATCATTATGGGTTTTAGGTATTTAAGTGTTTTTAGTGGTTATTTAGGCCTTTTATGGGTTTTTAGGGTATTTAAAGTTTTTGGGGGTTTTATAGTTTTTAGGGGTTTTTTAGGGTATTTGGATTTTTTACATTTTTATGGACTTTTTAGGATTTTTATGTTTTTAGGGGTTTTAGGGTTTTTACAGAATTTGAGGGGGTTTCATGGTTTTTAGGGTTATTAGAGTTTTCATGATTTTTTGTGTTTGTTTGGGTTTTTAGGGTTTTCTTTTGTTTTTAGGGGTATTTATGTTTTTTAGAGTTTTTAACGTTTTAGGGTTTTTAAGGGGTTTTAGAGATTTTAGTGGGTTTTTTGGAATTTTATGGGTTTTAGGGGTTTTTTAAGATTTTTAGGGGTTTATGGTTTTCAGGTGGGGTTTTTGGGTTTTTAGGATTCTTTAAATTTTCAGGAATTTGTAGGATTTTTATGGTTTTTAGGTTTTTTAGGGGTTTTAGAGATTTTGAAAGGTTTTTTAGGGTTTTTAGTGTTTTTTAGGATTTTTATGACCTTTTGGGGGTTTTAGGTTTTTTGAGTTTGTGAGGGTTTTAATATTTTTTATAGTTTTTAACATATTTTTGGGGATTTAACGGTTTTTAGAGTTTTTAGTTGTTTTAGGGTTTTATGGATTTTTAGGATTTTTAAATGTTTTTAGGGGTTTATGGTTTTCAGGGATTTTATGGGTTTTTTGGATTTTTTACATTTTCATGTATTTTAGGGATTTTTTAGGATTTTTATGTTTTTAGGGGTTGTCTGGGTTTTGAGATAATTTGAGGGGTTTTAGGGGTTTTAAGGGTTATTTAGGGTTTTAGTTTTTTGGAAGGGTTTGGGGTTTTTTTTTTTGAGTTTTTGGGGGTTTTTAAGTATTTTTTGAGTTTTTTCAACATTTTTAGATTTTTAATGGGTTGTATAGTTTTTAGTGGGTTTTAGGGTTTTATTGGTTTTTAAGCTTTTTAGAATTTTTTTTTCTTTCTTGGGGTTTTTGGGGTTTTTAGGGTTTTTACATTTTCATGGATTTTTAGTGTTATTTTAGGATTTTTATGGGTTTTTGGGTTTTTTTGGTGTTTATTGATTTTTAGGGTTTTTAGGGTTTTTAGGGTTTTTAGAGTTTTTAGAGGGGTTTAGGGTTATTATGGGTTTTAGGGGTTTTATTGCTTTAGGGGTTCTTATTGTTTTTAGGGATTATTCAGGGTTTCTATTGTTTTTACATTTTTAGGGAATCTTATGGCTTTTTTAGTATTTGAATGGTTTTTCAGGTTTTTCGGGTTTTTAGGGTTTTTAGGGATTTTGAGGGTCTTTAGGGGGTTTTTAAAAAAAGTTTTTATGGTTTTTTCAGGGTTTTTAGGGTCTTTTGGGTTTTTATTGTTTTTTTTTTTGTATTTTTAGGTGTCTAAATGTTTTTTCAAGTTTTTAACATTTTTTGGGGATTTAAAGGTTTTTAATTTTTTAGAGGTTTTTACGGTTTTTATGAGTTTTAGGGTATTTTTATGGTTTTTAAGGTTTTTTTGGTTTTTTGGTAAGGATATGGGTTTTATGGTTTTTAGGTTTTTCAAGGTTTTTAGGGATTTTGAGAGTTTTTAGGGTTTTTCATGTATTATAGGTTTTTTAGTGTTTTCAGGGTTTTTAGGGTCTTTTAGGTTTTAGGGGTTTTTTGAGTTATTTAGGGGTTTTTATGTTTTTTATAGTTCTTTAATGTTTTTATGGGTTTTAAGATTTTTTGGAATTTTTATTAGGTTTTAGGGGTTTTTGGGTTTTTAGGATTTTTTAATGTTTCTAGAGGTTTTTAGGTTTTTAGTGTTTTTGAAGTTTTTAGGGATTTTTAGGAATTTTTTAGGGTTTTTATGTATTTTAGGGTTTTTATTTTTTATAGTATTGTGAGGGTTTTCATGATTTCAATGGGTTTTTAACGTCTTTTTGGGTTTTTATGCTTTTTTGAGTTTTTTAGGTTTTTATTTTTTTTAAGGTTTTTAAAGATTTTAGGGGTTTTAAGGGTTTTAAGGGTTTTTAGTGTTTTTAGTGATTTTTTAGGGATTTTATGAGTTTTTAGGGTTTTAAAGGTTTTTAGGGGTTTTATGATTTTTAGGGGTTTTTAGGGTTTTTAGGGATTTTTAGATTTTTATATATTTTTTAGGATTTTTATGGGTTTTAGGGTTTTCTAGAGATTTTA
The DNA here is from genome assembly GCA_963277665.1 of Viscum album. Classification (NCBI taxonomy): domain Eukaryota; kingdom Viridiplantae; phylum Streptophyta; class Magnoliopsida; order Santalales; family Viscaceae; genus Viscum; species Viscum album. The sequence goes on along the minus strand of OY728141.1, from coordinate 1,886,234,238 downwards.
GGGATTTTGAGGGTTTTTAGGAGTTTTCAGGGTTTTTAGGGTTTTTAGGGTTTTTAGGGTTTTAGGTCTTTTTTAGTTTTTATGGGTTTTTTTGAGTTTTTTAGGGATTCTAAGTTTTTTTAGATTTTTATAACGTTTTTAGAGGTTTTAATAATTTTTATAGTTTTTAGTGGGTTTTTAAGGTTTTTATGGGTTTTTAAGTTTTTAGGGGTTTTATGGTTTTTAGGGGGTTTCCAGGGTTTTATGATTTTTTACAATTTTAGGGATTTTTATGGAATTTTTCATGTTTTTTATGGTTTTTATGGCTTTTAGGGCTTTAGAGATTTTGAGGGTTTTAGGGGTTTTCAAGGTTCTTTAGGGGTTTTCGAGTTTTAAGTGTGTTTTGGATCTTTTGGGGTTTTCGGGTTTTTATCGAGCTTTTTAGTGTTTTGTGGGGTTTTATGGGTTTTATGGGTTTTTAGGGTTTTTAAAGCTTTTATGGGTTTTTTCATTTTTAGGGTTTTTTAGAGTTTTTAGGGTTTTTTACATTTTTTGGGATTTTCTAGGATTTTTATGGTTTTAGGGATTTTGAGGGTTTTTAGCGTTTTCAGACTTTTTTAGGGGTTTTAATGGTTTTTAGGTTTTAGGGTCTTTTTTTAGAGTTTTTTGAGTTTTTTAGGGCTTTTGAAGGTTTTTTAGAGTTTTTAACTTTTTTAGGGGTTTTAATGGATTTTATAGGATTTAGTTGTTTTTGTAGTTTTTTAGAGTTTTTTAAGGTTTTTAAGGCTTTTTATGGTTTTCAACTGGTTTTCAGGGTTTGTAGGATTTTTACGTATTTAAAGATTTTTTTGGTATTTAGTTTTTTTAGGGTTTTTGGGATTTTCAGGGTATTTTAGGTTTTTCAGGTTTTTTCAGTGTTTTTAGTCTTTTTGGGTTTTTTCGTGTTTTTTGGTTTTTGTAGGGGTTTTAAGGTGTTTTAGAGTTTTTAACATTTTATGGGTTTTATGGGTTTCAAGGGTTTTTATAATTTTTATTGATTTTTTAGTGTTTTATAGATTTCATGATTTTTTAAGTTTTTAAGGGGTTTTTATGTTTTTCATGGGGTTTTCAAGGTGTTTAGGGTCTTTTATGTTTTCAGGGATTTTTAGGACTTTTAAGGCTTTTCATGGTTTTTATGGTTTTAGGGTTTTTAGGGTTTTTTAATCTCTGTCAGAGTTTTTAGTTTTTTTCTGGTTTTTAGGGTCTTTTGGGATTTAAGGTGTTTCAAACTTTTCTATGGTTTTTAAGAGTTTTTAGTTTTTTTAGGTTTTTCATGGGTTTTTGGGTTTTAAAGGTTTTTTGGGTGTTTCTAGGTTTTTGGGGTTTTTTATGGTTTTTAGGGTTTTTTACGTTTGCAGGGTTTAGAGTTTTTTTAGGATTTTTAGGATTTTTATGTTTTTAGGGTGTTTAGTGATTTTGAGGGTTTTTTTTGTTTTTAGGGGATTTTAGGGATTTTAAAGTTTTTCAGGTTTTCTAGGACTTTTGGGTTTTTTTGGATTTTTTGGATTTTTTATGTTTTCATGTTTTTTAGATATGTTAGCTATTTTTAAGTGTTTATAGGGTTTTTAGAGTATTTATTGGTTTTAGGCTTTTTATGGCTTTTTATGTTTTTGAGGGGGTTTGGTTTTAGGGGTTTTTAAGGGATTTTTTAGGTTTTTTTAGGGGTTTTTTACGTTTTTAGGGATTTGTAGGGCATTTTAGGATTTTTATGGTTTTCAGAGTTTTGAGCAATTTTGGGAATTTTTAGGGGTTTTAGGGTATTTTTTTTTATTTTTAGGGGTTCAAAGGTTTTTTATAGAATTTTAACATTTTTAGGGTTTTTTAAAGTTTTTAGAGTTTTTAGTGGTTTTTAGGGTTTTTAGGGTTAATAGGGATTTTTAAGGTTTTTAGGGTTTTTTTATGTTTTTTAGGAGTTTTTCAAAGTTTTTATGGGTTTTTAATTTTTTAGGTATTTGAGGAATTTTTTTAGGTTTTTTTATGGGTTTTAAGTTTTTTTATGGTTTTTCGGGATTTTGAGGGGTTTTAAGGCTTTTAGGGTTTTTAAAAGATTTTAGGCTTTTTAAGGTCTTTGTCGGTTTTTCGGTTTTTTTTGTGTTTTTTAGAGTGTTTAATCCTTTTTAGAGTTTTTTAATTTTTTTAGGTTTTTAAAGGGTTTCTAGAGTTTTTAGTGGGTTTTTGCGTTTTTATGTATTTTAGGGTTTTTAATGTTTTTAGGGGTTTTATGGTTTTCAAGAGTCTTTTAGGGTTTTTATGTTCTTTTATGTTTTCATGGATTTTTTGGGCTATTTTTTATTTTTATGGTTTTTAGAGTTTTTTAGATTTTTAGGGTTTTTTCAGAATTTTCAAGGTTTTTACGGTTTTTAGGGTTTTTAGTCGTTTTAGTGTTTTTAGTCATTTTAGGGTTTTTAAAAGTTTTAAGAGAATTTTTTGGTATTTAGGGGGTTTCTTGTGTTTTTTTAGGGTTTTGAAGATTTTTTAATTTTTTTAGGGTTTTTGAGGGTTTTATAGTTTTCAGTGTTTTTTGGGGTTTTATGGGCTTTTTGGGATTTTATGGTTTTGAGGGGTTTTTGTGGTTTTTAGGGGTTTTCAGGGGTTTTTTGGTTTTAGGGTTTTTTCTGGGTTTTTAGTTCTTTTAGGGTCTATTTGGGTATTTAGTGTTTTGTTGAGTATTTTAAGGTTTAAAGGTTTTTTTAGAGTTTTTAGCGTTTTTAGTGGTTTTTAGGGTTTTAGAGTTTTTAATGGTCATTAGGGTTTTTATAGTGTTTTGGGTTTTAAGGTTTTTAGGGGTTTTATGGTTTTCATAGGGTTTTCAAGGTTTTAAAGGGTTTTTATAGTTTTGTGGTTTTTTAGGTCATTTTAAGGATTTTTATGGTTTCTAGGGTTTTTAGAGATTTGGAGGGTTTTATGGTTATTCTGGGTTTTGGGTTTTTCTTGGTTTTGGGGTGTTTTTTAGATTTTTATGGTTTTTAAGGTTTTTAGAGTTTTAAAGTTTTTAGGGGATTTAATGGTTTTTAGAGTTTTTAATGGGTTTTAGTTTTTTTATTTTTTATGGATTTTTAAGGTTTTTAGGGGTTTTTATGCTTTTCAAGGGTTTTCAGGGTTTTTAGGGTTTTTAGAGTTTTTTTGGGTTTTTCAGGGTTTTAGGGTATTTTTGAGTTTTTATTGTTTTTTTTTGAGTTTTTTAGGGTATTTAATTTTTTTTGAGTTTTTAAGGTTTTCACAGTTTTTAAGTGTTTTTATATTTGTAGTTAATTTTTAGGGTTTTTTGGTTTTTTGGGTTGTTAATGTTTTTTTCTGGTTTTCATGATTTTTGGGTTTTTTTTAAGGTTTTCTGTGTTTTCTAGGTTTTCATGGATTTTTTGGGATTTTTTAGGATTTTATGGTTTTAGGGGGTTTTAGGGATTTTAGGGTTTTATAGATTTTGAGGGTTTTTATGGGTTTTAAAGGGGTTTTATTGGTTTTAGGGTTTTCCATGGTCGTTCAGGTATTTTTGGGTTTTTATGTTTTTTTTGTTTTTACTGGTTTTTAGGTTTTTTACATTTTTTAACATTTTTAGGGTTTTTACGGGTGTTTAGTGTTTTTAGTGGTTTTTAGGGTTTTTTTTGTTTTTTAGGGTTTTTTAATGTTTTTAGAAGTTTTTGTGGTTTTCAGGGATTTTTCAAGGTTTTAGGGTTTTTACATTTTTAGGGATTTTTAGGGCCTTTTTAGGATTTTATGGTTTTTAAGTTTTTTAGAGTTTTTAGGCATTTTGAGGGTTTTTAGGGGTTTTGAGGTTTTTTCGGGTTTTCAAGGTTTTTGGTTCTTTTTTGGTTTTATGATTGTTTTTGAGTTTTTAGGGCTTTTAAGGTTTTTTATAGTTTTTTAACATTTTTAGGGGTTTTTAGGGTTTTAGTGTTTTGTGGGTTTGGTGGATTTGTTGATTTTTTATGGTTTTTAAGGGTTTTTAAGGATTTTACGGGGTTTTCATGCTTTTTATGGTTTTTATTTTTCATGATTTTTTAGGGATTTTTAAGACATTTATGGTTTTTTGGGTTTTTAGGGATTTTGAGGTTTTTTAGGGATTGTTAGGGTTTTTAGGGTATTTAGGGGTTTTCAGGGTTTTTAGGGCCTTTTTGGGTTTTAGGATTTTTTTAATTTTTTTGGGGTTTTAAGGTTTTTTAGAGTTTTTAATGTTTTTAGGGGTTCTATGGGTTTTTATAGTTTTTAGTGTTTTTTATAGTTTTTATAGTTTTTAGGGTTTTTAATTTATTTAGGGGTCTTTTGGGTTTTTATTAGGTTTTTCAAGGTTTTTAGGGTTTTTTACTTTTTAAGGGATTTCTAGGGATTTTTTATGATTTTTTATTATTTTAAGTGTTATTAGGGTTTTTATGGATATTGAGGGGTTTTAGGGTATTTCAATGTTTTTAGGGTATTTCTTAGTTTGAGGATGTTTTTAGGTTTTGAGGTTTTTTTTTGAGTTTTTAGGGTTTTTAAGGGTTTTGAGTTTTTTAACGTTTTAGGGGTTTAAAGTGTTTTTCGAGTTTTTTGTGGATTTTTTGGGTTTTTATTGGGTTTTAGGGTTTTTAATTTTTTTATGGATTTTCTGGTTTTCTGGTGGTTTCAGGGCTTTCAAGGTTTTTTACATTTTCAGGGACTTTTAAGGATTTTTAGGGTTTTTTTGGATTTTAGGGATTTTAGGGTTTTTAGGGATTTTTATGGTATTTTGGTATTTCCAGGTGGGCCATTTGAGATTTTAGAGGGGGTTGGGTTTTTAGGGGTTTAAAGGTGTTTTAGAGTTTTTAGTGGTTTTTGGATTTTTATGGTTTTTAGGGATTTTAAATATTTTTAGGGGTTTTATGGTTTTGATGGTCCTTTTAGGGGTTTTTAGGGTTTTTTATGTTTTCGGGGAATTTTAGGTATTTTTATGATTTTTATGGGTTTTGGGATTTTTTAGGTTTTTTAGGGATTTTGATGGTTTTAAATGTTTTGGGGGTTTTATGGTTTTTATGGGTTTTTTGGTTTTTAGGGTTCTTTTTGGGTTTTTAGGGTTCTTTTTTGAATTTTTAGGGGTTTTAAGGTTTTTTAGAGTTTTTTATCATTTTTTTGGGTTTAAAGGGCTTATAGAGTTTTTAGTGGGTTTTATAGTTTTTATGGTTTTTTAGGTGTTTTTAATATTTTTAGGGGGTTTTATGGTTTTCAGGGGGATTTTGGGATTTTGGGGTTATTACTCTTTCATGAATTTTCATGGATTTTTATCTTTTTATCTTTTAGGGGGTTTTGGATTTTTAGGGAGTTTTAGGGTTTTAGGGGTTTTAAGTGGTTTTAAGGGCTTTTTGGCTTTTTGTGGTTTTTAAGGGTTTTAATGTTTTTTAGAGTTTTTAACATTTTTAGTTATTTAAAGGGTTTTTAGTAGTTTTAGTGTTTTTATGGGTTTTTATATTTGTTAAGTTTTATGGGGTTTTAATCGTTTTTTGGGGGGTTTTAGGGTTTTATGGTTTTTGATATGGATCAGATTCAGCCCAAAGAGAATAATTTTGGGCTTGATAAAGATTTTAAGCCCAACTATTATATGAATTGGACCAGCCCACACTTCTTGACATAACACCATGGTGGGACACAACACACTTATTTGGGGCCCAAAATTACTTACCCACATGGAAATGGATGGAAATTTGTAGCAGCACATTAAAGAAGAGAGATAAGGTAGAGAAAAGCATCATTAAGAGGGAATCCCACTACTTTTGCTAGTGGGATCATTAAATGGAATGGAAAAGTGTTGTTTTGTTCTTTTTATGTACCTTTTGGGTTCCCCATGCCTTGTAACTCGAATTGGGGCATTTTCCTTTCTTTATTTTTTCTTTATAATGTATTTTCACACCTTTGTAAGGATGAGCCCTGAATTGGACGAATTTGTGAAGTTTGTTGTGCATTCTTCTAGCTTTAACATCTTCCCTTTGCCCGGAATTGGTGGTGCATCTCCATTGATGGTGACATGGTCTTTAAGCGTGGAGAAACCTTGGCGGGTGGCTTTTCCTTTAAGCCTTGGTCAATTCAGCTACATTATGCTACTCCTCTTCACTTACTTGTTTTGAGCTTCTGGTGACACATCAGTTTTTTTTTGCATTTTCAGGGATTTTTAGGTGTTTTTAAGGTTTTTCTGTTTTTTTGGGATTTTTGGGATTTTTGGGATTTTTGGGATTTTTGGGATTTTTGGGATTTTTGGTTTTTCTGAGTTTTTTCAAGGTTTTTGGGGGAATTCAGGGTTTTTAGGGTCTTTGGGGGTTTTGGGTTTTTCTATTTTTTTATGATTTTTATGGGTTTTTAGATTTTTTTAACGTTTTAGGGGTTTTAATGGTTTTTAGAGTTTTTAGTAGTTTTTTAGGGCAAGGAAGGTGCAGAGCCAAGCTAAACCTGACCCCCCAAAATTTATTAAGAAAAAATACATGACAGATAGGGGAGGAGTCAAGTGAACCACACCCAAAAGACAGAAAAAGACCCAAACCAACCCCAAAAAACCAAAAAAGAAACCCCCCCAAAGAAAATCAAGTCAGTCAAGATCACCACCAAAGTCATAAACAGAAGCTGCAACAAATCCATAGGTCGTGTCATCTCTATATGGATCTCCATCAGCACCATACCTGGAGGAAGCATCCGAATCTACCGACTCCCATTCAGATTATTCATATTTCTTGAGGAAGGTAGTATAATAGTCCCTGAGATGTTGTTGATCCACATTCTGCTACACCTGGACAGGCCTAACTCCCCTTCTAGAGGCATTTTCCTTAGCTTTTTTGGAGGCTCTTGTGGACACAGTCTTTGGAAAGGTAGAGTAATCCTTTATTGGATTCCTCCTTCAACGATCAACATAGATACCTGCAGGTTTGTTTTTCTTCCCATATATAATGGCCTCCTCAAGCAAGGCCTTATCCTTGATTGTTAAGGTCGTATCGCAATTCATCCTTCTACCATCCTCCCAGAATAGGTCTTAATCGGGGATGAAGGAGGATTCCTGGTTTAGAGGACAGCCAACAAGAACAGGTTCCCTGAGAGCATCCAACCACCTGGCCTGATGCACATCCTAGGAACTTCCCTTCCAAGGGTCACTAGGGTGGTCCTCCATCTCTAATTCATGTAGACCCATACAGCTAGTCCTATCATCTGAGGCCCCCTCATGCACCTCCACAACCGACTCCATCACCTCCCTATGTTCAGCAACCTCCCTCTGCTCATGATCGAACTGAGCCAAAGCCCCCTGCAGAGACTCACAAAAAGACTCGCCAGCAGAAGCCCCCTCACGCAAAATCAAAGTCGATTTCCCCTTCCCAGGTAGCAAGGATTCCTCCACCCCCTCAGCACATGCCACAAAACACTACTCCACTAACTCCCCTTTCTCAGACCCCTCCCCCTGCTCGGTCGCCTGCCCCATATCAGAACTGAAAGGTGTTGCACCTCTCTTCTCAACTCCCTCCCTCTGCTCAAACACTTTCCCTTCCACAGACACTCCACCCTGTTCATCCACCACTGATGTCGTATCCTTCACCCCTTCTCATCTACCTTCCCCTGCCCGGCTGCACAACAAGATTCCCAATCAGCAGTTCCATCCAGCACCACCCTAGGTGTTTTCACAGTGAATCCAAGAGGCTTACATCCAGCCACACCCTCCACACCCTCCTTCCAAACCTCCACATTGATCTGGATGATGGAACCCACACCTTACCAATGTTGCCACAACTCGATTCCCGCACAGCAGCTTCAGCTACACTACAACTATAGAGCCCATTATACTCATGAACAAAACAGATCCCCTCCCCCTTTCTAGCCACCTCTTCATGTTCCGCCATCGTCCCTCGATCCTCCACATCCCCCTATGCCGCTACTTCACCCTATTGCTCAACAGACACAAGGCACTCAAACCTATTATACAAAGAAGTATCACTCTGATTATACACCTCCCTTTTTTCAACCTCTTCACCGTTAAAACTATCATCCAAGTGCATGAACACTACATTACCATCCTCATTCCCACTAATATTATTTAGAGTCTCCAACCCCAAGTCACATGGATCCTCCCTTACCTCCTCCTTACCACCTAAATAATTTAAATCAGCTTTTAGGCGTGGAAAGATGTCCCTAACCAATGGCTGGGGAGGCAAGCACTGAGTAGCCTTGACAGGCACATCTTTCCCCCCCACCAGATTTTGGCGTCCTTCGCCATTCCCCATCGAAGCTAGATTCATAACACCAGATCTCTTTAAGCCTCTTCTACAGACATGATCTTTATGACCAAGATGTCGGCAAGAGGAACATAATTCAACCCATGTATCAAAGACCACTAGTTGTCTCCATCGGAGCTCCTCACCAACAATAATCCACACAAAGTCCATCGGCTCCTTTGTAGCATCCACCTCAACAAAATCACTCAGGGTGACTGGATGGCATATAGCCTGAGTCCTGCTATCCACATAAAGGAACCTCACCACCAGGTTCCCTAACATCAAAATAATAGACAAATTCTAGAAGGGGAGAGTGAGTTATGGAAATCTCACTCATGTTGCCACCATTGGCAAATCACGGTGCAAGTTAAGATCATAACTCCATCGAAAAAGGGAAAACTGGTCACTATCGAAATTCTGAGGAGCCACAGACCAAGCATGAATAAGATCTTCTTCAGACGCAAAATGAATCAAAATAAGGTAGCTATCAACAAGACCCACCGTAGCGCAATCCTGTAGATCCCAACATTCAAAAATGAATCTGTCGAAAATGCCCACCAGGGGGTGCGAGTTCATGAAACGAGCAACCAAAGTCAGATTATGCAAAGCATAGGCTTCATTGAACTCCAAAATCAAGAGCTGAAGCTGAGGACGTCCTTTGTGAAGGCCAGGAACCTTGGGGAAAAGACTGATCCACGAAAAATGGGGCAACAGTTCTGGAGCCGTGAACATAACAAAAGGCCGATCATCCATGAAATTCAACGAAGGCCCCTCCCCCGTGGTGGGGGGAGGGAGATGCACGAAGCCTGTTGTCGTCTTCATGGTTGGCAAAGGGAGCCACCATCATTCTGAAATTGGGTTTTCTTCTAGTGTTTTTAGGGGGTTTTATGGGTTTTAGGGTTTTTTAAGGTTCGTAGTTTTTTTATGGGTTTGGGGGTTTTTTAGGGGTTTTTACATTTTTAAGGATTTTTAGGTCTTCTTTAGTATTTTTTTGGTTTCTAGGATTTTGATGGTTTTTTGGGCTTTTCCATTTTTTAGGGTTTTTATGGTTTTCAAGGCTTTTAGGGTCTTTTGGGTTTTGGGGGAGTTTTTTGAGATTTCTTTTATCTTTAAGGATTTTATAGTTTTTTAACATTTTAGGGGGTTTAATGGGTTTTAGAGTTTTTATTGTTTTTCAGAGTTTTTGTGGGTTTTTAGGGATTTTAAGGTTTTATGGGGTTTTATTTTTTCAGGGGTTTTTTAGGGTTTTTATGGTTCTTTGCGTTTTCAGGTATTTTTAGGGATTTTTAGGCTTTTATGGGTTTTAGGATTTTTGAGGGTTTTTATTGATTTTAGGATTTTTTTAGTTCTTTTAGGGGTTTTCGGGGACTTTTGGGTTTTTATGGTTTTTAGAGTTTTTTAAAGAGTTTAGGGGTTTAAAGGGTTTTTAGAGTTTTTAGTGGGTTTTTAAGGTTTTATGGTTTTTTATGTTTTAAGGTTTTTTGGAGTTGTTATGATTTTCTAGGGGTTTTCAGGGTTTTATGGTTTTTTATATTTTTAGTGATTATAGGTCCTTTTTAGGATTTTTTGGATTTTAGTGATTTTAGGATTTTAGGGATTTTGAGTTTTTAGGGGTTTTTAGTGGTTTTCAGGGTTTTTATGGTCCTTTGGGGTTTTGGGGATTTTTTTTTAATTTTCTAGGGGTTTTAAAGTTTTTAATATTTTAGGGTTTTAAGGGTTTTTAGAGTTCTAGTGGTCTTTTAGGGTTTTTATGGGTCTTTAGGGGTTTTAATGTTTTTAGGGGTTTTACAGTTTTTAGTGGTTTTTTAGGTTTTTTAGGGTTCTTTATGCTTTTAGATAATTTTAGGGATTTTTAGGCTTTATGGTTTTTAGGGATTTTAGGTAATTTTAGTCGTTTTGGGGATTTTCTAGGGTTTTCAAGTTTTTAAGGTATTTTTAAGGTTTTCATTGACTTTTGGTGTTTTTTGGATTTTTTTTATTTTTTAGGGTTTTTAAGGTTTTTAGTGTTTTTCACATTTTTTGGGGTTTTAAGGTGTTTTTAGAGTTTTCAGTGGGTTTTAGGGTCTTAAGGTTTTTAGGGGTTTTATGGTTTTCATGGGTCTTTTAGGGTTTTTATGTTTTTGGGGATTTTTAGGGATTTTTTAGACTTTTATAGTTTTTATGAATTTTAAGGTTTTTAGGGATTTTTAGGGTTTTTTGGTTTTTTGGTTTTTTGGTTTTTTACGGTTTTTACAGTTTTTATTGTTTTATGGGTTTTAGTGAATTTTTTGGGTTTTAGGGTTTTTTTGTGTCTTAGGGTTTTTAAAGACTTTTAGAATTTTTAACGTTTTCAGTTATTTTTAGGGGTTTTTTGGGGTTTTTATGGTTTTTAAGGGTTTTATAGTTTTCATGTATTTTTCATGGTTTTTAAAGTTTTTAGGGATATTTATTTCTTTTTTAGGTTTTTTATGGTTTTTAGGGTTTTGGGGGTTTTGAGGTATTTTGAAGTGTTTTAGTGATTTTGTGCAGTTATTAGGGTTTTTATGGGTTTTTTGTTTGTTTTTAGGGTTTTTTGAGTTTTTACTCGGTTTTTAGGGTTTTTTAGGGGTTTTAAGTGGGTTTTTAGGGTTTTATGGGTTTTAGGGTTTTTTAAGGGGTTTTAGGGTTTTTTATGTTTTTAGAGATTTGTAGGGATTTTTTAGGATTTTTATAGTTTTTTTGGTTTTTACGAATTTTGTGGGTCTTTTGGGGTTTTTAGGGTTTTTAGGGTTTTTAGAGTTTTTCAGGGTTTTAATTGTTCTTAGGGTTTTTTTGAATTTTTTAGGGGCTTTAATGGTTTTTAGAGATCTTTAACATTTTTAATGTTTTTTATATTTTTTTAATGTATTTTAGGGTTTTTAGCGGTTTTAAGGTGTTAGGAGTTTTATGGTTTTGAGGGATTTTCATGTTTTTTTGGGTTTTTTAAATTTTCAGGGACTCTTACGACCTTTTTTTTGAATTTTATGCTTTTTAGGTTTTTTAGTATTTTCATGTATTTTTAGGGTTTTAGGGGTTTTTTGGACTAATTTGGTTTTTAGGGGCTATCAAGGTTTTTAGGTTCTTTTTGGGTTTTTTGGGTTTTTGAGTTTTTTTTATGTTTTTTAAGGTTTTTTATAGTTTTTAAACCTTTTTTATGATTTTATTGTGTTTTAGAGTATTTAACGGTTTTTAGGGTTCTTTACGTTTTCATGGATTTCTAGGTATTTTTTTTATTTTTATTGTTTTTGGTTTTTTAGTGATTTTGAGTGTTTTTGGGGTTTTCAAGGGGTTTAAAGTTTTTTACGGTTTTTAGGGTCTTTTTGTGTTTTTAGGGTTTTTTTGAGTCTTTAGAGTATTTTAATGTTTTTTGGGGTTTTACAGGTTTTTTGAGTATTAGTGTTTTTTGGGTTTTTACGTGTTTTAAGGGATTCTAAGTTTTTTAGGGGGTTTTATGGTTTTTAGATATTTTTTGGGTTTTTACATGTTTTAAGGGTTTCTAAGTTTTTTAGGGGGTTTTATGGTTTTTAGGTTTTTTAGGGTTTTTAGAGTCTTTTGGGATTTTTAGGATTTTTTTGTGTTTTTAAAGTTTTTTAACGTTTTTAGGGGTTTTATAGGTTTTTAGAGTTTTTAGTGTTTTTGGAGGTTTTATGTGTTTTTAGGGTTTTTGAGGTTTTTAGGGGGTTTAAGGGGTTTAGAGGTTTTTATATTTTCAGGGATTTTTTTGGGCTTTATTAGATTTTTTTGTTTCTAGAGGTTTTTATGGATTTTAGGGATTTTGATGGTTTCTTGTATTTTTTGGGATTTTTTAGTATTTTTAAGAGTTTTATGGGTTTTTAACGTATTTATTGGGGTTTTAGTGGTCTTTGAGTTTTTCATGTATTTATGTTTTTTAGATTTTTTTAATGTTTTTATGGGTTCTGAGTCTTTTTAGATTTTTTAGTGGGTTTTAGGGTTCTTATGATTTTAAGGGGATTTTAAGGTTTTTAGGGTTATGGTTTATGGGGTTTTTAGAGTTTTTAGGGGTTTTTACGTTTTTAGAGATTTTTAGTAATTTTTTGGATTTTTTTGGTTTTTAGGTATTTTTAGGGGTTTTTTGTGTCTTTTAGGGTTTGTTTTTAGGGGCTTTAATAGTTTTTTGGGTTTTTAGTGTTTTTTTGAGTTTTTAGTCTTTTTAATGATTTTTATCGTTTTTAATGTTTTTAGGGGTTTTAAAGGTTTTTAGAGATTTTATTGGTTTTTTTTGGGGGGGAGGGGGTTATGGGTTTTTAGGGGTTTTATGGTTTTTAGGGGTTTTTATGGTTTTCAGGGGTTTTTCAAGGTTTTTACAGGTTTTAACATTTTTTGGTATTTTTTGGGATTTTTAGGTTTTTTATTGTTTAGAGGGTGTTTGAGGGTTTTTAGGGATTTTATGGATTTTTGGGGTTTTTTAAGTTTTATGGGGTCATAAGGTTTTTTGGAGTTTTTTTTAACATTTTTAGGGATTTTAATAGGTTTAGATTTTTAAAGGGTTTTTAGGGGTTTTATGGGATTTAATAGTTTTATAGGTTTTTTATTGTTTTCAGGGGGATTTCAGGGTTTTATGGTCTTTTACATTTTCATGGATTTTTAGGGTTTTTTATAATTTTTATTATTTTTAGGTTTTTTAGTAATTTTGAAGCAGTTTAGGGGTTTTTAGGGTTTTCAGGGTTTTAGGTGGTTTCAGGGTTTTTAGGATTTATAGAGTTTTTAGGGTTTTTAGAGTCTATTAATATTTTTAGGGATTTTATGTGTTTCTATATTTTTAGTGGTTTTATGGTTTTGATTGGGTTTTTAGGGGTTTAGGGGTTTTTTTATGGTTTTCAAGGGGATTTCAGGGTTTTAGGGGTTTTTTTTACATTTTTAGGTATTTTTAAGGTATTTTTAAGAATTTTATGGTTTTTAGGATTTTTAGGGGTTTTAGGGATTTTGAGGAGTTTTTAAGGTCTTTAGGGTTTTCATGGTGTTTTGGGTTTTTAGGGTTATTTTGAGGTTTTTTGGGATTTTTAGGGATTTTAGGGATTTTTTCAACATTGTTAGGGGTTTAGAGGGTTTTTAGTGTTTTAGTGGGTTTTCTAGGTTTTTCGTGTTTTGTAATGTTTTTAGGGGGTTTTTTATGGTTTTTAGGGTTTTTTATGTTTTCAGGGAATTTTATGGTTTTTTAAAAAACATTATTGGTTTTAGTGTTTTTTAGAGGTTTTAGGGATTTTGAGGGGTTTTATGGGTTTTTAGGGGTTTAGAGATTTTAGGGTTTTGAGGTTTTTTTGGGTTTTTTTGAGTTTTTTGAGTTTTTTTTTGGGTTATTAAAGTTTTTTATAGTTTTTAACCATTTTATGGGCTCTAATTGTTTTAAGATTTTTTATTGGTTTTTAGTGTTTTATGGGGTTTTTACGGTTTTTTAATGTTTGTAGGGGTTTTATTGTTTTGAGGGATTTTTAGGGGTTTTAGGGTTTTTTTTATTTTTAGGATTTTTTGGGAATTTTATGGTTTTCAGGGGTTTTGTGGGTTTTTTATAGTTTTTCACAATTTTTAGGCTTTTAAGGGGGTTTTTAGTGTTTTGGGGGTCTTTGGGGTTTTTAGTGGTTTTTTTATTTTTTTTATTTTTTTTAAGGTTTTGTAGTGTGTTTTATTAGTATTTAGGGGTTTTAAGGGTTTTAGTTGGGTTTTAGGGTTTTTATGGGTTTTTGGGGTTTTTTGAGGATTTTAGGGGTTTTATGGATTTTAGGGGTTTTTCTGGGTTTTTATAGTTTTTTACATTTTCAAGGATTCTTAGGATTTTTTTAGGATCTTAATGGTTTTTAAGGTTTGGGGGATTTTGAGAGTTTTTAGGGTATTCATGGTTTTTAGGGGTTTTAGGTTTTTAGCGGTTTTAGGAATTTTTAGTGATTTTTTACCGGTTTCAAGTTTTTTTAGAGTTTTTAACATTTTTAGGGGTTTAAAGGGTTTTTAGAGTTTTTATTTGGTTTTAGGGTTTTTATGGGTTTTTAGGGTTTTCAGGGTTTTTTATGATTTTTAGGATTTTTTTCATTTTTTGTATATTCAGGGATTTTTTATGATTTTTATGGTTTTTATGGTTTTTAGGTATTTTAAGGATTCTGATTGTTTTAATGGGTTTTCAGGGTTTTTTAGGTTTTTAGGGTTTTTATGGTTTGTTAGGGGTTTTATGGGTTTTTTATGTTTTTAATGTTTTTAAGGGTTTTTAGAGTTTTTTGACGTTTTAGGGGATTTAATAGTTTTTATAGTTTTTAGTGGTGTTTAGGATGTTTATGGGTTTAAAGGGTTGTTTAAGGTTTTAGGGGTTTTTTTATGTATTTAAGTTGGTTTTCAGGGTTTTTAGGGTTTTTTACATTTTTAGGGAATTTCTGGGATTTTTAGTATTTTTATGGTTTTTATGGGTTTTAGGGTTTTTATAGATTTTGGGGTTTTTATGGGTTTTTTAGGGTTTTAGGGTTTACATGGTTTGTATCATTTTTTTTGGGTTTTAGGGTTCTTTTGAGTTTTTAGTTTTTTATGGTATTTTACGTTTTCAAATATTTTTAGGGTATTTTTATGTTTTTTATAGTTTTTAGGGTTTTTTTATTTTTTGGGATTTTGAGTGTTTTTAGGGGTTTTTCGGGGTTTTTCGGATTTTTGGGGTTATTTAGGGGTTTTAGGATCCTTTGGGTTTTTTGTGTTTTATTAGTTTTTTTTAGTTTTTTTAGGGTTTTTTGAGTTTTTTAACATTTTTAGGGGTTTAAAGGGTTTTTATGATTTTTATTGATTTTTTGGGTTTTTTATGTTTTTTAAGAGTTTTATTGTTTTCATGGGGTTTTCAGGGTCATTAGAGTTTTTATATTTTCTGGGATTTTTATTATTTTATGGTTTTAGGGGTTTTAGGGTTTTGATTTACTTTGAGGGTTTTTAGTGTATTTAGGGTTTTTAGAGTTTTTAGGATTTTTAGGGGGTTTTGAGTTATTTTAGGTTTTAATGTTTTTTTATAGTTTTTTAACATTTTTTGGCATTTTAAGGGTTGTTAGAGTTTTTAGAGGTTTTTATAGTTTTTATTGGTTTTAGGGTTTTTAAGGTTTTTAGTGATTTTTATGGGTTTTAAGGGTCTTTCATGGTTTTTAGATTTTTTTACATTTTGGGGGATTTTTAGGGATTCTTGAAGATTTTTATGATTTTTAGGGTTTTTCATGTTTTTGAGGATTTTGAGGGGTTTTATAGATTTTCATGATCTTTTAGGGTTTTTCTGGTTCTTAGGTTCTTTATGGGGTTTTAGGGTTTTTTTGATTTTTTTAGGGGTTTTAAGCTTTTTAGAGTATTTTAACATTTTTAACGTTTTAAGGGGTTTTGGAGTTTTTAGTGGTTTCTTAGTATCTCTATGGATTTTTATGGTTTTAGGCGATTTATGGTTTTCAGGGGTTTTTAAAAGTTTTTAGGGTTTTTTTATGCTATCAATAATTTTTATGAATTTTTTGGATTATTATGGTTTTTCGTTTTTCTAGGGATTTTGAGGTTTTTGGGGTTGTATGGTTTTTATGATTTTTAGGATTTTTAGGGTCTTTTAGGTTATTATTATTTTTTTGGTTTTTCAGGTTTTTTGGTTTTTTAGAGTTTTTCAACATTTTTAAGTGGTGTTAAGGGGTTTTAGAGTTTTTAGTGGTTTTAGGGTATTTGTGGGGTTTGGGGGTTTTCCTAGTTTTTAGGGTTTTTAGGGTTTTTAGGGGTTTTAGGGGTTTTAGGGTATTTTGAGTTTCTTGGATTTTTTTACTTTTTAGGGGTTTCATATATTTTTAGAGTTTTTAACATTTTGGGGGATTTAAAGTTTTTTTAAGGTTTTGAGGAGTATAATGGTTTTAGGGGGTTTTCAAGGTTTATAGGGGTTTTACATTTTCAAAGATTTTTTGAGATTTTTTAGGATTTTTATAGTAGTAATGGGTTTTTAGAGGTTTTTAAGGGTTTTTAGGGATTTTGATGGTTTTTAGGGTTTTTTCATGATTTTGTAGGGTTTTTGGGGTTTTTATGTTTTTTTGGGGGTTTTGAATTTTTTCACGTTTTATGGGTTTTGAGGGTTGATATGGGTTATTAAGGTTTATAAGGTTTTAAGGGGCTTTATTATTTTCAAGGGTTTTTCAAGGTTTTTATGGTTTTTTATGTTTTCTTTTATTTTTAAGCATATTTTATATTTTCTATGGTTATTAGGGGTTGTTAGGGTTTTTAGGCATTTTGATAGCTTTTAGAGTTTTTCTGGGTTTTTTATGGTTTTTACAGATTTTCAAGGCTGAAGGGTCTTTTGGGTTTTTAGGGGGGTTTTGAGTTTTTTTATTGGTTTACAGAGTTTTTTAACATTTTTAGGGGTTTTAATGGTTTTTAGAGTTTTTAGTGGTTTAAGATTTTTGGGGGTTTTTAGGGTTTTTAATGTATTTAGGGTTTTTTGTATTTTTTAGGGGGTTTTCCGGGTTTTTAGGGTCTTACATTTTTAGGGATTTTTTCAGTTTTTTAAGGATATTTATGGTTTTTATGGTTTTTTGGGTATTTTGGGATTTTGGGGTTTTTAGGGTTATTCAGTGTTTTTTGGGATTTTGAGTATTTAGGGTCTTTTTCAGTTTGTAGGGAGTTTTTTTAGTTTTGTTGGGGTTTTATATTTTTTATAATTTTTTAGCATTTTTAGGGGTTTTATGGTTTTTAGAGTGTTTAGTGGGTTTTTCTGGGTTTCTAGGGTTTTAAAGGTTTTTATTATTTTTAGGGGGTTTTTAGGGTTATTTTGGTTTTTTTACTTTTTAGGGATTTTAAAGGATTTTTTAGGATTTTTATGGTTTTATGGGTTTTAGGGTTTTTGAGGGGTTTTAGGGATTTTCATAATATTTTTAGTTGTTTTAGGGGGTTTAGGGTCTTTCAAGTTTTTGTTTTTATTTATATTTTAGGGGTTTTAAGATTTTTTAGAGTTTTTTTAACATTTTAGGGGGCTTAAGGGGTTTTAGAGTTTGTAGTGGATTTAGTGTTTTTATGGGTTTTTAGGGGTTTTTAATGTTTTTAGAGGTTTTATGGTTTTATGGGGTCTTTCATGGTTCTTTGGGATTTTCTAGTATTTTATGGCCTTAAGGGTTTTAGGGATTTTAGGAATTTTTCGGGTTTTGGGGTTTTTTTTTTGTTTTTTTTTGGTGTTTTTTAGGGTTTTTAATATTTTTAGTTTTTTTACCGTTTTTTGAGATTTAAAGGGTTTTTAGAGTTTTTGGTGGGTTTTGAGGGTTTTTATGGGTTTTTAGTGGTTTTTAGGTTTTTAGGGGTTTTATGGATTTTAGGGGGTTTTAAGGGTTTGGGGGGATTTTATATTTTTAGGGATTTTTTAGGATTTTTATGGTTTTTAGGGTTTTTATGGTTTTTAGAGATTTTGAGGGTTTTTAGGGTTTTATGGTTTTTTTGTGTTTTGGGTTTTTGTGAGTTTTTTAGGGGATTTTTGGGTTTTAGATTTTTTAACGTTTTTAGTGGTTATAAGGGGTTTTAGAGTTTTTAGTGGTTTTTAGGGATTTGATATTTTTTAGGAGTTTTAATGTTTTTATGGATTTCAAGGGGTTTTTTGGGTTTTTAGGGTTTTTTATGCCTTCAAGGATTTTAGGGCCTTTTAGGATTTTTTATGTTTTTAGGGTTTTTATTGATTTTTATGGATTTTAGTTTTTTTTAGGTTTTTTTTATGTTTCTAGGGTTTTAGGCTCATTTTTTGGGGGATTTTTTTGAGTTTTTTTTGTGGGTTTTATTAATTTTTAGATTTTTTTTAACATTTTTAAGGGTTTTGATGGTTTTTAGAGTTTTTATTGCATTTTTAGCGGTTATAGGGGTTTGAAAGGTTTTTAAAGGATTTCACGATTTTTATGTTGTTCAGGGGCTTTTCATGGTTTTTATGTTTTTTTATGTTTTAAGGGATTTTTAGGATTCTTATTTTGTTAGGGTTTTGTGGGTTTTTAGGGTTTTTTTTAATTTTTTAGGTTTTTTTAAGGGTTTTAATGTTTTTAGAGGTTTAAATGTTTTTAGAGTTTTGAGTGGTTTTTAGGGTTTTTTTTGGATTTTAGGTTTTTTAAACGGTTTCAGCGAGTTTCATGGTTTTAGGGTTTTTTCATGGTTTTTATTATTTTTTTATGTTTTCAAGGATTTTTAGTGATTTTTAGATTTTTATGGTTTTAGAGTTTTTTAGTGTTTTTAGGGATATCAAGGGTTTTAGGGAATTTCTGGGTTTTTAGGTTCTTTTGGGTGTTCAGGGTTTTTTTATGTTTTTCTAGGTGTTAAGGTTCTTTAGAGTTTTTAAGGTTTTTATCATTTTTATGGGTTTTTAAATTTTATAGAGTTTATAATGGGTTTTTATGTTTTTAGGAGTTTTTATGTTTTTAGGAGTTTTTATGTTTTTATGGATTTTTAGAGAATTTTTGGATTTTATGGTTTTTAAGGGTGTTTAGGGTATTTAGTAATTTTGAGATGTGTTAGGGTTTTTTTTGGGGGGGGGGGTTTATGGGTTTCTAGTTTTGTCAGAGTTTTTAGGGTCTTTTTAGGTTTTTAGGGTTTTTTTATGTTTTAGGGGTATTAAAGTTTTTTAGAAATTTTTAATATTTTAAGGGGTATAAAATGTTTTTATAGTTTTCAGGGGTTTTTAGGGTTTTTATGGGTTTTTTTTGAATTTTATGATTTTAAGCGGTTTTTATGATTTTTAAGGGTTTTTAGGGTTTTTAGGATTTTTAGGTTTTTTAGGTTTCCAGAGATGTTTAGGGATTTTTTAGGATTTTTATGGTTTTTTGGGATTTTGAGGGTTTTTAGGATTTGGGGGGGGGGGGGTTAAGATCTTTCTGGAATTTTAGGGTTTTTGATAGTTTTTTGGGGGTTTTAAGTTTTTTTAGATTTTTTTAGATATTTTAACATTTAAGGCTTTAAAGGGTTTTTAGAGTTTTTAGTGGTTTTTAGGTGTTTTAGGATTTTTAAAAGGTTTTTAGGGTTTTTTATGTTTTCAGGGATATTTTTGTTTTTTTAATATTTATATGGTTTTAGGGATTTTTAGGGTTTTATATATTTTTAGGGGTTTTAGGATTTTTATAAATTTTCTAGGTTTTATGGTTTTTTGGATTTTTTTGAGGTATTAGGGTTTTAATATTTTTATAGTTTTTTAACATTTTAGGGGTTTAAAGGATTTTTAGAGTTTTTAGTGGTTTTAGGATCTTTATGGGTTTTTAGGTTTTTCAAGTTTTTTAGGGGGGTTTATGGTTTTCAGGGTTTTTACGATTTTTTATGTTTTTAAGTATTTTTATGGATTTTAGGGTTTTTAGGTAATTTAAGGGGTTTTAGGGGTTTTCTTGTTTTTTAGTATCTTTTTTGGTTATTGGTGGTTTTTTGGGGTTTTTTGAGTTTTTATGGTTTTCAATGGTTTTTAAAGTTTTTAAACATTTTTTAGGGGTTTAACGGTTTTTAGAGTTTTTAGTAGGTTTTTTGGGTTTTAATGAGTTTTTAGGTTTTTTAAGGTTTTAAGGTGTTTTTATGGTTTTCATGGGCTTTTAGGGTTTTTTACTTTTTCAAGGATTTTTATGGGTATTTTAGGATTTTTTTTGGTTTTAGGGTTCTTACAGAATTTGATGGGTTTTAGGATTTTTCAGGGGTTTTCATGGTTTTTATGGTTTTAAGGGTTTTAGGTTCTTTTAGGTTTTCAATGGTTTTTTGAGCTTTTAGGCATTTTAAGGTTTTAGTGTTTTTTAACATTTTTATGGGTTTAATGGGTTTTTAGAGTTTTTAGTGGAATTTGAGGGATTTTATGGGTTTTTAGGGTTTTTGAGGTTTTTATGGGTTTTAATGTTTTCAGGGATTTTCCAGGGACTTTACGGGTTTTTACATTTTCAGAGTTTTTTAGGGATTTTTAGGATTTTTGTTGTCATTATGGTTATTGAGGGTTTTTAGCATTTTTAAGGGGTTTTCTCGATTTTCATGGTTTTTGGGTTTTTAGGGTTTTTTAGGGTTGTTATGGTATTTTGGGGTTCTGAGGTTTTTTTTGAGTTTTTTTATTTTTTTATGTTTTCTTAGGCGTTTTGGAGTTTTATAAGGTTTTTAGGGTTTTTAAGAGG
Source organism: Viscum album (assembly GCA_963277665.1). Classification (NCBI taxonomy): domain Eukaryota; kingdom Viridiplantae; phylum Streptophyta; class Magnoliopsida; order Santalales; family Viscaceae; genus Viscum; species Viscum album. The sequence continues at coordinate 1,886,213,942 of OY728141.1, read as the reverse complement.
TTTTGGGGTTTTGTTATGATTTTTGGGTTTTTAGGGGTTTTTAGGGTTTTGAGGTATTTTGAGGGTTGTTAGGGGTTTTCAGGTTGTTTAATAGTTTTTAGGGGTTTAGGGTTTTTACGATATTTTTGGGGTTTTTGGAGGGTTTTTGAGTTTTTTAGGTGTTTTAAGATTTTTAACATTTTTAGGGGTTTAAAGAGTTTTTAGAGTTTTTAGTGGGGTTTTATGGTTCTTTTGGGTATTTAGGATTTTTAAGGTTTTAAATGGTTTTATGTTTTTTAGGGGGTTTTATGGTTTTTTATGTTTTCTGTGATTTTGAGGGCTTTTTTGGATTTTTATGGTTTTTTGGGTTTTTAGGGGATTTAGGGGTTTTGAGGGGTTTTGTGTATTTCAAGGTTTTTAGCGTTTTTAAACATTTTTGGTGGTTTAAAGTATTTTTTTTGATTTTTTAGTGGTTTTTAGGGTTTTACGGGTTTTAGGAGTTTTTAAGGTTATTAGGTGTTTTATGGTTTTCAACGGTTTTTTAGTGTTTTTAGGGATTTTGAGTTTTTTAGGTTTTTTCAATGTTTTTTAGGGTTTTAGTGTTTTCCAGGGGGTTTTATTGGGTTTTTAGGGTTTTTTGAGTTTTTAAGTGGTTTTATATTTTTTTAGTGTTTTTAACATTTTTAGGGGTTTTAAGGGATTTTAGATTTTTAAGTGGTTATAGAGTTATTATCGGTTTTTAGGTTTTTTCAGGTTTTTTATTATTTTCAGGGTTTCTTAGGGTTTTAGGGATTTTATGTTTTAAGGTATTTTTGGGTTTTTTTAGGATTTTTATGTTTTTTAGGGTTTTTCATGATTTTGAGGGGTTTTTGGGTTTTTCAGGGTTTTTTAGGATTTTTTGGGTTTTAGGATTTATAGGGTGTTTTTAGTTTTTTAAGGGTTTTCTTGAGTTTTTCGGGTTTCTAATGTTTTTTAGAGTTTTTTAATATTTTCAGTGGTTTTAGGAGTTTTAAAAGTTTTTTTATGGTTTTTTGGGATTTTATTGTTTTTGGGGGTTTTTAAGGTTTTTAGGGGTTTTATGGTTTTCACGGGTTTTTTCAAGGTTTTAAGAGTTTTTTATGTTTTTAGGGTTTTTAGGATTTTTTAGGATTTTTATGGTTTTGAGGGTTTTATTGGGTTTCTAGGGATTTTGAGGGGTTTTAGGGGTTTTCTGGGTTTTTTTGGGTTTTAGGAATTTTATGGTTTTTTTGGGTATTTAGGGTTTTTTAGGGTTTTAAGGTTTTTTAGACTTTTTATCGTCTTCATGGTTTTAGGGTTTTTAGAAATTTTTAGCGGTTTTAAGGGTTTTTAAGGGGATTTAGGGTTTTTTAAGGTTTTTAGGGGTGTTTATGTTTTTCAGAGGGTTTTTGTGGGGGTTAGGGGTTTTAAGTTTTCAAGGATTTTTAGGGATTTTTAGTATTTTTATAGTTTTTAGGGGTTTTTAAGGTTTTTAGGGATTTTGAGGATTTTTGGGGGTTTTCATGGTTTTTAGGGTTTTATGGGTTTTCGGGGTTTTTTAGTTTTTTGTGGTTTTTAAGGATTTTAGATATTTTAACCTTTCTAGGGGTTTTCAGGGGTTTTAGAGGTTTTAGTAGTTTTTAGGGTTTTATGGGTTTTTTCTGGTTTTCAAAGGTTTTTAGGGGTTTTTATGATTTTTAGGGGGTTATTAGCGTTTTTAGGGGTTTTTTATATTTTTAGGGATTCTTAGGGATTCTTAGGGATTTTTTTGTTTTTAGGATTTTTAGGGTTTTAAGGGTTTTAAGTTTTTTAGTGATTTTGAGGTTTTTTAAGGTTTTAAGGGGTTTTATTGTTTTTAGGGTTTTTAGGGTCTTCTAGGGTTAGGTTTTTTTTGAGTTTTTTATGTTTATTAATGTTTTTAGATTTTTTTAATGTTTTAGGGGTTTAAAGGGTATTTAGAGTTTTTAGTGGTTTTAGGGCTTTTATGGAATTTTAGGATTTTTAGTTTTTTAGGGCATCTTATGGTTTTTAGGGTTTTTAGGGATTTTTTCATTTTCTTGGATTTTTTGGGATTTTTTAGGATTTTTATGGTTAAATGGGTTTTTACGGTTTTAAGGGATTTTTCGTGGTTTTAGGGTTTTTAGGGTTATTTATGGTTTTTAGGTTTTTTTATGGGTTTTAGGGCCTTTTGTGTGTTTAGATTTTTTTGAGTTATTTTTTGTTTTACGGGTTTTTAGAGTTTTTTTTTTGCATTTTTAGGTTTTTATGTGTCTTTAGTGTTTTAAGTGGTTTTTAGGGTTTTATGGGTTTTTAGGGTATTTAAGGTTTTAGGGTGTTTTCTTATTTTCATGGATTTTTAGGGTGTTGGGGTTTTTACATTTTTAGGGATTTTTAGTGTTTTTATGGTTTTTATGTTTTTTTATTGTTCTTAGAGTATTTAGGTATTTTGAGGGTTTTAGGGATTTTACGGGGTTTTTTAGGGTATTTTAGGGGTTTTCAGGGTATTTGGGGTTATTTTTGGTTTTTATGCTTTTTTGGGTGTTTAGCAGTTTTAAGGTTTTTTAGAGTTTTTAAAGTTTTTGGGGGATTTAAAGTTTTTATAATTTTTAGTGGTTTTTAATGCTTATATGATTTTTTAATGTTTTTTGGGGTTTTATGTTTTTTAGGGGGTTTTTTAGGGTTTTTAGAGTTTTTAGAATTTTTAGGGTTTTTAGGGTTTTTAGGGCAAAAAAGATGCGAAGTTCAGGCTATTCCTGACCCCCCCCCCCAAATTTATTAGAAAAAAAAGACGTAACAGACAAGGGAGGGGAGGGGTAAAACGACCCACACCCAAAAACCCTTAACAACCCCAAACATAGAAAAAATCTAAAAAAGTCAAAAAGCAAAGCAAAACCAAACAAAAAACCAAAAAATCACAAAACCAAGCAGCAACCATCACCATCATCCAGTAGCTCACAACCAAGCAACGACCAACATCCAATCTCACAAAAATCAGCATCCAGTACCTCCTCATCAAAACGAGCCACCACTAGTAGAAGATCAACACCAAAAGACACACAAAAACCAGCAACCAGAGCTCACATCCAAGCAGCAACCATCATCTATTCTCACAAAATCTAGCATCCAGAACCTCCTCACCAAGAAGTTCAACCGCAAGCTGCATAGAGCCATCAACACCAATTTCCAACCCGCAAGCTTCATCGCATTCCATCCAAACAACAACAAGCCCATATCAGTGTTACCATCATTAATAATTTCCTTTCCAAGAAGATAAACCATCAGCAGCACAAACCCATTGTCGTCCGCAACCTCTCGCACCTCCTCAGCAAGAAGAAACACCTCCAGCACCTTAGAACTTCCATCACCAAACTCGTAACCTCCAGCACCTTTTTAGGGTCTTTTTAGGTTTTTAGAGTTTTTTTATTTTATTAGGTTTCAAAGATTTTTTATAGTTTTTTAACTTTTTAGGGGTTTTAAGGTGTTTAAGGGGTTTTTGTGGGTTTTTCAGGTTTTATGGGTTTTTTAGGTATTTTGGGGTATTTATGGTTTTTATGGGGTTTTCAGGGTTTTTGGAGTCTTTTTTAAGTTTTAAGGATCTTATAGGGATTTTTTAGGCTTTTATGGTTTTTAGGGTTTTGTAGGGTTTTTAGGCAAAGAAGATGCGAGGGACAGGCTATTCCTGTCCCCCCCAAATTTATTTAGAATGAAAAGGAGACACACCAGACAAGGGAGGGGAGGGGTCGATCGACCCACACCCAAAAGCCCCTTACAACCCAAGCCAAAAAAAGAAAAACAAAGAAAGAAAAAGACTCAAAAACAGACACAACAGCAGAAACATCACGTCACATCCAGCCAGTACCAGCATCCAACAACACTACATCTAACATTAACCAGCGTCCAGCAGCTCATAGCTAAACAACGACCAGCATTCAAACTACAGCAACAAACGACATCCAGCAGCAGCAACCAGCCAACCAACATCCACACCCAACCAGCAACCAACATCCTCATTTTCAAACAACCAGCACCTCTTTCAACCACCGAACATCTCCCAGCATCCCACTTCCACTCCAGCAACCAGCCAAAAAACAGTAGCAACTCAAAGAGGAACCAACAGGTAGCAACAAGCATCATACAAAAAATCAGAACTGAACCAATCACACACCCCCACCAGCACTCAGACCATGCAGTGGAACCACGTATTACACCTCCTCTCAGAGCAGTAAAGAAAAGCCAGCATCCCAGTAACCAGCAGCCATTCCTTTCAAACCATTCAAGGCCCAACATATAGCAAATTTCATCCAACAATACACATCTATCTTCACAACTAGCAGAACAGGACCAGCAACCCTTGCACCAAGAACCAAACCTCAGTACACTGAGAGACGACAACCAGCACCACATTCCGTGGCCATCAACCATCACTGAACTAAACCCATACCACTTCAGGAACCAGCCACCACATCCCAACAAAACTCCTAGAACCCAGCACTTATTCAGACCAGCAACAGGACCATAGCACAAAAAAGAAACCCAAAAACGAACCTGCCTCCGCGCTGAGTTCCAATGTGAGAAAACAACACCATCTCCTGACAGCCCAGGCCAAACCAAAGCCGCTGCTCCCCACACCGCATCGAGGATCAGCAATGTCCCACCGCACAAAATCCAAAAGAACCGAGGCCAGGCCTCTCCATGCAACTTCTTGGAGGAACAATTCGTCGAAGAAACGAAACGCCACACCAAGAAGATGCCAGATCTGGCCCACACCTCCAAGGATCTGAATCGTCGAACGCTGGGGAGACCAGATCTGTGCTGTTTGTCATAGGAAAATGCCATCATCCGAAGCTGACATCCAAGGAAACCAGACTTTTGCATCTTCATAGCAAAGAACAGATCTGGAACCGCAACAACAAGATCCATCATAACCGAACCAGATCGCCAGAGAGGAAACCGAACAAGGTTTCCAGATCTACCAGGCCCAAGCCAAACCACCGCGAGAGACGATCCGAGCCAACACATCCCTGAAAAGCACCACTCCTCTGCACTGGAACCATCCAAAAACACACCGCACCACCAAGCATCACCACGACCATGAAACTTCTAGATCCACCTCGAGAACAAAGCGGTTGAATTCACGTCTGCATCTCCAAGCGCGAGCAAGGTGAATCTTCTAGAGAGGAGAGTCGATCGTCGAGAGAGGCGAGAGCCAGGCGAGAGCGGCGACATTTAGGATTTTTAGGGTTTTATGGGGTTTTATGGTTTTTAGGGACTTTTGGGTTTTAAGGTTTCTCAGAGTTTTTTAACATATTTAGGGGTTTTCGGATTTAGAGTTTTTAGGGGGTTTAAGGGTTTTTAGTGTTTTTAGGTCTTTATTAATATTTTTATGGTTTTTAGGGTTTTTACGGATTTTCTGGGGTTTCTTGGTTTTTAGGGTTTTTAGGGTTTTTAGGGTTTTTAGGGTTTTCATGGTTTTGGGGTCTTTTGGGGTTTTTGGAGTTTTTTAGATTTTGTTGATGTTTCAAGTTTTTTTTTTTGAGTTTTTGACATTTTTAATGTTTTTAGGGGTTTGAAGGGTTTTTAGACTTTTTTGTGGTTTTTAGGGTTTTATGGGTTTTTAGGTTTTTAGGAGTTTTTATGGTTTTCAAGGGGTTTTTGGGTTTTGGGGAATTTTTAGGGTTTTTAGGGTGTTTTAATGTTTTTTTGTTCTTTTTGGGTTTTTAGGGTTTTCTTTCAGTTTTTTGGGGTTTTTAGAGTTTTTAGTGATTTTTTAGGATTTTCATGGGTATTTAGGGGTTTAAGGTTTTTATGGGTTTTTAGGGTTTTTAGGGGTTTCAAGAGTTTTAGGGTTATTTACATTTTCAGGGTTTTTAGTGTTTTTTACAATTTTTATGGTTAAAGGGTTTTAAGGGATTTTGAGGGGTTTTAGGTTTTTTAGGGTAATAGGCTTTTAGGGCCTTTTGGGGTTTTAAGGTTTTTTTGAGTTTTTTAGGCCTTTTAAAGATTTTTATAATTTTTAAACATTTTTAGGGGTTTTAAGGGTTCATAGAGTTTATAGTGGTTTTAAGATTTTTATGGTTTTTTAGGGTCTTTTATGGTTTTAGTGGTTTTTATGGTTTTCATGTGTTTTTCTAGGTTTTAAGGTTTTTTACGTTTTCTGTGATTTTTAGGGCTTTTTTTTAGAATTTTTATGGTTTTATGGTTTTTAGGTTTTTAATTGATTTTGAGGTTTTTATGAATTTTCAAGCATTTTTAGAGGTTTTAATGTTTTTTGTGGTTTTAGGGGTTTTTAGGTTTTTGAGTGTTTTTAAGGGTTTTTAGAGTTTTTTTACATTTTAAGGGGATTTCAGGGTTTTTAGAGTTTTTAGTGGTTTTTTACAGTTTTATGGGTATTGGTAGTTTTTATGTTTTTTTTGGGGTTTTATGGTTTTCAGGGTTTTTTAGGGGTGTTTGGTTTTTTTACATTTTCATGGATTTTTAGGAATTTTTAGTATTTTTATGCTTTTTAGGGTTTTTAGGGGTTTTCAGGTTTCTAGGGATTTTGAGGGGTTTTAGGGATTTTATGGTTTTTTGGGGGTTTTAGAGGGGGGGGGGGGTTGGGTTTTTTAGGTTTTTAAATATTTTTATAGTTTTTTTAAAGCTTTTAGGGGTTTAAAGTGTTTTTAGTGTTTTTAGTGATTTTTATTGGTTTTTGGGGTTTTTAAAGTTTTTAGATGTTTTTATGGTATTCAGGGGTTTCAGGATTTTTTTGAGGATTTTACATTTTTAGGGTTTTTTAGGAATTTTATGGGTTTATGGGTTTTTAGGGTTTTTATTGATTTTAGGGGTTTTAGGGTTTTTAAGGTTTTCCGGGTTTTTAGTGTTTTAGGGGTTTTCACGGGTTTTAGGGTTTTTTTGTTTTTAAGGGTTTTTTGAGCTTTTATGGGTTTTAAGGGTTTTTAGAGTTTTTAACGTTTTTAGGGGTTTTAACATCTTTAGGGGTTTTATAGTTTTTAGGGGGGTTTCAAGGTATATATGGTTTTCAAGATATTCAATTATTTTTAGGTATTTTTTAGGATTTTTATTGTTTTTATGTTTATCTAGGGTTTTAGTGATTTTGAGGGGTTTTTAGTGTTTTTAGGGTTTTTAGGGGTTTTCAAGGATTTTGGGTCTTTTTCGGTTCTTTGTGGTTTTTGAGTTTTTTAGGGTTTTTATGGGTTTATGAGGTTTTTATGGATTTTTATGGGCTTTTCAGGTTTTTTTGAGTTTTTTTCGATTTCAGGAATTTTTCATGTTTTTTTATGATTTTTATGGTTTTATGGTTTTTTAAAAATTCTGAGGGTTTTTAGGGGTTTTCAGGGGTTTTCAGGGTTTTTATGGTCGTTTTGGGTTCTTAGGGTTTTTTAGTTATCAAGATTTTAAGGTTTTTTAGAGTTTTTAAGGTTTTGAGGGTTATAATCTGTTTTTAGGGGGTTTTTAACATTTTTATGGGTTTTTTCTGGTTTTCAGGGGTCTTTTAGGGGTTTTAGGGTTTTTTATATTTTCTAAGATTTTTAAGGTGTTTTTGAGGAATTTTTTGGTTTTTAGGGGGTTTTCAGGTTTTTAGAGATTTTGAGGGTTTTGTGGGATTTCAATGATTTTTGGGGGTTTTAGGGTTTTTATGAACTTTTTGGGTTTTTAGGATTTTTAATATTTTTTAGGGTTTTTATTAGTTTTTAGTCTTTTATGGGTTTTAGGTTTTTTATATTTTTTAGAGGATTTATGGTTTTCAAGGTTTTTTTAAGGTTTTTATGATTTTTAACATTTTCTGGGATATTTAGGGCTTTTTAAAGATTTTTATGGTTTTAGTGTTTTTATGGTATTTAGGTAATTTTGAGTGTTTTAGGGGTTTTTAGGGGTTTTAGGGTTTTTCAGGGTTTTTGGGTTTTAAAGGTTTTTAGCGTTTTTTAAAGTTGTTATTGGTTTTAAGGGGTTTTAGAGTTTTTATTGGGTTTTTAGGACTTTTATGGGTTTGGAGGGAGGTTAAATTTTTTAGGGGTTTTTATTTTTTTTAGGGTTTTAGGGTTTTTTATTATTTCATGAATTTTTAGGGCCTTTTTAGGATTTTTATGGTTTTTAGGGTTTTTGGATTTTTATGATTTTGATGGGTCTTAGGGATTTTTAGGGTTTTTATGGGAATTCAGGGTTTTTTAACGTTTTTAGGGGTTTTCAGTATTTTTTAGTTTCTTTTTTGGCTTTTCAGGGGTTTTTTGAGTATTTCGGGTTTTTAAGATTTTTTGGAGTTTTTTTTAACATTTTAGAGTTTTGAGGGGTTTTAGTGGTTTTTACAATTTTATGGGTTTTATGGTTTTTAAGTATTTTAGGGGATGTTATGGTTTTCTGGGGTTTTTTAAGGTTTTTTACATTTTTAGGGATTTTTATGGCTATTTTAGGATTTTTAGGTTTCTAGGGATTTTAGGGATTTTAGGTTTTTAGGGATTTTGATGTTTTTAGGGGTTTTTAGGGGGTTTTATGGATTTTAGGGTTTTCGGGTTTTTTAGGGTCCTTTTCGGTTTTTAGAGGGTTTTTTGATTTTTTATGGGTTTTAAGGTTTTTTTATTTTTTATGGGTTTTAAAGTTTTTTGATTATTTATGGGTTTTAAGGTTTTTTGGAGTTTTGGAGTTTTTGAACGTTTTTAGTGGTTTATATGTTTTTAGAGTTTTTAGTGGTTTTTACGGTATTTATTTGTATTGAGGGTTTATTACGGTTTTTAGGAGTCTTTATGGGTTTTAGGAGTTTTTGAAGGTTTTTTTAATATTTTTATCATTTTTAGGGATTTTATTGTTTTTAGGGATTTTGAATGTTTTTAGGTCTTTTCTGGGTTTTTTGGGGGTTTTGGGTTTGTATGTTTTTTTATAGTTTTTTAATGTATTTAGGTTTTAAGGGTTTTTTGAGTTTTTAGTGGGTTTTTATGGTTTTTATGGGGGTATAGGGTTTTTTTTTGGTTTTATGTGTTTTTATGGTTTTTAGGGGTTTTTTAGGGTTTTTAGGGTTCTTCCGGTTTTTAGGGATTTGAGGGGTTTTCAAAGGTTTTTAAGGGTTTTAGGGGCTTTCAAGTTTTTTAGGTTTTTTTGGGGTTTTAGGGGTTTTTTTTTTATTTTTTAGGGGTTTGAAAGTCTTTTTAGAGTTTTTTTAATTTTTTTAGGGTTTTAAGGGTTTGTATGGGGTTTTAGGTTTCTTATGTTTTTGGGGGGTTTTATTTATTTTAGGGATTTTTCAAGGGTTTTTATGGGTTTTATCTATTTAGCGATTTTTTATGATTTTTTAGGATTTTTATGCTTTTAGGGTTTTTTAGGGTTCTTAGGGTTTTATGGGTTTTCAATGTTTTTAGGATCTTTTCGTGTTTTCATGTTTTTTAGGGTCTTTAAATTTTTTTAACATTTTCTCAGGTTTTAAGGTTTTTAGATTTTTAGTGGGTTTTTAGGATTTTTAGGTTTTTTTAGGTGTTTAGGTGTTTTTATGGATTTCAGGCATTTTCTAGGGTTTTTAGGGTTTTTTACGTTTTCAAGGATTTTTAGCTCTTTTTAGGATTTTTTTATGTTTTTAAGGGTTTTTAGATTTTTTGGGATTTTGAGGGGGTTTAGGGTTTTCATTGGATTTTTTTGTGTTTTTAGGGTTTTATGGGGTTTTTTGAAGTTTTTTAGTGTTTTAATAGGTTTTTAGAGTTTTTTAACGTTTTGGGAGCTTTAACTGTTTTTAGATATTTTAGTGGGGTTTTTAAAGTTTTTTAGGGGTTTTTATGGTTTTAAGGGGTCTTTGAGGGTTTGTAGGATTTTTTTACCTCCCAATGGATTTTTAGGGCTTTTTTGGATTTTTATGGTTTTGAGGGTTTTTTCAAGATTTTAAAGTTTTTACAGGTTTTCAAGGTTTTTAGGGGTTTTGGGGGTTTTTTGGGCTCTTTACGGTTTTAGGGGGTTTTAGGGGTTTTTTGAGTTTTTTAGGGTTTCTAATGTTTTTAGAGTATTTTAGCATTTTTAAAATTTTTAGGGGTTTTATATTTTTTAGTGGCTTTTTGGGTTTTTAGTGGCTTTTGGAGGTTTTTACTTTTTTAGGGGTTTTTTCAGGAATTTAGGGTTGTTTACATTTTTCAGGATTTTTAGGGATTTTTTATGATTTTTATGATTTTTATGGTTTTTAGGGGTTTTAGGGGATTTAGGGATTTTGAGGGGTTTGGGGTTTTTAAAGTTTTTCAGGTTTTTTAGGGTAGAGCTTTTAGGGTTTTTAGGTTTTTTAGAGTTTTTTAACATTTTAGAGATTTTTAGGGCTTTTACAGTGTTTAGGGTTTTTAATGTTTTTATGGGTTTTTATGGTTTTTAGGGGTTTTTATGGTTTTCATCGATTTTCAAGGTTTTTATGGTTTTTTACATTTTTCAGGATTTTTAGAGGTTTTATAGGATTTTTATGGTTTTTAAGGTTTTTGGTTTTTAAGGATATAAAGGGGTTTCAGGGGTTTTCATCATTTTTAGGGTTTTTAGGTTTTTTGATAGTTTTTAGGGTCTTTTGTGGGTTTTAGTTTTTTTTGACTTTTTAGGGTTTTAAAGGTTTTTAGATTTTTTAACATTTTTTAACATTTTTCGGGGGTTTAAGGGTTTTTATGGTTTTCATGTATTTTTTAGTGTTTTTTACATTTTTAGGGATTTTTTAAGATTTTTATTGTTTTTGGTGTTTTTTAGGTTTTTATGGATTTTGAGGGCTTTAGGTTTTTTCAATGTTTTTATGGTTTTTCAGGGTTTTAGGGTCTTTTGGGTTTTCTAGGGCTTTCCATGTTTTTTATAGTTTCAAGGTTTTTATGGGTTTTAATGGTTTGTAGAGTTTTAAGTGGTTTTTTTCGATTTTATGGGTTTCTAGGGGTTTTTATGGGTTTTAGGGGTTTTTATAGTTTTTATGATTTTTTACATTTTCAAGGATTTTTATTGATTTTTTTCGATTTTTATGGAGTTTAGGGGTTCTGATAATTTTAAGGAATTTTGAGGGTTTTTATGGGTTTTAGGGTTTTTCGGATTTTTTGGTTTTTTTGAGTTTTTAGTGATTTTATTTCCATTTAGAGTTTTTTTTGACATTTTAGGGGTTTAAAAGGTCTTTATAGGTTTTAGTGTTTTTAAGGTTTTTAGAGGTTTTTATGGTTTTCATGGTTTTTCAGGGTATTTATAATTTTTTTTGTTTTTAGGAAAATTTCGGTCTTTTTAGGGTTTTAATGGTTTTTAGGGGTTTTAAGGGTTTTAGATATTGTGAGGGGTTTTTAGGGGTTCTAAAGTTTTTTTAGGGTTTTTTGGGTTTTGGGGACTTTTTTGTGATTTAGGGTTTTTTTTGAGTTTTTTAGGGTTCTTAAGGGTTTTAGATTTTTTAGTGGTTTCTAGTGTTTTTATGGGTTTTTAGGGTTTTTAATGTTTTAGGTGTTTTTTAGGACTTTATGGTTTTTAGGGGTTTAGGGATTTGGGATTTTTAAGGGTTTTTAGGGTTATTAGTGGGATTTTAGGGTTTTTACGTGTTTATGGGTTTTTTTAGTTTTTAGGGTTTTTAAAGTTTTAGGGGATTTTCAGGGTTTTTAGGGTCTTTTACGTTTTTTGGGATTTTTAGGGATTTTTAAGATTTTTATTGTTTTTAGGTTTTTTAGGGTTTTAAGGATTTTCCTAGGTTCTATGGTATTCTGGGTTTTTTTGGGTTTTTTGGTGGTTTCAATGGTTTTAGGGTCTTTGTGTTTTTAAGGGTTTTATTTGAGTTTTTAGGGTTTTGGGTTTTTAGAGTTTTAATATTTTTAATGTTTTAGGGTTTTAAAGAGTTTTTAGTGTTTTGGTGGGTTTTGGGGGGTTTTAGGTGTTTTTTAGGTTTTTAGGGGTTTATGGTTTTTAGGGGTTTTTCTGGATTTTTAGGTTTTTTTCATTTTCATATATTTTTATGGATTTTTAGGTTTTTTATGGTTTTTTTGGTTTTTTCAGGATTTTATGGATTTTTAGGGGTTTTAGGGTTTTTAGGGTTTTTTAGCATTTTTACAGTTTTTTGGGTTTAAATGTTTTTTTAGAGATTTTTACATTTTGGGGGGTTTTAATGGTTTTTAGAGTTTTTAATGGTTTTGAGTTTTTATGGTTTTCTAGAGTTTTTTATGGTTTTTAGGTTTTTTTACGTTTTGAATGGTTAATTGGGATTTTTAGGATTTTTATGGTTTTTAGGGTTTTTCATTGTTTTTTGGGTTTTTAGGGGTTTTCACAATTTTACGGAATTTTGGGGTTTTATGTGGTTTTTTGAGTTTTTTTTTTGGGTTTTTAAGGTTTTTTAGTGTTTTTTAATGTTTTAGCAGTTTTAATGTTTTTTAGATTTTTAGTGGGTTTTTGGGTTTTCATGGGATTTGGGGGTTTATGGTTTTTATGTGTTTTTATTATTTTCAAGGGGTTTCAAGGTTTTTAAGGTTTTTTATTTTTTTTGTGATTTTTAGGACTTTTAGGATTTTTATGGTTATTAGGTTTTTTGGGGTTTTAGGGTTTTTTCAGAATTTTTAGGCGTTTTTAGTGTTTTCAGGGTTTTTTCGTTGTTTTCAGATTTTAGGATATTTGGAGTTTTTTAGGTTTTAAACAGCTTTTAGATTTTTTAACATTTTTAGGGGTTTTATGGGTTTTTAGAGTTTTTAGTAGGTTTTAGGGTATTTATGGGTTTTGAGGGTTTTTAAGGTTTTTTAGGGATTTTATGGTTTTCATGGGTTTTTCAGGTTTTTTATAGTTTTTTACCTTTTAAGGAACTTTTAGGGCCTTTTTAGTGTTTTTTGTTTTTTAGGGTTTCTTAGTTTTTTAGGCATTGTGATAGTTTTTTGGGGTTTTCAGAGTATTTTAGGGTTTTTAGGGTTTTTAGGGTCTTTTGGGGTTTTTAGGGGTTTTTTGAGGTTTTTAGGGTTTTTTAGATATTTAAAGTTTTTAACCTTTTTATGGGGTTTTAAGTGTTTTATTGATTTTTTAGGAATTTTGTGGGATTTTGTGGTTCTTTAATGTTTTTAGGGCTTCTTATGGTTTTCAGTGGGTCTTTTGGGTTTTTTGAGTTTCTAATTTTTCAGGGGTTTTTGGGATTTTTTTAAAGATTTTTATGGTATTTTTAGTGGTTTTAGAGTTTTTAGTGATTTTGATGGTTTTTACAGTTTTTTAGGGTTATTAGGGTGTTTTGCGGTTTTAGGTTTTTTAATTTTTTTAGGGGTTTTAAGGTTTTTAGAGATTTTAACGTTTTGCAACCTTTTTAGGAGTTTAAGTGTTTTTAGAGTTTCAGTGGTTTTTTATTTTTTTGTGGTTTTTATGGTTTTTGGGGTTTTTATAGTTTTTAGGGGGTTTTATAGTTTTTAGGGGGTTTTAATGGTTTTGGGGTTTTCTACATTTTCAGAGACTTTTAGGGATTTTTTCATATTTTTATGGTGTCTATGGGGTTTTAGTGATTTTGAAGTTTTTATGGGTTTTCAGGTTTTTTTAGAGTATTGTTGGATTTTTTGGGGTTTTTAGGATCTTTTCGGATTTAGGGATTTTATTTGAGTTTTTAGGGTTTTTAGGATTTTTAGAGTTTTTTTAATTTTTTTAACTTATTAAGGGTTTTAAGTGTTTTTAGGGTTTGTAGTGGTTTGTAGGGTTTTTATGGGTTTTTATGGTTTTAGAAATTTTTATTGATTTCATGGGATTTTTTAGTTCTTTTAGTTTTTTTAGTGTTTTTTTACATTTTTAGGGATTTTTAGCTCTTTTTAAAACAATTATTTTTTAAAGGTTTTTAGGAATTTTAGGGATTTTGAGGGTTTTTATAACTTTCAGAGTTTTTAGGGGTTTTCAAGGTTTTTAGATTCAATTTGAGTTTTTATTGTTTTTTTGAGTTTTTTGGGGGTTTAAGGTTTTTTAACATTTTAAGGGTTTTAAGGGTTTTAAGGGTTTTAAGGGTTTTAGGGGTTTTAGAGTTTTTAGTGGTTTTTTGGGTTTTTAGGAATTTTTTGGGTTTTAGGGGGTTTTATGGTTTTTAAAAGTCTTTTAGGGTTTTTAGGGTTTTTTATGTTTTTAGGGATTTTTAAGGGTTTTTAGGATTTTTATGGTCTTTAGTGCATTTAGGTTTTTCGAGATTACTAGGTTTTTTCGAGTTTTTCAAGGTTTTTTGGGGTTTTAGGGGTTTTCAGGGTTTTAGTGTCTTTTGGGGATTTTAGTGTGTTTTTTGAGTTTTTTTGGGTTTTAAGGTTTTTTAGAGTTTTTAATGTTTTATGGGTTTTAAGTGTTTTTAGGGTTTTTAACGGTTTTTTGGGTTTTTATGGTGTTTTAAGGGTTTTAAAAGTTTTTAGGGGGTTTATGGTTTTCATGTGTTCTTCTGGTTTTTGTTTTTTTTTATGTTTTAAGGGATTTTTAGGGATTTTTGAGAATTTTTTAGTTATTAGGATTTTTTAGGGTTTTTTGGGATTTTGAGGGTTTTTTGGGTTTTTAGGGGTGTTTAGGTCTTTAGGGTTTTTAGGGTTGGTATGAGTTTTTTTAGGGTTTTCATGGTTTTTATAGTTTTTAATGATTTTAGGGGTTTTAAGGGTTTTTATATTTTTAGTATATTTTTATTGTTTTTATGGGTTTAGGGTTTTTAATGTTTTTAGTGGGTTTTATGGTTTTTAGTTGTTTTTCAGGGTTTTTAAGTTTTTTTATATTTTCATTTATTTTTAGCGGTTTTTTAGGATTTTTATTGATTTTAGGGTTTTTAGGATTTTTAGGTATTTTGTGGGGATTTAAGGGTTTTTAGGGTTTTAAGGTTTTCATGGTTTTTAGGATATTTTGGGGTTTAAAAGGTTTTTTGAGTTTTTTAGGGTTTTAAATGTTTTTAGTGTTTTTTTAGCATTTTCAGGGCATTCAGGGTTTTCAGGGATTTTTTTACTTTTATGGTTTTTATAGATTTTTAGGGTTTTTAGGGATTTTAAGGGGGTTTAGGGGTTTTCGGGGTTTTTATGGGTTTTTAGGGTTTTTAGGGGTCTTTAGGGTTTTTAGGGGTTTTTAGGGTTTTTAGGGGTTTTTTTAGTTTTTTAGGATTTTTTTTACTTTTTTAGAGTTTTTAACATTTTAAGGGGTTTTAATGTTGTTTAATTTTTTTTGTTTTTTAATGTTTAATGTGTTTTTAATGTTTTTATTGTTTTCATGGGTTTTTTAGGGTTTTAAGGTTTTTTTAAGTTTTTAGGGATTTTTAGGGACTTTTTATGATTTTTATGGGTTTAAAAGTTTTTTTAGGGTTTTTAGGGATTTTGATGGGTTTTCATGGTTTTTAGGGGTTTTAGGGGTTTCCAAGGTTTTTAGGGTCTTTTTGAGTTTTTAGGTTTTTTTGAGTTTTTTAGGGTTTAAATGGTTTTTAATGTTTTTAGACACTTTTAACGTTTTTAGGGGTTTAACGGGATTTTATAGTTTGTTTGGTTTTTAGAGTTTTTATGGGTTTAGGGTTTTTATGGTTTTTAGTGGTTTTTAAGGGTTTGGGGTTTTTAAGGGTTTTGGGGTTTTTTGGGATTTTAGGGCTTTTTATGTTATCAGGGTTTCTAAAGGCTTTATCAGGATTTTTATGGTTTTCAGTGATTTTGATGGTTTATGGTTTTTACGGTTTTTTATGGTTTTTTGGGGTTTCTAGGGTATTTAAGGTCCTTTTTGGTTTTTAGGGTTTCTTTGTGTTTTTTAGGGTTTTAAGGTATTTAGATATTTTTAAAGTTTTTAGAGGTTTTAAGGGTTTTTAGAGTTTTTAGAGGTTTTCTAGATTTTTATAGGTTTTTTATGTTTCTAAGGGTTTTTATGTTTTGAGGGGTTTTCAGAGTTTTTTATGTTTTCAGATATTTTAGGAATTTTTATGGTTTTTAGGATTTTTAGGGATTTTGAGGGGTTTAAAATTTTTCTAAGCGTTTTTAGTGTTTTTAGGTTTTTAGGTTCTTTGAGGGGTTTTAAGATTTTTTTCAGTTTTTATGGTTTTTATGGGTTTTTGAGAGTTTTTAACATTTTTAACAGTTTTTTGGAGTTTAAAGGGTTATTAATGTTTTGGTGGTTTTTAGGGTTTTTATGGGTTTTTAGTGTTTTAATGTTTTTAGGTGCTTTTAGGGTTTTATGGATTTTAAGGGGTTTTCAGGATTTTTATGGTTTTTACGTTTTCAGATATTTTTATGGATTTTTTTGGATTTTTATGATTTTTGGGTTTTTAGTGTTTTTAGGGATTTTAAGGTGTTTTATGCTTTTTAGGGTTTTAGGGTTTATTGGGGTTTTTAGGGTTTTTATGGTTTTTTGGGGGGGTTTAGGGTTTTTTTGTGTTTTTTTAGATTTTATAGCAGGTTTTTAGGGTTTTTATGGGTTTTAGGGTTTCTAAGTTTTTTTGGGGTTTTTATGCTTTTCCAAGGTTTTCCATGGTTTAAGGGCTTTTTATGTTTTTGAGGATTTTTTGTGATTTTTTAGGTTTTTAGGGGGTTTAGGGTTTTTAGGGTTTTTATTGGTTTTTAAGGTTTTTAGTAGGTTTTAGGGTTTTTAGGGTATTTTTGGTTTTTAGGGTTCTTTTTGAGTTTTTTTGGGATTTAAAGGTTTTTAGGGTTTTTACCATTTTTAGGGGTTTTAAGCATTTTGTGTTTTTAGTGGTTTTAGGGTTTTATGGATTTTTATGTTTTTTAAGGTTTTTAAGGGTTTTGTTTTTTTTTCAGGTTTTTTTCAGTGTTTTTAGGGTTTTTTAAATTTTCTTGGATTTTTAGGGATATTTTTAGATTTTTATTTGTTTGTGGTTTTATGGATTTTGAGGGGTTTTCAGGGTTTTCAGGGGTTTTTATGGTTTTTAGGGGCATTTGGGTTTTTAGTGTTGTTTTAAGTTTTATAGGTTTTTAAGTATTTTTTAGAGTTTTTTATGTTTTTTGGGATTTTAAGGATTTTTAGAGTTTTTACTGGGTTTTTAAGGTTTTTATGAGTTTTAAGGGTTTTTATGGGTTTTAGGGGTTTTTATGATTTTATGGATTTTTTAGGGTTTTTATGTTTTCAGTGAATTTGAGGATTTTTTATGGTTTTTATGGTTTTTATGTTTTTAGGGGTTTTTTGGGATTTTGATGGGTTTTTTTATTTTTCAGGGTTTTGGGGGATTTTCTAGGTTTTTTGGTTCTTTTTGGGCTTTTACGGTTTTTTTAGTTTTCTTGGATTTTAAAGGTTTTTATAGATTTTTAATGTTTTTAGAGTTTTTAAGGGTTTTCAGTGGGTTTTTATTAGTTTTTATGAGTTTTTAGTGTTTATTAATGTTTTTATGGGTTTTTATGGTTTTGATGCATTTTTTAGGGTTTTTGGTTTTTTTACATTTTTAGATATTTTTAGGTATTTTTTAGAGATTTTTGGGATTTTGAGGGTTTTAAAGGTTTCTCTGTGTTTTTGGGTTTATACAGTCGTTTGGTGTTTTAGGTTTATTTTACTTTTTATGGTTATTTAGGTTTTTAGGGGTTTTAGAGTTTTCGTGGTTTTTAGATATTTTAATGGGTTTTTCAGGGTTTCGGGGTTTTTTATGTTTTCAAAGATTTTTACGGCTTTATTATAATTTTTATGGTTTTTTGGGTTTTTATGGTTTTAGTGATTTTGATGGGTTTTAGGGGTTTTCAGGGTTTTTTGGGTGTTTTGGGTTTTTAGGTGTTTTTTTAGTCTTTCGGGGTTTTAATGGATTTTTATATTTTTTTAAAATTTTAAGGTTTTTAAGTGTTTTATGGGTTTTTAGTTGGTTTTTAGAGTTTTTATGGGTTTTAGGGGTTTTTTATGATTTTTAGAAGGTTTTATGGTTTTTAATGGTTTTTAGGGTTTTTTACGTTTTCAAGTATTTTTAGGGCCTTTTAGGATTTTAATAGTTTTTTAGTGTTTTTAGGGATTTTGAGATTTCTTAGGGATTTTAGTGTGTTTTTGGGTTTGTAGGGGGTTTTGGGGGTTTTTGGGTCTCTTTAGGTTTTTACATATTTTTTATTTTTTAGTGTTTTAATGTTTTATAGAGTTTTTTTAATGTTTTTAGGTGGTTTTATAAATTTGAAGGGTTTTTCATGGTTTTTATTGTTTTTAGGGATTTTTAGAGTTTTTTTAGTATTTTTATGGTTTTTAGGGATTTTTGGAATTTTGAGGGGTTTTAGGGTTTTTTAGGGTTTTCAGGGTTTTTCAAGATTTTTAGGGTTTGTTTGGGTTTTTAGGGTTTTGGGGTTTTTTAATGTTTTTTAACATTTTTACCGTTTGTAGGGTTTTTAGGGTTTTTAGAGTGCTTAGTCGGTTTTTAGTGTTTTTATGCCGTTTTTATGGTGTTTATGGGGTTTTATGGTTTTCAGGGGTTTTTTGAGTTATTATGGTTTTTTAGGTTTTCAGGGGGTTTTAAGGCACTTTTAAGATTTTCATGGGTTTTAGGGATTTTTAGAGTTTTTAGTGATTTTGAGGGTTTTTAGTCATTTTTAAGGTTTTTTAGGGTTTTTTAGGTGATTTCAGGATTTTTTTTATCTTTTTGCGGTTTTAGGGTTTTTCATGTTTTTAAGGGGTTTTAAGGTTTTTAAATTTTTTTTTTAATGTTTTTAGGGTTTTAAGGGTTTTTAGAGTTTTTAGTGGATATTTTGGGTTTTTAAGGTTTTTAGGGGTTTCTATGGTTTTCAATGGTTGTTAGGGTTTCTAATATTTTTAGTGAATTTTATGGATTTTTTATGATTTTTATGGTTTTTGGGGTTTTTGGGGTTTTTAGGGATTTTAATGGTTTTTAGGATTTTGAGGGGTTTTTTGGGTTTTTGGGGCTTACTTGGTTTTTTGGGTTTTTAATGATTTTTTATGAGTTTTTAGGGTCTTTATATTTTTTTAATACTTTTAATATTTTAGGGGTTTTAATGTTTTTTATAGTTTTTTGTGATTTTTAGGATTTTAAGGGGTTTTAGCGTTTTTAAGATTTTTCGGGGCATTACGGTTTTTAGGGATTTTTTATGTTTTTTGGGGGTTTTATGGATTTTTTAGGATTTTTTGGGATTTTTAGGAGTTTTCAGGATTTTGGGGAGTTTTAGGGGATTTCAGGGGGTTTATTGGTTTTATTTTTTTCTAGTGATTTTAGGGTCTTTTAGAGGTTTTAGGGTGTATTTGAGTTTTTTAGGGTTTTTTAGAGTTTTTTTACTTTTTAGGTGTTTTCAGTGTTTTTAGAGTTTTTAGCAGTTTTTAGGGTTTTTATAGATTTTTAGGGTTCTATGGTTTTAAGAGGATTTTATGGTTTTAAGTGGTGCTCAGGGTTTTAGGGTTTTTTACATTTTCAGATATTTTTGGGTTTTTTAGGATTTTTATGGTTTTTATGGGTTTTGAGGGTTATTGGGTTTTTCAAGTTTTTCAGGTTCCTTTAGTTTTTATGGGTTTTAAGGTTTTTTAGTGTTTTTTAACATTTTTAAAGTAATAAAGTCTTTTAGTGTATTTAGTGGTATTTACGGGTATTTATAGGTTTTTTGGGGTTTTAAATCTTTTAAGGGGATTTTATTATTTTTAGGGGGTTTTCAAGATTTTTTACATTTTCAAGGATTCTTAGGGTATTTTTCAGATTTTATGTTTTTTAGGGATTTTAGGTATTTTGTGGGTTTTTAGAGTTTTTAGGGTTTTTTTGGGTTTTTAGCATTTTTCAGGGTTTTCAGGATCTTTTTGGGTTTTTAGGGTTATTTTATTTTTTGTGGGTTTAGTGGTTTTTTACAATTTATTAATGTTTTTAGGTGGTTTAAGGGTTTTTAGAGTTTTTAGTGGGTTTTTATGGGTTTTTAGGGTTTAATGGGTTTTATGGTGTTCAAGGGTTTTTTGAAGGTTTTTTTTAGGTTTTTAGGGGTTTTAGTGCTTTTGAAGGATTTTTATGGTTTTCATAGTTTTTTAGGGTTTGTAGGGATTTTGAGGGATTTTAGAGTATTTTAGGGTTTAGGGTTTTTAGGGGTGTTTAGGGTTCTAAGGGACTTTTTATGTTTCAGGTTTTTTTTAGTTTTATGGGTTTTTAATGTTTTTAGAGTTTTTTAACATTTTTAGTGGTTTAAAGAGTTTTTTAGTGCTTTAGTGAGTTTTATGGTGTTTTATGGGTTTTTATGATTTATTAAGGTTTTTAGGGGTTTCATGTTTTAAGTGTTTTTAGGGTTTTGAGTTTTTTATGTTTTTGGGGATTTTAATGGATTTTTTAGGATTTTTATGTTTTTTAGTATTTTTTTCATTTTTAGGGATTTTGAGGGTTTTTAAGGTTTTTAGATTTTTTAGTGTTTTTAGGGGTTTGGGGGTTTTAGGGTGATTTGGGTGGGGTAGGGTTTTTTTTGAGTATTTTAGATTTTTAGAGTTTTTAAAAATTTTAGTGGTTTTCTAGTGGTTTTTACAGGATTTTGGGTTTTAAAATGTTTTTAGGGGTTTAAAGGCTTTTAAGGGATTTTAGGGTTTTTTACGTTTTCATGGATTTTTTGGGATTTTTATGGTTTTTTGTGGTTTTAGTGATTTTGAGGGTTTTGGGGTGTTTTATGTTTTTTAGTATTTTTCAGGTCTTTTGAGTCTTTTGGGTTTTAAGGGTTTTTTGACTTTTTTGGGGTTTATGGTTTTTAGAGTTTTTAAACATTTTTAGGGGTATTGATGGGTTTTAGTGTTTTATTGGCTTTTGGGGGTTTTATGGGTTTTTAAGGTTTCAGGGGTTTTATGTTTTTCTAGGGGTTTTCAGGGTTTTTTGGGTTTTTTAAATTTTCCTGGGTTTTTTGTGTTAATTAATATTTTTATGGTTTTCAGGGTTTTAGGGGTTTTATGGTTTTTATGATTTTTTGAGATTTTGAGGGTTTTATGTGTTTTAGGGTATTTTATGGTTTTTAGAGTTTTTTTTGTGGGTTTTAGAAGTTTTTAAATATTTTCTAAGGTTTTTAGGGGTTTTAAGGGTTTCTAGAGTTTTTAGTGGGGTTTTAGGTTTTTTAATGGGTTTTATGGATTTTAGGGGGTTTTGAGGGGTTTTGGGTTTATTTAGTTTTCAGGGATTTTGAGGGATTTTTAGTATTTTTATTGGTTTAAGGTTTTTTAGCGTTTTAGTGATTTTGAGACTTTTAGGGGTTTTCAGCGTTTTTTAGTGTTTTTGGGGGTTTTAGGGTCTTAGGGTTTTTAGGGTTTTGTTTAGTTTTTTTGGGTTTTAAATATTTATTAAAGTTTTTTAATATTTTTCACATTTTTAAAGGTTTAAATGGTTTTTAGAGTTTTTAGTGTTTTTATGATTTCTATGGGTTTTTGGGGTTTTCTTATTTTTAGGGGTTTTTCAGGGGCTTTAGGGTTTTTATGTTTTCAGGGATTTTTAGGGATTTTTAGGGATTTTTAGGATTGTAATGGATTTTAGGGTATTTTGGATATTTTGGGATTTTGATGGTTTTTAGGGATTTCAGGGGTTTTTAGAGTTTTTAGGGGTTTTAGGGTCTTTTGGGGATTTTAAGGTTTTTTGAGTTTTTTTGGACATTTAAGGGTTTTAGAGTTTTTTAATGTTTTTAGGGGTTTTTAGAGTTTTTTTAGTGGTTTTTAGAATTTTTATTTGTTTTTAGGGTTTTTATAGTTTTAGGGGTTTTACGGTTTTTAGTGTTTTTTTGGGGTTTTCAGGGGGTTTAGGTTCTTTTTCGGGTTTTAGGGTTATTTTTTAGTTTTGTAGGGTTTTCAGAATTTTTTAATATTTTTAATTTTTTTAGGAGTTTTATGGTTCCTATATTATTAGTGTGATTTTAAGGTTTTGTGGGTTTTTATGTTTTTCAATGGTTTTCAATGTTTTTAGGGTTTTTTACATTTCAAATATTTTTTCTATTTTTTAGGATATTTTTGTTTTACGGTTTTTATGGATTTTGAGAGTTTTTAGGGTTTTCAGGGAGGGTTTTAAGTTATTTTGGGTTGTTTTGGTTTTTAGGGTTTTTATGGGTTTTGTGGCTTTTAAGGTTTTGAATGGTTTTATGGTTTTCAGATATTTTCATTATTTTTATAGGTTTTTTACAATTTTGGGGATTTTTAGGGATTTCTTAGTATTTTATGGTTTTATGGGTTTTTATGGTTTAAGGGATTTTAAGGTTTTTTAGGGTTTGCAGAGGTTTTTAGGGTCTTTTGGGGTTTTAGAATTTTTTGAGTTTTTTACTATTTATAAGGTTTTTAGATTTTTTTTTAACATTTTTATGGGTTTTAAGGGTTTTTAGAGTTTTAGTGAGTTTTTATGGGGTTTTGGGTTTTTTAAGTTTTTTGGTGGTTTTATGTTTTTTAGGGGGGTTTTAGGGTTTTTATATTTATATGTTTTCCAATAAATTTATGACTTTCTTAGGATTTTTATGGTTTTTAGGTTTTTGTGGGATTTTGAGGATTTTTTGGTTTTTTCAGGGGTTTTTAGGGTTTTTTTATTTGTTAGGGTTTTAAGGGTTTTTAGAGTTTTTTAACATTTTTATGGGTTTAAAGAAATTTTAGTGTTTTTAGTGGTATTTCGAGTTATTTTTTGGGTTTTATTATTTTTAAGGTTTTTAGGGATTTTTATTGGTTTTTTAGGGATTTTAGGGTTTTTTACATTTTGTTGGATTCTTAGGGTTTTTAATGATTTTTTTATATTTTTATGGGTTTTAGGGATTTTGGGGGGTTTTAGAGTTTTTTCAAGGTTTTTAGGCTTTAGAGTTTTAGGGTCTTTTGGGTTTTTTGAGTTTTTTATAAGTATTAAGGTTTTTTAGAATTTTTTTTGTTTTTAGGGGTTTTAATAGTTATTAGTGTATTTTTTGAGTTTTTATGGGTTTTTAAGGCTTTTATGGGTTTTAATGTTTTTATGGTTTTCAGTGGGTTTTCTGGGTTTTTAGGATTTTTTATGTTTTCAATGATTTTTAGGGATTTTAGGGATTTTATTGGTTTTAGTGTTTTTTGGGTTTCTAGGGATTTTGAGAGGTTTTGGAGGGTTTCAGGGTTCTTTAGGTTTTTTAGTGTTTTTAGGGTTTTTTTTGACATTTTGATTATATTGTGGTTTTTAGATTTTTTTAATGTTTTTGATGTTTTTAGGGGTTTGAAGGGTTTTGGAGTTTTTAGGGGTTTTTTAGGTTTTTATGGGTTTTTAGGGTTTTTTATGTTTTTTTGGGTTTTTTATGGTTTTCTAGAATTTTTCAGGGTTTCTAGGGGTTTTTATGTATTCATGGATTCCTTGGACCTTTTTAGGATTTTTATGGTTTTTAGGGTTTTTAGGGATTTTGAGGGTTTTTAGGATTTTTCAAGGGTTTTAGGGATTTTCAAGGTTTTTAGGGACTTTTGGGTATTTAGGGTTTTTTGAGTTTCTTAGGCAGAAGAGGTGTGGGACTAGGCTAGCCTAGTCCCCCAAGAATAAATTAAAATAAAACAAAGACAGACAATTACAAGGTGGGCCTACAAGGACTAGAGTGTATCTCACCCTTCATATATGAATCAATAAAAGGGGTGCAAAAGTGTGGAGTTACGAAGGACCACATCGAACATCTTTCCTGAATCGCACTTTTGGATAGAGCGTCCGCGACCGAATTGGCCTCCCTATATGTGTGTGAAATACTAAAGCTCAGGGTCCGAGAAATGTTGAGACACTCAATCCGGTGTGGCAAGAGTCTCCACGTCACATCCCTGGAAGATCCTTTGAGCGCAGAAACCGCAAGCATCAAATCCGACTCAATCCAAAGCCTTGTCCACTTAAACTGACTCCCAAACTTCATAGCCCTTATGATAACTCATAGCTTCACTTCATAAGCACAACCATCCCCAATAAAATGTAAGAAAAAACATTTTACGAAGCCTATAGAGGTGCGGAATCCACCACACCCTGAGGGTCCAGGAGCTGCCAGGGCTGCGCCATCAACATTCACCTTTATCAATGCTGGGAGTGGGGGGATCCATCTGATGTACTTCAAAACCATCAGTTTTCTGCTTCTGCAAGCGACCCCAAGAAAACACAAAACTTTCAGATCACTAACATCATTGAACTTCTCACCTGTTTATATTCATGAGGCTTCCGGATCATCCTGTGTATGCTCACCACTCCCCCATGCAGCGAGAGGGGCTGTCGTTTGAAGGCTGCAGCATTGCGGGCAGCCCAAATACATTGAACATTCACTGCCGCACCAGAAAGCAATAGGTTGTGGACTTGGTCACTTCGGTTGATCTCCATAAGGTCACGCAAGAAGTCGCAGATCGAGCCTCTCAAGCTACATGTCAGACCGAAGCATTGTAACAGGTAGTGCCAAAGTTCCGAAGCAAAGGTGTAATGAAGAAAACTATGGTTGCGGTGCTCCTCAGCCTTTCTGCATAATAAACACACAGTGGCGAGTTGCCAGCCAGCCATCTTCAGCTGCTCATGAGTTGGGATCCAATTCCGCCAGACTTTCCAAATGAGAATAAAGCAAGAGGGAGGAATAAAGGGTGTTCTGAATTTAATTAGCCACGATGGGGATGCCAGTCCATGCGGGCATTTAAATTTGTAATAGTCACAGGTATTGGATTTCCCGATCATACCGGGAATCCATATGAGTGTGTCAATGTCAGCGAAGGAGTATCGCTGGACTTGCAAGGCGATATTATTCGGGAGTCATGCCCTCGAGTCACTGAGTTGCTGGATGAGACCAACAATAGTAAGATTTCGCATGTCTTGGGGAGGTGTCATCACCTCCAGGATAGGCTGCTCCAACAATGGGGTAGACCAGAAATTCACTGTAGAATTCCTTGACACAATCCATTTGGATTCCGAAATAATCTCTCTGTATGAAGATAGCAAAGCAGGTCAAACCAAAGAAGTTAAATACCCAGAAAAGCCATCGCATAACCTGCTTGTGAATATCTCTATGAGAAAACCCAGGCCATCACCATGGGGCTCAAGCAGGCTCAAGGTGAACTTCCCAATCATAGCATCATTGAAGTGCTGCAGATCTTTTATACCCAGCCAACCCAGATCAATCGGCTTAGTGTAGTGCTTCCATGCCACAAAGACCAATTTCTATTCATTGATAGAACCTCTCCAGACAAAATTTCTTATTTTTGTGTTTAGGCTTTTAATAAGACTAGATGACCATCTGTATATAGAAAAAACATGCAAGAACATCAAGAGGATAACGGAGTTAACCAAGCAGACCCTTCCTACTTGGGGGTTTTAGGCATTTTCTGGGTTTTTATGGTCTTTTTTGGTTTTAGGGATTTTTTAAGTTTTTAGGGTTTTTATGGTTTTTAGAGTTTTTTAATGTTTCTAGGGGTTTTACATGTTTTTAGACTTTATAGTGGGGTTGTAGTGTTTTTATGGGTTTTTAGGGTTTTTTTGCAGTTTTTCGAAAGTTTTATGTTTTTTATATTTTTTTAAGGGTTTTTAGGGTTTTTTACGTTTTCTGGGATTTTTAGGGATGTTTTAGGATTTTTATGGCTATTTGGTTTTTTGGGTTTTTTAGGGTTTTTATGGTTATTTTTTGAGTTTTAGGGGTTTCTTGAGTTTTTAGGGTTTTTATGGGTTTTTAGAGTTATTTAACCTTTTTAGAGGTTTAAGGGTTTTTGAGTTTTAGAGGGTTTTAGGGGTTTTATAGGTTTTTAATGTTATTTGGGATTTTTTTTTTTGTTTTTAGAGGTTATTCAGGTTTTTTTTTATTTTTTGCATTTTTAAGGGATTTTTAAAGTTTTTTAACTTTTTTCTTATTTTTTGGGGTTTTAAGGGTTTCTAGAGTTTTTAGTGGGTTTTATGGGTTTTTAGGGGTTTTAATGGTTTTTAAAGGTTTTTTTGGTTTTCAGGGTTTTTTCATGGTTTTTAGGGTTTTGGGGTTTTTTACATTTTCAAGGATTTTTAGGGATTTTATAGGATTTTTATGGTCTTTGGGGTTTTTTAGGGTTTTGGGGGATTTTGATAGTTTTTTGGGGTTTTTAGGGTTTTATAGGTTTTTTAGGGTTTTGTAGGGTTTTTTGGTCTTTTCAGTTTTTTAGGTTTTTTTGAGTTTTTAGGGTTATAAAGGTTATTTAGGGTTTTTAACATTTTAGGGGTTTAAAGGGTTTTTAGAATTTTTAGTGGTTTTTTGGGGTTTTATGGGTTTTATGGTTTTTAAGGGTTTTATGGTTTTCAAGAGTTTTCAAGTGTTTTTAGGGTTTTTAGGTTTTCTGAATTTGTTAGGGCTATTGTAGGTTTTTTATGATTTTTAGGGTTTTTACAGTTTTTAGGGTTTTTAGGGTGTTTATGGGGGTTTTTGGGTTTTTAAGTTCATTTTGGGTTTTTATGGTATTTCTAGTTTTTTTTGGATTTTTATGGTTTTTTAGAGTTTTTTACATTTTTATGGGTTTTAAGGGTTTTTAGAGTTTTTAGTGGTTTTTTGGGTTTTTTAAGATTTTTAGGGGTTTTATTGTTTTCAGGGAGTTTTCAGGGTTTTCAGGGTTTTTATGTTTTCATAGATTTTTAGAGATTTTTAGGATTTTAATAGATTTTAGGGTTTTTGTGTTTTTAGGGTTTTTAGGTTTTTTAGGTTTTTTGGATTTTTTAGGGTTTGTTGGGTGTTTTTGGGTTTTTTTGGGTTTTTTTTTGGTTTTTTTGGGTTCTTAAGGTTTTTTACTATTTTTTAACTTTTTAGGGATTTTAGGGGATTTTAGAGTTTTTAGTGGTTTTTAGGGTTTTTATGGGGTTTTAGGGTTTTTTTATTTTTTCAGGGGGGTTTAGGGATTTTTTATGATTTTTATGGTTTTTATATTTTTTTATAGTTTTTATGGATTTTGAGGGATTTGGGGTTTTTTCTAGGTTTTTAGGGGTTTAGGGGTTTTTTGACTTTTATGGTTTTTAATATTTTTAGAATATTTTAATGGTTTTTGGGTTTTTAATGTTTTTAAGAGTTTTTAGTAGTTTTTGATGTTTTTATGGGTTTTTATGTTTTTTCTAGTTTTTATGGGGTTTTATGGTTTTCAGAGGGTTTTGGGGTTTTTAGAGTTTTTTATATTTTCAAAGATTTTTGGGGATTTTTTTGAATTTGTATGGATTTTAGGGGTTTTAGCGTTTTTAGGGATTTGGAGGGATTATAGTATTTTCCATGGTTTTTATGGTTGTTAGGGTTTTTCCATGTTTTTAAGGACTTTTTGGGTTTAGAGATTTTAGTGGGTTCATAGGGTTTTTATGGGTTTTTAGGGTTTTTAATATTTTTGGGGGGTTTTCGGTGTTTTTAGTGTTTTTTACGTTTTCTAGGTTTCTTGGGGGATTTTTTTTATATTTTAATGGTTTCTAGGGTTTTTAGGGGTTTTCAGGTTTTTTATGGTTTTTAGGGTGTTTCTATGTTTTAAAGGACTTTTTGGATTTTTATGGTGTCTGAGTTTTTATGGTGTTTAGAGTTTTAGAAATTTTGTTGGATTTTAGGGGTTTTCAAGGTTTTTAGGGATTTTAGGGTCTCTTTGGGGTTTTAGCGGTTTTTTGAGTTTTTTAGTCCTTTTAACATTTTTTACATTTTTTATTGTTTTTAGGGGCTTAAGGGTTGTTAAAGTTTTTTTTTCATTTTTTGTGTTTTTATGTTTTTAGGAATTTTTAGGTTTTTAGGGTTTTTTCTAATTTTTATTAGTTTTTTAGGTTTTTAGATTTTCAAGGATTTTTAGGAATTTTTAGGATTTTTTTGGTTTTTAGGGGTTTTTTGGGACTTTGACAATTTTTAGGGTTTTTCGAGGTTATTAGGATATTTTGGGTTTTATTGGGTTTTTTTTCTGTTTTTAGGGGGTTTTAGGGGTTTTTTGTATTTTCAAGGTTTTTTAGGGTTTTAGGGACTTTTGGGGGTTTTACGGTTTTTTTAATTTTTTAGGGTTTTTTGAGTTTTTAGTTATTTTTTAGGTTTTTATGTGTTTTTAGTGATTTTTAATGTTTTTAGGGGTTTTTTAGAATTTTTTACACTTTAAGGGATTTTTAGGACTTTTTAGATTTTCCTTACCATTTTTAGGGGTTTTTTGGATTTTGAGGGGTTTAAGGGTTTTTAGGGTTTTTAGCACTTTTAGAGTTTTCAAGGTTTTTAGAGTCCTTTTGGGTTTCTAGGGTTTTTTTAGAGTTTTAGGATTTTATGGGTTTTTAGTGTTTTTTAACATTTTTTGAAGTTTTTAGGGGCTTTAAGAGTTTTTAGAGTTTTTAGTGGGGTTAGGGTTTTTTAATGTTTTGGGGTTTTTTGGTTTTAGGTGTTTTTCATGGTTTTTAGGATTTTTTTTTGTTTCAGATGTTTTAGGTGTTTTTAATGATTTTTTTGGTTTTTTGGGTTTTTTGGGTTTTTATGGAATTTGTGGAGTTTTAGGGATTTTCATAGTTTTTTAGTGTTTCTATAGGTTTTCAGGGTCTTTAGGCTCTTTGTGGGTTTTAGTGTTTTTTTATTTTTTTAGTGTTTTTACGGTTCTTTAATGTTTTTAATGATTTTAGGGGTTCTAATTTTTTTAGAGTTTTTAGTGGGTTTTCGGGTTTTTTGGGTTTTAGGGGTTTTTAAGGTTTTGGGGGGTTTTTAGGGGTTTTCACTTTTTTGGGGTTTTTTACATTTTTACAGATTCTTAGATCTTTTTAGGTTTTTTATTATTTCATGGGTTTTAAGTGTTTTGCGGGTTTTTATGAAATTTTAGGGTTTATGGTTTTTAGTGTTTTTCAAGGTTTCTAGGGTCTTTTGGGTTTTTAGATTTTTATTTTATTTTTTTGGGTTTTTAAGGTTTTTAGAGTTTTTTTACGTTTTTAGGGAAAATAAGGCTCTGGACCAAGCATGCCTAGTCCCCCAAAATTTATTAAAAAAGTAAAACTAGAGCATTACAAGGAGGTTTTAAAAACAAGGGTGTGTAATTCACCCTTCATATCAGAGACCATGTAGGGTGCACAAAAATATAAGGAGACAAAGGACCACATCGAGCTCCTTTCCAATATCGCCTTTTTGGACAAAGCATCTACCACCAAGTTCACCTCTATGTAGGAATGTGTGACATTGAGAGTGAGAGTTTGGCAGAGGCTAATACATTCAATCCATTGTTGGTTTTTACGGGTTTTAGGAGTTTGGGGGTTTTAGGGTTCTTTTGAGTTTTTAGGGGTTTTAACGTTTTTTAGAGCTTTTAATGTTTTTTTGGGGTTTTAAGGGTTCCTAGATTTTTTAGTGTTTTTAGGGTTTTATTGGTTTTTAGGGTTTTTAAGGTATTCAAGGGTTTTTATGATTTTAGTGGATTTTTAGGGTTTTTAGGGGTTTTACGTTTTCAGAGAAATTTTATGTTTTTTAGGATTTTTTGGGTTTTTAGGGTTTTTAAGGATTTTGAGTGTTTTTATTGTTTTTTAGGGTTTTATGTATTTGAGAGTTTTTAATGGTGTTTCAAGGTTTTTATATTTTTTTACAGTTTTTAAGGGTTTTAGTGGTTTTTAGGGTTTTTAGGGGGTTTTCAGGGTTTTATGGTTTTTTATGTTTACATAGATTTTTAGGGATTTTTTAGCATTTTTATGGTTTTTAGTGTTTTTAGGATTTTTAGGGATTTTGAGTCGTTTTAGGGGTTTTCAGGGTTTTTAGGGTTTTTAGGGTTTTTAGGGGTTTTAAGGTTTTTTTGTGGTTTTTAAGTTTTTTAAGGTTTTTTAATTTTTTTATAAGATTTAAGTAAATTTAGAGTTTTTAGTGGGCTTTAGGGTTTTTAAGGTTGTTTATGGTTTTTACGGGTTGTTATTATTTTCACATGTTTTCAGGGTATTTATGATTTTAGGGATTTTTGGTGCCTTTTTAGGATTTAATGGTTTTAGTGGTTTTTAAGGACTTTGAGGGGGTTTATGGGGTATTTAGGGTTTTTAGGGTTCTTAGGGGGTTTTAGGGTTTTTAGGGTCTTTTGGGTTTTAGGGTTTTTTTAGTTTTTTATGGTTTAGAAGGTTTTTTATTATTTCTTAACATTTTTAGGGGTTTTAAGGGGTTTTAGAGTTTTTTTTTTCTGTTTTTAGGGTTTTTATTGGTTTGAGGGTTTTTAAAGTTTTGTAGGGGGTTTTATGGTTTTCGAAGTTTTTTTGGGTTTTTTTTTGTTTTTAAGGATTTTTATGTATTTTTTAGGATTTTTATGATTTTAGGGTTTTTTACAGTTTGTATGGATTTTGAAGGTTTTAAGGGTTTCTCATGGATTATAGGGTTATCATGGTTTTACGGTCTTTTTGGGTTTTTAGGGTTTTTTGTGCTTTTTAGGGCTTTTAGGGTATTTTAGATTTGTTTAATGTTTTTAGGGGTTTAAAGGTTTTTGATAATTTTTAGTGGGTTTTTAGCGTTTTTATGGGGTTTTGGATTTTTAGGGGTTTTATGGTTTTTAGGGATTATAGGGTTGTTTATGTTTTTTTGGGTTTTGGGATTTTTTAGAATTTTTATGGATTTTAGGGTCCCTAGGTTTTTTAGAGATTTTTAGGGGTTTTATGGTTTTTTGGAGTTTATACAGGTTTCGATCAGTTTTTAGGGTTTTAGGGTTTTTTATGTTTTTAGAGATTTTTTGGGATTTTTAAAGATTTTTATGGTTCTTTTGGATTTTTAGAGGTTTTAGAGATTTTGAGGTCTTTTTAGGGGTTTTCAGGCTTTTTTAGGGTTTTTAGGTGCTTTTAGGGTTTTTAGGGTCTTTTGGGGTTTTAAAGGGTTTTTTTGAGTTTTTTATAACTTTTAAGGGTTTTTAGAGTTTTTTTAACAGTTTTTGCGGTTTCAGGGATTTTAGAGTTATTTGTGTGATTTTAGGTTTTGTATGGGGTCTTAGGGTTTTTAGGGTTTTTAAGAGTTTTATGGTTTTCAAGGGGTTTTCAGGGTTTTTACGGATTTTTTGGGATTTTGAGGGATTTTACGGGTTTTAGGGGTTTTCAGGATTTTTAGGGTTTTTAGCGTTTTTAGCATTTTTTGTTTTTTTTAGGGTTTTAAGGGTTTTTAGAGTTTTTAATGTTTTTAGGGGTTTATAGTTTTTAGGGGGGGTTTCAAGGATTTTAGGGTTTTTTATGTTTTTAGGCAAAGAAGGCACGGGTCCAGGCTATTCCCGGAACCCCCCAAAATTTATAAACAAAGGATACAAACACTGCAGACAAGGGAGCGGAGGGATCAATCAATCCACACCCGAAACCCCTTACGACCTCAGCCCGAGGGCCACAAAAGGAAAGAAAAAAAAGGAAACAAAGCGCAAGACCAAAAAAGACACAGTGTCCAAGAGAAAATCACACACAGAGTGGGTCAGTCAACATCGCCGCCACAATCCTCCAGCTCCGCATCACGAAACCCCATGCCAACACCAAAGCCGCCGCCATCGTCAGCAAAGCTAAAATATGATTCATCACCCTGGTCCATTGAGTCCCATCCAGGGTCAAAATCTTCTTGCATGCCAAGTCTGGACCGCAGCTTCTCCATAGCTTTTACCTGCTCAGCAGAAAAATAAGGCTTCTCTCGCTTATTCACCTTTAAATTCAGTTTGACAGCTCGTGAGGAGGCCCTAGTTGCCATTGGGCATGGGAGGGCAGAGCAATCCCTCCTCCTTCTTCGTCTTGGTGGGGCAGAGGAGGTTCCCGCAGCAGACATCTTTGTTCCATTGCCACCATCACTAGCGGCTAGTGGTGCCTTGCCTTTCTTGCTTTCTGCCTCATGAGTTTCAGCACTTCTCTGATTTTTTTCTCCCTTGATGTGACCATAGAAGCATTTATCCGTTGATCAGCCTCAGCAAACCTCTCCCCAAGCCTCCTTGCCTCATCTTCAAGAGGAAACCTTTCCCTTTCAACCCATACCATTTAATGTTTTTAGGGATTGTTAGGGATTTTTTTGGATTTTTATGTTTTTAAGGTTTTTAGAGATTTTGTTGGTTTTTATGGTCTTTTAGGGTTTTTTAGGTTTTTAGTGTTTTTCATGGTATTCTGGGTCTTTTTAGGTATTGATGGGTTTCTGTTATTTTTTTAAGGTTTTACGGTTTTTTAGAGTTTTTAAACATTTTAAACATTTTAGGGGTTTTAAGTGTTTTTAGAATTTTTAGTAGTTTTTAGGGTTTTTATTGGTTTTTTGGATTTTTTAAGGTTTTTAGGGTTTTTTTTGTTTTTTAGGGGGCTTTCAGAGTTTTTAGGGTTTTTTACATTTTCAAGGATTTTAGGGACTTTTTAGGGTTTATATGGTTTTTTGGGTTTTTAGGGTTTTTAGGGATTCTGAGGGTTTTGGAGGATTTTTAATGATTTTAAGGTTTTTTCAGGATTTCAGGGTCCTTTAGGGTTTTTTTCGTTTTTTGAAAGTTTTAAGGGTTTTAGAGCTTTTTATATTTTTTATGGGTTTTAATGGATTTTAGAGTTTCAGTGGGTTTTAGGGTATTTATGGATTTTTAGTGTTTTAGGGTTTGTAGGGGATTTTTAGGGTTTTTAGGGATTTTTACAATTTTAGTGTTTTTTAGGATTTTTATGGGTTTTAAAGCTTTTAGGGATTTTTTTGGATTTTAAGGTGGTTTTAAGAATATTAGGGTTTTAGGGTCTTTTTGATATTTTAGGGTTTTTTTAAGTTTTTTTGGGGTTTTCTGAGTTTTTTTGGGTTTTTAGAGTTTTTTAACGTTTTTAGTGGTTTTAAGGGGTTTTGGGTCTTTTATGGGTTTTAGGGGGTTTTATGGTTTTTAGAGGTTTTTCAAGGTTTTTATGGTTTTTTACATCTTTAGGTATTCATAGATATTTTTTAGGATTTTTATAGTTTTTAGGGTTTTTAGAAATTTTGAGTGTTTTAAGGGGTTTTCAAGGTTTTAGGGTTCTTAGGGGCTTTGGGTTTTTATGATTTTTTTTTTAGTTTTTTTGGGTTTTTTGTGTTTTTAATGTTTTGTGACGTTTTTAGGTGTTATAAGGGTTATTAGAGTTTTTAGTGGGTTTTTAGGGTTTCATGGGTTTTTAGGCAAAGCAGGTTTGGGGCTGGGCGGATCCCAGCCCCACAAAATATAATAACATAAAATAAAGGTACAAGGCATTACAAGGAGGGTTTGCACAGCCGAGTGTGCAATTCACCCTTCATGTTTGAGTCCATAAGGGGAGTGCAGAAATCTGGTGCAATAAATGACCACATGGAACATCCATCCTCAATTGCTTTCTTGGAGAGTATGTCCGCCACCTTGTTCGCTTCCCTGTATATATGTGTGACCATAATGTTCATACCCTAAGAGATTCTCAGACAGTCAACCCATTGTGGGAGGAGCCTCCATGGGATTGTCCTTGTTTTGCTTTTGAGGGCTTCCACCGCCAACATCGAGTCAGATTCAATCCATAGCTGTGTCCACCTGAAGTGGACCGCAAACTGTACAGCCTTAATCATGGCCCATAGCTCCGCTTCATAAGCACATACATTCCTAATGTAATGATAAAAGCATCCTTTAACAAAGCCTCTATACGTCCGGAAAACACCACCACACCCGGAGGGACCAGGCACGCCTAGGGCTGCACCATCCACATTAACTTTTATCCATTCTGGGATTGGTGGAATCCACCGAATGAATTTAAAGTCCTTCTGTTTCCTGCATCTTCCAGAAATTTCGAGAGTTCTCAACACAATAAGGTCCTTAATATCATTAGCCATCGTACCATCCTGGATATGAGCCGCCGCATGGACTGCTTGATGAATTGCCACCACACCATTTCAGAAGCAGCATGAATCATTATCGAAAACCACTTTGTTCCGAGCTGCCCACACAAAAGCAGTAAGAGCCGCAGCGGCAGCAAGAAGCAGATTGGCAATTTGCTGACTGCATTGCATGCCTACAACACTACTGAAAATAGAATACATCATGCTGTCCGTGCAGATTTTCAGCTGGAATATGCCCTGTAAATGATCCCAAAGACCTGCAGCCAACCGGCACTTAAGAAAGATGTGCTGCATATTTTCCTCATCCTGAAGACAGATCGGACAAGCAGAGGCCAAACACCACCCAACTCTTTTCAATTGCTCTTGAACTGGCAATCTATTTCTCCAAATTTTCCACAGCAGCAGGTAGCTAGAGGGGGGAATGAAGGGCCTCCGAAATTTAGAGAGCCAAGCAGGGGGCTGAATTCCCTGCTCACATTCAGACCGGTAAAACTCCTTCACACTCAACAGCCCAACCATATTTGGCTTCCAAATGAGACAATCCATGTCCATAAAACTGTAGTTTTGTATTTGTGTGATAATATTCTATGGCAGGATACCTTCAATATCGTTCATATTGTCCTTGAGATCAGCAATGGACCAGTGCTTGAAAACCTAAGGTGGCTGGACAGATTCACTGATGGGCCGATCCAGCCAGGTGGTCTTCCAACAATTCAAGGTCGAGTACCTTGAGACCACCCATTTCGAATTGGAAATAATGCGCCTATATGAGGACCTGATTGTGGTCCAAACCGACGAGGGGATGAATCCCGGGAAGTCCTCACATAGCTTAGAGTTGAATCTTTCCCTCAAGAAGTCAGGACTCATGTCAGTCGGGTTGAAAAGATTCCATGTGAATTTGCCAATTAAGGCATCGTTGAATTTCCTGAGGTCCTTGATGCCCAGCCCACCCATCTCGATGGGCTTTGTGCATTCTTTCCATGCCACAGAAACAAGCTTCTTCTTGGTTATGCATCCTGTCCATGCGAAATTTATGATTTTTTCCTGTAGGCTCTTGATGAGACTTACCGGCCATCTGTAAATGGAGAACGCATGCACAAACATGGATGTAATGACAGAGTTGATCAGGCAAATTCTGCCTGCCTGAGATAAGCATTTTCCTTTCCAGTTCGCAAGCTGCTGAGTAATTTTGAGTGAAATTCCCTCCAGGTAACTACATTTCACCCTCCCCCAGAACAAGGGGACCCCCAGGTACATGAGGGGGAGGGAGCCCCTCATGATACCAAGATTTCTGACAATTCTGCGTTGTTTGGGGGTTGAAATCCCATTGCCAAAAATGATAGAGGACTTTTTACAATCAGCCTTCCCAAAAAGGAGAATATCATCCGCATATAGAAGATGAGTTGGCACGTAGAGATCTTTCCCAACTTTAATCGAAGCATAGAAACTAGCCTGTACTAGTTCAATTATACATCTGCTCAGGTAATCCTCAACCAGAGCGAAGAGAAGTCCAGAAATTGGGTCACCTTGCCGGACACCGCGGGAGCATTGAAAGAACCCCTTAGGAGATCCATTAATAAGAATAGAAATCCTGACACTGGATAGGATAATATGGATCAGCTTTATAAAAGAGGCGGAGAAGCCATACCTGTTGAGAACAGTAAAGATAAAGCTCCATTTGATTGTATCGAATGCCTTTGAGATGTCCAGCTTCATAGCAAAGCTTCCATGTTTAGAGTCTTTCCTCATGATGTTAATACCCTCCGATGCAGAGTAATGGAAACTCTGAATATTGCGTCCTGGGACAAACCCGAATTGGTTTGGCGTGATTATCCCACCAACAATCTTCCCCAATCTGATCGCCAGAATTTTACTTATTATCTTAGGAATGGTATTGCCAATCGCCACCGGACGAAAGTCCCCAATGTCCATGGAATTCTCTCTCTTTGGCAGCAGAGCAAGGAAGTTGGAGTTCGTTCCATGAGGAATGGAGTAGAAGATAAAAAATTCCCTAACAACATTAGTGATCTCCACATGAAGAATATCCCAATAGAACATAAAGAACTTATTAGTGAATCCATCCGGACCGGGAGTGCTGCCCATGTTCAGAGAAAAGAGAGCAGATCTGACTTCTTCCTCAAGTGGTGCATCAGTAAGATGCTTATTCTGCAGCTCATTAATACAAGGGACAATGGAGCCAAAGAGACTGGGGGTCTGCTCATTCCCTCCATCATTATAAAGTGCTTTAAAGTGATCAACCACAGCATTGGATATTTCATTCTCAGTTGAAAAGGAGACCCCATTAACTCGGATGACATTCAGAGATTTCTTTGATTTTTTCTCCCTGTGAAGACGATGAAATAATTTGGAATTCCTATCTCCTTCCTTTAGCCAAGCCACTCTACATTGATTTCTAGCCAGCTTCTCTTTAAGATCCAAAAGTTCATTCAGCTTCAAGTGGAGCTGCATTTCTTCGCTAGATGGGGTAAGTCGCTGCTGGTCATCTATTTGGCAGTGAGAAAGCTGGGATTCAGCAGCCATGATGTCATCATCGAGCTTGGAGAAAGAGATCCTACTCCATTCCTTAAGAAGACTCTTTATTCGTTTGAGCTTTGCCACCACCACATAGTGTGGGCTGCCATGAAAAGTGCTGCTCCACCCATCAGCAATCACTTCCCTACATCCAGGAAAGGCATTGTTGAATTTGAAGGGCAAAGGAGAGGACCTGCAGGTGTTATCATTGATTTCAAGCATCAAAGGATTGTGATCCGAGTTGAACTTAGGGAGAGTAGAGGCAGACATCATAATTGAGGACCTGCTATCATTGACTTGGAAAAAACATCTATCCAATTTACTTGCTTGCCTCCCATTTATGGTGTACCTTCCCCATGTGAAACGGTCACCCACAACAGGGAGTTCCACCAGATTGCACTGATCAATACAGCAGGAGAATTCCATGATGTTGCTAAAAACCCTAAAAACCCTAAAAACCCTAAAAACCCAAAAAACGCTAAAACCACTAAAAATCCTTAAAAACCTAAAAAACCCTAAAAACCATAAAAATAATAAATCCCTAAAAATCCATAAAAATTTTAAAAAACTTAAAAATGATTAAACCCCCCAAAAAAACCATAAAATCTATAAAAAACATAAAACAATAAAAATCCATAAAAGCCTAAAAAACCTACTAAAAATATAAAAAACCCTTAAAATCCCCAAAAAACATTAAAAAACATTAAAACCCCTAATAAAATCAAGAAAACCATAAAAACCCCAAAAGACCCTAAAACCATTATATACGCTAAAAACCCAAAAAAATATAAAGAACCTTAAAAACCCTCAAAATATCTAAAACCCCTAAAAACCCTAAAAATCATATAAATCCTAAAAAATCTCTAAAAATCCACGAACACAAAAAAAAAACACAAAAACCGGAGAAAAACCTTTTAAAAATCATAAAACCCTAACAACCCCCCCTTTAAACCCACTAAAAACTCTAAAAAACCTTGAAACCCCTGCAAATGTTGAAAAATGTTATACAACTATAAAAACCTTAAAAACCCTAAAATACTCAAAAACCCCAAAAGACCCTGAAAACCCATAAAAAACCTCAAAATCCCTAAAAACCCTAAAAACCCTAAAAATCCTAAATAATCCCTAAAAATATCTACAAATGTAAAAAATGATAAAAAAACCTAAACAACCCTTGAAAACCATAAAAACCCTTAAAAACCCAAAAAAACCCAATAACCTATATAAACTCTAAAAGTCCTTAAAACCCCAAAAAACGTTAAAAACTCTGAAAAAAACCTTAAAAACCCTAAGAACTGAGAAAAATACATAACTAAAAACCCTAAAAACTAAGAAATCCCCTAAAAAATCTCAAAATCCCTAAAAACCCTAAAACCCTAAAAACCATAAAAATCCTGAAAAAGCCCAAAAAATCCCTGAAAATTCAAAAAACCCTAAAAACCCTAGAAAACCCTAGAAAACCCCTAAAACCCATAAAATTCCCTAAAAACCTTTATAACCCATAAAACCCCATAAAAACCCAAAAAACCCACTAAAAACTCTAAAGCCCTTAAAATCCCTATATGTTAAAAAATAATAAAAACCCTTAAAACCCTAATAAACTAAACAAAAAACATAAAAACCCTAAAAATCCCTGAAAAACACTAAAAACACTCAAAATCATTAAAAAACTAAAAACCCTGAAAAACAATAAAATTCCTAAAAATTCAAAAAAACCCTCAAAACATAAAATACCCTAAAACCCCTAAAAACCCTCTCAAAACCATAAAACCCCTAAAAACCATAAAATACTCTAAAAACCATAAATATCGAAAAACCCACTAAAAAATCTTAAAAAACCCGTAAAACACTTAAAATGTTAAAAACACTAAAAAACATTTAAACCCCAAAAAAATTCAAAAAAACCCAAAAAACCCAAAAAGTCCCTTAA
The DNA here is from genome assembly GCA_963277665.1 of Viscum album. Lineage (NCBI taxonomy): Eukaryota > Viridiplantae > Streptophyta > Magnoliopsida > Santalales > Viscaceae > Viscum > Viscum album. The sequence continues at coordinate 1,886,176,058 of OY728141.1, read as the reverse complement.
AAGCCTAAAAAACACTAAAATCCCCTAAAAACCCTCTAAATTCCAAAAACCCATAAAAACCCTAAAAACTATAAAAATATTAAAAATCCTTAAAAATCCCTGAAAACGTAAAAAACTCTAAAAACCCCCTAAAAACCATAAAAATCATTAAAAACCTTAATAAACCCAATAAACCCATAAAACCCCTAAAACCCAACTAAAAACTCTAAAAGATCGAAAAACCCATAAAAACATTATAAAAAGTTAAAAAATTATAAAAAACCTTAAAAACCCAATAAAACTCAAAAAACCCCTAAAAACCCAAAAGACCCTAAAAACCTTGAAAAACCCTAAAAACCCGCAAAAACAAAAAAAAACCCTAAAAATCCCTAAAATCTTTTAAAACCCTAGAAACCATAAAAATCCTAAAAAATCCCTAAAAATCCTAGAAAATGTAAAAAACACTAAAAACCTTAAAAGTAACTAAAATTCATAAAACCCCCTAAAAATCTAAAAAATCCATGAAAACCCATAAAACAATAAAAACTACTAAAACTCTAAAAACACTAAAACACCTAAAACATTAAAAACTCTAAAAACCTAAAAACACTAAAAAATAAAAAATGGCTAAAACCTAAAAAGGCCAAAAAAATAAAAAAAAACCATAAAAAACCTAAAAACTTAATAAAACTAAAAATCATAAAAAACCCTAAAAAACTAAAAATCCCTAAAAACCATAAAACCCTAAAAATCAGTGAAAACATAAAAAACATTCAATACCCAAAAATCCTAAAAAACCTCTGAAAACCATAAAAACTCATAAGAACCATAAAAACCCATAAAAACACACAAAAACCCCTAAAATCCCAAAAGGCCATAAAATCCTAAAAACCCTAAAAACCTTGAAAACCCCTTAAAACCCTCAAAATCCCTAAAAACCCTAAAAACCATAAAAATCCTACAAAATCCCTAAAAATCACTGAAATTATAAAAAATCCTTAAAACCCTGAAAACAATAAAAACCTGTGAAAACCTAAAAAAACCATAGAAACCCATAAAAACCCACTAAAAACTCTAAAAACACTTTAAACCGCTAAGAAAATTAAAAATTTCTAAAAAACCTTACATTCCTTTAAAAACTAAAAAAATTGAAAAAACCCTAAAAACAATAAAGACCCTAAAAACTTTTTAAAACCCTTAAAACCCATAAAAACCCGAAAAACCAAAAAAATATAAAAAACACTTTAAACCCCCAGAAACGTTAAAAAACTCTAAAAAACATAAAACCTTAAAAAACTAAAAAATACTGTAAAAACCCCAAAAGAACCTAAAAAACCTAAAAACCCTGAAAATCATGAAAATCCCTAAAAACCCTAAAAAACCCTCAAAACCATACAAATAAAAAATACCTAAATATCCCTAAAAATCCCTAAAAATGTAAAAAAAACCATAAAACCATTTAAAATCCCCTAAAAACCATAAAATCCCTAAAAATTTTAAAAACAAAAAAAAACCGAACCCCCCCCCCCCCCCTAAAAACCACTAAAAACTCTAAAAACCCTTAAAAAGTTAAAAAAATCTAAAAAAAACCTTGATAAACCAAAAAAAAATAAAAAAATACCAAAAGACCCTGAAAACCCCCAAAAACACTATAATCCAAAAAAAACCTCAATACCCTAAAAACCATAAAATCTTAAAAAATCCCTAAATTTCCTCGAAAATGTAAAAAAAATCCTAAAAATCCTGAAAACCCCCTAAAAACCATAGAAACCCCTAAAAACCCACTAAAACCACTTAAAACCCCGAAAAAAGTTTTAAAACATTAAAAATCTCTAAAAACCCTTAAAATCCCTAAAAACTCAAAAAAACCAAAAAGAACCTAAAAACCATTGAAAACCATAAAACTGCTCAAAATACCTAAAAACTTAAAAAATCCTAAAAACTATTAAAATACAAAAAAATCCCTAAAAATCCATAAAAATGCAAAAAACAATAAAAACCATGAAAATCCATTGAAACCCATAAAACCACTATAAAACATAAAAACCCATAAAAGCCCTAAACCACTAAAAACTCTTAAACCCTTAAACCCTTAAAAACATGAAAAAACACTAAAGAACCTTAAAAACACTTAAAAACTAAAAAAATCATAAAAACCCAAAAGACCTTAAAAACACTGAAAACCCATAAAAATAATAAAAAACCCTAAAAACCCTCAAAATCCCTAATACCCCAAAAAACCATAAAACCCATAAAAATCCTAAAAATCCCTAAAAATACCAAAAAAAATTAAAAACCCTAAAAAACCTATGATAACCATAAAACCCCCTAAAAACCATAAAAATCCTAAAAATCCCTAAAAATCCATGAAAACATATAAACCTCTAAAAACCCTAAAAATCCTTGAAATCCATACAACCTTTAAAAACTTTAAAAACCCCATAAAATCCTAAAAATCCACTAAAAACTTTAAAACCCCTTAAACCCCATAAAAATGTTAAAAAAACTCTTAAAATCCTTAAAACCCCCCAAAAGCTCAAAAAATCCCTAAAAACCCAAAAATTCCATAGAAACCCTAAAAATACCTCAAAAACTAAAAAACCAAAACCATAAAATTCATAAAAATCCATAAAAAATTAAAGAATCCCAAAACCCCAAATAACCTGAAAACCATAAAACCCCTAAAAACTCTAAAAGAAAAAACCCATAAAAACCCTAAAAACACTAAAAAATATAAAAACACTTTAAATCCCTAAAAATGTTAATAAAACTCTAAAAACCCTTAACTTTAAAAAAATCAAAATAACCTAAAACCCTTAAAGGATCCTAAAACCCAAAAAACCTTAAAACCCTGAAAACCCCTAAAAATCAATAAAAATCCAAAAAAACCCTAAAACCCATAGAAAGCCTAAAAATCCTAAAAAATCCCTTAGAACGTAAAAACCCTTAAAACCTTGAAAAATCCCTAAAACCCAAAAAAACATTAAAAATCCCAAAAAACCCAAAAACCCCCAAAAAACAACTAAATTATTAAAATACTCTTAAAAACCCTAAAAACCCATAAAAATCCTCAAAATCCTGAAAAACCATAAAAACATAAAAATTCTAAAAAACCCAAAAAAAAACATAAAAACATAAAAGACCTAGACCTTAAAAAACCAATGAAAAATATAAAAACCCCTAAAAACCTTCAAACCCATAAAACAATTAAGAGCCATAAAAGCCATTAAAAACTCTAAAAACCCTGAAAACCCCTTAAAACTTAATAAAACATTAAAAAACTCTAAAAACCCTTAAAAATGGTAAAAACCCAAAAAACCCATATAATCCCAAAAAGATCCTAAAAACCCTGAAAAACACTAAAAACCCCCAAAAACCCTAAAAATCCAAAAAACCATAAAAATCCTAAAAGAACCCCTAAAAATGTAAAACCTCTAAAAACCCTGAAAACCACATGAAAAAAATAAAAACCCCTAAAAACCATAAAGACCATTATTACCCATAAAAACTCTAAAACCCCCAAAAAATCTAAAACCCCTTTAAACACCTAAAAACATTAGAAAACAATAAAAACGATTAAAACCCCAAAAAAAACTTTAAAAAAACCCTAAAAAACCCGGGAAAACATTAAAAACCCTCAAAATTCCTAAAACCCCTTAAAATCCCTAAAAACACAAAAATACATAAAGCACCATAAAAATCCTTGAAAATGTAAAAAAACCTAAATCCCCCCAAAACAGAAAAAAACAAAAAAAACCTTAAAAACAAAAAAACCGAAACCCCCCCTAAAAACAACAAAAACTAAAGGGATTTTGGGTGTGGGTTGATTGACCTCGCCCCTCCCTTGTCTGCAGTGTTTTTGTGTCATTTTTCTAATAAATTTTGGGGGTTCCAGGAATAGCCTGGCCCCAAGCCTTCCTTGCCTAAAAATACTTGAAAATGTGAGACCCAAAAAACCCCTAAAAACCCATGAAAACCCTAAAAACCCCTAAAAACCACTAGAAACACTAAAAACCGTTTAAGCTGCAAAAAAGTGAAAAAATTCTAAAATACTTAAAAACCCTAAACAAGTAAAAAAACCCCCTAAAAACCCAAAAGAACCTAAAACCCTAAAAACCCCTATAACCCCAGAAAACACTAAAACCCTCAAAATCCCTAAAAACCCTAAAAACCATAAGAATACTAAACCACCCCTAAAAATCCATGAAAATGTAAAAAAAACATAAAAAGCCTAAAAAGCCACTGAAAACCAAAAAGACCCCTAAAACCCCATAAAACCCTAAAACCACTAAAAACTGTACAAATCCTTAAAACCTATAAAGTCTTTAAAAAATCTAAAAAAGCTTATAAACCTTAAACAACGTTACAAAATCCTAAAACCAAAAAAAACCCTAAAACCCCTCAAAATCTCTAAAACACCTAAAAACCCTAAAAACCCTAAAAACCCATAAAAATCCTAATAAATCCCTAAAAAACCATGAAAACATAAAAAACTGTAACAAAACCCTGAAAAGAATCTGAAAACAATAAAACCCCCTAAAACCATTAAAATCCTTATAAATCCCTAACCCCCCAAACCCCACTAAAAACTCTAAAACTCCTTTAAACCCCAAAAAATATTAAAAACTCTAAAAACACATAAAAAACATTAAAAAAAACATAAAACCTCGAAAGACCGTAAAACCCCTTAAAACCCCAGAAAACCCCTCAAAATCCATAAAAACTCTAAGAAACCCTAAAAACCATAAAAATCCTAAAAAGCCCCAAAAATTCATGAAAACATAAAAAACCCTAAAACCCCCTGAAAAGCCCCTAAAACCCCTAAAAACGTTAAAAACTCTAAAAACCTTAAAATCACTAAAAACTAAAAAACCCTGTAAAAACCCAAATGACCTAAAACCCTAAAAATACTAAAAACCCTAAAAAATACTAAACACCCCTCAAAATCTCTAAAAACCCTAAAAACCCATAAAAACCATAGAAATCTCTAAAAATCCCTAAAAACCATCAAAACGTAAAAAACCTTCTAAACACTAAAAATCCCTAAAACAATAAAAACCCCTAAAAACATAGAAAACCCTAAAAACCCTAAAACCCCTAAAAACCACTAAGAACTCAAAAAACCCCTAGAACTCTTAAAAATTTTAAAAATATTAAAAACCTTAAAACTGCTAAATAACTCAAAAAACCCTAAAAACCCCAAAACAAGCTAAAGCCCTGAAAAAACCTAAAAACCCTAAAAAACCCTAAAAACCCATAAAAACCCACAAAATCCACAAAAACAATAAAAAACATAAAAATATTAAAACCCCCTAAAAATCCTTGAAAACATAAAAACCCCTAAAAACCCTAAAACCCCCCTAATAACTATAAAAACCCCAATTTTTTTTAAAAACCATAAAACCCCATAAAAACATTTAAAAACTCAAAAAAACATTAAAACCCCTAAAAACTCAAAAAATCCTAAAAACCCAAAAACCATAAAACCATAAAAAAACATTGAAAAACCCTAAAAGCCAACAAAATACCTAAAAACCATAAAAACACTAAAACCATAAAAATCCGAAAAAATCCATAAAAATCTCAAAAAATGTAAAAAAACCTAAAACCCTGAAAATCCCTAAAATCTATAGAAATCCCTAAAACCTTAAAAACCCTTAAGCCCTTAAAACCCTAAACCCATAAAAACCCATGAAAACCCTAAAACCCCTAAAAACAACTAAAAACACTAAAAACCCTTTAAACCGCAAAAAAGTTAAAAAATTCTAAAATACTTAAAAACCCTAAAAAAGTAAAAAAAAACCCTAAAACCCCAAAAGAACCTAAAACCCTAAAACCCCTATAACCCCAGAAAACACTAAAACCCTCAAAATCCCTAAAAACCCTAAAAACCATAAGAATACTAAAACCCCCTAAAAATCCCTGAAAATGTAAAAAAAACTTAAAAAGCCTGAAAAGCCACTGAAAACCACAAAGACCCCTAAAATCCAATAAAACCCTAAAACCACTAAAAACTCTACAAATCCTTAAAACCTATAAAGACTTTAAAAAATCTAAAATAACTTATAAACCCTAAAAACGTTACAAAATCCTAAAACCCAAAAAACCCCTGAAAATCTCTAAAACCCCAAAAAACCCAAAAAACCCTTAAAACCCATAAAAATCCTAATAAACCCTAAAAACCCATGAAAACATAAAAAACTGTAAAAACCCTGAAAAAAATCTGAAAACAATAAAACCCCCTAAAACCATTAAAATCCTTATAAATCCCTAAACCCCCCCCCCAAACCCCACTAAAAACCCTAAAACCCCTTTAAACCCTAAAATATATTAAAAACTCTAAAAACACATAAAAACATAAAAAAAAACATAAAACCTCAAAAGACCGTAAAACCCCTTAAAACCCCAGAAAACCCCTCAAAATCCATAAAACTTTAAGAAACCCTAAAAACCATAAAAATCCTAAAAATCCCTAAAAATTCATGAAAACATAAAAAACCCTAAAACCCCCTGAAAATCCCCTAAAACCCATAAAACCCCTAAAAACCCATCGACACCCTAACACCCACTAAAAATTCTAAAAACCCTTAAAACCCCAAAAAACGTTAAAAACTCTAAAAACCTTAAAATCACTAAAAACTAAAAAACCCTATAAAAACCCAAATGACCCTAAAAACCTAAAAATACTAAAAAACCAAAAAAATACCGAACACCCCTCAAAATATCTAAAAATCCTAAAAACCCATAAAAACCATAGCAATCTCTAAAAATCCCTAAAAACCATCAAAACGTAAAAAACCTTCTAAACACTAAAAATCCCTAAAAATATAAAAAACCCTAAAATCATAGAAAACCCTAAAAACCCTAAAGCCCCTAAAAACCATTAAGAACTCAAAAACCCCTAGAAATCTTAAAAACTTTAAAAATATCAAAAACCTTAAAACCGTTAAATAACTCAAAAAACCCTAAAAACCCAAAAAGAAGCTAAAGCCCTAAAAAAACCTAAAAACCCTAAAAAACCCTGAAAACCCCTAAAAACCCACAAAATCCACAAAAACAATAATAAACATAAAAATATTAAAACCACTTAAAAATCCTTGAAAATATAAAACCCCTAAAACCCCTAAACCCCCCCTAAAAACTATAAAAAACCCATTTTTTAAAAAACCATAAAACCCCATAAAAACATTTGAAAACTCAAAAAAACATTAAAACCCCTAAAAAACTCAAAAAATCCTAAAAAACCAAAAAACCAAAAAACACTTTCAAAAACCCTAAAAGCCATAAAAATACCTAAAAACCCTAAAAACACTAAAACCATAAAAATCAGAAAAAATCCATAAAAATCTCGAAAAATGTAAAAAAACCTAAAACCCTGAAAAATCCCTAAAATCTATAAAAAACCCTAAAACCTTAAAAACCTTAAAACCCTTAAAAACCCTAAACCGCTAAAAATTCTAAAAAACCTTAAATCCCATAAAACCATAAAAGTCTAAAAAATATTTAAATCCCTAAAAACTCAAAATAACCATAAAAATGCAAAAAAGACCCTAGATGCCCTAAAAACACCAAAACCCTTAAAAATCATGAAATGCCTCAAAATACCTTAAAACCATAAAAACCCCTAAAAACCATAAAAATCCTAAAAAACCTCAAAAATGTAAGAAACCCTAAAACCCTGGAAACCCCCTGAAAACAATAAAAACCTCTAAAAACCTTAAAAAATCCATAAAACCACTAAAAACCGACTAAAAAAATCTAAAAACCCTTTAAACACCTAAAAACCATAGAAAACTTTAAAAAACTCTAAAAAACATTTAAACCCCTTAAAAACGCAAAAAAACCCTAAAAACCCAAAAGTCCCTAAAAATCTTGAAAACCCCTAAAAACCAAAAAAACCCTAAAACCCTCAAAATCCCTAAAAACCATAAAAAACCTAAAAACCATAAAAATCCAAAAAAATGGCTAAAATTCCATGAAAACCCAAAAAACCCCAAAAACCTTAGAAACCCCCTAAAATCCATAAAACCACTTAAAAACCATAAAAAAACCCTGAAACCCAGAAAAGCTCTAAAACCCACTAAAAACTATAAAATTCCTCAAAACACATAAAAATGTTAAAAACCCTAAAAACCTTTAAAACCCTAAAAAACTAAAAAAATATGAAAAACCAAAAAGACCATAAAAACACAAAAAAAAACCCTCGAAATCCCTAAAAACCCTAAAAACCATAAAAATCCTAAAAACCATTTAAAAATCTCTAAAAACGTAAAGAACACTAAAAAAACTAAAAATCCCATGAAAACCATAAAAACACCTAAAACCATTAAAACCCCTAAAAACACCTAAAAATTAAAAGATACTAAAAACCTAAAAAACTCAAAAATACTCAAAAAACCCTAAAATCCCAAAAATATCTTAAAATCTTTGAAAAACACTAAAAACCATGAAGACCCCTAAAATCCATCCAAATCACTAATGACCCTAAAAACCCTAAAATCCATAAAAATCTAAAGAAGCACAAAAAATCCCAAAAAATGTAAAAACCTTGAAAAAATATTTAAAACCATAAAACCCCTTAAAACCTTAAAATCACTAAAACACCATGAAACCCTAAAAACCTAATAAAAAATCTAAGAAAAATTTAAAACGCAAAAACGATAAAGATGTTAAAAACCGAAAAAATCAACCCCCCTAAAAACCCAAAAGGACCTTAATAAACATGAAAACCCCTAAATCCCCTAAAAAAATTGAAAACCCCTCAAAATCCATAAAAATATAAAAACTATAAAAACCATAAAATCCTAAAAAATCACGAAGAATTTATGAAAACATAAAACCCTTAAAAATGCTAAAAAACCCTTGAAACCAATAGAAACCCCAAAAGAGCGTAAAAAACCTTAAAACCCCATAAAACCCTAAAAACCTCCTGGTAACTTTAAAAACCCCCAAAACCCAAAAAAACTTTAAAAAACTCTAAAAAACCCAAAAAAAACACAAAAACCCTAAACACCTAAAAGACCCTAAAAACTATAAAAACCAAAAAAAATGTTGAAAACCCCTAAAAACCCTAATGACACAAAAAACAACAAAAACCCTAAATATCCATAAAACCCCAAAAGGACCTAAAACATATAAAAAACCATAAAACCCCTAAAAACCTAGAAAAAAATTGAAAACTCTCAAAATCCCAAAAAAATCCAAAAACCCCTAAAGCATAAAAATACTAAAAATATCTAAAAATCGTTGAAAATATAAAAAACCCTAAATACCCTAAACACCATAAAAACCACTAAAAAACCATAAAAACTCTAAAACCCCTAAAAACACACTAAAAACCCTTAAAACCCCTAAAAAGTTAAAAAACACTAAAAACCTTAAAACCCCTAAAAAACTCTAAAAACCCCAAGAAACCCAAAAAGACTCTAAAAATAGTGAAAAACCCTAAAAACCCACAAAATCTCAAAAAATCCTAAAAACCATAAAAATCCCAAAAATCCTTGTAAATGTAAAAAACTCAAAAAACACTAAAAACCTCTGAAATCCATAAAAATCTCTAGAAACGTTAAAACCCCTAAAAACCTGTAAAATCCATAAAACAACTATAATCTCTAAAACCCCTTAAAATCCCTATGTCACGACCAATCCCCCCAGGGAACGAGTTACCGAGACGCCTACGTGGCGACTATCCGGCCAAACTGCCCTCGCGGTCTGCTAGGATGGGCCTAGTGGACCGGGTCAAAACTTAGCGGGTTGACTCACCCAATGGGCTGGGTCAGACCCAGTGAGTCTGAATGGGTTGACCCAGACCAGGTTGGCCTAGTTTGGGTTAGGCCAAGTTGGTTCGACCGGGTCGGACTGGACCCGGGCTCATTACTGGCCCATTACCTTCTTGGGTCATATCTTTGGCACCAGACGTCCGTTTGACTAACTGTCAGCGGCGCCAGTACTCTTGGAGCATAGCCGTCCCTTTGAGTATACCCCATGGGAGTTTGGGGTACAGTTGAGATACGGTCGGGTTGGTTCATATATGAAACCAACCGGGCCCCCGGAACAAAGAGGATAATAACTCACGGACCGAGCGTCTTATTGACGCACCGTTTGTTGCGTTAAGTCCCCTGTGACGAGGCGGTCCTTTGTGATACTTCTTCGTGGGACTTTTTGATACTTGGAGTATCAACTGGTGGCTCGTGGAGCGGATCCTCCTGGAGGCGAGCATACGGAGTATAGTGACCTTGTAGCTGGCTGAGACCCGATGACTGCTTTTCCGATTTGATTCGGAGTGACTTTCATAGCCCAGTGGGGAGCACTTATTTGTGAGGTGGTAGGAGGAGTACCTTTGTAGGCTATGAGGGGGAGCACTACTGTGTGAGGTGGCTGACCCATGGCGGAGGAGCAATACTTTGTGTGGTGGCAGACCCGCGGTACTCGACAGGAGGAGTACCTCAGCAGTCTAAGGTTAGTGAGTCACACCTCGGAGTCATGACAGGACTACTACACTCGACAGAGGAGGAGTTCTCCAGCAGCCGTGTTTTTCGTCATCGTGAACAAAAATCATGGTTTGAGCTGAGTCAATGACCTTTGTGTTTTCATCATGATTGAGATGGGTTACATGATGACTTAGGTATATGTATGGACATATATCTAATTAAAGGTTATCTGTTGAGATCTTCCTTTGTGGTTTATCCTTGTTGGATTTAGTGAGACCTAGAGGGTCTCAGGGTCCCTACTGAGTATCGTTATACTCACCCCTGCACTGGCTATGACCGCACCTTGTTGTGTTGGATGCAGACGACGAACAACACTGATCGCGGTTGAGGATTGTAGAGCTGGACGGTACCCGGAGGTGGAATTGACGACGAGACGGTACCCAGAGGTGGACTTCACGACGAGGCGGTACTCGGAGGTGACAGACGGACGTGGAGAGCTGAGGTGGCCATCTGTACCTACCCTTCAGGTAGGAACTCCGGAGGACAATCCAGGAGCTTCTTGACACCTTCCAGCTATTTTGTATTTTTATTGTACTTTACAGATGGGCTAGTATTTCCGGCTCCCTTAACTTTCAGCACTACTTTTGTATTCAGTTTTACCTAGTGTTTTTATTCCGCTTGTACTCTGGTTGTTTTTTTTTTGCATTTCATAAAGGTAATGCTCTCCATTTTTATCGGTATTTACACCTTTGGTGCTAGTCGCCAGCCCCTGGCCTATGGAAGGCGGGCTTGGGGTAGTCACGGCACAGGCTCTGAGGACGGGTCGTGACAAATTGGTATCAGAGGACGTCGGTTCTACCGCAGAACTTATGACTCTGATATTTACTTTATGTCAGTTAATTTTATGAGTTGACATAAAATTAATTGTTGTTAGTTAATTTTATGTGTCGACGTGAAATTAATTATTGTCCTTTAATTTTATGTGTCAACTTAAAATTATTTCGTGTCATATGTTTTGACGCAGGCTGAGTGGGGGAAACTTCTTGGCGTCCTCCCCTCTTAAGTTGTGCCAACGCACCTCTTAAATTGCGCCAACGCATATTAATTCGCCCGACCCCCATTTTAAATTAAGTAACCACATCGTTGGAATTTAGGAAGGTTCCAAATAAATGAACCGTCATAAATTCCTAAATGGTTACATACCTCTCCCCCTCTCCTATATATAGGGATCTTGAGAGAAGGTTTTGGGACGATTTCACCAAGCGACGAAGCACTGGTAAAGTATCGCGACGCCCAACACTTGGGGAAATCTTATCCTCTCCAACGAAGAACGTGAAGAACGCCAACGGCGATCTTCCATGTGATTCTTCTTCGACCTTACTTCCCCAGAAACCTATCCTCCACAACATTGTCAACAAACCGATGCAGCTCGGAATTGGGGACGTGTGGCGGACGCGACGAACGACGGTCTTCATCGTCTTCCATCCGCGACTCAGCCAACGAGCGATGAGCAAGTGGTAGGGGTTTTATTTTTTATTTAAAATATGAACCTTTCCCATGTTCTTCCTTTCTCTCAAAATGAAAAACGGTGGTTATTGTGCTTCATACTTGTGAAAACCTACTACTACCACCCTAAACGCGGAGGGTCCGGGCCAAACTAACATGGACCGACCCCTTCGTTGCTCTTTTTATAATGACTCCACGACGGCATGACAATGAGGCGACGATGACGAAGGCGGCGAACAAAGGTCGCGCTACCCACGACCTTTGTGAACTACACCGCTCCCGCGGCCCCTTGGCATGCACCCGGCGCCCCACGCCCCTGCTGGCGCACTACCGGCGAACCCGCAGTGCCCTTCCGGTGCACCCGGCGCCCTACCGGTGCACCCCCAGCGCCCTGACGGTGCACACTCGACACCCTGCCGGCATAGCCCGGCGCCCCCGGGGTGCTGCACTGCCAGCCCAGCGCCCCGCGCCCTTGCTGGCGCCTGCCCGACGCCCCTACCGGCGGACTACCCGGCGCCCCCGCGGCGCCCTGTCGCACTACCCGGCGCATCCCCACGTGCTGCCCGGCATTCGAAACCCTGTCTGGCACAGCCATGCCCTGTCCGGTGCACCCGCAGCCAGCCGGATCCCAGCTGGCCCGCCCGCGCCCTGCGCGGTCTGCCCGCTGGCCTCCCGGTCACCGGCCCGCGATGCCCCTGCGGTGCCGTTGGTCGTACTAGCCCGGTCTCTCAGGCCAAGTTACCGAGCTGCCTATGTGGCAACTATCGGGCCGAACCACCCTCGCGGTCCGCTGGGCCGGGCCCAGTGGACCGAGCCAAAACTTAGTGGGCTGACTCACCCAATGGGTCAGGTCAGACCCAGCGAGTCTGACCGGGTCGACCCAGACCAGGTCGGCCCAGTTTGGGTGAGGCCGAGTTGGTCTGACCCGGTCGGACCGGACCTGGGCTCATTACTGGCCCATTACCTTCTTGGGCCATATCTTTGGCACCGGACGTCCGTTTGACGAACTTTCAGTGGCGCCGGTACTCTTAGAGCATAGTCGTCCCTTTGAGTATAACCCATGGGAGTTCAGCGTACAGTTGAGATACGGCCGGCACTACTAGAAAAACAGGTATTTGCGACGGGGGCCCGTCGCAAATAGCCCGTTGCTGAAAACGGCGTCGCAACAACACCTATTTGCGACGGACCCGTCACTAAAGCCGTTTTTTGCGACGGTCATTCTCCCCGTCGCAAATAGTACTCCGTATTTTTGTAAAAAACTTTTAAAATAGTTTTTGCGACGGGCCCGTCGCAAATACCTTTTGCAACGGTCCCGTCGCAAAAACTATTTTTTTAAAAAAATAAAAAACTATTAATAATACTAGTATTTGCGACGGGCATAGTATCCCGTCGCAAATACTATAAATAGTTTTTGTGACGGGACCCGTCGCAAAAACTATAAAAAAAATAAAAAAATAAATTATTAATAAATTATTTTCATTAATATAATAATAGAATTATAATTCACAAATAAAAATAATAAATTATTAATAAATTATTTTAATTAATATAATCATAATAGAATTATAATTCAAAAATAAAAAATAATAGAATATTAATAAATGATTTAATTAATATAATAATATTAGAATTATAATTAATAAATAAAAAATATTAATAATTTATTTTAATTAATATAAAAATAATAAAATTATTTTACATTCAAATATTAAAATAATTCAAGTATTACAAAAAATATAATTAAATTATAATATTATAAAATTTTAATATATATATATAATTTAATATTATAAAATATAAATAATATTATTATTCATATTAATATTGTTATTTAAAAATATAATATTATTAATATTTTATAATGAGACAGAAACTACGAATAGAAAAAAAAAATTTGATTTCACAAATTTTATAACATAAGTACAATCTCTAATCTGAAGGAGGGGGGGAGGTGGGGGATCTGCAGATGGTGGTGGAGGAAACTCCATCCCTAAAGCATGAGTGAGTCGGCGCATGCACTCCATCTGCTCCTGATGCTGCTGCTGCCACCGACTCGCCTGCTCCTCGTACAGCTGCTGCTGGCGTCGATGCTCCTCCTCATGCTGCTGACGCATCTGCTCCTGCTCCTGTCGGAGACTCTCTATCTGTGCAGTCTGAGATCGCAACTGATCCTCATACTGTATAGTAGAAGAAGATGCACGAGCTCCTCTCGAGCTGGATGCCGACATCGCAGCACTGCCATAATAATCTCCGGGAGTCAGTCGAGAGCCGATACCAACTACCCGGCCCTTCTCGAAGGCATACTGGGTGGCCTGCATCCATGCCACCTCATCAAACTGGCGGGCAGTGGTCTGATCTGATGACTCGGCCTGACTCTCAGGTTGGTCCTGTGACGCTGCGGCCTCATATGACTCCTATAGTTGCAATTTAAAATTAAAATTGTGAATATATTATATGCATTTAATTTTTAAACTTGAAAACAAATAATACTGACCACGATGTGATGCTGACGATCACCTCTGAGCTCCCCAGTAGCAGGATCACTATACATCCTCTGATATACGTCGTACTCTGTAATATCGGGGTGCTCGACAGCCTATAAGAATAAAAAATAAACTGTTAATATTTATAGTTATATAAAATATTTATAAATAATGTACGTACCAGATGTTGTCTATGAGTACTGAAAGAACGACTCCCAGCTCGATGAGTCACCTCCTGTCTCCCCCGATTCTGCCTCCCCACCGATGATTTCCTCTGAAAGGCACCACTCAACCAGTGCGCACATAATCCATCCCATACATGGGATGAAATATACTCTGGTCGGTGTGCTCTACATGACTCGTCAAAATCTGACACTCCTGCTTTCTTCATCGCAGCTTTTCTTAAATTGTGCAAAAACTGACAAAGGCGATCACGCATGGCCACCTCCCATGCCTCGTGGATGGCGTCATGCATGGTATCCTCGATCGGATACCATAAACCCTACAAATAAATCAAAATATCAAGTTAGAAATGAAATAATTTTCAAAATAAAAATTATTTATTTACGTACGTACCAACCAATGGCCGAACATGGCCTGCTGCACATCAATGGGAATCTGCTCCCATGTGGTCCACGGCTGAGAGAAATAGTTGCGCAAAATAGCGCTGCCCTGTCCGACTGCTATATGCAAAAAACTGAAAAAATAATAAACATTTATTATGTGAATAGATTAATGAAATCTTAGTCAAATCCACAGGTTATCACACAGGTTATCACACCTTCGTGTGCGTGGATCAAACCCAAGACGTGGACGTCGCTTGGGGACGGGGTCAGAAATCATCAATCGTGCAAGACCGCGCCCCCTCCGCGTACTCCCTGGAGCGCCTGCAGGCTGAGGGTCATCTGTCAGCAACTCATCCGCATCGAAAGTCAGGTCAGCATCCGCCAACTCACGAAATGTGGCGTCGTCCATCTGAAACAGAAAATGTTAATGTTAGCAAATAATTGATAATTACTATTATATATACATATATACATATTATGATTGTATATAAATACCATGGAATGCTATCAGTGTTCATCTTCATCATCATCTTCATATATGTCAATGTCATCTTCATATTCCTCCTCAACATCATCGATATCCATTCGAGTTACAATTGCTTCATCTCTTACCATTTCAAATTCATATGTGACATCATTAACATCATCGTCATCACCGACTCTTAAATGTGGGGTGTCGTCATCGATACTCATGTCTCTTTGTAAAAAAGATTGATTTTGAGTACTCTCTTGAAAAACTTCAATTCTTTGCACATCAGTGAAAGCACATTCACTTTGACTAAACTGATTGTCTCGAATTTTGATTTTTATTACACTCCACCAATCAGTCAAGTCTCTTGATGTTGCACAGTACTTTGCATAATAAACTTGATATGCCTGTTGAGCCAATAAGAATGGTTCATTTACTGCGAGAACACTTTTACATTTAATATCGATGATTCCATGAGTCGGATGAACACGCACGCCTCTCTCTGTATCCAACCACCGACATTTGAACATGGTTATGTAATGTTGTCCAAGATAACAGAGTTCAATGATTTCATCAAGTATGCCATAAAAGTCAACTTCATTTTCTCGATGATGAGATCCTCTCAAGCTAACTCCACTGTTCATTGTTTTTTTCAATTCCCCATATGCATGTGTGTGGAATCGAAATCCATTCACCACACATGCATTATAAGTTTTAACAAGTTTGGAAGGTGAGTTACTCAATACACACAGTCGTTTGTCAATTTTATCAGCATGTCGAGACACCTGAAAATTTGTGAAATAATTATCAATATAGTAAACTATACATTGAATGAGTTGCTAAAAGATAAAGAATTTATGTTACCAGTTTTTGAAACCACTGAGAGAAATTTTTCAGTCGACGTTCTTCGAGAGCAGCTGCTGTAATTTGTGGAATTTGTTTCTTGATATGATTATCATACAACCTATAAAAACCAAAGTTATTTACTGTAACATAAATGATAGAATAAGTGATATAAACACTTACAGTACAACTGATGCCATTTCTTCACAGTTGAGCAGAACATACGTATGAGCTCTCTGATGTTCATCATCTGAAAGCCAGTATTCATAAACTCCACCAAAACCAAGCTCTGTCTGGTTGAAAATAGATAATTGATTGTCGATTTCATCAATATTCCTCTCGTTCCGTCCCATTCGGTTGTGTTTTGAAGGATACTCAGATTCAAAATAATGGGAGCAGAAAAAAGATATTTCCTCTTGCAAATAAGCTTCTGCAATAGATCCTTCAACAGATGCTTTGTTACGTACTTTTCTTTTCAATTTTTGCATGCATCTTTCAAATGGGTACATCCATCGAAATTGTACCGGAACTCCACATTTGGCTTCATATGGCAAATGTAACATCAAATGTTCCATTGAGTCGAAGAAAGACGGTGGAAATATTTTTTCGAGTTTACATATAATTACAACAACATCTTTTTCAAGTTTGCCTAGAGCATCATAATCTGCCGTAGCCGCACAAATTTCCCGAAAAAAATGAGACATGTCTGTTATTGAATCCCAAATCACAGAATTCAACAGACCTCTTAATCCAATGGGTAGAAGTCTCTCCATTATAACATGACAATCATGACTTTTTAATCCAGTAATATGACCATTCTTTACACATCTACCCAAATTAGAAGCACAGCCATCTGGAAGTCTCAAATCTGCAATCCACTAACAAAATAATAAACAGTTTTCTTTAGACAGTGTATAAGCTGCTTTTGGTTTCAGTAACCTTTCTGTTCTGACATTCTCAAATAGTTCCAATTCTGGACGCCTGCAAATTTGGGCAAGATCTAAACGTGCATTTACATTGTCTTTTCTCTTTCCTGGAGTATCCAAAACTGTATGAAACAAATTATCAAAACAGTTCTTCTCAATATGCATGACATCTAACATGTGTCGGACCAACAGATCAGACCAATATGGCAAATCCAAAAATATGCTACGTTTAATCCAATTGTGTTCTTTCCCAAGACCAGAAATTTCCTGTTGGTTTATTGTGGGACCAAAAGTGATGGGAGGTAATGAAAATACGACTGATTTTAACTCCGAACCTGATAGCATTTTTGGAGGTCCATCCCTTTCAACTGTTCCTTTTCTGAAATGAGATCTGTTTCTGCGAAAAGGATGATCAGCTGGAAGAAATCTGCGATGACAGTCAAAATAACAAGGTTTCTTTCCATGAATGAGCATAAATTCTTTGTTCTCTCCCATACAGTAAGGACATGATTTCTGACCATGTGTACTCCATCCAGATAACATCCCATAAGCCGGGAAGTCACTTATTGTCCACATCAATGTTGCTCTCAGTATAAAATTCTGTTTCGTTGCAACATCATATGTACTGACACCAGTACTCCACAATAAATTTAATTCATCAATCAATGGCTTCAAATAAACATCAATATTTTTCTTCGGATGTCCTGGAATTAGTAAAGTCAAAAAGATATATGGCTCCTTCATCAACATCCATGGAGGTAAATTGTACGGAGTTAAAAAAACAGGCCAACATGAATATTGACTACCATAAGATCCAAACGGACAGAAACCATCAGTGGAAAGGCCCAGTCGAACATTTCTAGCTTCTAAAGCAAAGGATGGATGCACTCTATCAAAATGTTTCCATTAATCACCATCGGCTGGATGATTCAAGCTTTTATCGGTTGAAATATTCTCTTTATGCCATTACATCATTGTCGATGTATTCTTAGACATGAATAAACGCTGAAGTCTGGATGTAAGCGGAAAATATCTCAACTGTTTTACAGGAATCAAATCAGACTTCCCGTGTTGTCCTTCTTTATATCTCAGTTTCCCACATGTAGGACAACTATCCAACGACTCATTTTCCCCAGAATATAAAATGCAGTCATTTGAACATGCATGAATCTTCTGACAAGTAAGTCCCAAATTTCGAACCAGCCTCTTACTCTCATAGTAATTTGCAGGTAAAACATTTCCTTCGGGTAACAGTGTTTTCAGCAAAGAAAATATCTGGTCAAAACAGGTGTTTGACATTCCGTTATCTGATTTGATAGCCATAAATTTTGCAACTGCTTCTAATTTGCTCATCTTGCAGCCAGGATATAATGCATCCTCAGCAGATTTCAACAACTCATAAAATTTAGACGGTGCCAACTCAGGATTTGAAGCTATATCAGCCGGAGTTTCTGTATGTTGAACAGATGAACCTGCAACATCATGTACTAAATCTTGAAACTGCGATGGATCCGGAATCAAGTTGGTATCACCTGCTCTAGAACTGCGTTCACCGTGTTGATACCAAAAAACATAATCTGGTTGAAAACCAAAACGCAAGAGATGTTCTCCCACTTTGTCAAACGTGTCAAACGTTCTCAATGCACATTTTCTGCAAGGGCATTTTATTTTGCCTTCTGAAACAAATTCTGGATTTGATGCCGCAAATGATAAAAAAGTCTCCACACCCTCAACATATACTGGATTTAAACCAGAACCGTTTGGATTTTTACGTTGATTTATCCATATGCGGTCACCTAATAATGATTGCCGACGACCTCATTGTTCCATATTTCTCTATAAAATATAAAAACATTATTGGTTTTGAATAATTTGTTAGAAAAAACACTCAAGTAAAGATTGAATATATTGAGAATAAAGCAAAACATGTTACAAATATTGATAATTTTAATATTATATTGATTTTTTATTATTTTAATAATACTAATATAATTTTTTCATAAACATTAATTATATAATAATAACATTATTACATTATTAGTATATTTTAATATTAATATTAAAATAACATAATTTTTTATATTATATACAATTCTCCTTTCATCTGTGTGTTTAACATTCTGTCTCCACATGTAATATTTGCATTCACTTTCACCTCTCCATTGGCGAGTAGGTTGATAATTTTGAAAAAGAATGCGAATATTACATGTGGAGACAGAAAACACACATATGAAAAGAGAATTGTATATAATATAGAAAATTATGTTATTTTAATATTAATATTAAAATATACTAATAATGTACTAATGTTATTATTCGTAAATATTGGTAATTATTCCAAATTATTGGTAATTATTACTAATTATTGGTAATTATTACTAATTATTGGTAATTATTTCTAATTATTGGTAATTATTACTAATTATTGGTAATTAATACTAATTATTGGTATTTAATACTAATTATTGGTAATTAATACTAATTATTGGTAATTAATACTAATTATTACTAATTATTGGTAATTATTGATAATTATTACTACTTATTGGTAATTATTACTAATTATTGGTAATTATTACTAATTATTGGTAATTATTACTAATTATTGGTAATTATTACTAATTATTGGTAATTATTACTAATTATTGGTAATTATTACTAATTATTGGTAATTAATACTAATTATTGGTATTTAATACTAATTATTGGTAATTAATACTAATTATTGGTAATTAATACTAATTATTACTAATTATTGGTAATTATTGATAATTATTACTACTTATTGGTAATTATTACTAATTATTGGTAATTATTACTAATTATTGGTAATTATTACTAATTATTGGTAATTATTACTAATTATTGGTAATTATTACTAATTATTGGTAATTATTACTAATTATTGGTAATTATTACTAATTATTGGTAATTATTACTAATTATTGGTAAGTATTGTTAATTATTGCTAAGTATTGGTAATTATTACTAATTATTGGTAATTATTGGTAATTATTACTAATTATTGGTAATAATTGGTAATTATTACTAATTATTGGTAATTATTGTTAATTATTACTAATTATTGGTAATTATTACTAATTATTGGTAATTAATACTAATTATTGGTAATTATTACTAATTATTGTTAATTATTACCAATTATTGGTAATTATTGGTAATTATTACTAATCATTGGTAATTATTGATAATTATTGGTAAGTATTGTTAATTATTACTAATTATTGTTAATTATTACTAATTATTGGTAATTATTACTAATTATTACTAATTATTGGTAATTATTACTAATTATTACTAATTATTACTAATTATTGGTAATTATTACTAATTATTACTAATTATTGGTAATTATTACTAATTATTGGTAATTATTACTAATTATTGGTAATTATTACTAATTATTACTAATTATTGGTAATTATTGGTAATTATTGTTAATTATTGGTAATTATTACTAATTATTGGTAATTATTGCTAATTATTACTAATTATTGGTAATTATTATTAATTATTACTAATTATTGGTAATTATTATTAATTATTACTAATTATTAATAATTATTACTAATTATTGATAATTATTATTAATTATTACCAATTATTACTAATTATTGGTAATTATTATTAATTATTACCAATTATTGGTAATTATTGGTAATTATTGGTAAGTATTGTTAATTATTACTAATTATTGTTAATTATTACTAATTATTGGTAATTATTACTAATTATTACTAATTATTGGTAATTATTACTAATTATTACTAATTATTGTTAATTATTACTAATTATTGTTAATTATTACTAATTATTGGTAATTAATACTAATTATTACTAATTATTACTAATTATTACTAATTATTGGTAATTATTCCTAATTTTTACTAATTATTACTAATTATTACTAATTATTGGTAATTATTACTAATTATTACTAATTATTACTAATTATTGGTAATTATTGGTAATTATTGGTAATTATTGGTAATTATTGGTAATTATTACTCAGTATTGTTAATTATTACGAATTATTGGTAATTATTACTAATTATTGGTAATTATTACAAATTATTGGTAATTATTACTAATTATTGGTAATTATTACTAATTATTGGTAATTATTACTAATTATTGGTAATTAATACTAATTATTACTAATTATTACTAATTATTGGTAATTATTCCTAATTTTTCCTAATTATTACTAATTATTACTAATTATTACTAATTATTGGTAATTATTACTAATTATTACTAATTATTACTAATTATTAGTAATTATTGGTAATTATTGGTAATTATTACTAAGTATTGTTAATTATTAATAATTATTGTTAATTATTACTAATTATTACTAATTATTGTTAATTATTACGAATTATTGGTAATTATTACTAATTATTACTAATTATTACTAATTATTACTAATTATTGGTAATTATTACTAATTATTGGTAATTATTCCTAATTATTGGTAATTATTACTAATTATTCGTAATTATTACTAATTATTGGTAATTATTACTAATTATTTCTAATTATTGGTAATTATTGATAATTATTACTACTTATTGGTAATTATTACTAATTATTGGTAATTATTACTAATTATTCCTAATTATTGATAATTATTGGTAATTGTTCCTAATTATTAGTAATTAAATGAATAATTACCAATAATTAGGAATAATTACCAATAATTACAAATAATAACATTATTAGTATATTTTATTATTAATATTAAAATAATATAATTTTCTAATTTATATACAATTCTCCTTTCATCTGTGCGTTTTCTATCTCCACATACAAATAATACATGTGAAGACAGCAAACACACAGATGAAAAGAGAACTGTATATATATAAAAAATTATATTATTTTAATATTAATAATAAAATATACTAATAATGTAATAATGTTATTATTCCTAATTATTGGTATTTATTATTAATTATTAATATTTATTCTTAATTATTAAAAATTATTAGTAATTATTCCTAATTACTATTAACTATGAACAATACTAATAATTTAAATTTATTAAGTAACAAAACAATGTAAACATAATTAAATTACAACTAATTAAGAATAATTGAAACTAATAAAAAATTAAAAATAAATATTAAATTAAAATGAACATAAATACCTTGAAAATTGATCTGCTCTGATTGTTCTTCAAAACTTTAATATCAACTCCGGAGAAAAAAATTAAACTGGAGAAAAACTGAACTTTAGAAATATAACTTCGAGAGAAGAAGAAGATGGAATTTGAGAATGATTTGAAAAAAACGGATGGGGGTATTTATAGGTTAGATTATTTGCGACGGGTCCATTTCCGACGGGAATCCCGTCGCAAATAGTATTATTTGCGACGGGACCCGTCGCAAATACCTTAGCCGACATTTATTACGGTCAACGGGTAAATAGTTATTTGCGACGGGTCCCGTCGCAAATAACCACCTGTCGACATACTATTTGCGACGGGGGAATATTCCCGTCGCAAATACCTTTTACCGCCGCCGGTTTTTTGCGACGGGTATATTCCCCCGTCGCAAATAAGTTTCCCGCGATTTGGCGCGCAAACCGCACCAGTCCTTTTGCGACGGGGAAAGTTGTCCCGTCGCAAAAGGATACTTATTTGCGACGGGTAAATAACCCCGTCGCAAATGCGCATTTTTCCCGTAGTGCGGGTTGGTTCGTATACGAAACTAATCGGGCCCCTGGAACAAAGAGGCTAATAACTCACGGATCGGGCGTCTGATTGACGCGCATTCTGTTGCGTTAAGACCCCTGTGATGAGGCGGTGCTTTGTGATACTTCTTTGTGGGACTTTGTGATACTTGGAGTATCAAACAGTGGATCGTGGAGTGGATCCTCCCAGAGGCGAGCATACGGAGTACGGTGACCTTGAAGCTGGTTGAGACCTAATGACTGCTTGTTCGATTTGATTCGGAGTGACTTACACAGCCCAGTTGGGAGCACTACTTTGTGAGGTGGCAGACCCATGGTGGAGTTCTCCAGCAGCTGTGTTTTTCGTCATCGTGAACAAAAATCCTGGTTTGAGCTGAGTTAATGACCTTTGTGTTTTCTTCATGATTGAGATGGGTTACATGATGACTTAGGTATATGTATGGGCATATATCTAAGTAAAGGTTATCTTTTGAGATCTTCCTTTATGGTTTATCCTTGTTGGATTTAGTGAGACCTAGAGGGTCTCAGGGTCCCTACTGAGTATCGTTATACTCACACCTGCACGAGCTATGCCCGTACCTTGTTGTGTTGGATGCAGACGATGGACAACACTGATCGTGATTGAGGCTTGTAGAGTTGGATGGTACCCGGAGGTGGAATTGAAGACGAGACGGTACCCGGAGGTGGACTTCATGACGAGACGGTACCCGGAGGTGACAGACGGATGTGGAGAGCTGAGGTGGCCAACTGTACCTACCCTTCAGGTAGGAACTCCGGAGGTGACGAGACGGTTTTTTGCTATAAAATACTTTGGAATGTTCTTGATATTATTCTAGAGTAGCACCTTCAGATGGCATGCGATTCCGAGCCCCGGTGTGGCCGGAATTATTTTTTTCAGTGCGTTCATACTGGGCACGCCAAATAAATAAGATAACTCCTAAACAGTGATCTGGATCATAAATCTGAGAGTACGTATGGGTCCAAAATGGGGTTTTTACCTTAGGAATGACATAAAGCATGTCAGTGTGGGATGTTTGGACCCCTCGCCCGTTAACGGAACGTTAAACGGATAATTAAAATAGTTAATTTATTTGTTTAATGGATTAACTCAATTATCTCTTAAACGGTGGCTCGAATTCGAAAACCGAGGGCACCTTTGAGTCCGGAAGGTGCCGTTTACCCTAGGAGGGGTGTATTTTTCATGGGCGCGGGTTGTCTGTGAAAAATTGCCCCAAGGGCGTTTTCGTAATTTGGTGGTCTCGGGCGTTGAGTTTAATAACATTCGAACGGAGCCTCAGATTAAAATTCTGAGACCTCCATTGTGCTCGAGAGGTGGTGTTTACCCTAGGCGATTTAACTTTCACTGCGTTTGGGGTTTCGGACGCGGATTTAATTCTGGTTGAGTTTTTAATTAATTAAGGGATTAATTAATTTTCTTTATTTAATCCCTTCATCCCATCTCCTTACCAATTTCCTCCCCCTGGAAAAACCCACCTTCCCTCTCAACCAAATCCTCCTCCTCTTCCTCCGATCAAGGTGGAAGAAATGGCGGCGAAGCACAGATCAACTGAGAAGCTTTGGGTTATGCCCATGTAGGTAGGAGTTTACGTTTTGCATTTTAATTTATGAACCCTTCTTTCAAGCTCGATTTTATTTGTATAATTGTTGTCCTATAGTTGAGAGAAGACCATATTTGTGTAGATCCCAATTTGAGCTTCCCAATGGTTCTTTCATATCCAAATTATGAGTCCCGATGAGTCTGGGGTGGTCCGTCGAAGTTCCAGTGGTTTTGGAGCTTTCCGGCCGTATTTGTGGGGTTCCAGCGGTGGTCTGGCGAGCTCCAGCGGCGGCGGCGTGGGTCTTCCAGGTGGTGGCGGCCACGTCTCAGGCGGATGGCGTGATAGAGGGGCGTTCGGCTTCGGCAGCCGGCTCGGTGGGCTTAGGCGGGCGAGGCGGTGCTCGCCGGGGCGCGACGGAAGACCGGGGTCGCGGCGCGCGACCCCGCGGGGGAACAACGACCCGCCTTCAGCAGATCTTCACGCGGCAAGAACGACCGGCCCTTGTGGTCGGTCGCCGCGTGGACCACGGGTCCAACATCCATTTTGAGCGCCGTCAGTGGCGTTAGGACCCTGGTGCCAAGGCAAAGTTTTCCAGTGTGGTTTTGGGCGTTGAAGCTGGAGTTGAGGCTTGGCCCCACGGCCCGTTTGTTAGCTACGAGCAGCGTTTTGTAACTTTTTCATCGGACGTCCGTTCGAGGCGTGCGAGTAGTCGATCTTGGGTGTTTTTACGAGGGAATTGCAATGACACAATCCGAACGCTTTAATTCAGAACGCTGGTGTGGGCCCCACGAGGGCCATTTTGGGAGTTGGTGGTGATTTCCAACTTTATCACCGGGTGTCCGTTTTGGACAAGTGAATAGTACATCTTGTGTACTTTTCTGAGAGGATCACAACGATGCGATCTGTTGGCAGTGTTTTTGGACCGGGATGCGGGTTCCATGCAGCACTACTCATGTTCGGTATGTCGGGATGCATATTTTTCTCCGGATATCCGTTCCACTCAAGTGAGCAGTCCTTTTGACATGTTTTCCCGAGGGGATCTCAATGGTGCGATGCACCCGACTATTTTCAGGGCCGAGGCTCGAAATCACGAGACGTCGTTCGGGCGTAAAGCGGTGTTGGAAACTTTTCTGTTGGATATCCGTTTGAGGTGAGTAAGTAGTCTGTCTCGCTTTTTTTCGCAAGCATTACAATGGGGTAATCAGTTGGCGTGAGCGGATCCACTTACGTGGTCATATTAAATGTGGAAATATGAAAGGTGCTCAGGTGGTGGTTCGTCCTATGGTGTTTGTAGCGGACCCTTGGCATGTGATCGTGTGCACTCCCGTGTGAGGGAAGTAAAATCTTGAAGAGATGTATTTAGTCACGCCTCAGCCGTTGAGGTGGAAAGTTGGAGTTGTTACGTTTACACATTTCGCATTGACACTGAGTGTCGTGTGAACGATAGCCTTTGGGAAGAAAATGTGGTATACTTTGGGAGTATGCGAGAACGCTTGGAGGTATAGGTGGTTGTTTGTACCTGAGAATGTTTGTACGCTTGGTTGGAGTTGACTTGGGGTCACACGTTGTGTGGGCCCCATGTGCGTGTCGTGTTATGCTGTGTGAACCTTTGACCTACCGCGACATAGAGGGTCCTTCTGTTCTCCTTTGTTCGACCAGTAGGGTTGAGTTCCCTTGGTTCTGTTGTCGTTTGTGGACCAGCAGGGTTGAGTTTCCCCCTGGTTTTGTTCTCGATGGTTTGGTCGGGAGAGTTGCTTTGTGTTCCCTAGTAGAGTTCTTGTGGATTGGGTGTGACCAATACTTTACGTGAGCACCGATCCTCTACTCAGGAGGTTGTTTCCAGTAGGGATGACCAGAGAAGTTTCGGGTTTACCCTCTAGCGAGGCTGGGCAGTGGGTTGCTCATTCACTTCTAGGGCTTACCCTCCAGGAGAGACTAGGCAGTGGGTCACCCGACACATCTAGGGTTTACCCACCAGCAGAGACTGGGCAGTGGCTCACCCGACGACCTCTCAGGGTTTACCCTCCAGTAGAGACTAGGCAGTGGGTCACCCAACGACTCTTGAGGGTCTACCCTCGAGCAGGGCTAGGCAGTGGGTTGCCCGTCGTCTTGTTTCAGGTCTACCCTCCAGCAGGGTTGGGTAGTGGGTCATCTGTCGAATTATTCTGGGTCTACCCATTAGCAGGGCTGGGCAGTGGGTCGCCTGTTGACTTATTCTAGGTTTACCCTCCAACAGGGCTGGGCAGTGGGTCTCCTGATGATTTATTAGGGTTTACCCTCCATCAGGGCTGGGTAGTGGGTCACATGATATTTTATTATGATTTACCCTCCAGCAGGGCTGGGCAGTGGGTCACCCGTTGGCTGTTCAGACTCAGTCCTTTCTACAAGGATAGTCTGTGGATTTTCTCCATGACTACTGGAGGGGGACCCTTGGTTGTACGGTTTATTGTTGTGATGGCTTGAAATTGAGAAGACCTCTCAACTGCAGGGTAGTGACGAGGTGTGGTTTGACGTTCCCCAGAACTCTCAAGTACGAGGGGAGCTTTCCCCACTGAGACGCGTCCTTGTGATGAGACCTAAAACCGTGAGGGCGAGTCAGTGCCTCCCAAATCGGATAGTATCAAGGTGCGGTGATTTGATCCCATTGGCTTGCAGTTCGGGACAGACGTGCAGGATGCTGGGCATCGATGGTGTTTACTTCTGGGACTGTTGGCTACTCACTTTCTTGGGCTGAGCTACGGGATGGAGATCCACTTAAGATCTTGTTCGGGATTCTTGATTGAGCATATGGATATGTATATACCTTGTTCTAGTACCCACTTCTTGGGTTTTGGTTACTCTCCTTCCAGAAGAGGTGAAGACGTGCGGGGTATGCCATATGCTTTCCGTGTCTAGCTTCTCATGTTTGGACGAGTCTACTCTACTACTATATGTAGCAAAGACTCGACAAGAAGTTCATCTTCTCACTGTTTCCAGCTCCTTGTGTCTGGACGAGTCTACCTCCTTTCTGTTGTTGGGTTGAGTTGGACTCTCTACTATTACTCTACTACACTCCTTGTTGTACTCTTTACTACACTCTCAATTGTACTCCTTTACTTTCCCCTATTTGATCTACTGCTCACCCTTCAGTACCTCTTTTGCTGCTCCCTTGAGCCTTCGGGGTATCTTTCTAAGTATTTTTATACTCACCCCTTCTTGGGCTTTGTCCACACTTGGTGTGCCCTTGTAGACGATGGACAGGTTGGTCATGACGTCAGAGGAGCTTAGGAGATCGGGAGCTTGGACCACGTGCGGTGGTCAGAGTTGGGTTCCAGGTGGGGGACCCTTCCAACTGTTTTTCTTTTGTTTACCTATTGCCAGGTTGTGGAACCTTTTTGGTTGGGCACGTGTTTGCCCCTTTCCTTTTCCAGTTTACCTTCAGCACTTGCTTTGTACTGTTCAGAGTTCGATGCACTTTTTTGGTTTATATATAGCAGTTTTCCTTTACTTTACTTGTCTTTTCCTTTACTCTGCACTTCTGCATTGAGTGGGATGCATATGTGTGTATAGGTACTTAGGCAAAGGCCTTCCCGAGTTATTGTGCCTTCGGCGCTGGTCGCCAGCCCCTGGCCTATGGAGGCAGGCTTAGGGTAGTTACGGCTCGAGCCAGGGTAGGGTCGGGTCATGACAAAGTGGTATCAGAGGTGGTTCGTTCCTTGGGATGTTGTTCGTACATCCCTAAAAAGGAATTTGTTGGGATTTAGGGAAACAGTTTCAATGTGTCTCAAGAGTGTCTCTCAGGCCAGGGAGTCCAGTGATGGTGTGACGACCGGCGTATCCATTCACCAGGACCTTGATAACTCACTTGTCGACTCGGCATGCTGAGACACTTGTTGTAGGGAAAAATTGGTTTGTGCATCACATAGGATTGAGTCTTGATTGTCCTTCTTGAGTCAGCTTCCCATTGTTGTTACGGTTGTATGCATATTTGCTCATCTGACTGCGGAACTCCTTGATAATATTTAGGATGTCTCCGCGAAGACAACCAGCTAGGATACCATCTTTGGTTTGTGACGATGACCCTGTGAGCTACGAGGCCTCAGTCCAGGACCCATCATGCGAGCCCCTTTCTCCGGGTGGGCTGGTAGCAGCACCCCTACCTGTTGAATAGCAGACAGCTTCAGTAGAGCAGTCTGAGCTTGAGCACAGGTTGAGTGTGCACCGTGAGTTCCAGCGGTAGAGACCGCTGAGGTTTGGTGGTGATCCAGAGCCTCAGGCAGTAGAGGTTTGGATAGAGACATTGGTTTGCCTTTTCAGGCTTGTGCAGACGCCAACAGATCTTTTGTTAGCTTTGGCCGCCAACCTTTTCCACGGAGCAGCTTGGCGTTGGTGGAGTCTGGTGACTTAGTTTCTTGGAGAGTCGTCGCTTTCATGGGGTGACTTTCGGTTGTTGTTTCGTGAGAAGTTTTACCCCTCTTGCTTACGCTCCATTCGGATTCAGGAGCTCCTGCAGTTTCAGCAGGGAGGGATGACGGTGGCCGAGTACGCGGCTAGTTTCGCAGATCGTGCATGCTTTTATCTGAACTTGGTCCTTGACGACAACATCCGAGCTTGGAAGTTTGAGCAGGGTCTCCGCTGAGGGTTTCGTGCTATCATTTTACTCTACGACATTCCCACTTATGCCGGGGTTCTAGAGCAGGCGCTGGTGAAAGAAAGATTCATGTCGTGTTCTACAGTTGGTGGTGGCAATAGGCACGATGGATCCGAGACATCTGCCACAGCTAGCGGGCATCGGCAAGCAAAACCTCGACGCAGGTGGCTTTCTGACAACCGGACTCAGGGGTGTGGTCGTACACCACAGTGGCGATGGAGGGCACCAGGTCAGCCCAGAGAGTGACAGTACTATGCTTGCGACGAGCAAGGTCACCTGGTGCGAGACTGCACGACCAGGCATGTAGAGAATATCAGGCAGGCAGCCGGAGCACCACTGCGGCAGAGGCAGCATCGTGATCGGAGTAGCGCCCGGAGAGGTGGTGCTAGAAGTGGAGCAGGAGGAGCTGGTAGTGCGGGATGGATTTACGAGGTCTTACCATCACCACCATGTGGTCCACATCAGGCTCCGGGAGCTGACAGTTGGGACCGCGGACAGCCGCGAGCTTTGGATGTCTACGATCCTGCAGAGCATGAGGTGATAAGAGGTACACTCTACAGCTCTTCTAATTTTTGCAGGTAGAATTGTTAGACTCTGTGTGTGAAATTATTTTCTCCCTGCTCCTTGTTTGAGGGGTTACCAGGGTGGCGCAGGGCGTCGGTGTAACCCTGTGTTGGTAAGTTAAAAAGGCATAGGACCTTTTCTTTAGTCTATGGTGTTGAATCTTCGCTTTTGAGTGTGTAAGAGGGTCTTGTCTATGGGACATTGACTGTAAAACCTTGCATGACCAGATATCCTTGGGTGTTTCACCATATGGATATTCTGAAGGAGGGAATCACCGGGCTTTATCCCATGTCCAAGCGGTGATTCCAATCGCGACATGCGACGTAGGAGTTCGGCTGGGGAGGTGAGCTACCCCCGAGGGTCTTCAGGCCGTTTGTGACCGTGAAAAGGGATGGCAAGGTGTAGGCTTAGTACCCTGAGTTGTTCTCTGGTTTTGCTTTTCGGGGATGAAAATCTTGAAGGAGAGAATGATGTAAGAACTTGGTTTTTGGCTATAAAAGACTTTGGAATATTCTTGATATTATTCCAGAGCAGCGCCTTCAGACGACGTGTGATTCCGAGCCCCGGTGTGGCCGGAATTATTTTTTTCAGTGCGTTCAAACTGGGCACGCCAAATAAATAGGATAACTCCTAAACAGTGATCCGTATCACAAATATGAGAGTGCATATGGGTCCAAAATGGGGTGTTTACCCTTGGAATGACATAAATCATGTCGGCACGGGACGTTTAGATCCCTCGCCCGTTAACGGAACGTTAAACGGATAATTAAAATAATTAATTTATTCATCTAATGGATTAACTCAAGTATTTCTTAAAAGGTAGCTCAGATTAGAAAACCGAGGGCACCATTGAGTCTGTAACGTGCCATTTACCCTAGGAGGGGTGTTGTTTTGGCGGGCGCGAGCCGTTTATGAAAAATGGCCCCAGGGGCGTTTTAGTAATTTGGAGGCCTCGGGCATTGAGTTTAATAACTTTCGAATGGAGCCTCAGATTAAAATTTTGAGACTTCTATTGTGCTCGGGAGGTGGTGTTTACCCTAGGCGCGACCTAACTTTCATTGCGTTTGGGGTTTCGGACGCGGATTTAATTCGGGTTGAGTTTTTAATTAATTAAGGGATTAATTAAATTTTTTATTTAATCCCTTCATTCCTTCTCCTTCCAAATTTCCTCCCCCTGGTGAAACCCACCTTCCCTCTCAACCTCCTCCTCCTAATCTTCCTCCTATCAAGGTGGAAGCAACGGCGGCAAAGCGCGGATTGACCGAGAAGCTTCGGGCTACGCCCTTGTAGGTAGGAGTGTACGTTTTGCATTTTAATTTATGCACCCTTCTTTAAAGCTTGATTTTATGCATCTAATTGCTGCCCGATTGTCGAGATAAGCCCATATTTTTGTAGATCTCGATTTGAGCTTCCCAACGGTTCTTTCGGATCGAAATTCCAAGTCCTGACGAGTCCTGGGTTATCCGTCGAAGTTCCGGTGGTTTTGGAGCTTTCTGGCCGGATTTGGGGGGTTGCAACGGTGGTCCGGCGAGCTCCAGCGGTGGCATCATGGGTCTTCCAGGTGGCGGCGGCCTCAACTCAGGCGGATAGTGTGGCAAAGGGGCATTCGGCTTCGGCGGCTGGTGGGGCGACCTTAGGGCGAGGCGACGCTCGCCGGGGCGCGACGGAAGACCGGGGTTGCGGCGAGCGACCCCGTGGGGGAACAACGACACGCCTTCGACAGGTCTGCACGCGGAGAGAATGACTGGCCCTCATGGCCGGTCTGCGTGTGGACCGCGGGTTCGTGGCCGGCCCCAGTCGGTCCAGCCCAAGGGGGTTTGCCCCCTCGACTCGAACGCCCGTAATTTTTTCTACGGGTGTCCATTTTGCATGCCATCTGTGGTAGTGCCTCCCTAGCGTCGAGACGAGAATTTTGATATGGTCTCGGGAATTAAAAATTCCCGAGACGAGGGGTTATGTGGCGCAACACGACCGTTAAGTGGACGGGCGTTTTTCCAGGGGTTCGTGTTTTGAGCGGTGTGGACGCATTCAACGTCCGTTTTGAGCGCCGTCAGTGGCATTGGGGCCCTGGTGTCGAGGCGAAGTTTTCTAGTGTGGTTTCAGGCGATGAAGCTGGAGTTGAGGCGTGGGCCCCACGACCTGTCTGTTGAGCTGCGAGCAGCGTTTTGTAACTTTTTCATCGGACGTCTGTTCGGGGCGTGCAAGTAGTCGATCTTGGTTGTTTTTACGAGGGCATTGCAATTGTGCAATCTGCTCGCTTTAATTCAGCATGCTGGTGCGGGCCCCATGAGGGCCGTTTTGGGAGTTGGCGGTGATTTCCATCTTTATCACCGGGTGTCCGTTTTGGACAAGTGAATAGTCTATCTTGTGAACTTTTTCGAGGGGATCGCAACGATGCGATCAATTGGCAGTGTTTTGGGACCGGGATGCGGGTCCCACGCAGCACCGCTCATGTTCGGTATGTCGGAATGCATCTTTTTCTCCGGATATCCTTTCCACTCAAGTGAGCAGTCCTTTTGACATGTTTCCCGAGGGGATCACAATGGTGCGATACGCCCAACTGTTTCCGAGGCCGAGGCTCGGGATCACGGGATGTCGTTCGGGCGTAAAGCGGTGTTGGCGACTTTTCCGTCGGATATCCGTTTGAGGTGAGTAAGTAGTCTATCTCGCGTGTTTTTCCACAAGGATTACAATGGGGTAATCAGTTCGCGTGAGCGGATCCACTTACATGATCTTATTAAATGTGGAAATATGAAAGGTGCTCTAGGGGTGGTTCATCCTACTGTGTTTGTAGCGGACCCTTGGCATGTGATCTCGTGCACTCCCGTGTGAGGGAAGTAAATGCTTGAAGAGATATAGTTGGTCGTGCCTCAGACGTTGAGGTGGAAAGTTAGAGTTGTTACGTTTACTCCCTTCACGTTGACGCTGAGTGTCGTGTGCATGATTTCCATTGGGCTGGAAATGTGGTATACTCTGGTAGTATGTGAGAACTCTAGGAGGTAGAGGTGGTTGTTTGTACCTGAGAACGATTGTGCGCTTGGTTGGAGTTGACTTGGGGCCACGCGTTGTGTGGGCCCCATGTGTGTGCCGTGTTCTGCTTTGCGTACCTTTGACCTCTCGCGACGTACATGGTCCTTCTGTTCTTGTTTGTTCGACCAGCAGGGTTGAGTTCTCCTGGTTCTGTTCTTGTTTGTGGACCAGTAGGGTTGAGTTTCCCCTGGTTTTATTCTCGATGGTTTGGTCGGCAGAGTTGTTTTGTGTTCCTTGGTAGAGTTCTTGTGGATTCAGTGTGACCAATACTTTACGCGAGCACCGATCCTCTACTCAGGAAGTTATTTCCAGTAGGGATGACCAAAGCAGTTTCGGGTTTACCCTCAAGAGGGGCTGGGCAGTGGGTTGCTCATTCACTTCTAGGGTTTACCCTCCAGTAGAGACTAGGCAGTGGGTCACCTGACACTTCTATGGTTTACCCTTCAGGAGAGACTGGGCAGTGGGTCACCCGACACTTCTAGGGTTTACCCTTCAGCAGAGACTGGGCAGTGGGTCACCCGATGACCTCTCAGGGTTTACCCTCTAGCAGAGACTAGGAAGTGGGTCACCCGACGACTCTTGAGGGTCTACCCTCCAGCAGGGCTGGGCAGTGGGTCGCCCGTCGCCTTGTTCAAGGTCTACCCTCCAGCAGCTGGGCAGTGGGTCTCCTATCAACTTATTCCGGGTCTACCCTTCATTAGGGCTGGGCAGTGGGTTGCCTGTTGATTTATTCTAGGTTTACCCTCCAGTTGGGATGGGCAGTGGGTCGCCTGATGATGTTTTAGGGTTTACCTTCCATCAGGGCTGGGCAGTGGGTCACCCGATATTTTATTATGATTTACCCTCCAACAGGGCTGGGTAGTGGGTCACCCGTTGGCTGTTCAGACTCATTGCTTTCTACTAGGCTACTCTATGGATTTTCTCCATGACTACCGGAGCGGGACCCTTGGTTTTACGGGTTATTGTTTTGATGGCTTGAATTTGAGAAGACCACTCGACTGTAGGGTAGTGACGAGGTGTGGTTTGACATTCCCCAGAACTCTCAAGTACGAGGGGTGATTTCCCCACCGAGACGCGTCCTTGTGACGCGAACTAAAACCGTGAGGGCGAGTTAGTGCCGCCCAAAGTGGATAGTATCAAGGTACGATGATTTGAGCCCCTTGGATTGAAGTTCGGGGCAGACGTACGGGATGTTGGGCATCGATGGTGTTTACTTCTAGGACTATTGGCTACTCACTTTCTTGGGCTGAGCTACGGGATGGAGATCCCCTTACGATCTTGTTTGGGCTTCTTGATTGAGCATATGGATATGTATATACCTTGTTCTAGTACCCACTTCTTGGATTTTGGTTACTCTCCTTCCAGGCGAGGCGAAGATGCGCGGGGTATGCCACGTGCTTTCCGTGTCTAGCTTCTCGTGGTTGGACGAGTCTACTCTCCTGCTATAGGTAGCGAAGACTCGATGAGAAGTTCATCTTCTCACCGTTTCCAGCTCCTTGTGTCTGGACAAGTCTACCTCCTTTCTCTTGTTGGGTTGAGCTGGACTCTCTACTGTTACTCTACTACACTCCTTGTTGTACTCTTTACTGCACTCTCGGTTGTACTCCTTTACTTTCCCCTGTTCGATATACTGCTCCCCCTTCAGTACCTCCTTTGTTGCTCCCTCGAGCCTTTGGGGTATCTTATGGAGTATTTTTATACTCACCCATGCTTGGGCTTTGCCCGTATTTGGTGTGCCCTTGTCGACGACGGACAGGTTGGTCATGACGTCAGAGGAGCTTAGGAGATCGGGAGCTTGGACCGCGTGTGGTGGTCGGAGTCGGGTTCCAGGTGGGGGACCCTTCCAGCTGTTTTTCTTTTGTTTACCTATTGTCGGGTTGTGGCACCTTTTCTGGTTGGACGCGTTTTTTCCCCTTTCCTTTTCTAGTTTACCTTCAACACTTGCATTGTACTGTTTAGAGGTCGATGCACTTTTGTGGGTTATATATAGCAGTTTCTCTTTACTTTACTTGTCTTTTCCTTTACTCTTTACTTCTGCATTGAGTGGGCTGTGTGTGTGTGTACATGTACTTATGAAAAGGCCTCCCCATGTTATTGTGACTTCGGCGCTGGTCGCCAGCCCCTGGCCTATGGAGGCGGGCTTGGGGTAGTTGCGGCTCGAGCTCGGGTAGGGTCGGGTCATGACAAAAGAAACCTTAAACACCTATAAAAACCATAAACCACTAAAAAATCTCAAAACCCTTAAAACCCTAAAAACCCCTAAAAACATTAAAAATAATAAAAAACCTAAAAACCCTAAAAAACTCAAAAAAACCCCTAAAACTAAAAAAGATGCTAAAACCCTGAAAAACCCAAAAAAAACTTAGAAAAATCCTGAAAACGCTAAACCATAAAAAATCTAAAAACAATAAAAATCCTAAAAATATCTAAATCAATTTAAAAACATAAAAGGCCCTAAAACTCTAAAAAAGCCCCTGAAAACAATAAAAACCCTTGAAAACCTTAAAAACCCTAAAAACCCATAGAAACCCTAATAACCTGCTAAAATTTCTAAAAATACTCAAAACCCCTAAAAACCATAACACATTAAAAACTCTAAAAAACATTAACCACTCTAAAAAACTCAAAAACCCCTAAAAACCCAAAAAGACCATAAAAACCCTAAAAACCTTGAAACCCTAAAAACACTAAAAAACCCTAAAATCCCTAAAACCCATAAAAATCCTAAAAAACCCTAAAAATACCTGAAAATTTAAATAACCCTAAAAACCCTCTAAAAACCATAAAAACCCGTAGAAACCTTAAAAACCATAAAACCCATAAAACCCTAAAAACCACTAAAAACCCAAAAAACCCTTAAAACCCAAAAAACAATAAAAAATCTAAAAAACCTTAAAAACCTAAAAAAATATAAACTCTAAAAATCCAAAAGACCATAAACACCCATAAAACACATAAAAACCCTAAAAATTTGAAAAACCGTAAAAACCTTCAAAATCCCTAAATCCTTAGAAATCATAAAAATCCTAAAAAAGAACTAAAAATCCCTGACAATGTAACAAACACTAAAAACCTTGAAAACCCCTAAAAACCATAAAACCCCCTAAACATTAAAAACCCTAAAAACTTGTAAAAGCCCTAAAAACCACTGAAAACTCTAAAAACCCTTAAAACACCTAAAAATGTAAAAAAGTTTATAAAAACTTATACCCCTAAAAACTCAAAAAAACCCTAAAACCCCCAAAAGGCCCTAAAAACCCTAAAAAACCTAACCCCCCCCCAAAAAACTCTTAAAATCCTCGGAAACCCTCAAAATCCCTAAAAATCCTAAAAACCCTAAAATCCATAAAAATCTTAAAAATGTCCTAAAAATCTTGAAAAACTTAAAAAACCCTAAAAATCGTGAAAACCCCATGAAAACCATAAAAACGACTAAAAACATTAAAAACCCTAAAACCCATACCAAAAATAAAATCCCACTAAAAACTCAAAAAACACTTTAAACACCTAAAAACGGTAAAAAGTGTTAAAAAACTCTAAATCCCTTAAAACCCTAAAAACTCAAAATAAAAACCCCTAAAAACACAAAAGACCCAAGAAACCCTGAAAAACACTAAAAACTATAAAAACCATAGAAAACCAAAAAAATTATCAAAAATCTAAAAAACCCCAAAAAACCAAAAAACTATAAAAATCCTATAAAATCCCTAAAAGCCCTAAAAAGGCAATACACCCTGAAAACCCAAAAATCCCCCAAAAAACCTTTAAATCCCTAAAACCCCCTAAAACCCAAAAATCAACTAAAAACTCTAAAAACCCTTAAAACCCCTAAGAACGTTAAAACACTAAAATAACTCAAACCCCCTAAAAATCCAAGACCCTAAAAACCTTCGAAAACCATAAAAACACCTAAAAATAACCTAAAACCCTTAAAACCCCTCAAAATCCCTAAAAATGTAAAAACCCCTAAAACCCTAAAAAATCCCTGAAAACCATAAAATCAGCTAAAACCCTTATAAACCCTAAAAATCCATAAAAACTCATAAAACCAAAAAAATCTCTAAAAACGCTGAAAACCCCTAGAAACGTTAAAAAATCTAAAAAGCTAAAAAACCCTAAAAACTCAATAAAAACACTAAAAACCAAAAAATACCCTAAAAACACGGAAAACCTCTAAAAACACTAAAAATAGTGAAAAATACAAAAACCCCGAAAAATCCCTAAAATCCCAAAAAACCCTTAAAACGAAAAAATCCTTAAAAATTCATAAAAACCCATAAAAACATAAATTCGCCAAAAAACACTGAAAACCCATTGAAAACCATAAAAAACCCTAAAAACCTTAAAAACCCTAAAAAAATTATAAAACCCCTAAAACCCACTAAAAAAACTAAAAACCCATAAAACCTCTAAAAACATTAAAAAACCCTAAAAATTATTAAAACCCATAAAAAACCCAAAAAACCCCTAAAAAATCTAGACTGCATAAAAATCCTAAAAATACCAAAAAAATCCTTGAAAACTTAAAACCCCCAAAAAACACTAAAAAACACCTAAAAACTATAAAAACCATAGAAAACCTGAAAAATTATCAAAAACCCAAAAAACCCTAAAAACTAAAAAAAACTTATAAAATCCCTAAAAGCCTTGAAAAGGCAATAAACCCTGAAAACCCAACCCCCCCCAAACCTTAAAATCCCTAAAACCCCATAAAACCCTAAAATCCACTAAAAACTCTAAAAACCCTTAAAACCACTAAGAACGTTAAAAACACTAAAATAACTCAAACCCCCTAAAAAAGTAAAAAACCCTAAAAATCAAAGACCCTAAAAACTTTGAAAACCATAAAAACACTAAAAATACCCTAAAACCTTTAAAAACCCTCAAAATCCCTAAAAATATAAAACCCCCTAAAACCTTAAAAAATCCCTAAAAACCATAAAATCAGCTAAAACCCTTATAAACCCTAAAAATCCATAAAAAATCATAAAACCCAAAAAAACTCTAAAACACGATTGAAAATCATAAATACCATTGAAAATCATAAAAAACCCCAAAACCTTTAAAAACTCTAGAAACACATAAAACCCTAAAAACCTACTAAAACTCCAAAAACCTATAAAACTCCTAAAATATTAAAAAGTGGTTAATAACACTAAAAAACCTTAAAACCCTTGAAAAATAAAAAAACCCAAAAAACCCCTAAAACCCTTAAAAACCCATAAATTCATTGAAAACCCAAAAAAAACCCTAAAAACCATAAAAATCCTAAAAAATCCCTAAAAATCCCTAAAAACATATAAAATCCTAAAAACCCTGAAAACCACCTGAAAACCTTAAAAGCACCTAAAACCCTAAAATACCATAAAACCCATAAACCACTAAAAAATCTAAAAACTTATAAAACACCTATTTTTTTTTAAAAAAAAAGATAAAAAACTTAGCACTAAAGAAGTCAAAAAAAAACCATAAAACCCAAAAGATCCTAAAAACCAAAAAACCGTAAAATACCAAAAAAAACATGAAAACCCTCAGAATCCCTAAAAACCAAAAAAATGCAAAAAAATAAAATAAAAATGCTTTAAAATCCTTGAAAACATAAAAAACACTAAAAACCCTAAAAAAACACTAAAAACCATAAAACCCTAAAAAACATTAAAAAACCCTAAAACCCATAAAAACCCTAAAACCCACTAAAAATAATAAAAACACTTAAAACACCTTAAAATGTTAAAAAAACTCTAAAAACCCATACAAACACTAAAAAACTCAAAAAAACAATAAAAACCCAAAAAAACCCGGAAAACCCTAAAATCCCTAAAAGAGCTAATAGCCATTAAAGACCCTAAAACCCTAAAAACCATAAAGAACCTAAACCATAAAAAACCCTAAAAAATCTTTAAACCCTCAAAATCCATAAAAACCTCAAAAATCTTAAAAAATAAAAATAAAAATCCAAAAAAAGCCAAAAAATCCATGAAAACATAGAAAAACTAAAAACCCTAACCCCCCCTGAAATCCATAAAAACCCCTAAAACCCTTAAAAACCCATAAAATAGAATAAAAATAATAAAACCCACTAAAAATCTAAAAACCAACAAAATCCCCAAAAAACGTTAAAAAACATAAAAAAACTTTAAAACCCAAAAACTCAAAAAGATTCCTAAAACCCCAAAAGACCCTAGAAACCCTTAAAAACACCAAAACACCTAAAAATCCCCGAAAAACCCTAAAACCCTAAAAACCATTAAAATTTTAAAAAATATCCATAAAATCCCTAAAAATCCCTAAAAATTTAAAAATCTTTAAAAATTTAAAAAACCCTAAAAACCCTAGAAAACCTATAAAACCCAGAAAAACCCCTAAAAACCTTTAAAAACCTAAAACCCCATAGAAACCTTAAAAACCCTAAAACCCACTAAAAACTCTAAAAACCTATAAAACCTCTAAAAACATTAAAAAACCCTACAAAAATATTAAAACCCATAAAAAACCCAAAAAACCCCTAACACCTCCAAAAGACCCTAAAAACCTTAAAAAATTGAAAATTCCTAAAAACCCTCAAAATACTTACAACCCATAAAAATCCCTAAAAACCCTAAAAAATCCCCCCAAATCCCTAAAAAACAAAAAACCCATAAAAACCCCCCTTAAAACCAAAAAACCCATAAAAACATTTAAACCCCTGAAAATCCATAAACGCCCCCCCCCCAAACCACTATAAAATCTAAAAATCCTTTAAACTCCTAAAATGTTAAAAATATCTAAAAACCCATTAAAACCCTAAAAACTCAAAAAACCCCTAAAAACCCCTAAAGACCTTAAAAAACCTGAAAACCTCTAAAACCCTAAAAAACCCTGAAAATCCCTAAAACCCTTCAAAATCCCTAAAATCTCTAAAAAATCTAGAAGGCATAAATATCCTAAAAAAACCAAAAAAATCCTTGATAACGTAAAAACCCCAAAAAACACTGAAAAACACCTAAAACCCCTAAAAACCTACAAATCCCTATAAACATACTAAAAACTCTAAAAACAATTTAAACTGCTCAAAATGTTGAAAAAAATCTAGAAAACCTTAAAAACCCTAAAAAAACTAAAGTCCCGAAAAAATATAAAACCCAAAAAACCCGAAAAAAACCTATGAAAACCCCTAAAACCCCTCAAAATCCCTAAAAATCATAAAATAACCTGAAAATCCATGAAAACATAAAAAACCTTAAAATCCCAGGAAAAACCCTAGAGACCATAAAAACCACTAAAAACATAAAAACATGAAAACCTTAAAAACACTAAAAACTCTAAAAATACTAAAAACCCCTAAAAACCTTAAAAACTATAAAAACCCTTAAATTGTTAAAAAAACTCAAGAAAACCCTAAAACTCTAAAAAATAAGAAAAACTCAAAAACCCCTAAAAACCATAAAAAAACTAAAACTCTCAAAATCCCTCATAACCCTAAAATCCCTAAAAAGCATAAAAATTCTAAAAAACCCCTAAAAATTCCAAAAAACATAAAAAATGCTAAAAACCAAAAAAACCCCTGAAATTAATAAAAACCACTAAAAAATTTAATGAACCAAGAAAACCAATAAAAACACTAAAACCACCAAACCCCTTTAAAACCCAAAAAATGTTAAAAAAACTTATAAACCTTTAATGGCCTGAAAAGATTTAAAAAACCCTAAAAACCCTAAAGACCCTAAAACCCTAAAAACCATAAAAAACCCTAAAAAAATCTTTAAACCCTCAAAATCCATGAAAACATAGAAAAACTAAAAACCCTAAACCCCCTGAAATCCATAAAAACCCCTAAAACCGATAAAATAGAATAAAAATAATTAAAACCCACTAAAATTCTAAAAACCAACAAAACCCCAAAAAATGTTAAAAAACATAAAAAACCTTTAAAACCCAAAAACTCAAAAAGATTCCTAAAACCCCAAAAGACCCTAGAAACCCTTAAAAACACCAAAACACCTAAAAACCCCTAAAAACCTCTAATACTCTCAAAATCCCTAAAAACCCTAAAACCATAAAAACCATTAAAATTTAAAAAAAATCCATAAAATCCCCAAAAATTTAAAAAACCCTAAAAACCCTAGAAAACCTATAAAACCCCTAAAAACCTTAAAAACCCTAAAACCCCATAGAAACCTTAAAACCCACTAAAAACAATAAAAACCTTTAAATGCCCTAAAAATGTTGAAAATATTAAAAACCTTAAAAACCTAAAAAAACTCTCAAAATCCCTAAAAACAAAAAAAAACCATAAAAACTATAAATATCCTAAAAAGCCATAAAAACCCTGAGAACGTATAAAACCCTAAAAACCTTAAAAAGTCCCTGAAAACAATAAATCCAATAAAAACCATTAAAAACACTAAAAACACATAAAATCCCTAAAAAGTAATAAAAACTATAAAAAACTCTAAAACCTCTAAAAATGTTATAAAAACATTAAAAGCCCTAAAAACTCAAAAGAGCCCAAAAACCCCAATAAACCATAAAACCCTTAAAAAACCTAAAAACCCTAAAACCATGATATCCCTAAACCCCCCCAAAATACATAAAATCCTTAAAAACCATAAAAACCATAAATTCCCTAAAAGTCCTTGAAAATGTAAAAAATCTTAAAAACCTAGAAACCCCCCCTGAAAACCATATAACCCTAAAAAACCTTAAAACCCTAAAAACCCATAAAACCCCAAAAACAACAAAAAAACTCTAAAAACCCTTAAAACTCCTCAAAATGGCTGAAATATCAAAAAAAACCTTAAAACCTAAAAAAAACCCGAAAACCCCAAAAAAACCTTGAAAACCTTAAAATGCTAAAAACCCTAAAAAACCCTAAAAACCCTTAATATCCCTAAAAATCCTGAAAACATAAAAACCTAAAACCCCTAAAAATCCCAAAAAACATAAAATCCCCTGAAAACCATAAAATCCCCCTAAAACCATAAAAAACCCATAAAACCCTAAAAACCACTAAAAACTCAAAAAAACCATTTAAACCTATAAAAATGTTAAAAACATTAAAAACCCTTAAAAACCCTAAATAACTCAAAAAACCCTAAAAACCCATCCTTTCAAAAAAAAACCTAAAAACACCAAAGTCCTTAAAAACCATTAAATCCCTAAAAACCCTTAAAACTGTAAGAACCCTTAGAATCCCTAAAAATCCTATAAAAACCTAAAAAACAAAAAATCCTAAGAAGCCCTAACAATCCCTTAAAATGAAAAGTATTTACGTACATTAAAACCCCTTGAAAACTATAAAAATACCAAAAAACCGTAAAAACCCTAAGAAACCATAAAAACCTAAAACCCCACTAAAAACTATAAAAACCGTTAAAACTCATAAAAAAATTAAAAACTCTAAAAATCTTAAAATCCATAAACACTCAAAGAACTCTAAACCACCAAAAGGCCCTAAAAACCTTGAAAAAACCCATAAAAACCCTAAAACCCTAAAAAAATATAAAGACCATCAAAATCCATGAAAACTATAAAAATCCCAAAAAACCGT
The DNA here is from genome assembly GCA_963277665.1 of Viscum album. Lineage (NCBI taxonomy): Eukaryota > Viridiplantae > Streptophyta > Magnoliopsida > Santalales > Viscaceae > Viscum > Viscum album. The sequence continues at coordinate 1,886,133,826 of OY728141.1, read as the reverse complement.
AAAAACCCTAAGAAACCATAAAAACCTAAAACCCCACTAAAAACTATAAAAACCGTTAAAACTCATAAAAAAATTAAAAACTCTAAAAATCTTAAAATCCATAAACACTCAAAGAACTCTAAACCACCAAAAGGCCCTAAAAACCTTGAAAAAACCCATAAAAACCCTAAAACCCTAAAAAAATATAAAGACCATCAAAATCCATAAAAACCCTAAAAACCAAAAAAACCAAAAAGAATCCTTGAAAACATAAAAACCTTAAAAACCCTAAAAATCGCCTGAAAACCATAAAACCCCCTTTAAACATTAAAAAACCCATAAAAACTAAAAACCCATTAAAGACTCTAAAAATTCTTAAAACCTCTAAAAATGTTGAAAAATACTATAAAACATTAAAACAAGTAAAAACTAAAAATATCTTAAAAACCCCCAAACACTATAAAAACCAGGAAAAAAACTCTAAAATCCCTAGAAAACCCTAAAAACCTTCAAAATCCCAAAACATCCTAAAAAATCCCTAAAAACCATAAAAATCCTAAAAACCCCCAAAAGCCTTAAAAAAGTAAAAAACCCCTAAAACCCCTGGCTGAAAACCATAAAACCCCCTAAAACCCCTAAAATCCTTAAACACCCATAAAAACCCTAAAACCTAACTAAAAACTCAAGAAATCCTTAAAACCCAGAAAAATGTTAAAAACACAAAAAACTCAAAAGGCCTAAAAACCCTAAAAACCCATAAAAACCCATGAAAACCCATAAAAACATCAGAACCCCTATAAAACCTTGAAAACCCTAAAACCCATAAAAATCCTAATAAATCCCTACAATTCCCTGAAAATATAAAAAACCCTCAAAACCCTAAAAACTATAAAAACTCGTAAAACCATAAAAAACACGAAAACTCCATTAAACCCTAAAACCCACTAAAAATAGTAAAAACCCGTAAAAGCCCGAAAAATGTTAAAAAACTCTAAAAAAACTTTAAACCATTAAAAACTCCAAAAAACCCCACAAACTCCAAAAGAACCTAAAACCCTAGAAAATCTCTCAAAATCTCTAAAATCCATTGAAACCCCTAAAAACAACAAAATCCCTAAAAAAACCAAAAAAATCACTAAAAACCTAAAAAATACCAAAACCCTTAAACCCCCCTCTCAAACCATAAAAAACCATAAAAACCTCAAAAACCATAAAACCCATAAAACCCTAAAAACCTACTAAAAACTCTAAAATCCCTTAAAACCCCTAAAAACGATAAAAACTCTAAAAATTCCTAAAAACCCTAAAAAACTCAAAATACCCTAAAACACCTAAAAGACCCTAAAAACCCATAAACCCCCTCAAAATCCCAAAAAATCCAAAAAATCTTAAAATCCATAAAATCAAAAAAAATCCTAAAAAAACCGTAAAACCCCAAAAAAACCCAAAAAACACTAAAAAAACCCTAAAACACTTCAAAATCCCTAAAAACCCTAAAACCAATAAAAATCATAAAAAAATCCCTAAAAATCCCTGAAGATCTAAAAAATCCTAAAACCCTAAAACACTGAAAACCCCTTGAAAACCCTAAAACCCCTAAAAACCTTTAAAATTCTAAAACCCCCTAAAAACACTAAAAACCTTAAAAAATATGAAAAACCATAAAACCCCTAAAAACGTTAAAAACATTAAAAAACACTAAAAAACCTTAAAACCCTAAGAAACTCAAAAAAATACTGAAAACACCCAAAGTCCCTAAAACTCATAAAAACACCTAGAAACCCTAAAAATCAATAAAACCCCTAAAACCCCTCAAAATCCATTAAAACCCTAAAAACCATAAAAACCCAAAAAACCTTAAAAACCCTAAAACCTATAAAAACCCTAAACCCCCCCCCTAAAAACTCTAAAAACGCTTTAAACCTCTAAAAACGTTTAAAAATTTTAAAAAACCTTTAAAACCCTAAAAACTCAAAAAATCCTTAAAAAACCAAAATGACCCTAAAAACCCTAAAAACCCGAAAAAAACCTAAAAACCATGGAAATCCCTAAGAAACCTAAAAATCCATAAAAACTCTAAAAACCAAAAAAACCACAAACAGACTAAAAGATCCCTAAAAATCCCTAAAAATGTTAAAAACCCTAAAACCCGTAAAACCCATAAAATCCCATAAAAACCTAAAACCCACTAAAAACTCTAAAAACCTAAAAATCCCAAAAAACACAAAAAACAATAAAACCCCAAAATAGACTAAAAACCCTAAAACCCCCTGAAAACCCTAAAACCCCCAAAAAACCCTCAAAATCCCTAAAACCTTAAAAAACACTAAAAATAATAAAAAACCAAAAAAATATATAAAAATCCCTATAAAATAATAAAACCCAAAAAACCTTCAAATATATCTGAAAACCATAAATACCATTGAAAATAATAAAAACCCTAAAAAGCTTTAAAAACTCTAAAAACACATAAAACCCTAAAAACCAACTAAAACTCCTAAAACCTATAAAACTCCTAAAACCTATAATAAAACTCCTAAAACATTAAAAATTGGTTAATAACACTAAAAAACCTTAAGACCCTTGAAAACTCAAAAAACCCTAAAAACCCCTAAAACCCTTAAAAACCCTTAAATTCATTGAAAACCCAAAAAAACCCTAAAAACTATAAAAATCCTAAAAAATCCCTAAAAATCCCTAAAAACATATAAAATCCTAAAAACCCTGAAAACCATAAAAGCACCTAAAACCGTAAAATACCATAAAAACCCATAAACAACTAAAAACTCTAAAAACCTATAAAACACCTATTTTTTTTAAAAAAAAGATAAAAATCTTAACACTAAAAAAGTCAAAAAAAACCATAAAACCCAAAAGATCCTAAAAACCAAAAACCCGTAAAATACCCAAAAAAACATGAAAACCCTCAAAATCCCTAAAAACCAAAAAAAAAAGAAAAAGAAGAAAAAAATGCTTTAAAATCCCTGAAAAAATAAAAAACACTAAAAACCCAAAAAAAATCCCTAAAAACCATAAAACCCTAAAAAACATTAAAAAACCCTAAAACCCATAAAAACCCTAAAAACCCACTAAAAACAATAAAAGCACTTTAAACACCTAAAAATGTTAAAAAAACTCTAAAAACCCAAACAAACCCTAAAAAACTAAAAAAACAATAAAAACCCAAAAAAACCCTTGAAAACCCTAAAAAACCCAAAAATCCCTAAAAGCGCTAATAACCTCTAAAAACTATCAAAATCACTGAAAAACCTAAAAATCATAAAATTCTTATAAAAACCCTTAAACCAGTAAAAACTCTAAACACCCTTAAAACCCCTAAAAATGTTAAAAAGGGTTAAAAACACTAAAAACCCTAAAAATGCCTAAAAACTCAAAAAAAACCCTAAAATCCCAGAAATATCTTAAAAACCCTAGAAAACCCTAAAAACCCTAAAACCATAAAAATCCTAAAAAAGCCCTAAAAATCCCTAAAAGCGTAAGAAACCTGAAAAACCATGAAATCCCCCTAAAAACTATAAAGACCCTTAAAACCTTAAAAAACCCAAAAAACCCATAAAAACAATTAAAACTATAAAAACCATTAAACCCCTAAAAAGTTAAAAAAAACTCTTAAAAATATTAAAAACTCTAAAAAACTCAAAAAACCCTAAAACCCCCAAAAGACCCTAAACCCCCCAAAAGACCCCCCCCCCCAAAACCCCTAAAAACCTAAAAAAACCTAAAAAACCACAAAATCTTTAAAACAGAAAACACTAGAAACTATTAAAATCCTTAAAAAAACCAAAAAATCCCTAAAAACATAAAAAAATGAAAAAACCCTGAAAACATAAAAAACCCATAAAACCCTAAGAAAACCTAAAAACCAAAAAAACCCATAAAACCCTTAAAAACACTAAAAGACCCAAAACCCTAGGAAAAACCCTTAATACTCTAAAAACCCTTAAAGCTCCTAAAATGTTAAAAATATTAAAAAACTCACAAAACCATAAAAACAAAAACAACTCAAAGAAAACCTAACCCACCCCCCCAAAAAAACCTAAAAACCCGACAAAATCTGTTAAAATCCTAACAATGCCTAAAAACCATAACCTTCATGATGTTCCCTCTGCTGAAGACTTTTGTGTGCAGCTCCATGAGATGGTATGGGTTGAAAGGGAAAGGTTCCCTCTTGAAAGTGAGGCAAGGAGGCTTGGGGAGAGGCTTGCTGAGGCTGATCGACGGATAAATGCTGCTATGGCCACATCAAGGGAGAAAAAAATTAGTGGAGGTGCTGAAACTCCTGAGGCAGAAAGCAAGAAGGGCAAGGCACCATTAGCCGCTAGTGATGGTGGCAATGGAACAAAGATGTCTACTGCGGGAACCTCCTCTGCCCCCCCAAGACGAAGAAGGAGGAGGGATTACTCTGCCCTCCCACGCCCAATGGCAACTAGGGCCTCCTCACGAGCTGTCAAACTGAATCTAAAGGTGAATAAGCGAGAGAGGCCTTATTTTTCTGCTGAGTAGGTAAAAGCTATGGAGAAGCTGCGGTCCAGACTTGGCATGCAAGAAGATTTGGACTCTGGATGGGACTCAATGGACCGGGGTGATGAATCAGATTTTAGCGTTGCTGATGATGGCGGTGGCTTTGGTGTTGGCATGGGGTTTCGTGATGCGGAGCTAGAGGATTTTGGTGGCGATGTTGACTGACCTTCTCTGTGTGTGATTTTCTTTTGGTCACTATGTCCTTTTTGGTCTTGCGCTTTGTTTCTTTTTTTTCTTTCCTTTTGTGGCCCTCGGGCTGAGGTCGTAAGGGGTTTTGGGTGTGGATTGATTGATCCCTCCCCTCCCTTGTCTGCAATGTCTGTATCCTTTTTTATAAATTTTGGGGGGTTCCGGGAATAGCCTGGACCCGTGCATTCTTTGCCTAAAAACCATAAAAAACCTAAAAATCCCTAAAAATACCTAAAAACCAGGAAACCCAAAAAATCCCTGAAAATCCCCGGAAAACCATAAAACCCCTGAAAACCTTAACATCCCTAAAAACCCATAAAAACCCTAGAAAACCACTAAAAACTCTAAAACCCATGAAACACCTAAAAAAGTTTAAAAACTCTAAAAAACATTAAAAATCCTAAAAAACTCCAAAAACCCTAAAAACTTAAAAGTCCTTAAGAACATTGAAAACCCCTAAAACCCAAAAAATAGTGAAAACCCTAAAAACCCTCAAAATCACTAAAAACCCTAAAACCCCTAAAAGTAATAAATATAATAAAAAATCCCTAAAAAACATTGAAAACGTAAAAAACGTAAAAACCCTAAAAACCCAGTGAAAACAAAAAAAACCCTAAAACCTTAAAACCCCTCAAAACAAAAGAAACAAAAAACAAAATAATAACTATAAAACCCTTAAAACCCCTAAAAATGTTAAAAAATTATAAAAAATATTAAAACCCATAAAAGAACTCAAAAAACCCTAAAAACCCAAAACACGCTAAAACCCTTGAAAACCCCTATAAACCCTAAAAAACCTTGATAACCCTAAACCCCTCAAAATCCCTAAGAACCCTAAAAACATCTAAAATCCATTAACATCCAAAAATGCCTTAAAATTAACAAAAAATGTAAAACCCCTCAAAACCCTGAAAAACAACTGAAAACCATAAAACCCCTAAAAAACCTTAAAATAACCTAAAACCCCCCAAAAAACCTAAACACTAAAACCCCAAAAACACTTAATACCCATTAAAACATTAAAAAAACATTAAAAACTATTAAAAAATCTCAAAAAGCTCAAAAAACCCAAAAGACACTCAAAACCCTAAGAAAACCTAAAAAACACTAAAATACCCTGAAAATCTCTAAAACCCCTTAAAATCCCTAAAACCCTAAAAAACACAAATATCCTAAAATGCTCTAAAAGTCCATGAAAACGTAAAAACCCTGAAAACCCTGAAAACAATAATAACCCCTAAAACCTTTCAAAAACCCTAGAAACCCATAAAAACCCAAAAAAACACTAAAAACTTTGGAAACACCTAAAACCCTTAAAAATGTTAAAAAACTCAAAAAACCCATAAAAATGCTACAAAACTAAAAAAAAACTAAAAATACAAACAAGTCCATAAATACAATAGAAAACTCAAAAAAACCCCTAAAAACTCTGAAAACATAAAAAACCATAAAAACCCTTGAAAACCATAAAAATACAAAAAACATTAATAAACTCTAAAACCCCTGAAATCCCACTAAAAACTCTAAAAACACTGACCTGCAAAAAAACTTAAAAAACCCTGAAAACCTGAAATACATAAAAACTATAAAAAACCTTATAAGCCCAAAAAAACTCAAAAAACCCCTAAAACCCCTAAAACCCCTAAAAATCTCTAAATACCTAAAAATACCAAAAACCATAAAAATCCTAAAAATCCACTAAAAATCCTTAAAAACATAAAAAAACCCTAAAAACTCTGAAAACTCCTGAAAACTATAAAAACCCTAAAAACCTTAAAAACCATAAACACCAATAAAAACCGAAAAATCACTAAAAAGAAAAAATAATCTTAAAACCCCACAAAACCTTAAAAAACTCTAAAAACCCATAAAATCTTATAAAAGTCAAATAATCCCTAAAAACTAAAAATGCCCTAAAACCCCAAAACCCTAAAACCCAGGAAAACCCTAAAAACCCACAAAATCCCTAAAAACCATAAAAATATAAAAACCCTAAAGAAAGCCTAAAAATCCTTATAAATGAAAAACCCCTAAAAACCTTGAAAAGCCCTAAAAACCAAAAAACACCTAAAAACCTAAAACCCCATAAAAACTCTAAAAATAACAAAAAACTCTAAAAACCTTATAAACTCTTAAAAATGTAAAAAAAACTTTGAAAAAACTTAAAAACGATAAAAAAAATAAAAAACCCCCCGATACCCCAAAAGGCACTAATAACCACCAAAAAACCTTAAAAACCCTAAAACCCCTAAAAACCCTTTAAACCCCTTAAAATCCATAAAAACCCTAAAAATCATAAAAATACAAAAAACACTAAAAAATTTCGGATAAATAAAAAACCCTAAAAACCCTAAAAACCCTAAAAAATCCTTGAAAACCATAAATCCCCTGAAAATCTTCAAATCCTAAAAACCCATAAAACCCCTAAAAACCCATTAAAAACCCACTAAAAACTCTAAAAACCCTTAAAACCCTAAAAAACATTAAAAAAGTCTGAAACCCTTAAAAACTCAAAAAAAACACCTAAAAACCCAAAAAGACACTAAAACCCCTAAAAATCATAAAAAGTCTAAAAAATCTAGAAAAATCCCTAAAAATGTAAAAAACACTTAAAACCTTGAAAACCATAAAAACCCTTAAAATGATTAAAAACCCTAAAAACCCATAAACCCATAAACCCATAAAACCCACTAAAAACTCTAAAATGCCTTTAAACCCCTAAAAACCATAAAAACTCTAAAACCCCAAAAGACCCTAAAACATTGAAATACCCCTAAAATGCTAAAAAATCACAAAAAATCACAAAAATCCCTAAATATCCCAAAAAACCCCAAAACACCTAAAACCCATAAAAATCATAAAAAATCCCAAAAAATCCATAAAAGCATATAAAACCCTAAAATCCCAAAAAACCCTTGAAAACCATAAAAACCCATAAACCCATAAAAAAACTAAAACCCAACAAAAACCCTAAAAACCCACAAAAAAATCTAAAAACCACTAAAAACATTAAAAACTCTTAAAAATCTTAAAAACCCTAAAAAACTAAAAATAACCCTAAACCCCCAAAAACCATAAAAACATGAAAGACCCTAAAATCCCCTAAAAACATTGAAAATCCCTAAAAACATTTAAAAAACCCTAAAAACCCACAAAATCCCTAAGAATCCTAAAACCATAAAATCCTAAGAAATCCAAAAAATCATGAAAAACATATAAAACCCTAAAAAACCCATAAAATCAAAATAAACCTTAAAACCTTAAAAAACCCTAAATTCCCATAAAAATCATAAAAACACTAAAAACTCATAAACCAGTAAAACCCCTAAAAATGTTTAAAAAATCTCTAAAAACCTTAAAAACACTAAAAAAATAAAAAAACCCTAAAATCCCTAAAAACCTAAAAACCTAAAACCCTTAAAAACCCGAAAAACACTAAAAACACTAAAAATCTCAAAGAACACAAAAAATCATAAAATCTGAAAATCCCTAAAAACCCCAAAATGAAAAAAACAATAAAATTCCTGAACCCCCCCCCCCGGAAACCATAAAGACCACTAAAAACTCTAAAACCACTTCAACCCAAAACACCTAAAACCCAAAAAAAATTAAAACCTAAAACACCTAAAAAACTTAAAAAAACCCTAAAAAACCAAAAAGACCCTAAACACCTGTAAAACCCTAAAAAATCTAAGAAAACCTAAAAACCCTGAAAATACCTAAAAACCATCAAAATCACTAAAAACCCTAAAAAACCTTCAAAACTCTAAAAACGCTTTAAACCCCTAAATATGTTAAAAAATCTAAAAAACCATTAAAACCCTAAAAACTCAAAAAACCCTAAGAAACCAAAAAGACCCTAAAAACCATGAAAACCCGAAAAAACCCTAAAAACCGTGGAAACCCCTAAGAACCCTAAAAATCCAAAGAAACCCTAAAAACCAAAAAAACCACAAAAGACTAAAAGATCACTAAAAATCCCTAAAAATGTTAAAAACCCTAAAACCCTTGAAAAACAACTTAAAACCATAAAACCCCTAAAAACCATAAAATCCCATAAAACCCTAAAAACCACTAAAAACTCTATAAACCTAAAAATCCCAAAAAGCACAAAAAACCATAAAACCCCAAAAATATCATAAAAATCCTAAAACCCCCTAAAAACGCTAAAACCCCCAAAAAACCCTCAAAATCCCTAAAACCCTGAAAAACACTAAAAACTATAAAAATCCTAAAAAAGATATAAAAATCCCTATAAAATAATAAAACCCAAAAAACCCTGAAATATATCTTAAAACCATAAACACCATTGAAAATCATAAAAACCCTAAAAACCTTTAAAAAATCTAAAAACACATAAAACCCTAAAAACCTACTAAAACTCCAAAAACATATAAAACCCCTAAAACATTAAAAAGTGGTTAAAAACTCTAAAAGACCTTAAAACCCTAGAAAACTCAAAAAACCCTAATAACCCCAAAAGACCCTAAAAACCCCTAAAACCCTTAAAAACCCTTAAATTCATTGAAAACCCAAAAAACCCAAAAAACCATAAAAAAACTAAAAAATCCCTAAAAGTCCATAAAACATATAAAATCCTAAAAACCCTAAAAATCCCCTGAAAACAATAAAAGCACGTAAAACCTTAAAATACCATAAAAACCCATAAACCACTGAAAACTCTAAAAACCTATAAAACCCCTATTTTTTTAAAAAAGCTTAAAATCTTAACACTAAAAAAGTAAAAAAAACCATAAAACCCAAAAGATCCTAAAAACCAAAAAACCATAAAATACCCTAAAAATAAGAAAACCCTCAGAAAAAACCAAAAACATGAAAAAAAACAAAAAAATGCCTTCAAAATTCCTGAAAACATAACAAACACTAAAAACCCTAAAAAATCCCTAAAAACCATAAAAACCCTTAAAAATACTTAAAGCACCTAAAAATGTTAAAAAACTCTACAAAACCAAACAAACCCTAAAAAACTATAAAAACTATAAAAACCCAAAAAAACCCTGAAAACCCTAAAAAACCCTAAAATCCCTAAAAGCCTAATAGCCACTAAAAACTATCAAAATCACTGAAAAACCTAAAAACCATAAAATTCTTATAAAAACCCTTAAAACAGTAAAAACTCTAAAAACCTTTAAAACCCCTAAAAATGTTAAAAAGGGTTAAAAACACTAAAAACCCTTAAAATACCTAAAAAACTCAAAAAACCCTAAAATCCCAGAAATACTTAAAAACCCTAAAACCCCTAAAAACCCTAAAACAATAAAAATCCTAAAAATCCCTAAAAACGTAAGAAACCTGAAAAACCATAAAATTCCCCTAAAAACTATAAAAACCCTTAAAACCCTTAAAACCCTAAAAACCCATAAAAACAATTAAAAACTCTAAAAACCATTAAAAGTCGTAAAAAGTTAAAAAAAACTCTAAAAAATATTAAAAACTCTAAAAAACTCAAAAAACCCTAAAACCCCCAAAAGACCCTAAAACCCCCCAAAGACCCTAAAACCTCCTAAAACCCCCCAAAACCCCTAAAAACCTAAAAAACCTAAAACCCCACAAAATCTTCAAAAAAAAACACTAAAAACTATTAAAATCCTAAAAAATCCAAAAAATCCGTAAAAACATAAAAAAATGAAAAAACCCTGAAAACATAAAAAACCCAAAAAACCCTAAGAAAACTTAAAAACCATAAAACCCTTAAAAACACTAAAAACCCAAAACCCTAGAAAAAACCCTTGATACTCTAAAAACCCTTAAAGATCCTAAAAATGTTAAAAATATTAAAAAACTCTAAAAACCATAAAAACAAAAAAAAATCAAAGAAACCCTAACCCCCCCGCCCCAAAAAAAACATAAAAACCCGACAAAATCTATTAAAATCCTAACAATGCTAAAAAACCATAAAAAACCTAAAAATCCCTAAAAACCAAAAAACCCAAAAAACCCTGAAAATCCCCTGAAAACCATAAAACCCCTGAAAACCTTAACATCCATAAAACCCATAAAAACACTAAAAACCACTAAAAACTCTAAAACCCATTAAACTACTAAATTTTTTTAAAAACTCTAAAAAACATTAAAAATCCTAAAAAACTCAAAAAACTCAAAAAACCCTAAAAACTTAAAAGGCCTTAAAAACATTGAAAACCCATAAAACCCAAAAACACGGAAAACCCTAAAAACCCTCAAAATCACTAAAAACCCTAAAACCCCTAAAAGTAATAAAAATATGAAAAAATCCCTAAAAATCCTTGAAAACGTAAAAAACCTAAAAAACCCTTAAAAACCAGTAAAAACCAAAAAAACCCTAAAACATTAAAAACCCCTCAAAAAAATTATAAAACCCTTAAAACACCTAAAAATGTTAAAAAATTATAAAAATTATAAAAAACATTAAAACCAATAAAAGAACTCAAAAAACCCTAAAAACCCAAAAGACGCTAAAACCCTTGAAAACCCATATAAACCCTAAAAAACCTTGAAAACCCTAAAACCCTTAAAAATCCCTAAGAACCCTAAACACCTCTAAAATCCATTAAAATCCAAAAATGCCTTAAAATTAGCAAAAAAATGTAAAACGCCTCAAAACCCTGAAAAACATTTGAAAACCATAAAACCCCTAAAAAACCTTAAAATAACCTAAAACCCCCCAAAAAACCTGAAGCACTAAAAACCCCCAAAACACTAAAAACACATAAAAACATTAAAAAAACTCTAAAAACCTTTAAAAACTACTAAAAAATCTCAAAAAACTCAAAAAACCCAAAAGACTTTCAAAACCCTAAGAAAACCCAAAAAACACTAAAAAACCTTGAGAAACCCCTTAAAATCCCTAAAACCCTAAAAAAACACAAATAGCCTAAAAGGCTCTAAAAATCCATGAAAACGTAAAAACCCTGAAAACCCTGAAAACAATAATAACCCCTAAAACCTTTAAAAAACCCTAAAAACTAGTAAAAACCCAAAAAACTCACTAAAAACACTAAAAATGCTTAAAACCCCTAAAAATGTTAAAAAAATCAAAAAAAACCCCATAAAAATGCTAAAAAACTAAAAAAAAACTAAAAATACAAACTAGCCCCCAAATACTATATAAAACTCAAAAAAACCCTAAAAACCCTAAAAACATAAAAAACCCTAAAAACAATTGAAAACCATAAAAATCCTAAAAACATTGAAATACTATAAAAACCCCTAAAATCCCACTAAGAACTCTAAAAACCTTTCCCTTCAAAAAAAAACTTAAAAACCCCTGAAAACCTGAAATACATTAAAACCTATAAAAAACCTTATAAGCCCAAAAAAACTCAAAAAACCCCTAAAAACCCTAAAAACCCTAAAAACCCTAAAAACCCTAAAAATATCTATGGCCCTAAAATCTATAAGAAGATGATAGCGCACTCTCCTGGCTCCCTCTCTCGCTCGCTGCTTCCTCCAGGTTTGCTTCTGCCATTCGCTCAGATCTTTGATCTCAGATTCTCATTTCTTCTCAGTTCTAAGCGTCGGTCTGCTCTGGCGGTGCTCTACTATCTGAAGAAGGTGGTTTCTTCCTGTCTTCAGCGACTTAGGCTCCCCTGTGCTTTTTGGATTTTGGATTTGGATGGGGCTCATTGGCACATTCGTGATCAGATGGCTTTGGTGGTTTTGCGGCCTTCAGTTTGTTTCATTCTGGAGCACTTTGAAGCCGATGACGCGTTGGGCGTGGGGATCCCTTTTGGTTTTTAGCTGCTGAATAGCATTGAATTTTCAGATCTGGGGTTTCTGCGGGCTGGTTGGTAGGGTCGAGGGCCTCTTTCGTATGGATGGTTGCTTTCTCGGTCGTCAGGGATGCGATCTACCTTTGTGCTCACAGATCTGAGTTTAGAAGGTTTTTGGTGGCATCTCTGGAGATGCGTTGGTCTGTCGTGGATGCAGAAGGTTTTGTGTCATCTTGGTGAATCCGTGCTTGTTCCAGTTCTGGGGGTGCTCATATCTGCTTGGTATAAGTCTGCGAAGAAGATCCAGGTTCGTCCCTTGGCCTTGTTTTTGTTTATGTTCCTGTGATGGTTGTTCTTCTCTGGTGTGCTGGTGGATCGTGGCTTCAATCGAATTCTGCTTTGTGGGTGCATGTCTTGCCTGCATTTTTAGTTTGGTTTGTTGATGGCTTGGTCTGTTGGTTGGGTTGTGCTTTTGGCTGGAGGTTTTCGTTTTGCTTTTTTGGTTGCGATGGCTCTGGATTTCTTGTTTCTTGCATTGCTGCTATGGCAAGTGGTGCATGCCATTGTGATGGCTCTGGTTTTCTTGTTTCTTGCGTTTTGCTTTTTCGGTTGCGATGACTCTGGTTTTCTTTCTTTGATTTTCTTTTTTTGGGCTTGTGTGTGTGTATTTTAAGGGTTTTTGGGGGTGGGTTGATTGACCCCTCCCCTCCCTTGTCTACAGTGTCCTGGTGTCTTTTTCTATAATTAAAATTGGGGGAGTGTCAGGAATAGCCTGGCACTCGAACCTCTTCCGCCCTAAAAATCTCTAAAAACCTAAAAATACCAAAAACCATAAAAATCCTAAAAATCCACTAAAAATCCTTAAACACACAAAATCCCTGAAAACCCCTGAAAACTATAAAAACCATAAAAACTTTAAAAACCATAAACACCAATAAAAAACTGAAAAATCACTAAAAATACAAAATAATCATAAAACCCCACAAAACCTTAAAAACTCTAAAAAACCATAAAACCTTATAAAAGTAAAAAAATCCCTAAAAACTAAAAAATTCCCTAAAACCCATAAACCCTAAAACCCAGGAAAACCCTAAAAACCCACAAAATCCCTAAAAACCATAAAAATATAAAAACCCTAAAGAAACCCTAAAAAACCTTGAAAATGAAAAACCCCTAAAAACCTTGAAAATCCCTGAAAACCAAAAAACACCTAAAAAACTAAAAAATCATAAAAAAATAAAAACCCCCCAACACCCCAAAAAGGCCCTAATAACCACCAAAAAACCAAAAAACCAAAAAACCTTTAAAAAACCTCTAAAAGCCCTAAAAACCCTTTAAACCCCTTAAAATCCCTAAAAACCCTAAAAATCATAAAAATACAAAAAACACTAAAAATTTCAGATAAATATAAACCCCTAAAAAACCTAAAAAAACCTTGAAAACCATAAATCCCCTGAAAATCTTAAAATCCTAAAAACCCATAAAACCCCTAAAAACCCACTAAAAACTCTAAAAACCCTAAAAACCCTAAAAAACATTAAAAAGGTCTAAAAACCTTAAAAAACTCAAAAAAACACCTAAAAACCAAAAAAGACCCTAAAAATCATTAAAATTCTAAAAAATCCAGAAAAATCCCTAAAAATGTAAAAAACACTAAAAACCTTGAAAACCATAAAACCCCTAAATGATTAAAAACCCTAAAACACCAAAAGACCCTAAAACCTTGAAAAACCCCTAAAAACACCAAAAAATCCCAAAATTCCCTTAAAATCCTAAAAAACCCCTAAACACCCTAAAACCCAAAAAAATCATAAAAAATTCCAAAAAATTCCATAAAAGCATATAAAACTCTAAAATCCTTAAAAACCCTTGAAAACCATAAAAACCCATAAACCCATAAAAAACTAAAACCCAATAAAATCCCTAAAAACCACAAAAAAACTCTAAAAACCACTAATAACATTAAAAACCCTTAAAAAACCCTAAAAAACTCAAAATAACCCTAAAACCCCCAAAAACCATAAAAATCATGAAAGACCCTAAAATCCCCTAAAAACATTGAAAATCCCTAAAAACATTTAAAAAACCCTAAAACCCCACAAAATCACTAAAAACCCTAAAACCATAAAATCCTAAGAAATCCAAAAAATCCTGAAAAACATATAGAACCCTAAAAAACCCATAAAACCAAAAACACATTAAAAACTTAAAAAACCCTAAATTCCCATAAAAACCATAAAAATACTACAAACTCTAAAAACCCTTAAAAACCCTTAAAATGTTAAAAAAAAGCTCTAAAAACCTTAAAAACACTAAAAAAAATCAAAAAAACCCTAAAATCCCTAAAAACCTAAAACCCCTAAAAACACTAAAAACCCTAAAAATCTCAAAAAACAAAAAAAATCATAAAATCCGAAAATCCCTAAAAACCCCAAAAATGAAAAAAAACCCTAAAAACCAAAAAAAAACCCGAAAAGCATAAAGACCACTAAAAACTCTAAAATCACTTCAACCCAAAACACCTAAAACCTAAAAAAAATTAAAACCTAAAACACCTAAAAAACTCTAAAAAACCCTAAAAACCCAAAAAGACACTAAAAACCCCTAAAACCCTAAAAACTCTAAGAAAACCTAAAAACCCATAAAATCCCTAAAAACCATCAAAATAACTAAAAACCCTAAAAATCCCTAAAAACCCTAAAAATCCCTAAAAACCCTAAAAAACCTTAAAAACCATAAAAATCCCTAAAAACATAAAAACTCTAAAAAATCCTGAAACCCCCTTAAAACCATTAAACACCTAAAAACCTTAAAAACCCTAAATACCCATAAAAACCTTAAACCCACTAGAAACTCTAAAACCCTTAAAGCCCCAAAAAAATGTTAAAAAATTCTAAAAAGACTTAAAAACCCTAAAAAACTCATAATAAACCCTAAAAACTTAAAAGGCCCTAAAAACCCTAAAAACCTTAAAAACTATGAAACACACCAAACCTTGAAAGTCTCAAAAACTGTAAAAACCCTAAAAACCATTAAAATCCTAAAAAATTTCTAATTTTTTTTTAAACATAAAAAACAAAAAAAGAACTGAAAAATGCCATAAAACCAAAAAACCCCAAAAAGCCTTAAAAACCCTAAAAACCCATAAAAACCCAAAAAACCACTAAAAACACTAAAAATGCGTAAACCCCCTAAAAATGTTAAAAACATTAAAAAACCTCAAAACTGTGATTTCGCATGGAGTGAAGGCGTTGGATGCTGGAATTGGTGATGCTGGATGCGGGGTGCTGCTCAGCTGGGAGGTAAGGAAGTTTTGGCCCATGGTCTTGCTGCTGCTGGATGTTGATTATTGCTTGGTTGGGACTGTTGCTGGTTGTTGTTTGATGGGAGGTAATGATGGCCACATTTGGTTGCAGTGTTTGTGCTTTGGTTTGATGATGTTGGTTGTGATTTGCTGTGATGTCGGATTTGGTGTTGTTCGTTGCTGGTGCTGGTTGGTTTTGATGTGTTGCTGCTGCTGTGTAGCTGTGATGATTGGATGTGGTGCTGCTGGATGCTGGTATTGGCTGGATGTGACATGATGATGTTGTTGTTGTGTCTGGTTTGAGTCCTTTTCTTTTTTTGCTTTTCTTTTTTTGCAGTCCTTGTGTGTGTGCTTGTTAAGGGTTTTTGGGTCTGGGATGTTTGACCTTGCCCCTCCCTTGTCTGCAGTGTCTTCGTGTCTTTTTATAATAAATTTTGGGGGAGGTCAGGAATAGCCTGGCCCCGAGCCTTCCTTACCCTAAAAACCTTTAAAAATCCTAAAAATCCATATAAAACCTAAACACAATAAAAAACTCTAAAACCCCTTAAACCCCATAAAAACGTCAAAAAACACTAAAAAACCTCAAAAACCCCTAAAAAACTAAAAAATCCCTAAAAATAATAAAGAACCCTAGAAACCCCTAAAACCTAAAAAACCCTGAAAACCACTAAATACCCTAAAAAATCCTATAAACCATAAAATCCTAAAAAATACCTCAAATTCCCAAAAACCCTCAAAACCATAAAAATTCTAAAAAGTCATAAAAATATCTGAAAACATAAAAAATATAAAAATTATGAAAAACCTATGAAAACCATTAAAACCCCTAAAAAATTAAAAAACAAGAAAAATCCATAAAAACCCTAAAAACCCAATAAAAACTCTAAAGACCCTCAAAACCCATAAAAGCTTTAAAAAAACTCTAAAAAGGCTTAAAACCCCTAAAATTTTTCAACAGAACCCAAATACCCAAAAAGACCCTGATAACCCTAAAAAACCCCAAAACCCCAAAACACTCTAAATACCATAAAAACCTAAAAGCCCTAAAATTCCCTGAAAACGTAAAAAAACCCTAAAACCCTAAAACCACCTGAAAACCATAAAAACCTCTAAAAAAATTTAAACCCATAAAATTCTAAAAACCCAATAAAAACTCTTAAAAATCTTAAAACCCCTAAAAACATTAAAAATGTTAAAAACTCTAAAAACCCTTAAAACCCCTAAAAAACTCAAAAAAACCCCTAAAACCCCAAAATACCCTAACAACTGAGAAAAAACCTAAAACCCTTAAGAACTCTAAAAAACACTAAAAACCCTCAAATTCCATAAAAACCCTAAAAAACATAACAATCCTAAAATATCCTAAAAGTCCCCAAAAACATTAAAAACCCTCAAAATGATGAAAAACCTCGGAAAACCATAAACCCCCCTAAAAATTTAAAATACCCTAAAAAACCATAAAAACCCTAAAAACCAATAAAAACTCCAACAACTTGAAACCCCCTAAAAACATTAAAAAACTCTAAAAAATCTTTTAAACCCTTAAAAACTCAAAAAAACTTCTAAAACCCTGAAAAACACTAAAACCTCTTAGAATCCCTAAACACCATAAAACCCCGAAAATTAACCTTAAAAATCCCTGAAAAGTTAAAAAACCCTAAAAACCTTGAAAAACACCTAAAAACCATAAAGCCCCTAAAAACCTTAAAAACCCAAAAAACCCAAAAAATCCACTAAAACTCTAAAAACCCATAAAAACCCATAAAAACCCTAAAAACGTTAATAAACTCTAAGAAATACTAAAACCCCTAAAAAAAGTCAAAAAAAATCTTAAAACCCAAAATATCCTAAAAACCAGAAAAATCCCTAAAACCCTAAAATTTTCAAAAAACCCTAAAACCCATCAAAATCCCTAAAAACCCTGAAAACCATAAAAATCCAATAAAATATATGAAAATCCCTTAAAAACCCTAGAAACCCTTACAAGGATAAAAAACTCTAGAAAACATCAAAATCCCAAAACAAATCAGAAAAACCTTAAAAACCCCAAAAGACCCCTAAAACCCATCAATTTCCCTAAAAACCTATAAACCCTAAAAACAATAAAAATCTTAAGGGTCCCTAAAAGTCATTGAAAATGTAAACAACACTAAAAACCTGTGAAAACCATAAAAACCTTGGAAAAACCTAAAAACCACTAAAACCCCTATAAACCCTTTAAACCCCTAAAAATGTTAAAAACTGTAAAAATCCTTTAAACCCTAAAAATTAAAAAATATCCTAAAACCCCAAAAAGACCCAAAAACACTAAAAATTCCAAAAAATTTGAAGAACCAAGGAAAAACATAAAAACCCACAAAATCCCTAAAAACCCAAAAAACCCTAAAACCATACAAATCCTAAAAAAACTTTAAAAATCCCTCAAAATGTAAAAAACCCTGAAAACCTTGAAAACCCCATGAAAACCATAAAAACCCTAAAAACGTTTAAAAACCTAAAAACCCATAAAAACATTAAATACCACTAAATACTCTAAAAACCCTTAAGACCCCAAAAAACGTAAAAAAACTCTAAAAAACCATAAATCCCAAAAGACCCTAAAACCCAAAACCCCTAAAAAATTCTAAAAACCCTCAAAATCCCAAAAAACCTAAAAAACAAAAAAAAACCTTGAAAATATAAAAAACCCTGAAAAACCACAAAAAACTATAATAACTCCAAATAAAATTAAAAAAATCCTAAAAACTCATAAAAATCCTAAAAAATCACTAAAAACTATAAAAACCCTTTAAAACGCTAAAAAAATTAAAAACCCTAAAAAACTCAAAAAAACCCTAAAAAACTCAAAAAAACCCTAACCCCCCCCCCCATAATACCCCCAAAACCCCTAAAAATCCTAGAAATTATTAAAACCCAATAAATACCTAAAAACCCTAAAAGACCCTAAAACCCATAACAATCCTAAAAAGTCCCAAAAAATCTCTAAAAACATAAAAACCCATAAAAACCTTGAAAAAACCCTGAAACACACAAAAACCTTTGAAAACAACAAGATACTCTAAAAACCATTTAATCCACTAAAAACATTAAAAAAATCTACAAAACATTAAAAACACTAAAAACTACAAGACTCCCAAAATAAATAATAGACCCTAAAATCCATGAAAAACCCTAAAACGCCTAAAAACCCTGAAAACCCCTAAAAACCATCAGGATCCCTACCCTAAAAACCCTAAAAAACCTAAGAACGCCCTAAAAATCCCTAAAAATGTAAAAACCTTAAAAACCTTGAACACCACCTCAAAACCATAAAACCCCTAAAAATAATTAAAAACCCTAAAACCCATAAAACCCTAATAACAACTAAAAAAATACAAAAATCCTTAAAACCCAAAAAAATGTTGAAAAACACTAAAAAACCATTAAAACATTAAAAAAACTAAAAAATAATCCAAAAATCCCAAAAGACCATAAAACCCCTAAAAACCCTAGAAACCCCCAAAACCCATAAAAACCATAAAAATCCTAAAGTTCCAGAAAACATAATAACACTAGAATACCTAAAAAACCCCCTGAAAACCATAAAACACACTAGAAACATAAAAAACCCTAAAACCCATAAAAACACTAAAAAGACACTAAAAACTATAAAAACCATTTAAACCCCTAAAAATGTATAAAAAATCTAAAAAAAATTAAAAATCAAAACACACTAAAACCCTAAAAACCATAAAAACCATAAAAACCATAAAAACCCAAAAAATGTTAAAAACTCTAAAAACCTTAAAACTCTACAAACTCAAACAACACCCTAAAAACCAAAAGACCCTAAAAATAATGAAAACCCCTAAAAACCCTAAAAAAACCCTAAAAAATTCAAAATCCCTAAAAACCCTACAAAACCAAGGAAATCATAAAAATCCAAAAAAATCCCCCAAAATCCTTAAAAACGTAAAAAACCCCTAAAAACCCTAAAACCCCCCCTACTAACCATAAAAACCCTAAAGACCAGTAAAAACAACAAACCCATAAAACCCCTAAATACCACTAAAAACTATCAAAACCCTTAAAACCCCTAAAACACTAAAAACACTAAAAACATATAAAAACCATAAAAACTAAAAAAACATGAAAACCTATAAAGAACCTAAAAACCTTGAAAACCCCCAAACACCCAAAACCTCTCAGAATCCGGAAAAAACCCTCAAAATCATTGAAAACCCTAAAAAACATAAAAATCATAAAAAATCTCTAAATACCCTAAAAACCTTAAAAAGCCCATGAATACCATAAAACCCCCTTAAACCCTAAAAAACCCATAAATACCCTAAATTCCACTAAAAAATATAAAACCCTTAAATCCTCTAAAAACTTTTAAAAACTCTAAAAAACCTAGAAAACCCTAAAAACTCAAAAAAAATCCGAAAATCCCAAAAATGCCATAGAAACCCTAAAAAACCCCTAAAAGCCATAAAAAACTAAAAACCCTCAATACCCTAAAACCCATAAAAATCATAAGAATCCATAAACATCCCTAAAACCTTAAAAAACCATAAACCCCCTAAAAACCTTAAAAAAACCTAAAACACATAAAAATCCTAAAAACCCACAAAAAATATAAAAAACCTTATAACCCCTAAAAACATTAAGAAAGTCCAAAAATCCTTAAAAACCTTAATAAAACACACAAAAAACTGTAAAACCCCAAAAGACCCTAAAATGCATGAAAACCCCTAAAAACACTGAGTAGATGGCGGGGCTCTCCCCTGGTTCACTCTCCCACTCATCGCGACTTCAAGGTCTTCCCTCGGATCTTGCTTGGGGATTTGGTTATGGATCCTCATCCTGTCCTTCTTGGTGGAGGTATGACTTTGAAGTGCTCTTCATATCCAAGGATGCAGTGGTTTCTTTCCTGTGGCGGCTTTGACTTCCCAGAGCACGGTTTCCTCTGGGGCTTTCGACTTCAGATTCAAGCTTCTCCCGGCTTTCTTTCCCTTGTGTTCGGGATATGGCGGCTCCAAGGGTTGTGAATCACTTTGTGGCTTCAGATTAGATTTTCTTGAAAAGTGGTGAAGCGGTCAACTCTCCGGCATCTGCAAACCCTAGTGGTCTCCGGTCGCATTTCCAGATCTTGTTTGCGGAGATGGGGTCTTCACGAATCAGTCATCGGCTTCGGAGTCTTCATCGGTGGAGGGGGTTTCACTGGCGGTGTGGGTTATGGACTCTTCGACGATGCAATGCGGTGGTCTGGCTCTTTCAGCCGTTGTTGTTGCTTTCTTTCCATCCGCTTGAGGTAAGCTTGGGAGATGTGTGGATCTTCTGGCATCGCGTCGATTCTTGCTGGATGCGGAAGAAATTTCAGGTTCATGCCTTATCTTTGATTCACGCTGTTGTTCCTGGTTTGTTTCTGTTTTGCGGCGGTCTGGCTTCAGTCTTTACTTCCCAGCGGTGCCAAAGTGGTCTTTTTGGCCCCACGTATATTGCTGAAACTTCTGGTTGGTTCCTTATGCTACGGATTTTTTATGGTGGCGGACAATCCTATCGTGGGTCGATGTTGGTGCTGCTTGCTGGGTTTGATATGAGGTTCTACTTTCTGGTTATGTGTTGTGGTTCTTGGGTTACTGTAAGGGCTTTTTGGGCTGTGTACTGGTTCTTGCGTTGGTTGCTGGTGGTTTTCTGCTCGTGGTTGTGCTACAGGGTGCGTTATGCTGGAATGTTAGTTGTTACTTGGATGGGATGTGAGGAAGATGAGGTTTCTGTTTCTGGTGCTAGTGGTTTTGGGTGGCTGGTCATGGATCTACCATGTATGGTGGTGCTGGCTAATGTGGAGGTTGGTGATTTTGGTGTTGGTGGTTCCATGTCGCTAGAGTGCGGAAGTTGGTTTGATGAAACTAATTAGGTTGATTTGGTGTAGCTGGATGATTTTGACGATTGTTGGATTTGGTGCCGATGGATGCTTGCTGTTGATGGTGATGGTATTGCCCCTACTGGATGCTGGTTGTTGCTTGGTTGGGACTGCTTCTGGATCTTTCTTGTTTGGTTGTGTGTGTTTTTTCTTTTTTGATCTTTCTTTTTTTGGGGTCTTTTGCGTCTTGGGTTGTAAAGGGTTTTTGGGTGTGGGTCATTTGACCCCTCCCCTCCCTTATCTGATGTGTCTCCTCTTTTCATTCTAATAAATTGGGGGGGGGGGGGTCGGGAATAGCCCGACCCTCGCATCTTCCTTGCCCTAAAAACACTGAAAAACCCTAAAACCTCTCAAAATCACTATAAAGCTAAAAACCATAAAAATCCAAAAATAGAAATAAAAATACCTAAAAATGTAAAAAAAACCTAAAAAACCTGAAAAAAATTTGAAAACCAGAAAAAACCTAAAAAGCTTTAAACCCCCTAAAAATCCATATAACCCTAAAAGCCTAAAAAACTCTAAAAAACCTTAAAACCCCTAAAAATGTTAAAAATCTAAAAAATATTAAAACCCTTAAAAAATAAAAAAACAAAAAAAACCTTAAAAACCCAAAAACCCCAAAACACTATTTAACCATGGAAACCCCTAAAAACAAACAAAATCCCTAAAAGTCCTTAAAACCCATAAATATTCTAAAAACCTATAAAAATCCCTGGAAACAAAAAACCCTAGAAACCTTGAAAACCCAATAAAAAAATAAAATCCCCTAAAAACCATTAAAACCCCCAAAAAACCCATAAAAACCCTAAAACCCACTAAAAACTCTAAATGCACTTAAAAACCGTAAATACGTTAAAAACACTAAAAACCTCAAAACACTAAAAAACTAAAAAAAACCAAAAATACAAAAAAAGACCTTAAAATCCCTGAAAACCCCTAAAAATCATAAAAAACCTAGGAAAAAACTGTAAAACCCTGAAAAAAAACCCAGGAAAGCCATAAAACCCCCAAAAACCTTAAGAAACCCTAAAAATCCACTAAAAACCCTAAAAACCCTGGAAAAACCCTAAAACCATGAAAAAAACCCCGGAAAGCCAAAAAAAACCCAAAAACCTTAAGAAACCCTAAAAACCCATTAAAACTCTAAAACCCCTTAAAACCCCAAAAAACATAAAAAAACTCTAAAAACCATAAAATTCTAAAAAACTCAAAAAAACCATAAAAACCTAAAAGACCCTAAAACCCTTGAACACTCCTAAATCCCTAAAAAACCTTGAAAACCCTAAGAACCCTCAAAATCACTAAATACCCTAAAAACCCATAAAAATAATAAAGAATTCTTAAAAATCCCTAAAAACATAGAAAACTCTAAAACCCTGAAAAACATAAAACCCCAAAAAAACCATAAAAAACCGAAAAATCCAAAAAACCATAAAAAATAACTAAATCTCTAAAAACCCTTAAAACTCTAAATTTTTTTAAAATCTCTAAAAACCTTAAAAACCCTAAAAACTAAAAAAACACTGAAAGATCCAAAAAAATCCTAAAGCCCTAAATACCCTGAAGAACCTTGAAAAAAATTCAAAATCCCCAAAACCCTAAAAAGCCCCAAAAAACCATAAAAATATTAAAAAAACCTTAAAAATCTCTAAAACTTAAGAAACCCTAAAACCCCTGAAAGCCCCCCGAAAACTATTAAAGCCCTAAAACCCATAAAAAACCCTAAAAACCCATTAAAACCCTAAAACCCCACTAAAAACTTTTAAACCTCTTAAATCTCAAAAAAATGTGAAAAAAATAAAAAAATTATTCAAACCTCTAAAAAATAAGAAAAACCCCTAAAAACCCCAAAAGACAATCAAAAACATAAAAAAACAAAAAACTCAAAAAACCATGAAAACCCATAAAAACTCTCAAAATCCCTAAAAACTCTAAAAACCATAAAAACAATAAATATCATAAAAATCGCTAAAAATCCCTCAAAACATAAAAAACTATAAAAACTTGAAAACCATAAAACCCCTAAAACCTTGAAAAACGCTAAATACTCATAAAACCCCTAAAAACCACAAAAAAAATTAAAAATCCTTAAACCCCCTAAAAATGTTAGAAACTCTAAAAAACCATTAAAACCCAAAAAAATCAAAAAATAACTCTAAATCCCACAAAACCCTAAAAAAACTGAAATCCATAAAACACTGAATACCCCAAAAATCCCTAAAACCCCTAAAAAAATAAAAAGACCTAAAAATCACTAAAATTGTAAGAAACCATAAACCCTGAAAAACCTCGGAATACCATAAAACCCCTAAAAAACCATGAAGACCCATAAAATCCCCCAAACCACTAAAAAATCTAAAAACCCTTTAAACCTTTAAAAAGTTAAAAAACTCTAAAACACCTTAAAACCCCTAAAAAATAAAAAACAAATCACTAAAAACCCAAAAAACCAAAAAACCCTAAAAGCCATTAAAAACCTTAAATAACCCTAAAATCCCTAAAAACCCTCAAAATCCATAAAGACCCTAAAGAACCCTAAAAGCTATAAAAATCCAAAGAAACACTAAAAATATCTAAAAACACAAAAAACCTTAAAACCCCTAAAAACCCCTTAAAAACCATAAAACCATAAGAAAAAAATTAAAAACCTTAAGAAACCATAAAAACCTAAAAACCACTAAAAACTGTAAAAACTCTTAAAAATCCTAAAAATGTTAAAAGACTCTAAAAACCCTTAAAACCCTAAAAAACTCAAATAAACCCAAAAATTCAAAAAAAGTCCCTAAAAACCCTAAAAACACCTAAAACCCTGAAAAACCCTAAAACCCTAAAAATCCCAAAAACCATAAAAACCCTCAAAATCCCTAGAAACCTTAAAACCACAAAAAACCACAACAATCCTAAAAAGGCCTAGAACTCCCTGAAAACATAAATACACTATAAACCCTAAAATACCCTTAAAAACCAAAAAACACAAAAAACACAAAAAAAACCCATAAAACCCCTAAAAATCGACTAAAAACTATAAAATCCTTTAAACCCCTAAAAACGTTAAAAACTCTAAAAAACCTTAAAACCCCTAAAAATTCAAAATGAAAACCTAAAAACCAAAAAAGATGATAAATACTCTGAAAAAACCCAAAAAACCCCTAAAAATCAATAAAAATCCACAAAATCCCTAAAAATCCCTGAAAATGTAAAATACCAAAAAAACCATTTAAAACCAATAAAAACCATAAAAAATACTAAAACCTGCTAAAACCCTTAAAAAACCCTAAAAACCCATTAAACCCTTAAACCCACTAAAAACTCTAAAAACACTTGAAAATCCTAAAAATGTTAAAAACTATTAAAAACCTTTAAACCCCTAAAAACTCAAAAAAAACCTAAAAACCAAAAAGACCCTAAAAACCCGTGAAATCCCCTATAACGCTAAAGAACCCTAAAAACCCTCTAAAAACACTCCTTAAATCCATAAAAACCACAAAAACATTAAAAAACCACAAAAACCACAAAAACATTAAAAAACCACAAAAACCACAAAAACTCTAAAAACTACTAAAATTGCTAAAAACTCATAAAACCCCAAAAACGTTAAAAAAATATAATAAACCTTCAAAAACATAAACACATAAAAATCCTAAAAACCCAAGAGAACCCTAAAAACACTAAAAACCCCAAAAAACCCTTTAAAACCCTGAAAACCCCTCAAAATCCTTATAAACACTAAAATACCCTAAAGTCATAAGAAACCTAAAAAATCCATAAAATCCCAAATAACGTAAAAAACCATAAAAACCCTAAAAACCTTTAAAAAACCTAAAAACCATAAAAAACCCATAAAACCCCTAAAACCCATTAAAACTATAAAAATCCTTAAAACCCCTAAAAATATTAAAAAACCATAAAAACTCAAAAAACACTAAGAACCAAAAGACCATAAAAACCCTAAAAACCCTAAAAACCCAAAAATGTCACGAAAAACCAAAATACCCTCAAAAACCCTCAAAAACCCAAAAAAACCCTAGAAACATAAAAATCCTAAAAAATCCCTAAAAATCTTTGAAAACGTAAACATACCTAAAAACCCTGAAAAACCCATTAAAAACACAAACCCCCAAAACCGTAAAAAAACCCTAAAAACCCATAAAAACATTTAAACCACTAAAAACTCTAAAAAAATACTTAAACCCCATAAAAATGTTTAAAAACTTTAAAAAACATTTAAACCCCTAAACAACTCAAAAAAATCCTAAAACCTCAAAAGACCATAAAAACCTTGAAAACCCTAAAACCGTTCAAAATCCCTAAAAACCCAAAAAACCCTAAAAACAATAAAAATACTTAGGACCTAAAAATCACTAAAAACATAAAAACCCCTAAAAACCTTAAAAAAACCCTGAAAACCATAAAACCCCTAAAAACCTTAAAAAACCCTAAAAACCTTAGAAACTCTAAAAACCACTAAAAACAATAAAAATCCTTTAAACCCTTAAAAATGTTAAAAAACTATAAAAAAACCTTAAAACCCCTAAAAACTCAAAAAAAAAACATAAAAAAACCAAAACACCCTAAAAGCCACTAAACCCCTCAAAATTTCTAAAAAACCTAAAAACAATAAAAATCTTAAAAATCCCTAAAAATCATTGAAAATGTAAAAAATCATAAAAACACTGAAAACCCCTGAATACCATAAAACCTCCTGAAAATCTTAAAAACCCTTAAAACCTTAAAAACACACTAAAAACATTAAATAACCTAAAAACCATTAAATCCTTAAAAACAAAAAAAAACTCTGAAAAACATTAAAGACCATAAAAAACTCAAAAAACCTTAAAGACCCTAAAACCCCTGAAAACCTCTAAAAATCCCTAAATCCTTAAAAACACTAAAAACCATAAAAATCCTAAAAAATTCCAAAAAATTCCTGAAAATGTAAAAAATCCTAAAAACCCAGAAAACCATAAAACCCCTAAAAACCCATAAAACCCCTAAAAACCAATAAAAACTCTAAAAGTCATTAAAACCCCTAAAATCATTAAAAAACTCTAAATAATATTAAAACCTGTAAAAACTCAAAAAACCCCTAAAACCCTCAAAATCCCTAATATCCCTAAAAAACAATAAAAACCCTAAAAACCATAAAAAAAACCCTAAAAACCTTAAAAACCCTAAAAACACATAAAAACCAAAAAGCCACTAAAAACTCTAAAACCCCATTAAACCCCTAAAAACATTAAAAAATTCTAAAAAAGCCCAAAAAAACTAAAAAAAACCATAAAAACAAAAAAGACCATAAATCCCAAACAATCCACTAAAACCATAAAAACCCTTTAAACCCTAAAAACCCTCAAAATCCCAAAAAATAGAAAAAAAACCATAAAAATCCTAAAAAATCCCTAAAATCCATGAAACATAAAAAATAATAAAACCCCTAAAAACCATAAAAACCCCTAAAAACATTAAAAACCCTAAAAACCAATAAAAGCCCTAAAACCACTAAAAACTCTAAAAACCATTAAAACCCCGAAAAACCTTAAAAACCTCTAAAAACCTTAAAATCCCTAGAAACTCAAAAAATGTAAAAACCCAAGAAGACCCTACAAACCCTGAAAACCCTAAATACCCTAAAAACCCTAAAAAATATTAGAAAACCTAAAATTCCCAAAAAATCCAAAAATCCCATAAAACCATAAAAATTCTAAAAAATCCCTAAAAACGTAAAAAACCCTAAAAAACTAGGAAACTCCTAAAAACCATAAAACCCCACAAAAACCGTAAACCCCCCCAAGTACCCAAAACCCCCTATAAACAACTAAATACTCTAAAAACCTTTAAACCCCTAAAAATTAAAAAAACCCTAAAGCCCCAAAAAAACTCTAAACACGCTAAAACCCCTAAAAACCCCTAAAAACGCTAAAATCCATAAAAATCATAAAAAGCACTAAAAATCCTTGAAAACATAAAAACCCATAAAAACCCCTAAAAACCATAAAAACCCTTTAAAACATTAAAGACACTAAAACACCATAAAATCCCTAAAACCCCACTAAAAATATAAAAACCCTTAAGACCCCTAAAAATGTTAAAAATGATAAAAATTGCTTATTAACCCAAAAATATAAAAAAATCCCAAAAAACCAAAAAGACAAAAAACCCCAGAAAAGCTCCAAAAACCATAAAAAACCTTCAAAAATGCTAAAACCCCTAAAAAAACTGAAAACCCTAAAAACCCTAAAAATCCCTAGAAACTCGAAAAACACTAAAAACCATAAAAAACCTAAAAAAACCCAAATCCCTAAAAATGTAAAAAGACCCTACAAACCCTACAAACCCCTAAAAACATAAAAACCCATGAAAACATAAAATAACCCAAAAAACCCATAAAAACCACTAAAAACTTTTAAACCCTAAAATAGTTAAAAAACTCTAAAAAACATAAAAAACCCTAAAACCTCTCAAAACCCCTAAAACCCCACAAACACCCTCATAATCCTAAAAACCCCTAAAAACCCTGAAAAAACTAAAAAACCCCAAAATCCCTAAAAACCCAAAAAAACCCTAAAAACTATAAAAATCCGAAAAATTAATAAAAATCCCTAAAAACATCTAAAACCCTAAAAACCCATAAAACATTAAAACCCTAAAAAACTCCAAAAACACATAAAACCTCAAAACACCCTAAAACCCCTAAAAACCCCTAAAAAACCTGAAAAACCTTGAAAATAACAAAACCATCTCAAAATCCCCCAAACCCTAAAAAGCCCCGAAAACAAGAAAAATAAAAAGATCGCTAAAATTCTATGAAAATGTGAAAAACCTTAAAAGCCCCTAAAGTCCATAAAAACCCCTAAAAAAATTAAAAAACCCTAAAAACCCATAAAATATCTAAAAACCCACTAAAAACTCTAAAAAACTGTAATACCTCAATTTTTTTAAAAAACTCAAAAAAAAACCTTAAAAATTACAAATAACTAAAAAATCCCTAAAAAACCAAGTCCCAAAAAACCCCAAAAAACCCTTAAAACCCTGAAAACTCTTGAAAACACCTAAAAACGCTCAAATTCCCAAAAATAATAAAAAACCCTAAAAAACATAAATATCCTAATAAAGCCCTAAAAATCCGTGAAAATGTAAAAACCCTATAAACCATAAAAACACCTAAAAACCATAAAAAACCCTAAAAACCCATAAAAATACTTAAAACTCTAAAAACCCTTAACACCCCTGAAACATGAAAGAATGTAAAAAAACTATAAAAACCTTAAAAACACTAAAAAAAATAAAAAACCCTAAAAACTCAAAAGACCTTAAAAACCCTCAAAATCTCTAAAAACCATATAAAATCCAAAAAAAAATCCAAAAAAAATCCCTGAAAACAAAAAAAAAACAAAAAATCCTAATAAACCCCTAGAAAACCATAAAACCCCCCCAAAAACTTTAAAAATCTATAAAATAGATAAATACCCTGAGAAACCACTAAAAACTATAAAAACCCTTAAAACCTCTAAAAACATCAAAAATATCAAAAAAACCTTTAAACATTAAAAAGCCCAAAAAAATCCTAAAAATAACAGACACTAAAAACCCTAAAAACTTCTAGAAAGCCTAAAAACCATAAAAAATCCTCAAAACTCTCAAAATCTCTGAAAAGCCTAAAAAACCCTAAAAACCACACAAATCCTAAAAAATCCCTAAAAATCCCTAAAAACGTAAAAAACCCCAAACCCAAAAGACCCAAAACCCCTAAAAACTCCTAAAAACCCTCAAATCCCTAGAACCCCTAAAACCCCTAAAAACCATAAAAATCCTAAATTTCCCTAGAAATCCTTGAAAAAGTAAAAAACCCTAAAAAAACCTTAAAAATCATAAAAATACCTAAAAAACTAAAAAACCCTAAAACCCATAAAATCCAAAAAATCAACTAAAAATTATGAAAACCCTTAAAACCACCAAAAATGATAAAAAACTCAAAAAAACCTTAAAACCCTAAAAAACCCTGAAACCCCTAAAAACTATAAAAATCCTAAAAAGGCCCTAAAAATCATGGAAAAATTAAAAAACACTAAAAACCATAAAACCCCTTTAAAACCATAAACCACTAAAAACCTTAAAAACCATAGAAATCCACAAAAACGCAAAAAAACACTAAAAAATATTAAAACCCTTAAAATCCCTAAAAACATTAAAACGTTAAAAAACTCTAAAAACCCCTAGAAAATCATAAAAACCCCTAAAAACCCAAAAAAGCTAAAAACCCTAAAACCTTCAAAATTCAGAAAAATCCTAAAAATCTTAAAAATCCAAAAAATACCTAAAAATCCATAATAATTTAAAAAAACCTGAAAACCATGAAAGCCCTAAAAATCCTTAAATAACTATAGAAAACCCTAAAGACCCACTAAAAACTCTAAACAACCTTAAGACACCTAAAAACATTAAATACTATAATTAACCTTAAAAGCCCTAAAAAACTGAAAGAAAACAAAAAAGCCCAAAATTAAAATAAAACCCCTAAAACCCTTGGAAAACTCAAAAAATCCAAAAGAAATCCCTAAAAACACTAAAACAATTCTAAATTCTAAAAAAATCATAAAAATCATAAAAATAATAAAAATCCCTAAAAACAAAAAACCCCTAAAACCATAAAAAAAACCCATGAAAACCATAAAACCCACTAAAAACCTTCAAAAGCCCTAAAATCCCTAAAACCACTAAAAAATATTCAAACCCTTAAAACCCCTGAAAATGTTTAAAAATACTAAAAAATATTAAAACCCTAAAAAACTAATAAAAACCCAAAAACCCCACAAAATCCCTAAAAAACCTAAGAACCCTAAAATCCATAAAAAATCTAAAAAATCCCAAAACCCAAAAAACAAAAGAACTCTAAAATCACTGAAAACCATAAAAACCCTAAAAACAGAAAAACTCCATAAAAACCCTAAAAATCCACTAAAAATTCTAAAAAACCTTTAAACCCCTAAAAACATTAGAAAAATTTAAAATACTCTAAAACCCCTAAAAAGATAAAAAAAAACCCTAAAAACCCAAAAGGACCATAAAAACCATGACAACCCTAAAAACCATAAGAAACCCTTAAAACCCTCAAAATCCATACAAACCGTAAAAAACCCTAAAATCATAAAAATCCTAAAAAACGTATAAAAATCCCTAAAAACAAAAAAAAACACAAAAAAACTTGGAAAACCATAAAACCCCCTAAAAACTTTAAAAACCCTAAAACCAATAAAAACACTAAAAACAGAAAAAAAAAACTCTAAAACCCCTTAAAAACCCTAAAAATGTTATGAAACACTGAAAAACCCTATAAACCATAAAAAACTCAAAAAAAAACCCCTAAAACCCAAAAGACCCTAAAAACCCTAAAACCCCCTAAGAAACCTAAAAACCTTAAAAACCCCTAAACCCCCATCAAAATCCCTAAAAACCCTAAAAAACACTAAAACCATTAAATCCTAAAAAGGCACCAAAAATCCCTAAAAATATAAAAACCCTAAAAACCATTGAAAATAATAAAAACGCCTAAAAAACATAAACAACCATAAAAACCCTAAGGCCCACTAAAAACTCTAAAATTACTTAAATCATATAAAAAAGTTTAAAAAACTATAAAAAACCTTAAAAACATTAAGAGACACAAAAAAACCTTAAGACCACTAAAAACCCTAATAAACCTTGAAAACCCCTAAAACCACTCAAAATCACTACAAAACCTAAAAAACCCTAAAAACCATAAAAATCCCTAAATATCCATGTAAACGTAAAAAACCATAAAACCCTGAAAAACCCCTAAAAACCATAAAAACCACTAAAACCCTTAAAAACCATAAAAAATATAAAAATATTGAAACGCCATTAAAAACTCTAAAAAACCTTAAAACCCTAAAGACACTAAAAATCAAAAAAAATCATAAAAAAAACACAGAATTTCTCTGAAAACGTAAAACCCTTAAAATCCCCTAAAAATCATAAAAACCCTTGAATACCTTAAAAAAACTAAAAACCAATAAAACCATAAAAACACTAAAAAATCTAGGAACCCTTAAAACCCCCCAAAAACATTAAAATCTCTAAAAAACCTAAAAACCCCTAAAAACTCAAAAGAACCCTAAACCCCAAAACTCCTAAAAACCCTAAAATCCCACAATGGATTGAATGTATCAGCCTCTGCCAAACTCTCACTCTTAATGTCACACATTCCTACAGGGAGGCGAACTCGGTGGTAGATGCTTTATCCAAAAAGGCAATAGTGGAAAGGAGCTCGATGTGGTCCTTTGTCACCCTATATTTTTGTACACCCTACATGGTCTCTGATATGAAGGGTGAATTACACACCCATGTTTTCAAACCCTCCTTGTAATGCTCTAGTTTTACTTTTTTAATAAATTTTGGGGGACCGGGCATGCTTGGTCCCGAGCCTTATTTTCCCTAAAAATGTAAAAAACTCTAAAAACCTTTAAAACCCAAAAAAATAAAAAACCCCCCCAAAACCCAAAATACCCTAGAAACCTAGAAAAACACTAAAAACCATAAAACCCTAAAATTTCTTACAAACCTGCAAAACCCTTAAAAACCATAAAACAATAAAAAACCTAAAAAGATCTAAGAATCCCTAAAAATGTAAAAAACACAACAAAAGTGAAAACCCCAAAAAACCCCCAAAAACCTTAAAAACCCCTAAAAACCAAAAAAAACCCTAAAACCCACTAAAAATTCTAAAAAAACTTAGAACCCGTAAAAACATTAAAAACACTAAAGAACCATAAAAAACTAAAAAAAAAACAAAACAAACACTATAACACACAAAAACCCTAAAAACCCTAAAAACCTATAGAAACACTAAAAAACTATGAAAATCCCCCAAAACCCACAAATTCCATAAAAACCCAAAACACCCTAAAATCCAAAAAAATCATTAAAACCCCTAAAAATATCTTAAACAAAAAAAATCTAAAAACCATGAAAAACACCTAAAATCAAAAAACCCCAAAAATATTAAAAAATCTGAAAATCACTAAAAACTCTTAAAAGCCCAAAAAACTTCAAAAAATGTTAAAAAACACTAAAAACCCATAAAATCCTAAAAATCTAAAAAACCCCTAGAAACCCCAAAAGTCCCTAAAAACCTTGAAAACCCTAAAAATGCAAAAAACTCTTAAAACCCTCAAAATCCCAAAAAACCCTAAAAATGGTAAGAAAAACCAAAAAAGTCATAAAAACCCTTAGTGTAAAAAATTCTAGAAACCCCCTAAAAACATTAAAAAACACAAACAGCTAAAAATCCTAAAAATAACTAAAAAATCAAAAAACCCTTAAACCACTAAATGTTAAAAAACAAAAAAAAACTGAAAAAAAAACTAAAAAATCAAAAAAACCCTAAAACCCCAAAAGGACCCTAAAACCCCAAAAAACCTTGAAAATCCTAAAAACCCTAAAACTCCTAGACCCCAAAAAACAAAAAAAACCAACAAAACCCAAAAGATCCTAAAAAACTTGAAAACACCTAAAAACTGTCAAAGTCCCAAAAAACCCAAAGAACCCCTAAAACCAAAAAATCCTAAAAATCATTGAAAATTTAAAGAACACTAAAAACATGAAAAACCCATAAAAACCCCTAAAAACCAAAAAAATACTAAAAACATATAAAAACCTAAAAAATCCTAAAAACATATAAAAACCCAAAAAACCACAAAAAACTTTAACAACCCTTATTTCCACTAAAAATGTTAAACAACTATAAAAAATGTTAAAGAGACTAAAAAATTCAAAAAACCGCTAAAACCCCAAAGAAGCCCTAAAATCCCTAAAAACCTTGAAAACCCCTAAAAACCAACAAAATTGTTAAAACCCAAAAACCACTAAACACCATAAAAAACTCAATGAAACCCTAAAAACCCAAAAAGTCCTTAAAAACCTGGAAAAACCCTAAAACCCATAAAAACCTGAAATCCCCTAAAAACCCTCAAAATATATAATGACCCTAGAAACCATAAAAATCTTAAAAAAGCCCCCCAAAAACCTAGAAAACGCAAAAAACACTAAAAACACTGAAAACCCCTTGAAAACCATAACCCCCCCAAAAACCCATAAAAACCCTAAAAACCCACTAAAATCTCTAAAAATCCTTAAAACCCCTAAAAAAGTTTAAAAAACTAAAAACCTGAAAACCCTAAAAAATTCAAAAAAACCTAAAATCTAGAAAATCATGAAAAATAGTAAAAACAAAAAAAACAATAAAAACCATGAAAAATACTATAAACCCTCCAAATCCCTAAAAATCCTAAAACCCCGAAAAACCATACAAATTCTAAAAAATCCCCAAAAATCCTTGAAAATATAAAAAACTCTAAAAACACCCAAAACCCCCTTAAAACCATAAAACCCCATAAAAACTAGAAAAAACCTAAAAACCCATAAAAAACTAAAAAACTACTAAAAACTCTTAAAAAACATTAAAAACCCCAAAACCATTAAAATATTATAAAAACATTAAAAACCGTAAAAAGTCAAAAGACCCCTAAAAACCCAAACAAACCCTAAAAACCCTGAAAACCCCTTAAACCCCTGAAAAACCTAGAAAAAAACCCAAAATCCCTCAAAATCCCTAAAACCTATAAAAAACCTAAAATCCATAAAAATCCTAAAAAATCACTAAAAACCCATGAAAGCATAAAAAAATACCCTAAAACCCCATAAAAACACGAAAAGCCACTAAAAACTCTAAAATCCCCTAAAACCCCTAAAAACATTAAAAAAATAGTAAAAAACCTTAAAACCCTAAGAAACTCAAAAAAAACCCTAAAAACCCAAAAAAACCCAAAAAACTCATTAAAACCATAAAAAAACATTGAAAACCCCTCAAAATCCCTAAAACCTCTAAAAATCTTGAAAACCATAAAAATACTAAAAATCTCTAAAATTCCTTTAAAACATAAAAAACACTAAAAACACTTGAAAACCATTAAACCACTAAAATTAAAAATAACTAAAACCAATAAAAACCATAAAAAACAACTAAAAACTCCAAAAACCCTTAAAACCCCAAAAAAGTTCTAAAAAACATTAAAAAACATAAAACCATGAAAAACTAAAAAACCCTAAAAACCCAAAAGACCCTAAAAACTGAAAAACCCTAAAAAACCATGAAATCCCCTAAATCCCCTCAAAATCACTAAAATTGAAAACCCCCCTAAAAACCATAAAAATCCTATAAAATCCCTACAAATCCATGAGAATGTAAAAAAGTCCCAAAAAACCTTGAAAACCCACAGAAAATCATAAAAACACATAAAAACTCCAAAACCCCTAAAAACTCAAAAAAACCCAAAAAACCTCTAAAAACACTAAAAAATCATAAAAACCCTAAAAATGTTAAAAAATTGTAAAAAACCTAAAAACCTAAACAAACTCAAAAAAACCCTAAATAACCAAAAGATCCAAAAAAACCCCTCAAAATCCTTAAAAATCTTTAAAATCCCTAAAAACCCTAAAAATCGTAAAAATACCTAAAATCCCTTAAAACCTTAAAAACCATAAAAGTCCTAAAAGGCACAATAATTCCTTAAGAACATAAAAAAAACAAAAAAAAACCCTGAAACCCCACTAAAAACCATACAAACCCCTAAAAACCTTAAAAACCCAAAAAATCCATTGAAACTCTAAAAACCCTTAAACCCTCCAAAAATGTTAAAAACTATAAAAACCTTAAAACCCTAAAAAACTAAAAAAAACCTAAAAACCTAGAAGACCCTAAAAACCATAAACAGTCCAAAAATTCTAAAACCCCATAAAAACACTCAAGATCCCTAAAAACCCTAAAACCCATAAAAAATATAAAAAACCTTAAAAATTGCTAAAAATCCCTGAAACATAAAACCCCTAAAAACTCCGAAAACCCCCACAAAAACCTTTAAAAGCACTAAAAACTATAAAAATCCTTTAAACCCCTAAAACGTTAAAAAATCTATAAACCATAAAAACTAAAAACACATAAAACCCAAAAGTCCCTAAAAACCAGAAAACCCTAAAAAACATTGAAAACCCCTAAAAATTTCCTAAAATCCATTAAAATATAAACAAAACACTAAAAACCATAAAAATCCTAAAAATTCCCTAAAAATACCCAAAAATGTAAAAAAGCCTAAAAACCAATAAAAACTATAAAAACATTAAAACCAATAAAAACGTTAAAAAACACTAAAAAACCTTTTAACCTCTAAAAACTAAAAATACCCTTAAAACCCAAAATACCCTAAAAACCTTAAAAACCCCTAAAAACCATCAAAAACCCTAAACACCTAAATCCCCTCAAAACCCTAAAACTTTCAAAACCATAAAAATCCTTAAAAATCCCTAACAATCCCTAAAAACCCTAAAATATCCCTAAAAACCATAAAACCCCTAAAAACCATAAAAAACCTTAAAACCCTATAAAAACCCTAAAACTCACAAAAAACTCTAAAAACTCTTTAAACCCCAAAAAATATTAAAAAAACATTGAAAAACTCTAAAACCCTAAACACCCAAAAAGCCCCTAAAAACCAAAAAGGACCCTAAAACCCCCGAAAAACCCTAAAAAACCTAAAAACAATAAAAACCCCTAAAACCCCTCAAAATCCCCAAAAACCCCAAAAACCTTAAAAACCCTAAAAACCATAAAAATCTAAAAAAATCCCTAAAAATATAGAAAACCCTAAAAAACCCCTTGAAAAATATAAAAACCCCTAAAACCTTAAAAAAACCTTAAAAGGCATAAAACTCTAAAAACCCACTAAAAACTCTAAAAACACTTAAACCCCATAAAAATGTTAAAAAATCTAAAAAACCTTAAAACACTAAAAAACTCAAAAAACCATAAAAACCTAAAGGACCCTAAAAACACTGAAATATTATAAAAACCTTGAAAACCCTAAAAATTCTCAAAATCCATAAAGACCATAAAAACCTTAAAACCCATAAAAACCCTAAAAAGGCAGTAAAAATCCATGAAAACGTAAAAAAATCCAAAAAACACTGAAAAACCAATGAAAACCATAAAACCTCTAAAACAAATAGAAAAGCCTCAAACCCCATAAAAACCCCAAAATCCCACTAAAAACTCTAAAAACACTTAAACCCCCTAAAAATGATAAAAACTCTAAAAAACCTAAAACCCATAAAAACTCAAAAAAACCATAAAAACCCAAAAAGGCCCTAAAAACCCTCAAAAATACAAAACCCCTAAAAATACGTGAAAACCCCAAAACCCCTCAAAATCCTAAAAAATTAAAAATCCCTAAAATCCATATATATCCTTAAAAATCCCTAAAAATCCTTGAAAACATAAAGAACCCTAAAATCTCTAAAAAACCCTAAAACTTTTAAAACCCCTAAAAATGTTTAAAAACATTAAAAGTCTCTTGATAACCTTAAAACCCCCAAAAAACTCAAGATAAAAACCCATAGGGCCTCTGAGCGGCGGCTTTCCGCTCCTCCTCGCGCCGCCTAGGTTTTCCTCTACTTTCTTCCCCCTTCCTCCTCCGGCGAGGTCCGACCTCCGTGCTTCCTATCCCGCTTCGGCTCGGCAACCGCTGGTGTTGGATTTGCGTGTTTTGGTCAGTCCGGTGTTTGCTTGGTCGCGCCCATATTGCTCCAGATCTGATGCGTTGGGTCTTCGGATGGGTGGATCTTTCCTGGCTTGCCCGATGCACGTCCCACCTCCGGATCTTGCTTCTTGGTGCCTGGTTTCGGGTTCCGAAATGCTGCGAAGGTTCCCCTCTCGTTCTTCAGGTTTGTTTCAAACTTCTAGTGTTCCTTGTTTCGGGACCCGGTTTCGTTGCTGCGAAGGTTCCCCTCCCGGCTCAAGGTCACCAGTCGGCCTCTGGCGTGCCTGGTTCGAGACCCGGCTTCGGTTGCTGCTCCCCCTTCCAGCTCCTGATCAGTTGCAGATCTGGTGGTACCGATGTTGGCTTGTCTGCAGGGCTCCTATGTTTTGTTTGCCTTGCGCCAGATCTGGAGAGCGCAGTGTCAACTCCGGCATGCTCCCGAACCCTCAAATGTCTTCCTGGTTCGATGTCGGCTGTAGGTATGGCTTGGTGTGCTCAAGTTCGAGTCCTGTTGCTTGGAGGAGGGAGGCTTTGGTTTCTTCTGATTCTATGTCTCTTGCTGCTACTTATGGTCTTTGGTTGTGGTTCTATGCACTGGTTTTTGACATGCAATGGAGGATTTGATTTGATGTGGTTGATGGCGGGTTGGTTTGATGGAATGGTTGTCTGGGGAGAGCTTGATTGGATGGGATGTTTATGCTGCGTGGCTATGATGTTTTGGTGTTGGTGCTGGATGCTGTTCTGGTGCCGGTTGGCTGGATGGTGTTGTGGTCTATTTTTCTGGTGGTGAATGGTTGTGGTGGTTTGAAATGGTGATGTTGGTGCTGATAGATATTTGCTATGCTGGTTGTTGTTTGGCTGGGATGTGCTGGATGCTGGTTTTTTGAGTTTTGATGATGCGAGGTGCTGGATGCTGGGATGCTGGATGATGTCTAAATGTTGTTTGTTGGTTAGCTGTGAGCTGCTGGATGCTGGTTAACGCTGGATGTTGTGCTGTTGGATGCTGGTACTGGCTGGATGTGACGTGAGGATGCTGCGGTTGTGTCTGTTTTTGTGCCTTTTTCTTTCTTTGTTTTTCTTTCTTTGGCGTAGGTTGTAAGGGTTTTTGGGTGTGGGTCATTCGACCCCTCCCCTCCCTTGTCTGCAGTGTTTGTGTCTTTTTGTTTAATAAATTTTGGGGGGTACCAGGAATAGCCTGGACCCGAGCCTTCTTTGCCCCAAAAAACTCAAAAAAACCCTAAAAACCTAAAAAAAAACTCTAAAAACCTTGTAAACCTCTAAAAACCAAAGAAACCCAAAAAACCCTAAAAGACCGTAAAATCCCTCAAAATCCCTAAAACCCCTAAAAACCCTAAAAATCATAAAATATTAAAAAATCCATCAAATTCCCTGAAAATGTAAAAAACCCTGAAAACTCTAAAAAAACCACAAAAACCATAAAAACACCTAAAACCCATAAAAAACCCTAAAATCCCATAAAACCCCTAAAAAGCCACTAATAACTTTAAAATCCCTTAAAACCCTTAAAAATGTTAATATACCCTAAAAACATTCAAACCCCAAAAAACCCCTAAAAAAATAAAAACAAAAAATTCCTAAAAACCATAAAATTTCTAAAAAAGCCCTAAAAATTCTTGAAAACGTAAAAAACCATTAAAACCTTGAAAACCCCCTAAAAATTATAAAAACCCCTAGAAACCATAAAGAATCGTAAACCCCATAAAACCCCTAAAAATCACTAAAAACTCTAAAACCCCTTAAAATTTCTAAAAATGTCAAAAAACATTAAAAACAGAAAAAACCCTAAAACCCAGAAAAACTAAAAAAAACCACTAAAAACCCAGAAAAACCCTAAAACTGTATAAATCCATGAAAAACCCCAAAACCCTCAAAATCGTTCAAAACCCTAAAACCCCCTAAAAACCCCTAAAAACCTTAGAAAATCATAAAACACCATAATAACCCTAAAACCCCACTAAAACATTAAAAACACTTAAAACCACTAAAAATGTTAAAAACTCTAAAAACCTTAATAAATCTAAAAAACTCAAAAAACCCAAAAAAACCTTAAAACCCCTAAAAACCCTCAAAATATTTAAAACCCCTAAAAACCCCAAGAAACCATAAAAGTCTCAAAAAATCCCTAAAATCCTAAAACCCTAAAACCCCCTGAAAAACATAAAAACTCGAAGAAACCTTAAAAAACCCTAAAAACCCTTTAAAACCCTAAAAACCCACTAAAAACTATAAAACTTATTTAAACACCTAAAAACGATAAAAAAACTCTAGAAACCTTAAAAACACTGAAAACTCAAAAAAACCCTTAAAACTAAAAAAGAACCTAAAACCCCCCAAAAAAACTACTAAAAACTGTTAAAACCCATAAACCCCCTCAAAATCCCTAAAAACCTAAAACCATAAAAACCACATATATCCGAAAAAATCCCTAAATATCCTTGAAGACGTGAAAAATCCTAAAACCTAAAAAACCCCTAAAAACCAAAAAAACACCCAAAACATTAAAAAACCCTAAAAACCCACTAAAAACTCTAAAACCCCTTAAAACCCCTAAAACATTAAAACATTCTAAAAACCTTAAAAACCTAAAAACACTAAATAACCCTAAAAAAGCCTAAAACCACACAAAATCCCTAAAAACTCTAAAAATAATAAAAAACCTAAAAATCCCCAAAAATAATTGAAAACATAAAAAAACCCTAAAAATCCCAAAAAAACCCTAAAACCCATAAAAAACCTACAAACATTAATAGAACATAAAAACCAATAAAAAGCCTAAAACTCAATAAAACTATAAGAACCCTTTAAACCCTTA
Organism: Viscum album; assembly: GCA_963277665.1. Lineage (NCBI taxonomy): Eukaryota > Viridiplantae > Streptophyta > Magnoliopsida > Santalales > Viscaceae > Viscum > Viscum album. The sequence goes on along the minus strand of OY728141.1, from coordinate 1,886,093,754 downwards.
AAAACGTTAAAAACTCTAAAAAACAATAAACCCCTAAAAACTCAAAAAAACCAAAAAACCCTAAAAATATAAAAACCCTCAAAACCCTCAAAACCCCTAAAAACCCCAAAAACCCCAAAAACCCTCAAAATCCCTAAAAACCCTAAAAATACTCAAAATCCCTAAAAATCCCTAAAAATGTAAAAAAGCCTAAAAACCCTGAAAAATCTCTGAAACCCATAAAACCCCCTAAAAACCTTAAAAACCCATAGAACCCCTAAAACCAACTAAAACTCTCAAAACCCTCAAAACCCCTGAAAATGTTAAGAAACCTTGAAAACCTTAAAACCCCAAAAAACACCAAAAAACACTAAAACCCCAAAAGGAACCTAAAAATCCTAAAAACCCCTAAAAACCTAAAGAACCTTAAAAAACCCTCAAACCCCTAAAAATCCAGAAAACCATAAAAATACTAAAAAGCCATAAAAATCCGTAAAAATGTGAAAACCCCTGAAAACCCATGAAAACTATAAAAAATCCAAAAACCTAAAAACCCATAATACCCTCAAAAGCCACTAAAAACTCTAAAAATCCTTTAAACCCCTAAAAATGTTAAAAACTCTAAAACCCCTTCAAAGCCATAAAAACTCAAAAAACCCCTAAAACCCAAAAACTCCCTAAAAAAACCTGAAAAAACTCTAAAAAACCTAAAAAATCCCAAAATCTCTTGAAATCTAAAAAACGCCTAAAAACCAAAAAAAATCATAAAAAGGTATAAAAATCCCTGAAAACATAAAACCCCTAAAACCCATGAAAAACACTTAAAAACCATAAAACCCCTAATGACCTTAAAACCCCTAAACCCCATAAAAACCCTAAACCAACTAAAAACTCTAAAAACCCTTAAAACCCTTAAAAATGTTAAAAACTCTAAAAGACCATAAAACCCCCAAAAAACACAAAAACCCCAAAAACCCAGAAAGATCCTAAAAACCCTAAAAACACTAAAAATAATAAAATACCTATTAAACCCCTAAAACCTTTCAAAATCTCTAAAAATACTAAAAAACTCTAAAATCCATAAAAATCCTAAAAAATACCAAAAATCCTTAAAAATGTAAAAAATTCTAAAATACATGAAAAACCCCTTAAAACTATAAAACCCCTAAAAACCATAAAAAACTTAAAAACTCATAAAACCCTAAAAGACACTAAAAACTCTAAAAACCCTTCAAACTCCGAAAAGAGTTAAAAAAACTCAAAAAGGCTTAAAAACCCTAAATACCAAAAAAAAGACCCTAAAACCCTAAATACCCCTAAATACCCTAAAAAAAATGATGAAAGCAACGAGAACCCATAAAAATGCATAAAAACCCTAAAAATACCGAAAATAATAAAAAGTTAAAAAATACCTAAAAACCCTAAAAACATAATAACACCTAAAAAACCTCAAAAATCCTCGAAAACCATAAAACCCCTAAAACCCATAAAAACCCTAAAAACAATAAAAAAACCTTAAAACCCACTAAAAACTCTAAAACATTTAAAATCCTAAAAACTTTAAAAACTATAAAAAACCCTAAAAATCCTAAAAACTCTAAAAACCATAATACCCCAAAGACCCTAAAACCCTAAATCCACTAAAAATAGTAAAAATCCATAAAACCCTCAACATTTATAAATATAAAAAATGTCTAAAAACTATAAAAATCCTAAAAACACCTAAAATTTTAAAAAAATCATAAAACCCTAAAAAACCCCTAAAAACCATAAAAACCACAAAAAACCATAAAATTTCTAAAATGTATTAAAAACCTTAAATAAACTTTAGGAAAATGTCGCCACTCTCTCCTGGGCTCTCCCTCCTGACGCGGAAATATTCAGGGTCTTCTCCTGGATTTCTTCCCGGTGACTTCGTTGATCTCTTACTGCTTCCCTCGGACGCGGATGGAGCTCTGTCCCGGCGGTCTTCTCCTCTGAAGCATTTGTGGGAGTCAAGGATCACGCTCAATTGTGACGGGATCTGGAGGCTCAGTTCAGGCATGGGTGGTAATGGTACGTTCTGGATCTGGCGGCTTTTCAACTCGACTTCGGAAGATCTGCCTCCGTGGGCGTACCTCCTTTGTTGCGACATGGGGGCATGGCGGTTTCCTAGGTCGATGGCAAAGTCAACGCTGGATCCAGATCTGAAGTGGCTTTCTTGGCTTCGTGAAGGTCTCAGACAGGTGCGACAGACACCCTGACGTCTCGGTGGCATGATGGGATGGTCCTCTCGGATTTCAGTGATGACATCTGCTCACGATTGGTTTCCACTGGAGATGTAGGTTAGTGGTTCCCGTCTTCCGGCTTCGGCCTTGTTTCATGCTGTGATTGCAGGGTTGTGCTGCGATATGGTTTTCCAGCTGGGCCGGGAGTTCCTTTCGGATTCTCTGTGGTCTGGGGCGAGGCATTGGTGTTGTTTGTTGTGTGCTGAATGGCCAGGAGGTGATGGATGCTGGTTTTGGAGGTGTTGGGGACCGTTTACTGCTTCGCTGAGAAATGTTGTAAGATGTGCTGGTTTACGGATGTTTTTGGGTTGGATTATGGCTGTTGTTTGGCTAAGATGTGATGAAGGTGGTGCTTATGATTCTGGTGGTGGTGACTCTATGTTGCTAGTGACAAACTTGCTTGGAGAGATGGTGATGGCTGCTGGAATTTGTGATGTTGAATGCGGGTTATGCTTAGCTAGGAGGCGCTGAAGTTATGGTACCTGGTATCATTGTTTAGTTGGTTCTTGCTGCTGCTAGATGTTATTCGTTGCTTGGTTGGGACTATTGCTGTTTGTTTGATGGGAGGTGATGATGGCCACATTTGGTTGCGGTGTTTATGCCTTGGCTTGATGTTGGTGGTTGTGATTAGCTGCGATGTCGGATTTGGTGTGGTTGGTTGCTGGGGCTAGTTGGTTTGGATGTGTTGCTGCTGCTGTGTCACTGTGATGATTGGATGTGGTGCTGCTGGATGTTGGTACTGGACCTGGGTGTGCTTGTTGGGTTTTTCTTTTGTGATTTTTCTTTTTTTGGTGTCGGTTGTAAGGGGTTTTCGGGTGTGGGTCGTTTGACCCCTCCCCTCCCTTGTCTGCAGAGTCTCTTTTTTTTCTTTCTAATAAATTTGGGGGGCCGGGAATAACCCGACCCTCACATATTCCTTGCCCCAAATACCCTTAAAAACAAAAAAAACTAAAAAAATATAAAAACCCAAAATACCCTAAAAACCATGAAAAACCATAAAAACCCCTTAAAACCCTAACAACCCTCAAAATCCAAAAAACCCAAAAAAACCATAAAAATCATTGGAAATATAAAAAACCCAAAAATCCCTAAAAACCAATAAACACCATTAAAACCCCTAAAACCCACTAAAAATCAAAATACCCTTAAAAAGTTAAAAAATGTCGAAAAATATAAAAAACCCTAAAAAGCCAAAAAGACCCTAAAACCCCTAAAAACCTAAGAAACCTCGAAAACCCTTAAAAACCCTCAAAATCCCTAAAAACACTAAAAATCACTAAAAATCATAAAATTACTATAAAATCATGAAAAATCCCTATAAACCTAAAAACCCTAAAAACCATAGAAACCACTAAAATAATAAAACTCCCTAAAACCCCCCAAATTCCCTAAAACCCCTAAAAACCCTAAAACCATAAAAATTCAAAAAAAAAACCATGAAAGTCCTTCAAAACATAAAAAACCCTAAAAACCCGGAAAAATTCTTGAAAACCATAAAACCCCTAAAAACCCTAAAACACAACTAAAGCACTAAAACTCCTAAAACCCCTAAAAATGTTAAAAACTCTAAAAACCCATACAACCCTAAAAAAACTCAACAAAACCCCAAAAAATGCAAGAAGACTCTAAAACCCTAAAAAACCCTAAAATCCCCTAAAATCCCACAAAATCCCTAAAAACACTAAAAACCATAAATATTCTAAAACCCCCCTAAAAATTCGTGAAAATGAAAAACACCCTAAAAGCCCCGAAAAAACCCTTGAAAACCATAAAACCTGCAAAAAGATAAAAAACCCAAACCCCATAAATATCCTAAAAAGACACTAATAACTCTAAAATCACTTAAATTGTAAAAATGTTAAAAAACTCTAAAAACCCTTAAAAGTCATTAAAAATTATAAAATACCTTTAAACCCCCAAAGACCTGAAAATCCCTAAAAACCACTAAAAACCTAAAAAACCTATAAAACCCATAAAAATCTAAAAAATACCAACAAATCCCTAAAAACATAAAAAATCCTACAACCCTAAAAAATGCTTGAAACCTGTAAAAACCCCTAAAAACCATAAACCCCTAAAACCCATAAAACCATAAACCACAAAAAAACTCTAAACCCCTTAAAACCCTAAAAACGTTAAAAAAACTCTAAAAACCCATAAAACCCTATAAAACTCAAAAAACCCATAAAAACCCAAAAATACCCTAAAAACCGTGAAAGCCCCCTAAAAAACCATGAAACCCATAAAAACCCTCAAAATCCCCAAAAAACCCTCAAAATCCCCAAAAAACCCAAAAAACCATAAAAACCATAAAAACCCTAAAAAAACCTTAGAAATCCCTATAAACATAAAAACTGTAAAAATCTCTAAAACCCTTGAAAACTATAAAACCCCTAACAAACTTAAAAATCCTTTAAAACTATAAAAACCCTAAAAACCGACTAAAATACCTAAAAACCCAAAAAAACCCTAAAAACATTAAAAACTCTAGAAAACCATAAAAAACCTATAAAACTAAAAAACCCCAAAAAACCCAAAAGACCCTAAAAACACAAAAACCCATAAACCCCTAAAACCCTCAGAATCCATAAAAACCCTAAAAACCATAAAAATCATAAAAAACACAAAAAATCCTTAAAAACATAAAAAACCTTAAAATCCCGAAAAAGACCTTGAAAACCATAAAACCCATAAAAACCCTAAAACCCCACGAAAAACACTAAAACCCCTTAAAACCCCTAAAAACATAAAAAAACTGTATAAAATATTGAAACCCCTAAAAAACTAAAAATACACTAAAACCCTAAAAAACCCTAAAAAACCCAAAAAACCCCTAAAAATCCGTAAAAACCATAAAAAATTAAAAAATTCTAATTTTTTTTGAAAAATCCATGAAAACGTAAAAAACCCTAAAAACACTAAATAATCCTTGAAAACCATAAAACCCCTAAAACTATAAAAAATACAAAAAATCCATAAAAACCTTAAAACCACTAAAATATCTAAAAACCCTTAAAACCAATAAAAACACTAAAAAGCTTTAAAATGCCTAAAAACATTAAAAAAGTTATAAACTCTAAAAAACCTTAAAAACCCAAAAAACTCAAAAACCCTAAAAATCCAAGAAGTCGCTAAAAACCCTGAAAACCATAAAAACCCTAAAAAACCCTAAAACCCCTCAAAATCCTTAAAAACCTAAAAAACCCTAAAAATCCTTAAAAATCCCTAAAAATCTATAAAAAACATAAAAAACCTTAAAAATGATGAACACAAAACCATAAAATCCATAAAAACCATAAAACACGAAAAATCCATAAAAACCTAAAAAACCTACTAAAAATATAAAAACCCTTAAAACCCCTAAAAACATTAAAAAAACATTAAAAACTCTAAAAAACATTAAAACCCCTAAAAACCATAAAACCCATATAAATCCTAAAAAATCCCTAAAAATCCATGAACACAAAAAAAATACAAAATCCCGAGAAAATACTGTAAAAACCATAAAACCCTAACAACCCATAAAACCCTATAAACCCACTAAAAACTCTAAAAAACCTTGAAACCCCTGCAAATGTTGAAAAATTTTATGCAACTATAAAAACCTTAAAAACCCTAAAATACTCAAAAAAACCAAAAGACCCTAAAAACCCATAAAAAACCTCAAAATCCCAAAAAACCATAAAAATCCTAAACAATCCTTAAAAATATCTACAAATGTAAAAAATGATAAAAAACCTAAACAACCCTTGAAAACCATAAAAATCCTTAAAAACCCAAAAAAAAACTCCAAAAAAACCCAATAACCACTATAAACTCTAAAAGTCCTTAAAACCCCAAAAAACGTCAAAAAAACTCTAAAAAAACCTTAAAAACCCTAAGAACTTAAAAAAACAGCTAAATCCCCTAAAAACCCTAAAAACAAGAAATCCCCTAAAAACCCTCAAAATCCCTAAAAACCCCTAAAACCATAAAAACCATAAAAATCCTAAAAAAGCCCTAAAATCCTTGAAAATGCAAAAAACCCTAAAAACCCTAGAAAACCCCTAAAACCCATAAAATTCCCTAAAAACCTTTATAACCCATAAATCCCCATAAAAACCCAAAATCCCCAATAAAAAATCTAAAAGCCCTGAAAATCCCTATAGGTTAAAAAATAATAAAAACCCTTAAAAAACCTAAAAAACTAAACAAAAAACATAAAAACCCAAAAGACCCTAAAACCTTAAAAACCCTAAAAATCCCCAAAAAACAATAAAAACACTCAAAATCCCTAAGAGGTGGTGAAATGAATATGATTGGTGGGGAGGTGATGGAGGCTGGAGATAGTGAAGCTGGTAACTGGTTGCTGCTTGGATGGGAGGTGCTGAAGGTGTTGGATGCTGGAACATGTGAGATTGGATATTGGTCGCTGCTTGGCTGTGAGATTTGGATGATGGCTTCTGCTTGGATAAGAAGTGATAAAGGGGTGATGGAGCTGCTGAATGCTGGAATTGGCTGAGATGGTGTTGAAGCTGTTGTGAGTTTGGCGTTGTGTCTTTTCTTTTTTTGAATTTTCATTTTTTTGCGGTCTTTGGGTGTGGGTTGATTGACCCCGCCCCTCCCTTGTCTACAGTGTCTTCATGTCTTTTTTCTAATAAATTTTGGGGGTGTCAGGAATAGCCTGGCCCCGAGCCTTCCTTGCCCTAAAATCCTAAAAAACCTGAAAAACCATAAAAATCCTAAAAATTCATAAAAAACACCCAAAACATAAAATACCCTAAAACCCCTAAAAACCCTTTCAAAACCTTAAAACCCCTAAAAACCATAAAAACTCTAAAAACCATAAATGTCGAAAAAACCCACTAAAAGCTCTTAAAAAACCCAAAAAACCCTTAAAATGTTAAAAACTCTAAAAAACATTTAAACCCCGAAAAAACTCAAAAAAACCCAAAGAGCCCTTTAAAATCCTAAAAAAACACTAAAATCCCCTAAAAATCCTCGAAATTACTAAAACCCATAAAACCCTAAAAACTATAAAAATATTAAAAATCCCTAAAAATCCCTGAAAACATAAAAAAAACTCTAAAAACCCCTAAAAACCATAAAAATCATTAAAAACCTTAATAAACCCAATAAACCCATAAAAACCCTAAAACCCCCCTAAAAACTCTAAAAGATCCTAAAACCCATAAAAACTTTATAAAAAGTTAAAAAAACTCTAAAAAACCTTAAAAACCAGATAAAATTAAAAAAACCCCTAAAACCCCAAAAGACCCTAAATACCTTGAAAACCCCTAAAAACCCACAAAAACCATAAAACCCCTCAAAATTACTAAAACCCTTAAAAACCATAAAAACCATAAAAATCCTAAGAAAGCCATAAAAATCCCTAAAAATGTAAAAAACACTAAAAACCATAAAAGTAACTGAAATTCATAAAACCCCCTAAAAATCTTAAAAAACCATGAAAACCCACACCTAAAACATTAAAAACTCTAAAACCTTAAAAAAAACTAAAAAATGGCTAAAACCTAAAAGGGAAAAAACCAAAAAATACCATAAAAATCCTAAAAACTAAAAAAAACTAAAAAACCTGAAAAACTCTAAAACACCGAAAATCCCTAAAAACCTTAAAAACCATAAAAACCATAAAACCCAAAAAACCAAAAAAATACTATGAAAACCCCTATAAACTCATAAAACACCAAAACCCTCAAAATCCCTAAAAACCCTAAAACCATAAGAGTACTAAAACACCCCTAAAAATCTCTGAAAATGAAAAAAAAAACTTAAAAACCCTGAAAAGCCACTTAAAACTAGAAAGACCCCTAAAAACCTTAAAAAACCCTAAAAACCCATAAAACCCTAAAACCACTAAAAACTCTAAAAATCCTTAAAACCTATAAAGACTTTAAAAACTCAAAAAAAATCTTATAAACCCTAAAAAACTTTACAAAATCCTAAAACCCAAAAAAACCCCTAAAACCCTTAGAAACCCTATAAAAATCCCAAAACCCCTCAAAATCCCTAAAACCCCTAAAAACCCTTTAAACCAATAAAAATCCTAATAAATCCCTAAACACCCTGAAAACATAAAAAACTGTAAAAACCCTGAAAAAACTCTAAAAGAAATAAAAACCCCTAAAACCATTAAAATCCTTATAAATCCCTAAAAAACCCCAAACCCCACTAAAAACTCTAAAACCCCTTTAAACCCCAAAAAATTTTAAAAACACTAAAAACACATATAAAACTTAAAAAAAACATAAAACCTCAAAAGACCGTAAAACCCCTAAAAACCATATAACCATATAACCCTGAAAACCCCCGAAAACCCCTCAAAATCCATAAAAACTCTAAGAAACCTAAAAACCATAAAAATCCTAAAAACCCTAAAAATTCATGAAAACATAAAAACCCCTAAAAGCCCCTAAAAAGCCCCTAAAACCCACTAAACATTCTAAAAATGTTAAAAACTCTAAAAAACTTAAAATCACTAAAAACTAAAAAACCACGTAAAAACCCAAATGACCCTAAAACCCTAAAAATACTAAAAACGCTAAAAAATATTGAACACCCCTCAAAATCTATAAAAATCCATAAAAACCATTGAAATCTATAAAAATCACTAAAAACCATCAAAACGTAAAAAACCTTCTAAACACTAAAAATCCCTAAAACCATAAAAACCCCTAAAAACATGAAAACCCTAAAAATCCAAAATCCCCTAAAAACCACTAAGAACTCAAAAAACCCCTAGAACTCCTAAAAACTTTAAAAAATATTAAAAACCTTAAAACCGCTAAATAACTGAAAAAACCCCTAAAACCCCAAAAAGAAGCTAAAACCCTGAAAAAACCTAAAAACCCTAAAAAACCCTGAATACCCCTAAAACCCCCCAAAACCCACAAATTCCCCAAAAACCATAAAAAACATAAAAATCTTAAAACCCCCTAAAAATCCTTGAAAACATAAAAACCCCTAAAAACCCTAAAAACCCCTAAAACATTAAAAAACCCAATTTTTTTTAAAAACCATAAAACCCCATAAAACCCTACAAACCACTAAAAACACTAAAAACCCTTAAAACCCTTAAAACCCCTAAAAACATTAAAAAACTCAAAAAAAACATTAAAACCCCAAAAAACTCAAAAAATCCTAAAAACCAAAAAAAACCCAAAAAACCATAAAAAACATTGAAAAACCCTGAAAGCCATCAAAATACCTAAAAACACTAAAACACTAAAACCATAAAAATCCTAACAAATCCAAAAAAATCTCGAAAAATGTAAAAAAACCTAAAACCCTGAAAAATCCCTAAAATCTATAGAAATCCCTAAAAACTTAAATCCCATAAAACCATAGAACTCTGAAAAATATTTAAATCCCTAAAAACTCAAAATAACCCTAAAAATGTAAAAAAGACACTAGATACCCTGAAAACACCAAAAACGCTAAAAACCCTTAAAAATCCTGAAATGCCTCAAAATACCTTAAAACCATAAAACCCCTAAAAACCAAAAAAATCCTAAAAGACCTTAAAAATGTAAAAAACCCTAAAACCGTGGAAACCCTCTGAAAACAATAAAAACCTCTAAAATCCTTAAAAAATCCATAAAACCACTAAAAACCCACTAAAAATCTAAAAACCCTTTAAACTCCTAAAAACCATAGAAAAATTTAAAAAACTCTAAAAAACCTTTAAACCCCTTAAGAACTCAAAAAACCCTAAATACCCAAAAGACCCTAAAACTCTTGAAAAACCCTAAAAACCAGAAAAACCTTAAAACCCTCAAAATCCCTAAAAACCATAAAAACCATAAAAATCCTAAAAAATTGCTAAAATTCCATGAAAACGAAAAAACCCAAAAAACCTTAGAAACCCCCTAAAATCTATAAAATGACATAAAAACCATAAAAAACCTGAAACCCAGAAAATCCCTAAAACTCACTAAAAACTATAAAATTCCTCAAAACCCATAAAAATGTTTAAAACCCTAAAAACCTTTAAAACCCTAAAAAACTAAAAAAATGAAAAACCAAAAAGACCATAAAAACCCAAAAAAACCATCGAAATCCCTAAGAACCCTAAAAACCATAAAAATCCTAAAAACTCCTTAAAAATCTCTGAAAACTTAAAGAACACTAAAAAAACTAAAAATCCCATGAAAGCCATAAAAACCCCTAAAACCATTAAAGCACCTAAAAACCAATAAAAAAGTCTAAAAATACCTAAAAAGTTAAAAGACACTAAAAAGTTAAAAAACTCAAAAATACTAAAAAAACCTAAAATCCCAAAAACATCTTAAAAATTCTGAAAAACACTAAAAACCATGAAAACCCCTAAAACCCATCAAAATCACTAATGACCCTAGAAACCCCAAAGACATAAAAATCCTAAAGAAGCACAAAAAATCCCAAAAAAATGTAAAAACCTTGAAAAAATATTTAAAACCATAAATCCCTAAAAACCTTAAAAACACTAAAACCCCATGAAACCCTAAAAATCTGATAAAAAATCTATGAAAAATTTAAACCCCCAAAACGATAAAGATGTTGAAAACTATAAAAACCTTAAAACCCTAAAAAACTCAACCCCCTAAATACCCAAAAGGACCTTACTAAACATGAAAACCCCTAAATCACCTAAAAACCATGAAAACCCCTCAAAATCCATAAAAATATAAAAACTATAAAAACCATAAAATCCTAAAAATTCTCCAAGAATTCATGAAAACATAAAAACCATTAAAATTTCTAAAAAAACCCTTGAAACCAATAAAAACCCCAAAAGAGGGTAAAAAACCTTAAAACCCATTAAAACCCTAAATACCTCCTGATAACTTTAAAAACCCTCAAAACCCAAAAAAAACATTAAAAACTCTAAAAAATTGAAAAAAAACACAAAAAACCCTAAACTCCCTAAAAGACCCTAAAAACCATAAAAACCAAAAAAAATGTTGAAAACCCCTAAAACCCCTAAAAACCCTAAATATCCATAAATCCCCAAAAAGGCCCTAAAACATATAAAAAACCCTAAAACCCCTAAAAACCTAGAAAAAAATTGAAAACTCTCAAAATCCCTAAAACCCCTAAATACCCCTAAAGCATAAAAATACTAAAAAATATCTAAAAATCACTGAAAACATAAAAAACCCTAAATACCCTGAAAATCCCCTAAACACCATAAATCCCACTAAAAACCATAAAAACTCTAAAACCAATAAAAACACACTAAAAACCCTTAAAACCCCTATAAAGTTAAAAAAACACTAAAAACCTTAAAACCCCTAAAAAACTCCAAAAACCCCAGGAACCCCAAAAAGACTCTAAAAAGATGAAAACCCCTAAAACCCCTCAAAATCACATAAATCCTAAAAACAATAAAAATCCCCAAAATCATTCTAAATGTAAAAAACTCAAAAAACACTAAAAACCTCTTAAATCCATAAAAATACCTAGAAACCTTAAAAAACCCTAAAAACTCATAAAATCCCTAAAACAACTATAATCTCTAAAACCACTTAAAATCCCTAAAAATGTAAAAATATATTAAAAACTCAAAAAACCTTAAAACCCCCTAAAAAATCACAATAAAACCCTAAAATCCCCAAAAGTCCCAAAAAACCCTGAAAACCTTTAAAAACCCTAAACAACCCAAAAAACCTTCAAAATCCCTAAAAACCTTAAAAACCATAAAAATCCTAAAAAGCCCAAAAAAATCAGAAAAACATGAAAAGCACTAAAAACCTTTAAAACACCTGAAAACCATAAACACCTAACAAAACCATAAAAACACCTATAAAAACCATAAACCACTAAAAAAATCTAAAAACCCCTAAAACTCTAAAAACCTCTAAAAAAATAAAAAAAATAAAAAACCTTAAAACCCTAAAGAACTCAAACCCCCCCCCCCCCTAAAAACTAAAAAAGACGCTAAAATCCTGAAAAACCCAAAAAAACATAGAAAAATCCTGAAAACTCTAAAACCATAAAAAATATTAAAACAATAAAAATCTTAAAAATATATAATCTCCCAAAAAACTTAAAAGACCCTAAAACCCTAAAAATCCCCTGAAAACCATAAAAACCATTAAAAACCTTAAAAACCCTAAAAACCCATATAAACCTAATAACCCACTAAAATTTCTAAAAATACTCATAACCCCTAAAAACCTTAAAACACAGTAAAAACTCTAAAAAACCTTAACCACTCTAAAAAACTAAAAAACCCGTAAAAACCCCAAAAGACCCTAAAACCCAAAAAATCTTGTAACCCTAAAAACACTAAAAACCCTAAAAACCATAAAACCCATAAAAATCCTAAAAAACCATAAAAATACCTAAAAATTTAAATAACCCTAAAAACCCTCTGAAAACCATAAAAACCCCTAGAAACCTTAAAAACCCTAAAACCCATAAAAACCCAAAAAACCACTAAAATCCCAAAAAACCCTTAAAACCCAAAAACCAATAAAAAATCTAAAAAAAATTAAAACCCTAAAAAAATCTAAACAACTCTAAAAATCCAAAAGACCATAAACACCCATAAAAACCATAAAAACACTAAAAAACTTGAAAAAAACCCCTAAAAACCCACAAAGACCTTAAAAACCCTGAAAACCTCTAAAACCCTAAAAAACCCTGAAAATCCTTAAAAACCCTCAAAATCCCTAAAAACCCTAAAAAATCTAGAATGCATAAAAATACCAAAAAAATCCCTGAAAACGTAAAAACCCCAAAAAACACTGAAAAACACCTAAAAACCCTAAAAACCTACAAATCCTTAAAAACATACTAAAAACTCTAAAAGCAATTTAAACTTCAAAAATTGTTGAAAAAAATATTGAACACCTTAAAAACCCTACAAAAATAAAAAAAACTAAAGTCCCAAAAAACCTATGAAAACCCCTCAAAATCCCTAAAAATTATAAAACCCCAAAAATAATAAAAATCATAAAATAACCCTAAAATCCATGAAAACATAAAAAACCTAAAAATCCCAGGAAAAACCCCCGAGACCATAAAAACCACTAAAAACACAAAAAACATGATAACCCTAAAAACACTAAAAACTCTAAAAATCCTTAAAACCCCTAAAAACCTTAAAAATTATAAAAACCCTTAAAATGTTAAAAAAAACTCAAGAAAACCCTAAAACTCTAAAAAAATATGAAAAACACGAAAACCCCTAAAAACCATAAAAAATATAAAAACACTCAAAATCCCTCTAAACCCTAAAATCCCTGAAAGACATAAAAATTCTAAAAATCCCCTAAAAACCCCAAAAAACATAAAAAATGCTAAAAACCCAAAAACCCCTGAAAATAAGAAAAACCACTAAAAACATTAATAAACAATAAAAACCAATAAAAACACTAAAACCCCAAAACCCCTTTAAAACCCAAAAAATGATAAAAAAAACTTAAAAACCTTTAATACCCTGAAAATATTTTAAAAACCCTAAAAATTATAAAGACCCTAAAACCCTAAAAACCCTGAAAACCCTAAAAACCCTATAAAAATTTTAAACCCTCAAAATCCATAAAAAACCCTAAAAATCTTAAAAAATAAAAAAAATACAAAAAAAGCAAAAAAATCCATGAAAACATAAAAAAACTAAAAACTCTAAAACCCCACTGAAATCCATAAAACCCCTAAAACCCTTAAAAACCTTAAAATAAAATAAAAATAATAAAAACCCACTAAAATTTAAAAAACCAACAAAACCCCAAAAAATGTTAAAAAACTTAAAACACCTTTAAAACCCAAAAACTCAAAAAGTTCCCTAAAACCCCAAAAGACCCTAAAAACCCTTAAAAACACCAAAACACCTAAAAGCACCTAAAAACCTATAATACCCTCAATAGCCCTAAAAACCCTAAAACCCAAAAAACCATTAAAATCTAAAAAAATCCACAAAATCCCAAAAAATACTAAAAATGTAAAAAAACCCTAAAAACCCAAGAAAAACTCTAAAACCCATAAAACCCCCTAAAAACCTTAAAAAACCCTAAAACCACATAGAAACGTTAAAACCCACTAAAAAAATAAAAACCCTTAAACACTTAAAAATGTCGAAAATATTAAAAACCTTAAAAACCTAAAAAAACTCAAAAAAGCCCAAAAAACCCATAGAGACATTAATAACCCTAAAACCCCTATAAAATCCTAAAACCCCCTGAAAACTCTCAAAATCCCTAAAAACACTAAAAACCATAAAAATCCTAAAAAGCCCTAAAAACCCTGAAAATGTATAAAACCCTAAATACCCAAAAAGAATCCCTAAAAACCATAAATCACATTAAAACCATTAAAAACCCTAAAAATGTATAAAATCCCTAAAAACTAATAAAAACTCTAAAAACCCTTAAAACCTCCAAAAATGTTTTGAAAACAATAAAATCCCTAAAAACTCAAAAATCCCCAAAACCCCAATAAACCATAAAAACCCAGAAAAACCATAAAACCCTAAAACCATGAAATACCTAACACCCCTGAAAATAAATAAAATCTGTAAAAATCATAAAAAGCATAAAATCCCTAAAAGTCCTTGAAAACATAAAAAATCCTAAAAACCTAGACCCCCCCTGAAAACCATATAACCCTAAAAAACCTTAAAAAACCTTAAAACCCTAAAAACCCCATAAAACCCTAAAAACTACTAAAAACTCTAAAAACCCTTAAAACTCATCAAAATGGTAGAAAACTCAAAAAAACCTTAAAACCTCAAAAAAACCTGAAAACCCCAAAAAACCATAAAAACCTTAAAACCCTAAAAACCCTAAAAAACCCAAAAAACCCTTAATATCCTTAAAAACCCTAAAATACATAAAAAACTAAAAACCCCTAAAAATCCCAAAAAACATAAAATCCACTGAAAACCATAAAATCCCCCTAAAACCATAAAAAATCCACAAAACCCACAAAACCACTAAAAGTAAAAAATACCCATTTAAACCTATAAAAATGTTAAAAACATTAAAAATCCTTAAAACCCTAAATAACTCAAAAACCCATAAAAACCCAACATTTCAAAAAAAAACCTACAAACACAAAAGTCCTTAAAAACCATAAAATCCCTAAAAACCCTTAAAAATGTAAGAACTCTCAGAATCCTTAAAAATCCTAAAAAAACATAAAAAACAAAAAAATCCTAAGAAGCCCTAACAATCCCTTAAAATGAAAAAGATTTACATACATTGAAACCCCTTGAAAACTATAAAAATCCCTAAAAATTGTAAAAACCCTAAGAAACCATAAAAACCCTAAAAACTCATAAAAACCCATAAAAACCCTAAACATCCTAAAATAACTAAAATCCTAAAAAAATATAAAAACCATCAAAATCCCTAAAACCCTAAAAACCAGAAAAAAAACCAAAAAGATTCCTTAAAAACATAAAAACCTTAAAAATCCTGAAAACCGCCTGAAAACCATAAAACCACCTTAAAACATTAAAAAACCCATAAAAAACTAAAAACCCATTAAAAACTCTAAAAATTCTTAAAACCCCTAAAAATGTTGAAAAACACTATAAACATTAAAAATACTAAAAACTAAAAAAATCTAAAAAACCACAAAACCCTATAAAAACCATGAAAAAAACCCTAAAATCCCAAGAAAACCCTAAAAAAACTGAAAATCCAAAAACACCCTAAAAAATCTCTAAAAACCATAAAAATACTAAAAAACCCTAAAAGCCTTAAAAGGTAAAACCCCCCTAAAAACTCTAAAAACCCTAAAAACCTCCTGAAAGCCATAAACCCCCCTAAAACCCTTAAACACCCATAAAAACCCTAAAAACTCACTAAAAACTCACTAAAACTCACTAAAAACTCAAGAAATCCTTAAAACCCAGAAAAATGTTAAAAATACAAAAAACCCAAAAGGCCTAAAAACCCCTAAAAACCCATGAAAACCCATAAAAACATCAGAACCCCTATAAAACCTTGAAAACCCTAAAACCCATAAAAATACTAATAAATCCCTATAATTCCCCAAAAATATAAAAAACCCTAAAACATATAAAAACCCATAAAACCTTAAAAAACACTAAAACTCTATTAAACCATAAAACCACTAAAAATAATAAAAACCCTTAAAACACTGAAAAATGTTAAAAAAAACTCAAAAAACCTTTAAACCCTTAAAAGCTCCAAAAAACCCCTAAAAATCCAAAAGACTAAAACCCTATAAAATCCCTCAAAATCTCTAAAATCCATTGAAACTCCTAAAAACAATAAAATTCCTAAAAAATCCAAAAAAATAACTAAAAACCTAAAAAATCCAAAAACCCTTAAAACCCCCTCAAACCATAAAAAACCATAAAAACCTTAAAAAACCATAAAACCCATAAAACCCTAAAAACCCATTAAAAACCCTAAAATCCCTTAAAACCCCTAAAAACGATAAAAACTCAAAAAAATCTTAAAAACCCTAAAAAACTAAAAAAAATCCCCTAAAACACCTAAAAGACCCTAAAACCCAATAATCCCCTCGAAATCCCAAAAAAAACCCTCAAAATCCTAAAAACCATAAAAACAAAAAAAAATCCTAAAAAGACCCAAAAAACTCTAAAAACCTAAAAAACCATAAAAACTCTAAAAAACCCTTGAAACCTATATAACCCATAAAAACCATAAAAACCCTAAAAACCCATAAAATCACTAAAAACAATAAAAACTCAAAAAACACTAAACCCCCCTAAAACGTTAAAAAACTCTTACAAACTTAAAAACCCTAAAAAACTCAAAAAAACATAGAAACCTAAAAAACCATAAAACCCCAAAAACCCCTAAAAACTCTAAAAACCCCTAAAAACCTTCAAAATCCCCCAAACCCCTAAAACTAATAAAAATCCAAAAAAATCCCTAAAAATACCTGAAGACCTAAAAAACCCTAAAACCCTAAAAACCCCTTGAAACCCCTAAAACCCCTAAAAACCATTAAAATCCTAAAACCCCCTAAAAACACTAAAAACGGTAAAAAAACCATAAAACCCTTAAAAACATTAAAAACATTAAAAAACACTAAAAAACCATAAACCCTAAAAAAACTCAAAAAAAACACTAAAAACACCCAAAGTCCATAAAACTCATGAAAACCCCTAGAAACCCTAAAAATAACTAAAACACCCTAAAAATCCCTTAAAACCCTCAAAATCCATTAAAACCCTAAAAAACCATAAAACCCCCAAAAAACCTTAAAAACCCTAAAACCTATAAAAACCCTAAAACCCCCTAAAAACCCTTTAAATCCCTAAAAATGTTAAAAAAATCTAAAAAAACTTTTAAAACCCTAAAAACTCAAAAAACCTTAAAAAACCAAAAAAGACCCTAAAAACCCTGAAAACCTGAAAAAAACCTAAAAACTATGCAAACCCCTAAGAACCCTAAAAATCCATAGAAACCCTAAAAACCATAAAAACCAAAAAAATACTAAAATATCCCTAAAAACCCCTAAAAATGTTAAAAAACCTAAAACCCTTGAAAAACAACTTAAAACCATAAAACCCCTAAATATCATAAAATCCCATAAAAACCACTAAAAACTCTAAAAAAATAAAAATCCCAAAAAACACAAAAAACCCTAAAACCCCCTAAAAACCCTAAAAAACCTAAAAATCCTAAAACCTCCCAAAAAACCCTCAAAATCCTTAAAACCCAAAAAAACACTAAAAACTATAAAAATCCTAATAAAGATATAAAAATCCCTAAAAAATAATAAAACCCAAAAAACACTGAAATATATCTGAAAACCATAAATACCATTGAAAATCATAAAAACCCTCAAAACCTTTAAAAACTCTAAAAACTCATAAAACCCTAAAAGCCAACTAAAACACCTCAAAATCCCTAGAAAACCTAAAAACATAAAATCCATAAAAATCCCTAAAAATGTGAAAAACCCTAAAAACACTAAAAACCACAAAACCCATAAAATCCCTAAAAATATATGAAAACATAAGAAACCTTAAAAACCCTAAAACCCCCTAAAAACAATAAAAATCCCTAATAACCTTAAAAACCTTACAAACCCATAAAAACACTGAAAATAATAAAAAAATCTACAACCCCTAAAAACATTAAAAAACACTAAAAACCTTTAAACCCTAAAAAACTCAAAAAAACCTAAAAACCAAAATACGCAAAAAAACGCGAAAATTCCTAAAACACTAAAAATCTTGAAAAAACCTAAAATCCCCAAAATCACTAAAAACCCTAAAAATAATAAAAAATCTAAAAAATCCTTAAAAATACCTGAAAATGTAAAAAACCCTAAAAAACTTGAAAAAACCTTGAAATCCATAAAACCCATAAAAACCATAGAAACACATAAAACCCTAAAAAACCTCTAAAAACTCTAAAAATATTTAAAACCCCTAAAAATGTTAAACTACTCTAAAAAACCTTTAAAACACTAAAAACTCAAAAAAACACCAAAAATCCAAAAAAGACCATAAAACCATAAGACCCCCTAAAAACCCTAAATAACCTTAAAATCCCTAAAAACCCTGAAAATACCTAAAAACCCAAAAATGCATAAAAAACCTAAAAATCCATATAAAGGTAAAAATCCGTACAACACATGAAAAAATCGTAAAAACCAAAATAACAAATAAACCACTAAAAACCATAAAAATCCTATAAACCCTTAAAACCACTAGGAACACTAAAACACCTTAATCCCCTAAAAACATTAGAAAATCTCAAAAACCTTTAAACCCAAAAACTTAAAAAACATTAACACACTCAAAAGAACTAAAAACCCTCACAAACCCATAAAATCCTAAAAAAGCCTGAAAACCCCTAAAACCCCTCAAAATCTATAACAACCCTAGAAACTATAAAAATCCTTAAAAACCCCTAAAAATCCCAAAAAAATGTAAATAACCGAAAAAACCAAAACCCCCCTAAAACCCATAAAAAACGCTAGAAACCTTAAAAACCATAAAACCTCTTAAAAACCACTGAAAATATAAAGGCCCTTAAACTCTCTAAAAATGTTAAAAAAATCTAAAAAAACATAAGAACCCTCAATTCAAAAAAAACAAAAGACCCTAAAGACCCTAAAACACCAAGAAAGACCCTAAAACCCTAAAAACACTAAAAACCCAAAAAAATCACTAAATACCATAAAAATGCTAAAAACTGTAAAAATAATAAAAAATACCTAAAAATCCTTAATTGTATAAAAAAATTAAAAACCCAGAAACCCCCAGAAAAACCCATGAAAACCATAAAACCCACGAAAAACTCTAAAAACCCCTAAATCACCTAAAAACATTAAAAACCTATAAAAATCCTTGAAAACTCTAAACTACTAAAAAAACTCCCAAAAAATACAAAAAAGACCCTAAAAACTCTGAAAAACCCAAAAACCCAAAAAAATATTAAAAACACTAAAAATCCTCAAAATCCCTAAATACCCTAAAAAACCTCAAATCCATCAAAAATCCTAAAAAATCACTAAAAATACCTGAAAATGTAAAACCCCCAAAAAACCTTGAAAACCCGTCAAACCCATAAAAACCTTAAAAACCTTAAAAACCCATAAAAACTCATAAAAACCCTAAAAGCCATTAAAACATTAAAAACTCTTAAACCACCTAAATTTGTTAAAATACTTTAAAAATCCGTTAAAAACCTAAAAACTCCAAAAAACCCCTAAAACCCCAAAAGACCCTAAAAACCCTAAAAAAACCCTAAAAACCCTAAAGACCCATAAAACACCTCAAAATCCCTAAGAACCGAAAAAACCCTAAAACACAAAAAAAAAACCCTAAAAACCTCAAAAATTCCTAAAAATGTAAAAAACTCTAAAAATCTTTAAACCCCCTAAAAACCATAAAAACATGTAAAAACCTTAAAAATTCTAAAACCCCTAAAATACAACTAAAAACTCTAAAAAAACCATAAAACCCCTAAAAACATTAAAAACTATAAAATACCTTTAAACCCTTAAAATACTCAAAAAACCCCAAAAACCCAAAAAGACCCTTAAACCTAAAACACTAAAAACCCTAAAAACCAACAAAATACCAAAAATCTCTAAAAAATCAAAAAAACCATAAAAATCCTAAAATATCACTAAAATTAGATGAAAACATAAAAAACCATAAAAACCCTAAAACCCCTGAAAACCATAAAACCCCTAAAAACATTTTTTCATCTTGGGTTGTAAGGGGTTTTTGGGTGTGGGTTGTTTGACCCCTCCCCTCCCTTGTCTGCTGTGTCTCTTTTTTCTTTTTAAAAAATTTGGGGGGGGGGGGGAATAGCCCGACCCTCGCATCTTCCTTGCCCTAAAAACCTAAAAACCCCTAAAATGCCTAAAAACCCTAAAAAACCACTAAAAACTTTAAAAACCCATTAAACCTCTAAAAACATTGAAAAAATCTTAAAAACACTGAAAATTCAAAAAAACCCTAAAAACCAAAAAATACCTTGAAAATCGTAAAAATCCCTAAAACCCCTAAAAACCCTGAAGAGCCATAAAACCCCTCAAAATCCCTAAAACCATAAAAACCATTAAAAACCATAAAAATCTTAAAAAATCCCTAAAAACCCCTAAAAACGTAAAAAACCTTAAAAACATTGAAAAGCCCCTAAAACCCATAAAACACCGAAAGTTTTTAAAAAACCCTTAAACACATAAAAACTTTAAAAACCACTAAATTTTTTAAAAACCCTTAAACCCCCTAAAAATATTATCCATGTGTCAAAGGCTGAACCTTACTGTGACCCATGCCTATCGGGAGGCGAATGCGGTGGTAGATGCTCTCTCCAAATAGGCCATTGTGGAGAGGTGCTCGTTGTGGTCCTTTGTTTCCATGCCCTCCTGCTCCTTGCTTGTGGACTCTGACTTGAAGGGTGAGTTGCACACCCGGTTATGTAACCCCTCCTTATAGCTGTCCATTTTCTCTTCCCTTTCGGAATAAAATTTGGGGGATCAGGCTTGCCTGGTCTCGAGCCTTCCTTTCCCTAAAAATATTAAAAATTCTTGAAAACCAAAAAAACCCTAAAAAACAAAAAACCCCTAAAAATACAAAGACCCTACAAACCCTAAGAACCCTAAAAACTATAAAAAATCTTGAAAACCACTAAACCCCTCAAAATCCCTAAAACCCTAAAATCTCTAAATACCATAAAAATCCCAAAAAAACCTTTAAAATACCTAAAAACTTAAAAAATGATAATAACACTGAAAACCCACTAAAAACCACAAACCCCTAAAAACCCATAAAACACTACAAATTGTAAAAAACCTTAAAGCACCTAAAAATGTTAAAAAAACACTAAATTACTTAAGAACCCTAAAAACAAAAAAACCCTATAACCCAAAAATCCGTAAAACAGCTAAAAACCCTAAAAACCCTAAAAAACCTTGAAAACCCCCAAAACTATCAAAATACCTAAAAAACCTAAAACCATAAAAACCTAAAAAATCCATGAAAACATAAAAAACCCTAAAAACCATTAAACCCCCTAAAAAAATAAAAATTTCTAAAAACCTTATAAAACCCATAAAACCCTAAAAACCAACTAAAACTCTAAAAATTATTTAAACCCCTAAAAACATTAAAAAACTCTAAAAAACCTCAAAACCCCTAAAATGCTAAAAAAACTCTAAAACCCCAAAAGGCCCTAAAACCCCAAAAAACCCTAAAAACTGTAAAAAAACCCCTAAAAACCCTCCAAATACCAAACAACCCTAAAGACCGTAAAAAATAAAAATCCTAAGAAAGCGCTAAAAATCCCTAAAAACGTAAAAAGCCATAAAAACCATAAAAACCACAAAAACCCCTAAAACCCATAAAAACCTCAAAAAACCTTAAAAACACTAAAACCTCACTAAAAACTCTAAAACCCCAAAAACATCTGCAAACCCATAAAACCCCTAAAAACATTAAAAAACTCTAAAAAAAATTAAGAACCCCTAAAAAGGTAAGAAACAATATAAACACAAAAGACCCTTAAACCCCTTAAAAACCCTAAAAACCCTAAAAACCACCAAAACACTAAAAATTCATTAAAATTATAAAAATAATAAAATGACCTAAAAATACCTGTAAACATAAAAAACCATAAAAACCCTAAAAACCATAAGAACCCCTAAAAACCATAAAAATGCTAAAAACCCACTAAAAACTCCAAAAATCACTAAACCACCTAAACACTTTAAAAATGTAAAAAAACACTAAAAAACTTAATATCCAACAAAAATATAAAAAAACTAAAGACCCAAAAAACCCGAAAAATCCAAAAAAACCCTCAAAATACCAAAAAACCCTAAGAACCATGAAAATCCTAAAAATCCCCAGAAATCCCTAATAATGTAAAAACCTCTAAAAACCATAAAACCCCCTAAAAACCTTAAAACCCCTAAAAACACATAAAAACCCTAAAAACCACTAAAATTGTAAAAACCATCAAATTACCAAAAAAATTAAAAAAACTGTAAAAACCTTAAAAGCCCTCAAAAGCTCAAAAAACCCCCCCAAAAAACTCTAAAAACACTAAGAACACTGAAAATCTCTCAAAATCCCTAAAAACCCAAAAACTCTAAAAACCATAAAAATCCTAAAAAATCAATAAAAATCTCAAAAAAAGTAAAAACACCTAAAATCCATGAAAAACTTCTTAAGACCATAAAAACCCTAAAAGGATTAAAAAACCCAAAAATCCCAGAAAACCACTAAAAACCCACTAAAAACTTTAAAAGACCTTAAAACCCCTAAAAACATAAAAAAATCTTAAAAACCTTAAAAACTCTAAAAAATTATAAAAATCATGTAAAACCGAAAAAACCTTGAAAAATCCTCAAAACCCAAAACCCCTGAAAAATTTTAAAACCCCTAAAAATCATAAAACCCTAAAATCATATAAAAATCACTGAAAACTCCAAAAACCCTTAAATCTTTTAAAACATTAAAAAACTAAAAAAAACTTAAAACCCATCAAAAATAAAAAAACCCTAAAAACCTTGAAAGACCCTAAAAACTTTGAAAACCCCAAAAACCCCCTAAGAAACTTTATAAACCTGAATACCCCTAAAAACCCTAAAAATCCCTAAAATATTTAAAAACCATAAAAAACATAAAAAACCCTTAAAATCCCTGAAATCCTAAAAAACCCTAAAAAACCTGAATAACCATTGAAAACCATAAAATCCCTAAAAACCTAAAAACCCATAAAAACTCTAAAAACATTAAAACCCCTAAAAATCTAAAAAAACCCAAAAGACCCTAAAAACCCTGAAAACCATAAAATTATGAAAACCATGAGAAAACCTAAAACCCTCAAAATCCCTTAAAAACCTTAAAAACCCTAAAAATAATAAAAATCCTAAAAAACCCTAAAAAACCCTGAAAATGAAAAAAACACCAAAAAACTGGAAAACCCCTCAAAACATTAAAAAGCCCTAAAACATTAAACTCTAAATAATAGTAGTGGTAATGAATATGGTAATGTAGTGGTTGTGCATTTTGCTGATAGCTTTAACAATGAACAGGTTGGAAAAAGGGAGGCACATGATCATAATTTTGTATAATAGGTTTGACTACCTTGTGTCTATTGCACCAGAGGGTGAAGCTGTGGTACAGGTGGATGTGGATGACCAAAGGATGATGGCAGAATAGGGAGAGGTGGCTGGACAGGGGGAGGGGATCCGTTTTGACCATTAATAGAATGGGAACTATAGTTGCAGTGTGGCTGAAGATGTTGTGCGGGATATGATTTGTGGTGACAATGGAGATGATGAGGTGAAGGTTATATCAGAAGAGAGTAATGTGGAGGTTGGGGAGGATGGTGTGTAAGGTGTGGCTAGATGTAGGCCTCCTGGCCTCATTGTGAAAATGTCTGGGGTGGTGCTTGATGGAGCTGTTGGTGGTGAATCTTATTGTGCAGTTGGGCAGGGGAAGGTGGTTGAGCAGGGGGTGATGGATAAGAAAGAGGTGGTAGCTGAGTAGGGGAGAGAGTCTGTGGAAGGGAAGGTGAATGGTTAGGGGGAGAGAGTTTAAGAGAGAGATGTGGCTCAATTTAGTCAGGAGCTGGGGGAGGCAGCCAAGCAGGGGGAGGTGTTTGAGCAAGGGGAGTTGGCTTAGTAGTGTTCTGTGGCATGTGCTATGGTGATGGAGGGATCCCCGCTGCCTAGGTAGGGGCAATAGTCTTTGATGGTGCATGAGGGGGTTTCCACTTGTGAGTCTATTTGTGTGTCTCTACGGGGGGCTTTGGCTCGGTTTGATCATGAGCAGGGGAAGTTGTTGAATAGGGGGAGGTGATGGAGCCAGTTGTGGAGGTGCCTGAGGGGGCCTCGGCTGATAGGAATAACTGCATAGGATTGCATGAATTGAAGATGGAGGACCGCTTAGGTGGCCCTTGGTAGGGAATCCCCCAGGATGTCTTGGATGGAATGGATCTTGAGGAACCTGAGGTGGTTTCTAGCATGCTGCAATGTGGGGGGTTCTTACTGACTGTTCCCTAAACTAGGAATCCTCCTTCATCCCTGAAGAAGATCTTTTCCTGGATAATGATAAAAGGATGAACCACAATATGGCTATGATCATTAAGGAGAGGGCCTTGCTTAAGGAGGCCATTCCATATGGTAAGGAAAACAAACCCGTGGTGGTCTTTATCGATTCCCGAAGGAGGAAGCTAAGGAAGGATTACTCTACTTTGCCAAAGACTGTGTCCACAAGAGCCTCCTACAAAGCTAAGGAAAATGCCACTGGTAGGGCGTAGCAGAATGTGGATTAGCAACATCTCAGGGAGTATTACAATACCTTCCTTAAGCAATATGAATCATCTGAATGGGAGTCGGTGGATTTAGATGCTTCCTATGGGTATGGTGTTGATGGGGATCCATATGGAGATGACGCGGCTCCTAGATATGGTGCAGAGGGTGACCCTTATAGCGTAACTTCTGTTTATGAATTTAGTGGGGATGTTGACTGACTTGTTTTTCTTTTGTGTGCTTTTTGGTTGTTTGGGTTTTTTTCGGGTTTGGGCTTGTTAAGGGTTTTTTGGTGTGGGTCATTTGACCCCTCCCCTACCTTGTCTGCTGTGTCTTTTTTTCTAATAAATTTGGGGGATCGGGATTGGCTTGACCCTGCACCTTTCTTGCCCTAAAAACATTAAAAAAACCTAAACCCATAAAAAGCCTAAAAACCGCTAAATACTCTAAAAACTCTTAAAACCCGTAAAATGTTAAAAACTCTAAAAAACATTAAAAACCCTGAAAAAAATCAAAAACAATAAAAACCCTAAAATACCGTAAAAACTGAAAAAACCCCACAAACCCTAAAAACCCTCAAATCCCTTCAAACCCTAAAACCCCTAAAAACAATAAAAATCATAAAAAAATACTAAAAATAAATGACAACCTAAAAAACCATAAAAACTAGGAATAATCCCTAAAATCCATTAAAACTACTAAAAACATTAAAAACCAATAAAACTCCATAAAACCATAAAAACTACTAAAAACTATAAAAACTCTCAAAACCACTAAAAAATTAAAAACTCTAAAACACCTTAAAAATCCTAAAAACTCAAAAAAAAACCATAAAGACCCAAAAAAACATAAAACACAATAACCCTAAAAGCAATAAAAACTCTGAAAACCCCTAAAAACCCAAAAACCATAAAAATCTAAAAAAATCCCAACAAATTCCTCAAAACTTGAAAAAACCCCTAAAGACCCTGAAAAGCCACAAAAAATCATAAAAACCCATAAAATCCCATAAAAACATTAAAAATCCCAAAAACCCATAAAAATACTAAAACATATTAAAAACTGTAAAACCTATTAAAACTCTTAAAAAAGATAAAAACTCTAAAAAACCTTAAAAACTCAAAAAAAACTCAAAATGACCCTCAAAAACCTAAAAACCCTAAAAACCATCAAAATCCCTAACAACCAAAAAAACCCATAACAATCACAAAAATCCTAAAAAAACCCTAAAAATACTTGAAAATGTAAAAAACCCTAAAACCCCTAAAAACCTTAAAAACACTAAAAACCACTAATTTTTTTTAAAAACCTCAAAACCCCTAAATATGTTAAAAAACTCTAAAAAACTTAAAAATACATAAAAACGCAAAAAACCCTAAAACTCCAAAAGACCCAAAAAAACCCTGAAAATCCAGAAAACCCTCAAAATCCCTAAAAACTCTAAAATCCCCCCAAACTATAAAAATACTTTAAAAGCCCTAAAAATCCCTTAAAAACACCTAAAAACCCGCCTGAAAACAATAAAAACCAAAAAAACCAATAAAAACCAACTAAAAACTCTAAAAACCCTTAAAACCACTATTTTTTTTTAAAACTATAAAAATTCATAAAAACACTAAAAAACATTAAAAAACCCAAAAAACCCAATAGACCCTAAAACCCTGAAAATCTATAAAAACCCTAAAAAAACTTAAAACCATAAAAATCCTTAAAAATCCTAAAAATCCCTGAAAAATAAAAAACCTTAAAAACCTTAAAAACCCATAAAAACAATAAAAACTCCTAAAAGAGTTAAAAACTCTAAACCCCCATAAAAACCCTAAAAACCACTAAAAATTCTAAAAACGCTTAAAACCCCTAAAACATTAAAAAACTCTAAAACCCATAAAACACTCAAAAAAACCTAAAAATCCAAAAATACCACAAAACCCCTAAAAGCCATAAAAAACTTCTTAAAACCCTAAAAACATTGAAACCCCTAAAACACTCAAAATCCCTAAAAACCCTAAAAACCTAAAAATCATAAAAAATACTCACAAATCTCTAAAAACATAAAAACCCCTAAAAACCCTAAAAACTAACTAAAAACAATAAAAACCCCAAAACCCTTAAAAAACAAGAAAAACACAAAACCCTGAAAAACAACTAAAAACTCTAAAAACACTTAAAACCCCTAAAAACGTTAAAAAATCTAAAAACCCTTAAAACCCATAAAAACATAAAAAGCCATAAAACCCCAAAAGACCCTAAAAACCCTAAAACCCCTAAAAACTCTTAAAAAACTGAAAACCCCTCAAAATGCATAAAAATACAAAAAATAATAAAAATCCTAAAAGAACCCTAAAAATAATTAAAAACATCAAAAACCTTAAAAACCTGGAACACCCCATGAAAACCATAACACCACTAAAATCATTAAAAACTCCTAAAAACTATAAGACCCTAAAAAATCACAAAAAACTCTAAAAACCTTTAAAACCTCTAGAAACGTTAAAGAACTCTAAAAAACTTTAAAATACTAAAAAATTCAAAAAACCCTAAAAACCATAAAAGACTCTAAAAACCCTTAAAACCTTAAAAACCCGGAAAAATCCTAAAGCCCATCAAAATCTCTAACCCCCCCCCCCCCAAAACCATAAAAATTCTAAAAAAGCCCTAAAAAACTCTAAAAATATAAAAACCCTGAAAACCCTGAAAACCCCTAAAAACAACAAAAACCATAAAAACCCATAAAAACACTAAAAAAATAAAAACTCTAAAAACTATTTAAACCCCTAAAAACAATAAAAATTCTAAAAAACCTTAAAACCCTAAAAAACTCAAAAAACCCTAAAAACCGAAAAAAAAACCTTAAAACGACTAAATATCCCTAAAAACCATAAAAACCACTGAAAACACCTAAAAATTGCTCAAAATTCCAAAAAACCCAAAAAACCTTAAAAGCCCCTAAAAATCCCTAATAACTTAAAAAACCCTAAAAATCATGAAAATCCTCTAAAATCTCTAACAACTTTTAAAACCCTTAAAACCGATAAAATCCCTAAAAACCACTAAAAACTCTAAAAACTCTTAAAACCCCCAAAAACGTTAAAAACTCTAAAAACCCTAAAAACTCAAAAAATGCGAAAAACCCAAAAGGCCCTAAAAGCCCTGGAAAACATTAAAAACCTTAAAACCCTAAGAAACCCAGAAAACCCCTAAAACCACCCAAAATCCATAAAAACCATAAAAAATATTAAAACCATAAAAATCCTAAAAAAACCCTAAAAATCCATAAAAAGGAAAAAACATGAAATACCCTGAAAACCCCTTGAAAACCATAAAAATCTCTAAAAACCATAAAAAACCCTAAAATCCTAAAAACCCACTAAAAACACTAAAAACCCTTTAAACCCCTAAAAATGTTAAAAAATCTAAAAAACCTTAAAAACCTGAAATAAACTCAAAAAACTTCCTAAAACCCCAAATAACCACAAAACCCCTAAAAAACCTTAAAAACCTGAAATAAACTCAAAAAACTTCCTAAAACCCCAAATAACCATAAAACCCCTAAAAAACCTAAAAACCTTTAAAACCAGGAATAACCCTAAAACCCTTCAAAATCCCAAAAACACTTAAAACCTCTAAAAACCATAAAAATCCTACAAAATCCCTAAAAATACCCAAAAACATGAAAACCCCTTAAAACCCTAAAACCTCCCTAAAAACCATAACACCCCCAAAAAACCATAAAAACTCTAAAAACAATTAAAAACTCTAAAAACACATAAAATAACCAAAAACTCTAAAAACTAAAAAAACATAAGTACCCAAAAAGAACCTAAAAACCCTAAAAACTCTAAAAACCCAAACAAAACCAGAAAACCCCTCAAAATACACAAACCCCAAAAAACCCTAAAACCCATAAAATCATAAAAAATCCATAAAAATCCTTAAAAATGTAAAAAACCCTAAAACCCCTGAAAACCATAAAAACACCTAAAAACATTAAAATCCTTAAAACCACTAAAAAATCTAAAAACCCTTAAAATCCCTAAAAACATTAAAAATAGTAAAAAATGTAAAAACACTGAAAAAATAAAAAATACCCCTACAATTCCAAAAAGAAACGAAAAACCTAAAAACCCATTAAAACCCTGAAAACCCCTAAAAACCCTCAAACTCCAATGAAATGCTAAAAATAATAAAAATCGAAAAAATCCCTAAAAACATAAAAATCCATTAAAACCCTGAAAGACCCCTGAAAACCATAAAAACCCCTGAAAAACTTTAAAATTTTTAAAACCCATAAAACCAATAAAAACCCACTAAAAACACTAAAAACACTTTAGTCCCATAAAAACATAAAAAAAGTCTGAAGACCTCAGAAACCATAAAATATCAAAAAAAACCCTAAAAACCCAAAAAGACCCTAAAAACCAAGAAAACCCAAAAAAAACTATTAAAAAACTTCAAAACTCTCAAAATCCATTAAAACCCTAAAAAACCCTGAAAATCTAAAAAATAATATAAAAGCATAAAAATCCCTAAAAATGTAAAAAACCCTAAAAACCCTGAAAACCCCCTGAAAAGAAAAAAGCCCCCCAAAAACCTTGAACACCCAAAAAACCCATAAAAAACCTAAAAAAAACTATAAAATCTAAAATCCCGTAAAACCCCTAAAAACATTAAAAACTCTAAAATACCTTAAAACCCTAAAAAATTAAAAAAAACCCCCTAAAAACCCAAAAGACTCTAAAACCCGAAAAACCCCCAAAACCGCTAAAAACCCTAAAACCCCTTAAAATACCTAAAAATATAAAAAACCCATAAAACCATATAAATCCTAAAAAATCACTAAAATCCCTAAACATAAAAAAACCTAGAAACCATGAAAATCCGCTGAAAATCCTAAAACACATAAAAACCATAAAATACCTCTAAAACCCCCAAAACCCAAAAACCCATTTGAAACCCTAAAAACCCTAAAAACCATAAAAATCCTCAAAAACCCTAAAAATCCCAGAAAATGAAAAAAAAACCCTACAAACCGTGAAGAAACCCTCAAATACATAAAACCCCCTAAAAACTTAAAAACCCATACAAACCCTAAAAATACTAAAAATTATAAAAACTCTTTAAACTCTTAAAATCATTAAAAAATACTAAAAACCTTAAAAACCCCTAAAAACTCAAAAGATACCCTAAAAAACAAAAAACCAAAAAACCCCTAAATACACTAAAAACACTAAAAATCTCTAAAAACCCTAAAAAATCCCTAAAACCCTAAAAAACACTAAAAACCATAAAAATCATAAAATGCCCTAAAAATCCGTAAAAATGTAAAAACCTCTAAAAACATTGAAACGCCCTTGAAAACCATAAAAACCCCTTAAAACTGTGAAAACACTAAAACCCTAAAATCCCACTAAAAACTCTAAAACCCCTAAACCCCTAAAACCCCACAAAATCCCTAAAACCCTAAAAAAACCCTAAAACCATAAAAATCCTAAAAATGCCCTAAAAATCCATGAAAACATACAAAACTCGAAAACCCCGAAAGCCCGTGAAATCCATAAAAGCCCCTAAAAATCTTAAAAACCCATTGAGACCCTAAAAACACTAAAAACCATTAAAAAACTAAAAACTCAACCCCCCTAAAAACCCAAACATACCCTAAAACCCCAAAAAAATCCTAAAAACCCTAAAAAACACTAAAAACCCTCAAAATCACTTAAATCCCTAAAAAATACTATGAACAATTAAAATCCCATAAAATCCTAATTTTTTTGAAAAACATAAAACCCCTAAAAACCTTGAAAAACCCCAAAAAACCAAAAAATCCCTAAAACCATAAAAACCCCTAAAAACTTATAGAAACCTTAAAAATCCACTAAAACTCTAAAAAACCTAAAAACCCTTAAAAACATTAAAAGCTCTAAAAAAACTTAAAAACCTTGAAAAAACCCCTGAAAACCATAAAATCCCTAAAATCGTTAAAAACCTTAAAAACCCCTAAAATCACAAAAAACCACTAAAACCCCCTAAATTCCCTAAAAACCACTAAAACCCTTAAAAAATCTATAAAAATTTAAAAACTCAAAAAAAATTGAAACCCAAAATACTCAAAAAAACCTCAAAAACCAAAAATCCAAAAAAGTGTGAAAACCTTATACCCCCTAAAACCCTCAAAATCCATAACAACAGTAAAAAACCCCAAAATGCCTAAAAATCCCAGAAAACATAAAAACCGTTAAAAACCAATGAAAACCATAAATACCTGTAAAAACCTAAAAAACTTAAAAATACATAAAACCAATAAAAATACTAAAAAACCCTAAAAAACCCAAAAAATGTAAAAAACCCTAAAACCCATGAAAACCCCATTAAAAAAAATATCCCAAAAGCCTTTAAAAACCCTAAAAACCCATAAAAACCCAAAAAACCCACTAAAACTCTAAAACCCCCTAAAACCCCTAAATATGTTAGAAAATTCTAAAAACCCTTTAAAACCCTAAAAACTCAAAATGACCCCTAAAAACCCAAAAATACCGTAAAAACCCAACCCCCCCCCCCCCCCCAAACCTCTTAAAAACCCTCAAAATCCTAAAAATAGCAAAAAAACATAAAAACAATAATTATCCTAAAAATGACCTAAAATCCTTGAAAACATAAAAAACCCTAAAACCCCTTGAAAACCATAAAGCCCTGAAAACGTTAAAAACCCCTTGGAAGTTGGTATTACTCTACTCGGGAGTCTTCCTGCTCACGGATGGTGCTGCTGTACAGAGCGACGTGGCTTGGTTTGCGGTGGCGGCAAGACTTGGATCTGGTCGTGTCGGTGTGGTTCGATGATTCTAGATCTCCGGTGGTATCTACGTTGCAGACGGTTTGGCGGAATCGATGGAAAATACAGAGAAGATTGATGTGGTGGACTAGGATCCTTTCCGGCTTGCTGCTGCAGGTTTCGTTTCCTCCGAAGAAGATCTGGTACATTGAATCTTCTGCAGTGTTGATCACTTCTGGTGCGCTGGTGTATCGTGTCTTCCATTTCCTCCTGCTTAGAGGAGGTTTTCATTTTGATTTTCTGGATGCGATGTCTCTGGTTTTTTCGGATTCATTATGGCTGCTGCGGCATTTGGCATGTACCAATGTGAGAATTTGGTTTTATGCTGCTGTTTTTTCTCAAGGCGTGGATGGATTTGCTGTTTCTAAGAAACTATGGTGTTGGATTTTGCTTGCTGCTAGACCAGGATGTAATGAAGCTGTTGGTTCTGTCTCTTCTAGTTTACGAGGTGCTGAAGGAGATGTTGGCTCCGGGAAATGGTTCCTTTGGTTGCTGCTTGTTGTTGGGATGGGATGTGATGAGGCTTATGTTTACAAGTTTGGTTCTGGTGATTTTGTTATTCTTCACAGCTGGAGGGGCCGTCTTGTTTTGGGTTTGAACAAGGAGGCTTGGGTGTTGCGAATTGGTTCGGTGCGTGAGTGCTGGTGGTCCTGGGTGGCTGAAAATGATGCTGGATGTAGAATGCTGGAAGTTCACTTGCAAGGAGGTTCTGCTTGGCTGGATACGGTTGAAGAGGGTGGTGGCTGGCTAGGTTTGGACTCTTTGTTGATACTAGATGATGATGGTGCTGCTTTTGCTTCTGGTGCTGGTGGATGTGTGTTGTTGGTGGGGAATAGAAAGAGTGTGCTGGATGGTGGAAATTGTGAGGCTGGATGCTGGTTGCTGCTGAGCTGGTTTCTGCTGAGCTGGGAGGTGCTGAAGATGTGGTTTATGATCGTGCTGCTACTAGATGTTGACTGTTGTTTGAGGTTGAATGCTGGTTGTTGGTTAGCTGTGAGCTGTCAGATGCTGGTCGATGCTGGATGGTGGTGGTGGCTGCTTGGCTTTGTGTCTTTCTTTTTTGTTTTTTGATTCTTCTTTTTTTGGGTCTTTTGTGTCTTGGGATGTAAGGGTTTTTGGGTGTGGGGCGTTTGACCCCTCCCCTCCCTTGTCGGCTGTGTCTCTTTTTTATTTCTAATAAATTTGGGGGGGCCGGGAATAGCCCGACCCTCGCATCTTCCTTGCCTAAAAAATCAAAAATAACCCTAAAACCCAAAAGTCCCTAAAACCCTAAAAAACCCAAAAAACCCCAAAACCTTAAAAAAGACTAAGAAACCTCAAAATCCATAAAAAAAACCCAAGAACCCTAGAAACCATAAAAATCCTAAAAAACCATAAAAATCCCTAAATACCTAAAAATCCCTAAAACCATGAAACCCCCTGAATACCATAAAAACCTTAAAAACATAAAAATATAAACGCCCATAAAAACCCTAAAAGGAGTAAAAATTATCAAAAGTCTTAAAACTCTTGAGACCCCTAAAACCGTTAAAAACTTTTAAAATCCTTAAAAACAATTAAAAACTCAAAAAAACCATAAACCCTTAAAAAGACCCCAAATTTCCTTGAAACCCCCAAAAACCCTGAAAACCCCTAAAACCCCTCAAAATCCCCCAAATCCATAAATATTATAAAAATAAAAAAACCCTAAAAATCCTTGAAAATGTAAAAAACCCTAAAAACTTTGAAATACCCTTGAAAACCATAAACAACCCTAAAAACCATAAAAGCCTTAAAAACCCATAAAAACCCTAGAAAGCTAATAAAAATCTCTAAAACCCAATAAAATCTCTAAAAAAATTAAAAAACTCTAAAAACCCAAAAAAACACAAAAAACCCTAAAAAACACAAAAACCCCTTAAAACCCCAAAAAAGCCTTAAAATCATGAAAAAACATAAAAACCCTAAAAAATCCTTCATAAACCTTAAAAACCATCAACATCCCTAAAAACCCAAGAAACCATAAATATCCAAATAACATTAAAAATCACGGAAAATGTCAAAAACCCTAAAACCTTGACGACCATAAAAACCTTAAAAACTCTAACAACCCATAAAAACCCAAAATCCCCTAAAAACAATAAAAACCATCAAAATCACTGAGAACCCTAAAACCCCTGAAAGTAATAAAAATCATAAAAATCCCTAAAAATCCCTGAAAATCTAAAAAACTCAAAAAACCTTGAAAATCCCTTGAAAACTATAAAACCCCAAAAAACCTTTAAAATCCCTAAAACCCTATAAAACCCCTAAAAAAACTAAAAACAATAAAAATGTTTAAAAAAATAAAAAAACCTAAAAAACCCTAAAAAAATCAAGAAAAATCTAGAAACCCAAAAGACCCTAAAACCGTAAAACCCCTAAAACCCTAAAATACCCTGAAAACTCTAAAAACACTCAAAATATCTAAATACATTAAAGAAACCTAAAACCCTAAAATTCTTAAAAATGCCCTGAATGTCACTAAAAATGTAAAAAAATCCATAAAAAACCCTAAAACCCCCCTGAAAACCCTAAAAAACCTAAAACACTAAAAAACTAGAGACTCCAAAACCCCTTAAAACCCCTTGAAACGTTTAAAACTCTAAAAGCTTTAAAAATCATAAAAAATGGTAAAAATGATAAAAATCCAAAAAGACCCTAAAACCCTTAAAACCCTAAAAATACTAAAAATCTTTTAAATCCCTTAAAACCCCTTAAAATATCTAAAAAATCTAAAAAGCCCTAAAAATCCAAGAAAATGTAAAAACCCTTAAAAAAACCTAAAACCCCTTTAATTTATAAAAACACGTAGAACACATAAAAAATCTCTAAAACCCAATAAAAACCCAAGAAAACCACTAAAAACTCTTAAAATGTTAAAATCCCTAAAACCCCAATAAAACCATATAACCCAACGACCCTAAAAACAATGAAAAACCCAAAAACACTAAAAACCCCTTGAAAACCCCCAAACTCCTTAAAAACAATAAAAACCATAAAAATACTAAAACAACATTAAAAATCACATAAAACATAAAATACCATGAAAACCATGAAAACCCCCTAAAAACCATAAAACCCTAAAAACCTAAAAACCCTAAAAATCCATAAAAACCTTAAGAACCACTAAAAACTCTAAAAACCCTTAAAACACCTACAAATGTTAAAAAACTCTAAACAACCTTAAAAACCATAAAAAACTCTAAAACCCCAAAAAACCCTAAAAAAATCCCAAAAAATAGTAAAAACCCCTAAAAACCTTTAAAATCAAAAAAATCCTAAAAACCCCTAAAACCATAAAAATCCTAAAAAACCCGAAAAATCCCTGAAAATGATAAAACCCTAAAAGCCCTTAAAACCCTAGAAAACCATAAAAACCCTAAAAAACCAAACACTAAAAAGAAATAAAAATACTAAAATCCCATAAAACCCCTAAAACATTATAAATGTTAAAAAAAACTCTAACAAAACTCAAAACTAAAAAAACCCTAAAACCCCTCGAAATCCCTAAAAACCCAAAAAACCCAAAAAACCATAAAAATCCTAAAAAATCCCTAAAAATGTAAAAAAAATATAAAAACACTAATAAACCCCTAAAATCCATAAAAACCCATAAACTCCATTAAAACCCCAAAAAATCCATAAAATTCCTAAAAAGCGACTAAAAACTCTTAAAACCATTAAAAACCCTAAAATTTTTAAAAACTCTAAAAAGTCACAAAAACCATAAAAAAAACTTTTAAAACCCCTAATAGCCCAAAAATAACTTTAAACCCTAAAATACCCTAAACCCCCTAAAAATCACTAAAAACCCTAAAAAACTCTAAAAATACTAAAAATATAAAAACCATAAAAAAATTTATAAAGTCCTAAAAATCCTTGAAAACGTAAAACACCCTAAAACCCTAAAAATCCACTAAAAACCATAAAAACCCCTAAAAAACTAAAAAACCCTAAAACCCCTACTATGTATTCTAAAAACCTTTAAACCCCCTAAAACATTAAAAACTCTCAAAACTATTAAAACCCTTAAAAATTCAAAAAACTAAAAAACTAAAAAAAAGACCCTAAAAACCTTAAAAGACCCTAAAAACCGTCAAAATACCTAAAATTCCTTGAAAACATAAAAAACCATAAAAACCTTGAAATAACCCTAAAAACCATAAAAACTCCTAAAACCTTAGAAACCCCCTAAAAATGCATAAAAACCATAAAACCCACTAAAACTCTAAAAACCCAAAAACATTAATTTTTTTAAAAACTCTAAAAAACTTTTAAACCTCTAAAAAACTCAAAAAAAACATAAAAACACAAAAATATTCTAAAAACCCAAAAAAAACCTACAATTTATGAAAACCCCTGAAAACCCTAAAAATCCCAAAAAACCCAAAAAACCATTAAACACATAAAAAATCCAAAAAATCCCTAAAAATCTCTAAAAACATAAAAAAAACTTAAAACCCCTAAAAACCCACAAAAACCTTTTAGACCTTTAAAAACTCTAAAAATCCTTAAAATCCTAATAACATTAAAAAAACATAAAACCCCAAAAGACCCTAAAACCCCAAAACCATGAAAACCCCAAAAAACTCTCAAAATCCCAAAAAACTCTAAGAAACCCAAAAACCCATAAAATCATAAAAATCCCAAAAAAATCCCTAAAAACATAAAAAACCCTAAAACCCCTAAAAATCATAAACCCCCTAAAACATAAAAACCCAAAAAACCCATAAAAACTATAATAAACCACTAAAAACACTAAAATTCCTTAAAACCCCTAAAAATGTTAAAAAAATCTAAAAAGAATCAAAAACCCTAAAAATAGAAAAATAACCTAAAAAACTCGAAAACCCTTAAAAATCCTATTAACCCTAAAAACCATAAGAACCCTAAAAATCCCTAAAAACTCTAAAACCCATAAATATCCTAATAAAGCTCTAAAAATACCTAAAAACATAAAAAAACCCTAAAAACCCCTAAAAACCATAAAAACCCATAAAACCCACTAAAACTCCAAAAACCCTCAAAACCTCTAAAATGTTAAAAAACCTTAAAAACTCTAAAAATAGTTAAGAAACATAAAAAACTCAAAAAACCCCATAAAACCCCAAAAACCATGGAAACCAAAAAAACCCTGAAAAACATTTAAACCCCTCAAATTCCCTAAATATGATAAAAAACACTAAAAACAATAAAAATCCTAAAAAATCCCTAAAATCCTTGAAAATTTAAAAGACCCTAAAAACTCTAAAAAACATAAAAACCCCTAAAAATCATTAAAACGCCTAAATCCCATAAAAACCATAAAAATCCCAAAAAATAAAAAAACCCTTAAATTCGCTAAAAATGTTAAAAAACACTAAAAAATGTTCAAACCCCTAAAACCTCAAAAAAAACCCCTAAAAACCCAAAATGATGATAAAATTTTTTGAAAAACCCTAAAAAACCCTAAAACCGCTCAAAATCCTTAAAAATCTTAAAAACTGTAAAAACCGTAAAAATCCAAAAAATGCGCTGAAAATTCCTGAAAACATAAAAAACCCTAAAAACCCTAAAATTATCTTGAAAACCATAAAACTTATAAATTCCTTAAAAACCCTCAAAACCCAAAAAACCTTAAAACCTCTACAACATTAAAAATGTTAAAAACTATAAAAAACCCCTAAAACCATAGAAATATGGCCCCTACTCCGCTCTCTAGTGGATGGAAATTATCCCTCCCTTCGGCAACCTTGAAGAATATTATGGACATTGAGCCTCTCCCTCCCCCCACTATGGGGGAGGGGCCTCCACTAATTCTCGAGGAAGATCAATCGTTTTTCCCATTCACGGTTCTGAATTTTCTGCCCCCATTTACACAGATTGATCTTTTCCCTAAGGTGAAAGAGCTTCATGAAGGATGTCCACAACTCTAGCTCTCGATTGTTGTGTTTAATTAAGGCTTCTCTCTGCATAAGCTGACTTTGGTTACTCAATTCCTGAACCGGCGCCCTTCGATGGACGTTTTTGACAGATTCATCTTTGAAAGTTGGGATCTACAGGATTGTGATATAGTGGGTCTTGTCAATAACTACCATATTCTGATTCAATTTTCATCTGAGGAAGATCTTATTCATTCTTGGTCTACGACTCCTTGAAAATGTGATGGTGCCTGATTCTCACTATTTCAATGGAGTTTTGATCTTAACTTGCATCGTGATTCACCAATGGTGGCAACATGGGTGAGATTTCCAAAACTTCCACTCCCCTTCCAAAATTTATCTATTATTTTGATGTTTGGGAACCTAGTGGGAAGGTTCCTTTGTGTGGATAGAAAGACTTAGGATCTATACTATCCAGTGTCTTTGAGGGATTTTATTGAGGTGGATTCTTCCAAGAAGCTGTTGGACTTTGTGTGGATTGGTATTGGTGAGGAGCCCTAATGGAGGCATTTGGCGATCTTTGAGGCATGGGTTGATTTTTTTCCTCTTGTCGGCATCTTGGTCATGAAGATTGAGTCTGTAGGAGAGGATTAAGTGGATCTGGTGTTTTGAATTTGGCTCAGGGGGCATGGTGAAGGAAGTCAGAATTTGGTGGGGGGGGGGTAGAGGTGCCTATCGATGCTATTCAGTTCTTGCCTCCCCAGCCAAATGTTAGGGACATTTTCCACATTTGAGAGCTGATTTAAAATGTGGTGGTGGTAAGGAGGAGGCATGGATGAGCACCTTGGGGTGGGGGAATCTAAATAATAGTAGTGGAGATGAAGGTGGTAATGTAGTGGTCGTGCATTTTGCTGATAGAATTAACAGTGAACAGGATGGAAAGAGGGAGGTGCATGTTCAGAATGATACTTCTTTTTATAATAGGTTCGAGTGTCTTTTGTCTATTGAGCCAGAGGGTGAAGCCGCAACACAGGGGGAGGTGGAGGATCAAGGGATGATGGAATAACCAGGAGAGGTGGCTGGGTAGGGGGAGGGGATTCGTGTTGACCATGACTAGAATGGGCTCCATGATTACAGTGTGGCTGAAGTTGTTGTGTGGGAATCAGACTACGGTGACAATGGGGATGATGATGTGCAAGTTCTGCCAGTGGAGAGAAATGTGGAGTCTGGGGAGGATGGTGTTGAGGGTGTGGCTGGATGTAGGCCTTTTGGCCTCAATGTGCAAATTTTTGGGGCGGTGCTTGATGGAGATGCTGCTGGTGAACATTGTTGTGTGGCCGGGTAGGGGAAGGTGGATGACCAGGGGTGGTGGATAAGAAAGAGGAGGTTGCTGAGCAAGGAGAAGTGTCTGTGAAAGGAATGGTGACTGAGCACGGGGAGGGAGCTGAGCAGAGAGATGTGGCTCAATCCGGTCAGGAAATAGGGGAGGTGTCTGGGCAAGGGGAGATGGATGAGCAGTGTGATGCATCATGTGTTATGGTTATGGAGGGATCCATGCTTCCTAGTAAGGGGCAGTTGGCTTTGATGGCGCATGAGGGGGATTCAGCTGGTGAGTCTAGTTGTGAGTCTCTATAAGGGGTAATGGATCATTTTGGTCATGGGCAGGGGGAGGTTGCTAAGTGGGGGGAGGTGATGGAGCTGGTTGTGGGTGTGCATGAGGGGGCCTCAACTGATAGGCCAGGATGTATGGTTTTTCATGACATAGAGATTGAGGAACGCGTAGGTGGATCCTGGAAGGGCAGTCCCCAGGATGTGGATGAGACTGGGAAGTTGGACGTGTTGTATGCCAAGGATGATAAATGGATCAACTCCAACATGGCTCAGATCATGAGGGAGAGGGTCATGATTGGGGTTGATTCACCTCATGGTTAGGAGAATAACTATATCGTGGAAATTTCAAATTCTCGAAAGCGGAAGCTGAGGAAGGACTACTAAATGCTTCTAAGATCTCTGTCTACCAGAGCCTCCTTGAAGGGAACCAAGTAGAATGATTATGGGAAGTATGGGCGGCCTGAGATCCCCATTGCAAAGTCATCTGAGGAGTAGAAAATGGACATTTATACGACTCTTTCCATGGATATGGACAGTGCTTGGATGGTTGTTGCTGAGTGGGAGACGACAGAGCCGGATGCGTCATCTGGATATGGTGTTGATGGAGACCCATATGGTGACCCCTTTGAAGATTTTGATCCATATGACATGTAATTTTTGTTGGGCATGGGTTTCTTGACTCTACCCTTTCTTGTGTGCTTTTGGATTTTGGGTTTCTTCTTCTTTGTTTTGGGTTTGGGGATGTTAAGGGTTTTTGGTGTGGGTCATTTGACTCCGCCCCTTCCTTGTCTACTGGGTCTTTTTCTCTAATAAATTGGGGAAGGGGGGATAGCCTGGACCTACACCTACTTTGTCCTAAAACACATAAAAAACTAAAGAAAACCATAAAAACCAAAAAGACCCAATAAAACTTTGAAAACTCTTTAAAACCCTAAAAACCCTAAAAACTCTAAAACCCCTAAAAACCCTAAAATCCCTAAAAACCATAAAAATCCTAAAAAAACCCTAAAATAAATTAAAACATCAAAAACCCTAAAAACCATGAAAAACGCATGAAAACCACAAAAACCCTAAAAACCCTAAAAACCTTAAAAACACTATAAACCCATAAAAATACAAAAAACAAATAAAAAATTTAAAATCCCATAAAACCCCTAAAAATGTTAAAAACTCAAAAAAACATTAAATACCTTAAAAACTAAGAAAACCCTAAAAAACCCTAAAATCTCAAAAAAACTCTAAAACATAAAAAAAGACAATAAAACACTGAAAACCCTAAAATCCTAAAATTCCTAAAAAACCCATAAAATCCCTAAAAACCGAAAAAATCCCTAAAATATTTAAAAACCCTAAAATGATAAAAATCCTAAAAAAGCATTAAAAATCTGAGAAAATATAAAAAACCCAAAAAACCCTAGAAAACCCTAAAACCCCCTAAAAACCTTAAAAACCCTAAAAACCCATAAAAACCCAAAATAAACCACTAAAATCTCTAAAAACCCTTAAAACCCATAAAAATGTTAAAAAACTATAAAAAGCCTTTAAAAACAAAAAAAACTAAAAAAACCCTAAAATCCAAAAAAGATCGTAAAACCCCCAAAAACCCATAAAACCCTAAAGACCCTCAATATCCTTAAAATCCCTTAAAACCCTAAAACCCATGAAAATTCTAAAAATCAATAAAAATACGTCAAAATTTAAAAAACCCTAAAAAACCTTGAAAGCCCTTGAAAACCATACAAGGCCACCAAAAACTCTAAAAAATCTTAAAACACCTAGAAACGTTAAAAATTTCTAAAAAACCTTAAAACCCCAAAAAAACTCAAAAAACCCATAAAAACCAAAAAACCAATAAAAACCATAGAAACCCTAAAAACCTAGAAAAACCGTAAAAACCATCAAAATCCCTAAAAACTCCAAAGATCCCTAAAAACCATAAATATCCTACAAAATCCATAAAATTACCTAAAAACATAAAAAATCCTAAAAACACTAAATAACCCTTGAAACCACTAAAAACTCTAAAAACCCTTAAAACCCTATGAAACATAAAAAACTCTAAAAATCCTTAAAACCGTAAAAAACTAAAAAATAATAGTAAAAACCCAAAAGACATCAAAATCATAAAACCCCGAAAAACCCTAAAGACCCTTAAAAACCATCAAAATCCATAAAAACCCTAAAAAATATTTAAAACCATAAAAATCATAAAAGATTACTAAAAATACCTGAAAACATAAAAACCCTAAAAACTCTGAAAAATCCCTTAAAGAATTAGAAACCCCTAAAACACCAAAGAACTCAAAAAACCCTAAAACCCTAAAAGACCATAAAAACCCTAAAAACCCCAAAAACCCAAAAACCCTCAAAATCCCTAAAAACCATTACAACAATAAAAACATAAAAATTCAAAAAAAGACCTAAAAGTCCCTAAAAACGTAAAAAATCGTAAATACCCTAAAAAACCCTTGAAAACTATAAAAACCCATAAAAATATTAAAACCCCTAAAAACACATTAACACTAATAACCCATTAACACTACTAACAACTCTGAAAACCATTTAAACCCCTAAAAACATTAAAAAACTCTAAAAATCATAAAACCCCTAAATATTCAAAAAACCCCTAAAACCCAAAAAATACCCAAAAAACCCTAAAAACACTAAAACCCTAAAAACCCTTGAGAAACCCTAAAAACCCTTAAAATCTAAAAAAACCATAAAACCCAAAAAAATCAAAAATTCCCAAAAACCCTAAAAATCCATGAATACGTAAAAAATCCTAAAACCCTGTAAAGCCATAGAAAATCATAAAAAACCCATAAAGACCTTAAAACCCCCAAAACCTATAAAAAACAAAAAATCACTAAAAACTCTAAAAAACCTTAAAAATAATGAAAACATTAAAAAACTCTAGAAACCTAAAAAATCCTAAAAAAAATAAAAAAACTCCTAAAACCCCAAAAGGCCCTAAAACCACGAAAAACCCTAAAAGTCTAGAAAAGCCAAAAAACCCCTAAAATCCCTTATAAATCCCTAAAACTCCTAAAAACATTAAAAACCAAAAAATATCTAAAAAATAGCTAAAGATCCCTAAAAATGTAAAAAACCTAAAGACCCTTGAAAACCATAAAACCCCCTTAAAAACCTTAAAAAACCTAAAACCCAATAAAAACTATAAAACACACTAAAAGACTCTAAAAACCTTTTAAACACCTAATAATGTTAAAAACCTAAAAAAAAATATAAAAACTTTAAAACCTTAAAAACTCAAAAAACCCCTAAAACCCCCAAAAGAACCTAAAAACCCTAAAAACCCATAAAACCCTAAAAACCCTGAAAACCCCTAAAAACCCTAAAAATATCTAAAAACTTTAAAAACATAAAGATCGTAAATATCCTAAAAATCCCTAAAAATCATGGAAAATGTCAAAAACAGTAAAAACCTTGAAAAACCCCTAAAATCCATAAAAACCCATAAAAACCTTAAAAAATCTAAAAATCCCTCTGGATTTTCTTCCCTTCCCCTCCGGCATGGTCCGTCCTCGGTGACTTCGGCTCTTCCCTAGATTGGCATCGATGGAGGTAGTTCACTTATGCTATGTCTTTGATTCTGATTTAGGGGTGGCCTCATCGCACCTTGCCGCTTCGGGATCCGACTTTAGCTTCAGTTTGCTATTCGCTGGCTCCGATTTGCGTAGGGGTGACTTTACCTCTCATGGCTTTGGGATCCCTGTCTGGTTTAGGCTTGCATCGGCTCTGTGTGGTCTGGATCTGAGTTTCCAGATCGATGACTTCCTCTCCAGATCTGGATTCTTCTTATGGCTGTGAGAGCTTGCTGTTGGGAATGGCGTGATTGGTGTCCGATTTGGTGTTTCCTCAGGATCTTGTTGCAGCCTCCGTGTGCCTGTCGCTGCCTCCGGATTGATTGTTGCAGGATGTGGATGGATCATCCTGGAGCTTGGGATCTGGTCTTAGTCATGGTTCTCTTGGCGTTGGATGCACTTCCGGTCACGAAACCCCAACCGGACCTCTTCCTGGCTAGACGTCGGTTCTGGTGTGCTCTGGTCTGCCCGGGACTGGTTCCAATGGCCTAGAGGGGGAGGCTCTGCTTTCCATTTCCTCCGGTTGTCTGTGGTTTTGTTCTTTTGCTGTTGTTTTGGGTTTTGGTGTGTGTCTTTTGTGGTTCCCGCTGGTGGTTGCTGGTCGCCGACTGCTGGAAGATGATGTTTCCTCATGGTGAATGAGGTGATGCTGCTTTGGAGGCTGGTGATTTGTGAATCTGTGGTGCTGAATTTGGGTTGATGAAGTTGCTGCTTTTGGTTTGGTGTTGATGGCTGCTGGTTGATGATGAGCTATGAGGTGATGTTGGAGTCTTTTCTGTTTTTCTACTTTGTGTTGTTTTGGTTCTTTTCTTTTGGGGTTTTTTGGGTTCGGTATTGTAAGGGATTTTTTAGGTGTGGGTCATTTGACCCCCCCTCCCTTTTCTGCTGCTTCTTACTTCTAATAAATTTGGGGGGGGGGGGGGTCGGGAATATCCTGACCTTCGCATCTTCCTTGACCTAAAAAACCATAAGAACACTAAAAACCCTAAAAGACCCTAAAACCCCTCAAAATCCCTAAAAACACTAAAAATTCCCAAAAAATTAGAAAAAAACACTAAAATTCCTTGAAAATGTAAAAAACTTTAAAAACCCTTGAAAAACCATAAAAAACCCTAAAAACCCTAAAACCCATAAAAACCCACTGAATGCACTAAAATTCATTAAAACCCCAAAAAATGTTAAAAACATTAAAAAAACATAAAAACCCTTATAAAAACAAAAAACCCTAAAACTCAAAAAAGTTCCTAAAACCCTGAAAAACCCTCAAAATAATAAAAACCAGGAAAACCCCTAAAAACCATCAAAATCCCTAAAAACCCTAAAAACCCATAAAACCCTAAAACTATAAAAATCCAAAAAAAAATATCTAAAAATCCATTAATGTGTAAAAAACCCTAAATACCCCAAAAACCCATTAAAACCATAAAACCCCCTAAAAGCATAAAAAACCAAAAACCCTTAAAATCCCTCAAAAACTTATAAAACTCTAAAATCCCTTTTAAACCCTAAAAAAATAAAAAAACCCTAAAAACCCAAAATAAAACACTGATATCACCTAAAAAACTAAAAAAAACTTGAAACCTGGTTGAAACCA
This sequence comes from Viscum album, assembly GCA_963277665.1. NCBI lineage: Eukaryota > Viridiplantae > Streptophyta > Magnoliopsida > Santalales > Viscaceae > Viscum > Viscum album. The sequence goes on along the minus strand of OY728141.1, from coordinate 1,886,049,274 downwards.
TCAAAATCTCTAAAAACCTTAAAAGCACTAAAACCCATAAAAATCCTAAAAAACACTAAAAACATGAAAAAAACCCTAAAATCTTAAAAAAACTAAAACCCATAAAAACCCTAAAACCCACTAAAACTCTAAAAACCCTTACAACTCGTAAAAGCATTAAAAAATATAAAAAACCTTTAAACCCCTAAAATTTTATTAAAACCGTAAAACCAAAAAAGACCCTAAAAATCCGGAAAACCCCTAAAAACCCGAAAACCAATGAAAACCCCTTAAAACCCTCAAAAACCCAAAAAACCCAAAAAACAATAAAATCCTAAAAAATCTAAAAAAATCCTCGAAAATATTAAAAACCTTGAAAAACCCCTAAAAACCCTAAAAATACTAATAAAAGTTAAAAAAAGAAAAAACCCATAAAACCCTAAAACCACTAAAATCTAAGAAACCCCTTTAAAACCCCAAAAAAGATAAAAACTCTAAAAAAACTTAAGAACTCTAAAAACTCATTATGAAACCCCATAAATAGAAAAAGAAAATAAAAACTCTGAAAAACCATAAAAACCCTAAAAAAACACTAAAACCACTCAAAATCCCTAAAAACCCTAAAAACCCCTAAAACCCATAAATACCCTCAAAATACATAAAAATCTCTAAAAACATAAGAAACCCCAAAACCCCTTAAAACCCTTGAAAACCATAAAAATCTGTAAAACCCCTAAAAACCACAAAAAACCATAAAACCCGATAAAACCTTTAAAAACCACTAAAAACCCTTAAACCTCCTAAAAACATTAAAACGTTAAAAACTCTAAAAAAACATAAAAACCCTAAAAAATGCTAAAAACCCCTAAAAACCTAAAAACCCTGAAAAAACCTAAAAACCCTGAAAAAACCCTAAAAATCCTAAGATAGCCCTAAAAATTACTGAAAACGTAAAAACCCTAAAACCAATTAAAACCCCATAAAAATGATAAAAACCCTTAAAATACATAAAGAACTAGAATAATCCATAAAAACCCTAAAAACCACTAAAAAGCCCTTATAAACCATAAAATGTTAAAAAACTCTACAAAACCTTAAAACCCATAAAAAACTAAAAAATCCCTAAAAATCCCAAAAGACCATAAAAACCCTGAAAACATGAAAAAACCCTAAAAAACCCAAAAAACCCTATAAATCCCTAAAAAACCTAAAAACCCATAAAAACCCTAAAAATCCTAAAAGGAGCTAAAATCCTTGAAAACGTAGAAACCCCTAAATACCCTAAAACCCCCTAAAACCTTTAAAAATACCAAAAAAACCTTAAAATACCTAAAACACATAAAACCAAGAAAACCTCACTAAAAACTCTAAAATCCCTCTAAACACCTAAAAACATTAAAAAAAATTAAAAACATTAAAAAAATTAAAAAAACCTTTAAAACCCTAAGAAACTAAAAAAACACCTAAAAACCCAAAAAACGGAAAAAAACCTTTGAAACCCTAAAAAAATTGAAAACCCCTAAACCCCCTAAATATCCCGAAAAACTGAAAAAAAAAACTAAAAATCCCTAAAAATCCTTGAAAACATAAAAACACTAAAAATCCTGAAAATCCATGAAAACCATAAAACCTCTAAAATTTTAAAAACAACTAAAAACCATAAAAACCATAAAACAACTAAAAACTACAAAAACCCTAAGAATCCCAAAAAAATTAAAAAACATAAAACCGTGAAAAACTAAAAAAACCCTAAAAACCCAAAAAGACCATAAAAACACTAAAACCCCCTAAAAATCTAAAAAACCCATGAAATCCCCTAAAACCCCTAAAAATCACTAAAATCCTAAAAAACCCTAAAACCCATAAAAATCCAATAAAATCCCTACAAATCCCTGAAAATGTAAAAAAAAATAGAAACCAAGAAAACCCCAGAAAAACCATAAAACACCTAAAAAACTTAAAACCCCTAAAAAATCATAAAAACCAATAAAAACTATATAAACCTGTAAAACCCCAAAACATATTAAAAATGTTAAAAAACTCTAAAAAATATTAAAATTTTAAAAAACTCAAAAAACCCTAAATACCCAAAAGAACCTAAAAACCCTCAACAACCTTAAAATCCTAAAAGTCCCTAAAAACCCCTAAAAACCATAAAAATCCCTAAAAACCATAATAAACCTGACAACCATAAAACTCCAAAAAAAACACAACAATTCCCTGAAAAACAAAAAACCCAAAAAACCCTGAACACCCCCTAAAAAACCCCTAAAACCTTAAACACCCTAAAAACCCATGAAAACCCTAAATACCCACTGTGACTCTTAAAACCATTAAAATACCCCAAAAATGGTATAAACTATAAAAAACCATTAAACCCTAAAAAACAAAAAAAACCCTAAAAACACAGAAGGCCTTAAAACCCCTAAAAACCTAAAATTCCTAAAAACCCTAAAAACCCCATAAAAACCATCAAAATATCAAAAAACCTTAAAAATCCATAAAATATATATAAATTCTTAAAAACCACTAAAAATCCCTAAAATACTGCTTTGTGAGTGCGTGATTGATCTGTTGTTATGGAATGGGTGGCTGGTGGACAGGTTCGCGAGTTGGTTTCTTCATCTGGGAGAAATGAGTTGTGCTGCTGCTTGTTCTCGATGTCAGCTGGCTGAAAATTTGGTGCTAGATCATGTTTTTTACTGGACTGGGATGCGTGGAGTTGATGCTGTTGGTGGTTGATGATGGGATGATGAAATTGCTGGTGATGGTTTTGGTGCTGCTGGCTTTGGTGCTGATGAATGCTGGCTTTGGTGCTAATGGATATGAGCTGATGATTGACTGGGAGGCGCTGTTGGGGACTTTTATTTTTTTGATGGGTTGGACGTTGGCTACTTGGCTGAGCTGTGAAAGAGGTGTTGGTTGTTTGAAAATGAGGATGCTGGTTGCTAGTTGGTTGCGGATGCTGGTTGGCTGGCTGCTGCTGCTGGATGTCGTTTACTGCTGTAGTTTGAATGCTGGTCGTTGGTTAGCTATGAGCTGCTGGATGCTGGTTTATGCTGGATGTAGTGTTGCTGGATGCTGGTACTGGCTGGATGTGACGTGATGATGCTGCTGTTGTGTCTGTTTTTGAGTCCTTTTTTTTCTTTCTTTGGCGTGGGTTGTAAGGGCTTTTTGGGTGTGGGTCGTTCGACCCCTCCCCTCCCTTGTCTGCTGTGTCTCCTATTTTTTTAATAAATTTGGGGGGGCCGGGAATAGCCCGACCCTCGCATCTTCCTTGCCTAAAACAAAAAAACCCTAAAAACTCTGAAAAACCACTGAAAACCATAATACCCCTAAAAACCTTAAAACCCTAATACCCACAAAACCCTAAAACCCACTAAAAACTCAAAAAACCCTTTAAACCCCTAAAACATTGAAAAAATCTAAAAACCCATAAAAACTCAAAAAACCATAAAACCCAAACGGACACTAAAAACCATAAAATGCTAAAAAAAACCCTAAAACCCCCAAAAAATCCTCAAAATCCCTTAAAATCGAAAAAAACCTAAAATCATAAAAATCCCAAAAAATGTCAAAAACCCTAAAAAAAACCCTGAATACCCTTGGATACCATACATAACCCTAAAAAATCATAAACCCTAAAAACCAAAAAAAACACTAAAACACTCAAAACCAATAAAAATGATAAAAAACTCTAAAAAACTTAAAACCCTTAAAAACATAAAATACACTTAAAACTGAAAAAACCCTGAAAAACCCACAAACCCTCAAAAAAATTAAAACCTCTAAATCCTCCTAAATCCCCCAAACCATAAAACTCATAAAAATCCTAAAAAACCAGTAAAAATCCCTAAAAACACAAAAAACCATAAAAACCCTCAAAACCCCTTGAAAACCATAAAAACACCTAAAAATCTTAAAAAACCCTAAAACCCCATGAAAATCCTAAAAACTAAATAAAAACTCTAAAAACACTAAAAAACCATAATAATAATAAAATAAATTAAAATACTATAAAAACCCTTAAAAACCCTAAAAAATCAAAATACCCCTAAAAACCCAAAAAAGAACCCTAAAACTCCTAGAAAACCCTAAAACCATGAAAATATAATAAAATCACTAAAAATTTAAAAAACCCTAAAAAACATAAGAAAATATTAAAATCCATGAAACCCTAAAAACCAACTAAAAACTCTAAAAACCCTTAAAACCCAAAAAATGTTAAGAAAAATAAAAAACCTTTAAAACCCTAAAAATCTCAAAAAACCATAAAAACCTAAAAGACCTTAAAAACTCGGATAAAACCACGAAATCCTTGAAAACACTTGAAACCCTCAAAATCCCTAAAGACCATAAAAACCCTAAAACCATAAAAAAGCTAAAAATTCCCTAAAAATCCTTGAAAACATAAAAAATCCAAAAAAACACGGAAAACCACTGAAAACCATAAAACCCCTAAAGACCATAAAAAAACCCTAAAACCCCATAAAAACCCTAAAAACCACTAAAAACTCTAAAAACACATGAAACCACTAAAAACATTAAAATACTCTAGAAACCATTAAATACTAAAAAAACCCTAAAAACCCAAAAGGCCCTAAAAACCCTAAAAATTCCTAAAACACCCTCAAAATCACTAAAACCCCTCAAAATCCTTAAAACCCAGAAAAATCCTTAAAAATATTTACCAATCCTTAAAAACTTTAAAATCCCTAAAATCTCTGAAAACCCCCTAAAAACCAAAAAAAACCTTAAAAATCCTAAAACCCCATAAAAACCCTAAAAACCACTAAAATCTTTTAAAACCATGAACACCCCTAAAAATGTTTAAAAACATTAAAAAACTTTATAAAACATTAAAACCCCTAAAAATCACAAAAATCCCCTAAAAATCATGAAACCCCCTAAAAACCCTAAAAACCCCTAAGACCCTAAAACCCCTAAATATCCATAAAAAAACCCTAAAACCCCTAAAAACTATAAAAATCCTAAAAAAGTAATAAAAATCCCTAAAATGTAAAAAACTCTAAAAACTCTGAAAAAACCCTAAAAACCATAAAACCATAAAAGCCTTACAAAATCCTAAAATCACATAAATCCCTAAAAATCCACTAATAACTCTAAAACTCTTAAAACCCCTAAAAATGTCAAAATACCCTAAAAACATTCAAACCCCAAAAAAATCAAAAGACCCCAAAAACACCAAAATCGAACAAAAAACTCTAAAACCCCCTAAAACCCTAAAAACAAAAACCAAAATTTTTTAAAAACCATAAAAACTCTAAAAAATCCCTAAAAATGTCAAAATACCCTAAAAATATTGAAACCCCTAAAAAATCAAAAGACCCAAAAAATGCCAAAATCCCCCCAAGATACTCCAAAAGCCCCTAAAAACCCTAAAAGATAAAACCAAATTTTTTTAAAAACCATAAAAACTCTAAAAAACCCCTAAATTTTGTAAAAATGTAAAAAACCATAAAAAACCTGAAAAACCCCTAAAACCATAACTAGCCCTAAAACCCCATAAAACCCCTTAAAACTCCTAAAAATGTTAAAAAACTTTAAAAAACTCTCAAAAACATTAAAAACCTAGAAAAACTAAAAAAATCCCTAAAACCCCAGAATTCCCCTAAAACCATATAAAGCCATGAAAAAAATAAAAACCCACAGAATCCCTCAAAATGCTAAAAATCATAAAAACCCAAAAAATCCCTAGAAATCCTAAAAACATAAAAAATCATAAAAACCATAAAGCCCTAAAACATCTGAAAACACATGAAGACCAGAAAACCCCTAATAACATTAAAAAACCATGAAAATCCTAAAAACCATAAAAACCCAAAAAACCACTAAAACATTAAAAACACTCAAAACAAATAAAAACGTTAAAAACTCTAAAAGCCTTAAAAAATCTAAAAAACTCAAAAAAACCCAAAAAACTCAAAAAACCCTAAAAATATTTAAACCCTTAAAAACACGAAAACCCATAAAAATCCCCAAAAATCCCTAAAACTCCTAAAAACTTAATATACCATAAAAACCTAAAACCCCCCAAAAAACAGTAAAAACTCAGAGAAATCTTAAAAAAAACTAAAAGCCATTAAAACCCAAAAGACCCACTAAAAATTGTTAAACAACTAAAAATGATAAAAAAACTCAAAAAACCTTAGAAACACTAAAAAACTCAAAAAACTGCTAAAACAAAAAATAACCTTAAAACCCTAAAACCCCCAAAAAAAACCTAAAAACCTTTAAAACGCCTAAAACCTCTCAAAATCCCTAAAAACCCTAAAAAACCCTAAAAATCATAAATATCCTAAAAAATCCTTAAACATCCTTGACATCATAAAAACCCCTAAAACACTAAAAAACCCCTAAAAACATTAAAAAACCCTAAACCCTCATAAAAACCTTAAAAACCCACTAAAGACTCTAAAAACCTTAAAACCCATAAAATGTTAAAAATATATAAAAAACTTAATCCCCTAAAAAACTCAAAAGACCCTAAAAACCCAAAAAGAGACTAAAAATACTAACAACCTAAAAACCCTAAATAACCCTGAAAAAATCTAAAACCCTCAAAATCCCTAAAACCCTTGAAAAAACCCATGAAAACCATAAAACCCCAAGAAAACCTTAAAAACTTAAAATTCCTTTAAACCCCTAAAAATGTTAAAAACTCTTTAAAACGCTAAAAAACTGAAAAACCCCTAAAAACCCTGAAAGTTCCTAAAACCCTAAAAAACTTGAAACCCTTAAAATATCTTGAAACCCTAAAACCCCTAAAAACCATAAAAATCCTAAAAAGACATAAAAATCCATGAAAACGTAAAAACCCCTAAACCCTTAAAACCCCCCTGAAAACCATAAAATCCCTAATAACCTTAAAAAACCCTAAAAACCCTAAAAACCCCTAAAAACATTAAAAACTCTAAAAAACCTTAAAACCCCTAAAAAAATAAAAAAAAATCCTAAAACCCAAAAAAACCCCTAAACCCATAAAAACACTAAAAACAATATAGAATCCTAAAAACCCTCATAATTGCTAAAAACACTAAAAAAGCCTAAAAACCATAAAAATCCGAAAAATCCCAAAAAATAATAAAAACTTGAAAAAACCTAAAAACCATGAAAAACTCCTGAAAACCATAAAACCCCTAAAAACCTTAAAAACCTTAAAAATCCATAAATAACAAAAAACCACTAAAAACTCTAAAAGTCCTTGAAACTCCGAAAAAAATTAAAAAAAACTCTAAAAACCTTAAAACCCCTAAAAAACTCAAAAAGACCACAACTACCAAAAAAGACCCTAAACCCCTAAATACCCCTAAATACCCCAAAAACCCAAAAAACCTCTAAAACCCCTAAAAATGCATTAAAAACTAAATATACCTAAAACAATAAAAAATCAAAAAAGCCTTAAAAATCCCTGAAAACATAAAAAACCATAAAACCCCAGAAAATACCTGAAAACCATAGTACCCCTAAAACCCTTAAAAACTATAAAATACATAAAAACCTTAAAAATCCACTAAAAATTCTTAGAACACTTAAAAACCTAAAAATTAAAAAAACTCTAAAAAACCATGAAAACCATAAAAACTCCAAAAAAACACTAAATACCCAAAAAATACCCAAAAAACCCTACCAACCCTCAAAATCCATAAAAACCCAAAAAACCCAAAAAATCATAAAAATCCTAAAAAAGACCTAAAAATACCTAAATATGTAAAAAAACCCTTGAAACTATAAAAAATAAAAAAAAACCAATAAAAACCTTCAAAACCCTTAAAAATCCATAAAACCCTAAACCCCCCTAAAAATCAAAATACCCTTAAAACCCTTAAAAACATTAAAAATGTTGAAAACTCTAAAAAATGTTAAAAACCTGAAAAAGACCCTAAAACCCCAAAAATCCTAAAATCCTGGAAAACCCCTAAAAACCCTAAGAAATAGCTGAACACTTTCTGATCCAGTTCAGGAATGATGAAGATTTGATTTTGGCTTGGGCTTTTTCACCACAGATCATTGATGGCCTTCTGTTTTATTTTTTCTTCTAGAATTTTGATTTTCATCTGTATCGTGATCCCATGAGCATGGACCTATAGATTACTCTTCCCAGTCTTTCCCTATCCTTCCAAAACCCAGCCATCCTCTACATCATTGACAACCTCATCGGTAGATTTCTTTGTATAGACGCACGAATGAGTGCTGCCTACCACCTGATTATGTTGTAGATATGAATAGAGGTGGATGTGTCCAAGTCACTGGTTAATTCTATCTGCGTTGAGATTGAAGGTGAGATCTAGTGGCATCAGAATATTTTCTTTGAATCCTCGGTTTCTTTCTGTTCGAACTGCCATAGACTGGTCCACTATGCATCTACCTGTAAGTGTGCTAGTAGTACTTTCAAGTATACACTACAGTGGCCGACTACTACAACTCATGGTTTGTAACTAAATGCACCTCTATGGGGCTCATGGAGTGCATGGTGCAAGTATATATGCTGGACAGACTAATGTGCCTCTAGCTGATGATCATACTATTATAGTGGTTGGAGATGTTCCATTGAAGGTTGTTCGATAGTATTCATCCGAAACAAGGGTCTGTGTAGTGTTTGATAGGTTGAAACATGACTTAGGAATTGTGACTAGTAAGGGGGTGATGGAAACTGAGGAAGGATGCAATAGTCTGAGGATGGTGGAGTTGCGGCAGATGTCACTGCCTGTGTTGTGCCTCAATTCTGGAGTTTTGGAGGAGGTTAAGGATTCTTTGGATCAACTGGAAGTGATGGTGTCCCTTTGTACAATCAGTTTGATGGCTTTGTTTCTGAGGAGCTGGTCCATGAACAGCATTTTGTACAACCGAAGCTGGCTGGTGGCATTGAAGAACAACCTGGGCAGACTACTTGCTGTGGGCTTGAGGGTGCTGCTTTTGAAGACAGGGGTAAGGGTTTAAAAGATGTCTTGACATGTGATGATATTGTGTTGGCTAGTACAGGGGATGAGGATGATGCTGTTTTAAATGGATCTCTGGTTCAAGATTACAGTGGATGAATCTTTTGTGCCTGAGGGAGTGCAAGTTGCTTGGTCTGCTTGTAATGAGGATGAGTTCGCACGGGTTTATGTGAATGTTCCCCTATCTAGTTGTGATGATTGTGCTGGGATTGAGATGGTACCGGACAAGGCTTCTATTGCTACTCAGGAGGGAGTACATACTGGGAATATTTCTCATGAGGAGGATGAGGGATTGCAATTAATTATTGTAGATTCGGGTGATGCTTCCTTAGAGGTTGTTAGGAGTTGTACTAGTTTTGAGCAGGCGTCAGTGAATCTGAATGTTCTTGGTGATTACGTGATGGATGTTTTTCCCTTTGATTAGAATGCTGGTGATCCTAGTCAAGAGTCTGTGGTCCAAGTCATGATGCAAGGTGAAGTGTTGGCTGACTGTATTATAAATCAGAAGTACACCTACGTACATCCCCAAACACAGAAGTCTTTTCTAGGGGGAGGGTAGTAGGATGAGCTTTATTATGGCTATGATCATTAAGGAGAGGACTTTGATAGAGGAGGTCATTCCATATGGGAAGGTAAATAAATCTGTAGGAGTCACATCAGACCCCCGAAAGAGGAAGCTGAGGAAAGACTACTCTAGTTTTCCAAAGACAGTGTCCACTAGAGCCTCCTCCAAATATCCAAAGAAAAATGTTTCTGACAGGGGAGGGTGGCCTTCCAAGGTGCAGCTAAATGCAGATCAAAAAAGGCTCATAGAAAACTACATTGCCTTATTCTGGAAACATGAATCTGAATGGGAGTCGGCAGATACTAATGCAGACATCGGATGTGGTGTTGATTGAGACCCTTATAGTGTAACTTCTTATTATGACGGTGGTGGTGATATTGACCTCTTTAACGTGTAACTCCTTTTGGGTTGGGTCATTTGACTTCTCCCCTTCCTTGAATGCATTTTCTTTTTTCTAATAAATTTTGGGGGTACAAGAATATCCTAGTCATGCGCCTTCTTCACCCTAAAAACCTAAAAAACCCCTAAAAACACTAAAAAACCATAAAAATCATAAAATTTCTAAAAAATCCCTGAAAAAACCTATAAACCTAAAAAACCCTAAAAACCCTAAAAACCACTAAAACAATAAAACCCCATAAAAATCCATAAAATTCCTAAACCCCACTAAAAATTCCAAAAACCTTCATAAAAAACTCAAAATAACACTAAAACCCCCCAAAAGTACAAAAAAACCCTAAAAATACCCGAAAACCCTTAAAACCCTTGAAAACCCCTTAAAATCATGATGGCGGCTTGCTCTCCCGGTGGTTCTCTCCCGTCGCGGCGCTCCCCTCATGGATCCTCAGCAGATTGGGATCTCCCCTTGGTGGTCGCGGCTTGCAGTGGTGATCCCTGGTGGTGTTGGCCCTTGGTGGTGGTGCCATTTGGAAACTCTCGAAGGTACCGGTCTTCAGATGTGATCTGTTTTTTGTGGATCGGGATGGTGTCTGGTGTCGATATTCGGCGTTTTTTGGGATCTGGGTGCGTCTGGCTTCGGCGGGACGGGTCTGGGCAGTTGAAGACAGATTGAACCAGATCTATTCAGTAGGGGTGATGGAGCCTCCACGAATAGGTCAACGACTTCGACGTCTTCAGCGGTGGTGAGAGGTTCAACGACGACATGGTTTCTGTTCTCTTCGACGATTCTTGGAGGCTTGGATCGGCTTTGGCCCATCCTCGGCGCAACGTTGCAGGTCAATGGTGGAGCCGTTCAGATCTGGGACTTCCATCATGCGGTGCTTCGGTTCCATGGAGATGCGGGTCAGATCTGGGCGTTACGATAAGTGTCTTTGCAGATCTGGGTCTCTTTTCTGCTGTGAGGAGCATCCTTGGCGGTGTTGGTCTCCGGCGGCCTCTTGCGGCTTCTCGGCGGTTGGGTTCTCCTAATGCCTTCGGCAGCTTGGTCTTCTCTAAACGGCGGTCTGGCCTCTCTGGATCCGTGATGCTGAATGGTGGGTGCGGCGGGATATGCGATGTTCTAGAAGTGACATGCCCACTTCCATGATTGGATCTGGTTTTCCAGATCTGAGTCTGGGAGGGTTTTGCTAGATCTCTTGGATTTTTGACGGGTTCTGGTGGCTGCGAAAAGTGAATGTGCAGGTTTGTGCTTCTGGTTCCTTAGTTTTGCCTCTAGTTTATGCTATTGATGAATTTCTGGTCAAGTTGAGCTGCATCCTAGCTGCTATGGTGGAATGTGGTTTTTTGAGCTGTAGCTGGTTTGGTTGTGAGTCGTTGCTGAATATGGATTTGAGGCAAAATGAGATGGAGGCTGAGGGCTGTGGTGTTGGTTTGGTTTTTAATAACTATGGGTGTGAGATTTTTGTTCTGTTGAGTGTGTTGGATGTTGTTCTGTGTGCTGCCGGTTGCGGTGCTTGTGCTGTGGTTTGATGCTGCTGGTTGTGATTGGCTGTGATGTTGGTTTTGGTGCTATTGGTTGTTGGGGCTAGTTGGTTTGGGTGTGCTGCAGCTGTGCTGCTGTGATGATTGGATGTGGTGCTACTGGATGCTGGTACTGGCTGGATGTGACGTGATGATGTCGTTGTTGTGTCTGTTTTCGAGTCTTTTTCTTTCTTTGTTTTCTTTTTTTTTTTCGCGTGGGTTGTAAGGGGTTTTTGGGTGTGGGTCGTTTGACCCCTCCCCTCCCTTGTCTGCTGTGTCTTCTTTTTTCTTTCTAATAAATTTTTTTTGGGGGGGGGGGGGAATAGCCCGACCCTCGCATCCTCCTTGACCCTTAAAACCATCAAAATCCATAAAAATATTAAAAATTGTAAAACCCATGAAAATCCTAAAAAAGCCAAAAAATCCCTAAAAACGTAAAAAAAAAACCCAAAAACCCCTAAAAACATTAAAAACCCTAAAAACCAATAAAAAACCTAAAACCCCACTAAAAAATATAAAAACCGATTAAACCCCCAAAGATTTTAATAACGTTAAAAAACTCTAAAACAACATAAAACCCCTAAAAACTGAAAAAAAAAACTTTTAAACCCCAAAACACCCTAAAAACCCCTAAAACAAAAAAAACCCTGAAAACCGAACCCCCCAATCCCTAAAAATCCTAAAAATCCAAAAATCTCTAAAAATTATAAAAAGGCCCTAAAAATCCATGAAAATATAAAAAACCCAAAACCCCAAAACCCCCAGAAAAACCATAAAACCCCTAAAAACCATAAAAAACCCTAAAACCCCACAAAACCCCAAAAAACCACAAAAAAAACTCTAAAAACCCATAAAACGCTTAAAAATGTTAAAAACATTAAAAACCCAAATAAACTCAAAAAAACCCTTAAAAACCCAAAAGACCCAAAAAACCCTGAAAACCCCAAGAAACCCTAAAAAACCTTCTAAATCCCTAAAAACCCTAAAAATTCCCAAAAGCCATAAAAATCCCTAAAACCATAAAAATCCTAAAAAACCCTAAAATAACTGAAAACCTAAAAACCAATAAAAACATTAAAAACCCTAAAATGCCATAAAACACTAAAAACAACTAAAAACTCTAAATCCCCTATAAACCCCTAGAAACATTAAAAAAATCGAAAAATATTTAAAACCCTAAAAAACTAAAAAAACTCTAAAAACCAAAAAAGATCCAAAAACAGTAAAAATCCCTAAAAAGTAAAAAACCCTAAAACCCCCTAAAAACCCTCAAAATCCCTAAAACCATAAAAATGTAAAAAAACCTAAAAACCTTGAAAACACCCTAAAAACCTTAAAATCACTAAAACCCAAAAATCATTAAAGACCATTGAACACTCTAAAAACCCTTAAAAACCCTAAAAACTAAAAAACCCTAAAAACCCAAAAAGAACCTAAAATCCTTGAAAATCCCTAAAAAATATAAAAACCCTCAAAATCCCAAAAAACCTGAAAAAACCTTAAAAACCATAAAAATCCAAAAAATCCCTAAAAGTCTGTGGATACGTAAAAAATCCTAAAAACCAAGAAAACCTTTGAAAACAATAAAACCCCTAAAAACCATAAAAGACCCTAAAACCCATTAGAACCCTAAAAACCAATAAAAACTAAAAACACCTTAAAACTGCTTAAAACATTAAAAACTATAAAAAACCTAATCACTAAAAAAACCTAAAAACCAAAAAAAAATAAAGACACTAAAACCCCTAAAAAACCCAAAATACCCCAAAACCTGAAAACCCCTAAAAACCCTTAAAATCGCTAAAAATGCCAAAATAAATAATGGGCATAAAAAGCCCTAAAAATTCCTGAAAACATGAAAAACCCAAAAATACTAGAAAAATCCTCTGAAGCCCATAAAATCCCATAAAAGTCTTAAAAAATAACAAAATCCCTAAAAATCAATAAAAAAACTCCAAAAACCCTTTAAACCCCAAGAATCGTTAAAAACTCTAAAAAACCATAAAACCCTAAAAACTCAAAAAACACTAAAACCCCAAAAATACCCCCAAACCTTGAAAAATCTGAAAACCCCTTAAAACCCTTTAAAACCTACAAAATCTCTAAAAACCCTAAGAAACCCTAAAAACCATAAAGTTCCTAAAAAATCCCTAAAAATCCCTGAAACTGGAAAAACCCATAAAACCCTAAGAAACCCAAGAAAACCAAGAAAACCTTAAAATACCCTAGAAAACCTTAAAACCCTAAAATCCACTATAGTCTCTAAAACCCTAAACACCCCTAAAAATTTAAAAAATGTTAAAAAAAACTCTAAAAATCCTTAGGAAACCTAAAAAACTCGAAAAAAAACTCGAAAACCCCAAAAAAAAACTCGAAAAACCCAAAAAAAAATCATAAAACCCCTAAAACCCCTAAAAACCCTAGAAACCCCAAAAAACCATCAAAATCTCTAAAACCCCTAAAATATCTAAAAACATAAAAAAACCCTAAACCATTAAAAACCCCAAAAAACCATAAAAACCCTAAAAACTAATAAAAACTCTAAAAACCCTTAAAACTGACAGAAACGTTAAAAACATTAAAAAACTCAAAAAAAATATTTAAAGCCCCAAAAAACAAAAAAAAAACTAAAATCAAAAGACCGTAAAACAGTAAAAATCCCTTAAAACCACAAAAAACCTAAAAAATCCCTAAAATCCCTTAAAACTTTAAAATCCTAAAGACCCTAAAATGCGCCTGAAAACCATAAAAAACCCTAAAACCTTAAAAGACCCTAAAAACCCATCAAACCCTAAAAACCCACTAAAAACTCTAATAACCCTTATAAAACCTAAAAACATTGAAAACCTTGAAACCTTGAAAAACCCTAAAAACCCTAAAACCTTGAAAACCCCTAAAAACACTCAAAATTTCTAAAAACCCTAAAAACCCTAAAAACTATAAAAATCCTAAAAAATCACTATAAATACCTAAAACTGTAAAAAACCATAAAAACCATGAAAAACCTCTAAAAACCATAAAACCCCCTAAAAACCATAAAAGACCCAAAAACCCCTTAAAACCCCTAAAAACGTTAAAAACGTTAAAAAGCTCTAAAAACCCAAAAAACTCAGAAAAACCCTAAAATATCAAAAGGATACTAAAAACCATAATATTCCTAAAACCCCCTTAAAATCCCAAAAAACCCTAAAAACTTTAAAAACCATAAAAATCCTAAAAAACACTAAAATTGTAAAAATCCCTAAAAACCCTAAAAATCCCCTACAAGCCCTAAAACACTAAAAATCCATAAATACCCTAAAACCCACTGGAAATCTAAAATCCATTAAAACCCATAAAAAAGATAAAAAACTCTAAAACCCTTAAAACTTCCAAAAAACGAAAAAAACCCAAAAGGACCCTAAAAACCTGAAAAAACCCTTTAAACCCCCCTAAAACCCTCAGAATACCTAAAAACCCTAAAAAACCCAAAAAACCATATAAAGCCTAAAAAATCCCTTAAATCCTTGAAAATGTAAAAAACCCTAAAAACCCTGAAAGCCCCCTAAAAACCAAAAAAACCCTAAAAACCTTAAAAAATCCAAAAAACCAATAAAAACCCTAAAAACTACTAAAAACTCTAAAAACACTTAAAACCCCTAAAATGTTTAAAATGTTTAAAAACTCTAAAAAACCGTAAAACCTTAAAAAATAAAAGAAACCACTCAATACCTAAAAAGACCCAAAATACCATGAAAAACATTAAAAACCTAAAAAACCCTGAAAGACCATAAAAACCCACAAAATCTCTAAAAACCCTAAAAACATAAAAATCCAAAAAAATCCCTAAAAACCCTAAAAACATAAAAAACCCTAAAATCCCTGAAACTCCCTAAAAACTATAAACCCCTAAAAACTTTAAAAACCCATAAAACCCTAAAAACAAAACAAAAACCGCTAAAAACGCAAAAAGACCCTAAAAATCTTGAAAACCCCTAAAACCCGTAAAATTCCTCAAAATCCCAAAAAATCTGTAAAAACCCTGAAAAACCCTTGAAAACCATAAAACTCTTAAAAACCCTAAAAACCCTAAGACCCCATACAAACCCTAAAATCACACTAACACTACAAGAAAACTGCCGTTTAGCGGCGATATTTTCGCGGTGGTTTTTAAAACCTCCGCGAAATGCGTTTCAGGCTGCCATTTCGCGGCGGTTTAAAAACCGCCGCGAAATGCCAAATAATTAATTTCATTTATTTTATTTTATTTTTAATTTTATTCGAGGATTAGCGGCAGTTTTTTAAAAAGTCGCCGCGAAATAGCGGCGGTTTCGGTAAAACCGCCGCGAAATGAAATGAAAAAATAAAAAAACACGAGAAACCCCGAAATCACTAAAACGACCATAACTTTTGATCCAGACGTCTGTTGAAGCGCCACGACCAGTCAAATCGAAGCTCAAGAAGAGATCTAGAGGCACATATAATCAAAACCATGAGACGGTCTAAGGTGCGGAAGATATTAGAGTTATTATAAAGTTGAAAAAAGTTCTCGAACTTCAAACGGCCATAACTTTCGCTCCGGGTGTCCGTTTGGGCTCTACCACATATCATTTATATTTATTTATTATTTATATTTATTTATTATTTATATTTATATTTATTTATTATTTATTATTTATTATTTATTATTTATTATTTATTATTTATATTTATTTATTTATTATTATTTATTATTTATATTTATTTATTTATTATTATTTATTATTTATTATTTATATTTATTTATTATTTATTATTTATTATTTAGTTTTTATTTTTTATAATTTATATTTATTATTTATTATTTATTATTTATTATTTAATATTTATTATTGATTATTGATTATTGATTATTGATTATTTATTATTAATTATTTAAATTTATTTATTATTTATATTTATTTATTATTTATTATTTATTATTTATATTTAGTTATTATTTATTATTTAGTATTTATTATTTATTATTCCTTATTGATTATTTATTATTGATTATTTATTATTTATTATTCATTATTTATTATTTATTATTTATTATTTACATTTATTATTTATATTTATTAATTATTTATGTTTAATTATTATTTATTATTTACATTTATTAATTATTTATGTTTATTTAATATTTAATATTTATTATTTATTATTTACCCTAAAACCCCTAAAAATCTCAAAAATCCCTAAAAACCCAAACAGACCGAAAAAACCATGACAACCCTAAAATCCATGAGAAACCCTTAAAACCTTAAAAATCCTTACAAACTGTAAAAAACTCTAAAATCATAAAAATCCAAAAAAATATATAAAAATCCTTAAAAACAAAAAAACTCAAAAAGAACTTGGAAAACCATAAAACCTCCTAAAAACCTTAAAAAACCCTAAAACTGATAAAAACCCTAAAAATAGAAAAAAAATCTAAAACCCCATAAAACCCCTAAAAATGATAAGAAACAATAAAAAGCCTTATAAACCATAAAAAACTAAAAAAAACCCTAAAACCCAAAAGACCCTAAAAACCCTAAAACCCCTTAAGAACCCTAAAAACCCTAAAAACCCCTAAACCCCCTCAAAGTCCCTAAAAACCACTAAAACCATAAATCCTAAAAAGGCTCCAAAAATCCTTAAAAACATAAAAACTCTGAAAACCCGTGAAAATAACAAAAACCCGTAAAAACAATAAACAACCATAAAAACCTTATAAAAAATTTAACAAACTCAAAAAAACCTTAAAAACCACAAAAAAAACATAAAACCCCTAAAAACCCCAATAAACCCTAAAAACCCCTAAAACCGCTCAAAATCCCTAAAAATCCTAAAAAACACTAAAAACCATAAAAATCCTAAAAAATCCCTAAAAATCCATGTAAACGTAAAAAACCATAAAACCCTAAAAACCCCTAAAAACCATAAAAACCACTAAAACCCTTAAAAACCGTAAAAAATATAAAAACCTTGAAACACCATTAAAAACTCTAAAAATCCATAAAACCCTAAAAAACAATAAAAACACTCAAAATCCTTAAAAAACTCTAAAAACCCAAAAAAATCCAAAAAAAACATAAAAATTCTCTGAAAACTTAAAACCCCTAAAACCCCTAAAAATACCCTAAAATCATAAAAACCCTTGAATACCTTAAAAACCCAACAAACCAATAAAACCCTAAAAACACTAAAAAATCTAGGAACCCTTAAAACCCCAAAAAAACATTAAAAGCTCTAAAAAACCTTAAAACCCCTAAAAACTCAAAAGAACCCTAAAACCCCAAAACTCCTAAAACCCCTAAAACCAAAAATGGATTGAATGTATTAGCCTCTATCAAACTCTCACTCTCAATGTCACAAATTCCTACAGGGAGGTGAATTCTGTGGCATATTCTTTTTCCAAAAAGGCGATATTGGAAAGGAGCTCGATGTGGTCCTTTGTCTCCTTATATTTTTGTGCACTCTACATGGTCTCTGATATGAAGGGTGAATTACACAGCCATGTTTTTAAACCCTCCTTCTAATGCTCTAGTTTTACTTTTTTAATAAATTTTGGGGGACTAGGCATGCTTGGTCCAGAGCCTTGTTTTCCCTAAAAACGTAAAAAAACTCTAAAAACCTTAAAAACCCAAAAAAATAAAAAAACCTCTAAAAACCCAAAAGTCCCTAGAAACCTTGAAAAACGCTAAAAACCATAAACCCTAAAATTTCTTAAAAACCTGAAAAACACTTAAAAACCATAAAACCATAAAAAACAAAAAAATATCTAAGAATCTGTAAAAATGTAAAAAACCCCAAAAAAGTGAAAACCCATAAAACCCCCCAAAACCTTAAAAACCCCTAAAACCCAAAAAACCCTAAAACCCACTAAAAACTCTAAAAAAACTTAGAACCCCTAAATACATTAAAAACACTAAAGAACCATAAAAACAATAAAAAATATAAAAAACACTAAAACCCACAAAGAGCTAAAGACCCTGAAAACCTATAGAAACACTAAAAAACTTTGAAAATCCCTAAAAACCCACAAATTCCATAAAAAACCCTAAAAACCAAAAAAATCATTAAAAACCCCTAAAACATCTAAAACAAAAAAATCCCAAAAACCATGAAAAACACCTAAACCGAAAAACCCCCAAAACATTAAAAAACCCTAAATCCACTAAAAACTCTAAAAACTCTTAAAGCCCCTAAAAACTTCAAAAAATGTTAAAAAACACTAAAAAACCATACAATCTTAAAAATCTAAAAAACCC
Organism: Viscum album; assembly: GCA_963277665.1. Lineage (NCBI taxonomy): Eukaryota > Viridiplantae > Streptophyta > Magnoliopsida > Santalales > Viscaceae > Viscum > Viscum album. The sequence continues at coordinate 1,886,030,594 of OY728141.1, read as the reverse complement.
TAGAACCCCAAAAGGACTCTAAAAACTTTGAAAACTCTAAAAACGCTAAAAACCCTGAAAACCCCTAAACCCCTCAAAATCCCAAAAACTCCTAAAAATGGTAAGAAAAATCTAAAAAAGTCCAAAAAATCCCTTAAAGTGTAAAAAATTATAAAAAACCCCTAAAAACATTAAAAACACTAAAAACACAGAGAAACCCTAAAAATAACTAAAAACTCAAAAAACCCTTAAACCCCTAAAAATGTTAAAAAACTAAAAAAACTGAAAAAAAACCCCCTAAAAATCAAAAAAACTCTAAAACCCTAAAAAACCTTGAAAATCCTAAAAACCCTAAAAACCCCTAAAAACAAAAAAAAACCAATAAAACCCAAAATATCCTAATAACCTTGAAAAACCCTAAAAATTGTCAAAGTCCCAAAAAACCCAAAAAACCCATAAAAACCAAAAAAATCCTAAAAATCCCTAAAAATCCTTGAAAATGTAAAGAACACTAAAAACCTAAAAAACCAATAAAAATCATAAAAAACCCTAAATACCTAAAAAATCCTAAAAACATATAAAAACCCAAAAAACGACAAAAAACTTTAACAACCCTTAAAGCCCCTAAAAACAATAAAAAACTGTAAAAAATGTTAAAAACACAAAAAAACTCAAAAAACTGCTAAAACCCCAAAGAGACCCTAAAATCCCTAAAAACCTTGAAAACCCCTAAAAACAACAAAATTTCTAAAACCTATAAACACCATAAAAACTCAAAGAAACCCTAAAAACCCAAAAAGTCATTAAAAACACGGAAAAACCCTAAAAACCATAAAAAACTTGAAAACCCCTAAAAACCCTCAAAATATATAAAAACCCTAGAAACCATAAAAATCTTTAAAAAGCCCCCAAAAAACCTAGAAAACGTAAAAAACACTAAAAACACTGAAAACCCCCCAAAAATATTAAAAACCCTAAAAACCCATAAAAACCCTAAAAACCCACTAAAATCTCTAAAAACCCTTAAAACCACTAAAAAAGTTTAAAAAACTAAAAACCTGAAACCCCTAAAAAATTCAAAAAAACCTAAAATCTAGAAAAACATGAAAAATAGTAAAAACCCAAAAAACCATGAAAAATAGTATAAACCCTCCAAATCCCTAAAAACCCTAAAACCCCTAAAAACCATACAAATTCTAAAAAATCCCCAAAAATCCTTGAAAATATAAAAAACTCTAAACACCCCAAAAACCCTTTGAAAAGCATAAAACCCCATAAAAACTAGAAAAAAACCTAAAAACCCATAAAAACATCAAAAACTACTAAAAACTCTTAAAAATAATTAAAAACCACAAAACCATTAAAATATACTAAAAACATTAAAAACCGTAAAAACTCAAAAAACCCCAAAACCCCTAAAAACCTAGAAAAAACCCCAAATCCCTCAAAATCCCTAAAAACTACAAAAAAACATAAAAACCATAAAAATCATAAAAAATCCCTAAAACCCCCTGAAAACATAAAAAAACCCAAAAACCCCAAAAAAACACTAAAAACCTCTAAAAACTCAAAATTACCCTAAAACCCCTAAAAAGGCTAAAAAATCGTAAAAAACCTTAAGCACCCAAAAAAACAAAAAAAAAACCCAAAATCCCAAAAACGCCCTACAAACCCTAAAAAGTCCTAAAAACCTAAAAAACCTAAAAAACCTAAAAATACAAAAACCCTGAAATCTATTAAAATCCTAAAAAAGCTCTAAAAATCTCTGAAAACATAAAAACCGTAAAAACCCTGAAAACTCCCTGAAAACCATAAAACCCCTAAAAATCTTAAAAAACCCAAAAAACCACTAAAAACTCTAAAAAACCCTTAAAATCCCTAAAAATGTAAAAAACTCTATAAAAACATAAAAATCCAAAAAAAACTAAAAATACCATAAAAACCCAAAATGAACTTAAAAACCCAAAAACCCCATAAACACCCTAAAACCCCTAAAAACCGTAAAAACCCTAAAAATCATAAAAAACCTACAAAAGAACTAAAAATTCAGAAAACCTAAAAACCCTAAAAACCCTTGAAAACTCTTGAAAATCATAAAACCCTTAAAAACCTTGAAACCCATAAAACCCCAAAAAACCACTAAAAATTCTAAAAACCCTTTAAACCCCTAAAATGTTAAAAACCCTAAAAAACCTTTTATAACCCTAAAAACTCAAAAAAACCGAAAAATCTGAAAAGACTAAAAAACCCTAAAATACCCTAAAAAAACTAAAAAACCCTAAAAACCCCAAAAAACTATCAAAATCCCCCAAAACCCTAAAAAACCCCAAAGACCATAAAAATCCTATAAAAGCCCTAAAAATCCTTGAAAATGTAAAAAACCCCAAAAACCCTAAAAACCATGAAAACCCCCTAAAAACCAAAAACACCTTTAAAAACCATTAAAACCCCTAAAAACCCAAAAAACCCACTTAAAACTCTAGAAACCCTTAAAACCCCAAAAAATAAGAAAAAAAGTTAAAAAACTCTAAAAATCCCTTAAAAATGTAAAAAACCAAAAAAACTTGAATAACCTCTAAAAACCAAAAAAATCCCAAATAACATTAAAAACCTATAAAACCCCTAAAAACCTCTAAAACACAAAAACCCTTAAACCTCTAAAAATGTTAAATAACTCTAAAAACCCATAAAAACCTTAAAAACTCAAGAAACCCCTAAAAACTCAAAAAATAGCCATAAAAACACAAAAAAAACCCTAAAAATAAATAGCCATAAAAAATCCTAAAACATTCCTTAAAAATCCCAGAAAACGTAAAAAACCCTAAAAACCCTTAAAAAATATAAAAACCATAAAACTTCCCAAAAACTGCAAAAAAACCCTAAAACCCATAAAAACACTACAACCCCACTATAAAGTCTAAAAACACGTAAAACCCCTAGAAACATTAAAAAACTCTAAAAACCCTAAAAACTTAAAAAATCCTTAAAACCAAATAAGACCATAAGAACCCAAGAAAAGCCTAAAACCCCATAAGCGGGCAGGGTCTGCTTGGTTAACTCCGTTATCACCTTGATGTTCTTGCATATTTTTTCTATATATAGATGGTCGGTTAGTCTTATTAAAAGCCTAAACACAAAAATAAGAAATTTTGTCTGGACAGGTTCTATCAATGAATGGAAATTGGTCTATGTGGCATGGAAGCACTGCACTAAGCCGATTGATCTGAGTGGGCTGGGTATAAAAGATCTGTGGCGCTTCAATGATGCTATGATTGGGAAGTTCACCTGGAGCCTGCTTGAGCCCCATGGTGATGGCCTGGGTTTTCTTACGGAGATATTCACAACTAGGTTAGGCGATGGCTTTGCTGGGTATTTAACTTCTTCAGTTTGGCCTGCTTTGCGATCTTCATACAGGGAGATTATGTCACAATCCAAATGGATTGTGTTCAGGAATTCTGCATTGAATTTCTGGTCTTCCCCATTGCTGGAGCAACCTATCCTGGAGGTGATGACACCTCCCCCGGACATGCGAAATCTTACTATTGCTGGTCTCATCCAGCAACGCAGTGACTTGAGGGCACGACTCCTGAATAATATCGCCATGCAAGTCCAGCGATACGCCTTCACTGACATTGACACACTCGTATGGATGCCCGGTATGATTGGGAAATTTAATACCTGTGACTATTACAAATTTAAATGTCCGCGTGGACTAGCATCCCCATCGTGGCTACTTAAATTCAGAACACACTTTATTCCTCCCTCTTGCTTTGTTCTCATTTGGAAAGTCTGGCGGAATCAGATCCCAACTCATGAGCAGCTGAAGATGGCTGGCTGGCAACTCGCCTCAATGTGTTTATTATGCTGAAAGGCTGAGAAGCACTGCAACCAAACTTTTCTTCATTACACCATTTCTTCGGAACTTTGGCACTACCTGTTACAATGCTTCGGTCTGACATGCAGCTTGAGAGGCTCAATCTGTGCCTTCTTGCACGGCCTTGTGGAGATCAACCGAAGTGACCAAGTCCACAACTTATTGCTTGCTGGTGCGGTAGTGAATGTTCAATATATTTGGGCTGCCCGCAATACTGCGGCCTTCAACTGACAGCCCCACTCGCTGCATGGGGGAGTGGTGAACATACACAGGATGATCCAGAAGCCTCATGAATACAAACAGGTGAGATGTTCAATGATGTTAGTGATCTAACAGTTTTGCGTTTGCTTGGGGTCACTTGAAGAAGCAGAAAACTGATGGTTTTGAAATACATCAGATGGATCCCCCCACTCCCAGCATTGATAAAGGTGAATGTCGATGGCGCAGCCCTAGGAGCTCCTAGACCCTTGGGGTGTGGTGGATTCCGCACCTCCATAGGCTTCATAAAAGGTTTTTTATTACATTTTTTTGGGGATGGTTGTGCTTATAAAGCGGAGTTCTGAGCTATCATAAGGGCTGTGAAGTTTGCGAGTCAGTTTAAGAGGACAAGGATTTGGATTGAGTTGGATTTGATGCTTGCAGTTGTCGCACTCAAAGGATCTTCTAGGGATGTGACATGGAGACTCTTGCCACACTGGATTGAGTGTCTCAATATTTCTCGGACCCTGAGATTTAGTATTTCACACACATATACTGAGGCCAATTCAGTTGCAGACGCTCTATCCAAAAGGACAATTCATGAAAGATGTTTGATGTGGTCCTTTGTAACTCCACACTTTGCACCCCTTTTGTTGATTCAGATATGAAGGGTGAGATACACTCTCGTCCTTGTAGGCCCACCTTGTAATTGTCTGTCTTTGTTTTATTTTAATTTATTCTTGGGGGACTAGGCTAGCCTAGTGCCACACCTCTTCTGCCTAAGAAACTCAAAAAACCCGAAATACCCAAAAGGCCCTAAAAATCTTGAAAACCCCTAAAACCCTTGAAAAATCATAAAAACCATCAAAATCTCTAAAAACCCTAAAAACCATAAAAACCCTAAAAAAGTCCAAGGAATCCATGAATACGTAAAAACCCCTAGAAACCCTGAAAAATTCTAGAAAACCATAAAAACCCAAAAGAACATAAGAAACCCTAAAAACCCATAAAACCCTAAAACCCCCCTAAAAACTCTAAAACCCTTCAAACCCCTAAAAACATCAAAAACATTAAAAAAATCTAAAAATGACAATATAATCAAAATGTCAAAAAAAAACCCTAAAACCACAAAGGACATTGAAACCCTAAAAAACCCTAAAAACCCTAAAGAACCCTGAAACCCCCTAAAACCTCTCAAAATCCCTAGAAACCGAAAAAACCCTAAAAATAATAAAATCCCTAAAATCCTTAAAAATCATTGAAAACATAAAAAAGCCAAAAAACCCTGAAAACCCACTGAAAACCATAAAAACCATAAAACCCATAAAAGCCCTAAAACCCCATAAAAACTCTAAAAATACACTAATAACTATTAAAACCCCTAAAAACATAAAAAAATCTAAAAAACCTTAAAACTTATAAAAAACTCAAAAAAACCCAAAAGACCCTAAAACTCTAAAGCCTAAAAAACCTTGAAAAAACCCTAAAACCCCTCAAAATCCCTAAAACCCCTAAAAACAAAAAAAATCATTAAAAAACCCTAAAAATCCCTCAAAATGTAAAAACCCCTAAATTACCTAAAAAACCAATAAAAATCCCTAAAAACCTTAAAAACAATAAAACCCAAAAAATAACTCAAAATACCACTAAAAACTCTAAAATTCCTTTAAACCCCTAAAAATGTTAAAAAACACTAAAACCCTTAAGACCCTAAAAAATAAAAAACCCTAAAAACCCCTGAAAAATCCAAAAAATCATCAAAATCCCACAAAAACATAAAACCCTAAAAATCCTAAGAAAGTCATAAATTTATTGAAAAACATATAAATATAAAAACCCTAAAAACCCCATAAAAAACATAAAACCACCAAAAAACTTAAAAAACCTAAAACCCTATAAAAACCCACTAAAACTCCAAAAACCCTTAAAACCCCTAAAAATGTTTAAAAAATCTAAAAACCTTATAAACAGTAAAAAACTCAAAAAATCCTAAAACCCCAAAAGAGCCTAAAAACCTCTGCAAACCCTAAAAAGCCTCAAAATCCCTTAACCATAAAAACCCATAAAACTATAAAATACTAAGAAATCCCTAAAAATACCAAAAAATGTAAAAAACCCATAAAAATACTAAAAATCTCTGAAAACCATAAAACCATCCAAAACCTTAAAAACCAAAAAACCCATAAAAACCCTAAAAACCGCTAAAAACTCTAAAACCCCTTAAAACCTCTAAATTGTTAAAAAAACTAAAAACCAAAAAAACCAAAAAAAATAAAAAAAAAACCCTAAAAAACCAAAACAACCCAAAATAACTTAAAACCAATAAAACCCCCTGAAAACCCTAAAATCTCTCAAAATCCTTAAAAACCTTAAAACCAAAATATCCTAAAAATAGCAAAAAATATTTGAAACGTAAAAAACCCTAAAACCCCTAAAAACCATTGAAAAACATAAAACCCCACAAAACCTTAAAATCACACTAATAATATAGGAACCCATAAAACTCCTAAAAAGTTAAAAATATTAAAAAATTATAAAAACGCTAAAAAACTAAAAAATAACCCTAAAACCCGAAAAAGAACCTAAACCCCCTTAAAACCCCAAAAAACCTAAAAGGCCTTAAAACCCCTAAAAGCCCTCAAAATCCCTAAAAACCCAAAAAATCCTAGAAAAACCCCCAAAACAATAAATTTCCTATAAAAATCCCAAAAAATCCTTCAAAAAGTAAAACCCCCAATAATCCTAAAAAAACTCCTTAAAACCATAAGAAGCTTGAAAAACCTTAAAACCCCATAAAACCCCGAAAAATCCTTAAAATCCATTAAAAATATAGAATCCCTAAAACCCTTAAAATTTTTTAAAGTTTCTAAAAACCCATAAAACACTAAAAAACTCAAAAAATCCCTAAACCCCTAAAAAACCTTGAAAACCCCTAAAATCACCCCAAATCTCTAAAAACCCTAAAAAACACTAAAAACCATCAAAATCCAAAAAAATCCCTAAAAATATCTGAAAATGTAAAAAACCCTACAAACCCCCTAAAATCCCTAGAAACCTAAAAAACTGTAAAAATCCATAAAATCCCTAAAACCACTAAAAACTCTAAAAACCCTTAAAACCACTAAAAATGTTAAAAATGTTTAAAAACTCTAAAAACCATAAAACCACTAAAAACTCAAAAAAATTCTAAAAACCCCAAAAGACCCGAAAACCTAAAAAAACCCTAAAAACCCCTAAAAAACCCTAAAAACTCTCAAATCTCTCAAAATCCCAAAAAATCTCTAAAAACACTAAAACCCATTAAAATTCTAAAAAAACTTTAGAAATCATTGAAAGCAAAAAACCCCCTAAAACCCTTGAAACCCTTAAACCCCCCTGAAAACCAAAAAACCCTTAAAACATTAAAAAACTCTAAAACCCACAAAAACTCTAAAACCCACTAAAAACTCTAAAAACAAATAAAATCCTTAAAACATAAAAAATTTATAAAAAACTTTAAAATCCTAAAAAACTCAAAAAACCTATAAAAACCCAAAAGACCTCAAACCCCCTAAGAACCTTAAATACCCTAAAAACCTTGAAAACACCAAAAAACCTTCAAAATCCCTAAAAACCATAAAAAAATCCTAAACACCATAAAAATCATAAAAAATCCCAAAAAATCGCTAAAAATGTAAAAAACCATAAAACCCTTGAAAACCCCCGAAAACAACAAAACCCCCTAAAAACCTTTAAAAATCCTAAAACCCCTAAAAACCCACTAAAAACTCTAAAAATGCTTTAAACCCCTAAAAATGTAAAAAATGTTAAAAGACTCCAAAAAACCTTAAAACACTAAAAAACTAAAAAAAACTCCAGAAGACCCTAAACCCCCTAAAAAACCTAAAAACTAGAAAAAATGCAAAAAACCCTCAAAATCCCTAAAACCCCTGTAAACCCTAAAAACCATAAAAATCCAAAAAAATCCCAAAAAAATCCATTAAAACCTTAAAAATCCCTAAACCCTAAAAAACCACTGAAACTAAAAAAAGCTCGTAACCCTAAATCCCTATAAAACCCCTAAAAACCATTAAAAACACTAAAAAACCTTTAAAGCCCTAAAATTGTTAAAAAAACTCTAAAAGACCTTAAAACCCCTAAAAATAAAAATAAAACCCAAAAAACCCTGAAAAACACAAAAAACCCTAAAAAACCCTGAAACCCCCTAAAATCCCTAAAAATGCCTTAAAACATAAAAAACCCTAAAAATTATGAAAAACCCCTAAAAACAAAAAAACCCTAAAAACCTTAAAACTCTAAAACCCAATAAAAACCCTCAAAAAACCACTAAACACTCTAAAAAACCTAAACACCATTAAAACATTAAAAAATTAAAAAACTCTTAAAACATTAAAAACCTTAAAAACTCAAAAAAAAACCTCAAAAGCCCAAAAGATCTTAAAAACCCCAAAAAACCAAAAAAATCTAAAAACCATGAAAAACCCTTAAACCCCTAAAAATCACTAAAAACCCTGAAAACCCATAAACCCATAAAAATGCTAAAAAAACCCTAAAAACCTAAAAACCCTAAAACCCTGAAAACCCTGAAAACTCATTAAAACCATAAAAACCCGTGAAAACCTTAAACCCTAAAACCACTAAAAACTCTAAAAACCCTTCGAGAATGTTAAAAACTCTAAAAACCCTTTAGACACTAAAAAACTAAAAAAACCTTAAAAACTAAAAAAAAGGTTCTAAACACCATAAAATCCCCTAAAAATCCTCAAAATCATTAAAACCTCTAAAAACAAAAAAAAACTAAAAAAGCCCTAAAAATCAATGAAAACTTAAAAAAACACTTAAACCCCTTAAAACCCTAGAAAACCATAAAAACCCCTAAAACCATCAAAACCCTAAACCCTTAAAAACCATAAACCCACTAAAAACTCTAAAAAACCTTAAAACTACTAAAAATGCTACAAAACACTGAAAACCCTGTAAAACCATAAAAAACTCAAAAAAATCAAAAAACACAAAAAACCCAAAAAAAACACTGAAAACCTCTAAAAATCCAAAAAAACCATAAAACCCAGAAAAATCCCAATTACAAATAATGCCCCTAAAAACCATAAAAATCCTAAAAAATCCCTAAAAATACCTAAAAGCATAAAAAACTCTAAAAACCTTGAAAATCCCATGACAACCATAAAAACATCTAAAAACATTAAAAACCCATAAAAATATTAAAAACCCACCAAAACTCTAAAAAACCTTAAAACCCGTAAAATGTTAATAACTCCAAAAAACTGTTAAACCCATAAAAAATAAAAAAAAACTCGAAGAATACCTTAAAAACTATGAAAAATCTTAAAAACCCTCAAACACTTAAAACCCATAAAACCCCTCAAAATGCCTAAAAACACTAAAAATCCATAAAAATCTTAAAAAATCTCTACAAATAAAAAAAATAAAAAAAATAAATACCCTTAAAACCCTGAAAAACTTTAAAAAAATGAAAAAAACTCTAAAATCATTCGAAAACATAGAAAAATAAAAAAAAACTAAAAACCACAAAGACCCTTAAAACCCTAAAAATTCAAAAAAACCCTAATAAACCATGAAAACCCCTAAAATCTATCATAATACATAAAACCCTAAAAACCAAAAAAATACTAAAAAAAGGCCTAAAACCCTAAAAATATAAAAAAAACCCTAAAACCATAAAAACCCTAAAACCTTAAAAACCGTAAAAACCCATAAAAATGTTAAAAACCACTAAAAACCATAAATACACTTAAAATCTCTAAAAACCTTAAAAAACAAAAAAAACCTTAAAACCCTAAAAACTCCAAAAAAAACCCTAAAACCCAAAATACCCGAAAAATATTGAAAACCTCTAAAACCCTAAAACCCCATAAGATTCGTTAAAATACCTAAAAACCCGAACCCCCCCCCCCCCTCCAAACCCTAAAAATCCAAAAAAACCAAAAAAACCTAAAAAATCCTTGAAAATGTTAACAAGGATCGCTGCCATTCAACTACCTTGGGGTCCCGCTCTTTTGGGGAAAGGTAAAGCGTTGCCACTTGGAAAGCATCTATGTTAACATCACAAAACAGCTGGCAAAATGGAAGGGAAAGTCCCTATCTCAAGCAGACAGAGTTTGCCTTATCAATTCTGTCATCACCTCAATGTTTGTTCATGTCTTCTCTATATATAGATGTCCAGTAAGTCTGATCAAATCTCTTCAAGCCAAGATCCAGAACTTCGCATGGACAGGATGAATTAATGAAAAGAAACTGGTAACTATTGCATGGAAAGACTGCATTAAACCCATTGAAATGGGTGGTCTTGGAATTAAGGATCTCAGGGTTTTTAATGAGGCCTTACTGGCCAAATTCACTTGGAACCTCTTCACACACAAGGAAGGTGAGCTGTATTTTTTTAAAGAAAGATTTACTGCTCACTTGTGCATTGGCTACACTGGATACATGCTCTCCTCTGTCTGGACCACAATTAAATCCTCATATCAGGACATTATCTCCCAATAAATTTGGGCTATTTCAAATCACTCCAATCTGAACTATTGGTTCACTCAGTGGCTCGACTGTCCTCTACATGAAATCATGCAGGTACCTCAAGGTCTGCAACACATGTCTATCAATGATCTAACCGCCAGGCTTATAGAGCTGGATGGACTTTTACCACCACACATCATTTCCCAGATTCATCGTTACAGTTATATTCATTCTGATAATCTCATCTGGAAGCCAAATCTGATTAGTTAGCTCACTGCAAGGGAGTTCTACAAGCACAAATGCCGACAAGGCCTGGAACCCCCCTCATGGCTTCTGAAATATAAGTGTAAATTCATTCCCCCTAGACACTTTCTTCTCCTTTGGAAGATTTGGATAAACTGGTTGCCTATGCAGGGTCAGTTTTAAAAAGCTGGATGTCATATTGTTTCAGCCTGCAACATCTGTTTACAAGATGCTGAAAGTGTACAACAACTTTTTGTTGAATGCAATCTTGTGCATAGATTATGGAATCATATACAAGATGTCTTTGGTCTCCATTTTCCCCCTGGAACCTTTTCCCAAAGGATGTGTTTTATTACAGATTTTCAGTTGTAGTGAGCAGATCCATAATCTTCTTCTTGCTGCATCTGCAGCAATTATTTCCTTCCTATGGGCTGCAAGGAATTCTGCTATGTTTTGGAATAAATCATGCTCCATACATGAGGGTATTATTGCCATGCAAAGTGCTGTTCGAATGGCTGGGTGTATCCAATCAGGCACGATGAACAACTGCTTCAATGACCTTGTTACACTCCGCACTCTTGGTGTTCCTGAAAGGTGTAAAAAATCAATGTCGATGAAGTACATTCGATGGATTCCACCAATCCCACCATGGATCAAAGTTAATGTTGATGGTGCGGCAGCAGGTTCACCAGGTCCTTCAGGTTGTGGTGGTGTTTTCCATACCTATCGAGGTTTTTCCAAGGGAATTTTCTATCACTTCATTGGGAATGGTTGCACCTATGATTCAGAGCTTTGGGCTATTATCAAGGCTGTATGTTTTGCAAATCAATTTGGGTGGATGCATCTATGGATTGAATCTGACTCGATGCTTGCGGTGGAGGATCTTCGTCAAAACTCAGGGAAGGTTCCATGGCAGCTCCTACCCCAATGGATTGAATTCCTTAGCTTATCCAAGAACCTAAGCCTCAAGATCACTCATGCATATATGGAATTCAATATAGTGGCTGATGTTCTTTCCAAGATGGCTATTGAAGAATGATGCTCACGGTGGTCTTTCATTGCTCCTTCTTTTTCTGCGTCTCAATTAGACTCTGACATGAAGGGTACAACCCGCACCCGAATGTATAAGCCCCCCCTGTAATGTTTTGTACTTTTCTTTATTTATAAATTGAGGCACCAAGCTCTCCGCTTGGTCCACACCTTCTTTGCCTAAAAACATTAAAAAACCCTAAAAACCCATAAAACCCCAAAAAACCCACTAAAACAATAAAACCATTTAAACCCCTAAAAATATAAAAAAACCTCTAAAAACCCTTAAAAACCTTAAAAACACGAAAAAACTGAAAAAAACCTAAAAACCCAAAAACCCATAAAAACAAAAAAAATCTAAAAATCCTGAAAAATGTAAAAAACCATAAACACCATGGAAACCCCAAAACACAAAAAACCCTAAAAACCCATAAACCCTTAAATATCCACTAAAAATTCTAAAACCCCTAAAAATGTTAATTTTTTAAAAAAACCTTAAAAACCCTTAAAAACATCAAAAAACCCAAAAAACCCAAAAGACCCTTAAAACCATGGAACCTTAAAAAACCTTGAAAAACCAAGAAAACCCAAAAAAATCCTTAAAAATTGTAAAATACCCTAAAATCCATTAAAATTATAAAAAATACCTAAAAAACCTTAAAATTTTAAAAAACCCTAAAAAACCTGAAAACCCCCAGAAAACCATAAAACCCCCTAAAACCATAAAAACCACTAAAAACCATAAAAACCATAAAAACCAATAAAAATTCTACAAACCACTAAAAACCAACTAAAAACCCCTAAAAACATAAAAAAACTCTAAAACCCTTAAATGTCGTAAAAAACTCAAAAAACCTTAAAACCCCCAAAGACCCTAAAAACCCCTAAAAACTCTAAAAACCCCTAAAATCCCAAAAAACAATCATAATCACAAAATATCCAAAATACCCTAAAAACCATTAAAATCCTAAAAATCCCTAAAAATCCCTAAAAACATAAAAACCTAAAGCCCCTTAAAAACCCCTAAAAACAATAAAACCCCTAAAAACCCATAGAAATCATAAAAACACTAAAAACTCTAAAAACCATTTAAACCTTTAAAAAGGTGAAAAACATTAAAAAACTTTAATAAATATTTAAAACCTAAAAAACTAAACAAAACCCTAAAAACCCAAAGACCCTAAAAACCCCAAAAAACACTAAAAAACCCTGAAAACCCCTAAAAGTCTCAAAATCATTAAAACACTAAAAAACCTTAAACCAATAAAAATACTAAAAATCCCTCAAAATCCCTGAAAACTAAATAAACCCTAAAACCCCTCAAAACCCCCTCAAAACCATAAAATCCACTAAAAAACCTAAAACCCCACTAAAAACTCTAGAAACCCGTAAAAACCCTAAAAACCTTAAAAAATATTTAAAAACCTCTAAAACCCCAAAAAAACAACCTAAAACCCCTAAAAACTCTAAAAACCATAAAAAACCCCTAAAACCATAAAAACCATAAAAACCCTAAAACCCTAAAAACCATAAAAATCTTAATTAACCCTAAAAACCCAAGAAAATCTAAAAAAACCCAAAAAACCCTGAAAGCCCCTAGAAAAACATAAAACCCTTGTAACCTTAAAAACCCTAAAAACCCATAAAAACCCTAAAAACCCACTAAAAACTCTAAAAACCATCAAAACCCCTAAAAATGTTTAAAAAATCTAAAAACCATAAACCCAAAAAACTCAAAAAAACCTTAAAACCCAAAAGATCCTAAAGACCCTGAAAAATACTAAAAACATAAAACACCCTAAAAACCCTCAAAATCACTAAAACCCCAAAAAACCATAAAAATACCAAAAAATCCATGAAAACGTAAGAAACCCTAAAATCCCCTAAAAGCCTTTAAACCCCTAAAAACATTTTAAAACCCAAAATCCTGTAAAAACAGCTAGAAAACCACTAAAATTTTTAAAAACTCTAAAAATATAAAATACTAAAAAAAACCCTACCCCCCCCCCCCCAAATTACCCTAAAACCCAAAAACCCCTAAAAACACTAAAAACTCTAAAAACCTTAAAAACCCTCAAAATCCCTAAAAATGAAAAAAATACTAACAAACATAAATATCCTTAAAAATCCATTAAAATCCCTAAAAACGTAAAAACCCCCTCAAAACCCTAAAAACACTTAAAACATGAAACCCCTAAAAACCTTAATAAAACATAAAAACCCATAAAACACCATAAAACCCACTAAAAACACTAAAAACTCTTTAAACCCCTAAAAATGTTAAAAAACTCTAAAAACCTTAAAAACCCTTAAAACTCAAAAAAAACCTAAAACATAAAAAGCCCATTAGAACCCTAAACACCCCTAAAAACCCTAAACCCTAAAATACTCTAAAATTCCTCAATCCCTACAAACCCTAAAAAACTATGGAAACCATAAAAATCTTTAAAAAGCACTAAAACCCCTAAAAACCTAAAAAAACCAAAAAACCTTCAAAAAACCCTTGAACACCATAAAACCCCTAAACCCCTAAAACCCTAAAAACCCATAAAAACCCACTAAAAACTCTAAAAACCCTTAAACCACCTAAAAACATTAATAAATTGTAAAAAACCACTAATCCCTTAAAAATAAAATAACCCTAAAAACCCAAAAAGATCCTGAAAACCCTGAAAAATGCTAAAAACCCTAAAAAACTCTAAAAACCCACAAAATAACTAAAATACCTTAAAACCATAAAAATCTGAAAAATACCCTAAGAATCCTTGAAAATGTAAAAAATCTTGAAAACCCCCTAAAAAAAATAAAAACCCCTTAAAAGATTTAAAACCCCAAAAAACCTATAAAAACCCATAAATACCACTAAGTACACTAAAAGACCTTAAAACTTTAAAAATGTGAAAAAACATTAAAAAACTCTAAAAAACCTTAAAAACCATAAAAACTAAAGGAACCTGAAAAACATGAAAATTCCTATAACCCTCAAAATCCATAAAAACCATAAAAATCCTAAAAATACCCTGAAAATATCTGAAAATGTAAAAAACACTAAAACCCTGAGAAACCACTGAAAACCATAAAATCCTCTTAAAACCATAAAACCCTAAAAATCTATAGAAACCCTAAAAACTGCAAAAAACTGCTAAAAATTCTAAAAACACTTCAAACCCCTAAAAAGTAAAAAAAAACTCAAAAAAAACCCTAAAAAACTAAAAAACACCCTAAAACCTCTAAAAGACCCTAAAATCACTAGGGGAAAAAATAAAACCCATAAAATCCACTAAAATCCCCTAAAACTCCAACAAATCCCAAAAAATCCTAAAAATCCCTAAAAATCCTAAAAAATCCCTAAAAACCCAAAAAAACATGAAAAACCCCTAAAAACCGTAAAGCCCCGAAAAATCTTAAAAACCCTAAAACCCCTTAAAACCATAAAAAACAACTATAAAAAACATTAAAACCCCTAAAATATTAAAATTATTAAAAAATATAAAGACCCTAAAAACTCAAAAAAATCCTTAAAAACCCAAAAAAACCTAGTAAGCCCGAAAAACCCAAAAAACCCCTCAAAAATCATAAAAACCATTAAAATCCCTAAAAATCCCAAAAACCCAAAAAACCATAAAAATCATAAAAAATCCATAAAATTCCCTAAAAATGTTAGAAACCCTAACAACCATTGAAAACCATCGAAACCCCTAAAAACCTTAAAAACCCAAAATATCCACTAAAAACTCTAAAAACCCTTAAAACCCTAAAAACATTAAAAAAATATAGAAAACCTTAAAACCCCTTAAAAACATAAAAAACCCTAAAACCACAAAAAGATAAAAAAATCCTGAAATCCCCTAAAAAACCCTAAAAACCTTAAAAATGACTAAAACCCCTCAAAATCACTAAAAAACTCTAAAAAGCCCTAAAACCCATAAAAATCTTAAAAATGACTTAAAAACCCCTGAAAATCTGAAAAACCATAATAACCCAAAAAACCCCTGAAAACCATAAAACCCCATAAAAACCATAAAACCCAATAAAAACCATAAAACCCTATAAAAACACTAAAAACCAACTAAGTACTCTAAAAACCCTAAAAACGGTAAAAATGTTAAAAACTCTAAAAAACCCCAAAACCCTAAAAACTCAAAGAAAACCCTAAAAACCCAAACAAACCCTAAAAATCTAGAAAAACACTGAAAACCCTAAAAAACCCTAAAACCCCTCAAAATTCCAAAAATCCCAAAAAACCATAAAAATACTAAAAAACTCTAAAAATCCCTAAAAATAGTAAAAACCATGAAAACACTTCAAATTTATAAAACCCCCAAAAAACATTAAAAAACTCTAAAAAACATTAAATCCCTAAAAAATAAAAAAAAAGGTAAAAACCTAAAGAGACCCCCAAACCCCCAAAACCCCAACAAACCCAAAAACACACTAAAATCCCTAAGAAATCTGAAAATCCCTAAAAACACTTAAAAACTATTAAAATCCTAAAAGGCCCTAAAAATACTTGAAAACGTAAAAAACCCTAAAAACCATTGAAAACCATAAAACCTTCTAAAAATAAAAAAAAACCCTAAAACCCATAAAAACCAACTAAAAACCCATAAAACCCTTAAAAACCTTAAAATGTTAAAAAATAAAATAAAAATCCACTAAAACCCTAAAAGACTAAAAAAACACCTAAAAACCCAAAACACCCAAAAAACCCTGAAAAACCCTAAAACCCATAAAAATCACTAAAAAAATAAAAATTATAATAAAGCTGTAAAAATCCTTGAAAACATAAAAAACCCAAAAAACCTGAAAAACCCATGAAAACCATAAAACACCTAAAAACCCATTAAAATCTCTAAAAACCATGAAAACTCTAAAACCCCTAAAACCTTTAAAACATTAAAATGATCTAAAAAACTTAATAACCATAAAAAGTAAGAAAAACCTAAAACACAAAACGACGGTAAAAACCCAAAAACACAAAGAAACCTTTAAAACCCACAAAATCCCAAAAAACTCTAAAAAATCCCTAAAAATCTCTAAAAATGTAAAAAAACCTAAAACCCTAAAAAATCCATCAAAACCATAAAAACCCCTAAAAACATTAATAAACACTAAAAACTCATAAAAACTCATAAAAACCCACTGAAAACCCTTAAAAACTCTAAAAACATTAAAAATCTATAAAAACCTTTAGAATCTTAGAAAACTAAAAAAACCGTAAAAGCCCAAAAAGAACCAAAAAACCTAGAAAATCCCCCAAAACCCTAAAAAGTAAAAAAACCCCTAAAAAACATAAAAACCATAAAAATCGTAAAAAAATACTAAAATTCGCTGAAAACATAAAAACCCTAAAGAATCCTTAAAATCATAAAACCCCCTAAAACCCATAAAAACCCTTAAAACTCATAAAAACCTTAAAACCCCACTAAAAACTCTAATAATCCTTAAAATCCTAAAAAACATTAAAAACTATAAAAATACTTAAAAACCTATAAAACCTAAAACAACACTAAAAACCCAAATGCCCCTAAAAACCCTAAAAAACCCTAAAAACACTGAACACCCCTAAAAATCCATAAAAACCCAAAAAAATAAAAAATCTTAAAATATCCCTAAAAATCCATGAAAAGCTAAAAAACCCTAAAAACACTGAAAAAACCTGAAAACCACCAAAACCCTTAAAAACCTTAAAAAACCTAAAAACCCAAAAACCCAAAAACCACTGAAAACACTAAATGCTTAAAACCCCTAAAAACGTTAAAAACCCTAAAAACCTTTAAATCCCAAAAAAACTCCAAAAGTACCCTAAAAACTAAAAGACCATAAAAACCCTAAAACCAACTAAAAACCTTAAAAATCAATAAAAAACATAAAAAACCTAAAACCCATAAAAAACCTAAAAAATCCTCAAAAACATAAAAAACCCTTAAACCATGGAAAACCTTGGAAAAGCATAAAACCCCCAAAAAACCTTAGAAAACCTAAAACCCTAAAAATCTGCTATAAAATCTAAAAAACCACAAAAAACCCTAAACCCCCCCCCCCCAAAAAAAAACCATAAACACCCTAAAACACCTAGAAACCCTAAAACCCTGAAAAGCATAAAACCCCTTAAAATCCCTAAAAACACTAAAAACCGTAAAATCATAAAAATCCTAAAAAATCCACAAAAATATCTGAAAACGTAAAAACCTTAAAAATCCTGAAAACCCATTAAAATTCATAAAACCCCTAAAAGTACCTAAAAACCTTAAAAACACTAAAAACCCATAAAAACCCTAAAAACCACTAAAACATTAAAAACCCTTTAACTCCAAAAAATGTTAAAAATGTTAAAAATGTTAAAAACTCTCAAAAACCCATAAAAACTCAAAAAAACTCAAAAAAAAATCCTAACCCCCCCCCCCCAAAGAACCTAAAAACCAAAAAACACTAAAAAAGCTTAGAAAAATCTAAAACCCCTCAAAATCCCTATAAACCCTAAAAATGATAAAAATCCCTAAAATATCTAAAAAGATAAAAAACCCTAAAAACCCCTCAAAACATAAAAACCCCTAAAAACATAAAAACCTATAATAATCTAGAAAACCTCTAAAAACTCTTAAAACCCTTAATACCTCTAAAATCTTGTGGCCATTGCTGAGCCTCTTATTAGCTTTGATCACTGGAAGGGCTTCAACTGGGCATTGCTTGGGTACTCATTTATTGCTCATAATAGAGGTGCTGGTAATATTGAATCACTATGGGTGATTCGACACAATGACTTGATGCTTGAGTCTTTTGAGATTTGTCACCAGGTTATTTCAGTTCACATCCGGATGCAGGACATTCCCCTCACCTTCTCTTTTGTCTATGCCTCTTGCTCTTACATCAGAAGAAGAGAACTCTGGGCAGATTTAGCTGCCCTCAGTGAGAACATGAATCACAATTGGGTCATCACTGGTGACTTCAATGTTGTTTTGAGTTCTGATGAAAAAACTGGCCCCTATTTTCTCCGTTCTGCTGCTCAAGATTTTCAGTACTGTGTGGATCAATGTAATCTCATTGAAGTTCCTATGGCAGGCTCCAAATTTACCTGGGGAAGGTTCACTGTAAATGGGAGGCAAGCCAGCAAAATTGATAGGTGCTTCATTCACGTCAATGATGCTGCTGCTCCATTGGACATCTCAGGGTTTACTCTCCCTAAATTTTACTCTGATCACAATCCCATTGTTTCTCCATTCGGGAGGATATTAGGAGACTTTCTCCCTTACCCTTCAAATTCAATAATGCCTGGCTCTCAATCCCAGGATGTAGGGAAGTTGTTCTTGATGGTTGGAACTCCACTTTCCATGGCTCTCCTTACTTTGTGGTTGCCTCTAAGCTTAGGAGAATCAAAAGCCTTCTTAAAGCTTGGAGTAAGCTCTATTTCTCCGGAATTGATGAGGAGATCAAGGATGCGCAATCTCAGCTGGAGTTTTTCCAAGAAAACAATCAGCAGGGAGCTGTTCCTACTCATGAGGAACTTTCGTTTCACAAAAAGCTTGATGATCTTATTTCTCTCAAAGAGAATATGGAAAAGCACCAATTCAGTGCTCGATGGCTCAAGGATGGTGACAGAAACTCAAAGTTCTTTCATCGCTTACAATGGGAGAAAAGGGTCTATAAAGGACCTAATCGTATCCGAATCAATGGGGCAACCTTGGTTGAGGAGAAAGATCTCTCTGATACTGTTGTTGACCATTTTAAAGCTCTTTATAATGATGATGGTACCCCTCCCTCGGCCTTGGTTGCCGACTGTATTGAGCAGTGTGTGAATGACTCACAGAACAATGATCTGACCTCTCCTCCTCTTAAAGATGAAGTCAAATCTTGTCTCTTCTCTCTCAATTCTGAAAGTGCCCCTGGACCGGATGGATTCACTAACAAATTCTTCATCTTTTATTGGGATATCTTTCATGCAGAAATTACCAAGGCTGTCAGGGAGTTCTTCATCTCAGGATCATTGCCATTTGGAGCCAACTCCAACTTCATTGCTCTGCTTCCCAAAAAAGAAGCTGCTATTGACATCGGTGACTTTCGTCCCATTGCCATTGGAAACAACATTCCAAAGATTATTATAAAAGTCATAATCACCAGGTTGGGGAAGTTTGTTGGTTCTATTATCACTCCTAATCAATTTGGCTTTGTTCCTGGGCGAAACATTCAAAGCTGTTTATATATGGCCTCTGAAGGAGTGAATATCATGATAAAGAAAGTCAAATATGGGACCTTTGCTCTTAAACTAGATATATCCAAAGCTTTTGATACCATTAAGTGGCATTTTCTATTCAGGGTGTTGGGTATATATGGTTTCTCATCCAAATTTATCAGCATGATCTCTTCTATTTTGGAGAGTGCTAGAATTTCTGTTCTGATTAATGGGGCGCCAAAAGGTTTTTTTCAGTGTTCACGAGGGGTCAGACAGGGAGACCCTCTCTCTGGAATTCTCTTTGCACTTGAAAAATATTACCTGAGTCATATTGTTACACATGCAATGATGGCTGGATTATATTGCCCTTTCAAAGCCAGCAAGGACTCCTATGTACCCTCACACTTTTTTTATGCTGACGATATCCTTCTATTTGGGCAGGCTAATATGAGAACTATCTCAGCTATTCAGAAAATCTTTAATCACTATGAAGATGTTGCCGGGCAGGCAATCAGTTGGTGTAAATCATCTATTGTTTTTGGGAAAGGGTTCTCCTCAGTGAGGCAAAACAGAATCATTAGATGTCTTGGCGTTAAAAAAGGATCTCTGCCTTTTAATTACCTTGGGGTTCCCCTCTTCTAGGGGAGGGCAAAGCGCTACCACTTGGAAATCATTTCTGTTGATATCACCCAGCAGCTAGCTAAATGGAAGGGAAAGTCTCTGTCTCAAGCAGGCAGAGTTTGCCTTATCAATTCTGTTATCACATCAAAGTTTGTTCATGCCTTTTCTTTATATAGATGGCCGGTAAGTCTGATCAAATCCCTTCAAGCCAAGATTCGGAACTTTGCATGGACAGGATGCATTAGTGAAAAGAAATTGGTAACTGTTGCATGGAAAGACTGCATCAAACCCATTAACATGGGTGGTCTTGGAATTAAAGATCTCAGGGCTTTCAATGAGGCCTTGTTGGCTAAATTCACCTGGAATCTCTTTGTGCACAAGGAAGGTGAGCTGGATTTTCTTAAAGAACGATTCACTGCCCACTTGTGTAATGGCTACACTGGGTATATGATCTCCTCGGTATAGACCACAATTAAATCCTCATTTCAGAATATTATCTCTCAATCTATCTGGACTGTTTCAAGACAATCCAATCTGAACTGCTGTCTCACCCCTTGGCTTGATTGTCCTCTGCATGAACTTATGCAAGTTCCACAAGGTCTGCAACACATGACTATCAGTGAGCTCAACGCCAAGCTGATGGAGCTGGATGGAATTCTGCCATCACACATCATCTCCCAGATCCGCTGTTACAACTACATTGATTCGGAAACTCTCATGTGGAAGCCGGATCTGATTGGCCAGCTCACTGCAAGGGGTTTCTACGAGCATGAATACCGGCAAGGTTCTGACCCCCCCCCCCTCATGGCTTCTGAAATATAAGTGTCAATTCATTCCCCCTAGACACTTTCTTCTTCTTTGGAAAATTTGGAGGCGTAGGTTGCCTATGCATGGTCAGCTTCAAAAAACTGGGTTGCAGATTGCCTCGGTCTGCAGCATCTGTTTGCGAGGTGCTGAAAGCATACAACACCTCTTTATTGATTTCAATCTTGCACACACATTATGGAGCTACATGCAGGATGTTTTTGGTCTCCGCTTACCTCCTGGAACCTTTTCTCAACGGATGCTTTTTATCAATGATTTTAGCTGCAGTGAGAAGCTTCATAACCGCCTTCTTGCAGCTTCGATAGCCATTGTCTCTTTCCTATGGGCTGCAAGAAATTCTGCTATGTTTCAGAACAAATCATGCTCCACACATGAGGGTATTATTTCCATGCATAGTGCTGTTCAGCTGGCTGGGAGTCTCCAATCAGGTACGATGAACAACTGCTTCAATGATCTTGTTACACTCCGCACCCTTGGTGTCCCTGGAAGGTGCAAAAAACCAATGTTGATGAAGTACATTAGATGGATTCCACCAATCCCGTCATGGATCAAAGTTAATGTTGATGGTGCGGCGGCAGGCTCACCAGGCCCTTCAGGTTGTGGTGGGGTCTTCCGTACTTGTCGAGGATTTGTCAAGGGTATTTTCTATCACTAAATTGGGAATGGATGTGCTTATGAGGCAGAGCTTTGGGCTATTATCAAGGCTGTTCGTTTTGCAATTAAATTTGGGTGGTTTCATCTATGGATCGAATCAGACTCAATGCTTGTAGTGGAGGCGCTTCGCCAAAACTCAAGGAAGGTTCCATGGTGGCTTCTTCCCCAGTGGATTGAATGCCTTAGCCTATCCAAGAACCTGACTCTCAGGATTTCTCATGCATACAGGGAAGTCAATATGGTGGCTG
Source organism: Viscum album (assembly GCA_963277665.1). Taxonomy (NCBI): domain Eukaryota; kingdom Viridiplantae; phylum Streptophyta; class Magnoliopsida; order Santalales; family Viscaceae; genus Viscum; species Viscum album. The sequence continues at coordinate 1,886,008,258 of OY728141.1, read as the reverse complement.
ATGCTCTCTCCAAGATGGCTATTGAAGAATGCTCACGGTGGTCATTCATTGCTCCTTCCTTTTGCACGTCTCATGTAGCCGCAGACATGATGGGTGCTACCCGCACACGAATGTACAAGTCCCCCCTGTAATGTTTTGTACCTTTTCTTTTTATTAATTGAGGCGCCAAGCTTTCTGCTTGGTACGCGCCTTCTTTGCCCTAAAAATGTTAAAAATGTCTAAAACTTTAAAAACCATTAAAACCCTAAAAAACTCAAAAAACCTAAAAACTCAAAAAGACCCTAAAAACCTTGGAAACCCCTAAAACCCCTAAAAACCATGAAAACCCATAAAAATCCCAAAAAACCCTAAAAAACCTTTTAAACCCATAAAATTAGAAAAAGTCGCTAAAAGTCCCTGAAAACTTAAATAAACCATAAAACCCTAAAAAACCCAGGAAAATAATAAAAACATTAAAAACACATTAAACCTTATAAAACAAAAAAAAATTAAATAACATTAAAACCCCTTAAAATGTTAAAAACCATAAAATGTAAAAAAAACCCTAAAAAACTAAAAAAAACCTAAAATCGCCCAAAAAACCCTAAAAACCCCTAAAAATCCTAAAAACACATAAAAACCCCTAAAACCCCTTAAAATCCCTAAAAACCCTAAAAATCTATAAAAACCATAAAAGTATTAAAACTTCCCTGAAAATGTAAAAAACCCTAAAAACCTTGAACCCCCCCCCTAAAAACTAAAAAATCCACTAAAACCCAAAAAACCCTAAAAAACTATAAAAACCTCTAAAAACTCTAAAAACCCTTAAAACCCCGAAAATGTTAAAAAAACACTAAAAACATTTAAAACCCTAAAAAACTCAAAAAAAAAACCTTTTAAACCCCAAAAGATCCAAAAAACCAGGAAAACCTTAAAACCCTTAAATCCCCCACAAAATACCTAAAAAGCCTAAAAACCCTAAAATCCATAAAAAACCTAAAAAACCGCTAATAATAAATGAAAATATAAAAAAACCTTAAAACCCTGAAAAAAACTAAAAACCGTAAAACCCACTAAAAACATTAAAAAACCCTAAACCTATAAAAACCCTAAAAATCTACTAAAATTTTAAAAACCCTTAAACCCCCTAAAAACATTAAAAACTATAAAAACCATGAAAACCCTAAAAAAACTCATACAAACTCTAAAAACCCTAAAGACCTAAAAACCCGTAAAAACCCAAAAAGCCCTCAAAATCCCAAAAAACCCCAAAAAACCCAAATAACTATAAAAATTCTACAAAAATCCATAAAAATCAATTAAAACATAAAAAAACAAAAAACCAGAAGAAGACATGAAAACCATAAACCCCCTAAAAACTTTTAAAACCCCCTAAAACCCCATAAAAACCCTAAAAACCATTAAAAACCCTAAAAACACTTAAAACCCATAAAACATTAAAAACTCTAAAAAACCTTAAACCCAAAAAAACTCAAAACACACACTAAAATCCCCAAAAGACACTAAAACCCTAAAAACCCCTAAAAACCCCAAAGCCCTTGAAAAACACGAAAAACCCTAGTAATCTCGAAAAACCTAAATGCACTAAAGACCATAAAAATCCTAAAACCTCTTAAAAATCCCTAAAAACATAAAAAACCCTAAAAACCCTAAAAGACTTAAAAACCATAAACCCCCCTAAAACCTAAAAAATTCCTAAAAACCCAAAAACCACTAAAAACTCTAAAACCCCTAAAACCCTTAAAACCCTTAAAAATGTTAAAAAATGCTAAAAACCTTAAACCCAAAAAAAACTCAAAAAAACAATAAAAAATCAAATTGAACCAAAAAACCTTGAAAACCCCTAAAACTCTGAAAGTTATAAAACCCCTCAAAATCACTAAAATTCCTAAAAACCCTAAAAAAAATATTTTTTTTAAAAGTGCTAAAAATCCCTAAAAATGTAAAAAACCCTAAAAAACTAAAAAAACTAAAAAATCCCCTAAAATCAATAAAAATATCTAAAATCAAAAAAACCAATAAAAACCCTATAAACCACTAAAAACCCTAAAAACTCTAAAACCCTTAAAACGCCTTATAAGTTAAAAAAAATTAAAAAAAACTCAAAAAATCCTAAAAACCCTAAAAACTCAAATAAAATCCCTAAATCCGAAAAGATCCTAAAAACCCCAAAAAAAATCCAACAATACTCTAAAAAAACCGGAAAACCCATAAAAACCTTCAAAATCACTAAAACCCCTAAACACCATAAAAATATGACAAAATCCCTAAAAATCTCTAAAAATGTAGAAAACCCCAAAACCCTGAAATCCCCCTAAAAACTATAAAAACCCCTAAAAACTATAAAAACCCTAAAAACCATAAAAACCATAAAAACCATAAAAAATAAAAAACCACTAAAACTCTAAAAACACTTAAACTCCTAAAAAGGTTACAAAACGTTAAAAAGTCTAAAAACCTTAAAACCCTAAAAAATTTAAAAAACCTAAAACCCAAAAAAACCCTAATAACCCTGAAAACTGTAAAAAGCATCAAAATACCTAAAAACTATAAAACTGCTAAAAATACCATAAAAATCTGTAAAAAAATCCCGAAAAACCCCTGAAAAAGTAAAAAACTCAAAAAACCCAAAAGACCCACTCAAAACCATAAGAAGCCCTAAAAACCTTAAAGAACCATAAAATCCCACAAAATTCCTAAAAAATCAATAAAACTCGTAAAACCCCGTAAAAAGGTTACAAACTTTAAATATCTCAAAAACCCTAAAAACCTCAAAAACCCCTAAAAACTCCAAAAGACCCTAAAAACCGTAAAAACCCTAAAATACTCTTAAAACCCAAAAAAACTATCACAATGCCTAAAAACTAGGAAACCCTAAAAACCAAAAAAGACTAAAAAGGCCCTAAAATCCCTTAAATGGTAAAAAACCATAAAAAACATGAAAAACCCATGAAAACCATAAAATCTCTAAAAAACCTTAAAAACCCTCAAAACCCATAAATACCTTAAAAACCACTAAAAACTCTAAAAACCCATAAAACCCCTAAAAATGTTAAAAAAGTCTAAAAGCTGTTTAAAACCTAAAAAATCTAAAAAACCTTAAAACTGCGAAAACGTTAAAAAACACTAAAAAACCTTAAAAACCCAAACAACTCAAAAAACCACATAAAACCCCTAAAAACCATAAAAATCCTAAAAATCCCTATTAATCATTCAAAACGTAAAAAACCCTAAAAACCCTAAAAACTCTAGAAAACCATAAAACCTCCTAAAAACCATAAAAACTCAAAAACCACCAAAAACTCTAAAAACCATTAAAACCCCCCAAATGTAAAAAAACACTAAAAAACACTATAAAACACTAAAAAACATAAAATCCTAAAAAACACCTAAAACCTTAAAAACCCTAAAAACCCATAAAAACACTAGAAACCACTAAAAACTCTAAAACCCTTAAGATCCATACAAAATTCAAAAAAACTATAAAATGTTTAAAGACTTTAAAAATCTTAAAACCCTAAAAAACTCAAAAAAAAACCTCAATCCCAAAAAGTCCCCAAAAACCCTAAAAACCCTAAAAAACCTTTAGAACCCCTAAAAACCCCTCACAATCTCTAAAACCCTTAAAAACTCTAAAAACCATCAAAACCCATAAAAATGTTAAAAAAAATCTAAAAATTAGTAAAACCCACAAAAAACTCAAAAAAATCCCAAAAAAAAACAAAAAATGATCCTAAAACCCTAGAAACCCAAAAAAACCTGAAAAATCTAAAATCCTTAAAAATCAATAAAAACCCTAAAAAACATAAAAAATCCTAAAAGGCCCCAAAATCCCTGAAGGCATAAAAAACCCTAAAAACCCAAAAAAACCCTTGAAATCCATAAAAACATTAAAACTCTTAAAAAAACATCAAATCCCTAAAAACCACTAAAAACTCTAAAACCCCTTATAACCACCAAAAACGTTAAAAAATATAAAACCCTAAAACCTTCTAAAAAACTCACAAAAACACAAAAACACAAAAAACCATAAAACCCTCAAAACTCTCAAAATCCCGAAAAACCATAAAACCCTAAAAACCATAAAAATCCTAAAAAATTCCTAAAAATCCATAAAAACATAAAACCCCCCAAAACCCATAAAACCCCTACAAACCCACCAAAAACTCTAAAAACCCTTTAAATCGCTAAAAATGATAAAAAAAAACTAAAAACATTAAAAACCCTAAAAACACCAAAGAAATCCAAAAAGCTCTCAAAATTCCTAAAATCCCTAATGCCCTTAAGACCATAAAAATACTAGAAAATACCAAAGAACTATGAAAGGCACCATAAAACCATAAAACCCCTAAAAACATTAAAAAACACTAAAACCCCATAAAAACACTAAATCCACTACAAACTCTAAAACCCCTTAAACCCCCTACAATGTTAAAAAACTCTAAAAAATCTTAAAACCCCTAAAATATAAAGAAAAACAAAAACTCAAAGGACCCTAAACCCCCTAAAACCACTAAAAATATTCTAAAAATCCCTAAAACCCCTCAAATACCCTATAAAACCATAAAATCATAAAAATCCTAAAAAAATCCTTAAAAATCCCTGAAAAGTAAAAAAAACCAAAATAACCCTAAAAACCACCTGAAAACCATAAAAACCTTTTAAACCCTAGAAACCCAGAAAAACCCACTAAAAACTCTAAAAACCCTAAAAATGTTAAAAAATTATAAAAAAAATAAAACCCCTACAAAACTAAAAAAACTCCCTACAAACTGAAAAAGACCCTAAATACCCAAAAACCCAAAAAACACTGAATAACCCTAAAAACCCCAAAATCCCAAAATACCCAAAAAACCATAAAAACCATAAATATCCTTAAAAATCCTAAAAATCCCTGAAAATGTAAAAGACCCTAAAAACCCTGAAAAACATAAAAACCCCTAAATACATTAAAAATCATAAAACCCCAAAAAACCCTAAACCACTAAAAACTCTAAAAACCATTAAAACCCCTAAAAATGTTAAAAAATCTATAAAACAATAAAAAAGAAAACCCCCCCTAAAAACCCAAAAGACCCTTAAGCCTTGAAAAACTGTAAAAACCATAAAAAACTCCATAAAAAATCTAAAAGCCCTCAAAAATCCCTAAAAACCCTAACAACCACTAATAACCATAGAAAATATAAAATATGCTTAAAAATACAAGAAAACATAAAAAATCCTAAAAACCTTAAAAAACCCTTGAAACTAATAAATCCCCTTAAAACCTTATAAACCTCAATAACCCATATAAACCTTCAAAACACATAAAACTTGAAAAAATTCAAAACCCCCAAAAAAACATAAAAACCCTAAAAACCCTACAAAATCATGAAAAACCCTAAAAACCATCAAAATCCCCAAAAAACCTTAAAAACCCCTAAAAACTTTTTACTACTATAAAAATCCTAAAAAATCTCAAAAAATCTTTGAAAATGTAAAAACCCTAAAAACCTTGAAAACCCCCTAAAAACCATAAAAAACCATCAAAACCTTAAAAAACACTTTAAACCCCTAAAAATGTTAAAAAAATCTAAAAATATATGAAACCCCTAAAAAGTAAAAACCCTAGAAACACAAAATAACCTAAAACCCCTAAAAACCCTAAAAACCCTAAAAACCCTAAAAACTAGGAAAACCCAGAAACCCCACAAATACCCTAAAACCACTAAAAACTCTAACACCCCTTAACATCACTTAAAAATGTTGAAAAACTCTAAAAATCCAAAAAACCCAAAAAACCAAAAAATAATAATAAAAACCTAAAAGACCCAAAAAACCCTAAAAATAATAAAAACCATACAACCTCCAAAACTTCAAAATCCCTAGAAAAACTAAAAACCCTGAAAAACCATAATAATCGAAAAAATTCCTAAAAATTATTGATAGCATAAAAACCCTAAAAACCTTTAAAAAACCCTGAAAACAATAAAACCCCTAAAACCATAAAAACCATAAAACACATAAAAATACTAAAAAACCACTAAAAACTCTAAAACCCCTCAAAACCCCTTAAAACGTTAAAAATATTAAAATACTCTAAAAATCTTAAAACCCCTAAAAAATAAAAAAACCCTAAAACCCCATAAAGAACCTAAGAACCGGAAAAACCCTAAACGATCATGAAAATCCATAAAACCCCTCAAAATCCTTAAAAACACGAAAAACCCAAAAAAATCATAAAAAACTTCAAGAATCCCTAAAAATCCCCCCAAAAGTAAAAAATCTAAAAACCTTGAAAGACCCTTAAAACCCATAAAAATCACTAAAAACCTTAAAAACCCCTAAAACAAATAAAAACCTCTAAAAACTCTAACAACCCTTAAAACCCCCAAAAAATGTTAAAAAACTATAAAAAACATTAAAACCTAAAATAACTCAAACCCCCCTAAAAACCCTATTAATTCTAAAAACCCTAAAAACACTAAAAACCCTCTAAGTAAATCAAAATCCTAAAACCCCTAAAACCATAAAATTCTAAAAATCTCTGAAAATATAAAAACCCTAATGACCCTGAAAACCCCATGAAAACCATAAAACTCTTAAAAAACATAAAAAACCCAAAAAATCAATAAAAACACTAAAAACCCTTAAAACCCCTGAAAATGTTAAAAAACTCTAAAAAACCTAAAAAAACTAATAAAGCCCTAAAAACCAAAAGGATCCTAAAACCCCTAAATAACCCCAAAAACCCGAAAAACCCCGAAAAACCCTAAAAACACTCGAAATCCCTAAAAATATAAAACCCCTAAAAACTATAAAAAAACATAAAAAAACCCTAAAAATACTTGAAAACGTAAAATACCATAAAAAATCAGAAAAAATAAAAAAACCCTATATATTTTAGAACCCCTAAAAACCCATAAAAACCAAAAAAACCACAAAAAAACTCTAAAACCACATAAAGCCCCTAAAAACGTTAAAAACTCTAAAATACCTTAAAAAACTAAAAACTCAAAAGAACCATAAAACCAAAAAAAAATGATACAAACCATGCAAACCATAAAACCATGAAAAACCCATAAAAACCTCAAAATCCATAAAAACCCTAAAACCCATAAAAACCATAAAAATCCTAAAAATCCCAAAAATTCCCTAAAAACGTAAAAACCCTAAAAACCCTGAAAACCAACTTAAAACCATAAAACCCCTAAAAACCTTAAACAACCCTTTAAACCCATAAACATCCTAAACACCACTAAAAACTATAAAAACTGTTAAATCCCCTAAAACGTTAGAAAACTCTAAAAACCCTTAAAAATTTAAAAACACAAAAAACCCATAAAACCCCTAAAAACAAAAAAAAACCATAAAAAAACTAAAACCCCAAAAAACTCTGAAAACCCATTAAAACATTCAGAATCCTTAAAATCGCTAAAAACCATAAAAACCATAAAAATCCTAAAAAATCCTTGAATATACAAAAATTGAAAAAAAAATCATAAAAACCTTAAAAAACCCTGAAAACCATAAAAACCCCTCAAACCATTAAAAACCCATAAAAACCCTAAAACCAATTTAAAAATCTAAAAACCCTTTAAACCCCTAAAAATGTTAAAAATCTAAAAAAACTTGAAACCAGTTAAAAAACAATAAAAAACCCTAAAACCCCTAAAAACCTAAAACACCTAAAAACCTAAAACCCCTAAAAACCATAAAAAATCCTAAAAACTCTAAAAATCCCCCAAACCCTAAAAACCATTAAGATCCTAAAAAAATCCTAAGAATCCTTGAAAATGTAAAAAACTATAAAAACCCTGAAAACCCCCTAAAATCCATAAACCCCCTAAAATCCTCAAAACCCCCCAAAACCCAACTAAAAACCTTAAATACTAATAAAACACAAACCATAAAAAAAATAAAAAAAACCACTAAAAACCCCAAAGACCCCCAAAAACACTAAAAACCCCCTTAAAAGCCTAAAAACTGTGAAAAACTATAAAAACCCCACAAAATCCCTAAAAACCATAAAATTCCCAAAAAATCATAAAAATACTAAAAAAGGTCTAAAAACCCTAAAAATAAAAAAAAACCCAAACCCCTAAAAATCCCTCAAAACAATAAAACCCCTACAAACATTAAAAAACCTTAAAAACCCCATAAAACACTAAAAACCAGTAAAAAGTCTTAAAACACTTAGAGCATAAAAATGGTTAAAAACTATAAAAAACTTTAAAAACCCAAAAAAACTCAAAAAACTCAAAAAACTCAAAAAACCCTAAAATCCCTAAAACCCTAAAAGACCCTAAAAACCCATAAAACCCATCAAAATCCCTAAAACCTCTAAAAAACACTAAAACCAATAATTTTTTTAAAAAAACCCTAAAATTCCCTGAAAACATAAAAAACCCTAAAAACCCTAAAAAACCCCCTAAAAACCTTACAAAACACTAAAAACCTAGAAAACCCACTAAAACACTAAAAACACTTTAAACCCCTAACAATGTTAAAAAAATCCCTAACATCCCTAAAAATCCCAAAAAACCTCAAAATAACCCTAAAAACCCAAAACACCCTGAAAACCCTAAAAACCTTAAAAACTCCTCAAAATCCCTAAAACCCCTAAAAATCCTAAAAATCATAAAATTCTTAAAAAAACTTTAAAAATACCTAAAGATGTAAAAAACCCCTAAAAATCCTGAAAACCCCTTGAAAACCATAAAAAAACCCCTAAACCCCAAAAAACCCAATCAAAACCATAAAACCACTAAAAATATAGAAACACATAAAATCCCTAAAAATGTTAAAAGATTCTAAAAACCTAAAATCCCTAAAAACTCTATAAAGCCTAAAAACACTGAAACCACCTAAAACCTTAAAAACCCTAAAAACCCCTAAACCCCCTCAAAATTACTAAAAAACCTAAAAACAATAACAATTCTAAAAAACCCTAAAAATCCATGAAAATGTAAAAGACCACAAAACCCTGAAAACCCCCTAAAAACAATAAAAAACCCATAAAACTATTAAAGCCCATAAAACCCGTAAAAACCCTTTAAAACTCTAAACCTATTAAAATCCCTAAACATACCAAAAAATGTTAAAACTCGTAAAAACCTTGAAAAACCAAAGAAAACCACAAAAACACCTAAAAACCATAAAACCCCTAAAAACCCATAAACCCCCGCAAAACCAATAAAATCTCTAAAAACCTTTAAAACCCCTAAAAACATTAAAAACTATAAAAATCATTAAAAAGACTAAAAACTCAAAAAAACACTAAAAACCCAAAAAACTATTAAAGCCCTCAAAACCTTAAAATACACAAAAAAACCCCTAAAAATCCCTAAAAACCATAAAAATCCTAAAAATTACTAAAATTATCTAAAAACGTAAAACCCCCTAAAAACTCTGAAACCCCCTAAAAACCATAACCCTAAAAACCTTAAAATCCCCTTAAAAGCATAAGAACCCTAAAACCCACTAAAAAATCTAAAAAGCCTCAGAACCCATAAAAACATTAAAAAAAATCTAAAAACCATAAATACATGAAAAACTCAAAGACCAATAAAACCCCAATAAATACGTTAAAAACCCAAAAAAAACCTTAAAAATACTAAAAAATCCCAAAAAATACAAGAAACCATCAAAATCCCTAAAATCCATAAAGCCCCCTAAAAACAAAAAAAAAACTAATAAAGCCTAAAAAAATCCTTGAAAATATAAAAACATCTAAAACCCTTAAAACCCCCTAAAAACCATAAACCCTCCTAAAACCTCAAAAACCCTAAAAATACATAAAACCCCCAAAAAATACAAAAAACTCTAAAAACCTGTAAAACCCCTAAAAACGTTAAAAAACTATAAAAACACAAAAATCTTAAAAATCCCAAAAGACTCTAAAAACCCTAGAAACCATAAAAACCATAAAACCCCCTAAAAATCTTAGAAACTCTTAAAACACGTAAAAACCCAAAAAAATCCCTAAAAACCATAAAACCCCCTAAAAACCTCAGAATCCCTTAAAACACGTAAAAACCCAAAAAACACTAAAACTCAAAAAACCTGTAAAACCCCAAAAAACATTAGAAAACTCTAAAGACTCAAAAAAACACTAAAAACACAAAAAGACCCTAAAAATCGTAAAAAACTTAAAACCCCTTGAAAACCCCAAAAACACTCAAAATTGCTAAAAACCCCAAAACAATAAAAATAAAAAAATACATAGAAATCCATTAAAACGTAAAGAACCCTAAAAACCATTAAATACTCTAAAACACCATAAAATTCTTAAAAAGGTTTAAAAACTATAAAAAACCTTAAAAAACCTAAAAAACTCAAAAACCCATAAAACCGCAAAAGACCCTAAAAAACTTCATAGCACCTAAAAACCAAAATTAGTCTAAAAAACTCCTAAAACCCTAAAAATCCATGAAAATACTAAAAAACCTAAAAAGCATAAAATTCCAAAAAAGGTCGTAAGAGTCCCTAAAAATTCAAAAAACCCAAAAAAAACATGAAAACCCTCAAAACCATAAAACTCCTAACACCTTAAAACCGCTAAAAACCCTAAAATCCATTAAAAAATATAAAAAACATTAAAAATGTTAAATATCTCTAAAAACCCTTAAAGCCCCTAAAAATTCAAAAAAACCCGAAAAACCATTAAAACCCTGAAAAACTCTAAAAACCCTAAAAACCCTGAAAACCAAAAAAGACCCACAAAAATTCGTAAAAACCAAAAAAACCCTAAAACTATAAAAATCCTAAAAAATCCCTACAAATCTCTAAAAACATAAAAAAACCCTAAAACCCCTTAGAAAACCCTAAAAACCATAAAACCCTAAAAACCCACTTAAAAATCTGAAAACCCATAAAACCCATAAAAATGTTAAAAAACCCTAAACCCCTAAAAATCCATAAAATCCTTGAAAATATAAAAAACCCTAAAGACCCTAAAAACCACTGAATACCACTAAAACCTTAAAAACCTAAAAACCCAAAAAACCCTAAAAATCCCTAAAAACCGAGTAAAAACTCCAAAAACCCTAAAAACAAACAAAAACCCCATAAAAACCCTAAAACCACACAAAATCACTAAAACACCTCAAAATACCTAAAAACCCCCAAAACCCCCAAAACCATAAAAAACCTAAAAAGGAAATAAATATCCCTAAAAACTTTAAAAACCCTAAAAAATACATGAAAACTATAAAACCCTTAAAAACCATAAAAACCACAAAAACCCCTAAAAATAACTAAAAATGATAAAAATCATTAAAATTCATGAAAACGTTAAAAATTCTAAAAGTCTTTAAAAACCCTAAGACTCAAAAAAAACTCTAAAACCCAAAAAATTCCCTAAAACCCATAAAAACCGTAAAAACCCTAAAAACCCTAAAAACCAAAAACCCAAAAAATCCCAAAAAACAATAAAATCATAAAAACTATAAAAATTCTAAAAATCCCTAAAAATCCCTAAAAACATAAAACCCTAAAAGACCCCTGAAAACCAGAAAACCCCTAAAAACCATAATACCCTAAAACCCACGGAAAACTCTAAAACACCTTAAAACCCCTAAAAATGTGAAAAACACAAAAAACCTTAAAAACCATAAAAAATAAAAAATAAATCCAAAAAACACCAAAAGTCACTAAAAACCTTAAAAATACCTAAAAAACATGAAAACCCTAGAAAACCCCTAAAATTGCTAAAAATCCCTAAAATCCCTAAAATCCCTAAAAACCATAAAGCCTAAAAATCCATAAAATTCCCTAAAAACATAAAGAACCCTAAAAAACCTAAAAAACCACTGAAAACTGTAAAACCCCTAAAAAAATTAAATCTCCTAAAGACCCATAAAAACCCTGAAAGACCACTATAACTCTAAAAACCCTTAAAACCCTAAAACATTAAAAACTCTAAAACCCCTAAAAATTTAAAAAAATCCCAAAAACCCCAAAACGACCATAAAAAACCCTAAAAACCACTAAAACCCCCTAAAAACTCAAAATCCCTAAAATCCTAAAATCACTAAAAACCAAAAAATCCTAAAAGGCCCTATAATCACTAAAAATGTAAAAAACCATAAAAACACTAAAAACCCCTAGAAAATCATAACAACTCCAAAAAAACCTTAAAAACATAAAAAACCTTAAAACCTTAAAAACCCACTAAAAACTCTAAAAACCCTTAAAACCCCTAAACACTTTAAAAAACTCTAAAAACCATAAAAACCCAAAAGTCCCTGAAAACCCCTAAAAGAACTAAAAAAATCCTAAAATCAATAAAAACCCTCAAAAATCCTAAATCCCAAAAAAGCCTAAAAATCCCTAAAAAAACCCATAAAAACTCTAAAAATTAATAAAAACGCTAAAAACCATTAAACCCCCTAAAATGTTAAAAAACTATAAAATCCTTAAAAATAAAAAAAACTCAAAAAACCCCCCCAAAACCCAAAAGGCCCTAAAAGCCTTGATAAACCATAAAAACCCTAAAAACGGAAAAACCCAAAAAACCATCAAAATCCTAAAAACCAAAAAAAATCTAAAGAAGTCCTAAAAATCCTTAAAAATGTAAAAAACCTGAAAACCCCCAAAAACCCATAAAAAAATTACAGACCTTAAAAACCCCTAAAATCCATAAAACCCCTAAAAATCACTAGAAGAAAACCCAATTCCAGAATGATGGTGGCTCCCTTTTCCAACCTTGAAGACGAAGATAGGCTTCGCGCATCTCCCTCCCCCCACCGCGAGGGAGGGGCCTTCACTGAATTTCATGGATGACCGGCCTTTTCTTATGTTCATGGCTCCAGAACTGTTGCCCCCTTTTTCATGGATTGATCTTTTCCCCATGGTTCCTGGCCTTCATGAAGGACGTTCACAGCTTCAGCTCTTGATTTTGGAGTTCAATGAAGCCTCTGCTTTGCATAACCTGACTTTGGTTGCTCGTTTCATGAACTGGCGCCCTCTTGTGGGTGTTTTCGACGGATTCATTTTTGAAAGTTGGGATCTACAGGATCACATTACGGTGGATCTTATTGGTAGATACCTTATTTTGATTCATTCTGCATCTGAAGAAGATCTTATTCATGCTTGGTCTGCGGCTCCTTGGAATTGCGATAGTGACCGGTTTTCCCTTTTTCGATGGAGTTTTTATCTTGACTTGCACCCTGATTCACCAATGGTGGCAACATGGGTGAGATTTCCAGAACTCCCTCTCCCCTTCTATAATTTGTCTATTATTTCGATGTTGGGGAACCTGGTGGTGAGGTTCCTTTGTGTTGATAGCAGGAATCATGCTATATGCCATCCAGTCATCCTGAGGGATTTTGTTGAGGTGGGTGCTGGAAAGGAGCTGATGGACTTTGTGTGGATTGCTGTTGGTGAGGATCTCCGATGGAGACAGCAGGTGGTCTTTGATATATGGGTTGAATTTTGTTCCTCTTACCGGCATCTTGGTCATGAAGATCGTTTCTATAGGAGAGGATTAAGGAGATATGATGTTCTGAATCTAGCTCTGATGGGGCATGGCGAAGGACGCCATAATCTGGTGGGGGGGGGGAAGAGGTGTATGTCAAGGATACTCAGTGCTTGCCTCCCCAGCCATTGGTTAGGGACATCTTTGCACGCCTAAAAGCTGATTTAAATTATGGAGGTGGTAAGGAGGAGGTAAGGGAGGATCCATGTGACTTGGGGTTGGAGACTCTAAATAATAGTAGTGGGAATGGGGATGGTAATGTAGTGGTCGTGCACTTGGATGATAGTTTTAACAGTGAACAGGTTGAAAAAAGGGAGGTGTATGATCAGAGTGATACTTCATTGTATAACAGGTTTGAGTGCCTTGTGTCTGTTGAGCCAGAGGGTGAAGTAGTGGCATAGGGGGATGTGAATGATCAAGAGACGATGGCAGAACATGGAGAGGTGGCTAGAAAGGGGGAGGGGATCCGTTTTGTTCATGAGTATAATGGGCTTTATAGTTGTAGTGTAGCTGAAGCTGTTGTGCGGGAATAAAGTTGTGGCGACATTGGTAAGGTGTAGGTTCTATCATCCGAGAGCAATGTGGAGGTTTGGGAGGATGGTGTGGAGGGTGTGGCGGGATGTAGGCCTCTTGTATTCACTGTGAAAACACCTGGGGTGGTGCTGGATGGAACTACTGATTGGGAATCTTGTTGTGCAGCCGGGTAGGGGAAGGTAGATGAGAAGGGGTGAAGGATACGACAACGGTGGTGGATGAGCAGGGTGGAGTGTCTGTGGAAGGGAAAGTGTTTGAGCAGAGGGAGGGAGTTGAGTAGAGAGGTGCGACACCTTTCAGTTCGGATATGGGGCAGGCGGCTGAGTAGGGGGAGGGGTCTGAGCAAGGGGAGTTGGTGGAGCAGTGTTTTGTGGCATGTGTTGAGGGGGTAGAGGAATCCTTGCTGTCTGAGAAGGGGAAATCGACTTTGATGGTGCGTGAGGGGACTTCTGCTGGTGAGTCTTTTTGTGAGTCTCTACAGGGGGCTTTGGCTCAGTTCAATCATGAGCAGAGGGAGGTTGCTGAACATAGGGAGGTGATGGAGTCGGTTGTGGAGGTGCATGAGGGGGCCTCAGATGATAGGCCTAGCTATATGGGTCTACATGAATTAGAGATGGAGGACCACCCTGGTGGCCCTTGGAAGGGAAGTCCCTAGGATGTGCATCAGGCTAGGTGGTTGGATGCTCTCAAGGAGCCTATTCTTGTAGGCTATCCTCTAAACCAGGAATCCTCCTTCATCCCCGATCAAGACCTATTTTGGGAGGATGGTAGAAGGATGAAATGCAATACGACCTTAACGATCAAGGATAAGGCCTTGCTTAAGGAGGCCATTATATATGGGAAGGAAAACAAACCTACAGGTATCTCTGTTGATTGTTAAAGGAGAAGCTAAGGAAGGATTAATCTACCTTTCCAAATACTGTGTCCACAAGCGCCTTCTGCAAAGCTAAGGAAAATGCCTCTAGAAGGGGAGTTAGGCCTGTCCAGGTGCAACAAAATGTGGATCAACAACATCTCAGGGAGTATTATACTACCTTCCTCAAGCAATATGAATAACCTGAATGGGAGTCAGTAGATTCGGATTCTTCCTCCGGGTATGGTGCTGATGGAGATCCATATAGAGATGACATGACCTATGGATATGTTGCAGCTTATGTTTATTACTTTGGTGGTGATCTTGACTGACTTGCTTTTCTTTGGGGGGTTTTCTTTTTTGGTTTTTTGGGGTTGGTTTGGGTCTTTTTCTATCTTTTGGGTGTGGGTAACTTGACTCCTCCCCTGTCTACCATGTATTTTTTCTTAATAAATTTTGGGGGGTCAGGTTTAGCTTGGCTCTGCACCTTCCTTGCCCTAAAAACTACTAAAAACTCTAAAAACCATTAAAATCCCTAAAAGCGTTAAAAAAATATAAAACCCCATAAAAATCATAAAAACAATTAGAAAACCCCTAAAACTCCAAAGACCCTAAAAACCCTAAATTCCCCCAAAAACTATGAAAAAACTCAGAAAAACCAAAAATCCCAAAAATCCCAAAAATCCCAAAAAATCGGAAAAACCTTAAAAACACATAAAAATCCCTGAAAACGCAAAAAAAAACTGATGTGTCGCCGGAAGCTCAAAACAAGTAAGTGAAGAGGAGCAGCGTAATGTAGCCGAATTGACCAAGGCTTAAAGGCAAAGCCACCCTCTAATGTTTCTCCACGCTTAAAGACCATGTCACCATCAATGGAGATGCACCACCAATTCCGGGCAAAGGGAAGATGCTAAAGCTAGAAGAATGCACAACAAAATTCACAAATTCGTCCAATTCAAGCCTTATCCTTACAAAGGGGTGAAAATAAATTATAAAGAAAAAATAAAGAAAGGAAAATGCCCCAATTTGAGTTACAAGGCATGGGGAACCCAAAAGGTACATAAAAAGCACAAAAAAACACTTTCCCATTCCATTTAATGACCCCACTAGAAAAAGTAGTGGGATTCCATATTAATGATGATTTTCTCTACCTTATCTATCTTCTTTAATGTGCTGCTACGAATTTCCATCACTACAATAAAAACTGGGTTTAACGGTGGTTTTGTGGCGGCGGTTCACAAAACTGCCGCTAAACGTTTTCGCCGAAAGGTTTCGCGGCGGTTTTTAATAATCCGCCACGAAACCCATATTTTTTTTAAAAAAACCCGACCCTTCCCTACTCCCACCCCACGTTTCTCCCCAAACCCTCGTGAACCCTTCTTCCCCTACCCCCCCCCCCCCCCCGGCCCCGACGACCCCCAAGCGTCCAACGACCCACGTGCCCTTCCTTCTTCCCCTACCCCCGGCCCCTGTGACCCCCAACCGTCCGGTGACCCCCAACCATCCGGAGACCCGTCTCCTGCAACCCCTGTATTTTCCAAGTATGTATCCATTTAAGTTTGGGGTGGTTTTATTGTGGTACATTAATTAATTTTATGAGCTATTGGGTTTTTCAGACTTATATGATATATCATTGACTATCAGAACTCTTATCTTGGTCATGTCATATCCATTGTGTTTGGTTGATTTTCTATCATGCATCATATTTATGTTATAACATTTTGTTTGGTCTAATTCTGGTTATGTTGTGTTTGAGAGTAAACCACCACAATGATTTCATATACCTTTGTAATTTATAGTCATCCTCTAGTGTCTGTGGGATGCACCTAAGTTTAGTGGAATTTTGGCCCTACCCAAGTCAATAGGTTTGGGTCGAGATGTTGTAGTGGAAGTCCTCCCCATTTAGGTTTAATTACCCTCAATTAAAATTTCGATTTTTGATCAGTTGTTTAGGAATGAGAAATCTCAACTCTGACTTGATGAATTAGAGAAATTTGATGAAAACTATTTTCACACACTTCACATCCTTGAGTTAAATAATAATAATATTATATGAGAATTCAATAAGAAGGCCCAAATATGATTATTCATCCAAGGAGAACTAGTATTATCTATGATAACACCTATGATACCTAGGAGGAAACCTATAAATCTAGAGTAAAATGGGAAGGGCCGTATAAAATACAAAATTTCTACTCCAACAATGCCTACTCCATGATTATAATGGATTGAGAGCATATCATGTCTACCACCAACATAATTATACTCAAAGAAATACTTTTTATAACTTCACAATGGGGATTTGAAAGTCCATTTTTAATAAATTTAAACTTCTTATAGATGGTTCCATTCATAAGACCACAAACTGCAAGACACGAAGGTCCTTGGTGTAGGACCATAAAATGTATGAAACTCATGTCATTTTCATATAACATATGATCCATCCTATAATAGTATAAAATAACTTGAGTGGTATATTTTTTATGAACTTATTCCCTTTTATATTAGACATATCTATGTAATAGTTCTTAGTGTAAAGGCTTACATGTTTTCAGTGGGTCTTCACCAACAAATTTACACTAGGATGAAACCATTTTATTATCTCATATACATAATGAAGATCTAAATAGATGCTCCTTTTCCAGAACTACATATGGATTGATTCCTATTCTTATAGGATAGATAGTGGTTTCCATATCTCTTATATGAACAATGGTTAATGATATATTTCATTCATAATCTTCTATACTATCCTAGTTTATGTGTTTTTTCATTCATGTCAGGTTTCCTCCTATTTCCATACACATGTATGAAACAATCCTATATTAAGAACTGTGCGTGGATTAATTCAAGTTAAGTCCATATATATAGTTATGTCCAAATCATTTATATTGGACCAAACCACAAATTTAATTCCTATAAAAAACCAAACTCATCCTACTATTCATGACTTCATCTATTCAAATAAGATTTTCTTTATTGACTTGACACTAAGACTCAAAAATTTCATTTTTAATAAAATCCAGATATACACAAATCCTTCTTCACATTGATCATAGTCATAGGAACTTAAAATGAATGAATTAAAGTTCCTCACCATACCACATTATACTACATTGCACAAAAGTCATTTTTTAAATTATATCGTTAAACTAAATGACATATGGTCCCCCTTAAATTACATTTAAACCTATTTTATAAATTCAATATATACAATATAATTTCCTTACATGAGATAAATATCTATGTAATAATCCTCAGTGAAGAGTTCCTTCTCAAAAAACCTATGCAAAAATAAAATTCCACAATTATTTCCTTGGATTATATCATATGGGATTCATGGATTCACATCAAACCTTCCTTTATGTAGCTTGACACTGGACAACATCATTTTCCCCTTCACAAGAGATAGATTTGTGAAGATATATTATAAAAACAACATGTGACATGATTCTTATTGTTATGGGATATATAGTGACACACGAATTTACCATCCTAGGACATTATGTAGTTCCCATTTAATTTCCCAATTCTTACCCAATAAAGATACATTTAATAATTCAAATGAGTTTTCATCCTTTCAATTCCCACCAGGGCACCCATACATGTCTCCCTTTCTCTCATATACAATATCTAGATATTTTTTGAGACCTTATAGAAACTACATGTGTATTTATTTCTATTATTACTGGATATATAGTGATGTTTGAGCCACTAAACCTGGACCCAAAAACACATTTCATCACCATAAAAGTTGTCTTAGTGCATAGTACCCTCATTCATGTTGGGTCACTCCATATTTGAATCTATACTATGATAATATATTTTCTTCCAAGAACTACATGTGTCATGATTCCTATTATTATAGGGTATATAGAAACACCTAAACTATCCATATCGGTATTAGTCACAATTAATCATCTATTTTCACTCCCCCTCAATATTCTATAATTTCCTAACCTTGGATAGATTTAGAATGGAGTGTTTCAGTTAACTTTTATATATCATATTTATATAAGAAACACTTTATACATTAACTATTTTAATCACTCCAAAACTCTCATGGCTATTGGTAGTGAGTGTATCTAATTTTTAAATAACACCACTATTTGGAAATGACATTCCTAACGAATATCATTCCTACAAACAAGAGATGATGTGTGTAATGCACGGAGGTGTAATTTCATGGTAATTCATACCTTTTTAGTATTGAAACCCCCTTTCAAAACTCCCTTCATGATTTCCATTCTATAGATTCATTCCCAAAATTCATATATGAATGGGCTAAATTCAAATAGATAGTGAAAAGATTGAAAAACATAAAGAGTAATGAAACATGACCAATTTTCATGAACTGACCTAGGCTACCCATAATCCGGGTACCCAAGCTAGCCTGCAATAAGTCTCAAAGGGTGTCATATAAGGGCTAAATATTTCTAGTAATTCTGTTGTACTAATGGTATGAAAATCGTGCATATTTGGTGTGTTCAATGACATCACTTTCAATGGGGTGTTGTTTGAGGCAACATAAATGTGTGATTGACAGTGTTATGATAAGTGTGTCACCCGATATTCTTACTACTCCTCAATGAGGTGTTGACGCTGTCTCCTAGGGACCAGACTTGTTCAGTTTGTCTGGGCATGCTAAGTAAGTGGTAAATGTGATCAATGTATCATCTTTATTATATTATGCATACTTTATGATCAATGGGTCATCTTTATTGTATTATGTTTCTGTAATCTTACACTATCATATATATGAAACTTTTTCTCTATTTAGTAGTAACTATGTGTTTTAATTTTTTTTATTATTGTGTAGGCACTTTGTGATATACATGGATAAAAGCTGGATCACATTACTGAGGAACACACCTCAATATGTTAAGGGTTTGAATGAGTTTTTAGATTTTGAAATTTCTAATCGATCCGTTGAAGTGAGAATAAGATGTCCATGTCCTAAATGTAAATTTAGAACATGGTTGAAGAGAGATGAAGTTTATGAACATTTAATACTGAAGCAATTCTCGGATCAATATTTGTGTTAGATTTGGCATGGAGAATCGAACAATACAGAAAGATTGAGCACTGATGTTAATCCATAGAATGAGGTCCCAAGTTCATCGACAATGGAAAATGAAATGAAAAACCTCATAAATGATGCATCTGGCACTGCAAGACACCACTATGAGCATCAAAACATATCAGAACAAACAGAAGAGTGTGCTACAAATTGCAACGTGACAAGTGATGTTTTTGAGACTATAACACTAGCAGATCAAGATTGTAACATATCATTGGATCCTCCTCTTGATTCTGTGGAGCCAAATGTAAGGGAAAACTTCAGTGAGGAAAATGCGTTTCATGATTTAGTTGACGATGGAAATCAAGAGTTGTATAGTGGGTGTTTGAAATATTCAAAGCTTTCATTTTTGCAGAAGTTGTACCATATCAAATTTCTATGTGAAATTACAAATAAGGAAATGTCCATGTTATTGGAATTGATTCGTCATGCATTTCCTGAAGCAAAAATCCAAGAATTTTTTATGATATGAAAAAAGTTGTTAACAAGCTTGGTCTGAATTATACAAAAATAAATGTGTGTCCCAATTATTATATGCTTTATTGGGGAGAGTATTCAAGCAGACAGAATTGTAAGAAATGTTCTTCTTCTAGATGGCAGTCAAAGGGTGATGTTGGAAGTCTGACTGAACATAATTTCATAAAGAAGAAGAAAAGGAACACACCTGCAAAAGTTTTGCATTACTTTCCTTTGAATCCACAATTGCAAAGATTATTCATGTCATCAAAAACCGCCGAACACATGAAGTGACATTCTGTAGATAATAACAATGATGGGTTAATGAGACATCCACGAGATTCCCAATCGTGGAAGACATTTGATTCATTACATCCAGATTTCTCAGCTAATCCTAGGAATGTTTGATTGGGATTGGCTGTCGATGGATTCAACCCATTTTGGACTTTGAGTACCAGTTATAGCATTTGGCCAATTGTTTTGATCCCTTATAATCTGCCTCCGTGGATGTGTATGCAACAAACATATTTTATCATTTCGATGATTATTCCTAGAAAACA
This sequence comes from Viscum album, assembly GCA_963277665.1. NCBI lineage: Eukaryota > Viridiplantae > Streptophyta > Magnoliopsida > Santalales > Viscaceae > Viscum > Viscum album. Next base: position 1,885,987,316 of record OY728141.1, on the reverse strand, counting down.
AATGCCTAGAAATGTTATGCAGCCTTTTATTGAAGAATTGCAGGAGTTATGGAGCAACAGTGTTGAGACATTTGATGTTTCTTCTAAAAAAATGTTCAAAATGCATGCTGCTTTAATGTGGACCATTAGTGACTTCCCTGGGCTTGGGAATTTATCTGGTTAGAACACTTATATGGGTTTGGCTTGTCCCATTTGTAACTTTTATTTCGAGCCCAAACGGCTACCTCACAATAGAAAATGGTGCTTCTTATACCATCGAATATTTCTTGATGCATCTCATAGATTTCGGCTGAACAAATCAAAATTTAATTGTTCCATTGATCGTAGACCACCTCCAAAGTTTTTAACCGGTTCTGAAATATTAACACAGCTTGAAAATGTTAAAACAGAATTTGGGAAGGTTCATCATTTGAATGATAGCGGAAAATGAGTGCGAAGTGCATCGTCAAGTGAAATCAGAATGCAACAATGGAAGAAAAAAATTATATTCTTAAAACTTCCGTATTGGGAATTTAATTTGTTGCCCACAATATTGATGTGATGCATATTGAGAAGAATGTATGTGATAATTTGATTTTCACATTACTTAATGAGCATGGAAAGTCAAAGGATCATCTCAATGCTCGCAAAGACTTACAAGTAATGAACATAAAATGTGATATCTGGCCATATGAGAATGAAAAGTATGCTCCGGCCATTTTTTCAATGAAAAATAGGGATAAAGATACGTTCCTTCGAATTTTAAAGAATGTGAAGGTATCTGATGGGTATTCGAGTAACATCTCGAGGTGTGTTGACTTGAAGAATCATAAGTTATATAGATTGAAAAGTCACGATTCACATATTTTGTTACAACAGTTACTACCATTGGCATTGCGTACATTATTACCTAAAAAAGTTACTGTTGTTGTACTCCAATTCTGCACATTTTTCAGGCAATTATTTGACAAATCTCTACATCCATTTCAGCTTGACAACCTCCAGGAGAGGTTTGTATTGACCCTTTGTGCAATAGAGATGATTTTTCCTCCATTTTTTTACTGTCATGATGCATTTAACTATGCATTTGGTTGAAGAAGCTAAATTAGGAGGCCTCGTTCATTATCGATGGATGTATCCAATTGAGAGGTATTTTATTTGTATGTTTCCAGTTAAGTAAAAAAAAATTGGCATTTAAATAAATTTATAATAATATTATTTTATTTCACAGATATCTTGGGCATGTGAAAGCATACGTGAGAAATAAAGCTCTACCAGAAGGCTCTATTGTTGAAGGCTATTTGGTCGAGGAGTGTCTCACCTTTTGTTCCAAATATTTGGATGATATTGAGACAAGATTTAATCAAGTTGGACATGTTTATGACACATCAACTCAATCTCAAATGCATCAGAAATAAAAAATATTTCCTGCTATTGGCCGATCAGTTGGGAGAACCTCATATGTGACACTGACAGAATTGGAATTATTACAGGCACATAGATATGTGCTGATGAATAGTGAAACTATAGATCCATTTATTGAAGATTTGAGGATACAAACAAAGAGACGAATGAGAGGCCAAACACAAAATGAGAAAGATATAACGAAAGCTGTGAATAAAGAGCTGGTAGAATGGTTTGCATGACGTGTAAGTTTATAAATATTGCAATAAATACGAATATTAGTTTGACACATACAATTTGTAAATCTATTAAATTACATTTCTTTTTTCAGATCATGAATACTGATACTCAAGCAGACTTTTCTGAAGATTTGAAGTTTCTTTCTAGAGGTCCTATAAAACAAGTTAGAAAGTTCGACGCTTATAATGTGAATGGCTTTAGATTTCATACAGTCGATCGAGAAGTGGGTTTGAAAACACAGAATAGTGGTATATTTACATTTTCCGAAGTGGAATACTATGGAAAGTTTCATGATATTATTGAATTAAACTACCACAGTCATTTTTCTATTGTTTTATTCAAATGAAAATGGGTCGATATTATCAGAGGTGTTAAAAGAGATTCCTTGCAATTTATTTCTGTAAACTTCTCTCGCTTGATGGATGTTGGTGATCGTGAACTGCATGATCCATATATCTTAGCATCACAAGAAAAAATGGTATATTATGTGAATGATGTTGTGGATGAAGGGTGGAGTGTAGTTACTCATGTAATACAAAGATATTTTTATGATATGGGTGATGAAGTGGAAGATTTGACCTCTGTAATTGAATTTCATCAACAACAGGAAGTAGAATTATTTGTCCATCATGATATTGAAAATATTAGTCTAGCAAGGATGAATGAAGTGGATGAAGCAATGGAGCAGGAAACCGACATGATTGAAGGGGAAAATGATTGTATGTATAATTATTTATTCATTCAGCAACCACTTGTTTCATTTCTGCAGTCATTCATTATCATTGTTAATATATTTTGTTTGTTAGTACTTGGCATCTATTATCATTTTTAAATTTTTTTTTCTACATAAATTTTTTGAAATACATATTCTGAACTTAATTTTATTTGATTAAATGATAGGAATTCCAAGGAAGAAGCGGTACACTATTGTATCTAGTTCTGCGACAGATGACGATCCGTCTGTCCCCACGGCATCTGAGGCACCAGCCTGCACCCCTCCACCATCTCCCCCTGCACCATCTTTGACACCATATGTAGATGTCTCATTAGAGGATGAGTCATCGACTCCCCCTACAGGAGCCTCAGAAATGGGGCAGTGACGCGCCCCTTCCAGTTCATCACGGACATTCTGGAGGGTCACAATCATAGGTACAAATTCTAATTAAATAAATTTATTGCATTTTGGTAATACTAATTGTTTGCTCATTGCAGATGAAAAAAAATGCAACCGTGGAAAAACACATAAAAAGTTCAAATGTTTTGAACATGAATAGCGAGAAGATAGTCGTGTCATTTAATTCTTATGGGGTCTTGACGGATGACGTCGCGGGGTTACTTGGCTAGATTATAGGTCAGCTAGCAGCGAAGCCCATTTCCCTGCCTATTTAATATGATGATTGGAGGCATATGCCTCCAAACTAGAAAAATGAAGTTTTTGATTCTCAGATAAAGGTAATTTTATTACTTTATGGTTTAATTGAATGTCATGTTACTAATATGTTCAAAATGAATTTTTGTATACAGATGTTCTTCCACTTTACCGTTGCTGATGTGATAGCACGGAAGTGGACATTGAAAAATCTTGGTAAAAAATGGAAAGATTTCAAATGGAGGTTGTGGTGTGATGTCAACGATACTTCGTTGACCGTGCAGCAAATGTATGAGAAGCTACCCAGTGGGGTACCGAAAGAACAGTGGAAAGTTTTTGTTGATAGACATCGTGATTCGAAGCGGACGGTATTGAAATATATATTATTATATTATCCTCATTTTAAATTTATACATGTATATGAAGAGGAGATGACATTGAATACATTACTGTTAAATTGAATTTTATTTATTTCAGGATCTCTCAAGACATAATGCATCAAACCGGGCAAATCAAGTCATCCCGCACACTACGGGCTCAAAAAGCTTTTCTAGAATCCAAATGTCATTGGTAATCTTTTAATTAGTTTAAATATTTATAATACAATATTATCTATTTAATATATTGAATTGTTGATTTATATTTGTTTAATGCAGTCACAGAGTTTAGGGCATGAAGCATCCCGAACTAAACTGTGGTTGGATGTTCATAAAAAAAACAGATGGAAGTTTTGTTAATGAGCCTGCCAAAGAAGTTGGGGTATGAAGTCAATTTTTTATTACAATAACTTATTATCAGTTTTTACTCTATTAATATATATTGATATTTTATTTATAGGTAAAAATTAAAGAAATATGGGATGCCAATCCTGGGCAGTCCTACTCAGTCTCCCAGGATGACTCGGTTGCTAAAGTCCTTGGGAAGGAGAATCCTGGTAGAGTGTGCGGGATGGGTTTGGGACCTGTACCATCTGAGGTCTTTGGCAGGCCACCAGGGATTCCAGCTGTATCTACTCCTGGTTATAGTCATTTCATACCTGAAGATACTCATAGGGAGATGTCTTCTCTACGAAACACAGTTCACCAGCAGGCTTTGCAGAAAGAGTTGCTTGAAATACGTCAGCATATGAGCAGATATGCCCCCAGTGGTAGTGCATCTACTAGTGGTGAGTACGTAAATCACAAAAAATCAAAATCATTTAGTTTAAAATTTTTTATTGATTTTAAGTTTAATTATAAATATGCAACATTAATTTTCAATATAATGTTCTTACAGGTGGCAGCAGGTAGTGGATATGGAGGTGGAGAGGGTGAAGATGCATCATCAGACCATGAGTAGTAGTATTGTTGATGTGTAGAACAAATATGAGAACAGTTGGTTTGTATATGTAACATGTATGGCTCATAGTTTCCACCAAACATTTCCATGTCCTAACATTTTCTTAATTTTTCATGTTTCCTTCTATGCATTTTTTTGATTTATGATGTTTCATTTTATGTCTTGATATCTCAAGTGTGGTATACATTATTCCATTTAGGCCTATGTTTGAATTGGTAGTCGAGATTTTGGATGACTAAAGAGTGATCCTTTTGTTATTTTGTTCGGGTTATATAAATTGGAACCAAGTAGGCAATATAGAGACCAAACATAAGAGTATGATGGGAATGTGGTTTAGCCTAATCATGTGATACGAATCATATACTCACCAGTAAAAGTAGTTGGAAACAAAAATGGTGAACCTAACATGGAACCTTAAAAAAAATGCATGTGTCACCCACATGTTAGGCTCCTTTTTCTCTATCAAAATATAAAATGTGGAAAAACATGGATCCGATACAATTGATTATACATGTGTTTATTTATTGATATGCTGATTTCATGAGGATTTCTTATAAATGTTTCTCATAAGTATTCTGGCACTTTCAACTAGAACCCCCTTTGATCCAAATGACATTTTACTACTTTAAGAACACATATGCTTCGACTACTGCACAAGTTGGATCCTCATTTTAAACTAGGGATCTATTATCAACCTTGCACCCTCAACATTGGGTCTCAAATTCACTGGTTTGTGAGTCTTGCCTAAATGGTACCTTTCCATCTTCAGAGGAAGCTAAAAAATCCATTCATCTCAAAAATCCCTACTAGATGTCTACTCGACAATGACTAGTGGAACATAATTTGTTGTAAATAATTTCCTTCTCAAACCATTTCATGGTCATATCCATGGAAGGAAATAACATGTTCCTCCCTTATCTAGGGAGGTTGATCAAGAGGTCACTGATGGACTCATCTAGATAGCATAAGGGACCCTCCAAAGGGCTCCTTCTAGCATTCACCATCACAAATGCTACAAAGCAATAAAACCTCTATATGATCTGTGTGTTTACCTCGGGAGTCTGACCTAAGTCTCCCAAACCTAGGTAGTCAGGAAAACCCACTGAGGGTAGTGAAAAATCAACCAAGAACATGGCCCTACATCAATACCCTCCAAAGATTCCCACTAACTAAATATGGTGGCAAACTATGAGCAAGAGGACACATTTTCCCACATTTACTAAGCTTGTCGGTATAATCTGGTATTATTCAAAGAAATCACCAAGAATATTTTTGTAAAAAAATATAGGGAATACCCATATCCTTTCCCACTAACTTGATTAACGTCGGTATATACCTATATGAAATGGAGGAAAAGATCAGGCCCATACACATTCTCCAACAATAGAATAAGAAAATATGCATGTTCTGGTCACTGAAGTCACCTAGAATATTCTAAAAATGGATAAAGGGAAGACACACAACTATTCTACCATAATTTGGGTGACTCATTTACACAAGATGAGGAGATTTAGAGAAGATACACATTTTTTCTCCCAACGTATGGTGTATCTAGTTGAATGCAGGGGTTATTGGAGTTTGGGTCATATCTTGCACATCTTCAAAACTTTTCCACCAGTTCCTCCTAGGGGGATAAGATCTTTACATATTCCACATTATTATGTGGGTCCTCTTAATTTTTAGTAGGGATGTAGCTATAATACCACATACTGCTGAGGCCAAGGTGGTAGTCGACATAGTTGATACTAGACTCAGGAATTAATGTGCATGAAATTTAATCCCACTCAGAATAGTCAAGATCTAGCATAGAGTCGTGGAATGGGAAAACTAAATGATGTTCAACATATGATAGGGATCATAATTCAAATTCATCTATTGTTTGAGGTACTAATCTAGTAACCTCTACTATAGATTCTACATTATTTGACACAAGTTCATCATACAATGTTATATTTGATACATTTCTAGTGATTATGGTCCTTGATATAGTGTATTTATGTGTCATTAAGAATATGTAAACCTCATTAGTTATTCAATCAATGATTGTTCACTAATGGAATTATTTTCCCCATCAGTTAGGAAAATGTTTTTTATATAGAATTCATTCTTTCCCATCATGTAACTGTATGATGTAATTATTGGAATGGATTTCATGCTTCCCTATAGTTCCATTATTGATTATTATCACTATAGAATTATGGTCGATTGTTTGTATGATGTCTCCCATTTCATCATGTTGGGGATACCAAGTTTTAAGTAACATTTTATTTGTTTGTATGATGTCTCCTGTTCAATTTCTGGTTTGATTTGTTTTTCAGGGCAGTGGGGCAGTAGAAGTAAAACTGCATTTTTTTTTCTGGTTAGCATTTCGCAGCGGTTTTAACTGCCGCTAATGCTTTACTGGTCATCATTTTGCGGCGGTTATAACCGCCGCTAATGCTTTACTGGTAAACCATTAGTGGTGGTTAAAATCATAGCTAAAGGTAATTAGTATATATTTAGCGGCGGTTTTCACCGCCGCGACAGAGGCGCATCAAATTCCTGAATATCGCTGTAGTTAAAACCGCCGCGAATAAAAAAAATATCCGGCATCCGTCAAACGGCCGCTAAAGTCACGAAAACCGCCGCGAAATGACGCATCTAAGACGCTTCCTATAAACCACCGCGAAATGGAAAAAAACCGCCTCTAATAGATTGCTGACGCCCAGTTTAGCGGCGATTTCTATAAACCGCCACCAAACCATATAGCGGCGGTTTAAACCACCGCTAATAGCCGGTTTTGTTGTAGTGCATCCATTTCCATGTGGGTAAGTAATTTTGGGCCCCAAATAAGTGTGTTGTGTCCCACCGTGGTGTTGGAGGTCAAGAAGTGTGGGCTGGTCCAATTCAAATAACAGTTGGGATTAAAATTTTTATCAAGCCCAAAATTATTCTCTTTGGGCTGAATCTGATCCATATCAAAAACCATAAAACCATAAAAACCCCCAAAAAATGATTAAAACCCCTTAAAACTTAACAACTATAAAAACCCATAAAAACCCTAAAACTACTAAAAACACTAAAAACCCTTTAAATAAATAAAAATGTTAAAAAATCTAAAAAACCTTAAAACCCTTAAAAACCACAAAAACCCAAAAAGACCATAAAACCCCTAAAGCCCTAAAACTCCCTAAAAACCCAAAACCCCCTAAAAAGATAAAAATAATAAAATTCCATGAAAATTCATGAAAGTGTAATAACCCCAAAATCCCAAAACCCCCCTGAAAACCATAAAACCCCCTAAAAATATTAAAAACACCTAAAAAGCCATAAAAACTCTAAAACCCACTAAAAACTCTCTAAGCCCTTTAAACCCCCAAAAAACGATAAAAAACTAAAAAAACCTTAAAACCACTAAAAATTCAAAAAAGAACCCTAAAAACCCAAAAAGGACCCTAAAACCCAGAAAACCCATAAAAACCATAAAACACCCAAAACACTTAAAACCATCAAAATCCCTAAAAAACCTAAAAAACCCCAAAACCCATAAGAATCCTAAAAATACCTAAAATTCCCCAAAAACATAAAAAACCCTAAAAACCCTAAAAGGACCATCAAAACCATAAAACCCTTAAAAATATTTAAAAACCCTAAAAACCGTAAAAATCCAAAAACTACTCAAAACTCTAAAACACCTTTAAACCCCTAAAAACTCAACCCCCTCTAAAATCCCAAATGGCCCACCTGGAAATACCAAAACATCATAAAAATCCCTAAAAACCCTAAAATTCCTAAAACCCAAAAAAACCCAAAAAAATCCTTAAAAGTCCCTAAAAATGTAAAAAACCTTGAAAGCCCTGAAACCACCAGAAAACCATAAAAATCCATAAAAACATTAAAAACCCTAAAAACCAATAAAAACCCAAAAAATCTACAAAAAACTCTAAAACACTTAAAACCCCTAAAACGTTAAAAAACTCTAAAACCCTTAAAAACCTTAAAAACTCAAAAAAAAACCTCAAAACCTAAAAAAAACCTCAAACTAAGAAATCCCCTAAGAACATTGAAATACCCCCAAACCCCTCAATATCCATAAAAACCCTAATAATCCTTAAATTAATAAAAAATCATAAAAAATCCGTAGAAATCCCTTAAAAAGTAAAAAACCCTAAAAACATTGAAAACCCCAATGAAAACCCAAAAACCCCTAAAAAAATTAGAAAACCCTAAAAAACTATAAAAAATCTAAAAAACACTAAAAACTATAAAAACCCTAAAACATTAAAAACTCTAAAAAACCTTAAAAACCCAAAAAATTTCAAAAAACCCTAAAACCCCAAAAAGGCCCTAAAAACCTTGAAAACTATAAATATCCTAAAAATCCCTAAAAATACATGAAAAATAAAAACAATAAAAACCATGAAAACCCCCTAAAATCCATAAAAACCCTTAAAAACCATAAAAAATCTACAAATCCACAAAACCCACAAAACACTAAAACCCTAAAAACGCCTAAAAATGTTAAAAAACTATAAAAAACCTTAAAACCCCTAAAAACTGAAAAACAATCATAAAACCCAAAAAATAACCAAAAACCTTGAAATTCCTAATAAACCTCAAAACCCCTAAAAACCCTCAAAATGCCTAAAAACTCTAAAAAACTTAAAAACCATAAAATCCTAAAAGGCCCTAAAAAGCCCTAAAAATGTAAAAACCCTGAAAACCCTAAAAAATCCCTCAAAACCACAAAAACTTCTAAAAACCTTAAAAACCCTAAAAACCAAAAAAACCCTAAAAACCACTAAAAACACTAAATACCCTTAAAACCCCTAAAAATGTTAAAAAATGTAAAAAACCTAAAAACAAGTAAAAAACAAAAAAACCTAAAAACACAAAAATACCTGAACAACCCTGGAAAAACCTAAAACCACTAAAACCCATTTAAAACCCATAAAACCCCTCAAAATCCATAAAACCCTAAAATCCCTAAAACCCCCTAAAACCCCCTAAAACCCTAAAATGCTAAAAAATCCAAAAAAATCCATGAAAACCTAGAAAACACAGAAAACCTTAAAAAAACTTAAAAACCATGAAAACCAGTAAAAACATTAACAACCCTAAAAACCAAAAAAACCCTAAAACTCACTAAAAAATATAAAAATACTTAAAACCGTAAAAACCTTAAAAACTAAAAAAAATTAAATACCCTAAAAACTCAAAAAAAACAATAAAAACTCAAAAATACCCTAAAACCCTGAAAAACCCAAAAAACTCTAAAAACCCTAAAAACCCTAAAAACCCTTGAAAAGCATAAAAACCCCTAAAAACCTTAAAAATCCCTAAAAAAATAAAAAACTAAAACCCATTAAAAACTCTAAAAACCATTAAATCCCCTAAAAACTTTAAAACTCTAAAAACCTTAAAAAACGTAAAAATCTAAAAAACACCCAAAAACCAAGAAAAACCCAAAACCCAGAATAACCAAAAAACCCTCCAAATCTCTAAAAACTCTAGAAACCATAAAAATCCTTAAAATGACCTAAAAAACCCTAAAAATGTAAAAACCCCTAAAAACCTTGAAAACCCTATGAAAACCATAAAACCCCTAAAAACCATAAAAACCCAAAAACTCTATAAAAACCTTAATGACCATTAAAAACTCTAAAACCCTTAAAACCACTAAAAATGATAAAAACACTAAAAAAACATTGAAAAACTTTAAAATACTCAACAAAACACAAAATACCCAAATAGGCCATAAAAGCCCTAAAACCCCAGAAAAAACCCTAAAACCAAAAACCCCCTGAAAAACCCCTCAAAACCATAAAATCCCTAAAATCCCATAAAACCTCAAAAAAAACTAAAAACTATAAAACCCTCAAAAACCCTAAAAACATTAAAAAATCTATAAAATCCTAAAAAACTCAAAAAAAACCCTAAATACCAAATAATTCTCTTAAATTTTTAAAAATCCTAAAATGACTAAAAGTGAGAGAATGCCATGGACATTGGGGACTTTCGTTTGGTGGCGATTGGCAATACCATTCCTAAGATAATAAGTAAAATTCTGGCGACTAGATTGGGGAAGATTGTTGGTGGGATAATCACACCAAACCAATTCGGGTTTGTCCCAGGACGCAATATTCAGAGTTGCCTTTACTCTGCATCAGAGGGTATTAACATAATGAGGAAAGACTCTAAACATGGAAGCTTTGCTATGAAGCTGGACATATCAAAGGCATTCGAAACAATCAAATGGTGCTTTATCTTTACTGTTCTCAGCAGGTATGGCTTCTCCTCCTCTTTTATAAGGTTGATCCATACTATCCTATCCAGTGCCAGGATTTCTGTTCTTATTAATGGATCCCCTAAGGGGTTCTTTCAATGCTCCCGTGGTGTCCGGCAAGGTGACCCAATTTCTGGACTTCTCTTCGCTCTGGTTGAGGATTACCTGAGCAGATGTATAATTGATCTAGTTCAGGATGGTTACTATGCCCAGATTAAAGTTGGGAAAGAGCTCTACGTGCCAACTCATCTTCTATATGCGGACGATATTCTCCTTTTTGGGAAGGCTGATTGGCGTATAATATCTTCAATTAAGTCACTTCTACAACATTATGAGGAGGTTGCAGGGCAATCAATTAGTTGGAAAAAGTCCTCTATCATTTTTGGCAATGGGATTTCAGCCCCCAAACAACGCAGAATTGTCAGAAATCTTGGTATCATGAGGGGCTTCCTCCCCCTCATGTACCTGGGGGTCCCCTTGTTCTGGGGGAGGGTGAAGAGTTGTTACCTGGAGGAAATTTCTCTCAAAATTACCCAGCAACTTGCGAACTGGAAAGGAAAATGCTTATCTCAGGCAGGCCGAATTTGTCTGATCAACTCTGTCATTACATCCATGTTTGTGCATGCGTTCTCCATTTACAGATGGCCGACAAGTCTCATCAAGAGCCTACAGTCAAAAATCAGAAACTTTACATGGACAGGATGCATAACGAAGAAGAAGCTTGTTTTTGTGGCATGGAAAGAATGCACAAAGCCCATCGAGATGGGTGGGCTGGGCATCAAGGACCTCAGGAAATTCAACGATGCCTTAATTGGCAAATTCACATGGAATCTTTTCAACCCGACTGACATGAGTCCTGACTTCTTGAGGGAAATATTCAACTCTAAGATATGTGAGGACTTCCTTGGATTCATCCCCTCATCGGTTTGGACCACAATCAGGTCCTCATATAGGCGCATTATCTCTAATTCGAAATGGGTGGTCTCAAGGCACTCGACCTTGAATTATTGGAAGACCACCTGGCTGGATAGGCCCATTAGTGAATCTGTCCAGCCACCTCAGGTTTTCAAGCACTGGTCCATTGCTGATCTTAAGGACAATATGAACGATATTGAAGGTATCCTGCCGCAGAATATTATCACACAAATAAAAAACTACAGTTTTATGGACATGGATTGCCTCATTTGGAAGCCAAATACGGTTGGGATGTTGAGTGTGAAGGGGTTTTACCGGTTTGAATGTGAGCAGGGAATTCAACCCCCTGCTTGGCTCTCTAAATTTCGGAGGCCCTTCCTTCCCCCCTCTAGCCAATTGCTGTTGTGGAAAATTTGGAGAAATAGATTGCCAGTTCAAGAGCAATTGAAAAGAGCTGGGTGGTGTTTGGCCTCTGCTTGTCCGATCTGTCTTCAGGATGAGGAAAATCTGCAGCACATTTTTCTTAAGTGCAGGTTGGCTGTAGGTCTTTGGGATCATTTACAGGGCATGTTCCAGCTGAAAATCTGCACGGACAGCACGTTGTCTGCTATTTTTAGCAGTGCCGTTGGCGTGCAATGCAGTCAACAAATTGCCAATCTGCTTCTTGCTGCCGCTGCGGCTCTTACTGCTTTTGTGTGGGCAGCTCAGAACAAAGTGGTTTTTGATAATGACGCATGCTACCTCCGAAATGGTGTGGTAGAAATTCATCAAGCAGTCCATGCGGCGGCTCATATCCAGGATGATACGATGGCTAATGATATTAAGGACCTTATTGTGTTGAGAACTCTCGATATTTCTGGAAGATTCAGGAAACCGAAGGACTTTAAATTCATTCGGTGGATTCCACCAATCCCAGAATGGATAAAAGTTAATGTGGATGGTGCAACCCTAGGCGCGCCTGGTCTCTCCGGGTGTGGTGGTGTTTTCCGGACGTATAGAGGTTTTGTTAAAGGATGCTTTTATCATTACATTGGGAATGGATGTGCTTATGAAGCGGAGTTATGGGCCATGATTAAGGTTGTACAGTTTGAGGTCCACTTCAGGTGGAAGCAGCTTTGGATTGAATCTGACTCGATGTTGGCGGTGGAAGCCCTCAAAAGCAAAACAAGGACAATCCCATGGAGGCTCCTCCCACAATGGGTTAACTGTCTGAGAATCTCTCAGGGTATGAACATTATGGTCACACATATATACAGGGAAGCGAACAAGGTGGTAGACATACTCTCCAAGAAAGCAATTGAGGATGGATGTTCCATGTGGTCATTTATTGTACCATATTTCTGCACTCCTCTTGTGGACTCAGACATGAAGGGTGAATTGCACACTCGGCTGTGCAAACCCTCGTTGTAATGCCTTGTACCTTTATTTTATGTTATTGAATATTGTGGGGCTGGGATCCGCCTGGCCCCAAACCTGTTTTGCCTAAAATACCCTAAAAATACTAAAAAACCCTCAAAATCACTAAACACCCAAAAAACATAAAAATCGTAAAAATCCTAAAAAAACTCGAAAACCCTACAAACGTAAAAAACCCTAAAAACCATAAAAACCCACAAAAACCTAGGAACCCCCTAAAAACCTTTAAAACCCCAAAACCCATGAAAAACCGTAAAAAACTAAAAACTATTAAAAACCATATAAAAGTTTAAAACACCTTAAATCCCAAAAGACCCTAAAAACCTGAAAAAAACTAAAAAATCTGGCAGAGATTAAAAAACCCTAAAAACCCTAAAACCATAAAAACCATGAAAGGCCTTAAAAGTCCTAAAAATCCATGAAAACCTAAAAGACCCTAAACACCTTGAAAACCCCAGGGAAAACATAAAAACCCCTTAAAAACTTAAAAAATCATGAAATCTATAAAACACTAAAAAATCAATAAAAATTCTAAAAACCCTTGCAACCCATAAAACCCATAAAATGTTAAAAACTCTAAAACACCTTAAACACCCTACAAAAACCAAAAAACACGAAAAAACCCAAAAAGACTAAAAACACTGAAAAACCCTGAAAAACCTAAAATACCCCAAGAATCCCAAAAACCCCTCAAAATCCCTAAAAACCACAAAAACCATAAAAAACCTAAAAAAACTAAAAAACCAAAAAAATCTTTAAATACGTAAAAAAAATCCTACAAACCCTGAAAACCGGTTGAAAACCATAAAAAGCCTTAAAAACCTTTAAAAACCTTAAAAAACTCTAAAAACCCATAAAAACAACTAAATCCTATAAAATCCCTTAAAACACCTAAAAATGTTAAAAACTCTAAAAAACCTTCAAAACCCCTAAAAACTCAAAAAAGTCTAAAAATAGACCCTAAAACCTAAAAACCCTTAAAACCCCTAAAAAATGCTAAAAACGCTAAAACCCCTCAAAATCCCTAAAACCATAAAAATCCTAGAAAATCCCAAAAAATCCCATAAAATGTAAAAACCCCAAAAAACTCTAAAAAACCCTAAAAATGAAAAAACCCATAAAATCTTTAAAAACCCTAGAAACCCATAAAACCCATAAAACCCCATAAAACACTAAAAATATCAATAAAAACCCTAAAACCCCAAAAGACCCAAACCCCACTTAAAACCCGAAAACCCCTAAAGAACCTTGAAAACCCCCAAAACCCCTAAAAATCTCTAAATCCCTAAAAACCTTAAAACCCATAAAAAACTTGAAAAATGCCATAAAATCCCGAAAATTGTAAAAAATCATAAAACCCTGAAAACCCCCTAAAAACCATAAAACCCCTAAAAACCTAAAAACCCATAAAAACCTTAAAAACCCACTAAAAACACTAAAAATTATTAAAACCTCTAAAAACGTTAAAAAATCTAAAAAAAACTTAGAATCCCTAAAAAAACTCAAAAAAACCCATAAAAACCCATAAAAACCAAAGAAGACCCTAAAACCCTGAAAACCCTGAAAAGTCCTAAAAACCCTCAAAATCCCTGAAATCTCTAGAAAACCCTAAAACCCATAAAAATCCTAAAAAATATATAAACATGTAAAAACCCCTAAAACCCCTAAAAAACCCCTAAAAATCATAAAACCCCTAAAAACCTTCAAAACCATAAAAATGCATAAAATCCCTAAAAAATCACTAAAAACTCTAAAAACCCTTAAAACCCCTAAAATCGTTAAAAACCTTAAAAACCATAAAAACCCAAAAAACTCAAAATAGCATAAAAACCCAAAAGCCCTTAAAAACCCATTGAAATCATGAAAACCCTCATAATACTATGAAACATAAAAACCCTAAAATCCATAAAAACCCTAAAAAATTCCTAAAAATCCCAAAAAACTTAAAAAACACTAAAACCCTAAAAACATTAAAAAAATCCTAAAAACCATAAAACCCCTAAAAACCAATAAAAATCCAAAAAACTCTTAAAACCCATAAAAACATTAAAGAACTATAAAAAATATAAAAACCCCTAAATAACTCAAAAAACCCTTAAAACACTAAAAAACCTATAATTAATGAAAAACCCTAAAAACTCCCAAAATCTCTAAAAACCCTAAAAACCTAAAAACCATAAAAACCTAAAAACCAGGAAAACCTAAAATGGGCCTAAAAATACTTTAAAAAGTAAAAATACCCTAAACCCCACTAAAACCATAAAACCCATATCCTTACAAAAAAACAATAAAACCCATATCCTTACAAAAAAACCATAAAACCCTTAAAACCCATAAAAATACCCTAAAACTCATAAAAACTGTAAAAACCTCTAAAAATTTAAAAACCTTAAATCCCCAAAAAAATGTTAAAAACTTGAAAAAACATTTAACACCTAAAAACACAAAAAAAAACCCAAAAAGACCCTAAAAACCCTGAAAAAACCAAAAAACCATAAAAACTTTAAACCCCCCCCCCCAAAGACCCTCAAAATCCATAAAACCCCTAAAAACCTGAAAACCCATTCAAATACTAAAAAAGCCTTAAAATTCCCTGAAAATGTAAAAACACTAAAAACCCTGAATAATCCCTAAAAACAATAAGAACCCCTAAAACCAATAAAAACACCTAAAACCCATAATAACCCTAAAACCCACTAAAAACTCTAAAAGCCCTAAAAACCCTAAAAATCACTAAACACCAAAAAAACCCAAAAAACCATAAAAATCATAAAACAACACTGAAAATCCATGAAAAGGTAAAAACCCTAAAAACCCCAAAAACCCTTAAAAAGAAACAATGCTAAAAATTTTAAAAACCCATAAAACCCTAAAAAACACTTAAAACTATAAAACCCATTAAAAACCTAAAAATGTTGAAAAAACTCTAAAAATACTTAAAAACCCCCAAAAACTAAAAAAAACCCAAAACCCTTCCAAAAAACTAAACCCCCTAAAGATCCCTTAAAACCCCTAAAACCCCTAAAATTATCTTAAAACCCAAACAACCCCTAAAAACCATAAAATTTTTAAAAAATCCTTAAAATCCAGGAAAATGTAAAAAATCCAAAAAACCCTTAAAATCCCCGAAAACCATAAAACCCCTAAAAACATTTAAAAATCTAAAAATCCATAAAACCCTAAAACTACTAAAAACTCTAAAAACCCTTAAATCCTAAAAAATATGTTAAAAACTATAAAAATTATAAAAACTCTCACAAACTCAAAAAACCTAAAACCCCCAAAAGATCCTAAAAATCCTAAAAAACACTAAAAACCCTAAAAAACCTTGAAAACCCTAAAACCTTTCAAAATCCCTAAAACACCTAAAAAACCTAAAAACCATAAAAATACTAAAAAATCCAGAAAATGAAAAGAATCCTAAACACCCAAAAACCCCACCTGAAAACCATAAACCCCTAAAAAACTTAAAAACCCCCTAAAACCCATAAAATCCCAAAAAAAAACAACTAAAATCTCTAAAACCCCTTAAGAACCCTAAAACGTTAAAAAAATCTAAAAAACATAAATACCCCTAAAAACAAAAGAAAACCCCAAAAACCAAACAAACCCTAAAAATCATTAAAACTCTAATAACCCAAAAAATCATGAAACCCCCTCAAATTCCGTAAAAACCCTAAAAACACTAAAAAACTTAAAAAACCTAAAAAGTCCCTAAAAATCCATGAAAATGTAAAAAAACTTTAAACCCTAAAAAAGCCCCTAAAAACCATAAAAACCATAAAAACCTAAAAACCATAAAAACCTAAAAACCATGAAAACCTAAAATGGGCCTAAAAATACTTTAAAAAGTAAAAATACCCTAAACCCCACTAAAACCATAAAACCCATATCCTTACAAAAAAACAATAAAACCCATATCCTTACAAAAAAACCATAAAACCATTAAAACCCATAAAAATACCCTAAAACTCATAAAAACTGTAAAAACCTCTAAAAATTTAAAAACCTTAAATCCCCAAAAAATGTTAAAAACTTGAAAAAACATTTAACACCTAAAAACACAAAAAAAAACCCAAAAAGACCCTAAAAACCCTGAAAAAACTAAAAAACCATAAAAACTTTAAACCCCCCCCCCCAAAGACCCTCAAAATCCATAAAAACCCTAAAAACCTGAAAAACCATTCAAATACAAAAAAAGCCTTAAAATTCCCTGAAAATGTAAAAACACTAAAAACCCTGAATAATCCCTAAAAACAATAAGAACCCCTAAAACCAATAAAAACACCTAAAACCCATAATAACCCTAAAACCCACTAAAAACTCTAAAAGCCCTAAAAACCCTAAAAATCACTAAACACCAAAAAAACCCAAAAAACCATAAAAATCATAAAATAACACTGAAAATCCATGAAAAGGTAAAAACCCTAAAAACCCCAAAAACCCTTAAAAAGAAACAATGCTAAAAATTTTAAAAACCCATAAAACCCTAAAAAACACTTAAAACTATAAAACCCATTAAAAACCTAAAAATGTTGAAAAAACTCTAAAAATACTTAAAAACCCCCAAAAACTAAAAAAAAACCCAAAACCCTTCCAAAAAACTAAACCCCCTAAAGATCCCTTAAAACCCCTAAAACCCCTCAAATTATCTTAAAACCCAAACAACCCCTAAAAACCATAAAATTTTTAAAAAATCCTTAAAATCCAGGAAAATGTAAAAAATCCAAAAAACCCTTAAAATCCCTGAAAACCATAAAACCCCTAAAAACATTTAAAAATCTAAAAATCCATAAAACCCTAAAACTACTAAAAACTCTAAAAACCCTTAAATCCTAAAAAATATGTTAAAAACTATAAAAATTATAAAAACTCTCACAAACTCAAAAAACCTAAAACCCCCAAAAGATTCTAAAAATCCTAAAAAACACTAAAAACCCTAAAAAACCTTGAAAACCCTAAAACCTTTCAAAATCCCTAAAACACCTAAGAAACCTAAAAACCATAAAAATACTAAAAAATCCAGAAAATGAAAAGAATCCTAAACACCCAAAAACCCCACCTGAAAACCATAAACCCCTAAAAAACTTAAAAACCCCCTAAAACCCATAAAATCCCAAAAAAAAACAACTAAAATCTCTAAAACCCCTTAAGAACCCTAAAACGTTAAAAAAATCTAAAAAACATAAATACCCCTAAAAACAAAAGAAAACCCCAAAAAACCAAACAAACCCTAAAAATCATTAAAACTCTAATAACCCAAAAAATCATGAAACCCCCTCAAATTCCGTAAAAACCCTAAAAACACTAAAAAACTTAAAAAACCTAAAAAGTCCCTAAAAATCCATGAAAATGTAAAAAAACTCCAAACCCTAAAAAAGCCCCTAAAAACCGTAAAACCACTAAATTTTTTGAATACCCTAAAAACCCATAAAAGGCCTAAATAAACACTACAAATTCTAAAATCCCTAAAACCCATAATAATGTTAAAAAATCTAAAAGATCTTAAAATGCATAAAAATAAAAAAAACCCTAAAACCGCTCAAAATCCCTAAAAACCCTAAAAACACTAAAAGCCATAAAAATAAAAGAAATCCCTAAAAATACTTGAAAACATATAAAACCCTAAAAACCTTGAAAACCTAGAAAACCAGAAAACACCTAAAACCTTAAAAAACACTCAAAATCCTAAAAATTCGTAAACCACTAAAACTCTAAAAACCCTTATAACCAGTAAAAAGTTGAAAAATCTTAAAAACACTAAAAAATCAAATAAACCTTAAAACCAAAAAATACCCTAAAAACACTAAAAACAATGGAAAAACCTAAAACCCCTAAAAAAATAAAAAGCCTTAAAAAGCCTTAAAAATCCCAAAAAACGTAATACACCCTTAAAACCCTAAAAACCAATGAAACACATAAAAACCCCTAAAAAATTTAAAACCCTAAACACCCATAAAAACTATAAAAATGACTAAAAACACTAAAACCCCTTAAACCCCCAAAAAGTTAATAACTATAAAAAATATTTAAAAACCCAAAAAACATTAAAATACCCAAAAAACATTAAACCCCGTAAAAACGCATAAAACCCCAAAAAACATTAAAAACACTAAAAACACTAAAACCCCCTAAAAATGTTAAAAAACTCTATAAAACCTTAAAAACAAAAAAATAACTCAAGAAAACCTTAAACACCAAAAAGACCATAAAAATCCTGAAAACCACTAAAACCCTAAAAAAATCCCAAAAACCCTAAAAACACTCAACATATCTCCACCCTAAAAACCAGAAAATTCCTAAAAAATGCCCTAAAAGACACTGAAAATGTAAAAAATCCCTAAATTCACTAAAAACCCTTAAAACCATAAAAACCCATAAAATCCCATAAAACCCCTAAAAACCACTAGAGACTATAAAAACCCTAAAAAGGTTAAAAACTCTAAAAAACATAAAATAATTAAAAATGAAAAAAATGATAAAAATCCAAAAGGACCCTAAAACCATTTAAAACCCTAAAAACACTAAATAACCATGAAAACCCCCCAAACCCTTGAAACTCTCTAAAAACCCTAAATTACCCAAAAAACCCATAAAAATGTCTCAAATCCCTAAAAACATAAAAAACCCTTAAAAACCTGAAAACCCCTAGAAAACATAAAAATCTCTAAAAATCCATGAAAACCCAAGAAAACCACTAAAAACTCTAAAAACCCTTAAAACACCTAAAAGGTTAAAAAACTCTAAAAACATTAAAACCCCTAAAAAACTCAATAAAACCCCCTAACCCATAAATACCCTAAAAATAATGAAAAACCCTAAAAACCCCTAAAACCCTAGAAACTTCCTAAAAACCCTAAAACCCCTCAAAATCATAAAAATCCTAAAAAATCCTTAAAAATCCCTTAAAACATAAACAACCGTAAAAACCCTGAAAACCCCTGAAAACCATAAAAACCCCTAAAAACCTTAAAAATCCTAAAAATCCATAAAAACCCTAAGAACCACTAAAAACTCTAAAAACCCATAAAACACTTAGAAATATTTAAAAACTCTAGACAACCTTTAAACCCCTAAAATATCAAAAAAAAATGCCTAAAAACCCAAAATACCCTAAAACCCTGAAAAACCCCCAAAACAGTAAAGATCCCTTAAATGCCTCAAAATCACTTAAAACCATAAAAACCCTAAAACCATAAAAATCTAAAAATATCCCTAAAAATCCTTGAAAATGTAAAAAAACCCCAAAGCCTTGAAAACCCTCAGAATACCATAAAAAACCTAAAACCTTAAAAAACCCTAAAACCCCATAAAAACATTAGAAACCACTAAAAACTCTAAAAACCACAAAACCCCTAAAATGTTAAAAATGTTAAAAATCTCTTACAAATCTCAAAACCCCTAAGAAACTCAAAAAAACCCTAAAACCCCAAAAACCCTCAAAACCTTGAAAACCCCTAAAAACCCTAAAAACCCTAAAAAACCCTAAACTCCCCACCAAATCACTAAAAACCCAAAAAAATCCTGAAAACCATAAAAATCATAAACCGTTAAAAACTCTTAAAAACTCTAAAAAACCTTAAAACCCCTAAAAAACTCAAAAAAAAACCCCCAAACCCCCAAAAGATCCTAAAAGCCAAGGAAAACTGAAAAAATCCAAGAAAACCCTAAAAACATTTAAACCCCTCAAAATCCCTAAAAACCCTACAAGACACTAATAACTATAAAAATCATAAAAAATACCTAAAAGCCCTGAAAACGAAAAAGACGCTAAAAACCCTAAAAACCCTAAAACCCTTTGAAATCCCTAAATCCAATAAAAACCATAAAAACTACTAAAAACTATAAAAAATCTTAAAATCTCTTAACACCCAAAAAACCCAAGAAACCATAAAAATCCTAAAATAACACTGAAAATCCATGAAAACGTAAAAAACCCTAAAACCCCGGAAAACCCCTAAAAGGTAAAAAATGCAAAAAAACACTGAAAATCCATGAAAAGCATAAAAACCCCTAAAAAACTTCTAAAAACCTAAAAAACCATAAAACCCTAAAACAACTAAAAACTGTAGAAACCCTTAAATCTCCAAAAGTATGTTAAAAACTCTAAAAAAATATTTAAAACCTAACAAACTCAAAAAAAAACCTAAAACCCCCAAAATACCTTAAAAATTCTAAAAAACACTAAAACACTAAAAACCCTAAAAACCCTAAAAACCCTAAAAACCCCGAAAACCTTGAAAAACCTAAAACCTTTCAAAATCCCTAAAAACCCTAAAAAACCTAAAAACCAGAAAAATATTAAAAAAATATGAAAATGTAAATAATCCTAAAACCTTGAAACTCCCCTTCAAAACCATAAAACCCCTAAAAATATTTAAAACCCACTATAACCCATAAAATCCGTAAAACCCACTAAAAACTCAAAACCCCCTTAAAAACCCTAAAAAGTTTAAAAACTCTAAAAAACCAAAATACACCTACAAAACACAAGAAAACCTTAAATACCCAAACATACCCTCAAAACAATGAAAACTATAATAACCTTAAAAACCATGAAAACCCCTCAAATACCGTAAAAAACATAAAAATCCAAAAAAAGTCCCTAAAAATCCATCAAAACTTAAAAAAACCCTTGAAAACCATAAAAACCCTTAAAACTATAAATACCCTAAAAACCCATAAAATCCCTAAACAACCACTACAAACTCTAAAATCCCTAAAACCCAAAATAATGTTAAAAAACACCAAAAGATCTTAAAACCCATAAAAAATCCAAAAAAACCACTCAAAACCCCCAAAATCCCTAAAACCCCTAAAAAACATCAAAATCCAAGAAATCCCTAAAAATAATTGAAAACATAGAAAACCCTGAAAAACGTGAAAACCCTAAAAACCCATAAAACCCCTAAAACCTTAAAAAACACTAAAAACCCTAAAAATCCATAAAACCACTAAAAACTCTAAAAACACTTATAACCCGTAAAAAAGTTAAAAAACATTAAAAACACTAAAAATTAAGATAAACCCTAAAAACCAAAAAATACCCTCAAAAAACTATGAACAATGTAAAACCATAAAACCCCTCAAAACCCCTAAAAAAAATAAAAAACCTAAAAAATCCCTAAAAATCCCGAAAATGTAATAAACCCGTAAAACCATGAAAAACTCATGAAGCCCCTAAAAAAACCTACATTTTTTAAAACCCTAAGAACCCATAAAAACCATAAAAATGACTAAAAACATTAAAACCCCTTAACTCCCAACAAGGTTAAAAACTATTAAAAACCTTAAAAACCTTAAAAAATAAAAAAAAATCCTAAAGACGACCAAAAACACCCTAAAAACCCCTTAAAATACACAGACCCTAAAAAAACCCAAAAACCATCAAAATCCCTAAAAATCCTAAAAACCATAAAATCCTAAAAGGCCCTAAATACCCAGAAAATGTAAAAAAACCCTAAAATCCCTAAAAAACATATAAAGACCAAAAAACTCCGAAAAGGATTCAAAACCCTAGAAACCCTAAAAACCCATAAAACCCCTAAAAATCACTAAAAATTATAAAAACCTTTTGAACCCCTAAAAATGTTAAAAAACTCTAAAAACCCTTTAAAACCCAAAAAAACTATAACAAACCCTAAAACCCTAAAGAGACCCAAAAACTCTAAAAACCCATAAAAACTATAAAGAATCCTAAAAAACCCTAAAACCCCTAAAAAATCCATAAAAACCCTAAAAACCCTAAAACCATAAAAAACCTAAAAATTTCGTAAGAATCCCTAAAAAAAATCTTAAAACCCTTAAAAAACCCATAACACCCTAAAAACCACTAAAACCAATGAAAATCACTGAAAATGTTTAAAAACTAAAAAAACCTTAAAATCCCAAAAAACTTAAAACAATCCCCTCAAAAACCCTAAAACCCTAAAAAACACAAAAAACCCCAAAACCCCTCAAAATCTCTAAAAATCATAAAGAACCTAAAAACCGTAAAAATCCAAAAAAAAGCCCCTAAAAATTCCTGAAAACGTAAAAAAACCTAAAAACACTGAAAAAACCTTAAAAACCATAAAACCCCCAGATTCTTCAGCGACTTCTCCGAATGGTGTCCTGGCAGTTGATGAAGTTCATCTCCCTCGGTGTCGGGCATGGCAGTTCTTGTATACGGTGCATTTTTTGGTCTGGAGATATTCCTTGGGCCCTTCTTGGTCACCGGCAAAGCGACTGGCTCTAGGCTTGGGAGGGTTGTGCTGGCCACTCCGGATCTGCGGTGATGACAAGTGGGTGTGGCGGGCTCTGCGACATCCTGGCAACGGCGCGCTTGCTCCCACGCTTGGACCCGTTTCTCCAGATCTGAGTTTGGGAGGGGTTTTCTGGCTCTCATGGATTCTTGACGGGTTCTGGAGGTTGTGGAGAGTGAAGGTGTAGGTTTGTGCTTCTGGTTCCTATGTTTCCTATTTGATTTTTGATGCTGATGAAGTTCTGGAAAAGCTGGGTTGCTTGCTGGTTTCTATCCTGGTCTGTGGTCTTCTGAGCTGTGGCTGGTATGGTTGTGAGTCGTTGCTGGTGCAAGATTTGATGCGTGATGATGTGGAGGTTGAGGGTTGTGGTGCTGGTATGGTTTTTTTTATGTGGGTGCTGGATGTTGGTTCTGCTGAGTGATGATGGTTGCTTTGGGTGTTGCGGCTTTGTTCCTAGATGTGCTACTAGTTATGCGATACTGACGATGGTTTTGACTGGCAAGGAAGTGATGAGAGACGAAAAGGGTGATGCAGAATGCTGGTTTCTATTTGGCTGGGTGATGAAAGAGATGCTGATGCTGAGGTGATGGATGCTGAAAATTGTGATGATGGATGTGGGTTGCTGCTTAGCTGGGAGGTGCGGAAGTTGTGGCATATGGTCTTACTGTTGCTGGATGTTGGTTGCTGATTGGTTGGAAATGCTGCTGGGATCTTTCTTGCTTGACGTCGTGTGTTTTTTCTTTCTTGATTTTTCTTTTTTATGGGGTCTTTTGCGTCTTGGGTGTGTAAAGAGTTTTTGGGTGCAGGTCATTTGACCCCTCCCCTCCCTTGTCTACTGCATCTTTTTTCTTAATAATATTTGGGGGGTTGGGAATAGCCTGATCGTCACATCTTCCTTGCCCTAAAAATGTTAAAAAACTCTAAAAAACCTTTTAAACCGCAAAAAACTTAAATTAAACCATAAAAACCAAAAATGCTCTAAAAACCCTAAAAAACCCTTAAACCCCTAAAAATTCCTAACAACCCTAAAACCCTAAAAAACCCTTAAAATCCCAACCAATAAAAATCCCAAAAAATCCCTAAAAATCCCTAAAAACATAAAAAGCCCTAAAAGCCCTAAAACCCCTAGAAAACCATAAAAACCCCTAAAAACATAAAACCCCGAAAAACCTCTAAAACCATTAAACACCACTGAAATCTATGAAAACCCTTGAGACCCTTAAAACCTTTAAAAAATCTAAAAAAAACTTAAAAACAATAAAAAAACTCAAAAAAGCACCTAAAACCCCAAAAAGACCCAAAAAATTGAAAACCCCTAAAAACCCTAAAAACCTCTAAAATACCTCAACATCCCCAAAATCCATAAAAACCATAAAAATCCCAAAAAAACCCTAAAAACCTAGAAGATATAAAAACCCTTAAAACCCTTAAAACCCTTAAAAATGTCAAAAAACTCTAAAAACCCTTAAAACCCCAAAAAACAAAAAAAACCCTAAAAATCCAAAAAGATACTAAAAATCCTTAAAAAACTCGAAACACACTAAAAAATCCCTAATAAACCCTAAAAACCATCAAAATCCCTAAAAACCCAAGAAATCATAAATATCCCAAAACCCCTAAAAATCAAGGAAAATGTCAAAACCCCTAAAACCTCGATAACCATAAAAACCATAAAAACTCTAACAACCCATAAAAACCCTAAAAACCCTAAAAAAGCCTCAAAACCCTCAAAATAAAAAAGAACCCTAAAACCCATGAAAGCAATAAAAATCCCTAAAAGTCCATGAAAATTTAAAAAACCCAAAAAACCCTGAAAATCCCTTAAAACCATAAAACCCCTAAAAAATATTAAAAACCCATAAAAACTCTAAAAAACCTAAAAACAATAGAAACCCCTAAAAACATTAAAAAACTGTAAAAAACCATAAAAACACTAAAAAATCCAGAAAGCCTTAAAAACCCAAAAGACCCTAAAAACCCCTAAAAACACTCAAAATATCTACACTCTAAAAAACACTAAAAACCATAAAATTTCTAAAAATGCCCTAAAGGTCACTAAAAATGTAAAAAATCCCTAAAATCCCTAAAAAAACCCTTAAAACCATAAAACCCCCCAAAACCCCATAAAACCCTAAAACCCACTAGAGATTATAAAACCCCCCCAAACCCCTAAAAAAGTTAAAAACTCTAAAAACCTTAAATATCATAAAAAAACTCAAAAAATACTAAAAATCCAAAAGGGCCCTAAAACCCTCAAAAACCCTAAAAGCACTGAAAACCCCTAAAAACTCACAAAATCTCAAAAAAACCCTAAAATAACCAAAAATCCTTAAAAATACTAAAAAATCCATAAAAACCCTGAAAACGTAAAAACCCTTAAAACCTTGACAACCCCTTAATTTATAAAAGCACTAAAAAACATAAACATCTTTAAAAATCCATGAAAACCCAAGAAAACCACTAAAACCTCTAAAAACCCTTAAACCCCCCAAAAACGCTTAAAAACTCTAAAAACATTAAAACCCCAAAAAAACTCAATAAAACCCTATAACCTAGAAAGACCCTAAAAATAATGATAACCCCTAAAACCCCTCAAACTCCCTAAAAACCATAAAAATCCTAAAAAAGCATTAAAATCCCTTAAAACATAAAAAACCCTAAAAACCTTAAAAAAACCCCTAAAAACCAAAAAAACCCCTAAAAACCTTAAAAACCCAAAAAAACCATAAAACCACTAAGAACCACTAAAAACTATAAATACCATAATACACCAACAAATATTAAAAAACTCTAGACAACCTTAAAAAACTCAAAAAAATCCCTAAAAACCCAAAAATACCTTAAAACCCCATAAACAATAAAGACCCCTAAAACACCTCAAAATCAATAAAACCCCTAAAAATCCCTAACATCATAAAAATTATAAAAAATACTAAATCCTTGAAACCCCCCCCAGTAAACCATAAAAACCCGAAAACCTTAAAAAACACTAAAAATCCATAAAAACACTAAAACCACTAAAAGCTCTAAAAACAAATAAAAACCCAAAAACTTTAAAAATGTTAAAAAACTCTAAAAAATATCAAAACACCTAAAAATTAAAAAAAAACCCTAAAACACCAAAAATCCTCAAAACCCTAAAACCCCCTAAAAACCCTAAAAAACCCTAAAACCCCTACAAATCCCTAAAAACCCAAAAAACCCCCAAGACCCATAAAATTCCTGAAAATCCCTAAAAATCTCTAAAAACGTAAAAAAAACTTAAAAAAACTAATAAAACGTTGAAAAAAAAATTAAATCCCTAAAAACCTTAAAGAACATTAAAAATCCATAAAATTCCAAAAATGAAACTAAAAACTCTAAAAACCCATAAAACCCCTAAAACGTTAAAACCCCTTAAGAACTCTAAAAAAACCTTAAGAACCCTAAAAAACTCAAAAAAACCCTAAAGTCCAAAAGACCCTAAAATCCAAGGAAAACTGAAAAAAAAAATCCTAGAAAACCCTGAAAAACTTTTTAACCCCTCAAAATCCCTAAAAACTCTACAAAACACTAAAAACTATAAAAATAATAAAAAATTCATAAAAATCCCTGAAAACATAAAAGACCCTAAAACCCCTGATAGAACCCAAAAAAAAACACTATAAACCTTTAAAACCCTTAAATCTAATAAAAACAATAAAATACTACTAAAAACTCAAAAAACCCATAAAACCCCTATAAAGGTTAAAAAACACTAAAAATGTCAAAACCCCTTAAAACTCAAAAAAAACCCTAAAAACCCAAAATGACCATAAAATTCATGAAAAACCTTAAAAATTCTAAAAACCCTATAAATTCCTAAAACCCCTCAAAATCCCTAAAAACCCGAAAACCATAAAAACCATTAAAATCCTAAAAATGCGCTAAAAATACCTGAAAACCTTAAAAACTCTAAAACCCCTAAAATCCCTTGAAAACCATAAAACCCCTACAAACCATAAAAACCCCTAAAAACCCAAAAAAAGTTTAAAACCCCACTAAAAACCCTAAAAACTCTTAAAACCCCTAAAACATTAAGAAAAAGTTTAAAAACTCTAAAAAACCCTAAAAACCCAAAAGACCCAAAAACCCTTGAAATCCCCTAAAACCCTAAAAACCCTTGAAAAACTCTAAAAAACCCCAAAATTCCTAAAAACCCTAAAACCCATAAAAATCTTAAAAAACCCTAAAAATCCCTGAAAACATAAAAGACCATAAAAACCATGAAATACCCCTAAAAACCATAAAACCCCAAAAAAACCTTAAAAATCATAAAAAACATAAAAATCCTAAAAAACCACTAAAAAACTAAAAGCCAATAAAACCCTTAAAAACATTAAAAAACTCAAGAAAACATTAAATACCTTACAAACTCAAAATCTCTAAAAACCCAAAAAGAAAATAAAAACCCTAAAAAAACCCTAAAACTCCTAAAAAATGTTGAAATCCCTAAAAACCCTTTATATCCATAAAAACCATAAAAACTATAAAAATCCAAAAAACAAAAAAAATACTTAAAAATGTAAAAAACCCCTAAAAAACCCAAATAACCTTATAAAACCCTAAAACCCCACTAAAAACTCTAAAACCCTTTAACCTCTAAAATGTTAATAAAAGTTAAAAACCCTAAAATCTCAAAAAACTCTAAAACCCAAAAAAGGCCCTAAAAACCGTGAAACCCCTAAAAATACTAAAAAAATCAAAAAAATCAAAAACCCTCAAAATCCCTAAAAATGAAAAGGACCATAAAAATCCTAAAAAACATTAAAGATCCCACAAATTTTAAAAGACCCTAAAAACCCTAAAAATCCTAAAAACCCTAAAAACCCCTAATCACCCATAAAAAACTAAAAGAAACCAGTAAATCCCCTTAAAACCCCTAAAAATGTTAAAAACTCTAAAAAAATTTAAAAAAAATAAAAGGCTCAAAAAAACTTTAAAAACAAAAAAAGACCTAAAAAACCATGAAAACCCCTAAAAATCGTAAAAAACCTTGAAAATCTTAAAAACCCTAAAAAAAGAGGGCCTTGGAGTGGCAACTATCCTCCTTCCCTCGTGGTGCTAGGGTTCTCCTTCGGATCTTCCTCCTTCCCCCTCCGGTGTGGTCCTGCCTTGCTGTTCACGGCTTCATCATGGAATAGCATCGATGGAGGTTCCCCCCCCCCATGTGTCCCTGCTTCGGTTTGATCTGGTGTTGGCTTTGTCATGCCTTGCAGCTTCAGGATCTTGCTACAGCTTTGGATCGTTCGTCGATGGCTTTGGCTCACGTAGAGTTGACTCCATCTCCCCTGGCTTTGGATCCCCAGTATAGCCTCGGTTTTCACTTCAATCCAGGTTGGTGAATGCCTTTCTAGATCTTGGTTCTTTCTGTGGTCTCGGGAGCTTGGTGTCAGGCTTGGTGTTCCTGTCAACTTCTTTGATGCCCCCTTGTCTTACAGACCTCATTGCAACTTTCGTGCGCTCATCGCCGGCTCTAGGCTACTCGTTGCCGGTTAAGGTTGGTTCCTCCCTGGCCTCGAGATCCGGTCGCAGCTGCGGTATTCCTGTCTTTTGGCTTCGATATCCCCACTCGACCTCTTCTCGTCCTAATAGCGGTCCGGGTGTGCTTTGGTCTCCTCAGACTTGGCTCCATTGGCTTGGAGGGGCGAGGCCCTGTTTTTCGACTCCTCTGGTTTCCTGCGCTTCGGTTTTTTGCTGCTGATGAATTGATGTGGTATGTGATTTTTCTGTTTGTTGTTGTTGGTTGCTGAGTGAGGGAAGGCGATGACTTCTTTGCTGGTGAATGCTGTGATGGTGGCTGATTGGGGGCTGCAAGAGATGGATGTTTGGTGGTGATGATGCTTGGTCGATGATGTTGCTACTTATGGTCTGGTGCTGTTGTTTGCTAGTTTTGTTTGGTTTGGAGGTGATGCTAGGGTCTGTACTTTTTCTGTTTTGTTTCTTTTGTTTGCTTTTTGGACTTTTGTTTTGGGGTTTTTTGGGTGTGGGTCTGTTAGGGGTTTTTTGGGTGTGGGTTGTTTGACTCCTCCCCTCCCTTGTCTGTTGCAT
The DNA here is from genome assembly GCA_963277665.1 of Viscum album. Taxonomy (NCBI): domain Eukaryota; kingdom Viridiplantae; phylum Streptophyta; class Magnoliopsida; order Santalales; family Viscaceae; genus Viscum; species Viscum album. The sequence goes on along the minus strand of OY728141.1, from coordinate 1,885,958,077 downwards.
CTTTTTTTCTAATAAATTTGGAGGGGGGTCAGGAACAGCCTGGCCTTTGTATCTTCCTTGCCTAAAAACCCTAAAAACCCTAAAACCTATGAAAAAGAATAAAAAATCCCTAAAAATATCTTAAAATGTAAAAAACCCTAAAAAACATGAAAATCACTAAAAACCATAAAACCCACTAAAAACTCTTAAAACTCTTAAAACCCCTAAAAATGCTAAAAATCTCTAAAATATCTTAAACCCCTAAAATCTCAACAAAAACACTAAAACTCCAAAAAACCAATAAAAATCATAGAAACTCTAAAAACCCAGAAAAACTCTAAAACCCCTAAAAATCCCTAAAAACTCTAAAGACACCTAAAAACCATAAAAATTCTAAAAAAACCATAAGTTTTCCTGAAAACATAAAAACCCTTAAAAACCCTAAATAACCCATTAAAACCACTAAATACTCTAAAAACCCTTAAAACCCAAAAAAACATAAAAAACACTAAAAACCAACAAAACAAAAAAAACCTAAAAACCAAAAAGACCCTAAAAACCCTAAAACCCCTAAAAACCCCTAAATACTCCTAAAAACCATCAAAATCTATAAAACCCCTAAAAGCATTAAAACCATAAAAATCCTAAAAAATCACTAAAAATACCTGAAAATCTAAAAACTATCAAAACATAAAAAATCCTTGAAAGCATTAGAAACCCCTAAAAACATTAAAACCCATAAGACCATAAAAAACAATAAAACTCTAAAAACCCTTAAAACCCCTAAAAGCGTTAAAAAACTCTTAAAAAACTTAAAAACCCTAAAAACTTAAAAGAAACCTCTAAAAACCCCAAAAGACCCTAAAACACTTAAAACCCCTAAAAATCCTAAAAACACTAAAAAACCCTCAAAATCCCTAAACACCCTTAAAAACTCTAACACCATAAAAACCCACAAAATCCCTAAAAATACATGAAAATATAAAAAACCATGAACCCCCTAAAAATCTTCGAAACCATAAAAAAACCACTATAACCTTAAAAACACAAAAAACCAAAAACCCTAAAAACCCACTAAAACACAAAAAACCCTTTAAAACCCTAAAAAATTTAAAAACTATAAAAATAATAAAAATAATAAAAAACTAAAAAAAACTAAAAATATCCTAAAATCCAAAAAAGAACCTCAAAACAATAAAAACCTTCAAACCATAAAAATCTTAAAAAATCTATAAAAAACCCTGAAAACATAAAAAACACAATAAACCATGAAAAATCATAGAAACATATAAAACACCATAAAACCCCAAAAGACCCTAAAAACTTAAAAACCCTAAAAACCCTAGAAAACCCTAAAACCATAAAAATTCTAAAAAAAGATCTAAAACTCCCTAAAAACGTAAAAAACCCTGAAATACCACCAAAAAATATAAAAAACCCTTTAAACCCCTAAAGACGTTAAAAATGTTAAAACTCTAAAACACCTTGAAACTCAAAAAACTCAAAACACCCCTAAAACCCCAAAGACCCTAAAAACCCTGAAACCCTAAAAAGCCCCTGAAAACTATAAAAACCCATAAAAAGAATAAAATCCCATAAAAACCATAAAATCCCTAAAACCCCATAAAAAACTAAAAATCACTAAAAACACTAAAAAACCTTAAAACGACTAAAAACGTTAAAAAACTCTAAAAACCTAAAAAAACCTAAGAAACTCAAAAAAACACTAAAAACCGAAAAATTCCCTAAAACCCATGAAAATACCTAAACCTCTAGAAAGCCCAAAAAGCCCCTAAAATTTCTTAAAAATCCCTAAAAAATCAAAAAACCTTAAAAAGCATAAAAATCCTAAACAAATCCCTGAAAACGTAAAAAACGTAAAAACCCTAAAAAACCTAAAAAACCCTAAACCCATTAAAAACCCTAAGAATCATAAAATCTATAAAACACACTAAAAAAATAATAAAAACTTTTAAATCCCTAATAATGTTAAAAATGTTAAAAACTCTAAAAAACTTTAAAACCCTAAAAAACTCAAAAGACCTCAAAAACTTAAAAGACCCTAAAAATCCTTAAAACCCATAAAACCCTAAAAAACCTAAAAACCCCAAAAATCCCTGAAAATATCTGAAACCCTAAAAAACATAAAAAACATAAAAAACCCAAAAAATTCCTATAAATCTCGGAAAACGTAAAAAACCCTAAAAATTCTGAAAAACCCCTGAAAGGCATAAAAACCCCTAAAACCTTATAAAATCCTTAAAATCCATAAAAACTATAAAAACCCACTAAAAACTTTAAAACCCCTATAAACCCCTAAAATCTAAAAAAACCCCTTAAAACTAAAAAATGACTGAAAACCCCTGAAACCCCCTAAGAACCCTAAAAACCCGGAAAGACCCTAAAAACCCTCAAAATTCCTAAAACACTAAAAATCCATAAAAAACCATAAAAATACCAAAAATCACTAAAAAACCATGAAAACGTAAAAAACCCTAAAACGTCCCTAATACCATAAAACCCCTAAAAACCCTAAAACCCATAAAAACCCAAAAAAACATTACAAACACTAAAATCCAATAAAATCCCTAAAAACATTAAAAATATTAAAAACCCTTAAAACCCCTAAAAAACTCAAAAAAACCCAAAAACTATAAAAAAGTCTCTTAAAACCATGAAAACCCCTAAAAAACATAAAAACCTTGAAATATCTTAAAACCATTAAAATCCCTAAAACCCTAAAAACCCTAAAAACTAAAAAAATACAAAAAAAAAACTCCAAAAATGTAAAAGAGTACCCTAAAAACCTTTTAAAACCATAAAACCCCTAAGCACCTAAAAAAACCAAAAACACATAAAATCCTGAAAAAATATAAAAATCTAAAATCCCTTTTAAACTCTAAAAAATTAAAAAAAACAATAAAACACAAAATAAAACACTTATATCGACTAAAAAATGTAAAACCATGAAAACCAATCGAAACCCTCAAATCTCTAAAAACCCTAAAAACATAAAAAACCTTAAAAACCCTAAAAATGTAAAAAACACTAAAAACCATGAAAAACTCCTAAAACCATAAAAACCCCTAAAAACATTAAAAGACCCTAAAATCCATAAAAATCATAAAAACACCCTAAAAACTCTAAAATCCCTTTAAACCCCTAAAAGAATTAAAAACTCTAAAAAACCTTAAAACCCCTAAAAACTTATAAAAACCCTAAAACCAAAAAAAGTCCATAAAACACCAAAATACCCCTAAAATCCCTAAATCCCCTGAAAAAACCCTCAAAACCCTCAAAATAACTAAAAAACCTAAAAATCCTAAAAACATTAAAATCCTAAAAAAATCCCTAAAAATCCTTGAAAATATTAAAAACCCTAAAAACCCCAAAAACCATAAAAAACCATAAAAAACCAATTAACCTTAAAAAACCTTAAAAACACAAAAACCACTAAAATATATTAAAACCCCTTAAAACCTATAAAAAAGTTAAAATCTCTAGAAACTCATAATAAAACCCCAAAAACCAAAAATACACTAAAAAATCTAAAAACCATAAAAACCCTGAAAAACCCTGAAAACCCTCAAAATCACTAAAAACTCTAAAACACCCTAAAACCCATAAAAACAATAAAAAATCTCTAAAAATCCCTAAAAACATAAAAAACCCAAAAACCATGAAAAACACTGAAAACCATAAAAACCCCTAAAACCCCTAAAAACCATAAAAACCATAAAAACCATAAAAAACCCATAAAACCCCTAAAACTACTAAAAAAAATTAAAAACCCTTCAACCTTCTAAAAATGTTAAAAATTCTAAAAAAATCTTTAAAAACAAAAAACTCTAAAAACCCCTAAAACCCCCAAAAAAACCTCATGAAACCCCCTAAACACCTAAAAAACACTAAAAAACCTAAAAATCCCTAAAACCCTGAAAAAACCCTAAAAACAAAAAAAATCGAAAGATAGCCCTAAAAAACCCTAAAAATGTAAAAAACCCTAAAACCCATAAAAATTCCCTAAAAACCATAAACCCCCCAAAACCCGTAAAGAACCATAAGAACCCATAAAAACCCTAAAACAACTAAATAATTTAAAACCCATTAAAAACCATAAAATTTTTAAAAAACATTGCAAAACCTTAAAAACCCTAAAAAATTAAAAAAAACCATAAACAACCCAAATGACCTTAAAAGCCCTAAAAACCCTGAAAACCAATAAAACCCATCAAAATTACTAAAAACCCTAAAACCCCTAAAAACCCTAAAAATATTAAAGGCCCTAAAAATCCCAGAAAACGTAAAAACCCTGAAAAACCCCTAAAACACAAAAAAAAAACCCAAAAAAACATAAAAAACCCTAAAACCCATAAAAACACTAAAAACTTTAAAAACCCTTGAAACCCCTAAAAATGTTAAAAGATTTAAAAAATAGAAAAAAACCTTTAAAACCCTAAGAAACTCAAAAAACCCTAAAAACCCAAAAAACCCTGAAAAACCATTAAAACCATAAAAAAATGTGAAAACCCATAAAACCCATCAAAAACCCTAAAACCCCTAAATATCATAAAAACTATAAAAATACTAAAAATCCCAAAAATTTCCTTAAAACATAAAAAACACTAAAAACCCGTGAAAACCATTAAACACCTAAAATTAAAAAAAAGCTAAAACCAATAAAAACCATAAAAAACAACTAAAAAAATCCAAAAACCCTTAAAACACAAAAAAAATCTAAAAAACATTAAAAAACATAAAACCATGAAAAACTAAAAAACCCTAAAAACCCAAAAGACCCTAAAAAAATGAAAACCCCTAAAAACCATGAAATCCCTTAAAACCCCTAAAAATCACTAAAACCCTAAAAACCATAAAAATAGTATAAAATCCCTACAAATCCTTGAGATGTAAAAAAGTCCCAAAAAACCCTGAAAACCCACAGAAAACCATAAAAACGCATAAAAACTGCAAAAAACCCTAAAAACTCAAAAAAACCCTAAAACCCCAAAAAACACTAAAAAACCATAAAACCCCTAAAAATGTTAAAAACGTTAAAAAACTCTAAACAAACCTAAAAACCTAAACAAACTCAAAAAAACCCTAAATACCCAAAAGATCCAAAAAACCCTCAAAATCCTTAAAAATATTTAAAAACCCTAAAAACCATAAAAATACCTAAAACCCCTAAAAACGTTTAAAACCATAAAAGTCCTAAAAAGCACAATAATTCCTTAAGAACATAAAAAACCCAAAATAACCCTGAAAACCCACTAAAAACCATACAAACCCATAAAAACATTAAAAACCCAAAAAATCCATTGAAACTTTAAAAACCCTTAAACCCTCCGAAATGTTAAAAACTATAAAAACCTTAAAAACCTAAAAAAACTAAAAAAACCCTAAAAACCTTAAAAAACCCAAAAATGCTAAAACCCCATAAAAACCCTTAAGATCCCTAAAAATCCTAAAAACCCATAAAAAATAAAAAACCTTCAAAATTGCTAAAAATCCCTAAAACATAAAACCCCTAAAAATGCGAAAAACCCCCTGAAAACCGTAAAACCATAAAAAACCTCAAAACCCTAAAACATCCCTAAAACGCATAAAAAACCTTAAAACCCTATGAAAAACCTAAAACTCACAAAAACCTCTAAAAACTCTTTAAAACCCTAAAAATATTAAAAAAACATTGAAAAACTCTAAAACCCTAAACACTCAAAAAGCCCCTAAAAATTAAAAAGGACCCTAAAACCCCTGAAAAGCTCTAAAGAACCTAAAAACACTAAAAATCCCAAAACCCTCCCAAATCCCCAAAAACCCCAGAAACCCTAAAAACCCAAAAAACACTAAAAATCTAAAAAAATCCCTAAAAATATAGAAAACCCTAAAAAACCCCATGAAAAATATAAAAACCCCTAAAACCTTAAAATACGCTTAAAAGGCATAAAACCCTAAAAACCCACTAAAAACTCTAAAACCCCTTAAACCCCATAAAAATGTTAAAAAATCTATAAAACTTTAAAACCCCTGATAACTCAAAAAACCATGAAAACCTAAAATACCCTAAAAACACTGAAAAATAATAAAAACCTTGAAAACCCTCAAAACCCTCAAAATCCCTAAAGACCATAAAAACCTTAAAAACCATAAAAAACCTAAAAGGCACTAAAAATCACTGAAAATGTAAAAATATCTAAAAAACCCTAAAAAACCAATGAAAACCATAAAACCTCTAAAACACACAGAAAAGCCTCAAACACCATAATAACCCTAAAACCCCACTAAAAAAATCTAAAAACACTTAAAACCCCTAAAAATAATAAAAACTCTAAAAAACCTAAAAACCCATTAAAACTCAAAAAAACCATAAAAAACCCAAAATGGCCCTAAAACCCTCAAAAATACAAAACCCCCTAAAAATACGTGAAAACCCCAAAAACCCCGGAAATCCCAAAAAAATTGAAAATCCCTAAAATCTTTAAATATCCTTAAAAAGCCCTAAAAAACCTTGAAACATAAAAAACCCTAAAATCTCTGAAAAACCCATGAAAACCAAAAAAAACTTAAAAAACCCTAAAACTTTTAAAACCCCTAAAAATGTTTAAAACATTAAAAGTCTCTAGATAACCTTAAAACCCCAAAAAATCTCAAAAAAACCCTAAAAACCTAAAAAAACCATAAAAACCTTGAAAACCCCTAAGAACCCAAGAGACCCTAAAAACCCTAAAAGACCCTAAAATCCCTCAAAATCCCTAAAACCCATAAAACCCCTAAAAACCATAAAATCCTAAAAAATCTATAAAATTCCCTGAAAATGTAAAAACCCCTGAAAACTCTAAAAAAACATGAAAACCATAAAAAACACCTAAAAACCATAAAAAACCCCCTAAAATCTCATAAAAACCCTGAAAAGCCACTAATAACTTTAAAACCCCTTAAAACCCTTAAAAATGTTAAGATACCATAAAAACATTCAAAGCCGTAAAAATAAAAAAACCAAAATCCTAAAAAAACCCAAAAAAAACTCCTAGAAACACTAAAAAAAACAAAACAAAAAAATTCCTAAAAACCATAAAAATTCTGAAAAAGCCCTAAAAATTCTTAAAAACGTAAAAAACCATTAAAACCATGAAAACACCCTAAAATGATAAAAAAAACTCCTAGAAACCATAAAGAACTGTAAAACCCCATAAAACCCCTAAAAATCACTAAAAACTCTAAAACCCCTTAAAATTCCTAAAAATGTTAAAAAAAACTTTAAAAACACTAAAAAACCCAAAAAACACAGAAAAACTCAAAAAAATCCTAAAAACCCAGAAAAACCCTAAAACTGTATAAATCCATGAAAGATCCCAAACCTTCAAAATCCCTCAAAACCCTAAAAACCAAAAAAACCCAAAAAAAAGCCTTAAAATCCCTAAAAAGTTAAAGAAAGAAGGAGGCCTCGGAGTGGCGACTCTTCTCCTCTCCTCACGTCGCTAGGCTTCCCCAACAGATTCTCCTCCTTCCCCCTCCAGTGTGGTCTGGTCTTGGTGATCGCAGCTTCACCTTGGATTGGCGTTGATGGAGGTTGTCCACAAGTGCCTTGGCTTCACTTTTGATCCAGTGGTGGCTTCGTGGCGCTTTGCGACTTCGAGATCTGGCTTTGGATTTGGATTACTAGTTGCTGGATCCGGTTCCTGTAGAGGTGACTTCGACTATCCTGGCTTCAGGATCCCTATCTAGTTTTGGCTTGCTTTGGTTCTGTGTGGTCTGGATCTAGGATTCCAGATCGATGTCTTCCTTTCCAGATCTGGGATTTTTTTTGTGGCTGCGAGAGGTTGGTGTCGCGCTTGGCATTCTTGGTGACCGATTTGGCATTCCCCTATCCTTGGGTTCTTGTTGTGGCCTCCATGCATTTGCTACAATCTTTTGGATTGAGTTGCAAGATGCGGAGGGCTCCTCCTGGATTTCGTGATTTGGTCTCGGTTGTGGGTTCTTGGTGTCAGACCTCGTACTTCCGGCCACGAAATCCCAGCCCGACTTCTTCTCAGCCTGACAACGGTTCTGGTGTGCTTTGGTTTACTCGGGTCTGGCTCCAATGGCTTGGAGGGGGGAGGACCTGCTCATTGTATCCTCTGGATTCTTGGGATTCTGATCAAACGATGTTGGTATTTTATTGTGGTGGGTATTTGTTGTGGTTGTTGCTGCTAGTTATTGGTCATTGATTGCTGGAAGATGATGTTGCTTGGTGTGAATGTGGTGATGGTGGTTTGCTTGAGGCTGTTGGAGGTTGGTGTTTGTGTCTTTTGGGTGTGGGTCATTTGACCCCTCCCCTCCATTGTCTGTTGTATCTTTCTTTCTAATAAATTTTTTTTGGGGGGGGGGAATAGCCTGACCCTCGCATCTTCCTTGCCCTAAAAAGGTAAAAAACCCTAAAAAACCCATAATAACACTAAAACCCCACTAAAACATTAAAAACACTTAAAACCACTAAAAATGTTAAATACTCTAAAAACCTTAATAAATCTAAAAAACTCAAAAAAAACCCAAAAAACCTGAAAACCCCTAAATGCCCTCAAAATATTTAAAAACCCAAAAAACCCCTAGAAAACATAAAAGTCCCAAAAAATCCCTAAAAACCTGTGAAAAATTAGTAGTCCCTAAAGCCCTAAAAACCCCCTGAAAAACATAAAAACTCGAAGAAACCTTAAAAAAACCCTGAAAACCCTTTAAAACCCCCAAAACCCACTAAATACTATAAAACCCCTTAAAACACCTAAAAATGATAAAAAAAACTCTAAAATCATTAAAAACACTGAAAAACTCAAAAAAACCCTTAAAACTCAAAAAGAATCTAAAAACCCTAAAAACCCAAAAAAACTCCTAAAAATCGTTAAAACCCTAAAACCCTTCAAAATCCCTAAAAACACTAAAACATTAAAAACCATAGATATCCTAAAAAATCCCTAAATATCCTTGAAGAAGTGAAAAACCCTAAAACCAAAAAAACCCTAAAAACCAAAAAATATATATAAAACATTAAAAAACCCTAAAAACCCACTAAAAACTCTAAAACCCCTTAAAACCCCTAAAACTTTAAAAAATTCTAAAAACCTTAAAACCCTAAAATCCTAAAAACCCTAAATAACCCTAAAAAATCCTAAAACCCCACAAAATCCCTTAAAAAACTAAAAATAATAAAAAATCTAAAAATCCCCAAAAATAACAGCAAACATAAAAAACCCAAAAAAACCCAAAAAACCAAAAAAAAATCCTACAAACCTTAATAGAACCTAAAAACCAATAAAAATCATAAAAATAAAAAAACCATAAAAACCCTTTAAAGCCTTAAAAATGTTAAAAACTCTAAAAAACCATAAAACCCCTAAAAACTCAAAAAAACCAAAAAAACCCAAAAAGACCCTAAAACCCTAAAAATCTAAAAACCCTCAGAACCCTCAAAACCCCTAAAAATCCTAAAAACCCCCCAAAACCCTCAAAATCCCTAAAAACCATAAAAATGCTCAAAATCCCTAAAAATATCTGAAAATGTTAAAAAGCCCAAAAAACCCTGAAAAACCTCTGAAAACCATAAAAAACCCTAAAAAACTTAAAAACCCATAGAACCCCTAAAATCACTAAAACTCTAAAAACCCTCAAAACCCCTAAAAATATTAAAAAACCTTGAAAACCTTAAAACCCAAAAAAACTCAAAAAAACCCTAAAACCCCAAAAGGAACCTAAAAACCCTAAAACCACTAAAAACCTAAAGAACCATAAAAAACCCTCAAACCCCTAAAAATCCCTAAAAACCCTGAAAACCATAAAATTACTAAAAATCCACAAAAATGACTAAAAATGTAAAAACCCCTATAACCCCTGAAAACCCATGAAAACTATAAAAAACCCAAAAACCCATAATACCCTCAAAGCCACTAAAAACTCTAAAAATCCTTTAGACCCCTAAAAACGTTAAAAACTCTAAAACCCCTTTAAAGACATAAAAAACTCAAAAAAAACCCTAAAAACCCAAAAAATCCCTAAAAACCATAAAAAAACCGAAAAACCCTAAAAAACTCTAAAAAATCTAAAAAAACCCAAAATATCTTGAAACCCAAAAAACACCTAAAAACCAAAAAATCCTAAAAATTTATAAAAATCCCTGAAAACATAAAACCCCTAAAACCCCTGAAAAACCCCTAAAAACCATAAACCCCTAATGACCTTAAAACCCCTAAACCCCATAAAAACCCTAAAACCAACTAAAAACTCTAAAAACCCTTAAAACCCTTAAAACCCTTAAAAATGTTAAAAACTCTAAAAAACCATAAAACCCCCAAAAAACTAAAAAACCCCTAAAAACCCAGAAAGTTTCTAAAAAACAGGAAAAACACTAAAAACAATACAATACCTAAAAATCCCCTAAAAACCTTCAAAATCCCTAAAAATACTAAAAAACTCTAAAAGCCATAAAAATCCTAAAAAAGCCCAAAAAATCCATAAAAATGAAAAAAATCCTAAAATACTTGAAAAACCCCTGAAAACCATAAAAACCCCTAAAAACCCCATAAAAGCTTAAAAAACTTAAAAACCCATAAAAAAACCCTAAAAGCCACTAAAAACTCTAAAAATCCTTCAAACTCCGAAAAAAGTTAAAAAAACTCAAAAAAACCTTAAAAACCCAAAATACAAAAAAAGACCTTAAAGACCCTGAAAACCCCTAAATACCCCTAAACAAAATGATGAAAGCAACTAGAACCCCTAAAAATCCATAAAAACACTAAAAATACCTAAAATAATAAAAATCTAAAAAATCCCTAAAAGCATAAAAACACCTAAACCCCCTGAAAATCATTGAAAACCATAAAACCCCTAAATCCCATGAAAACCCTAAAAAAAATAAAAACCTTAAAGACCCACTAAAAACTCTAAAACATTTAAAATCCTAAAAACTTTAAAAATTATAAAAAAACCTCAAAAACCCTAAAAACTATAAAAAACCCCAAATACCCAAAAGACCCTAAAACCCTAAATCCACTAAAAATAGTGAAAACCCAAAAAACCCTCAAAATCCCTAAAGATAATAAAAAATAACTAAAAACTATAAAAATCCTAAAAATCCCTAAAATACCTGAAATTTTAAAAAAATCCTAAAACTCTTAAAAACCCCTAAAAACCCTAAAAACCACAAAAACCCATAAAAAAAAATCCTAAAACGTATTAAAACCCCTAAATACCATTAAAAACAAAAAAAACTAAAAAAATATAGAAACCCAAAATACCCTAAAAACCATGAAAAACCATAAAAACCCTAAAAACCGTAACAACCCTCAAAACCCTAAAACCGAGAAATCCCCAAAAAACCAATAAAATCCTTATAAATTCCTAAAAATCCTCGAAAATTTAAAAAACCCTAAAATCCCTAAAAACCATAAAAACCAATAAAAACCAATAAAAACCATTAAAGCCTCTAAAACCCACTAAAAATGAAAATACCCTTAAAAAGTTAATTTTTTTGAAAACTATAAAAAACCATAAAAATCCAAAAAGACGTTAAAACCCCTAAAAACCTAAAAAACTAAAAAACCTCGAAAACCCTTAGAAACCATCAAAATCCCTAAAAACACTAAAAAGCATAAAATTACTAAAAAATCCCAAAAAATCCCTATAAACCGAAAAACCCTAAAAACCACTAAAACAATAAAACCCCCTAAAATACTTAAAAAATCCTAAAAACTATAAATTTTCTAAAAAGCTATTAAAAACTCTAAAAACCATTATAACCCATAAATATGTTAAAAACATTAAAAAGCTCTAAAAACCCAAAAAAGGATAAAAAATCAAAAAAAGCCTAAAACCATGAAAAGACCATAAAAACCCTAAAAACACCTTAAAACTCTTAAAAACCTTGAAAATCCATAAAACCCCCAAATTCCCTAAAAACCTGAAAGACCCGAAAACGCATAAAAATCCTAAAAAACCCCCAAAAATTCCCTGAACACGTAAAAAACCCTAAAACCCCACAAAAAACCCATTAAACCCCTAAAGATGTTAATATTGTTAAAAAAACTCTAAAACTGCTTAAAAACCCTAAAAATAAAAAAACCCTTAAAACCCCAAAAGACCCAAAAACCCTGAAAACCCCATAAAACACAAAAAAATCCTAAAAACCTCAAAAAACACTAAAAACCCTAAAATCCAAAAAAAATGTAAAAAAGACCAAAAAATCAATGAAAAGGAAAAGAAACCTTGAAATCCCCCAAAAAACCAGAAAACCGAATAAAAACTCTAAAAACCCTTAAAACTGCTAAAAACATTAAAAAACTATAAAAACTATAAAAAGCCTAATAACTAAAAAAACCCTAAAACCCCAAAAGACCCTAAAACCCTTGAAAACCAAAAAAGACACAAAAAACCTAAAAACCCCTAAAACCCCTCAAAATCCCTAAAAACCCTAAAAGAAATAATAAACCTAAAAAGACCTAAAAATCCAAAAAAAATTTGAAAAGACTTTGAAAACCATAAAATCTCCTATAAACAGTAAAATATAATAAAACCCCTAAAAAACCACAAAAAACACTAAAACTACTTTAAACCCCTAATAACGTTAAAAACTCTAAAAACCCGAAAAACTCAAAAAAGACACCAAAACCCTGAAAAACCCTAAAACCCCCTAAAAATCCCTAAAAACTCGCAAAATCACTAAGAACAATAAGAAACCCTAAAAACCATAAAATTTATAAAAAAACTAAAAAACACTAAAAACCTAACAAACCATAAAAACCCTAAAAACCCATGAAAACCATGAAAACCTTAAAATACCCTAAAAAACCTTAAAACCCCCAAAAACCACTAAAAACTATAAAAACCCTCAAATCCATTAAAAAGGTCTAAAAATCCTTAAGAAAACCTAAAAACCCAAAAAAGCTCCAAAAACCCTAAAAACCCTAAAAATCCTAAAAACCCATGAAAAACACAAAATACCATCAAAATATGTAAAACCATAAAAAATCATAAAAATCCAAATAAAGCCCTAAAAACAACTAAAAACATAAAAAACCCCTAAAACCCTTAAACACTCTAAAACCCTAAAAACGCATAAAAACCATAAAAACCCCTAAAAACCCCTAAAACCCTAAAAACTAATAAAAACTCTAAAATCCCTTAAAAACCCCTAAAAATGTAAATTTTTTTAAAACCACAAAAAAACCTTAAACCCCCTAAAAAATCAAGAAACCCTAAAAAACACCTAAAAACCATAAAAAACCATAAAACCTTAAAAGACATAAAAACTCATAAAAACCCTAAAAACCCATTAAAAACTCTAATAACACCCCTAAAAGTGTTAAAAACGTTAAAAAATATAAAAACCCAAAAAATACTCAAAAAAATCCTAAAAACACAAAAGTCCCTAAGAACCCTAAAAAACCCTAAAAAACCCTAAAACCTTGAAAAACCCTAAAAACACTCAAAATCTCTAAAAATGTAAAAAAACCATAGAAACCCTAAAAACCTCTGAAAAACATAAAAACCCCTAAAAACCATAGAAAACCAAAAAACCCTAAAACCGCTAAAAATGTTAAAAAAACTCTAAAAACACGAAAAAACACAGAAAAAACCCTAAACCTCAGAAAGAACCTAAAACCTCTAAAACCCCCCCAAAACCCTAAAAATCCCAAAAAACCCAAAAAACAATAAAAAATCAAAAAAAATCCCTACATATCCCTAAAATTGTAAAAATCCATAAAACCCTAAAAGATACCTATAAACCTTAAAAACCCTAAAATCCATAAAACCCAAAAAAATCCACAAAAACTCTAAAATCCACTAAAAGACGTAAAAATGTTAAATTACTCTAAAAACCTTTAAAACCAAATAAAAATGAAAAAACTCTAAAAAATCAAAGGACCCTAAAACCCGAAAAAAACCCCTAAAACCCCTTAAAAACCATGAAAACCCCTAAAAACCCCTAAACCCCCCTAAAATCCTAAAAAGCCTAAAAAACCCTAAAAACCTATAAACCCCAAAAAAAAAACCCAAAAATCTTGAAAATGTAAAAAACCCAAAAACCCAAAAAACACTAAAAACACCTTGAAAACCAAAAAAACTTAAATCCTTTAAAACCCAATAAATACCTTAAAAACAAGTAAAAATTCTAAAAAAAATTAAAACCCCTAAAAATGTTTAAAAAACTCTAAAAAACCGTAAAACATTAAAAAAAGAAAAAAACCCTAAATACCTAAAAATACCCAAAAAACCCTGAAAAACCCTAAAACCCTAAAAAACTCTAAAAGACACTAAAATCCCCCCAAATTCCCTAAAAACCCTAAAAACCCTTAAACTATAAAAATAAAAAAAATCCCTGAAAGTCTTTCAAAACATAAAAAACCCTGAAAAACACTTGAAAACCATAAAACCCCTAAAAACCCTAAAACACAACTAAAACACTAAAACTCCTAAAACCCCTAAAAATGTTAAAAACTCTAAAAACCCATACAACCCTAAAAAAACTCAATAAACCCCCCAAAAACGAAAGAAGACCGTAAAACCTAAAAACCTCTCAAAACCCTAAAACCCCCTAAAATCCCTCTAAATCCCTAAAAACCCAAAAACCCATAAAAGTTTTTAAAAACCCCTAAAAATTCGTGAAATTGAAAAACACCCTAAAAGCCCTGCAAATCCCTTGAAAACCATAAAACCTCTAAAAAGATAAAAAACCCAAAACCCCGTAAATATCCTAAAAAGACACTAATAACTCCAAAATCAATTAAATTGTAAAAATGCTAAAAAACTCTAAAAACCCATTAAAAGGCATTAAAAATACAAAAATACCTTTAAACCCCAAAAGACCCGAAGATACCTAAAAATTACTAAAAATCCAAAAAAAACCCCTTAAAACCTTGAAAACCCCTAAAAATCTATAAAACCCCTAAAAACCCAAAAAAACCATAAAAATCTTAAAAAATACCAAAAAATCACTGAAAACATAAAAAACCCTAAAACCCTAAAAAATGCTTGAAACCTATAAAAACCCCTAAAAACCATAAACCCCTAAAACCCATAAAACCATAAACTACAAAAAACACTAAAACCCCTTAAAACCCTAAAAACTCTAAAAAACCATAAAACCCTATAAAAATCAAAAAACCCATAAAACCCCAAAAATACCCTAAAACCTTTAAAACCCCTAAAAACCATGACATCCATAAAAACCCTCAAAATCCCAAAAAACCATAAAAACCATAAAAACCCTAAAAAGCCTTAAAAATCCATAAAAACATAAAAACTGTTAAAACCCCTAAAACCCTTGAAAACTATAAAACCCCTAACAATCTTAAAAAATCTTTAAAACCATAAAAGCCCTAAAACCCCACTAAAATACCTAAAAACCCAAAAAACCCAAAAAACATTAAAAAATCTAGAAAACCATAAAAACCCTATAAAACTAAAAAAAACCTAAAAAATCCAAAAGACCCTAAAAACCCTAGAACCCCAAAAAAACACTAAAATCCCCAAAAAACACTAAAATCCCCTAAAAAACCCTAAAACCCTCAAAATCCCTAAAAACCCTAAAAACGATAAAAATCCTAAAAAACATAAAAAATCTTTGAAAACATAAAAAACCTTAAAATCCAGAAAAAGACCTTGAAAACCATAAAACCCATAAAAACCCTAAAACCCCACGAAAAACACTAAAACCCCTTAAGACCCCTAAAACATAAAAAAAACTCTATAAAATATTGAAACCACTAAAAAACTAAAAAAACCCTAAAACCCAAAAAAACACTAAAAAATCCTAAAAAACACTAAAAACCCTAAAGATTTGTAAAAACAATAAAAAACTAAAAAATTCTAAAAAATCCTAAAAAATCCATGAAAACGTAAAAAACCCTAAAAACACTAGAAAACCATTGAAAACCATAAAACCCCTAAAACTGTAAAAAATACCAAAAACCCATAAAAACCTTAAAACCACTAAAATCTCAAAAAACCCTTAAAACCAATTAAAACGCTAAAAACCTTTAAATTCCTAAAAACATTAAAAACGTTAAAAAACTCTAAAAAACCTTAAAAACCCAAAAAAACTCAAAAACCCTAAAAATCCAAGATGTTGCTAAAAACCCTTAAAACCCTAAAAACCCAACAAAAACCCTAAAAACACTAAAATCCCTCAAAATCCTTAAAAACCTAAAAAACCCTAAAAACCATAAAAATCCTTAAATCCCTAAAAATCTATAAAAAAATAAAAAACCTTAAAAATGATGAAAACACCCCAAAAACCATAAAATCTATAAAAACCATAAAACACTAAAAATCCATAAAAACACAAAAAACCTACTAAAAATTTAAAAACCCTTAAAACCCCTAAAACATTAAAAACTCTAAAAACATTAAAACCCCTAATAAAATCAAGAAAACCATAAAATCCCCAAAAGACCCTAAAACCTTGATATACCCTAAAAACCCCAAAAATATATAAAGAACCTTTAAAACCCTCAAAATATCTAAAATCCCTAAAAACCCTAAAAACCATATAAATCCTAAAAAATCCTTAAAAATCCACGAACACAAAAAAAATCACAAAAACCCAAGAAAATCATTTAAAAACCATAAAACCCTAACAACCCCCTATAAACCCACTAAAAAATCTAAAAAACCTTGAAACCCCTGCAAATGTTGAAAATGTTATACAACTATAAAAACCTTAAAAGCCCTAAAATACTCAAAAAACCCAAAAGACCCTGAAAACCCATAAAAAACCTCAAAATCCCTAAAAACCCTAAACACTATAAAAACCCTAAATAAACCCTAAAAATATCTACAAATATAAAAAATGATAAAAAACCTAAACAACCCTTGAAAACCATAAAAACCCAAAAAACCCAAAAAAACCGAATAACCACTATAAACTCTAAAAGTCCATAAAACCCAAAAAAAATGTTAAAAACTCTGAAAAAACCTTTAAACCCCAAAGAAATCAAAAAAAAATACATAAATTCCCTAAAAACCATAAAAACCAAGAAATCCCCAAAAAAACCTCAAAATCCCTAAAAACCCTAAAACCCTAAAAATAATAAAAATCCTGAAAAATCCCAAAAAATCCGTGAAAATTCAAAAAACACTAAAAACCCTAGAAAACCCCTAAAACCCATAAAATTCCCTAAAACCTTTATAACCCATAAAAACCCTAAAACCTACTAAAAACTCTAAAAGCCCTTAAAATCCCAATATGTTAAAAAATAATAAAAACCCAAAAGACCCTAAAACCCTAAAAAACCCTAAAAATCCCTGAAAAACACTAAAAACACTCAAAATCCCTAAAACACTAACAAACCTGAAAAACCATAAAAATCCTAAAAATTCAAAAAAAACCCATCAAAACATAAAATACCCTAGACCCTCTAAACACCCTCTCAAAACCATAAAAAACCCCTAAAACCCATTAAAACTCTAAAAACCATAAATATCGAAAAACCCAATAAAAATCTTAAAAAACCTGTAAAACCCTTAAAATGTTAAAAACTCTAAAAAACATTTAATCCCCCAACAAACTAAAAAACCCAAAAAACCCAAAAAGTCCCTGAAAAGCCTAAAAAACACTAAAATCCCCTAAAAACACTTAAAATTCCTAAAACCCATAAAAACCCTAAAAACTATAAAAATATTAAAAATCCCTAAAAATCCCTAAAAACGTAAAAAACTCTAAAACCCCCCCTAAAAAGCATAAAAATCATTAAAAACCTTAATAAACCCAATAAACCCAATACACCCCCCTAAAAACTCTAAAAGATTGTAAAACCCATAAAAACATTATAAAAAGTTAAAAAACTCTAAAAACCCTTAAAACCCCGATAAAATTCAAAAAACCCCTAAAAATTGAAAAGACCCTAAAAACCTTGAAAAACCTTAAAAAACCCACAAAAACCAAAAAACCCCTTAAAATGTAAAAACCCTAGAAACCATAAAAATCCTAAAAAAACCTTAAAAATCCCAGAAAATGTAAAAAACACTAAAAACCTTAAAAGTAACTGAAATTCATAAAACCCCCTAAAAATCTTAAATAACCATGAAAACCCATAAAACAATAAAAACTACAAAAACTCTAAAAACCCTAAAACACCTAAAACATTAAAAACTCTAAAAACCTAAACACACTAAAAAATAAAAAATGGCTAAAACTTAAAAAGGCCAAAAAAACAAAAAATTCCATAAAAATACTAAAAACATAAAAAAACTAAAAAACCTAAAAAACCCTAAAACACCCAAAATCACTAAAAACCATAAAAACCATAAAAACCCAAAAAACCATAAAAATCCTAAAAACCATAAAAATCTAAAAAAAACCCTAAAAATATCTGAAAACATAAAAAACATTAAATACCCAAAAAACCCAAAAAACCCCTGAAAACCATAAAAACTCATAAGAACCATGAAAACCCATAAAAACACATAAAACCCTAAAATCCCAAAAGACCATAAAATCCTAAAAACCCTAAAAACCTTGAAAACCCCTTAAAACCCCCAAAATCCCTAAAAACCATAAAAACCATAAAAATCCTACAAAATCCCTAAAAATAACTGAAATTATAAAAAATCCATAAAACCCTGAAAACCATAAAAACCTGTGAAAACCTAAAAACTCATTGAAACCCATAAAAACCCACTAAAAACTCTAAAAACACTTTAAACCGCTAAGAAAATTAAAAAATTCTAAAAAACCTTACAATCCTTTAAAAACTAACAAAACCAAAAACCCCTAAAAACAATAAAGACCCTAAAAACTTTTTAAAACCCTTAAAACCCATAAAAACCTGAAAAACCAAAAAAATCTAAAAACCCTTTAAACCCGCAGAAATGTTAAAAAACTCTAAAAAACTAAAAACCTTATAAAAAATAAAAAACACTGTAAAAACCCCAAACGAACCTAAGAAACCTAAAAACCCTGAAAATCATGAAAATCCCTAAAAACCCTAAAAAACTCTCAAAACCATACAAATACAAAAAATCCATAAAAATCCCTAAAAATGTAAAAAAACCATAAAAACCCTTAAAATCCCCTAAAAACCATAAAACCCCTAAACAATTTAAAAACCAAAAAAACCAAAAAAAACCCCAAAAAACTACTAAAAACCATAAAAACCCTTAAAAAGGTAAAAAAAATCAAAAAAAGACCTTGATAAAACCAAAAAAATAAAAAAAATACCAAAAGACCCCGAAAACCCCCCAAAACACTCATAATCCCAAAAAAACCTAAATACCCTAAAAACCATAAAATCCTAAAAAATCCCTAAATTTCCTTGAAAATGTAAAAAAATCCCAAAAACCCAAAAACCCCCTAAAAACCATAGAAACCTCTAAAAGGCATAAAAATACTTGAAAACCAATAAAACACCTAAAACCCCACTAAAAACTCTAAAAACTCTTAAAACCCCGAAAAAAGTTTTAAAACGTTAAAAATCACTAAAAACCCTTAAAATCCCTATAAACTCAAAAAAAAACCAAAAAGAACCTAAAAACCCTGAAAAACCCTGAAAACCTAAAAACCATTAAAAACCATAAAACCGCTCAAAATACCTAAAAACTTTAAAAACCCTAAAAACCATTAAAATACAAAAAAAAGCCCTAAAAATCCATAAAAATGTAAAAAACAATAAAAACCATGAAAATCCATTGAAAACCATAAAACCACTGTAAAACATAAAAACCCATAAAAACCCTAAACCGTTAAAAACTCTAAAACACTTAAACCCCTAAAAACATTAAAAAACACTAAAGAACCTTAAAAACACTTAAAAACTAAAAAATCCTAAAAACCCAAAAGAACTTAAAAACCATGAAAACCCCTAAAAATAATAAAAAAATCCTAAAACACCCTAAAAACCCTTAAATCCATAATACCCCCTAAAAACCATAAAACCCATAAAAAACCTAAAAATCCCTAAAAATACCAAAAAATTTAAAAACCCTGAAAAACCTATGATAATCATAAATCACCCTAAAAACAATAAAAATTCCTATAAAATCCCTAAAAATCCATGAAAACATAAAAACCCGTAAAACCCCTAAAAAATCCTTGAAAACCATAAAACCTTTAAAAACTTTAAAACCCCCAAAAAAACCCTAAAAACCCACTAAAAACTTTAAAAACCTTTAAACCCCCTAAAAATGTTAAAAAACTCTTAAAAACCTTTAAACCCCCCAAAAGCTAAAAAAAAGCCCTAAAAACCCAAAAAGTCCATATAAACCCTAAAAATACCTCAAAAAACTAAAAAACCAAAACGGTAAAAATCATAAAAAATCCCTAAAAAAATAAAAGAAGCCTAAAACCCCAAATAACCTGAAAACCATAAAAACCACTAAAAACCCCAAAAGAAAAAAACCCATAAAAACCCTAAAAACACTAAAAAATATAAAAACACTTTAAACCCCTAAAAATGTTAATAAAACTCTAAAAAACCTAAACCCTTAAAAGATCCTAAAACCCAAAAAACCTTAAAAACCCTGAAATCACTGAAAACCCCTAAAAATCAATAAAAACCCAAAAAACCCTAAAACCCATAGAAATCCTAAAAATCCTAAAAAATCATAAAAAATCCCTAAAACGTAAAAACCCTTAAAACCTTGAAAAATCCCTAAAACCCAAAAAACCCAAAAAACCCCCAAAAACTAATTTTTTTTTAAAATACTCATAAAAACCCTAAAAACCCATAAAAATCCTCAAAATCCTTAAAAACCATAAAAACCATAAAAATTCAAAAAAAAAACAAAAAAAATACCTAAAAACATAAAAGACGTAGACCTTGAAAAACCAATGAAAATATAAAAACCCCTAAAAACCTTCAAACCCATAAAACCATTAAGAGCCTTAAAAGCCATTAAAAACTCTAAAAACCCTTAAAACCCATTAAAATGTAAAAAACATTAAAAAACTCTAAAAACCCTTAAAAATGGTAAAAACACAAAAAACCCATATAATCCCAAAAAGATCCTAAAAACCCTGAAAACCATTAAAAACCCCTAAAAACCCTGGAAATCCTAAAAACCATAAAAATCCTAAAAGAACCCCGAAAAATGTAAAACCTCTAAAAACCCTGAAAACAACATGACAACCAAAAAAACCCCTAAAAACCATAAAGACCATTAATACCCATAAAAACCCTAAAAACCCAAAGAAAACTCTAAAAACCCTTTAAAATCCCTAAAACCCATTAAAATCCATAAAAACACAAAAATACATAAAGCGCCATAAAAACCCTTGAAAATGTACAAAAACCTAAAACCCCCCAAAACAGAAAAAAAAAACAAAAAACCTTAAAAACAAAAAAAACCCAAAAAACCCCTAAAAACAACAAAAATTATAAAAACCCTGAAACACTTAAAACATTAAAAAACTCTAAAAACCCTAAAAACTCAAAAAAACCCAAAAAACCAAAAAAGAACCTAAAAGAACTAAAAACCATAAAAACCTTGAAATCCCCTAAAACCCTCAAAATCCTTAAAACTCCTAAAAACCATAAAAATCCTAAAAATCCCTAGAAACCGTGAAAATTTAAAAAACCCCAAAACCCATTAAAAACCATAAAAACACCTAGAAACCTTAAAAACCCATAAAACTATAAAACCACTCAAAACTCTAAAAACTCTAAAAACCCTAAAAACCATTAAAACCCGTAAAACGATACAAAACTCTAAAAAAACTTAAAAACCCTAAAAACTAAAAATCAAAACCTAAACACCCAAAGGACCCTAAATCCCCGGAAAACTCCCAAAAAACCCTAAAAACACTCAAAATCCCTAAAAAAATTAAAAACCCTAAAACCATAAAAATCATTAAACTCCCTAAAAATCCCCAAAAAAGTAAAAAAAACTAAAAACCCTGAAAAACACCTAAAAAAAATAAAATTCCCTAAAAACTATAAAAACCTTAAAAACCCATAAAACACTAAAAACCCACTTAAAACTCTAAAAACCCTTAAAACCCCTTTAAATGTTAAAAACTCTAAAAAATATTTAAAACCCAAAAAAATTTAAAAACCCCCAAAAAACCCAAACCCTAAAAACCCTAAAACCCCTAAAAACCCAAAAAACCATAAAAATTCTAAAAAATCCCTAAAAATTCTTGAAAATGTGAAAGACCAAAAAAAACCCTTAAAACCCATGAAGACCCTAAAAACCTAAAAATCCTAAAAAACCCTAAAAAGGCATAAAACCCCACAAAATCCCTAAAAACACTAAAAATAATAAAAAACCTAAAAATCCCCAAAAATAAGTGAAAACATAAAAAAACCCAAAAAAACAAAAAAATCCTACAAACCTTAAAGAACCTAAAAACCAATAAAAATCCTAAAACTCAAAAAAACTATAAAAACCCTAAAAAACCATAAAACCCCTAAAAATTGAAAAAAAACAAAAAACTCCAAAAAGACCCTAAAACCCCTAAAAATCTAAAATCCCCCAAAACCCTCAAAACCCCAAAAAACCCTAAACCCCCCAAACCCTCAAAATCCCTAAAAACCATAAAAATACTCAAAATCCCTAAAAATATCTGATAATGTAAAAAAGCCCTAAAAACCTTGAAAAATCTCTAAAAACCATAAAACCCCCTAAAAAACTTAAAAACCCATAGAACCCCTAAAACCACTAAAACTCTAAAAACAGAAAACCCCTAAAAACTTTAAAAAACCTTGAAAACCATAAAACCCTAAAAAACTCAGAAAAACCCTAAAACCCCAAAAGGAACCTAAAAACCCTAAAAACCCCTAAAAACCTAAAGAACCCTAAAAAACCCTCAAACCCCTAAAAATCCCTAAAAACCCTG
Organism: Viscum album; assembly: GCA_963277665.1. Taxonomy (NCBI): domain Eukaryota; kingdom Viridiplantae; phylum Streptophyta; class Magnoliopsida; order Santalales; family Viscaceae; genus Viscum; species Viscum album. The sequence continues at coordinate 1,885,935,294 of OY728141.1, read as the reverse complement.
AAAATCATAAAAAGACTAAAAAGCCACAAAAATCCCTAAAAATGTAAAAACCAATAAAATCCCTGAAAACCCATGAAAGCTATAAAAAACCGAAAAACCAAAAAACCCATAGTACCCTCAAAAGCCACTAAAAACTCGAAAAATTCTTTAAACCCCTAAAAAGGTTAAAAACTCTAAAACCCCTTTAAAGCATAAAAAACTCAAAAAACCCCTGAAAACCCAAAAACTACCTAAAAACCATAAAAAACCCTAAAAAACTCTAAAAAACCTAAAAAACCCCAAAAAATATTGAAACCGAAAAAACACATAAAAACCAAAAAAATCCTAAAAAGTTATAAAAATCCCTAAAAACATAAAACCCCTAGAACCCATGAAAAACCCCTAAAAACCATAAACCCCTAATGACCTTAAAACCCCTAAACCCCATAAAAACCCTAAAACCCCCTAAAAACTCTAAAAACCCTTAAAACCCTTAAAATGTTAAAAACTCTAAAAAACCATAAACCCCCAAAAAATTCAAAAACCCCTAAAAACCCAGAAAGATCCTAAAAACCATAAAAACACTAAAAACAATACAATACCTAGAAATCCCCTAAAAACATTCAAAATCCCTAAAAATACTAAAAAACTCTAAAAGCCATAAAAATCCTAAAAAAACCCAAAAAAATCCTTTAAAATGTAAAAAATCCTAAAATACATGAAAAACCCTTGAAAACCATAAAACCCCTAAAACCCCCTAAAAACCTTAAAAAACTTTAAAACCCATAAAAACACTAAAAGCCACTAAAAACTCTAAAAACCCTTCAAACTCCGAAAAAAGTTAAAAAAACTCAAAAAACTGTAAAACCCTAAATACCAAAAAAAGACCCTAAAGACCCTGAAAACCCCTAAATACCCCTAAACAAAATGATGAAAGCAACTAAAACCCCTAAAAATTCATAAGAACCCTAAAAATACCTAAAATAATAAAAAGCTAAAAAATCCCTAAAATCCCAAAAAACATAAAAACACCTAAACCCCCTGAAAATCATTGAAAACCATAAAACCCCTAAATCCCATAAAAACCCTAAAAACAATAAAAACCTTAAAAACACACTAAAAACTTGAAAACATTTAAAATCTAAAAACTTTAAAAACTATAAAAAAACCCCTGAAAACCCTAAAAACTCTAAAAACCCCAAATACCCAAAAGCCCCTAAAACCCTATAATCCTTTAAAAACTAAAAAAACCAAAAAACCTTTAAAAACAATAAAGACCCTAAAATTTTTTTAAAACCCTTAAAACCCCCAGAAACGTTAAAAAACTCTAAAAAACTTAAAACCATAAAAAAACTAAAAAACACTGTAAAAACCCCAAAAGAACCTAAGAAACCTAAAAACCCTGAAAATCATGAAAATCCCTAAAAACCCTAAAAAACTCTCAAAACCATACAAATACAAAAAATCCCTAAAAATCCAAAAAATGTATAAAAAAACCATAAAAACACTTAAAATCCCCTAAAAACCATAAAACCCCTAAAAAATTTAAAAATCAAAAAAACCAAAAAAAACCCAAAAAACCACTAAAAACACTAAAAACCCTTGAAAAAGTTAAAAAAAAATCAAAAAATACCTTGATAAACCCAAAAAAATAAAAAAAATACCAAAAACCCCGACCCCCGCCCAAACACTCATAATCCCAAAAAAAACCTAAATACCCTAAAAACCATAAAATCCTAAAAAATCCCTAATATTCCTTAAAAATTAAAAAAAATCCTAAAAACCCTGAAAACCCCTAAAAACCATAGAAACCCCTAAAAGACATAAAATCCTTGAAAACCAATAAAACACCTAAAAACCCACTAAAAACTCTAAAAACTCTTAAAACCCCGAAAAAAGTTTTAAAACGTTAAAAATCTCTAAAAAACCATAAAATCCCTTAAAACTCAAAAAAAACCAAAAAGAACCTAAAAACCCTGAAAACCCCTAAAAAACCTAAAAACCATTAAAAACCATAAAACCGCTCAAAATACTTAAAAACATTAAAAACCCAAAAAACCATTAAAATACAAAAAAAGCCCTAAAAATCCATAAAAATGCAAAAAACAATAAAAACCATGAAAATCCATTAAAAACATAAAACAACTGTAAAACATAAAAACCCATAAAAACCCTAAACCACTAAAAACTCTAAAACCCTTAAACCCCTAAAAACATTAAAAAACACTAAAGAACCTTAAAAACAGTTAAAAACTAAAAAATCCTCAAAACCCAAAAGACCTTAAAAACCATGAAAACCCCTAAAAATAATAATAATAACCCTAAAACCCCCTAAAAACCCTTAAATCCATAATACCCTATTAACCATAAAACCCATAAAAATCATAAAAATCCCTAAAAATACCAAAAAATTTAAAAACCCTAAAAAACCTATGATAACCATAAATCCCCCTGAAAACAATAAAAAATCCTAAAAAATCCCTAAAAAACCATGAAAAAATAAAAACCCCTAAAAATCCTTGAAAACCATAAAACCTTTAAAAACTTTAAACCCCATAAAATCCCTAAAAACCTAGTAAAAACTTTAAAAACCCTAAAACACCCTAAAAATGTTAAAAAACTCTTAAAAACCTTAAAACCCCCCAAAAGCTCAAAAAATCCCTAAAAACCCAAAAAGTCCATATAAACCCTAAAAATACCTCAAAAAACTAAAAAACCAAAACTGTAAAAATCATAAAAAATCCCTAAAAAAATAAAAGAAGCCCAAAACCCCAAATAACATGAAAACCATAAAAACCACTAAACACCCTAAAAGAAAAAAACCCATAAAAACCCTAAAAACACTAAAAAATATAAAAACACTTTAAACCCCTAAAAATGTTAATAAAACTCTAAAAAACCTTAACTCTAAAAAAATCAAAAATACCTAAACGCTTAAAAGATCCTAAAACCCAAAAAACCTTAAAAACCCTGAAAACCCATAAAAATCAATAAAAACCCAAAAAACCCTAAAACCCATAGAAATCCTAAAAATCTTAAAAAATCACTAAAAACGTAAAAACCCTTAAAACCTTGAAAAATCCCTAAAACCCAAAAAAACCCATAAAACCCCCAAAAAACTAAAAAATTCTTAAAATACTCTTAAAAACCCATAAAAATCCTCAAAATCCTTAAAAATCATAAAAAACATAAATATTATAAAAAACCAAAAAAAGATACCTAAAAACATAGAAGACCTAGACCTTGAAAAACCAATGAAAAATATAAAAACCCTCAAAAACCTTCAAACCCATAAAACCATTAATAGCCTTAAAAGCCATTGAAAACTATAAAAACCCTTAAAACACATTAAAATGTAACAAAACATTAAAAAACTCAAAAAACCCTTTAAAATGGTAAAAACCCAAAAAACCCATATAATCCCAAAAAGATCCTAAAAACCCTGAAAACCACTAAAAACCCCTAAAAACCCTAGAAATCCTAAAAACCATAAAAATCCTAAAAGAACCCCTAAAAATGTAAAACCTCTAAAAACCCTGAAAACCACATGAAAACCATAAAAACACCTAAAAACCATAAAGACCGCTAATACCCAGAAAAACCATAAAAACCCAAAAAACTCTAAAAACCATTTAAAATCCCTAAAACCCCTTAAAATCCATAAAAATACAAAAATACATAAAATGCTATAAAAACCCTTAAAAATTTAAAAAAAACTAAAACCCCCAAAACAGAAAAAAAACAAAAAAACCTTAAAAACAAAAAAAACCCAAAAAAACCCCTAAAAACAACAAAAACTATAAAAACCCTAAAACCACTAAAACATTAAAAAACTCTAAAAAAATTAAAGGCCCTAAAAACTCAAAAAAACCAAAAAAACCCAAAAAGAACCTAAAAGCACTAAAAACCATAAAAACCTTGAAATCCCCTAAAACCCTCAAAATCCTTAAAACTCATTAAAACCATAAAAATCCTAAAAATTCCTAGAAACCGTGAAAATTTTAAAAACCCCAAACCCATTGAAAACCATAAACACCTATAAACCTTAAAACCCATAAAACTCTAAAACCACTAAAAACTCTAAAAACTCTAAAAACCCAAAAAACCCTTAAAACCCGTAAAAACGATACAAAACTCTAAAAAATCTTAAAAACCCTAAAAACTCAAAAACAAAACCTAAAAACCCAAAGGACCCTAAAACCTTGGAAAACTCCAAAAAAACACTAAAAACACACAAAATCCCTAAAAACATTAAAAACCCTAAAAACCATAAAAATCCATAAAAGCCCAAAATATCCCCAAAAAAGTAAAAAACACTAAAAACCTGAAAAACACCTGAAAAAAATAAAATTCCCTAAAAACTATAAAAACATTAAAAACCCATAAAACACTAAAAACCCACTTAAAACTCTAAAAACCCTTAAAAACCCAAAAATCAAAAAAACTATAAAAACCCTAAAACTCAAAAAAAAACTATGAAAACCATAAATAACCATAAAACCCCTAAAAAATGAAAAAAAACCAAAAAAACCCAAAAAGACCCTAAAAACCCTAAAACCCTAAAAACCCCAAAAAACTCAAACCCCCCCCCCCCAAAAAACCCTCAAAATCCCTAAAAACCATAAAAATACTCAAAATCCCTAAAAATATCTGATAATGTAAAAAAGCCCAAAAAACCCTGAAAAACCTCTGAAGACCATAAAACCCCTTAAAAAACTTAAAAACCCATAGAACCCCTAAAACCACTAAAACTCTAAAAACCCTCAAAGCCCCTAAAAATGTTAAAAAACCTTGAAAACCTTAAAACCCTAAAAAACCCAGAAAAACCCTAAAACCCCAAAGGAATCTAAAAATCCTAAAAAGCCCTAAAAACCTAAAGAACCCTAAAAAACCATCAAACCCCTAAAAATCCCTAAAAACCCTGAAAACCATAAAAATACTAAAAATCCACAAAAATCCCTAAAAATGTAAAAAACCCTAAAACCCCAGAAAACCCATGAAAACTATAAAAAATCGAAAAATCGAAAAACCCATAATACCCTCAAAACCCACTAAAAACTCTAAAAATCCTTTAAACCCCTAAAAACGTTAAAAACTCTAAAACCCCTTTAAAGCCATAAAAAACTCAAAAAACCCTGAAAACCCAAAAACTCCCTAAAACCATAAAAAACCCCAAAATATCTTGAAACCCAAAAAACACCTAAAAAGTAAAAAATTCATAAAAAGTTATAAAAATCCCTGAAAACATAAAACCCCTAGAACCCATGAAAAACCCCTAAAAACCATAAAACCCCTAATGACCTTAAAACCCCTAAACCCCATAAAAACCCTAAAACCCACTAAAAACTCTAAAAACCCTTAAAACCCATAAAACCCTTAAAAATGTTAAAAACTCTAAAAAACCATAAAAGCCCCCAAAAAACTCAAAAACCCCTAAAAACCCAGAAAGATCCAAAAAACCATAAAAACACTAAAAAAATACAATTCCTAGAAATCCCCTAAAAACCTTCAAAATCCCTAAAAATACTAAAAAACTCTAAAAGCCATAAAAATCCTAAAAAAGCCCAAAAAATCCTTAAAAATGTAAAAAATCCTAAAATACATGAAAAAACCCTGAAAACCATAAAAACCCCTAAAACCCCATAAACCATAAAAAACTTAAAAACCCATAAAAACCCTAAAAGCCACTAAAAACTCTAAAAACCCTTCAAACTCCGAAAAAAGTTAAAAAAACTCAAAAAACCTTAAAAACCCTAAATACCAAAAAAAGACCCTAAAGACCCCGAAAACCCCTAAATACCCCTAAACAAAATGATGAAAGAAACTAGAACCCCTAAAAATGCATAAGAACCCTAAAAATACCAAAAATAATAAAAAGCTAAAAAATCCCTAAAAACATAAAAACACCTAACCCCCCCCCCCGAAAATCATTGAAAACCATAAAACCCCTAAATCCCATAAAAACCCTAAAAACAATAAAAACCTTAAAAACCCACTAAAAACTCTAAAACATTTAAAATCCTAAAAACTTTAAAAACTATAAAAAACCCCCTGAAAACCCTAAAAACTCTAAAAACCCCAAATACCCAAAAGACCCTAAAACCCTAAATCCAATAAAATAGTGAAAACCCAAAAAACCCTCAAAATCCCTAAAGATAATAAAAAATGACTAAAAACTATAAAAATCCTAAAAATACCTAAAATACCAGAAATTTTAAAAAAAATCCTAAAACCCTGAAAAACCCCTAAAAACCCTAAAAACAACAAAAACCCATAAAAATCCTAAAACGTACTAAAACCCCTAAATACCATTAAAAAAACTAAAAAAATATAAAAACCCAAAATAATATAAAAACCCAAAAAACCCTAAAAAACCATAAAAAACCCTAAAAACCCTAACAACCCTCAAAACCCTAAAACCGAGAAAACCCAAAAATACCATAAAAATCCTTAAAAAATCCTAAAAATCCTCGAAAATGTAAAAAACCCTTAAATCCCTAAAAACCATAAAAACCAATAAAAACCATTAAAACCTCTAAAACCCCCTAAAAATGAAAATACCCTTAAAAAGTTAAAAAATGTTGAAAACTATAAAAAACCATAAAAATCCAAAAAGACCCTAAAATCCCTAAAAACCTAAAAAACCTCGAAAACCCTTAGAAACCCTCAAAATCCCTAAAAATTCTAAAAACATAAAATTACTAAAAAAATCCCGAAAAATCCCTATAAACCTAAAAACCCTAAAAACCACTAAAACAATAAAACCCCCTAAAATACTTAAAAAATCTTGTAACCCATAAATTTTCTAAAGACCTATTAAAAAATCTAAAACCCTTATAACCCATAAAAATGTTAAAAACATTAAAAAGTTCTAAAACCCCTAAAAAAGATAAAAAATCAAAAAAATCCTAAAACCACAAAAGACCATAAAAACCCAAAAAACACATTAAAACTCTTAAAAACCTTGAAAATCCATAAAACCCCAAAATCCCTAAAAACCCGAAAGACCCTAAAACCCATAAAATCCTAAAAAAGCCCAAAAATTCCATGAACATGTAAAAACCATAAAACCCCACAAAATACAAATTAAATCCCTAAAGATGTTTATATTGTTAAAATAAATCTAAAACTGATTAAAAACCCTAAAAATAAAAAATAAACCCCTTAAAACTCCAAAAGACCCAAAAACCCTGAAACCCCTTTAAATCACAAAAAAATCCAGAAAACCTCAAAAAACACTAAAAACCCTAAAATCCAAAAAAATGTAAAAAAGCAGAAAAAATCAATGAAAATGAAAAAAAAAACCTTGAAAACCCCCAAAAAACCAGAAAACCGAATAAAAACACTAAAAACCCTTAAAACTGCTAAAAACATTAAAAAAACTATAAAAACTATAAAAAGCCTAATAACTAAAAAAACCCTAAAACCCTAAAAGACCCCAAAACCCTTGAAAACAAAAAAAGACACAAAAATCCTAAAAACCCCCAAAACCCCTCAAAATCCCTAAAAACCCTAAAATAAATAATAAACCAAAAAGACCTAAAAATTGCTAAAAATAAAAAAATCCCTAAAATTTTTGAAAAGACTTTGAAAACCATAAAATCCACTGAAAACATTAAGATATAATAAAACCCATAAAAACCCACAAAAAACACTAAAACTACTTTAAACCCCTAAAACGTTAAAAACTCTAAAAACCCATAAAAACCCAAAAAACTCAAAAAAGACACTAAAACCCTGAAAAACCCGAAACCCCCCTAAAAATCCCTAAAAATCCGCAAAATCACTGAGAACCATAAGAAACCCTAAAAAGCATAAAATTTATAAAATAGAACTAAAAATCACTAAAAACCTAACAAACCAAAAAAACCCTAAGAACCCATGAAAACCATACAAACCTTAAAATACCCTAAAAACATTAAAACCCCAAAAAACCACTAAAAACTCAAAAAACCCTCAAATCCCCTAAAAATGTTAAAAAAATATCTAAAAATCCTTTAGAAAACCTAAAAACCCAAAAAAGCTCCAAAAACCCTAAAAAACCCTAAAAACCCAAAAACCCTTGAAAAACACAAAATACCATCAAAATATGTAAAACCCTAAAAAATCATAAAAATCCAAATAAAGCCCTAAAAATAACTAAAAACATAAAAAACCCCTAAAACCCTTAAACACCCCAAAACCCTAAAAACCCATAAAAACCATCAAAACCCCTAAAAACCCATAAAACCCTAAAAACACAAAAAAAACTCTAAAATCCCTTAAAACCCCTAAAAATGTAAAAAAATTTAAAAACACCAAAAAAACCTTAAAACCCCTAAAAAATCAAGAAACCCTAAAAAACCCAAAAGACTCTAAAAACCCTAAAAATCTCTAAAAACCCATAAAACCCATTAAAATCCCTAAAAACCATGAAAATACTAAAAATCCCTAAAATCCCTAAAAATGTAAAAACCCAAAAGACCCTGAAAAACACCTAAAAACCATAAAAAACCTTAAAACCTTAAAAAAATGTAAAAACCTATAAAAACCCTAAAAACCCATTAAAAACTCTAATAACACCCCTAAAAGTGTTAAAAACGTTAAAAAATATAAATACAAAAAAAACTCAAAAAATCCTAAAAACACAAAAGTCCCTAAGAACCTTAAAAAACCCTAAAACCTTGAAAACCCGTAAAAACACTCAAAATCTCTAAAAATCCTAAAAACCCAAAAAAACTATAAAAATCCTAAACATCCCTAAAAATCCCTAAAAATGTAAAAAAACCTTAGAAACCCTGAAAACCTCTTAAAAACATAAAACCCCTAAAAACCATAGAAAACCAAAAAAACCCTTAAAACCGCTAAAAATGTTAAAAATGTTAAAAAAACTCTAAAAACACGAAAAAACACAGAAAAATCCCTAAACCTCAGAAAGAACCTAAAAACCCAAAACCCCCCCAAAAAACCCTAAAAATCCCAAAAAAATACAAAAAACCATAAAAATTTTAAAAAATCCCTACATATCCTTAAAATTGTAAAAATCCCTAAAACCCTAAAAGATACCTATAAACCTTAAAAACCCTAAAATCCATAAAACCCAATAAAATCCACTAAACCTCTAAAATCCACTAAAAGTCGTAAATTTTTTAAAATACTCTAAAAACCCTTAAAACCCACTAAAAATGAAAATACCCTAAAAACTCAAAGGACCCTAAAAACCCAAAAAAACCGTAAAACCCCTTAAAACCCATGAAAACCCCTAAAAACCCATAAAATCCTAAAAACCCTAAAAAACCCTAAAAACCATATAAACCCTAAAAAACATGAAAACCCTGAAAACCCCTTGAAAACCAAAAAAACACTTAAAACCTTAAAAACCCAATAAATACCCTAAAAACCGGTAAAAATTCTAAAAAAAATTAAAACCCCTAAAAATGTTAAAAAAACTCTAAAAACCGTAAAACATTAAAAAAAATAAAAAACCCTAAATACCTAAAAATACCCAAAAAACCCTGAAAACCCCTAAAACCCTAAAAAACTCTAAAAGACTCTAAAACCCCCCAAATTCCCTAAAACCCCATAAAACCCTAAAACTATAAAAATCCAAAAAAATCCCTGAAATTCTTTCAAAACATAAAAAACCCTAAAAACCCTGAAAAACTCTTGAAAACCATAAAACCCCTAAAAACCCTAAAACACAACTAAAATGCTAAAACTCCTAAAACCCCTAAAAATGTTAAAAACTCTAAAAACCCATACAACCCTAAAAAAAATCAATAAAACCCCCAAAAACACAAGAAGACCATAAAACCCTAAAACCTCTCAAAACCCTAAAAACCCCTAAAATCCCACAAAATCCCTAAAAACCCAAAAAACCATAAAAATTCTAAAAAACCCCTAAAAATTCGTGAAAATGAAAAACACCCTAAAAGCCATGCAAATCCATTGAAAACCATAAAACCTCTAAAAAGATAAAAAACCCAAAACCCCATAGATATCCTAAAAAGCCACTAATAACTCTAAAATCACAATAATTGTAAAAATGTTAAAAAAACTCTAAAAACCCATTAAAAGGCATTAAAAATTGAAAAATACCTTTAAAACCTAAAAGACCCGAAAATCCCTAAAAATCACTAAAAACCGAAAAACCCCTTAAAACCTTGAAAACCCCTAAATATATATAAAACCCCTAAAAACCCATAAAAACCATAAAATCCTAAAAAATACCAAAAATTCCTAAAAACATAAAAAACCCTAAAACCCTAAAAAATGCTTGAAACCGATAAAACCCCTAAAAACCAAAAAACCCCTAAAACCCATAAAACCATAAACCACAAAAATTCGAAAGCCCCTTAAAACCCTAAAAACTCTAAAAAACCAAAAAACCCTATAAAAATAAAAAAAACCCACAAAAACCCAAAAATACCCTAAAACCCTTGAAAACCACCAAAAACCATGACACCCCTAAAAACCCTCAAAATCCCAAAAAACCCTCAAAATCATATAAACCATAAAAACCCTAAAAAGCCTTAAAAATCCCTAAAAACATAAAAACTGTTAAAACCCCTAAAACCCTTGAAAACTATAAAACCCCTAACAAACTTAAAAAACCTTTAAAACCATAAAACCCCACTAAACTACCTAAAACACAAAAAAGACCCTAAAAACATTAAAAACTCTAGAAAACCATAAAACCCTATAAAACTAAAAAAACCTGAAAAATCCAAAAGACCCTAAAAACCCTAGAACCCCAAAAAACACTAAAATACCCTAAAAACCCTAAAACCCTCAAAATCCCTAAAAACCCTAAAAACCATTAAAATCCTAAAAATCACAAAAAATCCTTGAAAACATAAAAAACCTTAAAATCCAGAATAAGACCTTGAAAACCATAAAACCCATAAAACCCCATAAAAACCCTAAAACCCCACGAAAACACTAAAACACCTTAAGACCCCTAAAAACATAAAAAAACTCTATAAAATATTGAAACCCCTAAAAAACTAAAAATACCCTAAAACCCAAAAAAAACACTAAAAATCCTAAAAAACCCTAAAAACCCTAAAAATCCATAAAAACCATAAAAAAACTAAAAAATTCTAAAAAATCGTGAAAAATCCATGAAAACGTAAAAAACCCTAAAAACACTAAAAATTATTAAAAACCATAAAACCCCTAAAACTGTAAAAAATACAAAAAACCCATAAAATCCTTAAAACCACTAAAATCTCTAAAAACCCTTAAAACCGATAAAAACACTAAAACACCTTAAAATTCCTAAAAACATTAAAAACGTTAAAAAACTCTAAAAACCCTTAAAACCCCAAAAAAACTCAAAAACCCTAAAAATCCAAGATGTTGTTAAAACCCCTTAAAACCCCTAATAAAATCAACAAAACCATAAAAACCCCAAAAGACCCTAAAACCCTAATATACCCTAAAAACCCCAAAAATATATAAAGAACCTTAAAAACCCTCAAAATATCTAAAACCCCTAAAAACCCTAAAAACCAAATAAATCCTAATAAATCCTTAAAAATCCACGAACACAAAAAAAACATAAAAACCCGAGAAAATCCTTTAAAAACCATAAAACCCCAACAACCCCCTATAAACCCACTAAAAACTCTAAAAAACCTTGAAACCCCTGCAAATGTTGAAAAATGTAATACAACTATAAAAACCTTAAAAACCCTAAAATACTCAAAAAAACCCAAAATACCATGAAAACCCATAAAAAACCTCAAAATCCCTAAAAACCCTAAAAACCATAAAAATCCCAAATAATCGCTAAAAATATCTACAAATGTAAAAATGATAAAAAAAACCTAAACAACCCCTGAAAACCATAAAAACCCAAAAAAACCCAAAAAAACCCAATAACCACTATAAACTCTAAAAGTCCTTAAAACCCCAAAAATCGTTAAAAACTCTGAAAAAATCTTAAAAACACTAAGAACTCAAAAAAATACATAAATTCCCTAAAAACCCTAAAAATCAAGAAATCCCCTAAAAACCTCAAAATCCCTAAAAACCCTAAAACCCTAAAAACCATAAAAATCCTGAAAAGCCCAAAAAAATCCCTGAAAATTCAAAAAACCCTAAAAACCCTAGAAAACCCCTAAAACCCATAAAATTCCCCAAAAACCTTTATAACCCATAAAACCCCATAAAAACCCTAAAAACTCTAAAAGCCCTTAAAATCCCTATATGTTAAAAAATAATAAAAACCCTTAAAACCCTAAAAAACTAAACAAAAAACATAAAAACCCAAAAGACCCTAAAACCCTAAAAATCCCTAAAAATCCCGGAAAAAACCCTAAACACACTAAAAATCCCTAAAACACTAGAAAAACCGAAAAACCATAAAAATACTAAAAATTAAAAAAAAACCTCAGAACATAAAATGCCCTAAACCCCCTAAAAAACCCTCTCAAAACCATAAAAATGCTTAAAAACCATAAAAAAACTCTAAAAACCATAAATATCGAAAAACCCACTAAAATATCTTAAAAAAACCATAAAACCCTTAAAATGTTAAAAACTCTAAAAAACATTTAAACCCCAAATAACTAAAAAAACCCGAAAAACACAAAAAGTCCCTAAAAAGCCTAAAAAACACTAAAATCCCCTAAAAACCCCCAAAATTTCTAAAACCCATAAAAACCCTAAAAACTATAAAAATATTAAAAAACCCAAAAAATCCCTAAAAACGTAAAAAACTCTAAAACCCCCTAAAAACCATAAAAATCATTAAAAACCTTAATAAACCCAATAAACCCAATAAACCCCTAACACCCCCCCTAAAAACTCTAAAAGACTGTAAAACCCATAAAAACATTATAAAAAGTTAAAAAACTCGAAAAAACCTTAAAAACCCGATAAAACTCAAAAAACCCCTAAAAACCCAAAAGACCCAAAAAAACCTTGACAAACCCTAAAAACCCGCAAAAACCAAAAAACCCCTCAAAATCCCTAAAAGCCTTAAAAACCCTAGAAATCATAAAAATCCTAAAAAATCCTTAAAATCCCAGAAAATGTTAAAAACACTAAAAACCTTAAAAGTAACTGAAATTCATAAAACCCCCGAAAAATCTTGAAAACCATGAAAACCCATAAAAGAGTAAAAACTACTAAAACTCTAAAAACCCTAAAACACCTACAACATTAAAAACTCTAAAAACCTAAAAAAACTTAACAATAAAAAATGGCTAAAACCTAAAAAGGCCAAAAAAACAAAAAATACCATAAAAATCCTAAAAACTTAAAAAAACTTAAAAAATTAAAAAACCCTAAAACACCCAAAATCCCTAAAAACCATAAAAACCCTAAAAACCATAAAAATCCTAAAAAAACCCTAAAAATCTCTGAAAACATAAAAAACATTAAGTACCCAAAAAACCCAAAAAACCCAAAAAACCCAAAAAACCCCATGAAAACCATAAAAACTCATAAGAACAATAAAAACACATAAAAACCGTAAAATCCCAAAAGACCATAAAATCCTAAAAACCCTAAAAACCTTGAAAACCCCTTAAAACCCTCAAAATCCCTAAAAACCATAAAAACCATAAAAATCATACAAAATCCCTAAAAATCACTGAAATTATAAAAAATCCTTAAAACCCTGAAAACCATAAAAACCTGTGAAAACTTAAAAAAACCCTTGAAACCCATAAAAACCAACTAAAAACTCTAAAAATAATTTAAACTGCTAAGAAAATTAAAAAATTCTAAACAACCTCACAATCTGTTAAATACTAAAAAAATCAAAAAACACCTAAAAACAATAAAGACCCAAAAAACTTTTTAATACCATTAAAACCCATAAAAACCCGAAAAACCAAAAAAATTCTAAAAACCCTTTAAACCCCCAGAAACGTTAAAAACTCTAAAAAACGTCAAACCTTAAAAAACTAAAAAACACTGTAAAAACCCCAAAAGAACCTAAGAAACCTAAAAACCCTGAAAATCATGAAAATCCCTAAAAATCCTAAAAAACTCTCAAAACCAGACAAATACAAAAAATTCCTAAAAATCCATAAAAATGTAAAAAAAACCAAAAAAACCCCTAAAAACCACTAAAAACTCTAAAAACCCTTAAAAAGGTTAAAAAAATATAAAAAAAATCTTAATAAACCAAAAAAATAAACAAAACCAAAAGACCCTGAAAACCCCCCAAAACACTCATAATCCCAAAAAAAACCTAAAAACCCTAAAAACCATAAAATCCTAAAAAATCCCTAAATTTCCTCGAAAATGGAAAAAAAAATCCTATAAACCTTGAAAACCCCCTAAAAACCATAGAAACCCCTAAAAGACTTAAAAATCCCTGAAAACCAATAAAACACCTAAAACCCACTAAAAACTCAAAAAACTCTTAAAACCTCGAAAAAAGTTTTAAAATGTTAAAAATCTCTAAAAACCTTTAAAATCCCTAAAAACTCAAAAAAACCAAAAAGAACCTAAAAACCCTAAAAAACCCTAAAAAACCTAAAAACCATTAAAAACCATAAAACCGCTCAAAATACCTAAAAACTTTAAAAACCCAAAAAACCATTAAAATACAAAAAAATCCCTAAAAATCCATAAAAATGCAAAAAACAATAAAAACCTTGAAAATCCATCGAAAACCATAAACCACTATAAAACATAAAAACCCATAAAAAACCTAAACCACTAAAAACTCTAAAACCCTTAAACCCCTAAAAACATTAAAAAACACTAAAGAACCTTAAAAACAATTAGAAACTAAAAAAATCCTAAAACCCCAAAAGACCTTAAAAACCTCGAAAACCCCTAAAAATAATAAAAAACCCTAAAACCCCCTAAAAACCCTCAAAATCCCTAATACCCCCTGAAATCCATAAAAACCATAAAAATCCTAATAATCCCTAAAAATACCAAAAAATTTAAAAAACCCTGAAAAACCTATGATAACCATAAATCCCCCTAAAAACCATAAAAAATCCAAAAAAATCCTTAAAATTCCATGAAAACCTAAAAACCACTAAAAACTCTAAAAAATCCTTGAAAACCATAAAACCATTAAAAACTTTAAAACCCCCATAAAATCCCTAAAAACCCACTAAAAACTTTAAAAACCGTTAAACCCCCTAAAAATGTTAAAAAACTCTTAAAAACCTTAAACCCCCCCCCCCAAAAGCTCAAAAAATCCCTAAAAACCCAAAAAGTCCATATAAACCCTAAAAATACCTCAAAAAACTAAATAACCAAAACCGTAAAAATCATAAAAAATCCCTGAAAAAATAAAAGAAGCCCAAAACCCCAAATAACCTGAAAAACCATAAAAACCATAAAAACCATAAAAACCCTAAAAGAAAAAACCCATAAAACCCTAAAAACACTAAAAAATATAAAAAAAACTTTAAACCCCTAAAAAGTTTAATAAAACTATAAAAACCAATAACTCTAAAAAATCAAAAAAAACTAAACCCTTAAAAGATCCTAAAACACAAAAAACCTTAAAAACCCTGAAAACACTGAAAACCCCTAAAAATCAATAAAAACCCAAAAAACCCTAAAACCCATAGGAATCCTAAAAACCCTAAAAAATCCCTAAAAACGTAAAAACCTTAAAACCTTGAAAAATCCCTAAAACCCAAAAAAACCTTAAAAATCCCAAAAAAACCCAAAAAAAACCCCCCAAAACTACAAAATTCTTAAAATACTCTTAAAACCCTAAAAACCCATAAAATTTTTCAAAATCCTTAAAAACCATAAAAACAATAAAATTTCTAACCCCCCCCCCCCCCCCAAAAAAAATACCTAAAAACATAAAAGACCTAGACCTTGAAAAACCAATGAAAAATATAAAAACCCCTAAAAACCATCAAACCCATAAAACCCTTAAGAGCCTTAAAAGCCATTAAAAACTCTAAAAACCCTTAAAACCCTTTAAAACATAAAAAAACATTAAAAAACACTAAAACCCCTTAAAAATGGTAAAAACCCAAAAAACCCATAAAATCCCAAAAAGATCCTAAAAACCCTAAAAACCACTAAAAACCCCTAAAAACCCTAAAAATCCTAAAAAATCATAAAAATCCTAAAAGAACCCCTAAAAATGTAAAACCTATAAGAACCCTAAAAACCACATGAAAACTATAAAAACCCCGAAAAACCATAAATACCATTAATACAAATAAAAACCCTAAAAACCCAAAAAAACTCTAAAAATCCTTTTAAATCCCTAAAACCCCTTAAAATCCCTAAAAAAACAAAAATACATAAAGCACCATAAAAATCCTTGAAAATGTAAAAAATTCTAACCCACCCCAAAACAGAAAGAAACAAAAAAACCTTAAAAACAAAAAAACCCAAAAACCTCCTAAAAACAACAAAAACTATAAAGAACCTGAAACCCCTAAAACATTAAAAAACTCTAAAAACATTGAAAACCCTAAAAAACTCAAAAAAAACCCAAAAAACCAAAAAAGAACCTAAAAGCACTAAAAACCAAAAAAACCTTGAAATCCCCTAAAACCCTCAAAATCCTTAAAACTCCTAAAAACCATAAAAATCCTAAAAATCCCTAGAAACCGTGAAAATTTAAAAAACCCCCAAAACCCATTGAAAACAATAAAAACACCTAAAAACCTTAAAAACCCATAAAACCCTAAAACCACTAAAAACTCTAAAACCCCTGAAAACTCAAAAACAAAACCTAAAAACCCAAAGGACCCTAAAAAGAGCTCATGTATCTGCCAACCAGGAAGAAATTGAGGAAATAATTAACCTCTGTAAATTTTCAATCATTGCTCGCGTGGTCATACCTAAGGGTGAAAAACTATGTAGATTTGCCGAGCATGTCAAGCGAGTTGTGGAAATCTGGGGTTTCTCAGACTAGAAAATGACAGCCATGGGCCGTGGATTTTATCACATCATTTTCCCCTCTGATGAGCATAAACGACGTGCCTGGAGTTTTGGATCACTTGCTCTTAAACCTGGTCTACTACGGATTCAAGATTGGGACCGTAATTTTGATCCAACAAGCATCAAGAATAATTTTTCTCAGGTTTGGATCCGCATCTGCAAACTGAATTTTGTTATACTGGCATCCTCGAATTTTGTGGGACATTGCCTCCTCGATTGGATTTCCCATCCATATCGACAGGGAAACAGACAATCCAAGATTTGGGTACTATGCTAGAGTTCTTGTTTAAGTTGACATGGCCAACACTTTGGTTGAAGAAGTGGTGCTGAACACACTAGATGACGGTATCATGCTGGAAATATAGTATGAAAGAGGACCCAAGTTCTGTAATAATTGTCTCTTTCTTGGTCAATCTATCAATAAATGCAGGAGACTGAAGACCTGTAACAATTACAAGGTGCGAGGTCATGAGGATGGTTCATGTCAAGTTTCTAAAAAGAAAAAAACGACCCAGAAGGATGCAGTGAATAATGATACCCTCCCTCTACAAGTTAATACCCTCCCTCTACAAGGTAATGGAAACAACAATGCAGGGACAAGCGAGGACCCAGTTAAATCTGTTGTGAACCCTGAGAAGGTTTGTGATTCCATTGCATTGGTCCTGGCCAAGGATCCTAATGATCATAATACTGGGCAAGCTGCTCATGCTGAGCACTTTTCTGCATCTCCTAGGGTCTCTCCAGTGATTGATGCGTCTCCCGTTGAGCAAAATTCACTTTCCCAACCTGATACACTTGATATTACAACTGCCAATAGTGTACATGATGCACCTACATAGGCTCCTGATACTCCCAAAGCAGTGGCTCCTGTTGAGCATGTTAAGGCCTCTACAAGTGCTCCTCCTCTTGGGGATCCTCCAGAGATTGTTTCCCCATCTCCTGGGGCCTCTCTAGTGATTAATGTGTCTCATGTTGAGAAAATTCCTTTTTCCCAGCCTGATGCAACTAATCATGTAACTTCCAACAGTGCACATGATGCACCTGCTCAACCTTTACTCACTCTTGCAGTCATCAATGTGCATGATGTAGGAAGGCCTCTGTCTCATCCTGAATCTCACAAAGAAGATGCTCTTGCTGAGAAAATTAAGGACACTATAGGTGCTCTTCCTCTTGGGGCCCCTCCATAGATTGACGCTCTGCCAGATGTACAAATTGGTGCTTTTGTGCCTCCTGTTTCTGAACTTCATTCACCTAGCAGAGTGCACGATGCATCTGCTCAGCCTGATGCATCTTCTCTTGCAGATATTGTTGAAGCTTTCACTCCTATTCCTACAGGAATTGCCACCAAGTCCAAATTCACTGGAGTTACTCACAATGAGGGGATTTGTGTCACTAATACCTTCTCCCCCCTTTCTGGGAAACTCTAGGCTGATCAAGCAGATGATAGTCAAGATGCAGATGTAAACTCTGAAGTAGCTCCTATGGCCTCTACTCATGAGCTGCCAAGAGTTGAGAAAGTCATCAAGAAACCTCCTGGTAGACCTCCCAGGTATGGAGGAAAGAGTAAAGGAGCCTCTTCCAAGAATACACAATGCCTATCTTGCCAGAGAGGCAACACAAACCTCAATCAATGAAGATGATTTTTTGGAATTGTCAGGGGATTGGGAACTCTCCCACTGCAGCATCCCTTCGACATTTTCTTACTGCCAACAAGCCTTCACTTGTGGACATTGCTGAGCCTCTTATTAGTTTTGATAACTAGAAGGGTTTCAAATGGGACTCGCTCAGATACTGATTTATTGCTCACAACAGAGGTGCTGGTAACCTTGAAACATTATGGGTTCTTTGGCACAATGATTTGCAACTTGAGTCTTTTGAGATTTGTCATCAAGTAATTTCAGTTCACACTCGGATGCAGGATACTCCTTTCTCCTTCTCTTTTTTTTTGCCTCTTGCTCTTAAATTAGAAGAAGAGAACTTTGGGATGAATTATCTGCCCTCAATGAGAATATGAATCACAACTGGGTCATCACTAGTGACTTCAATGTTGTTCTGTGTCCAGGTGAAAAAATTGGCCCTCATTTTTCCCGTTCTGCTGCTCATGACTTTCAGTGTTGTGCGAATCAATGAAACCTCATTGAAGTTCCTATGGCGGGCTCCAAATTCACTTGGGTAAGGTTCACTGTCAATGGGAGGAAATCTAGTAAAATTGATAGGTGATTTATGCATGTCAATGATACTGGTGCTCCATTAGACATCTCAGGATTTAATCTTCCCAAATTTAACTCTGATCATAATCCCATAGTTTTCTCCATTTGGGAGGACACCAGGAGACTCTCTCCCTTACCCTTCAAGTTCAACAATGGCTGGCTTTTAATTCCAGGTTGCAGGGAAGTTGTTCTTGATGTATGGAACTCATCCTTTCATGGTAGCCCTTATTTTGTGGTTGTCTCAAAGCTTAGGAGAATCAAAATCCTTCTAAAAGTTTGGAGTAAGATCTCTTTCTCCAGAATTGATGATGAGCTCAAGGATGCAGAATTTCAGCTGGAGTTTTTCCAAGAAAACTACCAACAGGGGGATGTTCCTACTCATCAAGAACTTGAGTTTCACAAAAAACTTGACGATTTTCTTGCTCTTAAAGAGAATCTGGAAAAAAATCAATTCAATGTACGATAGCTCAAGGATGGTGACAGAAACTCAAAGTTCTTTCATCACTTGCAATGGGAGAAAAGGGTTCATAAAGGACATAATCGTATCTGAATTAATGGAACAACCTTGGTTGAGGAGAAAGAGCTCTCTGATACTGTTGTTGATCATTTTAAAGTTCTATATAATGATGATAGCACTCCCCCTTCTGCCTTGATTGCCGAATGTATTGAGAAGTGTGTGAATGACTCACAGAATAATGATCTGACCTCTCCTCTTCTTGAGGATGAAGTTAAATCTTGTATTTTCTCACTCAATTCTGAAAGCGCCCCTGGACCGGACGGATTTACCAACAAATTCTTCATTTTATATTAGGATATCTTTCATATTGAAATTACCAATGATGTCAATGAGTTCTTTCTCTCAGGATCAATTCCTTTTGGAGCCAACTCCAATTTCATTGCTCTGCTTCCCAAAAAATAAGCTGCTATTGATATTGGTGACTTTCGTCTGATTTCCACTGGAAACACCATTCCAAAGGTTATTAGTAAAATCATCATCACTAGGTTGGGGAAGTTTGTTGGAACCATCATCACACCCAATCAATTTGGTTTTGTTCCTAGGTGAAGCATTCAAAACTGTTTATATATGGCCTCTGAAGGAGTGAATATCATGAGGAAGGAATCCAAACATGGGACCTTTGCTTTAAAATTAGATATATCCAAAGCCTTTCATACCATTAACTGGCACTTTCTTTTCAAGGTTTTGAGTATGCATGGGTTTTCATCCAAATTTATCAGTATGATTTCTTCTATTTTAAAGAGTGCCAGAATCTCTGTTCTGGTTAATTGGGCACCAAAAGGTTTCTTTCAATGTTCACGAGGGGTCAAACAGGGAGATCCACTCTTTGGTATTCTCTTTTCACTTACAGAAGATTATCTGAGTCATATTGTTACCAATGCAATGATGGATAGATTTTATTGTCCTATCAAAGCTGGCAAGGACTCTTTTGTACCCTCACATCTTTTTTATGCTGACGATATCCTTCTCTTTAGGCAGGCTAATATGCAAACTATATCTTCTATTTGGAAAATATTTAATCATTATGAAGATGTTGCTGGACAGGAAATCAGTTGGAGTAAATCATCTATTGTCTTTGGGAAAGGGAGCTCCTTTGTGAGGCAAACCAGAATCATCAGATGTCTTGGAGTCAAAAAAGGATCCATGCCATTAAATTACCTTGGGATTCCCCTATTTTGGGGAAAGGTAAAGTGTTTCCACTTGGAAATCATCTCTGTTAACATCACACAGCAGCTGGCTAAATGGAAGGGAAAGTCCCTGTCCCAAGCAGGCAGAGTATGCCTTATTAATTCTTTCATCACCTCAATATTTGTTCATGTCTTATCTATATATAGATGGCTAGTAAGTCTGATCAAGTCTCTTCAAGCCAAGGTTTGGAACTTTGCATGGACAGGATGCATTAATGAAAAGAAATTGGTAACTGTTGCATGGAAAGAATGCATTAAACCTATTGAAATGGGTGGTCTTGGAATTAAAGATATCAGGTTTTTTAATGAGGCCTTGTTGGCCAAATTCACCTGGAAACTCTTCATACACAAGGAAGGTGAGCTGGATTTTCTTAAAGAAAGATTTACTGCTCACTTCTGAAATGGTTACACTGGGTACATGCTCTCCTCTGTCTGGACCATAGTTAAATACTCATACCAGGACATTATCTCTCAGTCTATTTGGGATGTTTCAAGTGAATCCAATCTGAACTATTGGCTCACTCCGTGGATCGATCGTCCTCTACATGAAATCATGCAGGTACCTCAGGGTCTGCAATACATGTCTATCAATGATCTCAATGCCAGGCTGATGGAGCTAGATGGACTTCTACCACCACACATCATCTCTCAGATTCATCGTTACAATTACATTGATTCTAATACTCTCATATGGAAGCCAAATCTGATTGGTCAGCTCACTACAAGGGAGTTATACAAGCACAAATGCCGGCAAGGTCTGGACCCCCCCCCCCCTCATGGCTTCTGAAATATAACTGTCAATTCATTCCCCCTATACACTTCCTTCTTCTTTGGAAGATTTGGAGAAACAGGCTGCCTATGCATGGTCAGCTACAAAAAGCCGGATGGCAGATTGTTTCAGCCTGCAGTATATGTTTGCGAGGTGGTGAAAGCATACAACACCTCTTTGTTGAATGAAATCTTGCGCATAGACTATGGAATTACATCCAAGATGTCTTTGGTCTCCATTTACCCCCTGTAACCTTTTCCCAAAGGATGCTCTTTATTACAGATTTTAGCTGCAGTGAGCAGTTTCACAATCTCCTTCTTGCTGCATCGGCAACAATTGTTGCCTTCCTATGGGATGCGATAAATTCTACTATGTTTCGAAATAAATAATGCTCCACACATGTGGGTATTATTGCCATGCACAGTGCTGTTTGAATGGGTGGGTGTATTCAATCAGGTACGATGAACAACTGCTTCAATGATCTTGTTACACTCCGCACTCTTGGTGTTCCTGGCAGGTGAAAAAAACAAATGTTAATGAAGTACATTAGATGGATTCCACCAATCCCATCATGGATCAAAGTTAATGTTGATGGTGCGGCAGTAGGCTCACTAGGCCCTTCAGGTTGTGGTGGTGTTTTCCGTACTTATCGAGGTTTTATCAAGGGTATTTTCTATCATTTCATTGGGAATGGATGCACCTATGAGGCAGAGCTTTGTGCTATTATCAAGGTTGTTCGTTTTGCGAATCAATTTGGGTGGATGCATCTATGGATCAAATCTGATTCGATGCTAGCGGTGGAGGCTCTCCATCAAAACTCAAGGAAGGTTCCATGGCGGCTCCTACCCCAATGGATTGAATGCCTTAGCTTATCCAAGAACCTGAGTCTCAATATCACTCATGCATAAAGGGAGGTCAATATGGTGGCTGATGTTCTTTCCAAGATGGCTATTGAAGAATGCTACTCACGGTGGTCATTCATTGCTGCTTTTTGCACGTCTTATGTAGACTCTGACATGAAGGGCACTACCCGCACCCGAATGTACAAGTCCCCCTGTAATGTTTTGTACTTTTTCTTTTTTATAAATTGAGGTGCCAAGCTCTTCGCTTGGCCCGCGCCTTCTTTGCCCTAAAAAACATAAAAACCCATAGAACCCCTAAAACCACTAAAACTCTAAAAACCCTCAAAACCCCTAAAAACGTTAAAAAAACATGAAAACCCTAAAACCCTAAAAAACTCAGAAAAACCCTAAAACCCCAAAAGGAACCTAAAAACCCTAAAACCCCCTAAAAACCAAAAGAACCCAAAAAACCCTAAAAACCATAAAAATACTAAAAATCCACAAAAATCCCTAAAAATGTAAAACCCCTAAGACCCCTGAAAACCCATGAAAACTATAAAAAACCCAAAAAACCCAAAAACCCATACTACCCTCAAAAGCCACTAAAAACTCTAAAAATCCTTTAAACCCCTAAAAACGTTAAAAACTCTAAAACCCCTTTAAAGCCATAAAAAACTCAAAAAACCCCTAAAAACCCAAAAACTCCCTAAAAACCATAAAAACCCCAAAAACCCTAAAAAACTCTAAAAACCAAAAAAACACCTAAAAACCAAAAAAATCCTAAAAAGTTATAAAAATCCCTGAAAACATAAAACCCCTAAAACCCATGAAAACCCCCTAAAACCATAAAACCCCTAATGACCTTAAAACCCCTAAACCCCATAAAACCCTAAAACCCACTCAAAACTCAAAAACCCTTAAGAATGTTAAAAACTCTAAAAAACCATAAAACCCCCAAAAAACTCAAACACCCCTAAAAACCCAGAAAGATCCTAAAAACCATAAAAAACACTAAAAACAATACAATACCTAGAAATCCCCTAAGAAACTTCAAAATCCCTAAAAATTCTAAAAAACTCTAAAAGCCATAAAAATCCTAAAAAGGCCCAAAAAATCCTTAAAAATGTAAAAAATCCAAAAATACATGAAAAACCCCTGAAAACCATAAAAACCCCTAAAACCCCCTAAAAACCTTAAAAACCTTAAAAGCCCATAAAAAAACTAAAAGCCACTAAAAACTCTAAAAACCTTTCAAAATCTGAAAAAGTTTAAAAAATATCAAAAAACCTTAAAAACCCTAAATACCAAAAAAAAAGACCCTAAAGACCCTAAAAACCCCTAAAAACCCCTAAAAACCCCTAAAGAAAATGATGAAAGCAACTAGAACCCTTAAAAATGCATAAGAACCCAAAAAATACCTAAAATAATAAAAAGCTAAAAAAACCCTAAAAATCCCTAAAAACATAAAAACACCTAAACCCCCGAAAATCATTGAAAACCATAAAACCCCTAAATCCCATAAAAACCCTAAAAACAATAAAAACCTTAAAAACCCACTAAAACTCTAAAACATTTAATATCCTAAAAACATTAAAAACATTAAAAAAACCCTGAAAACCCTAAAAACTCTAAAAACCCCAAAACCCAAAAGACCCTAAAACCCTAAATCCACTAAAAATAGTGAAAACCCAAAAAACCCTAAAAATCCCTAAAGATAATAAAAAATGACTAAAAACTATAAAAATCCTAAAAATCCCTAAAATACCTGAAATTTTAAAAAAATCCCAAAACCCTGAAAAACCCCTAAAAACCCTAAAAACCACAAAAACCCATAAAAATCCTAAAACGTACTAAAACCCCAAAATACCATTAAAAACAAAAAAACAAAAAAAATATAAAAACCCAAAATACCCTAAAAACCCTGAAAAAGCAAAAAAACCCTAAAAACCCTAAAACTGAGAAAACCCAAAAAAACCATAAAAATCCTTAAAAATTCCTAAAAATCCTTGAAAATGTAAAAAACCCTATAATCCCTAAAAATCATAAAAACTGATAAAAACCATTAAAACCTCTAAAACCCCCCAAAAATGAAAATACCAATAAAAAGTTAAAAAATGTTGAAAACTATAAAAAACCATAAAAATCCAAAAAGACCCTAAAACCCCTAAAAACATAAAAAACCTCGAAAACCCTTAGAAACCCTCAAAACCATAAAAATACTAAAAAACATAAAATTACTAAAAAAACCTGAAAAATCCCTATAAAGATAAAAACCCTAAAAACCACTAAAACAATAAAACACCCTAAAATACTTAAAAAATCCTAAAACCCATAAATTTTCTAAAAACCTATTAAAAACTCTAAAAACCCTTATAACACATAAAAATGTTAAAAACATTAAAAAGCTCTAAAATCCCTAAAAAGTATAAAAAATAAAAAAAAATCATAAAACCACAAAAAGACCATAAAACCCCTAAAACAACTTAAAATTCTTAAAAACCTTGAAAATCCATAAAACCCCCAAAATACATAAAAACCCAAAAGACCCTAAAACCCATAAAAATCCTAAAAAGCCCAAAAATTCCCTGAACACGTAAAAAACCCTAAAACCCCACTAAAAATCCATTAAACTCCTAAAGATGTTAATATTGTTAAAAAACCCTAAAATTGCTTAAAAACCCTAAAAATAAAAAACCCCTTAAAACCCCAAAAGACCCAAAAACCCTGAAAACCCCTTAAAACACAAAAAAATCATGAAAACCTCAAAAAACACTAAAACCCCTAAAATCCAAAAAAAATGTAAAAAAGCCCAAAAAATAAATGAAAACGAAAAAAAACATTGAAAACCGCCAAAAATATTGAAAACTAAAAAAAACACAAAAAATCCTTGAAAACATAAAAAACCTTAAAATCAAGAAAAAGACCTTGAAAACCATAAAACCCATAAAACCCATAAAAATCCATAAAAACCCTAAAACCCCATGAAAAACACTAAAACCCCTTAAGACCCCTAAAAACATAAAAAAACTCTATAAAATACTGAAACCTCTAAAAAACTAAAAATACCCTAAAACCCCCAAAAAACACTAAAAAATCCTAAAAACCCGAAAAACCCTAAAAATCCGTAAAAACCATAAGAAACTAAAAAATTCTAAAAAATCCTGAAAAATCCATGAAAACGTAAAAAACCCTAAAAACACTAAAAACCCATTGAAAACCATAAAACCCCTAAAACTGTAAAAAATACAAAAAACACATAAAAACCTTAAAACCACTAAAATCTCTAAAAACTGTTAAAACCAATAAAAACACTAAAAAACCATAAAATGCCTAAAAACATTAAAAACATTAAAAAACTCTAAAAACCCTTAAAAACCCAAAAAAAACTCAAAAACCCTAAAAATCCAAGATGTTGCTAAAAACCCTGA
Organism: Viscum album; assembly: GCA_963277665.1. NCBI lineage: Eukaryota > Viridiplantae > Streptophyta > Magnoliopsida > Santalales > Viscaceae > Viscum > Viscum album. The sequence goes on along the minus strand of OY728141.1, from coordinate 1,885,909,484 downwards.
AAACCCTAAAAACCCAAAAAAAACCCTAAAAAACACTAAAATCCCTCAAAATCCTTAAATCCCTAAAAATACATAAAAAATAAAAAACCTTAAAAATGATGAAAACCCCCTAAAACCATAAAATCTACAAAAACCATAAAACACTAAAAATCCATAAAAACCCAAAAAACCTACTAAAAATATAAAAACCCTTAAACCCCCTAAAAACATTAAAAAACATTAAAAACTCTAAAAAATATTAAAACCACTAATAAAATCAAGAAAACCATAAAAACCCCAAAAGACCCTAAAAACCTGATATACCCTAAAAACCCAAAAAAATATATAAAGAACCTTAAAAACCCTAAAAATATCTAAAACCCCTAAAAACCCTAAAAACCATATAAATCCTTAAAAATCCACAAACACAAAAAAACACAAAAACCTGAGAACATCCTTTAAAAACCATAAAACCCTAACAACCCCCTATAAACCCGCTAGGGTTCCTCCCAGATCTCCACCCCCCTTCCCCCTCCGACGCGGTCTGGCCACGACGATAGATGCATCGTCCTTGTTTGACGCCGATGGTTGACTGCTCCGTGTGGAACGACCCCGTGCTTCGTGATTTGGCCTCGGCTTCGGATCGCTCGATGCTGGCTCCGGTTCGTGCAGCGTTGACCTCACCTCCCCTGGCTTCGGGATCTTGTTGTGGCTTCGGCACGTTCTGCGTGATCTGGTCCCAGGATAACTGCTTGTGGTCGGCCCCCGTTTCAGATCCAGGATCTTGTGAGGGCCTTGGGAGCCTGGTCGGGCTCGGTGTCCTCGGTGACTGTATTGGCGATCCCCTGTCCTCAGATCTTGCTGTTGGTTTCGTTGGTGTCACGCCGGTCTCCAGTTGTGTTTTTCATGCTCTCGGTGTTGGACCTTCGTTCTCAAGACGCCTTGTCGTCTGACTTCGAAGTTCCGGTCCAGTTTCACCTCAGTTCGTCGTCAGATCTGGAATGCTTCGGTCTGCTCGGGACTGGTTCTGGTAGCATGGAGGGGGGAGGATTTGTGTTTTGGTTTTCTATTGGTTGCTGCTGGTTTTGGGGGCTGATTGTTGATGTTGTCGGTGTTTGCTGCTATGGATGAGTTCTATATATTGTGTAATTGGTTGTTGGTTGCGGGCTGCTAAGTGCAGGGAGGTGATGATGCCTGCTTTTGGTTGTGGTGCTGATGCTTTGGTGTGTTGCTGCTAGTGCTAAAAGGTTGTGTTGTTTGGTTTTAGTGTTGTTGGCTGCTGGTATGGCTGGTTTGGTGCTGTTGGTTTATTGGGCTGGTTGTTTTGGATGTGTTGTTGCTGCTGCGTGGCTGTGATGTTTTGGTTTTGGTGCTGTATGCTGGTGTTGGTTGGCTGGATGGTGTTGTGGCCTGCTTTTGCTGGTGTTGAATGGCTGCACTGGTTGTAATGGTGTTGTTGGTTGCTAGTGCTGGTTGGCTGGAGGTGCTAAGGATGCTATTCTGTCTGGTCTTTTGTGTCGTTTTTTTCTTTGTCTTTCTTTTTTTGGGGTCTTTGGGTTTGGGTTTGTAAAGGGTTTCGGGTGTGGGTCGTTTGACCCCTCCCCTCCCTTTTCTTCTGCGTCTTTTTATTTTCTAATAAATTTGGGGGGGTCGGAAATAGCCTGACCTCCGCATCTTCCTTGCCCTAAAAGCCCTGAAAAGGCAAACACCCAGAAAACCCAGAAAACCCCCAAGAAACCTTAAAATCCCTAAAACCCCCTAAAACCCTAAAATCCACTAAAAACTCTAAAAACCCTTTAAACCCCTAATAACGTTAAAAACACTAAAATAACTCAAACCCCCTAAAAAAGTAAACAAACCCTAAAAATCCAAAAGACCCTAAAAACCTTCGAAAACCATAAAAACACAAACAAATACCCCAAAACCCTAAAAGACCCTCAAAATCCCTAAAAATGTAAAAACCCCTAAAACCCAAAAAATCCCTGAAAACCATAAAATCAGCTAAAACCCTTATAAACCCAAAAAATCCATAAAAACTCATAAAACCAAAAAAAATATCTAAAAATGATGAAAACCCCTAGAAACGTTACAAAATCTAAAAAAGCTCAAAAATCCTAAAAACTCAATTAAAACACTAAAAACCAAAAAATACACTAAAAACACTGAAAACCCCTAAAAACACTAAAAATAGTGAAAAACAAAAAAAAACCCCGAAAAATCCCTAAAAGCCCAAAAAACCCTTAAAAATAAAAAATCCTAGAAAATTCATAAAAACCCATAAAAACATAAATTCCCCAAAAAATACTAAAAAACCCTTGAAAACCATAAAAAACCCTAAAAACCTTAAAAACACTATAAAACTTATAAAAACCCTAAAACCCACTAAAAACTCTAAAAACCCATAAAAACTCTAAAAACATTAAAAACCCCTAAAAAATATTAAAACCCATAAAAAACCCAAAAAACCCCAAAAGACCCTAAAAACCCTAAAAAATTGAAAATTCCATAAAACCATCAAAATACTTACAACCCATAAAAAACCCTAAAAACCCTAAAAAATCCCCCCAAATCCATAAAAAAACAAAAAACCCAAAAAACCCCATAAAAACCTTTAAACCCCTAAAAATCGATAACCCCCCCCCCCCAAACCACTATAAAATCTAAAAATCCATTAAACCCCTAAAATATTAAAAACGTCTAAAAACCCATTAAAACCCTAAAAACTCAAAAAACCCCTAAAAACCTCCAAAGACCTTAAAAACCTGAAAACCTCTAAAACCCGAAAAACCCTGAAAATCCCTAAAACCCTTCAAAATCCCTAAAATCCCTAAAAAATATAGAGTGCATAAAAAACCTAAAAATTCCAAAAAAATCCTTGAAAACGTAAAAACCCCAAAAAACACTGAAAAACACCTAAAACCCCTAAAAACCTACAAATCCCTAAAAACATACTAAAAACTCTAAAAAAAATTTAAACTGCTAAAAATGTTGAAAATAATCCAGAAAACCATAAAAACCCTAAAAAACAAAAAAAAACTAAAGTCCCAAAAAACCATAAAACCCAAAAAACCCAAAAAACCTATGAAAACCCCTAAAACCTCACAAAATCCCTAAAAATCATAAAAACCCTAAAATAATAAAAAACATAAAATAACCTGAAAATCCATGAAAACATAAAAAACCTTAAAATCCCAGGAAAAACCCCAGAGACCATAAAAACCACTAAAAACATAAAATACTTGAAAACCTTAAAAACACTAAAAACTCTAAAAATCCTTAAAACCACTAAAAACCTTAAAAACTATAAAAAACATTAAAATTTTAAAAAACTCAAGAAAACCTAAAACTCTAAAAAAATAGAAAAACTCAAAAACCCCTAAAAACCATGAAAAATCTAAAAACTCTCAAAATCCCTCATAACCATAAAATCCCTAAAAAGCATAAAAAATTTTAAAAACCCCTAAAAATCCCAAAAAACATAAAAAATGCTAAAAACCCAAAAACCCCTGAAAATAATAAAAACCACTAATAATCTCAAAAATCCATAAAAATCCTAAAACCCTAAAAACCATTAAAATTTTAAAAAAATCCATAAAATCCCTAAAAATTTAAAAAACCCTAAAAACCCTAGAAAACCTCTAAAACCCATTAACCCCTAAAAACCTTACAAACCCTAAAACCCCATAGAAACCTTAAAACCCACTAAAAAATTAAAAACCCTTAAACCCCCTAAAAATCTTGAGAATATTAAAAACCTTAAAAACCTAAAAAAACCCAAAAAACCCATAGAGACATTAATAACCCAAAAACCCAAAACCCCCCCTAAAAACTCTCAAAATCCCGAAAAACAATAAAAACCGTAAAAACCATAAAAATTCTAAAAAGCCCTAAAAACCCTGAAAATGTATAAAACCATAAAAACCCTAAAAAATCCCTGAAAACCATAAATCCCATAAAAACCATTAAAAGACCTAAAAACACATAAAATCCCTAAAAACTAATAAAAACTATAAAAAACCCTTAAAACCTCTAAAAATGTTATAAAACATTAAAATCCCTAAAAACTCAAAAAAACCCCAAAACCCCAATAAAACAAAAAAAACCCTAAAAACCCCTAAAAACCCTAAAACCATGAAATCCCTAAAACCCCTCAAAATACATATAATCCTTAAAAACCGTAAAAACTATAAATTCCCTAAAAGTCCTTGAAAATGTAAAAAATCCTAAAAACCTAGAAACCCCCCTAAAAACCATATAACCCTAAAAAACCTTAAAAACCTAAAAACCCTAAAAAAATCCATAAAACCCTAAAAACTACTAAAAACTCTAAAAACCCTTAAAACTCCTCAAAAATGGTTGAAAACTCAAAAAAACCTTAAAACATCAAAAAAACCCGAAACCCCAAAAAAACCATAAAAACCTTAAAACCCTAAAAACCCTAAAAAAAACCCAAAAACCCTAAATATCCCTAAAAACCCTAAAGAACTTAAAAACCTAAAAACCCCTAAAAATCCAAAAAAACATAAAATCCCCTGAAAACCATATTGTCGACCTAAAACAATAAAAAACCCATAAAACCCTAAAAACCACTAAAAATCAAAAAACCCATTTAAACCTGTAAAAATGTTAAAAACATTAAAACCCTTAAAACTCTAAATAACTCAAAAAACCCTAAAAAACCAACCTTTAAAAAACCTAAAAACACAAAAGTCCTTAAAAACCATTAAATCCCTAAAAACCCTTAAAATTGTAAGAACCCTCATAATCCCTAAAAATCTTAAAAAAACCTAAAAAACAAAAACTCCTAAGAATCCCTAAAAATACCTTAAAATGAAAAGGATTTATGTACATTGAAACCCCTTGAAAACTATAAAAATCCCTAAAAACTATAAAACCCTAAGAAACCCTAAAAACCCTAAAAACACACTAAAAACTATAAAAACCGTTAAAACCCATAAAAAATTAAAAACTCTAAAAATGTTATAATCCATAAACACTCAAAGAACCCTAAACCACCAAGAGGCCTTAAAAACCTTGAAAAACCCCCTTAAAACCCCTAAAACCCTAAAAAATATAAAAACCATCAAAATCCCTAAAAACCCTAAAACCAAAAAACCAAAAAAAATCCTTGAAAACATAAAACCTTAAAAACCCTGAAAACCACCTGAAAACCATAAAGCCCCCTTTAAACATTAAAAAATCCATAAAAAACTAAAAATCCATTAAAGACTCTAAAAATTCTTAAAACTCTTAAAAATGTTGAAAAACACTATAAAACATTAAAAATACTAAAAACTAAAAAAATCTTAAAAACACAAAAACACTATAAAAACCATGAAAAAACCCTAAAATCCCTAGAAAACCCTAAAAACCCTCAAAATCCAAAAAACACCCTAAAAAATCCCTAAAAACCATAAAAATCCTAAAAACCCCTAAAAGCCGTAAAAAGTAAAAAAAACCCCTAAAACCCCTTAAAACTACTTGAAAACCATAAAACCCCCTAAAACCCCTAAACACCCATAAAAACCCTTAAAAGTCAAGAAATCCTTAAAACCTGGAAAAATATTAAAAACACAAAAAACTCAAAATGCCTAAAAACCCTAAAAACCCCTAAAACCCATGAAAACACATAAAAACACCAGAACCCCTATAAAACCTTGAAAACCCTAAAACCCATAAAAATCCTAATAAATCCCTACAATTACCTGAAAATATAAAAAACCCTCAAAACCCTTAAAACTATAAAATCCCATAAAACCTTAAAAAAAACTAACACTCCATTAAACCCTAAAAGCCACTAAAAATAGTAAAAACCATTAAAACCCCGAAAAATGTTAAAAAACTCTAAAAAACCTTTAAACCCTTAAAAACTCCAAAAAACCCCTAAAACTCCAAAAGACACTAAAACCCAAGAAAATCCCTCAAAATCACTAAAATCCATTGAAACCCCTAAAAACAATAATCTCTTTTTTTGGCATGGGTTGTAAGGGGTTTTTGGGTGTGGGTCGCTTGACCCCGCCCCTCCCCTGTTTGCAGTGTCTTTGTGTCTTTTTTATAATAAATTCTGGGGGTGGTCAGGAATAGCTTGACCCCGAGCCTTCCTTGCCCTAAAAACAATAAAATCCCTAAAAAACCAAAAAAAATCACTAAAACCCTAAAAAATCCAAAAACCCTTACCCCCCCCTCAAAACATAAAAAACCATAAAAACCCATAAAACCCATAAAACCCTAAAAAACTGCTAAAAACTCTAAAATCCCTGAAAACCCCAAAAAACAATAAAAACTCTAAAAATTGTTAAAAACCCTAAAAAACTCAAAAAACCATAAAACACCTAAAAGACCGTAGAAGAAAAAGACCCAGAAAAGGCGGAAGATGGCGGCTCTGGCGATTCTGACGATTTGGCTCCCTCGCGATGGCGGTTTTCTCCCCGGTTGATGACGATGGAAAATGAAGCACCTCCCGCCCTCTCTACGGGGGAGGATCCTCTCTTGGAGGACATCTCGTCACTCTCCTCTCCTGACTCGTTACCCCTTTCCTGAAAACAATGCTCTGCCTGAAGGTTCTGTAGTTTTTCGAAGGTTGTCCGCATCTTCCACTCTCGCTTCAGAAGTTTGCTGAAGCTTCGGACCTGCACCGCTTGACTCTGGTTGCAAGCTTCCCGATGCGGCGACCCCCGGTTGCAACTTTCGATAGGTTCGTTTCGGCTTTCTGGAATCTTAGGGCTCGGGCGATTGTGGGCTTGATTGATAGATCCCACATCATGATTCGCTTTGCCACAGAGGAAGACCTGGTCTTAGCCTGGTCAGCAGCTCCTCGGTCATGCAATGGCGCTCGTTTCTCCCTCTTTCGGTGGAGCTTTGATTTTCATCTGAAGCGTAGTTCCCCGATTGCTGCTACCTGGGTGAGATTTCCTAAGCTTCCCCTTCCCTTTCAAAATATCTCTATTATTTCGATGCTTGGGAATTTTGTGGGGAGGTTCCTATGTGTGGATAGTAGGACTAGGGCCGTTTGTCATCCGGTTTCACCAAGGGATTTTGTTGAAATCGATGCTTCAAAGTCTCCTGTGGATGCTGTCTGGATTACAGTGGGGGAAGAACTTAGGTGGAGACAGCCTGTCATCTTTGAGAAATGGCTGGTTTTTTTTCTCATCTTGTTGGAGTTTTGGGCACAGTGATCACTCTGGAGGCTGCTCTAGCACTGTCAGAGGTGGTGGTTCTCTAGCTCGCATGTATTTTGGTGAGATTACCCTCCCTCTAGTGGAGGTGAAGGGGACAAAGGGGGTGGCTTCCTCCCAACCTCTGAATGCCGATTTTCCCTGCTCGTCTGCTTTGCAGGCTGGAAGTGACTTAGAGGTGGCCCTGATGGATTCGGGTGGTTTCATTGTGAGTCTGACTGAAGGTGCTAGTGTTTCGAGGAATGCTAATGAGGAGGAAGTAATGCTGACTGAGAGGGATAAACGGGCTTCTGCTAAAGGTTTCCACGGGTATGGTGACTCCCCTAGGAGGCAGACAGATTTAGGGAAGGCTGCAGTGATGGGCGTCGGGGAAGAAAATGTGGAGGAGGCCTGTGCTCTGGATCTGGAATGAGATGATATAGCTGGCTTGAAGGTTGCAGTCTTGGCTGAGCCTACTGGGGAGGATGTGCGGGTGGCAGATGTCGTGAAGGAGGCAGTGGTTGCTCAGGGCCCGAGGACTAGAGATGAGTGGAGCTTGAACTGGCGTGATGCCCCTCTGGTTCTGTCTGGATGTCCAGGCATGGGGGGACCTGACATGGGGCCTGGGTTATCTCCTCCCTCTGATAGCACAAGCGGTGCTGAGGATCCTCCCAGTGGCCAGCTTAGCCCTATGCCGGGAAATGCTGGTGATGCTGGTGCCATGGACCTGCAGAGGGCTATGGTCCTTCATGGTTTCCCATCTGCTGAAGCTTTTTGTGTGCAGCTGCATGAGATGGTGTGGGTTGAACGGGAAAGGTTCTCGCTTGAGGATGAAGCTGAGAGGCTCAGGGAGAGGTTTTCTAAGGCTGATCGCCGGATAAATGCTGCTATGGCCAGGCCAAAGGAGAAAAGAGGTGCTGAAACTCCTGGGACAGACTGTAAGAAAGGGAAGGCAACATCGGCTATCAGTGATGGTGTCGCTTGTGCGAAGGCGGGTGTTGCAGCTGGATCCACTTCTACCCCTCCGAGACGAAGACGGAGGAAGGATTACTCTTCACTCCCACGTCCCATGGCAACTAGGGCCTCTTCACGAGCTGTAAGAATTAATCTAAAGGTGAATAAGTGAGAGCGGCTTTCAATTTCTGCAGAGCAAGAGAAGGCTAGGATGAAGCTGCTATCCAGGCTTGGCATACAAGAGGATTTTGAGTCTGGATGGGACTCAACGGACAAGGGTGCTGAGTCAGATTTCAGTTTTGCTAATGTGGGTGACGGCTTTGGTGTGGGCATGGGGTTTCAAGGTGCGGAGCTGGAGGATTTTGGTGGCGATGTTTACTGATCCTCCCCTTGTTTTCTTTTCCTTTTGAACCTTTTGACTTGTTTGTTTTTGCTTTTTCTTTTCTTCCTCTCTTTCTGTGGCCTTTGGGCTAAGGTCGTAAGGGATTTTGGGTGTGGATCGGTGGATCCCTCCCCTCCCTTGTCTGCAGTGTCTGTGTCTTTTCTTTTAATAAAATTTTGGGGGGTCCCAGGAATAGCCTGGACCCGAGCCTTCCTCTGGTTCTAATCCTTCCCTATGAACAGGGGAGACTACTGCCCATTTTAAGAGAAAAAAACAAACTACACGGCGTGTACTATTGACTACACGGCGTGTACTTTTCTCATTTAACTGTTCCTTTGGTGGCACCGCCACACTGTTCATCCGTCGACATGAGTACACGGTGTGTATTCCTGATTACACGGCTTGTACTGTCACGCAGCTGGCGGCTACTTTCACCGCCTTACTATTCACCTGCCGACTGACTACACGACGTGTAAATACCCACTACACGACATGTAGTCTGTTTTTATAACTTTCATCGCTGACATGGCTACACACCCTGTGTACTCATCCCACACAGCCAAAGTACACGGCGTGTGGAATAGTACACAGCGTGTAGTCCCGAAATTTAGGATTTTCCCCCATTTTCCTTATTTTTTTCAAAAACACTTAAGGAAAAGTGAAAGGAAGAAACCCGTACCTCAAAATAAGAACAAGGTTCTTACAAAATTCCCCCCTTAAAGCAATTCATCCCCGAATTTCCCTTCTAAGGGTGGCGAAGATAAAGCTCAAAACAACTCTGGCCACTGAGCATGTACGTTGGTCTCTCGCTCCCAGGTTTCGTTCTGCACTCGACCATGCTGCCATAGCACCCGCATGAGAGGAACTGACCGGCCTCAGAGAACCTTCGTGTTCCTATCCACGATACGAATCAGATGCTCCTCAAAGGACGCATCTACCTCAAGCTCAACCTCCTCGGGCTGAAATACGTGAGATGGTTCTGAATGATAGCGACACAATTGAGATACATGGAAGACGTTTTGTATGGCTCTGTACCTCTATGGTAACTGCAACCGATAGGCAACCAGCCTGAATCTCTCCAGAATCTCAAATGGCCCCACATACCTCGGTGAAAGTTTACCCTGTCTCATAATTCACCTGTGTCCCAACCTCGGTGAAACACACAAGAAAACCTGATCCCCAACCATGAACTCCAAAGGTTATCTACAGTGATCAACATAAGATTTCTGACGAGACTGTGCGGTAGCCATCCGCTTCTGAATCAACTGGACCTGCTCAGAAGTCTCCTGTATGAGACGTGGTCCCAGTAAAGCTACCTCACCTTCCTCTATCCAGCACAAAGGTGATCGACATGGCCTCCCATATAAAGCCTCGTAAGGTGCCATCTCAATAGTTTGCTGAAAACTATTATTATAGGCAAAATCGACTAGGGGTATATGCTTCTCCCAAGAGCCCCCAAAGTCTAGGATGCATGCATACAACATGTCCTCTAGCACATGTATCGTACGCTCTGACTGACCATTGGTCTGAGGGTGGTAAGATGTGCTCAGAAGCACCTGTGTACCCAATTCCCTCTGAAAACTCTGCCAGAAATGAGATGTAAAACGGGCGTCCATATCTGAAATGATAGAACGAGGAACCCCATAAAGATGTACGACCTCTCGGATATACAACTTCCTGAGTTTGTCAACACCTATGGTCTCCTTGATTTGAAAAAAGTGAGCTACATTTGTGAGTCTGTCCACAACAATCCACACGACATCATTGCCTCGAGGTGACCTCGTCAATACAGTCACGAAGTCCATCGCGACATCATCCCATTTCCACTCTGGAATAGGTAACTGTTGTAACAGTCATGTTGGCCTCTGATGCTCCGCCTTCACCTGCTGATAGGTGGAACATCTCATAACAAAACCAGCTACTTCTCTCTTCATACCCGGCCACCAGTATTGACGTCTTAAGTCACGATACATGTTGGTAACTCCAGGATAAACTGCCCAAGATGAAGCATGAAACTTCCACATTAGCTCCTCGCGTACATCCCTTGGAACCCACACTCATCCATGGAAACACAGTACTTCATCATCACCTATCGTCCAACTAGGAGGAGGGTCTGCACTTGCCACCGACTCCCGTAGGACTAGGATTTCTGAATCAGATAGCTATCGCATCCTCACTCTACCCAGGAGGGTAGAATTCACAGCTAAAGAAGAAAGATAGGTTTGCCTCTGACTATCGTGCACCTCCAAATGCATCTCAGAGAACAAATCCATAAGCTACCACTCACCACTGGCCTCATGAACTGCCTGTATCTGAGTCTTCCTGCTCAGTGCATCAGCAACTGCATTACCCTTACCAGGTGTATAGGAAAGATCAAAATCGAAGGACTGAAGGTATTCGACCCACCTTCGCTGCCTCAGATTCAAGTCACGCTGAGTAAAGATATACTTGAGACTTTTGTGGGCGGTGAAAACCACAAAATGCTCTCCCAAGAGATAGTGTCTCCAACAGCATAACGCATGAACAACTGCAGCTAACTCGAGATCATGCATCGGGTAATTACTCTCATGTGGCCTCAACTACCGAGACCCATACACAACAACTTGATCGCCCTGCATCAACACTGCTCCCATTCCAATACCTGATGCATCAGAGTAAACTGTATAGCTCTTTCCCTGATTTGGGAGTATCAAGATTGGTGCTGATGTCAACTTTCCCTTCAACTCCTGAAAGGCTGTCTCGCAAGATTCTGACCAAGTGAACTTCACACCCTTCTTAGTCAAACCCATCAACGGTGCTGCTAAGTGAGAGAAGTCCTGTATAAAACACCTGTAGTAACCAAACAGCCCCAAGAAACTTCATATCTCAAACACGTTCTTAGGCTGCTCCCAGGAAACTACTACTCTCACCTACTCTGGGTCTACCGCAATTCCTGCCTCTGAGATGATATGACCCAGGAAGTGAATCTGGTCCATCCAAAAGTGTCACTTTGAGAGCTTAGCATATAACTGATGCTCTCTAAGTGTACTCAATACGATCTCAAGATGGGTGGCATGGTCATGTTGAGTGTGAGAGTACACCAAGATTTCTTCCACGAATAATACCACAAAAGAATCTAGATAAGGATGGAACAAACGATTCATAAGATCCATGAAAATTGCTGGCGTGTTCATGAGTCCAAACGGCATAACCAAGTACTCCTATAGAACATATCTACTCTGAAAAGATTTAAGCAGTATATCCGATGGTCTCACGCGTAGCTGATGATATCCGGATTTCAATTCAATCTTCGAGAACACTCGTGCTCCACGAAGTTGATAAAAAATATCATCAATCCTCGGCAAGAGATATTGGTTCTTGACCGTCAACTGGTTCAACTTCCGATAATCCACATAGAGTCTGAGGGTACCTTCTACCTTCTTCGCAAAAAGGACAGGCGAACCCCAAGGAGAAGTACTGGGTTGGATGAAACCCTTTGTGTGTAGCTCCTCTAACTACCTCTTGAGCTCCTGCAACTCTAGTGTATCCATCCTATAAGGAGGAATGGACACCGGTGCTACTCCTGGAATAAGCTCAATAGAGAAATCCACCTCATGCTCCGGAGGTAGACCTGAAAAGTCATTCGAGAAGACATCCCTGAAACGATCAACCACTAGAGGGAAATCCTTCTGACAAGTCCCCTGATCATCCAGATATAAACTCGCAATCTAGGCTGTGACTCCACCTTTCCCACGATGCTTTGGTCCAGGTCGACTCGCCAGAACATCCCACTCGCCCTTGTATAGAAACTCTCCGCCCTCTGGTGACGTGAAACACACCCTGTGACGATAGCAGTCTATAAAGGCTCGAAAGGGAACCAACCAGTCTATCCCAAGAATAACATCATAGCTCGTCATCTCTAAGACACAGAGGTACCATAGAAAGTGACACCCACCAACCTCAAGGGGGCACTCCTTGCACTGACGCACACCAGCTATTCTAATTCCCAACGGAGTGTCTAGCATCATAACAGTAGAAGAAGAAGAAACACAGAGCCCAAGGATCTCAGCAACGGGTACAGATATGAAGCTATGTGTAGCACCCGTATCGAAAAGGAGTGAAAATAAGACAAAATCTACTAGAATAGTACCTCTGATAGTAGAAGGTTCGGGATCCTACTTCTACTGGGTCTGTTGCACTGCATATGCCTGCCCAGTGTCGCGACCCTGTGACACAGCCTGGCTACCTTGAGTTGTCCTGCCCTACTGCCTCTGAGATCCTGGTGTCTAGCTACCACGACCACGACCACCGTCCCTGCCCGCACGACCTGACGTATTCCAGTTTCCTTACTGGTAAGAAACTACTGGTCCTGCTCCCGCACATGGAGTCGGCTCAGAACCCCTCTCACTAGCCATTGGTGGAAACTCCCTACAAAAGCGTTGCAGATGACCCATATTGCCGCAAGCTTGGTACTCCAATGGGTCTCGTGGACACTGAGGTCTCTTGTTACCCTCCTTATCACACTAGTATCACTTGATCAGGCCACCTGAAGAAATCGTCTGGCTAGTACTTCCATCGTGAGAGAAAATCATTTGTTGCTTCCTCATACCGGCGGAAATAGTACCAAAAACTGGTGTTGAACCGCCCTGGCCCACACCACTAGCCTCCTGAAGGTTCCTCTTTGTAATCAGCGCCTGGTTCACAATAGCATGTACAGTAGTCAACCTGAAAACATTCACCAGTGCTCAGATGTCATATCGAAGCTCATCCTCAAAGTGTCTGGCTCTCAACGTCTCATCACCCACTAGAATAGGTGTAAAACGCTGAAGCTCGGTGAAACAAGCATAATAATCCATCACCGACATAGCACCCTGCTGCAGATTCATGAACTCTCAAGCTCTGTCTACCCATGAAATCCCCTAAAACCCCTGAAAATCACTAAAATCCTAAAAAACCATAAAAACCATAAAAATATAATAAAATCCCTACAAATGTGTGAAAATGATAAAAAAATAGAAACCAAGAAAACCCTAGAAAAACCATAAAACACCTAAAAATCTTAAAACCCCTAAAAAATCATAAAAACCACTAAAAACTATAAAAACCTGTAAAACCCCAAAAAATGTTAAAAATGTTAAAAAAAATCTAAAAAATATTAAAAATGTAAAAAAATCAAAAAACCCAAAATACCCAAAAGAACATAAAAACCCTCAACAACCTTAAAATCCTAAATATCCCAAAAACCCCTAAAAACCATAAAAATCCCTAAAACCCATAATAAACCTGAAAACCATAAAAGTTCAAAAAAAACGCAACAATTCCTTGAAAAGGTAAAAAACCCAAAAAACACTGAAAACCCCCTAAAAAAATAAATCCCCTAAACCTTAAAAACCCCTAAAAACCCATGAAAACCCTAAATACCCATTGAGACTCTTAAGACCCTTAAAATACCCCAAAAATGTTAAAAACTATAAAAAACCATTAAACCCTAAAAAACTAAAAAAAACCCCTTAAAACCCCTAAAAACCCCATAAAACCATGAAAATCTCAAAAAACCTTAAAAACCCCATAAAATATATATACATCCTTAAAAATCACTAAAAATCCCTGAAACATAAAAAACCCTAAAAACTCTAAAAAACCACTGAAAACCATAATAACCCTAAAAACCTTAAAGACCCTAATACCCACAAAAACCCTAAAACCCACTAAAAACTCGAAAAAAACCCTCTAAACCCCAAAAACATTGAAAAAATCTAAAAAACCATAAAAACTCAAAAAACCATAAAACCCAAAAAGACACTAAAAACCATAAAACACTAAAAAAACCCTGAAAACCCCCCAAAAATCCTCAAAATCCCTTTAAATCGAAAAAACCCTAAAATCATAAAAATCCCAAAAACTGTCAAAAACCCTAAAAAACCCTGAAAACCCTCGGATACAATAAATACCCCTAAAACCATAAAACCCTAAAAACCAATAAAAACTCTAAAAAACTCAAAACCAATAAAAATGATAAAAAAACTCTAAAAAACTTAAAACCCTTAAAAACTTAAAATACCCTTAAAACCAAAAAACCCAAAAAACCCTCAAACCCTCAAAAAAATTAAAACCTCTAAATCTTCCTAAATCCCCAAAACCCTAAAACTCATAAAAATTCTAAAAAACCAGTAAAAATCCCTAAAAACATAAAAAACCCAAAAAACCCAAAAAACACCTAAAAATCTTAAAAAACCATAAAATCCAATGAAAATCCTAAAAACTAAATAAAAACTTTAAAAACTCTAAAAACCCATAAAAATAATAAAAAATATTAAAAGACTCTAAAAACCCTTAAAACCCTAAGAACTCAAAAAATCTCTAAAACCCCAAAAAGAACACTAAAACCCCTGAAAAACCCTACAAACCATAAAACCCCTAAAAAACCTCAAAATCCCTAAAAACCCTAAAATCCCTAAAATACCCAAAAAACCAAGAAAATATAAAAAAATCACTAAAAATTTAAAAAAACCTAAAAACCTTAAGAAAATATTAAAACCCATGAAACCCTAAAAACCAACTAAAAACTCTAAAAACCCTTAAAACCCATAGAATGTTAAAAAAACTAAAAAACCTTTAAAACCCTAAAAATCTCAAAAAACCATAAAAACCTAAAAGACCCTAAAAACTCGGATAAAACCATGAAAGCCTTGAAAACACTTGAAACCCTAAAAATCCCTAAAGACCATAAAAACCATAAAACCATAAAAAAGATAAAAATGCCCTAAAAATTCTTGAAAACATAAAATATCCTAAAAAACACAAAAAACCACTGAAAACCATAAAACCCCTAAAAACCATAAAAAAACCCTAAAACCCCATAAAAACCCTAAAAACCACTAAAACTCTAAAAACACCTGAAACCCCTAAAAACATTAAAAAACTCTAAAAACCATTAAATACTAAAAAAACCCTAAAAACCCAAAAGGCCCTAAAAACCCTAAAAAATCCTAAAACCCCCTCAAAATCCCTAAAACCCCTCAAAATCCCTAAAACCCGGAAAAATCCTTAGAAATCCCTACCAATCCTTAAAAACTTTAAAAACCCTAAAATCTATGAAAACCCCCTGAAAACCAAAAAAACCTTAAAAATCCTAAAACCCCATAAAAACCATAAAAACCACAAAAATCTTATAAAACCCCGAAAACCCCTAAAAATGTTTAAAAACATTAAAAAACTCTATAAAACCTTAAAAACCCTAAAAAACACAAAAAGACCCTAAAAATCATGAAAACCCCTAAAAACCCTAAGAACCCATAAGACCCTAAAACCCTTAAAAATCCATAAAAAACCTAAAACCCCTAAAAACCATAAAAATCATAAAAAAGTCATAAAAATACCTAAAACGTAAAAAACTCCAAAAACTCTGAAAAAACCCTAAAAACCTTACAAAATCCTAAAATCACATAAATCCCTAAAAAGCCACTAAAAACTCTAATACTCTTAAAACCCCTAAAAATGTCAAAATACCCTAAAAACATTCAAACCCCTAAAAACTCAAAAGACCCCCAAAACACCAAAATCCCCCCAAAAAAATCTAAAACACCCTAAAAACCCTAAAAACAAAAACAATTTTTTTTTAAATCCAAAAAAACTCTAAAAAAGCCCTAAAAATTCGTAAAAATGTAAAAAACCATAAAAAACCTGAAAAACCTATAAAACCATAAATTACCCTAAAACCCCTTAAAACTCCAAAAAATGTTAAAAAAATTTAAAAAACTCTCAAAAACCTTAAAAACCTAGAAAAACTAAAAAATCCCTAAAACCCCAGAATACCCCTAAAACCATATAAAGTCCTGAAAAACCTAAAAATCTAGAGAATCCCTCAAAACACAAAAAATCATAAAAACCCAAAAAAACCCTAGAAAACATAAAAAATCATAAAAACCAAAAATCCCTAAAACTCCTCTAAAACACCTGAAAACCAGAAAAACATAATAACCTAAAAAAACCATGAAAACCCTAAAAACCCAAAATGCCACTAAAACATTAAAAACAATTAAAACAAATAATAACATTAAAAACTCTAAAAGCCTTAAAAAATCTAAAAAACTCAAAAAACCCCCCAAAAAAACTCAAAAAAATACTAAAACACATTTAAACCCCTAAAAACCCGAAAAACCATAAAAATCCCAAAAAAATCCCTAAAAATTACTAAAAACATAATAAACCCTAAAAACCAACCCCCACCCCCAAAAAAAAACAGAAAAAACTCAGAGAAGCCTTAAATAAACTAAAACCTATTAAACCTTAAAAACCCACTAAAATTGTAAAACAACTAAAAATGATAAAAAAAACTCAAAAAACCTTAGAAACACTAAAAAACTCAAAAAACTACTTAAAACCAAAAAGAACCTTAAAAACCTAACCCCCCCCCCCCAACCTAAAAAACCTTTAAAACCCCTAAAACCCCTCAAAATCCCTAAAAACCCCAAAAAACCCTGAAAACCATAAATATCCTAAAAAATCCTTAAATATCTTTGACATCGTAAAAACCCCTAAAACCCTAAAACCCCCTAAAAACATTAAAAGCCCTAAACCCTCATAAAAACCTAAAAACCCACGAAAAACTCTAAAGCCCTTAAAACCCATAAAATGTTAA
Organism: Viscum album; assembly: GCA_963277665.1. Lineage (NCBI taxonomy): Eukaryota > Viridiplantae > Streptophyta > Magnoliopsida > Santalales > Viscaceae > Viscum > Viscum album. The sequence goes on along the minus strand of OY728141.1, from coordinate 1,885,892,395 downwards.
AAATATATGAAAAAATTAATCCCCTAAAAAACTCAAAAAAACCCTAAAAAAGGATAAAACCCTCAACATCCCTAAAACCCTTGAAAACCCCCACGAAAACCATAAAACCCCCAAAAAACCTTGAAAACTCAAAATTCATTTAAACCCCTAAAAATGTTAAAAACTCTTTAAAAAGCTAAAAAACTGAAAAAACCCCTAAAAACCCTGAAAGTTCCTAAAACCCTAAAAAACCTGAAAAAACTTAAAACCCTTAAAATATCTTGAAACCCAAAAAACCCCTAAAAACCATAAAAATCCTAAAAAGATGTAAAAATCCATGAAAACGTAAAAACCCCTAAAAGCCTTAAAAACCCCCTGAAAACCATAAAATCCCCAATAACCTTTAAAAACCCTAAAAACATATAAAAGCCATAAAACACAAAAAAAAACCCTAAAAACCCCTAAAAACATTAAAAACTCTAAAAAACCTTAAAACCCCTAAAAAAATAAAAAAATTCCTAAAACCCAAAAAATCCCTAAAACCCATAAAAACACTAAAAACAATATAAAACCCTAAAAACCATCATAATTTCCAAAAACACTAAAAAAACCTAAAATCCAAAAAATCCCAAAAAATCATAAAAACTTAAAAAACCTAAAAACCATGAAAAACTCCTGAAAACCATAAAACCCCTAAAAACCTTAAAAACCTTAAAAACCCATAAATAAAAAAAACCACTAAAAACTCTAAAAATACTTGAAACTCCGAAAAAAATTAAAAAAACTCAAAAAGACCATAACTACCAAAAAAGACCCTAAAACCCTAAATACCCCTAAATACCTCCAAAACCCCAAAAAAACCTCTAGAACCCCTAAAAATGCATTAAAAACTAAATAAACCTAAAACATTAAAAATCACAAAAGCCTTAAAAATCCCTGAAAAAATAAAAAACCATAAAACCCCGGAAAATCCCTGAAAACCATAATACCCCTAAAACCCTTAAAAACTATAAAATCCATAAAAACCTTAAAAATCCACTAAAAATTCTTAGAACACTTAAAAACCAAAAAATTATAAAAACTCTAAAAAACCATGAAAACCCTAAAAACTCCAAAAAACCATAAATATCCAAAAAACCCAAAAAACCCTACCAACCCTCAAAATCCATAAAAACCAAAAAAACCCAAAAATCATAAAAATCCTAAAAAATTCCTAAAAATACCTAAAAACATAAAAAACCCTTGAAACTATAAAAAATAAAAAAAAACCAATAAATACCTTCAAAACCCCTAAAAATCCATAAAACCCCTAAACCCCCCCTAAAAATCCATAAAACCCCTAACCCCCCCCCCCCTAAAAATCAAAATACCCTTAAAACCCTTAAAAATGTTAAAAAATGTTGAAAACTCTCAAAAAAATTAAAAAACCAAAAAGACCCTAAAACCCCAAAAATCCTAAAAAAACTTGGAAAACCCCTAAAACCCTAAGAAAGAGATGAACACTTTCTGATCTAGTTTAGGAATGATGAAGATTTGATTTTGTATTGGGATTTTTCACCACAGATCGTTGATGGTCTTCAATTTTATTTTTTCTGCTAGAATTTTGATTGTCATCTACATCGTGATCCCATGAGCATGGACCTATAGATTACTCTTCCTGATCTTACCATGGCCTTCCAAAACCCAGCCATCCTCTACATCATTGAAAACCTAATTGGTAGATTTCTTTGTATAGACACACGAACTAGTGCCGCCTACCACCTGATTGTGCTGTAGATATGCAAAGAGGTGGATGTGTCCAAGTCATTGATTAATTATATCTACGTTGAGATTGAAGGTGAGATCTAGTGGCATCAGAAGATTTTCTTTGAATCCTGGTTTTCTTTCTGTTCGAACTGCCATAGACTGGGCCACTGTGCATCTACTTGTAAGTGTGCAAGTAGTACTATCAAGTCTACAATACAGTGGCCGACTGCTACAAATCATGGTTTGTAACTAGATGCACCTCTATGTGGCTCATGGAGTGCATTGTGTAGGTATACATGCTGGACAAACTAATGTGCCTCTGGCTGATGATCATGCTGTTATAGTGGTTTGAGATGTTCCATTGAAGGTTGTTCAACAGTCTTCATCCGAAACAAGGGTTTTTGCAATGTTTGATAGGTTGAAACATGACTAAGGAATTGTGACTAGTAAGGGGGTGATGGAAACTGAGGAAGGATGCAATAGTCTGAGGATGATGGAGTTGCGGCAGATGTCACCGCCTGTGTTGTGCCTCAATTCTGGAGTTTTGGAGGAGGCCAAGGATTCTTCAAATCAACTGGCAGTGATGCTGTCCCTTTGTACAATCAGTTTGATGGCTTTGTTTCTGAGGATCTGGTCCATGAGCAGCATGTTGTACAACCGAAGCTGGCTGGTGGCATTGAAGAACAACCTGCGCAGACTACTTGCTCTGGGCTTGAGGGTGCCGCTTTTGAAGAAAATGGTAAGGGTTTACAAGATGTCTTGACCTGTGATGATATTGTGTTTTCCAGTACAGGGGATGAGGATGATGTTGTTGTGCGTGATGCGAGTGTTGTTGTAAATGGATCTCTGGTTTAGATTGTAGTGGATGAATATTTTGTGCTTGAGGGAGTGCAATTCACTCGGTCTGCTTGTAATGAGGCTGAGTTCGCACGGGTTGATGTAAAGGTTCCCCTATCTAGTTGTGATGCTTGTGCTGGGATTGAGATGGTACTAGACAAGGCTTCCATTGGTACTCAGGAGGGATTACACACTGGGTAGATTTCTCGTGAGGAGGATGAGGGCTTGCAATTGATTCTAGTAGATTCAGGTGACACTTCCTTGGAGTTTGTTAGAAGTTGTACTAGTTTTGAGCAGGCTTCGGTGACTCTGAATGTATTATAAATCAGAAATACACCTACATCCCCAAACACATAAGTCTTTTCTAGGGTGAGGGTAGTAGGATGAGCTTCAACATGGCTATGATAATTAAGAAGAGGAGTTTGATAGAGGAGTTCATTACATATGGGAAGGGAAATAAATTTGTAGGAGTCACATCAGACCCCCGAAAGAGGAAGATGAGGAAATACTACTCTAGTTTTCCAAAGACAGTGTCCACTAGAGCCTCCACCAAATTTCCAAAAAAAATGTTTCTGACAGGGGAGGGCTGCCTGCCAAGGTGTAGCTAAATGCTGATCAAAAAAGGCTCATAGAAAACTACATTGCCTTATTCAGGCAACATGAATCTGAATGGGAGTCGGCAGATACTGATGCGCACATCGGATGTGGTGTTGATGGAGACCCTTGAAGTGTAACTTCTTATTATGACGGTGGTGGTGATGTTGAACTCTTTGACGTGTAACTCCTTTTGGGTTGGGTCTTTTGACTTCTCCCCTTCCTTGAATGCCTTTTCTTTTTTCTAATAAATTTTGGGGGTACATGAATATCCTGGTCCTATGCCTTCTTCGCCCTAAAAACCTGAAAAACCACTAAAAACAGTAAAAAACCATAAAAATTATAAAATTTCTAAAAAATTCTTGAAAAAACCTATAAACCTAAAAAAACCCTAAAAACCACTAAAACAATAAAACCCCCTAAAAATCCATAAAATTCCTAAACCCTACTAAAAATTTCACAATCCTTTATAACCCATAAAAATGTTAAAAACATTAAAATATCTAAAAACCCTTAAAATGCATAAAAAACTCAAAAAAACACTAAACCCCCCAAAAGTACATAAAAATCCTAAAAATACTTGAAAACCCTTAAACCCCTGAAAACTCCTTAAAACCCTCAAAATCCATAAAAATATTAAAAATTGTAAAACCCATTAAAATCCTAAAAAAGCCGAAAAATCCCTAAAAACATAAAAAAAACCCCAAAACCCCTAAAAATATTAAAAAAACCCTAAAAACCAATAAAAAACCTAAAACCCCACTAAAAAAATCTAAAAACTAATTAAACCCCCAAAGATGTTAATAATGTTAAAAAAATCTAAAACCGCTTAAAACCCCTAAAAACTCAAAAAAAACCTTTAAACCCCAAAACACCCTAAAAACCCTGAAAACCCCTAAAAACAAAAAAACCCTGAAAACATAACCCCCCCAATCCCTAAAAACCCTAAAAATCCCAAAATCTATAAAAATCATAAAAAGGCCCTAAAAATCCATGAAAACATAAAAAACCCAAAACCCAAAACCCCCAAAAAAACCATAAAACCCCTAAAAACCTTAAAAAACCCTAAAACCCCATAAAACCCCAAAAAACCACAAAAAAACTCTAAGAGTCCATAAAATGTTAAAAAAATTAAAAACTATAAAAAACCATAAAAACCCTAATAAACTCACAAAAACCCCTAAAAACCCAAAAGAACCAAAAAACACTGAAAACCCCAAGAAACCCTAAAAAACCCTCTAAATCCATAAAAACCCAAAAAACCCTAAAAATCCATAAAACCATAAAAATCCTAAAAAACCTGAAAATAACTGAAAACGTAAAAACCCATAAAAAACCATAAAAACCCTAAAATTCCATAAAACACTAAAAATAACTAAAACCACTAAAACCCCTTTAAACCCTAGAAACATTAAAAAAATTGAAAAAGATTTCAAATCCTAAAAAACTCTAAAAAAAATCTAAAAACCGAAAAAGATCCAAAAAACCCTAAAAATCCCTAAAAAGTAAAAAACCTTGAAAACCCCTAAAACCCCTCAAAATCCCTAAAACCATAAAAATCATAAAAATCCCTTAGAACCCAAAAATATTTAAAAAAACCCTATAAACCTTGAAAACACCCTAAAAACCTTAAAAATCCCTAAAACCCAAAAATCATTAAAAACCATTGAACACTCTAAAAACCCTTAAAAGCCCTAAAAGGGTTAAAAAAACTCTAAAAAACCTTAAAAAACCTAAAAACTAAAAAACCTTAAACACCCAAAAAGAACCTAAAATCCTTGAAAATGCCTAAAAACTATAAAACCCTCAAAATCCCAAAAAACCTAAAAAACCCGGAAAACCATAAAAATCCTAAAAAATACCTAAAAGTCTGTGGATACGTAAAAAATCATAAAAACCAAGAAAACCTTTGAAAACTATAAAACCGCTAAAAACCATAAAAACCCTAAAAACCCATTAAAACCCTAAAAACCAATAAAAACTAAAAAAAACCTTAAAACTGCTTAAAAAATTAAAAACTATAAAAAACCTAATAACTAAAAAAACCTAAAAACCAAAAAAACCAAAAAAGACCCTAAAACCCCTAAAAACTCCTGAAAAACCTAAAAAAGAAGAATGGCGGCTCTGGCGACTCTGGCGATTCTGGCGATCCCGCTCCCTCACGATGGAGGCTTCCTCCCAGGTTGAAGATAATGGAAAATGAAGCACCTCCCCCCCTTGCTGCGGGGGAGGATCCTCTCTTGGAGGACATCTCATTACTCTCCTCTACTGACTTGTTACCCTCTTTCTCGAGAACGCTGCTCTGCCCGAAGGTTCCGGAGTTTTTCGAAGGTCGTCCGCAGCTTCCCCTCTCGATTCAGGAGTTCACGGAGGCTTCAGACCTGCACCGCCTGACTCTGGTTACAAGTTTCCCGGTGCGGCGACCCCTGGTTTTCACTTTCAACAGGTTCGTTTCGGATTTCTGGAATCTTATAGCTCGGGAGACTATGGGCCTGTTCGATAGATACCACATCATGATTTGCTTTTCCACAGAGAAAGACCCGGTTCCTGCCTAGTTAGCGGCTCCTCGGTCGTGCAATGGTGCTCGCTTCTCCCTCTTTCAGTGGAGCTTTGACTTTCATCTGAAGCGAAGTTCCCCGATTGCTGCTACCTGGGTGAGATTTCCTGAGCTTCCCCTTCCCTTTCAAAATTTATCTATTATTTAGATGCTTGGGAATTTGGTGGGGAGGTTACTTTGTGTGGATATTAGGACTAGGGCCCTTTGTCATCCAGTTGCACCAAGGGCCTTTGTTGAAATCGATGCTTCGAAGCCTCCTATGGATGTTGTCTGGATTGCAGTGGGGGAAGAACTTAGATGGAGACAGCCTGTTATTTTTGAGCAATGGATGGTTTTCTGCTCTTCTTGTTGGAGTTTTGGGCATAGCGACCACTCTAGAGGGTGTTCTAGCACTGTCAGGGGTGGTGATCTGGCTCGCATGTCCTCTGGTGAGATTACCCTCTCTCTGGTGGAGGTGAAGGGGACAAAGGGGGTGGTTTCCTCCCAACCTCTGGGTGCAGATGTTCCTTGCTTGTCTGCTTTGCTGGGTGGAAGTGATTTAAAGGTGGCCCTGATGGATTCAGGTGGTTTCATTGTGAGTTTAGCTGGAGGTGCTGGTGTCTCAGGAAATGCTGATAAGGAGGAAGTGCTGCTGGCGGAGAGGGATGATCGAGTTTCTCTTGAAGGTGTTCACGGGTGTGGCGACTCTCCTAGGAGGCAGACAGATTTAGGGAAGGCTGTTGTGGTGGGTGTCTGGAAAGAAAATATGGAGGATCCCTGTGCTCTAGATCTGTAACGAGATGGTATAGCTGGATTGAAGGTTAATAAGAACACTGCTAGATCCTTCCCAGCAACTGAGGGTACTGTGCTTGCTCCAAACAACTTCCAGGTTGCAGCCTTGGTTGAGCCTGCTGCGGTGGCTGTGATGGTGGTAGATGTCTTGAAGGAGGCCATGGTTGCTCAGGGCCCGAGGACTGGAGATGAGTGGAGCTTGTCTTCAGTTGAGGAAAGGTCTACGGCAGATGAAGAGACCTAGATCCCCAGGGTCCAACACATGAACTGGCGTGATGCCCCTCTGGTTCTGTCCGGGTGTCCAGGCGTGGGGGGACCTGACATGGGGCCTGGGCTATTGCCTCCCTCTGCCAGCACAAGCGGCGCTGAGGATCCTCCCAGTGGCCCATTCTTTAACCCTCTGTCGGGAAATTCCAGCAACGCTAGCAGTCCCTCCATATACCTGTAGAGGGCTATGGTCCTTCATGGTGTCCCCTCTACTGAAGATTTTTGTGTGCAGCTGCATGAGATGGTGTGGGTGGGACGAGAAAGGTTCCTGCTTGAGGGTGAAGTTGAGAGGCTTGGGGAGAGGTTTGCTGAGGCTGATTGTCGGATAAACGCCGCTATGGTCAGGTCAAAGGAGAAAAAAACCAGAGGAGGTGCTGAAACTCCTGGGGCAGAATGTAAGAAAGGGAAGGCACCATCGGCTGCTAGTGATGGTGTCACTTGTGCGAAGGCGGGTGTTGAAGTTAGATCCACTTCCGCCCCTACGAGATGAAGACGGAGGAGGGATTACTTTACCCTCCCACGTCCCATGGCAACTAGGGCCTCTTCACGAGCGGTCAGACTTAATCTATGTGTGAATAAGTGAGAGCGGCTTTCAATTTCCATAGAGGAAGAGAAGGCTAGGATGAAGCTTCTATCTAGGCTTGGCATGCAGGAGGATTTTGACCCTGGATGGGACTCAATGGACATGGGTGATGATTCAGATTTCAGTCTTGCTGATGTGGGTGACGACTTTGGTGCGGGCATGAGGTTTTGAGGTGTGGAGCTGGAGCATTTTGGTGGCGACGTTGACTAATCCTCCCCTTGTGTGACCTCCCTTTTGGAATTTTGACTTGTTTGTTTTTTGCTTTTGTTTTTTCTTTTCTTTCTGTGGCTTTTGGGATGTGTCCATAAGGTGTTTTGGGTGTGGATCGGTGGATCCCTCCCCTCCCATGTCTGCAGAGTCTTTGTGTCTTTTCTTTTAATAAATTTTGGGGGGTGCCAGGAATAGCCTGGACCCGAGCCTTCCTTGCCCTAAAAACTCCAAAAGTGTCACGACCCGACCCTACCTGGGCTCGAGCCGCAACTACCCCAGGCCCGCCTCCATAGGCCAGGGGCTGGCGACCAGCGCCGAAGGCACAACAACTCGGGGAGGCCTTTGCCTAAGCACCTGTACACACGCACACGCAGCAAACTCAATGCAAGAGTGCAGAGTAAAAAGAAAAGTGAAGGGAAACTGCTATATATATACCACAAAGTGCATCGACCTCTACAAGATACAAGCAAAGTGCTAAAAAGGAAAAAGGGGCAAAACACGCGCCCAACCAGAAAAGGTGCCACAACCCGGCAACAGGTAAACAAAAACACAAACAGCTAACGGGTCTGCCACCTAGAACCCGGCCACGACCACCGCATGCGGTCCAAGCTCCCAAGCTCCTATGCTCCACCGAAGTCATGCTCCACCTGTCCGTCGTCTGCAAGGGCACACCAAGTGCGGGCAAAGCCCAAGCAGGGGTGAGTATAAAAATACTCAGTAGGATACCCCGAAGGCTCAAGGGAGAAAAAAAAGGAGGTACCGAAGGGTGAGTAGTAGAGCGAACAGAAAGGTAGAGGATTACAACTGAAAGTGCAGTAAGAGTCCAGCTCAACCCAACAAGAGAAAGAAGATAGACTCGTCCAGACACAAGGAGCTGGAAACGGTGAGAATACGAACTTCTCATCGAGTCTTCGCTACCAATATAAGGAGAGTGGACTCGTCCAACCATGAGAAGCTAGACACAGAAAGCACGTGGCATACCCCGCGCGTCTTCGCCTCTCCTGAAAGGAGAGTAGCCAAAACCCAAGAAGTGGGTGCTAGAACAAGGTATATACAAGTCCATATGCTCAAAAAGAAGCCCGAACAACGTCGTAAGGGGATCTCCGTCCCGTAGCTCAGCCCATGAAAAAGTTTCTCCAACAGTCCCAGATATAACACCATCGATGCCCAGCATCCCGCACGTCTGCCCTGAACCGCAAGCCAAGGGGCTCAGTCACCGCACCTTGATACTATCCGCTTTGGGCGACACTGACTCGCCCGCACGGTTTTAAATCACGTCACAAGAACGCGTCTCGGTGGGGAAAGCGCCCCTCGTACTTGAGAGTTCTAGGGAAAGTCAAACCACACCTCGTCACTACCATGTAGTCGAGAGGTCTCCTCAAAGCCAGTCGTCACAACACTGACCCGAATAAACAAGGGTCCCGCTCCGGTAACCATGGAGGAAAGCCACAGACTAGCCTAGTCGAGAGGACTGAGTCTGGAATGCTAACAGGTGTCCTACTGCCCAGCCCTGCTGGAGGGTAATTCATAACCAAAAGTCGGGTGACCCACTGCCCAACCCTACTGGAGGGTAAACCTTAATACATCGTCAGGCGACCCACTACCCAGCCCCGCTGGAGGGTAAACCATATTCAGATATTGGGTGACCCACTGCCTAGCCCTGCTGGAGGGTAAACCCTAATACATCATCAGGCGACCCACTGCCCAGCCCCGCTAGAGGGTAGACCTGGAATAAGTCGACAGGCGACCCACTGCCCAGCCTTGCCGGTGGGTAGACCTAGAACTAGACGACGGGCGACCCACTGCCCAGCCCTGCTGGAGGGTAGGCCCTAAGAGGTCGTCGGGTGACCCACTGCCCAGTCTCTACTGGAGGGTAGACCCTAAGTGCGTCGGGTGACCCACTGCCCAGTCTCTGCTGGAGGGTAGACCCTAAGAGTCAGCGAGTAACCCACTGCCCAACCCCACTAGAGGGTAAACCCGAAGAAGTCGATGAGTAACCCACTGCCCAGCCCCGCTGGAGGGTAAAACTCAGAAATGCTCTGGCCATCTCTACAGGAGGGTGCAACACTGGCCAATCGAACATGGAGTGGGTATCGCGCAGCCACCCAACTCCAGAACAACTCTCCCAAAAGAGTTTCAGCGCCTGCCCCATCACGGGGTGCCACTAGCACCGCTACTGGCCGATCCATCGAGAACAAAACCAGGGGAGACCACTCAACCCTACTGGTCAACAAACAAGCACCGAGCCAGGGGAAAAACTCCACCCTGCTGGTCAAACAAACACACGGAGGGACCCTCTACGCCGCGAGAGGTCCAAGTACGCAAAGCAGAACACGACACGCACATGGGGCCCACACGACGTGTGGCCCCAAGTCAACCCCAACTGAGTGCACAAACATCTCAGGTACAAACCACACGTACCTCCAAGCGCTCCCGTATACTCCCAGAGTATACCTCGTCTCCAGCCCAAGGGCTATCGTGCCCACGGCACCCAACGTCAACGCGAAGGCGTGACGTAACAACTCCACCTCGAAGGCCCAGGCACGACCAACCACATCTCATGAAACATTTACGTCACTCTCCTAAGAGTGCGCGATCACACGCCAAGGGTCCGCTACAGACAAGGAAGGGCGGACCGCCACTAGAGCACCTTCCATGCACTACATTCAACAAGATCACGCAAGAGGCTCCGCACAACCAAACGGATTGCACCGTTGTAATCCTCGCGGAAAAACATGCGAGTTAGGCTACTCACTCGCCCGAAACGGTCAACATGTGGAAAAGGTACTATTCACCGTGACCAAACCCGTGTGGGGCCCACCCCAAAATCCATAAACTGAACAAACGGAGCACACCACGGCGTTCCCCTCCGAAAAGCACACGGGATTGACTACTCAGTCACCCAAAACGGCCACCCGGTGAAAAAGGTACTATTCACCGTAGCCCGGTCGGGTAGGACCCACACCACATCTCCGAAAGAGGTCGGGCGGACTGCGCCATCGCGATGCTCTCGGAAAAACACGTCGAAAGCACTACTCGCTTGAGTAGAACGGGTATCCAGAAAAAAAAGATGCATTCCGGCACACCGCCCACGAGCGGCGCCACATGGGACCCGCATCCCGGTCCCGAAACTCAACGAACGGATCGCACCGTTGCGATCCTCTCGAAAAATCACACAAGATGGAATATTCATTTGTCCAAAACGGTCGCCCGGTGATAAAGCTGGAAATCACCGTCAACTTCCGAAACGACACTTGTGGGCCCCGCACCATCGTGCCGAATTACAGCAGGCAGACTGCGCCAACGCGACGCCCTCGTAAAAACACCCAACATCGACTGCTCGCACGCCCCGAACGGACGTCCGATGGAAAAGTCGTGAAACGCCGCACGCAGCTCAAGAGTCGGCCCGTGGGGCCCGCGCTTCAACTCAAGCCTCAACGCCTGGAACTGCACTGAAACCTCCGCCTCAGTGTCAGGGTCACAACGCCGTTGACGGCGCTCAAAACGGATGTCGGACGCATCCACGCCGTCCAAAACAAGAATCTCGGGAGAAACGCTCGTCCTCTTAAGGACACGTCGCGCCTCCGCGACCCCTCGTTTCGGGAATTAAAAATTCTCGAAACCATCTCAAAACATTCCCCTCGACGCAAGCTCCGCGCTGCCGTAGACGGCGCGCAAAACGGACGCCCGTAGCCCGAAATACGGGCGTCCGAAGACTGAGGGGCAAAGCCCCTTGGGCCGGACCGGCTCGGTCCGGCCGGTCCGCCCAGCTTGGGCTGGCCCGCGGCTCAGCCGCGGGTCCGGTTCACCCCGCCGCGGCTAGCTGGCCACGACTTACTTCTCCCGACCGGCCGCCTCGCGGCCGGTTGATGCCAAACAGCGACCCGCGCTTTGCGGGTCGCGGTCGACGCACGAGGCCACGCGCTTCGCGGCCCCCCTCTCCTCCGCCTGCCGGCGCCCGCGGCCGGCTTCCGGCAGCCACCGCCGAAGGCTGCCGCCGCCTCCCGGCAAGCGCCGCTGCCGCCGCCGAAGCCCCGGCCGACCGCCTCCGCCCTGCTCCGCACCGCGCCGCCCTACGTGCCGCCTCCTCCGCCGAGCTGCTCCGCCGCTCGAACTCGCCGGAACCCAAAAACCCGCAAAGTTCGGCGGATCATTGCGGATGCCACGGAGCTCGGAATTTGAATCTGAAAGATGCTTTGGATAGGGAATTTACTCTACTACGCATTCATGGGCTTTGATCGAAGAGAAAATGACAAATCGACGCTAAAATTGGGGTTCAAAGTGGGCTCGGGATTTAAAACTCAACAACAACACCTACCTCGCTGGGCTTCACCCGGAGCTTCGCGTCGATCCGCCGGCACCTCCGCACCTTGCCGGAGTCGCCTCGCCGGAGCTCACCTCGCCGGAGCTTGCCTCGCCGGAGGTGAAGGAGGGGGAAGAGGGTGAGGGTGTGAGGGAGAAGAAGAAGAGGAAGAAGGGGGGGTTGTGTTTAAATAAAAACACACCGCCCGACACGCCCCCGACTCCGCTCCCGAAGCAGACAAAAAGGAGGGCGTCCCTGGGGTAAAAATGACCTCCCGAGCACAACGGCGGTCTCGGAATTTTAATCCGAGACCCCGTTCAAAAGTAATAAAATTTAACGCCCGAAGCCGCTAAATTACGAAAACACCCCTGGGGCCATTTTTCACAAACGGCCCGCGCCCGCGAAACTTATACCCCTCCTAGGGTAAACGGCACACTACGAACTCAACGGTGCCCTCTGTTTTCCAATTCGAGCCACCGTTTAATAGATACTAGCGTTTCTCCATTAAACGAATAAATTAATTAATTAATTTATCCGTTTAACATTTCAGAAGCGGGCGAGGGGTCCAAACGTCCCGCGCCGACAAGTTTTATGTCACACCTAGGGTAAACACCCCATTCCGGACCCATCGGTATACTCGGATCCCTGATCCGGATCACCGTTTAGGAGTTATCTCATTTATTTGGCGTTTCCAGTGTGAACGCACCGAAAATTTAATTCCGGCCACTCCGGGGCTCGGAATCGAACACCGTCTGAAGGCGCTGCTCTGGAATATTATCAAGAATATTTCAAAGTCTTTCACAGCAAAAACCGGGTTCTTACAAAAAGACCCAAAAACCTGAAAACCCCTAAAAACCTTTAAAATCGCTAAAAACGCTAAAATAAATAATAGGCATAAAAGCCCTAAAATCCCTAAAAACATGAAAACCCCAAAAAAACTTTAAAAAACCTCTAAAGCCTATAAAATCGCATAAAACCTGAAAAAATAACAAAAGCCCTAAAATCAATATAAAACTCTAAAACCCTTTAAACCCCAAGAATCGTTAAAAACTCTAAAAAACCATAAAACCCTAAAAACTCAAGAAACACTAAAACCCCAAAATACCCCCAAACCTTGAAAAATCCTAAAACCCCTGAAAACCCTTTAAAACCTACAAAATCTCTAAGAATCCTAAGAAACCCTAAAAACCATAAAATTCCTAAAAAATCCCTAAAAATCCCTAAAAACGGAAAAACCCATAAACCCTAAGAAACCCATGAAAACCAAGAAAACCTTAAAATACCCTAGAAAACCTTTAAACCCTAAAAAACCACTACAATCTCTAAAACCCTAAAAACCCCTAAAAATGTTAAAAAGAACTCGAAAAATCCTTAAGAAACCTAAAAAACTCAAAAAAAAACTCGAAAACCCCTAAAAACCCTAAAAACCCTGGAAAAACCTAAAAACCATCAAAATCCCTAAAACCCCTAAAAACCATAAAAAATATAACAAATCCCAAAAATATCTAAAAACGTAAAAAACCCTAAACCATTAAAAACCCCAAAAAACCATAAAAACCCATAAAACCCCTAAAAACTAATAAAAACTCTAAAAACCCTTAAAAACGATAGAAATGTTAAAAAATGTAAAAAAACTCAAAAAAATATTAAAACCTCCAAAAAAAAACTAAAATCGAAAAACCCTAAAACACCTAAAAATCCCTTAAAACCAAAAAAATCCTAAAAAATCCCTAAAATCCCTTAAAACTTTAAAATCCTAAAGACCCTGAAAAGCGCCTGAAAACCATAAGAACCATAAAACCTTAAAAGACCATAAAAACCCATGAAACCCTAAAAACCCACTCAAAACTCTAATAACCCTTATAACACCTAAAAAAATTACCAAACATTAAAAATTCTAAAAACTAAAAAAAATCCATAAAAACCCAAAAGCCCCTAAGAACCCTAAAAAACGCTAAAAACCCTAAAACCTTGAAAACCCCTAAAAATACTCAAAAATTCTAAAAACCCTAAAAACTATAAAAATCCTAAAAAAATCTATAAATACCTAAAAATGTAAAAAACCTTGAAAAACCTCTGAAAACCATAAAACCCCTTAAAAACCATAAAAGACCCAAAACCCCCTTAAAACCCCTAAAAATGTTAAAAATGTTAAAAAATGCTTAAAACCCAAAAAAACACAGAAAAACCCTAAAATATCAAAAGGACCCTAAAAATCCTAAAAATCCTAAACCCCCCTTAAAATCCCTAAAAACTCTAAAAACCATAAAAATCCTAAAAAACACTAAAATTGTAAAAATCCCTAAAAACCATAAAAATACCCTACAAACCCTAAAACACTAAAAATCCATAAATACCCTAAAACCCACTGAAACTCTAAAATTCATTAAAACCCATAAAGAGTTAAAAAACTCTAAAACCCTTAAAACTACCAAAAAATGAAAAAAAACACCCTAAAGGACCCTGAAAACCTGAAAAAAACCCCTTAAAATCCTTAACCCCCCCCCCAAACCCTCAGAATCCCTAAAAACCCTAAAACCCCAAAAAACATATAAACCCTAAAAAATCCCTAAAATCCATGAAAATGTAAAAAACCCTAAAAACCCTGAAAGCCCCCTAAAAACCAAAAAAACCCTAAAAACCTTAAAAAATCCAAAAAACCAATAAAAACCTTAAAAACTACTAAAAACTCTAAAAACACTTAAAACCCCTAAAAATGTTTAAAATGTTTAAAAACTCTAAAAAACCGTAAAACCATAAAAAAAAGAAACCCCTCAATACCTAAAAAGACCCAAAATACCTTGAAAACACTAAATACCTAAAATACCCAAAAAGACCATAAAAACGCACAAAATCTCTAAACACCCTAAAAACATAAAAATCCAAAAAAATCCCGAAAAATCCCTAAAAACATAAAAAAACCCTAAAATCCCTGAAACCCCCCTAAAACAATAAACCCCTAAGAACATTAAAAACTCTAAAAACCATTAAAACCCTAAAAAACAAAACAAAAACTGCTAATAACTCTAAAATCCCAGAAACCACTAAAATTGTTAAAAAAACTCTAAAAACCCTTAAAGGTTATAAAGAGCTCAAAAAACCTTAAAAACCCCAAAAGACCCTAAAAACCCTAAAACCCCAAAAAACATAAAACCCCAAAAAACATTAAAAAACCATATAAGAATTAAAACCCACTAAAAATTCTAAAACTTTAAATCCCCCAAAAACGTTAAAAACTCTAAAAAACCTTTAAAACGCTAAACATCCAAAAAAAGCATAAAAACAAAAAATAACCCCAAATACCCGAAAACCCCCTAAAATACCCTAAAAACCCCATAAAATCCCTAAAACCCTCAAAATACCTAAATACTCTAAAAACATTAAAAAACATAAAAACCATAAAATCATTAAAAATCCCTAAAAACGTAAAAACCCCAAAAACTCTAAAAATCCATGAAAATAAGAAAACACCCTAAAACCTTAAATACCCTAAAAACCCATAAAAACCCTAAAAACCACTAAAAACACTAAAGACACTTAAAAAACCTAAAAATGCGAAAAAAAACTATAAAAAACCTTAAAACATAAAATAACTCAATAAAACTCAAAAAACTCCAAACACACAAAAGGCCCTAAAAACCATAAAAATCCCTAAAAACCATAAATAACCCTAAAACCCTAAAACCCCGAAAAATCCCTTAAAACCGTAAAAACCCCTAAAACCATAAAAATCGTAAAAAATCCCAAAAAATCCAAGAAAATGAAAAAATCCCTAAAATCCCTGAAAACCATAAGATAGCCTAAAAAACTAAAAAAATCCTAAAAGTCCCTAAAATCATTAAAGGCATAAAAACCCAAAAAAACCGTTGAAATCCATAAAAACATTAAAACTCCTAAAAACATATCAAATCCCAAAAAACCATTAAAAACTCTAAAACCCCTTATAACCACTAAAAACGTTAAAAAATCTAAAACCCTAAAACCCCCTAAAAAACTCACAAAAATTCAAAAACCCAAAAACACAAAAAAACCATAAAACCCTAAAAACACTCAAAATCCCTAAAAACCATAAAAATCCTAAAAATTCCCAAAAAATCCCTAAAAATCCCTAAAAACATAAAAACCTCCAAAATACTTAAAACCCCCTAAAATCCATAAACATGCATACAGGGGAGCTAACTCGGTTGCTGACGCCCTCTCCAAACAGGCGATTGCGGAGAGCTTCTCAATGTGGTCCTTTATGGCCCCACCTTATTGTATTCCGTTCTTGGACTCGGATCGGAAGGGTGATGTTCATACTCGCTCTTTCAGGCCTAACTTGTAGTTGCCTTTTTTCTTTTTAATTATGTTTGGGGGGCTAGGCTTGCCTAGTCCCGAACCTCTTCTGCCCTAAAAGCCATAAAACCCCTAAAAACCTATATATCACTAAAAACCCATAAAAACCCCAAAAAACCACCAAAAACTCTAAAACCCTTTAAATCCAAAAAAAAAGGATAAAAAAATATAAAAAAAATTAAAAACCCTAAAAAACACCAAAAAAACCCAAAAAAACCCAAAAAACCCGCAAAATTCCTAAAATCCCTATAAACCTAAGGCCATAAAAATACTAGAAAATCCCCAAGAACCATGAAAGACCCCATAAAACCATAAAACCCCTAAAAACATTAAAAAACCCTAAAAACCCATAAAAACACTAAATCCACTACAAACTCTAAAACATATTTAAAAAAAACTCAAAAGACCCTAAACCCACTAAAACCACTAAAAATATTTTGAAAATCCATAAAACCCCTCAAAAACCCTAAAAAACCATAAAACCATAAAAATCCAAAAAATCCTTAAAAATCCCTAAAAAGTAAAAAAACCAAAATAACCCTAAAAACCCCCTGAAAACCATAAAAACCTTTAAAATCCTAGAAACCCAGAAAAACCCACTAAAAACTCTAAAAACCCTAAAAGCCCCTAAAAATGTTAAAAATTTTAAAAAATATAAAACCCCTACAAAACTAAAAAAACTCCCTAAAAACTGAAAAGACCCTAAATACCCAAAAACCCAAAAAACACTGAATAACCCTAAAAACCCCAACATCCCAAAATACCCAAAAAACCAAAAAACCCATAAAAACCATGAAAAAACCCTGAAAAATAGAAAAACACCTAAATACATTAAAAACCCTAAAAAATCCAAAAAATCCTAAACCACTAAAAACTCTAAAAATGATTAAAACCCCAAAAAATGTTAAAAAAATTTGTAAACCAATAAAAAAACTCAAAATCCCCCTAAAAACCCAAAATACCCTTAAGCCTTGAAAAATTGTAAAAATCATAAAAAAACCCAGAAAAACTCTAAAAGACCTCAAAATACCTAAAAACCCTAACAACCCCTAATAACCATAGAAAATATAAAATATGATTAAAAATATAAGAAAACATAAAAAAACCCCTAAAAACCTTGAAAAACCCTTGAAAATAATAAAACCCCTTAAAAGCTTATAAACCTTAATAACCCATATAAACCCTCAAAACCCATAAAACTTGAAAAAATTCAAAACCCCCCAAAAAACATAAAAACCCTAAAAACCCTACAAAATCATGAAAAACCCTAAAAACCATCAAAATCCCTAAAAACCCATAAAAACCCCTTACTACTATTAAAATCCTAAAAAATCTCAAAAAATCTTTGAAAATGTAAAAAACCCTAAAAACCATAAAAACCCCTCAAAACCTTAAAAAACACTTTAAACCCCTAAAAATGTTAAAAAACTCTAAAAATATATGAAACCCCTAAAAAGTAAAAAAACCCTAGAAACTCAAAATACCCTAAAACCCCTAAAACCCCTAAAAACCCTAAAAAATAGGAAAACCCCTAAACCCCACAAATACCCTAAAACCACTAAAAACTCTAAAACCCCTTAACACCCCTTAAATTTTTTGAAAAACTCTAAAAAACCAAAAAAACCCAAAAAACGGAAAAAAACAATAAAAACCTAAAAGACCATAAAAACCCTAAAAATCATAAAAACCATACAACCCCAAAAACCTCAAAATCCCTAGAAAACCTAAAAACCCTGAAAACCCATAATAATCCTAAAAATCCCTAAAAATTCTTAATAGCACAAAAAACCCTAAAAACCTTTAAAAACCCCTGAAAACCATAAAACCCCTAAAACCATAAAAACGCATAAAAATACTAAGAAACCACTAAAAACTCTAAAACCCCTCAATACCCCTTAAAATGTTAAAAATAATAAAATACTCTAAAAATCTTAAAACCCCTAAAAAATCAAAAAAAAACCCTAAAACCCCATAAAGAACCTAAGAACCGGAAAAACCATAAAAGATCACGAAAATCCATAAAACCCCTCAAAATCCTTAAAAACACAAAAAACACTAAAAAACATAAAAATCTTCAAGAAGCCCTAAAAATCCCCCAAAAAGTAAAAAAATCTAAAAGCCCTGAAAGACCCTTAAAACCCATAAAAATCACTAAAAACCTTAAAAACCCTAAAACTAATAAAAACTATAAAAACCTCTAAAAACTCTAACAACCCTTAAAACCCCCAAAAATGTTAAAAAACTATAAAAAACATTAAAACCTAAAATAACTCAAAACCCTCTAAGTAAATCAAAACCCCAAAACCCCTAAAACCATAAAATTCTAAAAATCCCAGAAAATATAAAAACCCTAATGACCCTGAAAACCCCATGAAAACCATAAAACCCCTAAAAAACATAAAAAAACCCAAGAAATAAAAAAAACACTGAAAGCCCTTTAAAACCCTAAAAATGTTAAAAAAACTCTAAAAAACCTAAAAAACAAAAAATACTAAGAAAACCCTAAAAACCCAAAGGTTCCTAAAACCCCTAAATGACCCCAAAAACCCCGAAAAATCCTAAAAATCCCTAAAAAACACACAAAATCTCTAAAATATAAAAACCCTAAAAACTATAAAAAACATAAAAATAATACTTGAAAAAGTAAAATACCATAAAAATCCGGAAAAAATAAAAAAACCCCTAAAAACCCCTAAAACCCCAAAAAAACACAAAAAAACTTTAAAACCACATAAAGCCCCTAAAAACGTTAAAAACTCTAAAAAACCTTAAAAAAACTAAAAACTCAAAAGAACCCTAAAACCAAAAAAAATGATACAAACCATGTAAACCCTAAAAAACCCATAAAAACATCAAAATCCATAAAAACCCTAAAACCAATAAAAACCATAAAAATCCTAAAAATCCCAAAAATTCGCTAAAAACGTAAAAAACACTAAAAACCCTAAAAACCACTTAAAACCATAAAAACCCCTAAAAACCTTAAACAACCCTTCAAACCCATAAACATCCTAAACACCACTAAAAACTATAAAAACTATTAAATCCCCTAAAATGTTAGAAAACTCTAAAAACCCTTAAAAACATTAAAAACACAAAAAAACCCATAAAACCCCTAAAAACAAAAAAACCATAAAAACCATAAAACCCTAAAAAACTCTGAAAACCCATTAAAACAATCAGAATCCTTAAAGTCCCTAAAAACCATAAAAACCATAAAAATCCTAAAAAATCCCTGAATATAAAAAAATGAAAAAAATCATAAAAAACATAAAAAAAACCCTGAAAACCATAAAAACCCCTAAAAACATTAAAAACCCATAAAAACCCTAAAACCAACTAAAAACCCTTTAAACCCCTAAAAATTTTAAAAAATCTAAAAAAACTTGAAGCCAGTAAAATAACACTAAAAACCCCTAAAACCCCTAAAAACCTAAAACCCCTAAAAACCATGAAAACCCTAAAAAATCTCAAAATCCCCCAAACCCTAAAAACCATTAAGATCCTAAAAAATCCTAAGAATCCTTGAAAATGTAAAAAACTATAAAAAACTTGAAAAAACCATAAAATTCAAAAAACCCCCTAAAATCCTCAAAAAACACAAAAAACCCAAAAAAACCCCTAAAACCCCTAAAACCCCTAAATACTAATGAAACACACTATAAAACCTTAAAAACCATAAAAAAAATAAAAAACCACTAAAAACCCCAAAGACCCCAAAAACACTAAAACCCCCTTAAAAGCCTAAAAACTATGAAAAACTATAAAAAAACCCACAAAATCCCTAAAAACCATAAAATTCCCAAAAAATCATAAAAATACTAAAAAAGGTATAAAAACCCTAAAAATAAAAAAACCCTAAAACCCCTAAAAAATCCCTCAAAAACATAAAACCCCTAAAAACATTAAAAAACCTTAAAACCCCATAAAACTCTATAAACCACTAAAAAAATCTTGAAACACTTAGAGCCCATAAAAATGGTTAAAAACTATAAAAAACTTTAAAAACCCAAAAAAACTCAAAAAACCCTAAAAACCCAAAAAAACCCTCAAAAACCTAAAATCCCTAAAACCCTAAAAAACCATAGAAACCCATAAAACCCCTCAAAATCCCAAAAACCTCTAAAAAACACTAAAACCAATATTTTTTTAAAAAAACCATAAAATTCCCTGAAAACGTAAAAAACCCTAAAAACCCAAAAAATCCCCTAAAAACCTTACAAAGCACTAAAAACCTAGAAAACCACTAAAACGCTAAAAACCCTTTAAACCCCAAACAATGTTGAAAAAATCCATAAAATCCTTAAAAATCCCAAAAAACCTCAAAATAACCCTAAAAACCCAAAACACCCTAAAAACCTTAAAAACTCCTCAAAATCCCTAAAACCCCTAAAAATCCTAAAAACCATAAAATTCTTAAAAAAACCTTAAAAATACCTAAAAAGGTAAAAAAACCATAAAAACCCTGAAAACCCCTTGAAAACCATAAAAAACCCCTAAACCCCTAAAAACCCAATCAAAACCATAAAACCACTAAAATTATAGAAACGCATAAAATCCCTAAAAATGTAAAAAGACTCTAAAAAACCTAAAAACCCTAAAAACTCTATAAAGCCTAAAAACCTTGAAACTACCTAAAACCCTAAAACCCTGAAAACCCAGAAAACCCCTAAACGCCCTCAAAATTACTAAAACACCTAAAAATAATAAAAATTCCAAAAAACCCTAAAAATCCATGAAAATGTAAAAGTCCATAAAACCATGAAAACCCCCTAAAAACAATAAAAAACCCACAAAACTATTAAAGCCCATAAAACCCCTAAAAACCTGTTAAAACTCTAAACCTATTAAAATCCCTAAAAATGTTAAAAAAACTCCAAAAAACCTTAAGACCCCATAAAACTTAAAAAACCCCTAAAATCCATAAAATCCCTAAAAACCCTAAAAAACCCTCTAAACCATAAAAAACCTAAAAATCCCTAAAAATACCAAAAAATGTTAAAACCCATAAAAACCTTGAAAAACCCCAGAAATCCATAAAAACCCATAAAAACCATAAAACCCCAAAAAACCCATAACCCCCCCCAAAAAAAAACCAATAAAAGCTCTAAAAACCTTTAAAACCCCTAAAAACATTAAAAACTATAAAAATCATTAAAAAGACTAAAAACTCAAGAAAACACTAAAAACCCAAAAAACTATTAAAGACCCTAAAAACCCTAAAAGACACAAAAAGTACCTAAAAATCCCTAAAAACCATAAAAATCCTAAAAATTACTAAAAATCTCTAAAAATGTAAAAACCCCCTAAAAACCATAACCCTAAAAACCTTAAAATCCCCTTAAAAGCATAAGAACCCTAAAACCCACTAAAAACTCAAAAAAGCCTCAGAACCCATAAAAACATTAAAAAAAATCTAAAAACCATAAATACATGAAAAACTCAAAGACCACTAAAACCCCAAGAAATAACTTAAAAACCCGAAAACCCTTAAAAATACTGAAAAATCCCAAAAAATACAAGAAACCGTCAGAATCCCTAAAATCCATAAAAACCCCTAAAAAAATAATAATGACCAAAAAAATCCCTGAAAATATAAAATCCTCTAAAACCCTTAAAAAACCCTAAAAACTATAAACCCCCCTAAAAACTTCAAAAACCCTAAAAACACATAAAACCCCCCAAAAACACTAAAAACTCTAAAAACCTATAAAAGCCATAAAAACGTTAAAAAACTTTAAAAACACAAAAAAATCCTAAAAACCCCAAAAGACTCTAAAAACCCTAAAAACCATAAAACCTCCTAAAAACCTTAGAAACCCTAAAAACATGTAAAAACCCAAAAAAACCCTAAAAACCATAAAACCCCCCAAAAACCTTAGAAACCCTTAAAACACGTAAAAACCCAAAAAACACTAAAACTCTAAAAACCTGTAAAACCCCAAAAAACATTAAAAAACTCTAAAGACTCAAAAAAAACCTAAAAACACAAAAGACCCTAAAAATGGTAAAAAACTTAAAACCCATTGAAAACCCCAAAAACACTCAAAATCGCTAAAAAATCCAAAACAATAAAAACAATAAAAATAAAAAAATACCTAGAAATCCATGAAAACTTAAAGAACCCTAAAACCATTAAATAGTCTAAAACACCATAAAAGACTTAAAAAGATTTAAAAACTATAAAAAACCTAAAAAAACCTAAAAAACTCAAAAACCTAAAAAGACCCTAAAAACCCTGATAGCCCCTAAAAACAAAAATTAGTCTAAAAAACCCCTAAAACACTCAAAATCCATGAAAATACTAAAAAACCTAAAAAGCATAAAATTACAAAAAAGGTCGTAAGAGTCCCTGAAAATTTAAAAAACCCAAAAAAACATGAAAAACCCTCAAAACCATAAAACCCATAACACCTTAAAACCGCTAAAAACCCTAAAATCCTTTAAAAAATATAAAAAACATTAAAAATGTTAAAGATCTCTAAAATCCATTAAAGCCCCTAAAAAATGAAAAAAAACCCTAAAAACCCAAAAAACCATTAAAATCCCGAAAAACTCTAAAAACCCTAAAAAACCTAAAAATCCAAAAAGACCCACAAAATTTGTAAAAACCAAAAAAACCCTAAAAACTATAATTTTTTTAAAAAATCCCTACAAATCTCTAAAAACATAAAAAAACCTAAAACCCCTTAAAAACCCTAAAAACCCTAAAACCCTAAAAACCCACTTAAAAATCTAAAAACCCTTAAAACCCATAAAAATGTTAAAAAACTCTAAAAACCCAAAAAATATATAAAATAATTGAAAATGTAAAAAACCCTAAAGACCCTAAAAACCCACTGAAGGCTGTGATATTTGGTTTTGGTGTTGGATGCTGATGTTGGCTGGACAAGACGTGTAGAGGCTGCTGGGACTGGTTGGTTTGGACGTGTTGTCTCTGCTACTTGGCTGTGATGTTTGGTATTGGTGTTGGATGCTGGTGTTGGATGTACAAGAGGTTTGGATGTTGCTGTCATGTTTTGTTTTGTGCCTTTTTCTCTGGTTTCGTTTTCATTTTTTTTTGGGTCTTTTGCTGTGAAGGGTTTTTGGGTGTGGGTCATTTGACCCCTCCCCTCCCTTGTCTGATGTGTCTTTTTTCTTCTTAATAAATTTGGGGGGGTCAGGAATAGCCCGACCCTCGCATCTTCCTTTCCCAAAAACCATAAAAACCCTAAAAAATCTAAAAAATAAATAAATATCCCTAAAAACTTTAAAAACCCTGAAAAATACTTGAAAACTATAAAACCCTTAAAAACCATAAAAACCCAAAAAAACCCCTAAAAATAACTAAAAACTATAAAAACCATAAAATCCATGAAAACGTTAAAAATTCTAAAAGTCTTCAAAAACCCTAAGACTCAAAAAAACCCTAAAACCCAAAAAATTTCCTAAAACCCATAAAAACAATAAAAGCCCGTAAAAACCCTAAAAATCCCTAAAAACATTAAAAATCATAAAAACTATAAAAAGTCTAAAAAATCCTTAAAAATCTCTAAAAACACAAAAACTCTAAAAACCCTGAAAGACCACTAAAAACCATAAAATCCCTAAAAACCTTAATACCCTAAAACCCACTAAAAATTCTAAAAACACCTTAAACCCCCTAAAAATGTGAAAAACACTAAAAACCATAAAAACCCTAAAAAATAAAAAAAATCCAAAAAACACCAAAAGTCACTAAAAACCTTAAAAAACCTGAAAAACTTGAAAACCCTAGAAACCACTAAAACTGCTAAAATTCTCTAAAATCACTAAAAACCATAAAGCCTATAAATCCCTAAAATTCCCTAAAAACATAAAGAACCCTAAAAGACCTAAAAAACCACTGAAAACTGTAAAACCCCCAAAAACATTAAAACCCATAAAAACCCTGAAAAACCACTAGAACTCTAAAAACCCTTAAAACCCTAAAACATTAAAAACTATAAAACCCCTAAAAATTTAAAAAAATCTCAAAAACCCTAAAAGGACCATAAAAACCCTAAAAACCACTAAAAACCCCTAAAAACCTCAAAATACCTAAAATCCTAAAATCACTAAAAACCAAAAAATTATAAAAATGCCCATATTGATGAGGATGGACAAGCAGGAGCTGGTTTTCTGACCAAGATACTAAAGGACATGACCTTGGAGGTCTCTAATGGGATGCCAACAGTAGTGCATAAATCCATCTTACAAAACGAAATGGATTTACATGGCGCAAGGGCCTGGGGGGAGGGCTCTGATGATGAATCAAGAATGAACTTCAACATGGCACAGATAAGGAAGGAGAAGGATATGCTTGGGAATGAAATCCCTCTTGGGAAAGAGAACCTTACAGGTGGTTCATTGGGGAGGGGGATATTGAGGGGTCAATCCACACTGTTTTCTATATGAATAAAGAGGACACCATTATCCCTGTTCAGGATAATTTTTCTACTAGTGTCACATCTAACACACGAAAGAGGAAGATGAGGAAGGACTATTCCTCCCTGCCAAAGATAGTGGCCACTAGGGCATCCAGTAAAGCTATGAAGAACTCCTCCGGCATGGTGGGGCGGTCTGCTAAGAAGCAGCTGAATGTGGAGCAGGTGCAGTTTGATGTGAAGCAGCAATGCCTCTGAGATTACTACACCACCTTCCTCAAACAATATGAATCATCTGAATGGGAGTCAGTGGAGTCTGATGCTTCAACTGGATATGGTGCTGATGGGGACCCGTATGGGGATGGAGACTTCTGACCTCTAAATTGATGTTCCTGCCTCTCTTTCTTCTGCTCTCTATGTGGTTTTCCTTTTTTGTTTTTTCCTTTTTTTGGCATGGGTTGTAAGGGATTTTTGGGTGTGGATCATTTGACCCCTCCCCTCCCTTGTCTGTTGTGTCTCTTTTTTCTTTCTAATAAACTTGAGGGGTTGGGAATAGCCTGACCCTCACATCTTCTTTTCCAAAAGTCCCTGAAAACCCCTAAAAGAACTGAAAAACCCTAAAATCAATAAAAACCCTCAAAAATCCTAAAACCTAAAAAAGCCTAAAAATCCCTGAAAATACCTAAAAATGCAAAGAACCATAAAAACCCTAAAAACCCCTAAAAACATAAAACCCCGTAAAACCTTAAAATCCCTAAAAAATCCATAAAAACTCTAAAAACCAATAAAAACTCTAAAACCCATTAAACCCCCTAAAATGCTAAAAAACTATAAAATCCTTAAAAATAAAAAAAACTCAAAAAACCCCCCAAAAACCCAAAAGACCCTAAAATACTTGAAAACCCATAAAAACCCTAAAAAAATGAAAACCCCAAAAAACCATCAAAATCCTAAAAACCAAAAAAATACTAAAGAAGACCTAAAAATCCTTAAAAATGTAAAAAACCCTGAAAACCCCCCAAAAACCCATAAAAATCACTAGAAGAAAACCCTATTCCAGAATGATGGTGGCTCCCTTTTCCAACCTTGAAGACGAAGACAGGCTTCACGCATCTCCCTCCCCCCACCGCAGGGGAGGGGCATTCGCTTAATTTCATGGATGATCGGACTTTTGTTCTGTTCACGGCTCCAGAACTGTTGCCCCCTTTTTCATGGATCGATCTTTGCCCCAAGGTTCCTGGCCTTCATGAAGTACCTAAAAAGCTTCAACTCTTTATTTCAGAGTTCAATGAAGCCTCTACTTTGTATAAGATGACTTTGGTTGCTCGTTTCATGAATTGGCGCCCTCTGGTGGACGTTTTCGACAGATTCATTTTTGAAAGTTGGGATCTGCAGGATCACGCTATGGTGGGTCTTGTTGATAGCTACCTTATATTGATTCATTTTGCGTCTAAAGAAGATCATATTCATGCTTGGTCTGAGGCTCCTTAGAATTGCGATAGTGCCCGATTTTCCCTTTTTTGATGGAGTTTTGATCTTAACTTGCATTGTGATTCACCAATGGTGGCAACATGGGTGAGATTTCCAGAACTCCCTCTCCCCATCCAGAATTTGTCTATTATTTCGATGTTGGGGAACCTGGTGGTGAGGTTACTTTGTGTGGATATAAGGACTCGGGCTATATGTCGTCCAGTCACCCTAAGGGATTTTGTTGAGGTGGACGCTTCGAAGGAGCCGATGGACTTTGTGTGGATTTCTGTTGGTGAGGAGCTCCGATGGAGACAGTCGGTGGTCTTTGATACATGGGTTGAATTCTGTTCCTTTTTCTAGCATCTTGGTCATGAAGATCGGGTCTGTAGGAGAGGATTAAGTAGATCTGGTGTTCTAAATCTAGCTCCGATGGGGCATGGCAAAGGACGCCATAATCTGGTGGGGGGGAAAGAGGTTCCTGTAAAGGTTACTCAGTGCTTGCCTCCCCAGCCATTGGTTAGGGACATCTTTGTATGCCTAAAAGCTGATTTAAATTATGGAGGTGGTAAGGAAGAGGTAAGGGAGGATCCATGTGACTTGGGGTTGGAGACTCTAAATAATATTAGTGGGAATGAGGATGGTAATGTAGTGGTCGTTCACTTGGATGATAGTTTTAACAGAGAACAGTTTGAAAAAAGGGAGGCGTATGATCAGAGTGATACTTCTTTGTATAATAGGTTTGAGTGCCTTGTGTCTGTTGAGCTAGAGGGTGAAGTAGGGGTATAGGTGGATGTGGAGAATCGAGGGACAATGGTGGAACATGGAGAGGTGTCTAGGAAGGGGGAGGGGATCCGTTTTGTTCATGATTAGAATGGGCTCTATAGTTGTAGTGTAGCTAAAGCTGCTGTGCGGGAATCGAGTTGTGGCGACATTGGTAAGGTGCAGGTTCTGTCATTAGAGAGCAATGTGGTAGTTTGGGAGGATGGTGTGGAGGGTGTGTCTGGATGTAGGCCTCTTGGATTCACTGTGAAAACACCTGGGGTGGTGTTGGATAGAACTACTGATTGGGAATCTTGTTGTGTTGCCGGGAAGGGGAAGGTAGATGAGAAGGGGTGAGGGATACGACAGTGGTGGTGGCTGAGCAGGGTAGAGCGTCTATGGAAGGGAAAGTGTTTGAGCTGAGGGAGGGAGTTGAGTAGAGAGGTGCGACACCTTTCAGTTCGGATATGGGGAAAATGGCCGAGCAGGGGGAGGGGTCTGAGCAAGGGGAGTTTTTGGAGCAGTGTTTTATGGCATGTGCTGAGGGGGTGGAGGAATCCCTGCTGCCTGGGAAGGGGCAATCGACTTTGATGGTCTGTGAGGGGACTTCTACTGGTGAGTCTTTTTGTGAGTCTTTGCAGGGGGATTTGGCTCAGTTCGATCATGAGCATAGGGAGGTTGTTCAACATAGGGAGGTGATAGAGTCGGTTGTGGAGGTGCATGAGGGAGCCTTAGATGATAGGCCTAGCTGTATGGGTCTACATGAATTAGAGATGGAGGACCACCCTGGTGGACCTTGGAAGAGAAGTCCCTAGGATGTGCATCAGGCCAGGTGGTTGGATGCTCTCAAGGAACCTTTTCTTGCTGGCTGTCCTCTAAACCAGGAATCCACCTTCATAAAAACCCTAAAACCATAAAAATTCTTAAAAAAGACCTAAAACTCTGTAAAAACGTAAAAAACCCTGAAAAACCACCAAAAAATATAAAAAACCCTAAAAACCATAAAACCCATAAAACCTAATAACACCACTAAAAACTCTAAAAACCCTTTAAACCCCTAAAATGTTAAAAATGTTAAAAAATCTAAAAAACCTTGAAACCCCAAAAAACTCAAAACACCCCTAAAACCCCCAAAGACCCTAAAAACCCTAAAACCCTAAAAAGCCCCTTAAAACCATAAAAACCCGTAAAAACCATAAGATCCCATAAAAACCATAAAACACCTAAAACCCCATAAAAAACTAAAAATCACTAAAAACACTAAAAAACCATAAAACCACTAAAAACGTTAAAAAACTCTAAAAATCCAAAAAAAACTTAGAAAATAAAAAAAACACTAAAAACCGAAAAAATCCCTAAAACCATGAAAACCCCAAAACCTCTAGAAAACCCACAAACCCCTAAAATCTCTTAAAAATCCCTAAAAAATCTAAAAACCTTAAAAGACATAAAAATCCTAAAAAATCCCTAAAAATTCCTAAAAACATAAAAAATGTAAAACCCCTCAAAAAAAATAAAAACTCCTAAAACCATTAAAAACCCTAAAACCCATAAAAACTATAAAACACACTAAAAAAATCTAAAAATCTTTTAAATCCCTATGAACGTTAAAAATGTTAAAAACTCTAAAAAACTTTAAAACCCTAAAAAACTCAAAAAATCCTAAAACCCAAAAGACCCTAAAAACCCATAAAACCCTAAAAAACATGAAAACCCCCAAAATCCATGAAAATATCTGAAACCCTAAAAAACCTAAATAACATAAAAAACTCAAAAAAATCCTAAAAATCCAGGAAAACGTAAAAAACCCTAAAAATTTTGAAAAACCCCTGAGATCCATAAAACCCCTAAAACCTTATAAAATCCTTAAAATCCATAAAAACTATAAAAACCCACTAAAAACTCTAAAACCCCTTTAAAAGCCTAAAATCTAAAAAAAACCCTTTAAACTAAAAAATGTCTGAAAAACCCTGAAACCCCCTAAGAACCCTAAAAACCCCGAAAGACCCTAAAAACCCTCAAAATCCCAAAAGCACTAAAAATCCATAAAAACCATAAAAATTCCAAAAATCACTAAAAAACCATGAAAACGTAAAAATCCCTAAAACGCCCCTAAAACCTTAAAACCCCTAAAAACCATAAAACCCATAAAAACCCAAAAAACCATTAAAAATACTAAAATCCAATAAAATCCCTAAAAACGTTAAAAATATTAAAAAACCTTAATAACCCTAAAAAATCAGAAAACCCAAAAACTCAAAAAATTCCCTTAAAACCATGAAAACACCTAAAAAATAAAAACCCTGAAATACCTTAAAACCATGAAAATCCCTATAAACCTTAAAAAACCCTAAAAACTAAAAAAATACAAAAAAAATCCCTAAAAATGTAAAATAGTACCCCAGAAACCTTTTAAAACCATAAAACCCCTAAGCAAATAAAAAAACAAAAAACACATAAAATCCCTACAAAAATGTAAAACCCTAAAAACTAGTTGAAACCCTCAAAATCTCTAAAAACCCTAAAAACACTAAGAAACACAAAAACCTTTAAAAAACCCTTAAAATGTAAAAAACCCTAAAAACCATGAAAAACTCCTAAAACCATAAAAACCCCTAAAAACATTATAAGACTCGAAAATCCATAAAAATCATAAAAACCCACTAAAAACTCTAAAAACCATTTAAACCCCTAAATAATTAAAAACTCTAAAAAACCTTAAAACCCCTAAAAACTTATAAAAACCCTAAAATCAAAAAAAGTCCATAAAACCCCAAAATACCCTAAAATCCCTAAAACCCATGAAAAAGCCTTAAAACCCTCAAAATCCCTAAAAACCCTAAAAAAACTGAAAACATTAAAATCCTAAAAAAGTCCTAAAAATCCTGGAAAATATTAAAAACCCTAAAAAACCCTAAAAACACCAATAAAACTTAAAAAACCTTAAAAACACTAAAACCAATAAAAATATATTAAAACCCCTTAAAACCCCTAAAAATTAAAATCTCTAAAAACTATAAAACTCTAAAAACTCATAATAAAACCCAAAAAACCCAAAAATACACTAATTTTTTTTAAAACCATAAAAACCCTGAAAAACGCTCAAAATCTATAAAAAATATAAAAAACCCTAAAACCCATAAAAACAATAAAAAATCTCTAAAAATCCCAAAAAACATAAAAAACCCTAAAAACCCTGAAAACCTCTGAAAACCATAAAAACCCCTAAAACCCCTAAAAACTATAAAAACCATAAAAACCCATAAAAACCTTAAAAACTACTAAAAACATTAAAAACCCTTAAACCTTCTAAAAATGTTAAAGACTCTATAAAATCTTTAAAAACATAAAAACTCTAAAAACCCCTAAAAACTCTAAAAACCCAAAAAAAAAACCCTGAAAATCCCTAAACACCTCAAAAAACCCTAAAAACCCTCAAAATCTCTAAAACCCTGAAAAAACCCTAAAAAACAAAAAAAATCCAATGGTAGCCCTAAAAATCACTAAAAATGAAAAAAAACCCTAAAAACCATAACCCCCCCAACACTTAAGAACCCATAAAAACCATAAAAACAACTATATACTTTAAAACCCCATAAAAACCATAAAAATGTTAAAAAATTTGAAAACCTTAAAACCCCTAAAAAATTAAAAAAAACCATAAAAACCCTAGATGACCTTAAAAGCCCTAGAAGCCTTAAAAAACCCAAAGAAACCCTAAAAACCAATAAAACCATCAAAATCCATAAATACAATAAATACCCTAAAAACCCTAAAAACCCTAAAAGTCCTAAAAGAACCTAAGAATCCCAGAAAATGTAAAAACCCTAAAAAACCCCTAAAACCCAAATAAACGTTAAAACCCTAAAACCCATAAAAACACTAAAAACACTAAAAACCATTCAAACCCCTAAAAATGTTAAAAGCGTTAAAAAATAGAAAAAACCATTAAAACCCAAAGAAACTCAAAAAAACCCTAAAAACACTAAAAACCCAAAAAAAACCCCGAAAACCCATTAAAACCATAAAAAACTTGAAAACCCCTAAAACCCATCAAAATCCATAAAACCAGAAAAAATCCTAAAAACCATAAAAATACTAAAAACCTCTAAAATTCCCTTAAAACATAAAAAAAACTAAAAACCCCTGAAAACCATTAAACCCCTAAAATTAAAAAAAACTAAAACCAATAAAAACCATAAAAAACAACTAAAAACTCCAAAAACTCTTAAAACCCCAAAAAAATTCTGAAAAACATTAAAAAACATAAAACCATGAAAAACTAAAAAACCCTAAAAACCCAAAAGACCCTAAAAACTGAAAACCCCTAAAAAACCATAAAATCCCCTAAAACCCCTCAAAATCACTAAAACCCTAAAACCCCCTAAAAACCATAAAAATCCCTTGTCTTCTGTGTCTCTTTTTTCTTTCTAATAAATTTGGGGGGTCGGGAATAACCCGACCCTCGCATCTTACTTGACAAAAAAAACCCTAAATACCCAAAAGACCCAAAAACCCTCAAAATCCTTAAAAATCTTTAAAAACCCTAAAAACCCCTAAAAATCATAAAAATACCTAAAACCCCTAAAAACCTTAAAAATCCCTAAACCCTCCCTCCCTGATGGATCCCACATCTCCTGGCTCCTCTCGCGTTTGGGTCTTCCGTCGGCGTCAATGCTTCTTCTTCGTGGCTGCGGATCCTCAGGCGTCGGCTTGCTTTGCTCTCGAGGTGAGTTTTCTTTGGATCGCTGGTGCCCTTGCAGGTCTTCTCTGGAAGCAGCTTTGGACGAAGGCTTCTTCCAATTTCGAGCAAGCCAATGGTCTTTCTCGCTTTCGGCGTTGTGGAGCTTTTGTGGGGTGGACCGGTCTTTCCACTGGGCGATCCACAGAGGAGGTGGTTGGATTTGGACTTCCCGGTGTGCGACTGGTCGTTTGGGGCAGATCTGGACCCTCCGGTGTGCGAAGCTACAGTTCTCTAGAGGATACGACGAGAGTTGGTCTCCCTTTCGTTCGTGGTTGCAGATCCATCGCTGAGTGGGCAAGATCCGTTCTACGCGCTTTGCTTGGCGTTGGATCTAGTCGCGGTGTTTGCAGATCCGAGATGGAATCACTTAGATCTGGAGTTTTCGATGTGCACCGCTACAGATCCAGGGACGAGCTGGTCAGATTTTGGTGTTCCGGTTCATGGTGATGGGATTCAGTGGTGCTTCTCAGACTCAGGGCAGCAGGTGTTCTTCAGCTTCCTCGGACAATCTGGTATGTCGTTTTTGGGTGTGGGTCGTTTGACCCCTCCCCTCCCTTGTCTGCAGCGTCTTCGTGTCTTTTTTCTAATAAATTTTGGGGGAGTCAGGAATAGCCTGGCCCCGAACCTTCCTTGCCCTAAAAACCTTAAAAACCATAAAAGTCCTAAATAGAACAATAATTTCTTAAGAACATAAAAAACCCAAAAAACCTTGAAACCCCACTAAAAACCATACAAACCCCTAAAAACCTTAAAAACCCAAAAATTCCATTAAAAGTCTAAAAATCCTTAAACCCTCCAAAAATGTTAAAAACTATAAAAACCTTAAAAACCTAAAAAACTAAAAAACCCTAAAAACCTAGAAGACCCTAAAAACCCTAAAAACCCAAAAATGCTAAAACCCCATAAAAACCCTCAAGATCCCTAAAAACCCTAAAAACCCATAAAAAATATAAAAAACCTTAAAAATTGCTAAAAATCCCTTAAGAATAAAACCCCTAAAAACTCCGAAAACCCCCTGAAAACCATAGAACCATAAAAACATTAGAAAACCTAAAAACCCACAAAAACCCTAAAAAGCACTAAAAACTGTAAAAACACTTTAAAACCCTAAAAACGTTAAAAACTCTAAAATCCATAAAAACTAAAAAAACATAAAACCCAAAAAGTCCCTAAAAACCACAAAACCCTAAAAAACCTTGAAAACCCCTAAAAATTCCCCAAATTCCATTAAAATCTAAAGAAAACACTGAAAACCATAAAAATCCTAAAAATGCCCTAAAAATCCCCAAAAATGTAAAAAACCCTAAAAACCAATAAAAACTCTAAAAACCATAAAACTAATAAAAATGTTAAAAAACTCTAAAAACCTTTTAACTTCTAAAAACTAAACATACCCTTAAAACCCAAAAGTCCATAAAAACCTTGAAAACCCCTAAAAAACCCTAAAAAACCCTAAAACACCTAAATCCTCTCAAAACCCTAAAACCCTAAAACATCCCTAAAAACCATAAAACTCCTAAAAACCTTAAAAAACCTTAAAACCCTATGAAAAATCGAAAACTCACAAAAAACTCTAAAAACTCTTTAAACCCCAAAAAATATTAAAAAAACATTGAAAAACTCTAAAACCCTAAACACTCAAAAAGCCCCTAGAAACCAAAAAGGATCCTAAAACCCCCGAAAAACCCTAAAAAACCTAAAAACACAAAAAATCCCCAAAACCCCTCAAAATCCCCAAAAACCTAAAAAACCATAAAAACCATAAAAACCATAAAAATCTAAAAAAATCCCTAAAAATATAGAAAACCCTAAAAAACCCCATGAAAAATATAAAAACCCCTAAAACCTTAAAAAACCCTTAAAAGGCATAAAACTCTAAAAACTCACTAAAAACTCTAAAAACCCTTAAAGCCCATAAAAATGTTAAAAAATCTAAAAAACTTTAAAACACCTAAAAAAATCCAAAAACCATGAAAACCTAAAAGACCCTAAAAACACTGAAATATAATAAAAACCTTGAAAACCCTAAAACCCCTCAAAATAACTAAAGACCATAAAACCCTTAAAAACCATAAAAACCTTAAAAACCAAAAAAACCTAAAGGGCACTAAAAATCCATGAAAATGTAAAAAATCCAAAAAACCCTAAAAACCAATGAAAACCATAAAACCTCTAAAAGGCATAGAAAAGCCTCAAATCCCATAAAAACCTTAAAACCCCACTAAAAACTCTAAAAACACTTAAAACCCCTAAAAATTCTAAAAACTATAAAAACCCTAAAAACCCATAAAAACTCAAAAAAACCATAAAAACCCAAAAAGGCCCTAAAAACCCTCAAAAATCCAAAAACCCCTAAAAATACGCGAAAACCCCAAAACCCCTCAAAATCCTAAAAAATTGAAAATCCCTAAAATCCATATATAGCCTTAAAAATCCCCAAAAATCCTTGAAAACATAAAAAAACCTGAAAATCTCTGAAAAACCCTAAAACTTTTAAAACCCCTAAAAATGTTTAAAAACATCAAAAGTCTCTAGATAACCTTAAAACCCCCAAAAAACTCAAAAACACCCTAAAAACCTAAAAAAACTCTAAAAACCTTAAAAACCCCTAAAAACCCAAGAAACCCTAAAAACCCTAAAAGACCGTAAAATCCCTCAAAATCCATAAAACCCCAAAAAACCCTAAAAACCCTAAAATCTTAAAAATCCATAAAATTCCCTGAAAATGTAAAAAACCCTAAAAACTCTAAAAAAACCATGAAAACCATAAAAACACCTAAAACCCATAAAAAACCCTAAAATCCCATAAAACCCCTAAAAAGCCACTAATAACTTTAAAACCCCTTAAAACCCTTAAAAATGTTAATATACCCTAAAAATATTGAAACCCATAAAAAATCAAAAAAACCCCTAAAAACCCAAAAAAAACTCCTAAAACCCTAAAAAATAAAAACAAAAAATTCCTAAAAACCATAAAATTTCTTAAAAGCCCTGAAAATTCTTGAAAATGTAAAAAACCATTAAATCCTTGAAAACCCCCCAAAAATGATAAAAAAACCCCTAGAAACCATAAAGAACCATAAAACCCCATAAACCCCTAAAAATCACTAAAATCTCTAAAACCCCTTAAAATTCCTAAATTTTTTCAAAAACTTTAAAAACACTAAAAATCCCTTAAAACCCAGAAAAACTCAAAAAAACCCCTAAAAACCCAGAAAAATTCAAAAAACCCCCTAAAAACCCAGAAAAACTCAAAAAAACCCCTAAAAACCCCAGAAAAACCCTAAAACTGTATAAAGACATGAAAAACCTCAAAACCCCCAAATCCCTCAAAACCCTAAAAACTAAAAATACCCAAAAAAGCCTTAAAAATCTCTAAAAAGTTAAAAAACCCTAAAAACCCTGAAAAACCCCTAAAAACCATAAAAAATCATAAAAACCCATAATAACCCTAGAACCCCACTAAAACATTAAAAAAACTTAAAACCACTAATAATGGAAAAAACTCTAAAAACCTTAATAAATCTAAAAAACTCAAAAAACCTCAAAAAAACTTAAAACCACTAAAAACCCTCAAAATATTTAAAAACCATAAAAACCCCTAGAAACCATAAAAGTCTTAAAAATGTAAAAAACCCTAAAACCCCTGAAAAACATAAAAACACCTAAAAACATTAAAACCCCTAAAACCACTAAAAAATCTAAAAACCCTTAAAATCCCTAAAAATGTTAAAAATAGTAAAAAACATACAAACACTAAAAGACTCAAAAATACCCCTACAATTATAAAAAGAAACTAGAAACCTAAAAACCCCTTTAAACCCTGAAAACCCCTGAAAAACCTCAAAATCCATTGAAATGCTAAAATTAATAAAAATCCTAAAAAATCCCATAAAACCCTGAAAGACCCCTAAAAACCATAAAAAACCCTGAAAACCTTTAAAAAATTTAAAAGCCCATAAAACCAATAAAAACCCACTAAAAAAACTAAAAAAAAATTAGTCCCATAAAAACATAAAAAAAAGTCTGAAGACCTCAAAAACCATAAAATATCAAAAAACCCTAAAAACCCAAAAAGACCCTAAAAACCATGAAAACCCAAAAAAACTATGAAAAAACCTCAAAACTCTCAAAATCCATTAAAACCCTAAAAAACCCTAAAAATCTAAAAAATAATATAAAAGCATAAAAATCCCTAAAAATGTAAAAAACCTTAAAAACCCTGAAATCCCCCTGAAAAGAAAAAAGCCCCCAAAAACCTTACACACCCAAAAAACCCATAAAAAACCTAAAAACAACTATAAAATCTAAAAAACCCTTAAAACCCCTAAAAACATTAAAAAATCTAAAATACCTTAAAACCCTAAAAAACTAAAAAAACCCCTAAAAACCCAAAAGACTCTAAAACCCTGAAAACACTGAAAACTCCTAAAAACCCTAAACCCCTTAAAATAACTAAAAATATAAAAAACCCATAAAACCATATAAATCCTAAAAAATCCCTAAAATCCCTAAACATAAAAAACCCTAAAAACTTTGAAAAACCCCTGAAAGTCATAATACACATAAAAACCATAAAATACCTCTAAAACCCCTAAAACCCTAAAACCCCATTGAAACCCTAAAAACCCTAAAAACCATAAAAATCCTCAAAAACCCTAAAAATCCCAGAAAATGAGAAAAAACCTTACAAACCTTGAAGAAACCATCAAATAGATAAAAACCCCTAAAAACTTAAAAACCCATACAAACCCTAAAAAATAATAAAAATTATAAAAACTCTTTAAACTCTTAAAATCATTAAAAAATACTAAAAACCTTAAAAATCCCTAAAAACTCAAAAGATGCCCTAAAAACCCAAAAAACCCAAAAAACCCTAAATACACAAAAAACACTAAAAATCTCTAAAAACCCAAAAAAATCCCTAAAACCCTAAAAAACACTAAAAACCATAAAAATCATAAAATGCCCTAAAAATTCGTAAAAATGTAAAAACCCCTAAAAACATTGAAATGCCCTTGGAAACCATAAAAACCCCTTAAAACCTTAAAAACACTAAAACCCTAAAATACCACTAAAAACTCTAAAACCCCTTAAACCCACAAAAAACATTAAAAACTTTATAAAAACCATAAAAAATCTCAAAAACCCTAAAATACAAAACTCTAAGAACCCTCAAAAACCCTGAAAACCCATAAAACCCCACAAAATCCCTAAACCCTAAAAACCCATAAAACCATAAAAATCCTAAAAATGCCCTAAAAATCATTTAAAACATACAAAACTCGAAAAACCCAAAAACACCTGAAATCCATAAAAGCCCCTAAAAATCTTAAAAACCCATTGAGACCCTAAAAACACTAAAAACTCTAAAAAGCCTCAAAACTCCTAAAAACCCATAAAACACTAAAAAACTATAAAAACCTTAAAAAACTAAAAACTCACCCCCCCCAAAAAAACCCAAACATACCCTAAATCCCCCAAAAATCCTAAAAACCCTAAAAACCCTCAAAATGACTTAAATCCATGAAAAATACTACAAAAACTAAAATCCAAAAAAATCCTATTTTTTTTTGAAAAACATAAAAACCTCTAAAA
Organism: Viscum album; assembly: GCA_963277665.1. NCBI lineage: Eukaryota > Viridiplantae > Streptophyta > Magnoliopsida > Santalales > Viscaceae > Viscum > Viscum album. The sequence continues at coordinate 1,885,855,258 of OY728141.1, read as the reverse complement.
ACCATTGAAAACCCCAAAAACCCATAAAAATTCCTAAAACCTTAAAAAACCCTAAAAACATATAGAAACCTTAAAAATCCACTAAAACTCAAAAAAACCTAAAAAACCTTAAAACATTAAAACACTAAAAAACCTTAAAACCCCTCAAAAACTAAAAAATAACCCTAAAAAAACAAAAAATACCCTAAAACCCCTAAAAATCCATTAAAACCCTGAAAACCTAAAAAACCCTAAACCCCCTAAAATTACCTAAAAACATAAAAACCCATAAAAAATAAGAAACCTAAATAATCCCTTAAAATCCATGAAAATGAAAGAAACCCTAAAAACCCTAAAAACCATAAAACATCTAAAAATCTTTAAAAACCCATAAAAAACAAAAAAGCACTAAAAATTCTAAAAACCATTAAACCCCCTAAAAACGTTAAAAATTCAAAAGAACCTTAAAACCCCTAAAAACTCAGAAAACCCTAAAAACCTTGAAAACCCTAAAAAACCCTAGAAACCCATAAAAACCCTCAAAATACCAAAAAAACAGAAAAACTCTAAAAACCATAAAATTCCCAAAAAATCCATAAGAATCCCTAAAAATCCTAAAAACCGTTGAAACCCATGAAAACCCCTAAAATTTTCTAATAAATTTGGGGGGGGGTCAGGATTAGCCTAACCCTGCACCTTCCTTGCCATGAAAACCCCCAATAACCTTAAAAACTCTAAAAACCCATAAAATCCTAAAACCCAATAAAAACTCTAAAAACCCTTTTAACCCCTAAAAAAGTTAGAAAAACACTAAAAACCCTTAAAACCCCTAAAAAACAAAAAACTAACCCAAAACCGAAAAAAGACCCTAAAAATCCTGAAAACCCTAAAGATGATAAAAATCCCTAAAAACCCCTATAACCCCTCAAAATCATTAAAAACCCTAAACAATCCTTAAAACCATAAAAATCCTAAAAATACCTAAAAATCCAAGAAAACATAAAATATCCAAGAAACCTTGAAAACCCCCTAAAAACCTTAAAAACCCTAAAAACTAACTCAAACCCTTAAAAACCACTAATTTTTTTAAAAACCCTAAAAATGTTAAAAAACTCTTCAAAACCTTAAAACCCTAAAAAACTCAAAAAACCGTAAAAAATACTCTAAAAAACCTAAAAAACCTGAAAACCCTAAAAATCCTAAAAACCCTAAAACCCATAAAAATCTGAAACCCCCCTAAAAATCCCTAAAAACGTAAAACCCCCTAAAACCTTGAAAAAAACCCATGAAAACCATAAAACCCCTAAAATCGTTAAAATCCTTAAAAACCCCTAAAATCACAAAAAAACCACTAAAAACTATAAAAACACTAAAAACCCCTAAAAACGTTAAAAAAATCTAAAAAACCTTTCAAAGCCTAAAAACTCAAAAAACCCCTAAAAACCCAAAAAACCAAAAGAAGCCAGAAAACCAAAAAACCACCTAAAACACACAAAATCTATAAAAACCCTAAAAAACCATAAAATTCCTAAAAATATCTGAAAACGTAAAAAACCTTTAAAAACCTTAAAAACTAATGAAAACCATAAACACCCTAAAAACTTTAAAACCCCCAAAAAACCCATTCAAACCCTAAAAACCACCTAAAACTCTAAAAACTGTTAAAAGCCTAAAAATGTTACAAAATTCTAAAAACCATAAAACCCTAAAAAACTCTAAAAACTCTTAAAACCCCAAAGACCCTAAAAATACTAAAAACCCTAAAAACCATAAAAATCCTGAAAAATCCCTAAAAATCCCTAAAAACGTAAAAAACCCTAGAAACCTTGAAAAACACTTAAAAACCATAAAACCCCCTAAAGTCCTTAAAAAACTTAAATACCCCTAAATTCCCTAAAAACCACTAAAACCATTTAAAACTCTAAAAAAATTTAAAAACTCAAAAAAAACCTCAAAAAACAAAAATCCAAAAAAGCATGAAAACCCTATACCCCTTAAAACCCTTAAAATCCATAAAAACTGTAAAAAACCCAAAAATCCCTAAAAATCCCAGAAAACATAAAAACCGTTAAAAACCAATGAAAACCATAAATACCTGTAAATACCTAAAAAACCTAAAAATACATAAAAACCATAAAAAACACTAAAAAATCTTGAAACCCTGAAAACCCCTAAAAACATTAAGAACTATAAAATACATTAAAATCCCTAAAAACTAAAAAAACCCTAAAACACCAAAAATACCATAAAAACAAAAAAAACCATAAAACCCCTAAAAATCCTTGAAAACCCTCAAAATCCCTAAAATCCCTAAAATCCCTAAAAAGTCCTAAAACCCATAAAAAATACTAAAAAATCCCTAAAAATCCCAAAAAATGTAAAAAAACCCTGAAACCCCTGAAAACCCCATTAAAACAAAAAAAATCCCAAAACCCTTTAGAAACACTAAAAACCCATAAAAACCCAAAAAACCCACTAAAACTATAAAACCCCCTAAAACCCCTAAATATGTTAGAAAATTCTAAAAACCCTTTAAAACCCTAAAAAACTCAAAATGATCCCTAAAAACTCAAAAATACCGTAAAAACCCAACCCCCCCCCCAAAGCTCTTAAAAACCCTCAAAACCCTCAAAATACCAAAAGACCATAAAAAAAATAATTATCCCAAAAATGACCTAAAATCCTTGAAAACATTAAAAACCCTAAAACCCCCTGAAAACCATAAACCCCTAAAAACCTTAAAATCCCATAAAAACCCTAAAAACACTAAAAACTTTGAAAACCCTTTAAACCCCTAAAAACGTTAAAAACCCAAAAAATATTAAAAAAACCTAAAAAATCAAAAATAAATCTAAAACCCAAAAGTCCCTAAAACCCTGAAAACCCCAAAAAACCCTAAGATCTTAAAAAAGACTAAGAACCCTCAAAATCCATAAAAAACCCAAGAACCCTAGAAACCATAAAAATCCAAAAAACCATAAAAATCACTAAATACCTAAAAATCCCTAAAACACTGAAACCCCCTGAATACCATAAAAACCTTAAAAACATAAAAACATAAACACCCATAAAAACCCTAAAAGGAGTAAAAATTCTCAAAAGTCTTAAAACTCTTGAGACCCCTAAAACCGTTAAAAACTTTTAAAAACCTTAAAAACAATTAAAAACTCAAAAAAACCACAAACCCTTAAAAAGACCCCCAAAAACCTTGAAAACCCAAAAAACCCTGAAAACCCCTAAAACCCCTCAAAATCCTCCAAATCCCTAAAACTATAAAAATAAAAAAAACCCTAAAAATCCTTGAAAATGTAAAAAACCCTAAAAACATTGAAATACCCCTGAAAACCATAAATAACCCTAAAAACCATAAAAACCTTAAAAACCAATAAAAACCCTAGAAACCTAATAAAAACTCTAAAACCCAATAAAATATCTAAAAAAATTAAAAAACTCTAAAAACCCAAAAAAACAGAAAAAACCCTAAAAAACGCAAAAACCCCTTAAAACCCAAAAAACCCCTAAAATCATGAAAAAACATAAAAATCCTTGATAAATCCTAAAAACCATCAACATCCCTAAAAATCCAAGAAACCATAAATATCCAAAAAACATTAAAAATCACGAAAAATGTCAAAAACCCTAAAACCTTGACGACAATAAAAGCCTTAAAAACTCTAAAAACCCATAAAAACCCAAAATTCCCTAAAAACCATAAAAACCATCAAAATCACTGAGAACCCTAAAACCCCTGAAAGCAATAAAAATCCTAAAAATCCCTAAAAATCCCTAAAAATGTAAAAAAACACAAAAATCCTTGAAAATCCTTTGAAAACTATAAAACCCCAAAAAACCTTTAAAATATCTAAAACCCTATAAAACCCCTAAAAACACTAAAAACAATAAAAATGTTTAAAAAAATAAAAAAACCTAAAAAACCCTAAAAAATCAAGAAAGCCCTAGAAACCCAAAAGACCCTAAAACCGTAAAACCCCTAAAACCCTAAAAAACTCTGAAAACTCTAAAAACACTCAAAATATCTAAATACAATAAAGAAACCTAAAATCCCTAAAATTCATAAAAATACCCTAAAAGCCACTAAAAACGTAAAAAATCCTTAAAAAACGCTAAAACCCCCTGAAAACCCTAAAAACCCTAAAACCCTAAAACAACTAGAGACTCCAAATCCCCTTAAAACCCCTTGAAACGTTTAAAACTATCAAAGCCTTAAAAATCATAAAAAATGATAAAAATGATAAAAATCCAAAAAGACCCTAAAACCCTTAAAAACCTAAAAATACTAAAAATCTTTGAAAACTCTTAAAACCCCTTAAAATATCTAAAAAAACTAAAAAAGCCCTAAAAATCAAAGAAAATGTAAAAACCCTTAAAAAACATAAAACCCACCTTAATTTATAAAAACATGTAGAAAACATAAAAAATCTCTAAAACCCAAGAAAACCCCAAGAAAACCACTAAAAACTCTTAAAACATTAAAATCCCTAGAAAAACCCAATAAAACCATATAACCCAAAGACCCTAAAAACAATGAAAAACCCTAAAACCCCTAAAACCCCTTGAAAACCCCCCAAACTCCCTAAAAACACTAAAAATCATAAAAATAATAAACCATCCTTAAAAATCCCATAAAACATAAAATACCATAAAAACCATGAAAACCCCCAAAAAACCATAAAACCCTAAAAACCTAAAAACCCTAAAAATCCATAAAAACATTAAGAACCACTAAAAACTCTAAAAACCCTTAAAACACCTACAAATGTTAAAAAAATCTAAACAACCTTAAAAACCATAAAAAAATAAAAAAATTCTAAAACCCCAAAAAGAACCTAAAAAATCCCCAAAAATTATTAAAAACCCCTAAAAACCTTTAAAATCATTAAAAACCCTAAAACCCCTAAAACCATAAAAATCCTAAAAAACCTGAAAATCCCAGAAAAAGATAAAACCCTAAAATCCCTGAAAACCCTTGAAAACCATAAAAAACCATAAAAACCTTAAAAACCCTAAAAACCATACAAACACTAAAAAGAAAAAAAAATAGTAAAAACCCATAAAAACCCTAAAAAACTAGAAATGTTAAAAAACCTCTAACAAAACTCATAACCCAAGAAACCCTAAAACCCCTTGAAATCCCTAAAAACCCTAAAAACCCTAAAAATCCTAAAAAATACCTAAAAATGTAAAAAAAATATAAAAACACTAATAAACCCCTGAAATCCATAAAAAACCATAAAAACCTTTAAAACCCCTAAAAATCCATAAAATTCCTAAAAAGCAACTAAAAACACTTAAAACCATTAAAACCCAAAAAATTTTAAAAACTCTAAAAAATAGTAAAAAAAAAATTAAAACCCCTAATACCCCAAAAATACCTTTAAACCCCCTAAAATACCCTAAACTCCTAAAAATCCCTAAAAACCCTAAAAACATCTAAAAATACTAAAACCTGAAAATCTATAAAAATCCTTATAAATTCCTAAAAATCCTTAAAAACGTAAAAAACCCAAAAAACCCTAAATACCCACTAAAAACCATAAAAACCCCTAAAAACATAAAAAACCCCTAAAACCCCACTAATTATTCTAAAAACCCTTAAACCCCCTAAAACATTAAAAACTCTCAAAAACTATTAAAACCCTTAAAAACTCAAAAAACCAAAAAACAGAAAAAAGACCCTAAAAACCTTAAAAGACCCTAAAAACCGCCAAAATCCCTACAAACCATAAAATACTAAAAAATACCTAAAATTCCTTGAAAACATAAAAAGCCATAAAACCCACTAAAACTCTAAAAACCCAAAAACATTAATTTTTTTAAAAAACTCTAAAAAAAATTAAACCTCTAAAAAACTCAAAAAAAAAACATAAAAACACAAAAAGATTCTAAAAACCCTGAAAACCCTAAAATTTATGAAAACCCCTAAAAACCCTAAAAATCCAAAAAAACCCAAAAAACCATTAAACACATAAAAATCCCAAAAAAGCCCTAAAAATATCTAAAAATGTAAAAACCCTAAAAAATACTTGAAAACCATAAAAACCCCTAAAACCCATAAAACCCCTAAAAACCCACAAAAACCTTTAAGACCTTTAAGAACACTAAAAATCCTTAAAATCCTAATAACATTAAAAAAATTAAAAAAATATTAAAAAAAATAAAACCCCAAAAGACCATAAAACCCCAAAACCATGAAAACCCCTAAAAACTCTCAAAATCCAAAAAAACTCTAAAAAACCCTAAAACCCATAAAAGCATAAAAATCCCAAAAAAATCCCTAAAAACATAAAAAAACATAAAAACCTTAAAAACCATAAAAACCCCTAAAAACATAAAAACCCAAAAAACCCATAAAAACTATAATAAACCACTAAAAACACTAAAATTCCTTAAAACCCCTAAAAATGTAAAAAACTCTAAAAAGAATCAAAAACCCTAAAAATAGAAAAATAAACTAAAAAAATCCGAAAACCGTTAAAAATCCTAAAAATTTTAAAAACCATAAGAACCCTAAAAATCCCTAAAAGCCCTAAAAACCCTAAAAACCCTAAAACCCCTAAATTTTCTAATAAAGCTCTAAAATTACCTAAAAACATGAAAAAACCCTAAAAATCCTAAAAAACCCCTAAAAACTATAAAAAACCCCTAAAAACCATAAAAACCCATAAAACCCATAAAACCCACTAAAACTCTAAAAACCCTTAAAACCTCTAAAATGTTAAAAAACCTAAAAACTCTAAAAATCGTTAAGAACCATAAAAAACTAAAAAAACCCAATAAAACCCCAAAAGACTCCCAAAACCATGGAAACCCAAAAAAAACCCTGAAAAACTTTTCAACCTCTCAAATTCCCTAAATATGCTAAAAAACACTAAAAACCATAAAAATCCTAAAAAATCCCTAAAAATCATTGAAAATGTAAAAGACCCTAAAAACTCTAAAAACCATAAAACCCCTTAAAACCAATAAAACACCTAAATCCCATAAAAACTATAAACAAATCAAAAAACTCAAAAACCCCTTAAAACCGCTAAAAATGTTAAAAAACACTAAAAAATGTTCAAACCCCTAAAACCTCGAAAAAACCCTAAAAACTCAAAATAATCATAAAATTCCAAAAAACCCCTAAAAACACTAAAAATGCTGAAAACCCCTAAAACCTCTCAAAATCCTTAAAAATCTAAGAAACTGTAAAAACCATAAAAATCCAAAAATTGCGATGAAAATTCCTGAAAACATAAAAAACCCTAAAAACCCTAAAATTATCTTGAAAACCATAAAAATTATAAAGTCCTTGAAAACCCTCAAAACTCAAAATACCTTAAAACCCCACTAAAAACTCTAAAAACCCTTAAAACCTCTATAAAATTAAAAAAGTTAAAAACTATAAAAACCCCTAAAAACCATAGCAAGATGGCCCCTACTCCGCGCTCTTGTGGATGGAAATTCTCCCTCCCTTCGGAAGCCTTGAAAAGATTATGGGCATTGCGACTCTCCCTCCCCCCACTACGGGGGAGGGGCCTCTTCTAATTCTCGATGAAGATCAATTGTTTGTCCCGTTCACGGTTCTGAATTTGCTACCGCCATTTCCACAGATTGATCTTTTCCCTAAGGTGAAAGACCTTCATGAAGGACGTCCACATCTCTAGCTCTCGATTGTGGTATTTAATGAAGGCTTCGATTTATATAAGTTGACTTTGGTTGCTCAATTCTTGAACCAGCGCCCTTTGATGGACATTTTTGACAGATTCGTCATTGAAATTTGGGATCTACATGATTGTGATATAGTGGGTCTTGCCAATAACTGCCATATTCTGATTCAATTTTCATTTGAGGAAGATCCTTTTCATTCTTGGTCCACGACTCCTCGAAAATGTGATGGTGCCTGGTTCTCACTATTTCGGTGGAGTTTTGATCTTAACTTGCACTATGATTCACCAATGGTGGCAACTTGGGTGAGATTTCTAGAACTTCCACTCCCCTTCCAAAATTTCTCAATTATTTTGATGTTGGGGAACCTAGTGGGAAGGTTCCTTTATGTAGACAGCAAGACTTGGTCTCTATGCTATCCAGTGTCTTTGAGGGATTTTATTGAGGTGGATGCTTCCAAGGAGATGATGGACTTTCTGTGGATTGTTATAGGTGAGGAGCTTTGATGGAGGCATTGGGTGATCTTTGAGACACGGGTTGATTTTTGTTCCTCTTGTCGGCATCTTGGTCATGAAGACTGAGTCTACATGAGTGGATTAAGTGGATCTGGTGTTTTGAATTTGGCTCAGGGGGGCATGGTGAAGGAAGTCAGAATTTGGTGAGGGGGGGGGGGGGTAGGAGGTGCCTATCAAGGCTATTTAGTTCTTGACTCCCCAGCCGAATGTTAGGAACATTTTCTACATGTTTAGAGTGATACTTCTTTCTATAATAGGTTCGAGTGTCTTTTGTCTATTGAGCCAGAGGGTGAAGCCGCAGCACATGGGGAGGTGGAGGATCAAGGGATGATGGAAGAACAAGGAGGGGTGGCTGGGTAGGGGGAGGGGATCCGTGTTGACCATGACTAGAATGGGCTCCATGATTACAGTGTGGTTGAAGCTGTTATGTAGGAATCAGACTGCAGTGACAATGGGGATGATGATGTGCAGGTTCTACCAACAAAGAGCAATGTGGAGGCTGGGGAGGATGGTGTTGAGGGTGTGGCTGGATGTAGTCCTTTTGGCCTCAATGTGCAAATTTCTAGGGTGGTGTTTGATGGAGCTACTACTGGTGAACATTGTTGTGTGGTCGGGCAGGGGAAGGTGGATGAGAAGGAGGTGGTGAATAAGAAAGAGGAGGTGGCTGAGAAGGGGGAAGCGTCCGTGAAAGGGATGTTGAATGAGCACAGGGAGGGAGCTGAGCAGAGAGATGTGGATCAATCCGGTCAGGAACTGGGGGAGGTGTCTAAGCAAGGGGATATGGCTGAGTAGTGTGATGCAGCAAGTGCTATGGTTATGGAGGGATTTATGCTTCCTGTTAAGGGGCATCTGGCTTTGATGGTGCATGAGGGGGCTTCGGCTCGTGAGTCTAGTTGTGAGTCTCTCCAGGGGTAATAGCTCAGTTTAGTCATGAGCAGGGGGAGGTTGCTGAGTGGGGGGAGGTGATGGAGCTGGATGTGGGTGTGCATAAGGGGGCCTCAGCTAATAGGCCAGGCTGTATGGTTTTTCATGACATGGATATGGAGGAACGCATAGGTGGATCCTGGAAAGGCAGTCCCCAGGATGTGGATGAGGCTGGGTAGTTGGATGTGTTGTATGCCAAGGATGGCAAATGGATCAACTCCAACATGGCTCGAATCATGTGGGAGAGGGTCGTGATTGGTGTTGATGCACCTCGTGGTAAGGAGAATAACTCTGTTGGGGAAATTTCAAATTCTTGAAAGCGGAAGCTGAGGAAGGACTACTAAATGCTTCTAAGATCTATGTCTACCAGAGTCTCCTTGAAGGGAACCAACTAGAATTATTATGGGAAGTATGGGCGGCCTGAGATCCCCATGGAACAGTCATTTGAGGAGTAGAAAATGCTAAAGGACGTTTATACAACTCTTTCCATGGATATGGACAGTGCTTGGATGGCTGCTGCTGAGTGGGAGACAACAGAGCCGGACGCGTCATCTGGATATGGTGTTGATGGAGACCCCTATGGTGACCCCTTTGAAGATTTTGATCCATATGACATGTAATTTTTGTTGGGCATGGGTTTCTTGACTCTACCCTTTTTTGTGTGCTTTAGGATTTTGGGTTTCTTCTTCTTTGTTTTGGGTTTGGGGATGTTAAGGGTTTTTGGTGTTGGTCGTTTAACTCCGCCCCTTCCTTGTCTACTGGGTCTTTTTCTCTAATAAATTGGGGGGGGGGGGGGAATAGCCTGGCCCTACACCTACTTTGTCCTAAAACCCATAAAAAACTAAAGAAACCCCTAAAAACCAAAAAGACCCAATAAAACTTTGAAAACTCTTAAAAACCCTAAAAACCCTTAAAACTTTAAAAACCCTAAAAAACCCTAAAATCCCTAAAAACCATAAAAATCCTAAAAAATCCCTAAAAATAAATTAAAACGTCAAAAACCCTAAAAACCATGAAAAACCCCATGAAAACCACAAAAACCCTAAAAACCTTGAAAACACTATAAACCCATAAAATTACAAAAAACAAATAAAAAATTTAAAATCCCATAAAACCCCTAAAAACATTAAAAACTCAAAAAACATTAAATACCTTAAAAACTAAGAAAACCCTAAAAATCATGAAAATACCTAAAACCCCTCTAAATACCTAAAAACCCTAAAACCCATAAAAAACCCTTAAAAATCCAAAAAATCCTTAAAAATGTAAAAAACCCGAAAAAACATTTCAAAACCCTAAAACACATAAAAAACATAAAAAACCCACTAAAAACTCTAAAACTCTTTAAACCCCTAAAAATGTTAATATGGGTCGTTGTTGGTGTTGTTTGCTGGGTTTGATATGAGGTGCTATTTTCTGGTTATACGTTGTGGTTCCTGGGTTACTGGAAGGGCTTTTTGGGCTGCGCGCTGGTTCTTACTTTGGTTACTGGTGGTTTTCTACTCGTGGTTGTGCTGCTGGGTGCGTTATGCTGGAATGCTGGCTGTTACTTGGATGGGTTGTGAGGAAGATGAGGCTTCTGTTTCTGGTGCTGGTGGTTTTGTGGGGCTGGTCACGGATCTACCTTGTATGGGGGTGCTGGCTAATGTGGAGGTTGGTGATTTTGGTGTTGGTGGTTCGATGTTGCTAGTGTGCTGAAGTTGGTTTGATTAAACAGCTGAGGTTGATTTTGGTGTTGCGGGATGTTTTTGACGTTTGCTGGATTTGGTGTTGATGGATGCTTGTTGCTGATGGTGATGGTGCTGCTGCTGATGGATGTTGGTTGCTACTTGGTTGGGACTACTGCTATATCTTTCTTGTTTGGATTTGTGAGTTTTTTCTTTTTTGATCTTTCTTTTTTTGGGGACTTTTGCATCTTGGGTTTGTAAAGGGTTTTTGGGTACGGGTCGTTTGACCCCTCCCCTCCCTTGTCTGCTGCATTTTTTTTTCTTAATAAACTATGGGGGGTTAGGAATAGCTCGATCCTCGCATCTTCCTTTCCCTAAAAATGTTAATAAACATTAAAAAAACTAAAAACCTTAAAAACTTTAAAATCTCAAAAAACTCTAAAACATCAAAAAGACCATAAAACACTAAAAATCCTAAAATTCCTAAAATTCCTAAAAAACCCAAAAAATCCCTAAAAACCGACAAAATTCCTAAAAACCTTAAAACCCTAAAATAATAAAAATCATAAAAAAGCATTAAAAATCTGAGAAAATGTAAAAAACCCAAAAAACCCCAGAAAACCATAAAACTCCCTAAAAACCTAGAAAACCCTAAAAACCCAAAATAAACCACGAAAAAATATAAAAACCCTTAAAACACCTAAAAATGTTAAAAAACTATAAAAAACCTTTATAAACATAAAAAAACTAAAAGAACCATAAAATCCAAAAAAGATCATAAAAGCCCCGAAAACCCATAAAAACCCTCAATATCCTTAAAAACCCTAAACACCCTAAAACCCATGAAAATCCTAAAAATCCATAAAAATACATTCAAATGTAAAAAACCCAAAAAAACCTTGAAAGCCCTTGAAAACCATAAAAGGCCACAAAAAACTCTAAAAACTCTTAAAACCCCTAGAAACGTTAAAAATTTCTAAAAAACCTTAAAACCCCTAAAAACTAAAAAAACCCATAAAAAACCAAAAAACCTATAGAAACCGTAGAAACCCTAAAAACCTAGAAAACCCCTAAAAACCATCAAAATCCCTAAAAAATCTAAAGATCCCTAAAAACCATAAATATCCTACAAAATCCATAAAATTACCTAAAAACATAAAAAACCCTAAAAACACTAAATAACCCTTGAAACCACTAAAAACTATAAAAACCCTTAAAACCCTATGAAACATAAAAAACTCAAAAAATCCTTAAAACCCAAAAGAATCGAAAATCATAAAACCCCGAAAAACCCTAAAGACCCTTAAAAACCATCAAAATCCATAAAAACCCTAAACAATATTTAAAACCATAAAAATCTTAAAAGATCACTTAAAATACCAGAAAACGTAAAAACCCTCAAAACTCTGAAAAATCCATTAAAGAATTAGAAACCCCTAAAATGCCAAAGAACTCAAAAAACCCTAAAACCCCAAAAGACCATCAAAACCCCAAAATACCTAAAAACCCTAAAAACCCTCAAAATCCATAAAACCCTTAAGACAATAAAACCATAAAAATTCTAAAAAATACCTAAAAGTCCCTAAAAACATAAAAAATCGTAAAAACCCGAAAAAACCCTTGAAAACTATAAAAACCCATAAAAATCTTAAAACCCCTAAAAACACATTAACACTACTAACCCATTAACACTACAAACAACTCTAAAAACCCTTTAAATCCCTAAAAACTTTAAAAACTCTAAAAATATTAAAACCCATAAATACTAAAAAAACCCCTAAAACCCCAAAAATACCCTAAAAACCCTAAAAACCATTGAGAAACCCTAAAAATCTTTAAAATCCCTAAAAACCATAAAAACCCAAAAATATCAAAAACTCCTAAAAACCATAAAAATCCATGAACATTTAAAAAATCATAAAACCTAAAAAGCCCCAGAAAACCATAAAAACCCCATAAACTCCTTAAAATCACCAAAACCTATAAAAAACAAAAAATCACTAAAAACTCTAAAAAACCATAAAAATACTAAAAACATTAAAAAACTCTAGAAACCTAAAAAAATCAAAAAAAAAAAAAAAAAACCCCTAAAGCCCCAAAAGGCCCTAAAACCATGAAAACCCCTAAAAGTCTATAAAACCCAAAAAAACCCTAAAATACCTTATAAATACCTAAAAATCCTAAAAACCTTAAAAACGAAAAAAATTCTAAAAAATTGCTAAAAATCCCTAAAAATGTAAAAAACCTAAAGACCCTTGAAAACCATAAAACCCCCTAAAAACCTTAAAAAACCTAAAACCCAATAAAATCTATAAAACACACTAAAAGACTCTAAAAACCTTTTAAACACCTAATAATGTTAAAAACCCTAAAAAACTATATAAAACTTTAAAACCTTAAAAACTCAAAAAACCCCTAAAACCACCAAAAGACCCTAAAAACCCTGAAAACCAATAAAACCCTAAAAAACCTGAAAACCCCTAAAAATACTAAAAATATCTAAAAACCTTAAAAACATAAAGATCGTAAATATCCTAAAAAATCCCTAAAAATCATGGAAATCGTCAAAAACACTAAAAACCTGAAAACCCCCCTAAAACCATAAAAACCCATAAAACCTTGAAAAATCTAAAAATCCCTCCGGATTTTCTTCCCTTTACCTCCGGCATGGTCCATCCTCGGTGACTCCGGCTCTGCTCTAGATTGGCGTTGATGGAGGTAGTTCACTTATGCTCTGGCTTCGATTCTGATCTGGTGGTGGCCTCGTCGCACCTTGCTGCTTCGGGATCCGACTTCGACTTCGGTTCGCTAGTCGCTGGCTCCGGTTTGCATAGGGGTGACTTCTCCTATCATGTCTTCAGGATCCCTATCTAGTTTCAGCTTGCATCGGCTCTGTGTGGTCTGGATTTGGGTTTCTAGATCGATGTCTTCCTCTCCAGATCTGGGTTCTTCTTGCGGCTGCGAGAGCTTGCTATCAGGCATGGCGTGATTGGTGTCTAATTTGGTGTTTCCTTGAGATCTTGTTGTGGACTCCGTGTGCCTGTCGCTGCCTCTGTTTTGATTATTGGGATGGATCTTCCTGGAGCTCGGGATCTGGTCTTAGTCATGGTTCTCTTGGCGTCGGACCTGCTTCCGGTCACGATACCGGCTAGACGTCGGTTCTGGTGTTCTCTGGTCTGCCCGGGACTGGTTCCAATGGCCTGGAGGGTGAGTCCTTGCTTTCTGATTCCTCTGGTTGTCTGCGGTTTTGTTATTTTGTTGTTGTTTTGTGTTGTGATGTGTAACTTTTGTGGTTCCCGCTGCTGGTTGCTGGTTGCCGACTGCTGGAAGATGATGTTTCCTGATGGTGAATGAGGTGAAGCTACTTTGTAGGCTAGTGATTTGTGAATATGTGGTGCTGAATTTGGGTTGATGAAGTTGCTGCTTTTGGTTTGGTGTTGATGGCTGCTGGTTGATGATGAGCTATGAGGTGATGTTGGAGTCTTTTTTGTTTTTCTGCTTTGTGTGGTTTTGGTTCTTCTCTTTTGGGGTTTTTTGGGGTTGGTATTGTAATGGGTTTTTTGGGTGTGGGTCATTTGACCCCTCCCCTCCCTTGTCTATTGCTTCTTCCTTCAAATAAATTTGGGGGGGGGGGGTCGAGAATAGCCTGACCCTCGCATCTTCCTCGCCCTAAAAAACCCTAAGAACCCTAAAAACCCTAAAAGACCCTAAACCCCTCAAAATCCCTAAAAACACTAAAAATCCTCAAAAACAAAAAATAAATAAATAAAAAATCACTAAAATTCCTTGAAAACATAAAAAACATTAAAACCCCTTGAAAAACCATAAAAAACCCAAAAAACCCTAAAACCCATAAAAACCCACTAAATGCACTAAAATTCATTAAAACCTCTAAAAATGTTAAAAACTTAAAAAAAACATAAAAACCCTTATAAAAAAGCCTGAAACTCAAAAAATTCCCTAAAACCGTGAAAAACCCTCAAAATAATAAAAACCAGGAAAACCCCTAAAAACAATCAAAATCCCTAAAAACCTAAAAACCCTTAAAACCCTAAAACTATAAAAATCCAAAAAAAATCCATAAAAATCCATTAATGTATAAAAAACCCTAAATACCCCAAAAAACCATTAAAACCATAAAACCCCCTAAAAGAATAAAGCTGCAGAAATACCTACCTTAATGGCCCCAAGCTTGCCGCAGGATGAAAACTTTATTGAGTTTCCCCTAAATCAGGAAGCCTCCTTTATCCCGAATCATGACCAAGAACTTTGAATAGAGGTGGAGGAGCGTTTATTTGAGTTCTAGAAGGTGAAAATGATGGATGATGGCTCCACCTCGGCCCCCTCAAAGAGTAGGATGAAGCGGGATTACTCCACTCTTCCCAGACCCATGGCTACCCGGGCATCATCAAAGGCAGTTAAGCTTAATGTCAAAGTTAATAATAAGGAGCACTAGTATTCCCCAGAACAAGCAGAATGAAGGGAGAAGTTTCTGACACTCCTTAATCTTAATGAGGCTTATGAGTTAGGATGGGATGACTCCGACTCCTTCTTTGATGATGTGGCTTCTGGATATGGTGCGGATGGTGACCCTTTCGGTGTGACTTCAGTTTCGGACTTTGGGGGTGATGTTGATTGATCTGTTTTCTTTTTCTGATTTTCTTTTTTGGGTTTTGGTTGGGTTGTAAGGGGCGCTAATGCAGAAAACGTTTTTTACGCCACCATTTTTTACGTTGGTTATATATAATTGACGTGATAATCTGTGAAACGTGGTTTTTTACGTCGGTTATTTTATAACCGACGTAAAAAATGCGGCGAGTATATTTTTAATGTCCGTTATTTTAATAAATGACGTTACAAATCGCGCGTGTTCATTTTTTAATTCAGTTATAAATTAACCGACGTAAAAAACCAAAGCGCGGGGTTTTTCACATCGGTTATTTGATAACCGACGTAAAAAACGAGATATCGACGAGTTTTTTACGTCGGTTATTTTATAACTGACGTAATAAATGCTGCTTGTGTGGCCTTTTTGACGTCGATTATTTTATAACCGACATAACAAAACAACCAGCAGAAGTTTTTTACGTCGGTTATAAAATAACCGACGTAAAAAACTGTGATTTCTGATGTATTTTTTACATTGGTTATTCTATAACCAATGCAAAAAACCAACACATGGATTTTTTTACGTCGGTTATAAAATAACCGACGTAAAAAAAGCTGTATCTGATACATTTATAACGTCGGTTATTATAATAACTGACGTTATAGATGTAAAAAAATAGTTTATAACATCGGTTATTAAATAACCAACGTTATAAAACATTTAAAAAATTAATAAGACCTGTGGGTTTTCATTTACGATTTTTCGATCGACAGTCCGGCGGCTCGCCTCTCTCGCGCGGTAAACCCTAATCGGCTCGTCGATCTCACTGCGTTAAACTCGTTTTTCCTTCATCGTTTATCATCTTTACTCTCCTCAGATCTATCATCTCAACTCGCAAAACTCAAGTAAGCCTTCCACGAATTTATTTTGTTCATTTTTTTCCAGATAGTCTATATTTATGTTTTGCGATTTTTGTGTTTAAACTAGGTAAGATTCTTCCATTTCAAACCCTCTTACCTCTTTTTTCCATCATCATCTTATTTATCATCCCAAAATCTATTAGATCGACTCGCAATATTCACGTAATCCTCAACTACTTCTATTTAGTTTGTTTTTGTTTCGCAAATTCCCGACATTGATGGTAATTTTTGTTGTCATTGACAACTAATGATCTCATTCACCTATATTACTGCATAGAATGGTTATTGATTAAATGTACGAATTCTGAAAGGATATTTCTTGTGTTGTTGTTGCTTATGTTTATCCTCTTTTATATGAGAATCTATTAGACATATAATGTAATGGTTGTTGACCTCTATGGGCCTTCGATGCATCGCTATGTCTCATGATTCCAAATAAAAATGGGTTCTGATGAGGGATTACCCTAGTATTTTTTGAGGCCTTGGCCAAGGCCTTGACAATATGTTTTAGATTTCTAGAATTATCCATTACCTCATTATGATATTAGTTATTGAGAAAACTTGTGATCATTTGACTAGTTGAATATCATTGGTTATTTTTAATTATCATACGATCATTTAAGTAGCCATATTTAATAATATTTAATTCCATCTATTTCATGCTGAAGTATATATTAAATGCATGTGTTTTTAGTTGTTCACCATGCCTAGTTTTTATATGTAAACCATTGTTTAGGGGGTTGTCCGGGGGGGTGGGGGCTGTCCAGAGGGTTGGGGGTGCTAGGGGGTGTCCAAGGGGGTGGGTGGGTGTGGGGGCTGTCCAAGGGGGTGGAGCCTGTCCAGAGGGTTTTGGGGGGTGTCTGGGGGGTGTCCAAGGGGGTTGGGGGTGGGGGTGGTGTCCAGAAGGGGTGGGGGTGCTATCTGGAGGGGTGGGGTGCTGTCCAGGGGGTGGGGGCTGTCCAAAGGGTTGGGGGTGTCCAGTGGGGTGTCTAAGGGGGTAGGGGGTGGGGGTGGTGTCCAGGAGGGGTGGGAGGGGGGTGCTGTCTAGAGGGGGGGGGCTGTCCAGGGGGTGGGGGGGCTGTCCAGAGGGTTGGGGGTGTTCAGGGGGGTGTCCAAGGGGGTGGGGGCCTGTCTAGAGGGTTTTGGGGGTTGTCTGGGGGGTGGGTGGGCTGTCCAGAGGGTTAGGGGGTGTCTAGGGGGGTGTCCAAGGGGGTGGGGGTAGTGTCCAGGAGGGGTGAGAGGTGCTGTCTAGAGGGGTGAGGGTTGTCTAGGGGGCAGGGGGCTATCCAGAGGGTTGGGGGTGCCCGGGGGGGTGTCCAAGGGGGTGGGTGGGTGTGGGTGTCTGTCCACGGGGGTGGGGGCCTATCCAGAGGGTTTTGGGGGTTGTCCGGGGGGTGGGGGCTGTCCAGAGTGTTGGGGGGGGGGGTCCATGGGGGGTGTTCAAGGGGGTGGGGGGGGGGTGGTGGCCAGGAGGGTGGGGGGTGCTGTCTAGAGGGGTGGGGGCTGTCCAGGGGGTGGGGGGCTGCCCAGAGGGTTTGGGGGTGTCCAGGGTGGGTCCAAGGGGGTGGGTGGGTGTGGGGGGCTATCCAAGGGGGTGGAGGCCTATCCATAGGGTTTTGGAGGTTGTCCGGGGGGTGGGGGTGATTCTCAAGTTTACTCCATTTTCTCCAATTTTCTATCAACCATGTAGGTGCCATGGTTTTTTTTGATTCAATGGAATTTAAAACTGTTATATCTAACTATATTTTGTTTTAAAAATAATATTCAAGCATATTTTTTAAATACCCATAGATTTGTTTTATATTTCAAAATTATTTTACATTCAAATTATGATTTTTTTCATATAAACATATATTTGTCTTGTCTTAAAAATATATATATTTTTGATATTTGTTATAGGTAATAATGAGTCAAAGTTGGATTACAGCACATCGAATGAGAAATGAATATGAGGAAGGTGTTGATGCCTTTTTGGAATTTTCTAAACGAAATGCTCCAAGTAGTGACATTTTTTTCTGTCCATGCCTGAAATGTTTGAATATGAAGAAGTTGAAAAGTAGAGAGATAAAAGATCATATGATTTGTCATGGTTTTAATCTGAGTTACAACCCTTGGATTTGGCATGGTGAAACTTGACGGAATTTCACTGATGATGATGATTTGCAAGATGGTAACTCTGATGGAATTGAAGAAATGATTCGAGATATTGTAGCAGAACAAATTGAGATAGAACCGACAGTTGCGCATCTATATGGTGATGCTGAAAAACCATTATATCCTGGTTGTACATATTTTACAATTTTTTCGGCGGTGTTAAGATTGATTAACCTGAAGGCAAAACATGGATGGAGTGACAGAAGTTTTACAGAGTTACTACAATTGATGAAAGACTTTCTTCCAAAAGATAATTATCTTCCATATTCACATTACAAGGCCAAGAAAATATTATGCCCGATCGGATTGGGATACAAGAAAATACATGCCTGTCTGAATGACTGCATTATATATAGGAAGGAATATGAATTTATATCAAAGTGTCCTAAATGTGGGACATCATGATATAAGGTGAAAGAAAAATCATAGGCTGATGTAGAGATTACAAAGCTCCCTTCAAAGGTATTTTGGTATCTTCCTATAATTCATCGTTTCAAAAGTTTATTTGCTAATTCACATGATGCAAAAAGGTTAAGATGGCATGCTGATGAGTGGGTATGTGATGGAAAAATACTTCATCCAGCTGATTGTCCACAATGGAAGAAAATTGATGTGCAGTATTCTACATTTGGAAATGAAATTAGAAATATCAGACTAGGTTTGTGCACAGATGGAATGAATCCATACCGAACCCTCAGTAGCACACATAGTTCATGGCATGTTTTATTGGTAATTTACAACCTCTCTCCTGAAGTTTGTATGAAGCGCAAATATGTCATGTTGAGTATAATGATCTCTGGTCCAAAGCAACCCGACAATGATATTGATGTTTACTTGTCACCGTTGATTGATGATTTGAAACTGTTATGGGATGATGGTATTAGGGTGTGTGATTCTTATAAAATGGAATATTTTCAACTACATTGAGTGCTTCTGTTCACTATAAATGACTTCCTAGCGTATGGAAATTTGTCTGGATACATTGTTAAAGGGCATAAAGCTTGTCCAATTTGCGAACAATAGACGTCATGTTGTCAATTGCATCATGGGAGGAAAACATTGTACATGGGTCATCAAAAGTTTTTGCCTATAGATCACCCTTATAGAAGACTAAAAAAGGCATTCAATGGCTCACAAGAATTTGATACTGCTCCAAAACCTTTATCCCCAGGTCTGTTTTTTGTGAGGGTGAAAAACCTTGATGTGACATTGGGAAAGACACAGAAATCTGGTAATGATAGACATATTTGGAAGAAAATGTCAATATTTTTTGAGCTACCATATTGGAGGTATCATGAAGTCAAACATAATATTGATGTCATGCACGTGGAGAAGAATATATGTGATTGTTTGATTGGAACATTGTTAGATATTAAAGGAAGTACAAAAGATGGGTTGAATGCAAGATTAGACTTACTATCAATGGGAATAAGTTTGGAGTTAGCTCCCACTCCTAAAGGAAGACGAACATTTCTTCCCCCGGCTTGTCATACATTATCGAAGAGGGAGAAAATTAGCTTTTGTCGGTGTCTTCATGATATCAAAGTGCCTCAAGGTTATTCCTCAAATGTAAATTTTTTTGTCTCATTGAAGGACTTGAAGTTGATAGGTATGAAATCACATGATTGTCACGTCATGATGCAACAAATTCTACCAGTTTCATTGCGTGAAATATTGTCCATTCATGTAAGAAAGACTATAATGAACTTGTATTATTTTTTAAATTCAATTTGTAACAAGGCGATTGATGTGAATGCTTTGAACATTTTGGAAAAGGATGAAATTTTTATACTTTTTCAATTGGAAATGTATTTTCCTCCAACTTTTTTTGATATAATGGTGCATTTAATGATTCATCTGGTTCGAGAAATAATTCTTTGTGGACCTGTATATCTTCGTTGGATGTATCCTTTTGAAAGGTATATGAAAATATTAAAGGGGTGTGTTAAAAATCCATATCGACCTGAAGCCTCCATTATTGAAAAGTATATTTCTGAGGAGGTAGCAGAGTTTTGTACGAGCTACTTGGCTGCGGAAAAACACATAGGTTTGCCTCCATCTTTCCATGAACGAGTTAATAATGAGGGAAAGGGGATTCGTGGATTGAAAGTTAAATCATTGTCAGCTGAACATATGAAGAAGTTAGAATCATACATCTTAAATAACATAGCTGATGCTCAATCGTATATCACATTGCATATTAATGAGTTGAAACAATGTCATCCAAAGAAGAGAGAAATGTGGATTTTGAATGAGCACAACAAAACTTTTTTGTCATGGATTAAAAAGACTTTGCTTGGTAGATCAGATGTATCAGAGACATTAAAATGGATAGTGGGTGGTCCATGTTTAAATGTGATAACATGGTCTAGTTATGACATTAATGGTTATACATTTCATACGAAATCTCAGGACAACAGAAGTGCAGTTCAGAATAGTGGTGTATTGGTGTTTGCAGAAGCAATGCATTTTTCGAGTGCTAAGGACAAAAACCCAATTTCTGCATCAAGTGCATATTATGAAGTGATTGAA
The DNA here is from genome assembly GCA_963277665.1 of Viscum album. Classification (NCBI taxonomy): domain Eukaryota; kingdom Viridiplantae; phylum Streptophyta; class Magnoliopsida; order Santalales; family Viscaceae; genus Viscum; species Viscum album. The sequence goes on along the minus strand of OY728141.1, from coordinate 1,885,834,290 downwards.
GACATATGGGAGGTTGATTACTTTAAAATTAAAGTTCCTGTTTTTAACTGTAAATGGTTTATCGGTAACAATAGTGTCAGAAACGATGAATTTGGAATGACACTTGTTAATCTGAATAGATCGGAAGACACAGCTGATTCTTTTATAATGGAAACACATGAAAAACAAATTTTCTATATAGTAGATCAATCAGATATGCAGTGGGCTGTTGTTTTACAAGGGAAAAACAATATGTTGGTGAGGATGAACTTGATGAAGATGCTGATTTATGTGAGATCCCTACTTCCATGGAAAGATTAACAGAACATAATGGTGAGCATGTTGAAGACATGGTTTGTGCCATAAGGAACGATCACGACGAAGGAATTTGGTAAAACAATCCATTTGTACATTCCTAAAATTACAAGTAACATATGTTTATTTCTTGTTTACATTTATTTTTTTCATAAATGTTAGATATTGTAAGTTTTTTAATTATTAAAACATGTTTTAAAATATAATAAGTAAAGTTTTTGTTTGTTTTAAGTTTGTTTAGTTTACTTTATCATGTTTATAACCATTACATGAATTATATATCTATTATTTTTTTCAGTGACAATTACTTTACCATGTTTACCAGGCTTACCAAGTTTACCATGTTTACCATCTTTACCATCTTTACCATTGTTCAACATGCTTATCATATTACCAATGTTTACTATTATGTAACTTAGTACACTTTTCTATTTTCTGATTACAGTTGTATTAAAATATTTTAAATTGTATATTTGTGAACTAACATTTGTTTTTTTGATTTTAAGGATAATGACAGATCATTCAGTTGATCAACCAAATGATTCTGGAGATGAGAATATTGTTGTTCATACCTTTTGGGATGAACATTAACATGATCCTATTATGACAAAGAGTTCAAAGGTTGGTAAACGTGGGTGCACACGTTTACCAAAATTATCACTTGCCCATACGCGGGATCAGAGGATAGTCATTGAGTTTGATGATGATGATATTCCTAGAGGTCCGAATGCAAAAGATTTTAAGAGTTTTGTAGAAACTCAGGCTAAGAGCAAAGTAATCATTCTGTATGATGACTAGAGAAGTGTGGATAAAGCGATAATCTCTCAGTTGTGGGAGACAATTTTGGTAAGATCTTTTGTTATTGTTTGACTATTCTTTTAATGTTTCTAGTATATATAATATGTTTAACCTCTTCTTTATCAGATGACATTTGATATTCCTGACACTAGAGGAGTTAGGAAGAAATGCTTATCGTTGGCTGCCAGGAGATGGAGGGATTTCAAATCAACCCTCTCATCTGATTTCATTTATGGTCATAGGAGTCATGAAAATCCATGTCGTATATATCCTTTTATAGATGAAGACACATGGAGATATTTTTTTGAAAGTAGAAGAAAAGAGTCATTTTTGGTAAGGGCAATGTAAACTTTTATAAGATTTATTATATAAATGATTTTATTAATGTTTTGTTAATGATTTCTTATTCTTAATTTACAACAAACAAGGAAAGCTCATCAGGAGATCCAATCTAAAAATGTATACCCTCATAGTTTATCTCGGGGAGGGTATGCATTTTTGGAAGAACAAATGATTGCGGAAAAATTTCAACAACAAAGAGTTGAGTCTTCAAGCTCTGGAGAGGTGGCCCCTCCATCCCCTCCATCTAGACATGAAAAATGGAAGAGAGATCGAAAGGGCAAAAAAGGGAAATATCTTTCGGAAGAATCGAGAATCGTAGTTGAGAGGATTTTAAGATATCTATTTTATTTATTTAAGTTAACTATTTTCTTCATATAATTTCAATCATTATAGAAATGTTCAATTAATTAATACAGGACTCTCTTAAGGAGCAGATTTCACAGGGGACATTTATAGCTACTGGGAGGGATGATATTTTATCTGTAGCATTGGGAAGGCCCGAATATCCTGGTCATGTAAGAGGATATCCGGCAGGTGTATCGGTAAGAAAAGTGTTTCCACGTTCTTCAACTTCTAACGTTGAGGGGGTTTATAAAAAAAATAGAATCCTTGGAGGCTGAAGTTCATAATATTAATACGACGATGGAGGACAAGATTAGAGCATTGGTGCGGTCTATGTTTTTAGACATGCAAAGACAATTTCAGACTGCATCTCCCACTCCTCCACCTCCCCCTGCAGACCCCATTATTTATCCTCCACCTTCGCCAGTAGCTCCCACTCCCCCACCTCAGCCTGCGGACCCCATTTTTTATCCTACTTGATGCAGATCATGGTGCACACATGCAGCAAGGAGTTTAGGGTGATCATAGCATTGATCGTGGAAAGAGAATTAATGGACAAGACCCATTGCATGGGATTGGTGGCCCAATGACAAGAGGAAGAATAAGGAGGATGAAAGAGGCTTTACATGGCCTCATTTTGAAATTACAAGAGGAGGCCCAACATGCATGCATGAGAGGAGCAAATGGGCCTTTAATCACACTTATTAAAGCCCAAAAGTGAACCTAAAAGGCCCACCCATATGCTTCCACGAAATTTAATCCACTTGCATGGAGGAAGTCTCTAATGTCAAAAGTGGTGGGACCCTTGTCTCCAAATCCATGGTGGGAATCTTAAAAGTATTTGGGGTGGTTTTTAAAAGTCTTCTTTAGAGATATCTTGTCCCCTAAAGCCATGGACATGTGTAAACAATGTCAAAATCATGGGATAGGCTTTAGACTTTTGTGGGATAGGTAGTTTGACATGTATTCTTCTCATTTGGCTATAAATGGCCACCTCTTGTACCCCTTGAAGGTTAATTTTGAATTTGAGAGTATCTAGCATTATTATGCTTGTGTTTCTTGTGTTCTTAGGTGAATGCAAGTAAGGCTCATCAAAGGAGTGATCAACCTTTGTGGCGCTTTATAATTAGAGTTTCATGGGGAAAGTCTCCTTGGGGTCCTAATTGATCATCCTTTTCCCCTTTTATTCCTCTTGAATTTCTTTTTATTTCCATTCCCCTCTTCTTTCTTAGCTTGTGTTTCCGCATTTTTTCCAACGAATACCGCACTCACATACGATTTCATATCACTACTCCTCCGCCGCAACTTCCTACTTATTGCGAGTTGTATGTTGATGATTCTCAACATCATATAGTAGCATATGGGTTGGTATATTGTATAAGAGATACAGTTCATCATCAACAATTAGAGGTAGAGAATCATAGGGTCACTATACAAGATATTATAGATAGATCATCTCGGGTACCATTACCTACAGATGAGGTGGTGACAGTTGGACATAGTATCAGCCATTTTTTAATTTGGCCATCCAGACTTCTTCGAATCATTAACATATAGGTATGAATGTTATATCTTTTATTTTTTTTATTAAAGTTGTTTTATCATTTGAAAACTAATATATTTTTCAATTTATTTTTACAGAAATACTTCAAAGGTAAAGAAATACTATATAGACAACAACAAAGACAAATGGCTATGACATCAGATACACATTCTAGTAGTCTTGACAGATTTTCAAGATATTCAAATTTTTTGGCGGGTCATTATGAGTTTCCAATGGAAGCTCATGTTTGTGGACGTGAAATAAGTGTGGGGATTATGAAAAATGATATCATGGATCTTGTTAGTGGAGATAAGTTGGGCATAAATATGGTGAAATTTTTTTCCATGTAAGTCTTAAAACCTTTTCCTTGCGTTATATTTATTAAAAATGTATACTTATGTATGTTTTTTATTAGGTATCTTTATAAAATTTGTGAGAGGAATGAGCTGACAGATGTATATGGATTCATGGACCCGCAATTGATTTCCCCTGAAGCATGTGCATTGAATTAGGAGCAAAGATTGGTTTATATTGCTGAAAGACTTGAAAAGAATATAGTCACACAATATTGGATGATGCCTTTTTGTGAGAGGTATGAAACACATTTCTCTTAAAGAGTTAATTATCTTTTAACATAAAAAACCACTAACGTTAAATTTCCTTTTATCAGTGATCATTGGATGTTAGGGGTTTTTTGCCCAATGGAGAAAGAACTTTATTGGATATGCTCTGTCCATGATGATGTGCAGGAAAGTTTTAAGAATATATTGGAAAAGTAAGTTTCAATTTCTCAATAGTTTTATATATTATAATGAATTTTAAATTTACCCCATTCGTATTATTTTCTAACAGTGCATGGGCCTACTTTTGAAAAAACACAAAGAAAAAGAGTGCAAAGATAAAATATGTAAATGCGAAGGTAAATATCCATTTATAATTTTTGATTTTTGATTTATTATATAAAAATAATATATTGAATTTACACTCATTCAAATAGAATTTTCATGAACAACAAGGCGTCATCGAATGCGGATATTATATGTTAAGATTTATGTATGAAATAATATCAACTGGGACAGTTGTGAATTTTGACCTGGTAAGACTTCCTCTTAAACGTTTACATAATATTTCAATTTGATTTATTCATTATACACGTTAACTACTATCCTTTTCATTTGTATCTTTTTGATGACCCTCAACCCTATACTTCTGAAGACATCAAACACTTACAAGTGGAGTGGTCAAATTATTTTACAAGTTCGATTGAATTTTAGTTGTTTGTAATGTAAAATGTAATTTTGAATATTGCCGTTGTAATTGTGTATTTGGTAGTCGTTTAGGTTGGATTTAGTTTTTTTGAAGTTGACAGTGTAAGTTTTGAATGTTATATATGAGAATGTTTAATTTTTCTATACTTCTTGTTTTGGTCTACTTATGATGGTTTTTCTGGTATGGATTCTGGTCTGGGGGGAGGGGTTCCAAGGGTGTGGGGGGTGTTCAATGGGGTTGGGGGTGTCCAGGGGTCTGGGAGGGTTGTCCGGTGGGGTGGGGGGAGTCCCGGGGGGTGGGAGGGTTGTCCAGGGGTGTGGGAGGGCTATCTAGGGGTGTGGGAGTGCTTTCCAGGGGGTGGGGGTATACATGAGGGTGGGGGGTTGTCCAGGGGTGTTTGGGGCTGTCCAGGGGGTGTGGTGGGGGCTCCAATGGGGTGGGGGAGGGCTGTCCACGGTGTGGGGGGGTATACATGAGGGTGGGGGGTTGTCCCGGGGTGTTTGGAGCTGTCTAGGGGGTCGGGGGGGCAGTCTGGGGGTGTGGTGGGGGCTGTCAAGTGGGGTGAGGGGGTGAGGGGTGCTGTTCAGGAGGGTGGGGGGGGGGGTTGTTGAGGGGTGTTTGGGGCTGTCCAGGGGGTCGGGGGGACAATCCAGGGGTGTGGTGGGGGCTCCAATGGGGTGGGGGCTATCAAATGGGGTGAGGGGTGTTGTTCAGGAGGGTGGGGGTTGTCGAGGGGTGTTTGGGGCTGTCCAGGGGGTTGGGGGCAGTCCAGAGGTGTGGTGGGGGCTCCATTGGGGTGGGGCTGTCAAGTGGGGTGAGGGGGTGTTGTTCAGGAGGGTGGGGGGTTGTCAAGGGGTGTTTGGGGCTGTCTAGGGGGTCGGGGGGCAGTCCGGGGGTGTGGTGGGGGCTCCAATGGGGTGGGGGCTATCAAGTTGGGTGAGGGGGTGTTGTTCAGGAGGGTGGGGAGTTGTCGAGGGGTGTTTGGTGCTGTCCAGGGGGTCGGGGGGTAGTCCGGGGGTGTGATGGGGGCTCCAATGGGGTGGGGGAGGGCTGTCCAGGGTGTATACATGAGGGTGGGGGCTGTCAAGTGGGGTAAGTTTTATATGTTATCAATGTAAATGCTTAAATTTTCTTTAGTTCTTGTTTTGATCTCCTTCTATTTTTGTGGTACGATTTCTTGATTTGGTTTCTCGTAGATTCTGGGGGAGAGCAGTCGCATTCAATTTTTTAAAAAAAAAAATTTGGCTTCCACATCCCTTATTTTATAACCGATATGATAAAGAAATCGGGAAGGGTTTATCACGTCAGTTTTTTAATAACCGACGTGATAAACACTTGTGGCATGGTTTATCACGTCGGTTATTAAATAACCGACATGATAAATGGACTGGGAAATGGTTTATCACGTCATTTATTTATTAACCGACGTGAGAACCCCCCACCCCGGACTAGTTTAGAATGTCAGTTATTATATAAACGACATGATAAACCATCTCCCAAAAGTTTATCACGCCGGTTAATTAATAACCGACGTGATAAACCGGGGGGGCGGGGTTTATCACGTTGGTTATTATATAACCGACATTATAAACCCCGCCCCCCCCAGTTTTTTCACATCGGTTTTTAATTAACCGGCGTGATAAACATCGCGATGTTATGTTTTTGACGTCGGTTTTTAAATAACCGATGTAAAAAACGTTATTTATAACGTCATCCGTATTAACGTTAGCTAAAAACCGACGTAAAAAATGAAAAATAACTGACGTAAAACACGTTTTCTACACTAGTGGGGTTTTGGGTTGTGGTCGATTGACCCCTCCCCTCCCTTGTCTTCTTGTTGTCTGTTGCGTCTTCTTTTCTAATAAATTGTTGGGGGTCAGTAATAGCCTGATCCTCGCACCTTCCTTGCCCTAAAAGCATAAAAAAACCAAAAACCCATAAAATCACTCAAAAACTTATAAAACTCTAAAATCCCTTTTAAACATTAAAAAAATAAAAAAACCCTAAAAACCCAAAATAAAACACTGATATCACATAAAAAAACTAAAAAAACCTTGAAACCCTATTGAAGCCCTCAAAATCTCTAAAAACCTTAAAAACACTAAAAACCATAAAAATCCTAAAAACCCTAAAAACGTGAAAAACCCCCTAAAAATCTTAAAAAAAACTAAAACCCATAAAAACCCTAAAACCCACTAAAACTCTAAAAACCATTAAAAATCGTAAAAGCATTAAAAACTATAAAAAACATTTAAACCCCTAAAAATTTATTAAAACAATAAAACCAAAAAAGACACTAAAAATCCTTAAAACCCCTAAAAACCTAAAAACCAATGAAAACCCTTCAAAACCCTCAAAACCCCTAAAAACCCTAAAAACAATAAAATCCTAAAAAATCAAAAAAAAAACCTGGAAAATATTAAAAACCTTGAAAAACCCCTAAAAATCCTAAAAATACTAATAAAACTTAAAAAACCCTAAAACCCCATAAAACCATAAAACCACTAAAATCTATAAAACCCCGTTAAAACCCCTAAAAAGATAAAAACTCTAAAAAACCTTAAGAACTCTAAAAACTCATTATGAAACCCCATAAATGAAAAGGGAAAATAAAAACTCTGAAAAACCATAAAAACCCTAAAAAACCCTAAAACCACTCAAAATCCCTAAAAACCCGAAAAACACCTAAAACCCATAAAAACCCTCAAAATACATAAAAATCCCTAAAAACATAAGAAATCCTAAAACCCCTTAAAACCCTTGAAAACCATAAAAATCTGTAAAACCCGTAAAAACCACAAAAAACCATAAAAACCCATAAAACCTTTAAAAACCATTAAAAACCCTTAAACCTCATAAAAACATTAAAACGTTAAAAACTCCAAAAAACATAAAAACCCTAAAAAACTCTAAAAACCCCTAAAAACCTAAAAGACCCTAAAAACCCTGAAAAAACCTAAAAACCCTGAAAAAACCATAAAAATCCTAAGATAGCCCTAAAAATAACTGAAAATGTAAAAACCCTCAAACCAATTAAAACCCCATAAAAACGATAAAAACCCTTAAAATCCTTAAAGAACCAGAAGAATCCATAAAAACCCTAAAAACCACTAAAAACCCCTTATAAACCATAAAATGTTAAAAAAACTCTACAAAACCTTAAAACCCCTAAAAAACTAAAAAATCCCTAAAAATCCCAAAAAGACCTTAAAAACCCAGAAAACGTGAAAAACCCCCAAAAAACCCAAAAAACCCTATAAATCCCTAAAAAACCTAAAAACCCATAAAACCCCAAAAAATCTTAAAAGGCGCTAAAAATACTTGAAAACATAAAAACCCCTAAAAACCCCGAATACCCCCTAAAACCTATAAAAATCCCAAAAAACCTTAAAATCCCTAAAACCCATAAAACCATGAAAACACACTAAAAACTCTAAAATCCCTTTAAACACCTAAAAGCATTAAAAACATTAAAAAATTAATAAAACCTTTAAAACCCTAAGAAACTAAAAAAACACCTAAAAACAAAAAAAACCCTGAAAAACCTTTAAAACCCTAAAAATTTGAAAACCCAAAATTTGAAAACCCATAAACCCCCTAAAAATCCCTAAAAATCCTTGAAAAAATAAAAACACTAAAAACCCTAAAAAATCCATGAAAACGATAAAACCTCTAAAATTTTAAAAACAACTAAAAACCATAAAAACCATAAAACAACTAAAAACTACAAAAACCCTTAAAATCCCAAAAAAATTAAAAAACATAAAACCATAAAAAACTAAAAAAAACCTAAAAACATAAAAAGACCATAAAAACACTAGAAACCCCTAAAACACTAAAAAACCCCTGAAATCACCTAAAACCTCTGAAAATCCCTAAAATCCTAAAAAACCCTAAAAACCATAAAAATCCAATAAAATCCCAACAAATCCGTGAAAATGTAAAAAAAATAGAAACCAATAAAACCCCAGAAAACCCATAAACACCTAAAAATCTTAAAACCCCTAAAAAATCATAAAAACAACTAAAAACTATAAAAACCTGTAAAACACCAAAAAATGTAAAAAATGTTAAAAAACTCTATAAAATATTAAAAATGTAAAAAACTCAAAAAACCCTAAATACCCAAAAGAACCTAAAAACCCTCAACAACCATAAAATCCTAAAAATCCCTGAAAACCCCTAAAAACTATAAAAATCCCTAAAACCCATAATAAACCTGAAAAGCATAAAAGTCCAAAAAAACACAGCAATTCCTTGAAAATGAAAAAAACCCAAAAAACCCAAAAAACCCCCTAAAAAATAAAACCCCTAAAACCTTAAAAACCCCTAAAAACCCATGAAAACCCTAAATACCCACTAAGACTCTTAAAACCCTTTAAATACCCCAAAAATGTTAAAAACTATAAAAACCATTAAACCCTAAAAAACTAAAAAACCCTAAAAAACCAGAAGGCCTTAAAACCCCTAAAAACCCTAAAATTTCTAAAATTCCTAAAAACCCCATAAAAACCATCAAAATCTCAAAAAACCTTAAAAACCCATAAAGTATATATAAATCCTTAAAAATCACTAAAAATCCATGAAACATAAAAAACCCTAAAAACATTGAAAAACCACTGAAAACCATAATACCTCTAAAAACTTTAAAAACCAGAATACCCACAAAAACCCTAAAACCCACTAAAAACTCTAAAAACCCTTCAAACCCCTAAAACATTGAAAAAATATAAAAAACCATAAAAACTAAAAAAACCATAAAACCCAAAAAGACACTAAAAACCATAAAACGCTAACAAAACCCTGAAAACCCCCCAAAAATCCTCAATATCCCTTAAAATCGAAAAAACCCTAAAATCATAAAAATCCCAAAAAATGTCAAAAACCCTAAAAAACCCTGAAAACCCCCAGATACCATAAATACCCATAAAAACCCATAAAACCCTAAAAATCAATAAAAACTTTAAAAAACTAAAAAACAATAAAAATGATAAAAAACTATAAAAAACTTAAAACCCTTAAAAACTTAAAATACCCTTAAAACAAAAAAACCCTAAAAACCCCTAAAACCCTCAAAAAAATTAAAACCTCAAAATCCCCCTAAATCCCCAAAACCCTAAAACTCATAAAAATCCTAAAAAACTAGTAAAAATCCCTAAAAACATAAAAACCCTAAAAACCCCTTGAAAACCATAAAAACACCTAAAAATCTTAAAATACCCTAAAACCCCATGAAAATCCTACAAACTAAATAAAAACTACAAAAACTCTAAAAAACCATAAAAATAATAAAAACATTAAAAGACTCTAAAAACCATTAAAAACCCTAAAAACTCAAAAAACCCCTAAAAACCCAAAAAGAACCCTAAAACCCCTGAAAGACCCCAAAAACCATAAAACCCCTAAAAACCTAAAAATCTCTAAAAACCCTAAAAACCCTAAAATACCAAAAAACATGAAAATATAAAAAAATCACAAAAAATTTAAAAAACCCGAAAAACCTTAAGAAAATATTAAAACCCATGAAACCCTCAAAAACAACTAAAAACTCTAAATACCCTTAAAACCCATAAAATGTTAAAAAAACTAAAAAACCTTTAAAACCCTAAAAATCTCAAAAAACCATAAAAACCTAAAAGACCCTAAAAACTTGGATAAAACCATGAAAACCTTGAGAACACTTGAAAATCACAAAATCCCTAAAGACCATAAAACCCTAAAACCATAAAAAGCTAACAATGCCCTAAAAATCCTTGAAAACATAAAAAATCCTAAAAAACACGAAAAACCACTAAAAACCATAAAACCCCTAAAAACCCTAAAACCCCTAAAACCCCATAAAAACCCTAAAAACCACTAAAAACTCTAAAAACACCTGAAACACCTAAAAATGTTAAAAAACTCTAAAAACCATTAAATACTAAAAAAACCCTAAAACCCCAAAAGGCCCTAAAAACCCTAAAAAATCATAAAACCCCCTCAAAATCCCTAAAACCCCTCAAAATCCCAAAAACCCAGAAAAATCCTTAAAAATCCATACCAATCCTTAAAAACTTTAAAAACCCTAAAATCTCTAAAAACCCCCTGAAAACTAAAAAACCTTAAAAATCCTAAAACCCCATACAAACCCTAAAAACCGCTAAAATCTTTTAAAATGCTGAAAACCCCTAAAATGTTTAAAAACATTAAAAAACTCTATAATACCTTAAAACCCCTAAAAAACCCAAAAAGACACTAAAAATCATGAAAACCCCTAAAAAACCAAAAAACCCCTAAGACCCTAAAACCCCTAAAAATCCATAAAAAACCCTAAAACCCCAAAAAACCATAAAAATCCTAAAATGTCATAAAAATCCCTAAAATGTAAAAAACTCTGAAAAAACCCTAAAAACCTTACAAAATCCTAAAATCACATAAATCCCTAAAAAGCCACTAATAACTCTAAAACTCTTAAAACCCCTAAAAATGTCAAAATACCCTAAAAACATTCAAACCCCTAAAAACTCAAAAGACCCCAAAAACACCAAAATCCCCCCAAATAAACTCTAAAACCCCCTAAAACCCTAAAACCAAAAACCAATTTTTTTTTAAAAACCATAAAAACTATAAAAAATCCCTAAAAATTCGTAAAAATGTAAAAAACCATGAAAAACCTAAAAAAACCCTAAAACCATAAATAGCTCTAAAACCTCATAAAACCCCCTAAAACTCATGAAAAATGTTAAAAAACTTTAAAAAACTCTCAAAAACCTTAAAAACCTAGAAAAACTAAAAAAATCCCAAAAATCCCAGAATACCCCTAAAACCATATAAAGCCATAAAAAACCTAAAAACCCACAGAATCCCTCAAAATACTAAAAATAATAAAAACCCAAAAAATCCGTAGAAATCCAAGAAAACATAAAAAATCCTAAAAACCATAAAGCCCAAAAACACCTGTAAAACACATGAAGACCAGAAAACCCCTAATAACCTAAAAAAGCATGAAAACCCTAAAAACCCAAAAAACCACTAAAACATTAAAAACACTTAAAACAAATAAAAACGTTAAAAACTCTAAAAGCCTTAAAAAATCTAAAAAACTTAAAAAAACCCAAAAAACATAAAAAAACCCTAAAAACATTTAAACCCCTAAAAACACGAAAAACCATAAAAATCCCAAAAAATCCCTAAAAATTCCTAAAAACTTAATAAACCCTAAAAACCTAAAAAAACCCCAAAAAACAGTAAACACTCAGAGAAACCTTAAAAACACTAAAACCCATCAAAACCCTAAAAACCCACTAAAAATTGTAAAACAACTAAAAAAATAAAAAACTCAAAAAACCTTATAAACACTAAAAAACTCAAAAAACCCCTTAAAACCAAAAAGAACCTTAAAACCCTAAAACCCCCCAAAAAATATAAAAAAACCTTTAAAACCCATAAAACCCCTCAAAATCCCTAAAAACCCTAAAAAATCATGAAAACCCTAAATATCCTAAAAAATCCTTAAATATCATTGACATCATAAAACCTCCTAAAACCCTAAAAATCCCTAAAAAGATTAAAAAACCATAAACCCTCATAAAAACCTTAAAAACCCACTAAAAACTCTAAAACCCTTAAAACCCATAAAATGCTAAAAATATAAAAAAATCTTAATCCCCTAAAAAACTCAAAAAAAACCTAAAAACACAAAAAGAGACTAAAAATACTAAAAACCTAAAAACACTAAATAACCCTAAAAAAATCTAAAACCCTCAAAATCCCTAAAACCCTTGAAAAAACCCATGAAAACCATAAAACCCAAAAAAACTTAAAAAATAAAAATTCCTTTAAACCCCTAAAAATGTTAAAAACTCTTTAAAACGCTAAAAAACTGAAAAACCCTGAAAGTTACTAAAACCCTAAAAAAACCTGAAAAAACTTAAAACCCTTAAAATATCTTGAAACCCTAAAAACCATAAAAATCCTAAAAAGACGTAAAAATCAATGAAAACGTAAAAACCCCTAAACCCTTAAAAACCCCCTGAAAACCATAAAATCCCCAATAACCTTAAAAAAACCCTAAAAACATATAAAAACCGTAAAAACACAAAAAACCCCTAAAACCCCCTAAAACATTAAAAACTCTAAAAAACCTTAAAACCCCTAAAAAAATAAAAAAAATCCTAAAACCCCAAAAAAAACTTAAAACCCATAAGAACACTAAAAATAATATTGAACCCTAAAACCCCTCATAATTGCTAAAAACACTAAAAAACCCTAAAAACCATAAAAATCCCAAAAATCCCAAAAAATCGTAAAAACTTAAAAAAAACTTAAAAACCATGAAAAACTCCTGAAAACCATAAAACCCATAAAAACCTTAAAAATATTAAAAACCCATAAATAACATAAAACCACTAAAAACTCTAAAAGTCCTTGAAACTCTGAAAAAAATTAAAAAAACTCTAAAAACCATAAAACCACTAAAAAACTCAAAAAGACCATAACTACCAAAAAAGACCCTAAAACCCTAAATACCCCTAAATAACCCAAAAAACCCTAAAAACATCTAGAACCCCTAAAAATGCATTAAAAACTAAATATACCTAAAACTATAAAAAATCAAAAAACCCTTAAAAATCCTTGAAAACATAAAAAACCATAAAACCCCAGAAAATACCAGAAAACAATAATACCCCTAAAACCCTCAAAAACTATAAAATCCATAAAAACCTTAAAAATTCACTAAAAATTATTAGAACACTTAAAAACCTAAAAATTATAAAAACTCTAAAAAACCATGAAAACCCTAAAACTCCAAAAAACCCTAAATACCAAAAAAAAACCGAAAAACCCTACCAAACCTCAAAATCCATAAAAACCCAAAAAACCCAAAAAAATACTAAAAATCCTAAAAAAGTCCTAAAAATCCCTAAAAATGTAAAAAAAAACCCTTGAAACTATAAAAATAAAAAAAACCAATAAAAACCTTCAAACCCCCTAAAAATCCATAAAACCCCTAAACCCGCAATAAAAATCAAAATACCATTAAAACCCTTAAAAACGTTAATTTTTTTTTTTGAAAACTATGAAAAAACTTCAAAACCCAAAAAAGACCCTAAAACCCCAAAAATCCTAAAAATCTTGGAAAACCCCTAAAAACCCTAAGAAAGAGCTGAACACTTTCTGATCTAGTTTAGGAATTATGAAGATTTGATTTTGGCTTGGGCTTTTTCACCACAGATCGTTGATGGCCTTCAATTTTATTTTTTCTTCTAGAATTTTGATTCTCATCTGCATCGTGATCCCATGAGCATGGACCTATAGATTACTCTTCCTGGTCTTGCCCTGTCCTTCAAAAACTCATCCATCCTCTACATCATTAACAACCTCATCGGTAGATTTCTTTGTATGGATGCACGAACTAGTGCTTCCAACCACCTGATTGTGCTGTAGATATGCATAGAGGTGGATGTGTCCAAGTAACTGGTTAATTCTATCTGTGTTGATATTGAAGGTGAGATCTAGTGGCATTAGAAGATTTTCTTTGAATCCTGGGTTTCTTTCTGTTCAAACTGCCATAGATTGGGCCACTATGAATCTACCTGTAAGTGTGCTAGTAGTACTGTCAAGTATACATTGTAGTGGCCGACTTCTACAACTCATGGTTTGTAACTAGATGCACCTCTATGGGGCTCATGTAGTGCATGGTTTAGGTATACATGCTAGATAGACTAATGTGACTCTGGCTGATGATCATGCTGTTATAGTGGTTGGAGATGTTCCATTGAAGCTTGTTTGATAGTTTTCATCCGAAACAAGGGTCTGTGCAGTGTTTGATAGGTTGAAACATGACTTAGGAATTGTGACTAGTAAGGGGGTGATGGAAACTGAGGAAGGATGTAATAGTCTGAGGATGGTGGAGTTGTGGCAGATGTCATCGCCTGTGTTGTGCCTCAATTCTGGAGTTTTGGAGGAGGCCAAGGATTCTTCGGATCAACTGGCAGTGATGGTGTACCTTTGTACAATCAGTTTGATGGCTTTGTTTCTGAGGAGCTGGTCTATGAGCATCATGTTGTACAACCAAAGCTGGCTGGTGGCATTGAAGAACAACCTGGGCAGACTACTTGCTCTGGGCTTGAGGGTGCTGCTTTTGAAGACAGGGGTAAGGGTTTACAAGATGTCTTGACCGGTGATGATATTGTGTTGGCTAGTACATGGGATGAGGATGATGTTATTGTGTATGATGCGAGTGTTGTTGTAAATGGATCTCTGGTTCATATTGTAGTGGATGAATCTTTTGTGCTTGAGGGAGTGCAAGTCGCTTGGTCTGCTTGTAATAAGGATGAGTTCGGACGGGCTGATGTGAAGGTTCCCCTATCTAGTTGTGATTCTTGTGTTGGGATTGAGATGGTACCAGACAAGGCTTACATTGCTACTCCGGAGGGAGTACATACTAGGTAGATTTCTCTTGAGGAGGATGAGGGATTTCAATTGATTCTGGTAGATTCTAGTTACACTTCCTTGGAGGTTGTTAGAAGTTGTACTAGTTTTGAGCAGGCGTCGGTGACTTTGAATGTTCTTGGTGATTACGTGATGGATGTTTTTCCCTTGGATTAGAATGCTGGTGATCCTAGTCAAGAGTTTGTGGTCCAAGGCATGATGTAATGTGAAGTGTTGGTTGACTGTATTATAAATCAGGAAGACACCTACATCCCAAAACACAGAAGTCTTTTCTAATGGGAGGGTAGTAGGATGAGCTTTAACATGGCTATGATCATTAAGGAGAGGACTTTGATAGAGGAGTTCATTCCATATGGGAAGGGAAATAAATCTGTAGGAGTCACATCAGACCCTTGAAAGAGAAAGTTGAGGAAAGACTACTCTAGTTTTCCAAAGATAGTGTCCACTAAAGCCTCCTTCAAATCTTCAAAGAAAAATGTTTCTGACAGGGGAGGGAGGCCTGCCAAGGTGAAGCTAAATGCAGATCAAAAAAGGATCATAGAAAACTACATTACCTTATTCAGGCAACATGAATCTGAATGGGAGTTAGCAGATACTGATGCGGACATCAGATGTGGTGTTGATGGAGACCCTTATAGTGTAACTTCTTATTATGACAGTGGTGGTGATGTTGACCTCTTTGATGTGTAACTCCTTTTGGGTAGGGTTGTTTGACTTTTACCCTTCCTTTAATGATTTTTCTTTTTTCTAATAAATTTTGAGGGCACAGGAATATCCTGGTCCTATGCTTGTTCGCCCTAAAAACCTGAAAAACCCCTAAAAACACTAAAAACCATAAAAATCATAAAATTTCTAAAAAATCCCTGAAAAAACCTATAAACCTAAAAAGCCCTGAAAACCACTAAAACAATAAAACCCCCTAAAATTTCATAAAATTCCTAAACCCCACTAAAAATTCCAAAAACATTTATAACCCATAAAAATGTTAAAAGCATTAGAAATCTCTAAAAACCCTTAAAAAGCATAAAAACTCAAAAAAACACTAAAACCCCCAAAAGAACATAAAAACCCTAAAAATAATCGAAAACCCTTAAAACCCTTGAAAACCCCTAAAAACCTTCAAAATCCATAAAAATCTTAAAAATTGTAAAACCCATTAAAATTCTAAAAAAGCCAAAAAATCCCTAAAAATGTAAAAAAACCCTAAAAACCAATAAAAAACCTAAAACCCCACTAAAAACTCTAAAAACTGATTAAACCCCCAAAGAATTTAATAACAAAAAAAACTCTAAAACCGCTTAAAACCCCTAAGAAGTCAAAAAAACCTTAAAACCCCAAAACACCCTAAAAACCCTGAAAACCCCTAAAAACAAAAAAAACCCTGAAAACATAACCCCCCCAATCCCTAAAAACCCTAAAAATACCAAAATCTCTACAAATCATAAAAAGGCCCTAAAAATCCATGAAAACATAAAAAACCCAAAACCCTAAAAACCCCAGAAAAACCATAAACCCCATAAAACCTTAAAAAACCCTAAAACCCCATAAAACCACAAAAAACTCTAAAAACCCATAAAACGCCTAAAAATGTTAAAAACATTAAAAACTATAAAAAAACCATAAAAACCCTAATAAACTCAAAAAAACCCCTAAAAACACAAACGACCCAAAAAACACTGAAAACCCCAAGAAACCCTGAAAAACCTTCTAAATCCCTAAAAACTCTAAAAACCCAAAAAACCCTAAAACCATAAAAATCCTAAATAACCCTAAAATAACCAAAAAAGTAAAACCCATAAAAAACCTTAAAAACCCTAAAATGCCATAAAACACTAAAAAAACTAAAACCTCTAAAACCCCTTTAAACCCCTAGAAATATTAAAAAATCGAAAAATATTTAAAACCCTAAAAAACTCAAAAAAAACTCTAAAAACCCAAAAAGATAAAAAAACCCTAAAAATCCCTAAAAAGTAAAAAACCCTGAAAACCCCTAAAAACCCTTAAAATCCCTAAAACCATAAAAATAATAAAAATCCCTTAAAACCCATAAAAATGTAAAAAAAAACCCTATAAACCTTGAAAACACCCTAAAAACATTAAAAATCACTAAAATCATTAAAAACCATCGAACACTATAAAAACCCTTAAAAACCCTAAGAAACCCATGAAAACCAAGAAAAACTTAAAATACCCTTGAAAACCTTAAAACCCTAAAAAACACTATAACCACTAAAACCCTCAAAACCCCTAAAAATGTCAAAAATGTTTAAAAAAACTCTAAAAATCCTTAAGAAACCTAAAAAACTCAAAAAAAACTTGAAAACCCTTAAAAACCCTAAAACCTCTAAATGCTCTAAAACCCTAGAAAACTCTAAAAAACCATCAAAATCCCTAAAACCCCTAAAAACCAAAAAAAATATAACAAATACCTAAAATATCTAAAAACGTAAAAAACCCTAAACCATTAAAACCCCCAAAAAACCATAAAAACCCATAAAAACCCTAAAAACTGATAAAAACTCTAAAAACCCTTAAAACTGATAGAAACGTTAAAAAAATTTTAAAAACTCAAAAAAAAAATATTTAAACCCCCAAAAAACAAAAAAAAAACTAAAATTGAAACACCCAAAAACCCTAAAAATCCCTTAAAACCACAAAAATAAAAAACAAATCCCTAAAATCCCTTAAAACTTTAAAATCCTAAAGACCCTGAAAAGCGCCTGAAAACCATAAAAAACCCTAAAACCTTAAAAGACCCTAAAAACCCATGAAACCCTAAAAACCCACTAAAAAACTCTAATAACCCTTATAACAACTAAAAATGTTACAATACATTTAAAACTCTAAAAACTAAAAAAAAATTCATAAAAACCCAAGAGCCCCTAAGAACCCTAAAAAACCCTAAAACCCCAAAAACCTTGAAACCCCCTAAAAACTCTCAAAATTTCTAAAAACCCTAAAAACTATAAAAATCTTTAAAAATCTCTATAAATACCTAAAAATGTAAAAAACCATAAAAACATTGAAAACCCTCTGAAGACCATAAAATCCCCTAAAAACCATAAAAGACCCAAAACCCCTTAAAACTCCCAAAAACGTTAAAAACATTAAAAAACTCTAAAAACCCAAAAAAACTCAGAAAAATCCTAAAATATCAAAAGGACCCTAAAAACCCTAAAATTCCTAAAACCTCCTTAAAATCCCAAAAAATCCTAAAAAACTCTAAAAACCATAAAAATCCTAAAAAACGCTAAAATTGTAAAAATCCCTAAAAACCCTAAAAACCCTAAAAATCCCCTACAAATCCCAAAACACTAAAAATCCATAAATACCCTAAAACCCACTAAAACTCTAAAATCCATGAAAACCCATAAAAAAGTTAAAAAACTCTAAAACCCTTAAAACTACTAAAAAATGAAAAAAAACACTAAAGGACCCTAAAAACCTAAAAAAACCCTTTAAATCCTTAAAACCCCCCCAAAAACCTCAGAATCCCTAAAAACCCTAAAAACCCAAAAAACCAGATAAACATTAAAAAATCCCTAAAATCCTTGAAAATGTAAAAAACCCTAAAAGCCCTGAAAGCCCCCTAAAAACCCAAAAAACCTTAAAAAATCCAAAAAACCACTAAAAACCCTTAAAACTACTAAAAACTCTAAAAAAACTTAAAACCCCTAAAAATGTTTAAAATGTTTAAAAACTATAAAAACCCATAAAACCTTAGAAAAATAAAAGAAACCCCTAAATACCTAAAAAGACCGAAAATACCTTGAAAAACACTAAAAACCTAAAAAACCCTGAAAGACCATAAAAACCGACAAAATCTCTAAAAACCCTAAAAACAAAAAAAATCCAAAAAAATCCCTAAAAATCCCTAAAAACATAAAAAATCCTAAAATCCTGGAAACCCCCCTAAAAACTATAAACCCCTAAAAACATCAAAAACTCTAAAAACCCTTAAAACCCTAAAAAACAAAACAAAAACAACTAAAACGCAAAAAGACCCTAAAAATCCTAAAAAACCCTAAAACCCGTAAAATCCCTCAAAATCCCAAAAAATCCGTAAAAACCCTGAAAAACCCATGAAAACCATAAACTCTTAAAAATCTTAAAAAACCCTAGAAGATGGCGCTCGCTTCGGCTACTCTCCTCTCGCGATGGAGCTCCTCGTCCCTCAGGAGGCCGCCGGCGTAGGATAGCGCTGGCATTACCGCCCCTCCCTGGGTCGTGGCCAGGGGGGCGGTGGATGGTGCTTCTTCGTGGCGCTCTTTCTCTCCGTTTACTGACCCTGCACTCCTTCCAGGCTTTCCAGAGGTGGAGTTTTGCCCTAAAGTTCCACGCCGAGTCAAGGGAGTGACGTCGGTTTCGATTTTGAATAGCGAGTTCTTCCTGGCTTCTGCTCTCCTAGATTATACGCTGGTGGCTCGATTTGGGAAGTCTTGACCTTCGGTTGATGTCTTTGACAGGTTTGTTTCTTCTGCGTGGAAGCTCCATGAAAAGGCAGTCGTTGGTCTTCTCGATCCTCGACATTTTTAGATCCGTTTTACGAATGAGGAAGACTTGATCATGGCTTGGGCATTCGCTCCAAGGAAAGTGGATGGGTTTTGCTTTTCCTTATTTCGTTGGTCCTTTGATTTCCATCTGCAGCGTGATCCTTCAGTCACGGCAATTTGGGTCACCCTTCCTGGGCTGGCCCTCCCTTTCCAGAATCCTGCTTTTCTCCGCATCATTGGAAATATGATTGGCAGGTTCCTTTTCTTGGACTCCCGCACTCGTGTGGTTTATCACCCCATCTCCCCAAGGATCTGTGTGGAGGTTGATATCTCCAAGGACCCGGTTGATTCGGTTTTCATCGAGGTTGAAGGGGAGCTCATGTGGCATCAACAGGTTTGTTTCGAATCCTGGTTTATGTTCTGTTCGACCTGTCGGCGAATAGGTCACTCAACTGCTCAGTGTCTTGGTGGTGCTGGCCCTGTTAGACCTGTCTTGCAGCAACCATTTGCTCATGGATTTGATCTAGGAGATGTTAGAGGTGATTGTTCAGTTCATGCTACTCCCATTGTCCACTCCTTCGAGGAACCTTTGCTGGAGAAGTCACCTTACAAGGATCCAAACCCTTCCACTAAGGCTGTTTTTGATAGGCTGAGGATGGATTTACTTGGTAAGGAAGCTGTTGGTGAGGAGGGGTCGGATGGTACCCTGGGTGGTAGCTGTAACAAGGAGGCGATGGAATCTTTTATTATGAGAGATAAGGAGGTGGTGGAGGTGGCGAGTCTGGATACTGATCTTGAAGCCGTTGGGCAGGGTGGTAGGATCTTAATGCTTGCTGTAGGGGTGTCCTTTGGGACCCTAGGTGAAAATGGGAACCTAGGAGAAAATGGGAACATTTCTGATGACTTCCACAAGTTTTCTGGAAGAAAAATGAATGTCACCTGTGGGATATCCCTGAACAACCAGTTTGAGGGCCTGGGGTATTTGGAAAGCCATGGAGATGATGATTGCAATGATGGATAGCATAATACTCAGCATGGTGCTGCGCCTATGGGTATTGGTGCCGACCTGGGCCTCTATCATGAGCAGCTGCAAGACACACCGGAGGCCTTTGACAGTCTCGAGGTGGATGGCCATGTTGACTGCGGGAGGCAGAATGCTGGTGCTTCTGAAGGGGATCACGTTGCACGACCTGCTTTTGATGGAGCTGTTGTGACGTGCCCCCTCCTGCTTGAAACCATCTCCCCTGATGATAGGAAGCTGGTCCCGGCTGCGAGAGATGTTTCAGATGTGTGTGTGCTCGAAGGGGTTCTCACGACTAAGACTGACGAGGCTAGTACAGGAGTTAATGATGTCGTTTTACCTGGTGCCAGTGTTGCAGTGGATGAATCGGATGGGATTGATGGTGTGCACAATACTCAGCCTGCTTGTGCTGAGGAGCTGACATGTGTTGTTGTGGCAAGCTCTGACCTGTATGGAGCAAGTCATGCTGACAATGGGCATCCGGTCCCGGTCGTAGTGGATTTTTCAAATGTGCTTGTGCCCAAAGGGATACTCAATGCCCATATTGATGAGGATGGACAAACATGAGCTGTTTTTCTTACCAAGATACTAAAGGACATGACCTTAGAGGTCTCTAATGTGATGCCAACAGCAGTGCATAAATCCATCTTACAAAACGAAATGGATTTACATGGCGCAAGGGCCTGGGGGGAGGGCTCTGATGATGAATCAAGAATGAACTTCAACATGGCACATATAAGGAAGGAGAAGGCTATGCTTGTGAAGGAACTCCCTCTTGGGAAAGAGAACCTTACAGGTGGTTCATTTGGGGAGGGGGGTATTGAGGGGTCAATCCACACTGTTTGCTATATGAATAAAGAGGATACCATTATCCCTGTTCAGGATAATTTCTCTGCTAGTGTCACATCTAACCCATGAAAGAGGAAGCCGAGGAAGGACTATTCCTCCCTGCCAAAGACAGTGGCCACTAGGGCATCCAGTAAAGCTGTGAAGAACTCCTCCGGCATGGTGGGGTGGTATGCTAAGAAGCAGCTGAATGTGGAGCAGGTGCGGTTTGATGTGTAGCAGCAACGCCTCAGAGATTACTACACCACCTTCCTCAAACAATATGAATCATCTGAATGGGAGTCGGTGGAGTCCGATGCTTCAACTGGATATGGTGCTGATGGGGACTCGTATGGGGATGGAGACTTCTGAACTCTAAATTGATGTTCCTGCCTCTCTTTCTTCTACTCTCTATGTGGTTTTCCTTTTTTGTTTTTTTGTTTTTTTGGCATGGGTTGTAAGGGATTTTTGGGTGTGGGTCGTTTGACCCCTCCCCTCCCTTGTCTGTTGTGTCTCTTTTTTCTTTCTAATAAACTTGGGGGGTTCGGAATAGCCTGACCCTCATATCTTCTTTGCCCAAAAGACCCTAAAAACCCTAAAGCACCTAAAAAGCCTAAAATGCCTGAAAACACCTTAAAAACCCTCAAAATCCCTAAAACCTCTAAAAATCCAAAAGAACCATAAATATATTTAAAAATCCCAAAAAATCCATAAAAACATAAAAACCCTAAAACCCTAAAAACTGATTGAAACCTGTAAAAACTCCGAAAAACCATAAAACCCCTAAAATCCTTAAAAAACCTAGGAACCCTAAAATCCATAAAAATTCTAAAAAATCCCAAAACCCAAAAAAACATAAAGAACCCTATAATCCCTAAAAACCATAAAACCCCTAAAAACCCGAAAACCCCATAAAAACCCTAAAAACCCACTAAAAATTCTCAAAAACCTTTAAACCCCTAAAAACATTATACAAATCTAAAATACCCCAAAACCCCTAAAAAGCTCAAAAACCCCTAAAAACCCAAAAAGACCATAAAAACCACGACAACCCTAAAAACCTTGAGAAACCCTTAAAACCCTCAAAATCCATATAACTATAAAAAACCCTAAAACCATAAAAATCCTAAAAAATTCATAAAAATCCCTAAAAACAAAAAAAACCCAAAAAAACTTGGAAAACCACAAAACCCCCTAAAAACCTTAAAAAACCCTAAAACCAATAAAAACCCTAAAAACAAAAAAAAAACTCTAACACCCTTAAAACCCCT
Organism: Viscum album; assembly: GCA_963277665.1. Lineage (NCBI taxonomy): Eukaryota > Viridiplantae > Streptophyta > Magnoliopsida > Santalales > Viscaceae > Viscum > Viscum album. The sequence goes on along the minus strand of OY728141.1, from coordinate 1,885,811,658 downwards.
AAAAATGTTAAGAAACAATAAAAAACCTTATTAACCATAAAAAACTAAAAAAACCCCTAAAACCCTAAAACCCCTAAACCCCCTCAAAGTCCCTAAAAACCACTAAAACCATTAAATCCTAAAAAGGCACCAAAAATCACTAAAACATAAAAACCCTGAAAACCCTTGAAAATAATAAAAACCCGTAAAAACCATAAACAACCTTAAAAACCCTAAAACCCACTAAAAATTCTAAAATTACTTAAATCTTATAAAAAAGTTAAAAAAATCTAAAAAACCTTAAAAACCACAAAAAACAACCTTTAAACCCCTAAAACCCTAATAAACCCTAAAAACCCCTAAAACCACTCAAAATCCCTAAAAATCCTAAAAAACACTAAAAACCATAAAAATCTTAAAATATCCCTAAAAATCCATGTAAATGTAAAAAACCATAAAATCCTGAAAAACCCCTAAAAACCATAAAAACCACTAAAACCCTTAAAAACTTACAAAATATAAAAACCTTGAAACACCATTAAAAACTCTAAAAATCCATAAAACCCTAAAAAACAATAAAAACACTCAAAATCCTTAAAAACACTCAAAATCCTTAAAAACACTAAATACCAAAAAAATCCTAAAAAAACATAAAATTTCCCTAAAAATGTAAAACCCCTGAAAACCCTAAAAATCCCCTAAAATCATAAAAACCCTTGAATAACTTAAAAACCCTAAAAACGCTAAAAAACTAGGAACCCTTAAAACCCCAAAAAAACATTAAAAGCTCTAAAAAACCTTAAAACCCCTAAAAACTCAAAAGAACCCTAAAACCACAAAACTCCTAAAACCCCTAAAAACCCACAATGGATTGAATGTATTAACCTCTGCCAAACTCTCACTCTAAATGTCACACATTACTACAGGGAGGTGAACTCGGTGGCAGATTCTTTGTCTAAAACCAAAAAACCCCCCAAAACATTAAAAAACCCTAAAACCACTAAAAACTCTAAAAACTCTTAAAGCTCCTAAATACTTCAAAAAATGTTAAAAAACACTAAAAACCCATAAAATCCAAAAAATCTAAAAAAACCCTAGAAACCCAAAAGGACTCTAAAAACCATGAAAACTCTAAAAACGCTAAAAACCCTAAAAACCCCCTAAACCCCTCAAAATCCCAAAAACCCCTAAAAATGGTAAGCAAAATCTAAAAAGTCCTAAAAATACCTTAAAGTGTAAAAAAATCTAAAAAACCCCTAAAAACATTAAAAACACAAGAAAGGCAAAAAAACCCTAAAAATAACTAAAAACTCAAAAACCCCTTAAACCCCTAAAAATGTTAAAAAACTAAAAAAACTGAAAAAAAACCCAAAAAAATCAAAAAAACCCATAAAACCCAAAAAGGACCCTAAAACCCTAAAAACCCTTGAAAATCCTAAAAACCCTAAAAATCCCTAAAAACAAAAAAACCAATAAAACCCAAAATATCCTAATAACCTTGAAAAACCCTAAAAATTGTCAAAGTCCCAAAAAACCCAAAAACCCCTAAAAACCAAAAAAATCCTAAAAATCCCTAAAAATCCTTGAAAATGTAAAGAACACTAAAAACCTAAAAAACCAATAAAAATCATAAAAAACCCTAAAAACCTAAAAAATCCAAAAAACATATAAAAACCCAAAAAATGAAAAAAAAACTTCAACAACCCTTAAAGCCCCCTAAAAACATTAAAAAACAGTAAGAAATGTTATCAAGACTAAAAAACTCAAAAAACCTCTAAAACCCCAAAGAGGACCTAAAATCCCAAAAAACCTTGATAACCCCTAAAAACCAACAAAATTGCTAAAACCTCTAAACCCCATAAAAAACTCAAAGAAACCCTAAAAACCTAAAAAGTCCTTAAAAACATGGAAAAACCCTAAAAACCCTCAAAATATATAAAAACCCCAGAATTCATAAAAATCTTTAAAAAGCCCCCAAATAACCTAGAAAACGTAAAAAACACTAAAAACACTGAAAAACCCCCGAAAACCATAAAACCCCCCAAAAAAATTAAATACCCTAAAACCCATAAAAACCCTAAAAACCCACTAAAATCTCTAAAAACCCTTAAAAACCCTAAAAAAATTTTAAAAAATAAAAACCTAAAAACCCTAAAAAATTTAAAAAAAACCTAAAATCTAGAAAAATAAGAAAAATAGTAAAAACCCAAAAAACCATAAAAACAATGAAAAATATTATAAACCCTCCAAATCCCTAAAAACCCTAAAACCCCTAAAAACCATACAAATTCTAAAAAATCCCCAAAAATCCTTGAAAATATAAAAAAACTCTAAAAACCCCCAAAAACCCTCTGAAAACCATAAAACCCCATAAAAACCAGAAAAAACCTAAAAACCCATAAAAACATAAAAAACTATTAAAAACTCTTAAAAAACATTAAAAACCCCAAAAACAATTAAAATATTCTAAAAACATTAAAAACCGTAAAAAGTCAGAAAACCCCTAAACCACTAAAAACCTAGAAAAAACCATAAATCCCTCAAAATACCTAAAAACTATAAAAAAACATAAAAACCATAAAAATCCTAAAAAAATCCCTAAAAACCCCTTAAAACATAAAAAAAACCCTAAAAACCACTAAAAACTCTAAAATCCACTAAAACCCCTAAAAACGTTAAAAAATAGTAAAAAACCATAAGAACCCAAAAAAACCAAAATACCCCAAAAACCCAAAAACACCCAAAAACCCCTAAAAAATCCTAAAAACCTAAAAAACATAAAAACCCTAAAAACACTAAAACCCGAAAATCTATTAAAATCCTAAAAAAGCTCTAAAAATATCTGGAAACATAAAAACCGTAAAAACCTTAAAAACTCCCTGAAAACCATAAAACCCCTAAAAATATTTAAAAACCCTAAAAACCACTAAAAACTCTAAAACCGCTCAAAACCACTAAAAATGTAAAAAACTATAAAAAACTATAAAAATCCAAAAAAAACTAAAAATACCATAAAAACCCAAAAGGGCCTTAAAAACCCAAAAACCCCATAAACACCCTAAAAACCCTAAAAACCGTAAAAACCCTAAAAATCATAAAAAAACCTACAAAAGAACTAAATAAATCAGCAAACCTAAAAACCCTAAAAACACTTGAAAACTCTTGAAAACCATAAAACCTTTAAAAACCTTAAAAACCCATAAAACCCCAAAAAATCACTAAAAATTCAATAAACACTTTAAACCCCTAAAAGGTTAAAAACCCTAAAAAAACCATTATAACCCTAAAAACTCAAAAAAACCTAAAAATCTGAAAAAACCAAAAAACCCTACAAAACCCTAAAAAACCTATAAAACCCTAAAAACCCCCAAAAAATATCAAAATCCCCAAAAACCCTAAAAGACCCAAAAGACCCAAAAGACCATAAAAATCCTATAAAAGCCCTAAAAATCCTTGAAAGTGTAAAAAAACCCTGAAAACCCTAAAAACCCTGAAAAAACCCTGAAAACCAAAAAAACCTTTAAAAACCATTAAAACCCCTAAAAACTCCCTAAAACCCACTAAAAACTCTAAAAAACCTTAAAACCCCAAAAAATAAGAAAAAAAGTTAAAAAACTCTAAAAATCCCTTAAAAATGAAAAAACCAAAAAACCCCGAATAACCTCTAAAACCAAAAAAATCCTAAATAACTTTAAATACCTATAAAACTCTTAAAAACCTATAAAACTCAAAAACCCTTAAACCTCTAAAAACGTTAAATAACTCTAAAAACCCATAAAAAACCTAAAAACTCAAGAAACCCCTAAAAACTCAAAAAAAAAACCATAAGAACCCAAAAAATCCCTAAAAATACCAAAAACCCCTAAAAACCAAATAGCCATAAAAATCATAAAACATCCCTAAAAATCCCTAAAAATGTAAAAAACCCTTAAAACCCTTAAAAATATAAAAACCATAAAACTTCCCAAAAACTGCAAAAAAACCCTAAAACCCATAAAAACACCACAATCCTACTATAAAGTCTAAAAACACATAAAACCCCTAGAAAAATTAAAAAACTCTAAAAACCATAAAAACCCTAAAAACTTAAAAGAATCCCTAAAACCAAAAAAGACCATAAAAACCCAGAAAAAGCCTAAAACCCCCCAAGCAGGCAGGGTCTGCTTGGTTAACTCCATTATCACCTTGATGTTCTTGCATGTTTTTTCTATATACATATGGTCGGCTAGTCTTATTGAAAGACTAAATGCAAAAATAAGAAATTTTGTCTGGACAGGTTCTATCAATGAACGAAAATTGGTCTTTGTGGCATGGAAGCACTGCACTAAGCTGATTGATCTGGGTGGGCTGGGTATAAAAGATCTTCTGTGCTTCAAGGATTATATGATTGGGAAGTTCACCTGGAGCCTGCTTGAGCCCCATGGTGATGGCCTGTGTTTTCTCACGGAGAGATTCACGAGCTGGTTATGCGATGGCTTTGCTGGGTATTTAACTTATTCAGTTTTCCATGCTTTGCGATCTCTATACAGGGAGATTATGTCACAATCCAAATGAATTGTGACTATTACAGATTTAAATGCCCGCATGGACTGGCATCCCCATCGTGGCTGCTTAAATTCAGAACACCATTTATTCCCCCCTCTTTCTTTTTTCTCATTTGGAAAGACTGGTGGAGTCGGATCCCAGTTCATGAGCAGCTAAAGATGGCCAGTTGGCAACTCGCCTCTGTGTGTTTATTATGCAGAAAGGATGAGGAGCACTGCAACCATACTTTTCTTCATTACACCTTTGCTTCAGAACTTTGGCACTACCTGTTACAATGCTTTGGTCTAACATAGAGCTAGAGAGGCTCGATCTGCGACTTCTTGCGCGGCCTTGTGGAGATCAACTGAAGTGATCGAGTCCACAACCTGGTGTGGTAGTGAATGTTCAATATATTTGGGTTTCCCGCAATGCTGCAGCCTTCAACTGATAGCCCCTCTTACTGCATGGGGGAGTGGTGAACATACACAGGATGATCCAGAAGCCTCAATAATACAAACAGGTGAGATGTTCAATGATGTTAGTGATCTGACAGTTTTGCGTTCGCTTGGGGTTTCTTGTAGAAGCAGAAAACTGATGGTTTTGAAGTACATCAGATGGATCCCCCCACTCTCAGCATTGATAAAGGTGAATGTTGATGGTGCAGCCCTGAGAGCTCCTGGAATCTCAGGGTGTGGTGGATTCCGCACCTCTATAGGCTTTGTAAAAGGTTGTTTCTTACATTTTATTAGGGATGGATGTGCTTATGAAGCAGAGATCTGGGCTATCAGAAGGGCTGTGAAGTTTCCGAGTCGGTATAAGTGGACAAGGCTTTGGATTGAGTTGGATTTGATGCTTGTGGTTGCCACACTCAAAGGATCCTCCAGGGATGTGTCGTGGAGACTCTTCCCGCACTGGATTGAGTGTCTCAACATTTCTCAGACCCTGAGCTTTAGTATTTCACACACATATAGGGAGTCCAATTCGGTTGTGGATGCTCTATCCAAAAGGGTGATTCAGGAAAGTTGTTTGATGTGGTCCTTCGTAACTCCACACTTTTGCAACCCTTTTGTTGATTCAGATATGAAGGGTTAGATACACTCTCATCCTTGTAGGCCCACCTTGTAATTTTCTGTCTTTGTTTTATTTTAATTTATTCTTGGGGGACTGGGCTAGCCTAGTCCCACACCTCTTCTGCCTAAGAAACTCAAAAAACCCTAAATACCCAAAAGGCCCTAAAAACCTTGAAAACCCCTAAAACCCTTGAAAAATCCTAAAAACCCTCAAAATCCCTAAATACCCTAAATACCATAAAATCCTAAAAAGTCCAAGGAATCCATGAAAACGTAGAAACCCCTATAAACCCTGAAAAATTCGAGAAAACCATAAAAAACCCAAAAGAACATAAAAAACCCTAAAACCCCATAAAACCCTAAAAAACCACTAAAAAATATAAAACCCTTCAAACCCCTAAAGACATCAAAAAAATTAAAAAAAATATAAAAACCACAATATAATAAAAACTTCAAAAAACCCCCTAAAACCACAAAAGACATTAAAACCCTAAAAAACCCTAAAAACCCTAAAGAACCCTGAAACCTGCTAAAACCTCTCAAAATCCCTAGAAACCCAAAAAACCCTAAAAACAATAAAATCCCTAAAATCCCTAAAAATCATTAAAAAAATAAAAAAGCCTAAAAACCTTGAAAACCCACTGAAAACCATAAAAACCTTAAAACCCATAAAATCCCTAAAAACCCATAAAAACTCTAAAAATACACTAATAACTATTAAAACCCCTAAAAACATAAAAAATTCTAAAAACCTTAAAACTTATAAAAAACTCAAAAAAACCCAAAAGACCCTAAAACTCTAAAGCCTAAAAAACCTTGAAAAAACCCTAAAACCTCTCAAAATACCTAAAACCCCTAAAAACCAAAAAAAATCATTAAAAAACCCTAAAAATCCCTCAAAATGTAAAAAACCCTAAAATCCTTAAAAACTAATAAAAATCCCTGAAATCCTTAAAAACAATAAAACCCAAAAAATAACTTGAAATACCACTAAAAACTCTAAAATTCCTTTAAACCCCTAAAAATATTAAAAAAACCCTTTAAACCCTAAAAACCCTAACAAATAAAAAAACTCGAAAAACCCCTGAAAAATCCAAAAAATCCTCAAAATCCCACAAAAACCTAAAAACCATAAAAATCCTAAGAAAGTAATAAATTTCTTGGAAAACATATAAATATAAAAACCCTAAAACCCCCCTAAAAAACATAAACCACCAAAAAACTAAAAAAACTTAAAACCACATAAAAACCCACTAAAACTCCAAAACCCTTAAAACCCTTAAAAATGTTAAAAAAATCTAAAAACCTTATAAATAGTAAAAAACTCAAAAAATCCTAAAACCCCAAAAGACCCTAAAAACCTCTACAAACCCAAAAAAACCTCAAAACCCCTAAAACCATAAAAACCCATAAATTCATAAAATACTATGAAATCCCTAAAAATCCCCCAAAATTTAAAAAACAATAAAAATACTGAAAATCTCTGAAAACCATAAAACCATCCAAAACCTTAAAAACCACAAAACCCATAAAAACTCAAAAAACCGCTAAAAACTCTAAAACCCCTTAAAACCCCTAAATTGTTAAAAAACTAAAAACCTAAAAAACCCAAAAAATCAAAAAACCCTAAAAAACCAAAACAACCCAAAATAACTTTAAACCCCGGAAACCCCCCTGAAAACCCTAAAAACTCTCAAAATCCTTAAAAACCTTAAAACAAAAATATCCTAAAAAATAGAAAAAATTATTTGAATCGTAAAAAACCCTAAAAACCTTAAAAACCATTGAAAAACATAAAAACAACTAAAACCCTTAAAACCCACAAAACCTTAAAATCCCACTAATAATACAGGAACCCATAAAACTCCTAAAAAAGTTAAAAATATTAAAAAATTCTAAAAACCCTAAAAAACTAAAAAATAACCCTAAAACCCGAAAAAGAACCTAAACCCCCTAAACCCCCCCCAAAAACATAAAAGGCCTTAAAATCCCTAAAAGCCCTCAAAATCCCTAAAACCCCTAAAAATCCTAGAAAAACCCAAAAAAAACCATAAATTTCCTAAAAAAATCCCTAAAAAATCCTTGAAAAAGTAAAACCCCCAATAACCCTAAAAAATCATGAAAACCATAAGAAGCTTGAAAAAAATTAAAACCCCCTAAAAACCTAAAAAATCCCTAAAATCCAATAAAAATATAGAAACCCTAAAACCCTTAAAAATTTTAAAAGTTTCTAAAAAACCGTAAACCACTAAAAAACTCAAAAAACCCCTAAACCCCTAAAACCCTAAAAAACCTTGAAAACCCCTAAAATCACCCAAAATCCCTAAAAACCCTAAAAAACCCTAAAAACCATCAAAATCCAAAAAATCCCTAAAAATATATGAAAATTTAAAAAACCCTACAAACCCCCTAAAATCTCTAGAAACCGAAAAAACCGTAAAAATCCATAAAATCCCTAAAACCACTAAAAACTCTAAAAACCCTTAAAACCACTAAAAAGGTTAAAAATGTTTAAAAACTCTAAAAACCATAAAACCACTAAAATCTCAAAAAAAATTCTAAAAACCCAAAAGACCCTAACACCTAAAAAATCCCTAAAAACCCTAAAAACCCTAAAACTCTCAAATCTCTAAAAATCCCAAAAATCTCTAAAAACACTAAAAATCATTAAAACTCTAAAAAAACTTTAGAAATCATTGAAATTAAAAAAACCCCTAAAAACCCTAAAAATCCTTAAACCCCCCCTGAAAACTAAAAAATCTCTAAAACATTAAAAAACTCTAAACCCCATAAAAACTCAAAAACCCACAAAAAACTTTAAAAACAAATAAAATCCTTAAAACGTTAAAAATTTATAAAAAACCTTAAAATCCTAAAAAACTCACAAAACCCATAAAAACCCAAAAGACCTCAAAACCCCTAAGAAACTTAAATACCCTAAAAAACCTTTGAAACTCCAAAAAACTTTCCAAATCCCTAAAATGAATAAAAAATCCTAAACACCATAAAAATTATAAAAAATCCCTAAAAATCACTAAAAATGTAAAAAACCATAAAACCCTTGAAAACCCATTACAACAACAAAACCCCCTAAAAACCTTTAAAACTCCTAAAACCCCAAAAAACCCACTAAAAACTCTAAAAAAGCTTTAAACCGCTAAAAATGTAAAAAATGTTTAAAGACTCCAAAAAACCTTAAAACACTAAAAAACTAAAAAAACTCTAGAAGACCCTAAACCCCCTAAAAATCCTAAAAACCCTAAAAACTAGGAAAATGATAAAACCCCTCAAAATCCCTAAAACCCCAATAACTCTAAGAAAAAGATGTCGGCGCTCTCTCCCGGGCTTCTCCTGACGCGGTGATCTATAGGGTTCCATCTTGGAATCCTCTTCAGTGGCTCTGTTGATCTTCCCCTCTTTAGGATTTGCGATGCGGATGGCTTGCTATTCGAGAGGCGTTCTCCCCTGGCGCGATGGTGGTTCTCGAGGTAGATGGTTAACGATGCTGAGATCTAGGGGTTGTTTCAGGTTGCGGTGGCGACGGCTTGGTCTGGCTTTTGTTTTGATTTGGATCAGCTTTGCTAGATTTGGATTATGTGCTCCTTGGTGGCAACGGTGATGACTTTTTTGTGATCTGGACGAAGTCGAAGAGGTTGATGGTGAAGTCAACGCAGGTGCGATGGATGCTTCGTCAAATGGACAGAGGTGTGTTCGGCCCGATGGAACTCTGGTGTGGCAAGATGCTCTGGTGGTTTTTTCGGGCGGAGTTCTGGCTTCGCCTTGGTGATAAGAGGGTTCGACGGGATTTGTGTCTTCTACGCACTGGCATTTATGGCTCCGTGATCAGTTTTGCGCTGCTTTTTTGAACCCGAGGAGGGTCTTGCTGGCTTCTCTGGCTTCTCAAAGGGTCACCGTGGATGAATAGGGCGAGGATGCAGGTTTTCTCTTCTCGTTCTGCTTTCTTGTTCTTGGATCTTGCTGTTGACGAAGGTATGGTCACACTATGCTGTGTTTGCTTTAATTTGCTGGTATGCGTGTTCTTGACCTGGCTTTGTATTGAGTTGCATTTTCTGTTGAACTTAGGTTGGTTTTCGAGTTACTGGTTTCCCCCCAAGCTGTTGTTGGAGGGCAGGTTAGGTGCTGTGTTTTGGCTACTGTTTTGGTTTCGACATGGATTCTGGCTATCGGTTCTGTTGGGTGGAGCTGAATCTTGTTCTATTGATGTTGTTGGTTCTATGCTTCTGGAGAGGGACCTTCTTGGTGAGAAGGTACTGGGTGCTGGACCTTGTGAGATTGGATGTGGGCCATTGGTTGGCTGTGAGTTGCTGGCTGCTGGTGAATGCTAAATGATGTGTGGTTGTTTGGTTTTTGATGCTGCTGTGGATGAGTTTGCTGTTGTGCTGCTAGTTGCTGGTTGCTGTTTGTTGGAAGGTGATGATGGTTGTGCTTGGCTGCAATGCTTGTGTTGTGGTTCGATGCTGCTGGTTGTGTTTGGCTGTGATGTCAGATTTGGTGATGTTGGTTGCTGGGGCTGGTTGGTTTGGATGTGTTGCTGCTGCTGTGTTGTTGGGATGATTGGATGTGGTGCTGCTGGATGCTGGTTCTGGCTGGATGTGACATGATCATGCCGCTTTGTGTCTGTTTTTGAGTCTTTTTCTTTCTTTGTTTTTCTTCTTTGGCGTGGGTTGTAAGGGGTTTGTGGGTGTGGGTTGTTTGACCCCTCCCCCCCTTGTCTGTTGCGTCTCCTTTTTTTCTTGCTAATAAATTTGGGGGGGCCGTGAATAGCCCGACCCTCGCATCTTCCTTACTCAATAAACTCTAAAAACCATAAAAATCCCAAAAAATCTCAAAAAAATCCCAAAAAATCCCAAAAAATCCATAAAAAAGTTAAAAAACCTAAAACCCTAAAAAACCACTGAAACTAAAAAAAGCTCGTAAAAACCTTTAAACCCCCTAAATCCTCATAAAACACCTAAAAACCATTAAAACACTAAAAGACCTTTAAAGCCCTAAAAATGTTAAAAAACTCTAAAAGACCTTAAAACCCCTAAAAATAAAAATAAAACCCTAAAAACCCAAAAAAGACCCTAAAAACCCAAAAAACCCTAAAAAACCCTGAAACCCCCTAAAATCCCTAAAAACCATAAAAACCATAAAAATCCTATAAAGTTCCTAAAAATCCCTAAAAACATAAAAAATCCTAAAAATAATGAAAAACCCCTAAACACAAAAAAACCCTAAAACCCTTAAAACTCTAAAACCCAAGAAAACCCCTCAAAAACCACTAAACACTCTAAAAAACCTAAACACCATTAAAACATTAAAAAATTTAAAAACTCTTAAAACAATAAAAAACCTTAAAAACTCAAAAAAAAACCTCAAAACCCCAAAAGATCTTAAAAATCCAAAAAAACCTAAAAACTCTAAAAACCATGAAAAACCCTTAAAACCCTAAAAATCACTAAAAACCCTAAAAAATTCTAAACCCATAAAAATACCAAAAAATCCCTGAAAACCTTAAAAACCCTAAAACCCTGAAAACCCTAAAAACCCATGGAAACCATAAAAACCTGTGAAAACCTTAAAACCCTAAAAACCACTAAAAACTCTAAAAACCCTTCGAGAATGTTAAAAACTCTAAAAACCCTTTAGACGCTAAAAAACTAAAAGAACCCTAAATACCCAAAAAAAAGTTCTAAAAACCCAAAAATCCCCAAAAATCCCTCAAAATCATTAAAACCCCTAAAAACAAAAAAAAAATTAAAAAATCCCTAAAAATCACTAAAAACATAAAAAAACCGAAAAAACCCTGAAAACCTCTAAAAATCCTATAAAAAACCATAAAACCCAGATAAATCCCTAAAAATCCCAATAAAAAATACAGCCCCTAAAAACCAAAAAAAATCCTCAAAATCCCTAAAAATACCTAAAAAAGTAAAAAACCCTAAAAACCCTAAAAACCTTGAAAACCCCATGACAACCATAAAAACATCTAAAAACATTAAAAACCTACCAAAACTCTAAAAACCCTTAAAACTCGTAAAATGTTAAAAACTCTAAAAAACTGTTAAACCCATAAAAAATAAAAAAAAAACCAAGAATACCTTAAAAACCCTAAAAAATCTAAAAAACTCTCAAACCCTTAAAACCCCTAAAACCCCTCAAAATGCCTAAAAACCCTAAAAAACCATAAAAATCTTAAAAAATCTCTAAAAAAAAAAAACTAAAAAAACGAAATACCCTTAAATCCTTGAAAAACATTAAAAAATTGATAAAAACTCTAAAATCCTTAGAAAACCTAAAAAAATTAAAAAAACCTAAAAACCACAAAGACCCTTAAAACCCTAAAAATTCAAAAAACCCAAATAAACCATCAAAACCGCTAAAATCTATCAAAATCCATAAAACCCTAAAAACCCTAAAAACCAAAAAAATACTAAAAATAGGCCTAAAACCCTAAAAACCAAAAAAATACTAAAAAAAGGCCTAAAACCCTAAAAATATAAAAAACCCTAAAACCCTAAAATCCCTAAAAACCCATAAAAATGTTGAAAACCACTAAAAACCATAAATACACTTAAAACCTCTAAAAACCTTAAAAAACAAAGCGGTCTGTTTGGTCCGGTGATGCTGGTATTGTTTGCTAGTCTTGATGTGAGGTGCTGCATGTTGGTTGTGCTTTGCTTTTTTTGGGTTGCTGGAAGGGCGATTTGGGCTGTGGATCGGTTGTTGGCGGATTTTTTCCCCTGGTTGTGCTGCTGGGTGTGCCTGATGGTGAGCATTTCTGGTGAGATGACGTTGGCCGCTGGGAGGTGTGTTGCGGTTTGGTTTGTGGTCCTTTGTGCGGTTGATGGTTTGGTTGTGTTTTGGCATGGATGTTGGTCATTGGTTCTGTTGAGTGGTGAGGGGTTTTGTCTTGCTTTTGGGTGTGCTTCTTGTTGGAAGCTGGAGAGCTGGTGGCTAGTTACTGATTGGCTGGGACGTGACATTGTGGTGACTGATGGCTTTGGTGATGGTGGTCTGATGCTACTGGTGGTGAATCTCCTTGGTGCAGAGTTGCTGGATGTTGAATGGTGTGTTGTTGAACATTGGTTACTACTTAGCTGGGAGGTGCTGAAGGAATTTTGTGGTCACAATGATTGGAAGTGGTGCTGGATGTTGGTACTGGCTGGATGTGCTGTAATGATGCTGCTGTTGCACCTGGTTTTTGAGTCATTTTCTTTTTTGCTTTTCTTTTTGTGAGCTTATCTTAGGGTATGGGACGATTGACCCTGCCCCGCTTGGTCTGCATTGCTACCTTTTTTCTGAATAAATTTTGGTGGGGTCAGGAATTGCCTGATCCTACACCGACCTTCTCCCCTAAAAACCATAAAACCCCTAAGACTATAAAAACCCTAAAAACCAATAAAAATTCTAAAAACCACTAAAAAACCCCTAAAAACATTAAAAAACTCTAAAACCCTTAAATGTCGTAAAATACTCAAAAAACTTTGAAACCCCAAAAAGACACTAAAAACCCCTAAAAACTCTAAAAACCCCTAAAATCCCTAAAAACCATCAAAATCCCAAAATATCCAAAATACCCTAAAAACCATTACAATCTTAAAAATCCATAAAAGTCCCTGAAAACATAAAAACCCTAAAGCCCCTGAAAATCCCCTAAAAACAATAAAACCCCTAAAAACCCATAGAAATCATAAAACCACTAAAAACTCTAAAACCATTGAAACCTTTAAAAAGGTGAAAAATATTAAAAAACTTTAATAAATATTTAAAACCCAAAAAACTAAACAAAACCCTAAAAACCCAAAGAACCTAAAAACCCCAAAAAACACTAAAAAACCCTGAAAGCCGCTAAAAGTCTCAAAATCACAAAAACACTAAAAAACCTTAAACCAATAAAAATACTAAAAATCCCTCAAAATCCCTGAAAACTAAATAAACCCAAAAACACCTCAAAACCCCCTAAAAACCATAAAACCCATTAAAAAACCTAAAACCCCACTAAAAACTCTAGAAACCCGTAAAACCCCGAAAAACCTTAAAAAATATTTAAAAACCTCTAAACCCCAAAAAAACCCCTAAAACCAAAAACAACCTAAAAACCCTAAAAAACTCTAAAAACCATAAAAAACCCTGAAAACCCCTAAAACCCTCAAAATCCCAAAAAACCATAAAAACCATAAAAACCCTAAAACCCCTAAAAACCACAAAAATCTTAATTAACCCTAAAAACCCATGAAAATCTAAAAAATCCAAAAAACCCTGAAAATCCTAGAAAAAAATAAAACCCCTAAAACCTTAAAAACCCTAAAAATCCATAAAAACCCTAAAAACCCACTAAAAACCAACAAAACCCCTAAAAATGTTTAAAAACTCTAAAAAGCATAAACCCCAAAAAACTCAAAAAAACCCCTTAAAACCCAAAAGACCCAAAAGACCCTGAAAAATACTAAAAAACATAAAACACCCCAAAACCCTCAAAATCACTAAAACCCAAAAAAAACCATAAAAATCCCAAAAAATCCATGAAAATGTAAGAAACCCTAAAATCCCCGAATATCCTTTAAACCCCTAAAAACATTTTAAAACCCTAAATCCTATAAAAACCCCGAGAAAACCACTAAAATTGTTAAAAAATCTAAAAATCTAAAATACTCAAAAAACCCTAACCCCCGCCCACCCCCAAATTACCCTAAAACCCCAAAACCCCTAAAAACACTAAAAACTCTAAAAACCTTAAAACCCCTCAAAATCCCTAAAAATGAAAAAAATACTAAAAAACATAAAAATCCTAAAAATCCATTAAAATCCCTAAAAATGTAAAAAACTCCTCAAAAACCTAAAAACACTTAATACATGAAACCCCTAAAAATCTTAATAAATCATAAAAACCCATAAAACACCATAAAACCCACTAAAACACTAAAAACTCTTTAAACCCCTAAAAATGTTAAAAAACTCTAAAAACCTTAAAAACCCTTAAAACTAAAAAAACCTAAAACCTAAAAAGTCCTTAAGAACCATAAACACCCCTAAAAACCCTAAACCCTAAAATACTCTAAAATCCCTCAAAATCCCTACAAACCCTAAAAAACTATGAAAACCATAAAAATCCTTAAAAACCATAACACCCCTAAAACCCTAAAAAACCAAAAAAAACATTCAAAAAACCCTTGAAAACCATAAAACCCTTAAACCCCTAAAACACTAAAAGCCCATAAAAACCCACTAAAAAATCTAAAAACCATTAAAACACCTAAAAAAAGAATTAAATTGTAAAAAACCACTAAACCCATAAAAAATAAAATAACCCTAAAAACCCAAAAAGATCCCGAAAACCCTAAAAAATGCTAAAAACCCAAAAAACCCTAAAAACTCTAAAAACACACAAAATACCTAAAATCCCTAAAAACCATAAAAATCTGAAAAATACCCTAAGAGTCCTTGAAAATGTAAAAAATCTTGAAAACCCCCTTAAAATATTTAAAACCCCAAAAAACATATAAAAACCCATAAATACCACTAAGTACACTAAAAGTCCTTAAAACTTTAAAAATGTGAAAAAACATTAAAAAACTCTAAAAAACCATAAAAACCATAAAAACTAAAGGAACCTGAAAAACTTGAAAAACCCTATAACCCTCAAAATCCAAAACAACCATAAAAATCCTAAAAAAACCCTAAAAATATATGAAAATGTAAAAAACCCTAAAACCCAGAGAAACCATTAGAAACCATAAAATCCTCTTAAAACATAAAACCCTAAAAATCTATAAAAAACCCTAAAAACTGCTAAAAACTCTAAAAACACTTAAAACCCCTAAAAACTAAAAAAAACTCTAAAAAACCCTAAAAAACTCAAAAACACCCTAAAACCGCTAAAAGACCCATAAAATCCCCTGAAAACCACTACCCCCCCCCCAAATCGCAAAAACTCCTAAAAATCCTAAAAAATCCCAAAAAACCCAAAAAAACATAAAAAAACCCTAAAACCATGAAAAACTCATAAAAACCGTAAAGCCCCAAAAAATCATAAAAACCCTAAAACCTCTTAAAACCCTAAAAAACACTAAAAACTATAAAAAAAATTAAAACCCCAAAAATGTTAAAATTATTAAAAATATAAAGACCCTAAAATCTCAAAGAAAATCCTTAAAAACCCAAAAAAACCTGGTAAGCCCGGAAAAACCCTAAAAACCCTAAAAACCCCTCAAAAATCCTAAAAATCAATAAAATCCCTAAAAGCCCCCAAAACCCTAAAAACCATAAAAATCATAAAAAATCCATAAAATTCCCTAAAAATGTTAGAAACCCTAACAACAATTGAAAACCATAGAAACCCCAAAAAACCTTAAAAACCTAAAATATGCATTAAAACTCTAAAAACCCTAAAACCCTAAAAACATTAAAAAAATCTAAAAAACCTTAAAACCCCTTAAAATCATAAAAAACCCTAAAACTACAAAAAAGATAAAAAAAATCCTGAAATCCCCTAAAAACACTAAAAAACCTTGAAAATAACTAAAAACCCTCAAAATCACTAAAAACTCTAAAAATCCCTAAAACCCATAAAAATCTTAAAAATTCCTTAAAAACCCCTAAAAACATAAAAAACCATAATAACTAAAAAAACCCCTTAAAACCACAAAACCCCATAAAAACCATAAAACCACATAAAAACACTAAAAAATGACTAAGCAATCTAAAAACCCTAAAAACCCTAAAAATGGTAAAAATGTTAAAAAAATCTAAAAAACCCCCAAAACACTAAAAATCTTAAAAAACCCTGAAAACCCTAAAACCCCTCAAAATTCCAAAAATCCCTAAAAACCATAAAAATACTTAAAAACCTAAAAATCCATAAAAACATTAAAAACCATGAAAAAACCCTTCAGATCTATAAAACACCCTAAAAGCATTAAAAAATCTCTAAAAAACATTAAAACCTTTAAAAATAAAAAAACGTAAAAACCCAAAGAGACCCCAAAACCCCGAAAACCCCCTAAAAACCGAAAAACACACTAAAATCCCTAAGAAATCTCAAAATCCCTAAAAACACTTAAAAACTATTAAAATCCTAAAAGGCCCTAAAAATAATTGAAAATGTAAAAAACCCTAAAAAGCATTGAAAACCATAAAACCTTATAAAAGTCATAAAAACCCCATAAAACCCATAAAAACCCTAAAAACCAACTAAAACCCCATAAAACCCTTAAAAATCTTAAAATGTTAAAAAAATATAAATAACCATAAAACACTAAAAGACTAAAAAAACACCTAAAACCCAAAACACCCAAAAAAACCCTCAAAACCCCTAAAACCCATCAAAATCACAAAAACCATAAAAAACCCTAAAAACCATAAAAATTATAATAAATCCGTAAAAATCCTCGAAAACATAAAAAACCTAAAAAACCCTGAAAAACCCATGAAAACCATAAAACACCTAAAAACCCATTAAAATATCTAAAAACCATGAAAACTCTAAAACCACTAAAAACCTTCAAAACATTAAAATACTCTAAAAACCTTAATAACCATAAAAAGTAAAAAAGACCTAAAATACAAAATGACCATAAAAACCCCAAAACACAGAGAACCATAAAAAGTAAAAAGAACCTAAAATACAAAACGACCGTAAAAACCCCAAAACACAAAGAAACCTTAAAAACCCTCAAAATCCCAAAAATCTCTAAAAAATCCCTAAAAATCTCTAAAAATGTAAAAAAATCTAAAACCCTAAAAAATCCATCAAAACCATAAAAACCCCTAAAAACATTAATAAACACTAAAAACTCAAAAAAACCCACTGAAAACCCTTAAAAACTCTAAAAATATTAAAAATCTATAAAAACCTTTAAAATCCTAGAAAACTAAAAAAACCGTAAAAGCCCAAAAAGAACCAAAAAACCTAGAAAATCCCTCAAAACCGTGAAAAATAAAAACACACCTCCAAATCCCTAAAACCCCTAAAAAACATAAAACCCTAAAAATCGTAAAAAATCCTAAAATTCGCTGAAAACATAAAAACCCTAAAAAATCATTCAAATCATAAAAACCCCTAAAACCCATAAAAACCCTTAAAACTCATAAAAACCTTAAAAACCCACTAAAAACTCTAAAAATCATTAAAATCCCAAAAAACATTAAAAACACTAAAAATACTTAAAAACCTATAAAACTCAAAACAACACTAAAAACCCAAATGCCCCTAAAAACCCTAAAAAACCCTGAAAACCCCTCAAAATCCATAAAAACCCTAAAAAAAATAAAAGTCTTAAAATATCCCTAAAAATCCATGAAAATGTAAAAAACCCTAAAAACACTTAAAAAACATGAAAACCACCAAAACCCCTAAAAACCTTAAAAAACCTAAAATCCCAAAAAACCACTAAAAACACTAAATGCTTTAAACCCCTAAACACGTTAAAACCCCTAAAAACCTTTAAATCCCAAAAAAACTCCAAAAGAACCCTAAAAACCAAAAGACCCTAAAAACCCTAAAACCCACTAAAACCTCAAAAATCAATAAAAACCCTAAAAAACCTAAAACCCGTAAAAAACCTAAAAATCACAAAAAATCCTCAAAGACATAAAAAACCCTTAAACCATGGAAAACCCTGGAAAATCATAAAAACCCATAAAAACCTTAAAAACCCTAAAACCCATAAAAACCCTAAAAACCTGCTATAAAATCTAAAAAAACACAAAAAAAACCCTAAACGCCCCAAAAAACCATAAAACCCTAAAAACCCCTAGAAACCCTAAACCCTGAAAAGCATAAAACCCCTTAAAATCCCTAAAAACACTGAAAACCCTAAAATCAAAAAAATCCTAAAAAATCCATAAAAATATCTGAAAACGTAAAAACCTTAAAAATCCGGAAAACCCCTTAAAATTCATAAAACCCCTAAAAGCACCTAAAAACCTTAAAAACACTAAAAACCCATAAAACCCCTAAAAACCATTAAAACATTAAAAACCCTTTAAACTCCATAACATGTTAAAAATGTTAAAAACTCTCAAAAACCCATAAAAACCATAAAAACTCAAAAAAATCCTAAAACCCCCTAAAGAACCTAAAAACCTAAAAACACTAAAAATGCTTAGAAAAATCTAAAACCCCTCAAAATCCATAAAAACCCTAAAAATCATAAAAATCCCTAAAATATCTGAAAACATAAAAAACCCTGAAAACCCCTCAAAACATAAAAACCGCTAGAAACATAAAAAACCTATAAAAATCTAGAAAACCTAAAAAAAACTCTAAAAACCCTTAAAACCTCTAAAAACTTTTAAAATATACCTTAAAACCCTAAAAAATCAAAAAAACTTAAAAACCCAAAAAGACCATAAATACCCTAGAAACCCCAAAAAACCATAAAAAACCCTAAAAACCATAAACCATCAAAATCACTAAAAACCATAAAAATCCTGATAAAGCCTTTAGAAACCCTGATAACATAAAAAGCCCTAAAATCTAAAAAAACCACAAAACCCTTAAAAACCCCTGAAAACCATAAAAACCCTAAACCCATAAAAATCATAAAAACAAAAAAAACTATAAAAACCCTTTAAACCACTAAAAACCATGAAAACCCATCAAAATCTATAAAAACCCTAAAAACCTTTTAAACCCATAAAAATCATAAAAAGTCCCAAAAAAATTCTTGAAAGCTTAAAAAAACCTTAAAACCCTAAAGTACCCATGAAAACAATAAAAACAATAAAAACACATTAAAACTTAAAAAAATTCTAAATAACATTAAAACCCCTTAAAATGTTAAAAACTCTAAAAATTTAAAAAAAAATCCTAAAAAACTAAAAAAAATCTAAAATCACCAAAGAAACCCTAAAGACCCTAAAAACCCCTAAAACCCTCAAAACCCATAAAAACCCCTAAAACCCCTTAAAATCCCTAAAACCCTAAAAATCTATAAAAACAATAAAAGTAATAAAAAATCCCTAAAAATGTAAAAAACCCAAAAAACCTTGAACCCCCTAAAAAATAAAAAATCCACCAAAACCCAAAAAACCCTAAAAAACTATAAAAACCTCTAAAAACTCTAAAAACCCTTAAAACCCCAAAAATGTCAAAAAAACACTAAAAACATTTAAAACCCTAAAAAACTCAAAAAACCTTTTAAACCACAAAAGATCCTAAAAACTATGAAAACCTTAAAACCCCTAAAAACCCTTAAATCACCACAAAATATCTAAAAAGCCCCAAAACCCTAAAATCCATAAAAATCCTAAAAACCTCTAAAAATAAATGAAAATATAAAAAAACCTAAAAACATTGAAAAACAACTAAAAACCATAAAACAAACTAAAAACATTAAAAAACCATAAACACATAAAAACCCTAAAACTCTACTAAAAATATAAAAACCCTTAAACCCCCTAAAAACATTAAAAACTATAAAAACCATGAAAACCCTAAAAAAACTCATACAAACCCTAAAAACCCTAAAAAACTAAAAACCCCAACAAAACCAAAAAAACCATCAAAATCCCAAAAAACCCTAATAACTAAAAAAAATTCTAAATAATCCCTAAAAATTCATTAAAACATAAAAAAACAAAAAACCTGAAGAACACATGAAAACCATAAACCCCCTATTAACTTTTAAAACCCATAAAACCCAATAAAAACCCTAAAAACCATTAAAAACCTTAAAAACACTTAAAACCCATAAAACATTAAAAACTCTCAAAAACTTTAAAACCCAAAAAAAACTCATAAAACACACTAAAATCCCCAAAACACACTAAAACCAATAAAAACTCTAAAAACCCGAAAAACCTTGAAAAACTCAAAAAACCCTAGTAATATTGAAAAACCTAAATATACTAAAGATCATAAAAATCCTAAAAACCCTTAAAATCCCAAAAAACATAAAAAACCCTAAAAATCCTAAAAAACTTTTAAAAACCATAAAACTCCCTAAAACCAAAAAAAATCCTAAAAACCCAAAACACCACTAAAAACTCTAAAACCCTTAAAACCCTTAAAACCCTTAAAAATGTTAAAAAATGCTAAAAAACCTTAAACCCCAAAAAACTCAAAAAAAAAACAATAAAAACTCAAATTAAACCTAAATACCTTGAAAACCCATAAAAACTCTGAAAGTTATAAAAACCCTCAAAATCCCTAAAATTCCTAAAAACCCTAAAAAATAATTTTTTTAAAAAAGTGCTAAAAATCCCAAAAAATGTAAAAAACCCTAAAAACGCTAAAAAAACTAAAAAATATCTAAAATCAATAAAAATATCTAAAACCATAAAAACCTATAAAAACCCTACAAACCACTAAAAACCCTAAAAACCATTAAAAGGCCTAATAAGTTAAAAAACATTAAAAAACTCTAAAAATCCTAAAAACCCCAAAAACTCAAATAAAATCCCTAAATCAGAAAAGATCCTAAAAACACAAAAAAAATCCAACAATACTCTAAAAAAACCTGAAAACCCATAAAAACCTTCAAAATCACTAAAACCCCTAGACACCATAAAAATATGACAAAATCCCTAAAAATCCCTGAAAATGTAGAAAACCCCAAAACCCTGAAAACCCCCTAAAAACTATAAAAACCCCTAAAAACTACAAAAACCCTAAAAACCATAAAACCCATAAGAAAAATAAAAAACCACTAAAACTCTAAAAACACACAAACTTCTAAAAAGGTTACAAAACGTTAAAAACTCTAAAAACCTTAAAAACCCTAAAAAATTTAAAAAACCTAAAACCCCAAAACACCCTAATAACCTTGAAAACTGTAAGAACCATCAAAATCCCTAAAAACTCTAAAACCGCTAAAAATACCATAAAAATCTTTAAAAAAAATCCCGAAACCCCCCTAAAAAGGTAAAAAACCCAAAAGACCCACTGAAAACCAGAAGAACCCCTAAAAACCATAAAGAACCATAAAATCCCACAAAATTCCTAAAAAATCAATAAAACTATTAAAACCCTGTAAAAAGGTTAAAAACTTTAAATATCTAAAAAACCCTAAAAACCCCTAAAAACCCCAAAAGACCCTAAAAACACTAAAACCCAAAAATACTCTGAAAACCCCAAAAATATATCACAATGCCTAAAAAACTTAGAAACCCTAAAAACCAAAAAACACTAAAAAGGCCCTAAAAACCCTTAAAAGGTAAAAAACTATAAAAACCTAAAAAACCCATGAAAACCATAAAATCCCTAAAAAACCTTAAAAACCCTCAAAATCCATAAATACCCTAAAAACCACTAAAAACTCTAAAAACCCATAAAACCCCTAAAAATGTTAAAAAAATCTAAAAGCTGTTTAAAACCTAAAAAACTCCAAATATCCTAAAAATTGAAAACAAAAAAAAAACCCTGAAAACACTAAAACCCCTAAAAATCCTGAAAAAACCCTAAAACCCCAAAAAAACCTAATAACCATAAAAATCCTAAAAGTCCTAAAAATCACAAAAAAATAAAAACCTTAAAAACCTTGAAACCCTTTGAAAACAATAAAAACCCCTAAAAACCATAAACCCCCAAATCCCATGAAAACCCCAAAACCCTCTAAAAATCTAAAAAACCTTAAAACTGCTAAAACGTTAGAAAACACTGAAAAACCTTAGAAAACCAAAAAACTCAAAAAACCACCTAAAACCCCAAAATACCGTAAAATTGTGGAAACCCCTAAAAACCCAAAAAACAATGAAAAACCCTAAAAACCAAAAAAATCCTAAAAATCCCTATAAATCATTCAAAATGTAAAAAACCCTCAAAACCCTAAAAAACTCTAGAAAACCATAAAACCACCTAAAAACCATAAAAAATCAAAAACCACTAAAAACTCTAAAAACCATTAAAACCCCCCAAAATGTAAAAAACTCTAAAAAACATTAAAACCTAAAAAACAGTAAAAACCCTAAAAACCCTAAAAACCCTAAAAATCCATAAAATCCTGAAAAAACCAAAAAACCATAAAAACCTAAAAATCCATAAAAATACTTGAAAATGAAAAAAAAACTAAAAATCCAGAAAACCCTCTAAAAACCATAAACCCCTAAAAACCTAAAAAACACCCAAAACCCCCCCAAAACCCCCCCAAAACACTAAAAACTCTTTAAACCCCTAAAACATTAAAAATGTTAAAACTCTAAAAACCCAAAAAACCCTAAAAACTCAAATAAAACCCTTGAAAACACAAAGACCCTAAAACCATTAAAGCCACCAAAAAACCCAAAAAACCCAGAATACCCTAGAACCCATGAAAATCCTTAAAACCCAAAAAAACCTAAAAACAATAAAAATCTTAAAAATCCCTAAAAATCCCAAAAAACGTAAAAGACCCTAAAAACCCTGAAAACCCCCTAAAACTTTAAAAAACCTAAAAACTAAAAAAACCCATAAACCCGTAAAAACCCTAAAATCCAACTAAAAACCCCGAAAACCCTAAACCCCCCTAAATCCCTAAACCCCTAAAAACGATAAAATCCTAAAAAACACCTAAAACCTTAAAAACCCTAAAAACCCATAAAAACACTAGAAACAACTAAAAACTCTAAAACCCTTAAGAACCCTAAAAAACTCAAAAAAAAAACTCTAAAAGGTTTTAAGTATTTAAAAATCTTAAAACCCTAAAAAACTCAAAAAAACCCTAAATCCCAAAAAGTCCCCAAAAACCCTAAAAACCCTAAAAACCTTTAGAACCCCTAAAAACCCCTCACAATCCCTAAAACCCTTAAAAACCCTAAAACCCTAAAAGACAAAAAATATCCTAAAAACAAAAAAAAATTATAAATACCCAAAAAAATCATGACAACCATAAAAACATCTAAAAACCTTAAAAAACACAAAGACCTATAAAGACCTTAAAACCACTAAAAACTCTAAAAACCTTTTAAACCCCTAAAATGTTAAAAAACTCTAAATGACAATAAAAACCCTAAAAGCTCAAAAAACCCAAAAAATCCAAAAAACCCAAAAATCCATAAAAACCCTCAAAATCCATTAAAATTATTAGAACCCCTAAAAGCCATAAAAATTGTAAAAAATCAATAAAATCCCTGAAAATGTAAAAAACCCTAAAAATAATAAAAACCCCTAAAACCCATAAAAACCTCTAGAAACCCATAAAATCGAAAAAACCCACTTTAAACTATACAAACCATTAAAACCCATAAAAACATTGAAACTCTAAAAAATGTTGAAAGCCCTAAAAACCCAAAAGTCCCCAAAACCCTGAAAAACCATAAAAACCCTTAAAACCCTTAAAACCCTCAAAATACATAAAAACCCGAAAGATCCCCAAAAACCATAAAAATCCTAAAAATCTCTAAAAATGTAAAAATAATGAAAAATACACAAAAACCATAAAAACCCTTAAACCCCCTAAAAATGTTAAAAAATGTTAAAAACTCTAAAAACCGTAAAAACCCTGAAAAACTCAAAAAAAAACCTAAAACCCACAAAAGACCCTCAAAACCATCAAAAAGACTAAAAACCCTAAAATTCTGAAAACCCCTAAAACCCCTTCATATCCTTAAAAACCTAAAACCTTAAAAACCATAAAAATCCTATAAAAACCCTAAAAATCCCAAAAAATGTTAAAAATCATAAAAACCTTGAAAATCGATGAAAACCATAAAAATTCCTAAAAACCATAAAAAAACCCATAAAAACATTAAAAACCACTAAACAATGTAAAAGCCCTAAAATCCCTAAAATGTTAAAAAACTCTAAAAAACCTAAAAACCCGAAAAGCTCTACCCTAAAAAATCTGAAAAACTCTAAAAATCCTAAACCCCCTCAAAATCCCTAAAACCCCTAAAACACCTAAAAACCCTAAAAACCATAAAAATCTTTAAAAAAATCCCTAAAAATCCTAAAAAATGTAAATAACCCTAAATTATTGAAAAAACCCCTAAAAACCTTAAAAAAACCCCCCCCAAATCCCCTAAAAACCCGAAAATCCACTAAAAAATATAAAACCCCTAAAAATTTTAAAAATGTTAAAATACTCTAAAAACATTAGAAATTCTAAAAAACTCAAAAAACCCCTAAAAACACCCAAAAGACCCTAAAACCCCTTTAAACCCCTAAAACCCCTAAAAACCATGAAAAACCCTAGCAACCCTCAAAATCCCTAAAACCCCAAAAAACCCTAAAAACCATAAAAATCCTAAAAAATCCATAAAAAATCCGTGAAAACATAAAATACCCAAAAACCCTGAAAGCCTCTTAAAAGACATAAACTCCTAAAAACCTTTAAAACCCATAAAACCCATAAAATCCCTAAAAACCACAAAAAACTCTAAAACCCCTAAAAATGTTAAAAACTCAAAAAACTATTAAATACCCTAAAAATAAAAAAAAAGTCCAAAAGACCCTAAAAACCTAGAAAACTAATAAAAACCCTGAAAACACCTAAAACCCCTCAAAATCCCTAAAAACCATAATAATCATAAAATCTTAAATATACTCTAAAAATCACTGAAATCGTAAAAAGCCTTAAAAACCTTGAAAAACCTCTGAAAACCATAAAACCCCAAACAACCTTAAAACCCCCAAAAAAACACCACAAAAACCCTAAAACCCACTAAAAACTCTAAAAACCCTAAAAACCCCTAAAAACATTAAAAATATTTAAAAAATCATAAAAGCCTAAAAAACTTAAAAACCCAAAAAAACCCAGAAAGGCCCTAACACCCTAAAAACCCTAAAAGACCTTGAAAATCCTAAATAAACTCAAATTCCATATAAACCATAAAAACCCTAAAACCATAAAAATCATAAAAAATCTTAGAAAACATTAAAAACCATAGAAACCCTGAACCCCCCCTGAAAAACATAAAACCCCTACAAACCTTAAAAACCCTAAAACTTAGAAAAACCCCAAAAACCCACTAAAAACTCAAAAAACCCTTAAAACTGCTAAAAATGTTAAACAACTCTAAAAAACCTTATAACCCCCAAAAAACTAAAAAAGAACAAAAAAACCCAAGAAGTTCTTAAAAATCCTAAAAACCCAAAACAACATAAAAACCCTCAAAAAAACTAAAAACCTTCAAAATCACTAAAACCCCTTAAAACCATAAAATCATAAATATCATAAAAACCTTAAAAACCCTGGAAATTTAAAAACCCTCGAACCCCTGAAAACTATAAAAACCCTAAAAACCTAAAAACCCCTAAAACTAATAAAAACCCACTAAAACCTCTAAAACCCCTTAAAAACCTTAAAAATGTTAAAAACTGTAAAAAACCAAAAAACAGTAAAAAACACAAAAAACCCTAAAAAGACCCTAGAAACCAAGAAAAACCCTGAAAATCCTGAAAATCCATAAAAACCCACAAAATCCCTAAAAACCCTAAAACCCCCTAAAATCCATGAAATCCTAAAAAACCCCTAAAAATCCCTAAAAACATAAAAAACACTAAAACCCCAAAAAAATCCCTAATAACCATAAAACCCCTAAAAATGTTTAAAAACCCTAAAACCACTAAAAACTCTAAAAACCCTCAAAACCCATTAAAACATAAAAATACTCTAAAAAACTTAAAGCCTCTAAAAATTCTAAAACCCCCTAAAAACCCATAAAAAACCCGGAAAACCCGTAAAAACTTTAAAATCTTGAAAATACCCTAAAAACCCTAAAAACCAAAAAAATCCAAAAAAACCCTAAAAATCCATAGGAAGGTAAAAAAATCCTACAAACCCTCAAAGACCCCTTAAAACCATAAAACCCCTAAAAACTTAAAAAGCCCCCAAAACCCCACTAAAATCATTAAAAACACTTAAAGCTCATAAAACGTTAAAAACTCTAAAAACCTATTAAAACACTAAAAAACTTTAAAAACCCCATAAAAACCCTAAAAACACAAAAATAAATCCCATGAAAAACCCTAAACCCCTCAAAATCCTCAAAAATCTAAAAACCCTTAAAAACATAAAAAAATCCTAAAAAGCCATGAAAATCCTTAAAAACGTAAAAAACCCTAAAAACTATAGAAAATGTCTAAAATCCATAAAAACATTTAAACACCTAAAAAACCTAAATATCCTAAATACCCACTAAAAATCTAAAAACCCTTAAAAACCCTGAAAATATTAAAAAAAATTAAAGACCCTAAAAAACACTGAAAACCCGAAAAGATCCTAAAAACATTGAAAACCCATAAAACCCTAAGAACCCTAAAAAACCCTAAAAAACTAAAAGTATAAAAATCCTAAAAAATCTTAAAAAATCGCTAAATAGATAAAATCCCAAAAAAACCCCTGAAAACACCCTAAAAACAATAAAACCCCCAAAAAACATAAAAAACTAAAACCCCATAAAAGCCCTAAAAACAACTAAAAACTTTAAAAAACCCTTAAAACACTAAAAAATTAAAAAACTATAAAAAGACTTTCAAACCCCTAAAATAAAAAAACCCTAAAACCCCAAAAGAACCTAAAAACCTTAAAAACCCCTAAAACCCTTAAAAGCCTTTGAAAACCCCACAAATCCCTAAAAATCTAAAGAACCCTAAAAACCCTAAAAAACCCCTGAAAACAATAAAAACACATAAAACCACAAAAAACCCTATAACCCCAAAAAACCATAAAAACGCACTAAAAACTCAAAAAACCCTTAAAAACCTAAAAACATTAAAAAACTATAAAAAAACATAAAAACCAAAAAACCCCAAAAAACCCGAAAAAGACCTAAAAACACTCAAAATCCCTAAAAACCATAAAAAACCCTAAAAATGATAAAAATCTTAAAAAAACCTGAAAAACTCCTAAAAACCATAAAGACTCCTAAAAACCTTAATAAACCTTAAATACAGATAAATAACATAAAAACCAATAAAAACTCTAAAAACATATAAACCACTAAAAACGTTCAAAAACTCCAAAACTCCAAAAAAACTTAAAACCCATAAAAAATCAAAAAACCTTAAAACCCATAAAAAATCAAAAAACCCTATAAAAACCGAAAAGGACCCTAAAAACCTCGAAAACCATAAAAACCCTCAACCCCCCCTAAAAACCCCTAAAAACATCAAAATCCCTAAAAATCCTAAAATAGCCATAAAAATCCCTAAAAATGTAAAAAACCTTAAACCCCCCCCCCCCCCAAAAAAAACCATAACATCCCCTAAAATCCTTAAAAACTATAAAACCCATAAATTTGTAAAAACTACTAAAACCGCTTAAAACCCAAAAATGTCAAAAAACTCCAAAAAATCTTAAAAACCCGAAATACTCAAAAAAACCCTTGAAAAGCCAAAAAAGAAACTAAAAAATCCTGAAAACCCCTAAAAACGTTAAAAAACCCTGAATGCCCATAAAAACCCAAAAAATCCTAAAAAGGCCCTAAAAATTCATGAAATAATAAAAAAAGCCTAAAAAAAGATAAAAATTCCTAAAATTTTTAACCCTCCCAAACCCATAAAAGTCATAAAAATCCAATAAAAACTCTGAAACCCCTTAAAACCAATAACAACTTTAAAAAACTCTAAAAACCTTTAAAACCCAAAAAAACTCAAAAAAAAACCCTAAAAAACCAAAAAAACTCTAAAAACCCTGAAAAAACCATAAAACCCCTAAAACCCCTAAAACACTAAAAATTACCTGAATACCATAAAAACACTAAAACCATAAAAATATTTAAAAAGCCCAAAATATCCCAGAAAATGTTAAAAACCATAAAAAACTTACAAAACCTTGAAAATCATAAAACCCCAAAAAAACCTAAAAATCCTAAAACCCATAAAAACACTAAAAACTAATAAAAAACCAAAATTTTAAAAAAAATCTAAAAACCCAAAAAAAATATTAAAAATCCTAAAAACCCAAAAAGTTCATAAAAACCCTAAGACCCCAAAAAAACATTGAAAACCCACAAAACCCTCAAAATCTCTAAAAACCTGAAAAACCCCTAAAAACCAAAAAATTCCTCAAAAACACCCTAAAAATCCCAGAAAATATAAAAAACCCTAAAACCCCTAAAAGACCCCAAAAAACCATAAAAACCCCTAAAAACAGATGATAACCCTCAAAACCTTAAAAACTATAAAAAACATTAAAACCCTTGATAAATAAAAAAACCCTAAAAACCCAAAATGACCATAAAAACCCTGAAAACCCCTAAAATCCATAAAAACCCTCAGAATTCTTAAAAAACCATAAAACCTTAAAAATCTTAAAAAAGGAGAAAAATCCATGAAATCGAAAAAAACTCAAAAAAACCTAAAAATCCCATAAAAACCTTATAAACCCATAAAAACTCTAAAAAACTCAGAAAACACAAAGAACTGAAAAAGACCAAAAAACCTTAAAAACCCCTAAAAACTAGAAAAACGCTAAAAACCCCTCAAAATCACTAAAACCATAAATAAACGTAAAAACAATAAAAATCCTAAAAAATCCCTAAAAATACTTGAATATCTTAAAACCATATAAACCTTGAAACCCCCCTAAAAACTATAAGACCCCTAAAGATGTTAAAAACCCTAAAACCACATAAAAACCCTAAAAACCACTAAAAACAATAAAAACCCTTAAAATTCCTAAAAACATAAAAAACACTAAAACCATTAAAACCCCTAAAAGCTCAAAAAACCCCTAAAAACAAAACAAAACCTAAAACCCTTGAAAACCCCTAGAAACACTAAAAACCATAAAAACCATAAAAACCCTAAAACCCCTCAAAATCCATAAAAACCCTAAAAACCACTAAACCCATAAAATTCCTAAAAATCCCAAAAAATGTAAAATCCCCATAAAAATCCTGAAACCACTGAATACCATAAAAACATCTAAAAACTTTTAAAACCCCCAAAACCAATAAAAATCACTAAAAACACTTTAAACCCCTAAAAACTTTAAAAAAACTATAAAAATATTAAAAAACTCAAAAAACTCCCCCTAAAACACCAAAAAAACAATAAAACCCCTAAAAATCCCTAAAAACCTAAAAACCCCTAAAAACCCTAAAAAGCACAAAAATACTAATAATCGCTAAAAATCCATGAAAATGTAAAAAAACCAAAAACCCCTAAAAACCCCTGAAAACCAAAAAACCCCCAAAAAACCATAAAGACTACCAATACCCATACAACTATAAAAATCAACTAAAAATCTAAAAACCCTGAAATCCCCTTAAAATTTTAAGAAACTCTAAAAACCCTTAAAAACACCAAAAAACTTAAAAAACCCTAAAACCACAAAAAACATTAAAACCCTTTAAAATGCATGAAAATGCATAAAAACCTCAAAAATCAATTAAAAACCTAAAAACCATAAAAATTCTAAAAAAAGCACTAAAAATCACGGAAAACGTAAAAAACCTTAAAACCAAGAAAAACACATGAAAACCATAAAAACCACTAAAACCATAAAAGACCCTAAAAAACCATAAAAATCTCAAAACCACTATAAACTCTATAAACCCTTAAAACCCCTAAAAATGTTTAAAAACAATAATAATATTTAAAAAGCCTAAAAAACTCAAAAAAACCTTAAAACCCCAAAAGGTCCTAAAAACCTAAAAACCCTAAAAAAACCTAAAAACCCTCAAAATCCCTTAAAACCCTTTAAACCATAAAAATCGTAAAAAATACTAAAAACCCTGAAAATGTAAAAAACCCTAAAACCCCTAAAAACTCCTAAAACCCCTAAAAACCCCTAAAAACCTTAAAACCCCTAAATACCCATAAAAACTCTAAAAACCCTTAAACCCCTAAAAAAATTTAAAAACTCTAAAAACCCCTAAAAACTAAAAGAAAACCCTAAAAACCCAAAAAGAACAAAAAAACATTGAAACACCCTAAAATCCCTAAAAACCCTAAAAATCCCCCAAAACCCAAAAAATTCCTAAAACCCTAAAAAATCCTAAAAACTATAAAAACAAAAAAGCCCATAAAATCCCTGAAAATATAAAAAACCCAAAAACCCTAAAAAACCCTTGAAAACCATAAAAACCCCTAAAAACCTAAAAACCCATAAAACCCTAAAAACCACTAAAAACAATAAAAACCATTCAAACCCCTAAAAACATTAAAAATGTCAAAAACTCAAAAAAAACCTTGAAACATCAACAAAATCTAAAAAATCTATAAAAACCCAAAAAGACCCCAAAACACTGAGAAACCTAAAAACCCTAAAAACCCTAAAAACCAAGAAACCCCATAAAATCTGTAAAAACTCTAAAAACCATAAAAATATTAATAAAGCCCTAAAAATACTAAAAACCCTTAAAACCCCTAAACCCCCTAAAAACTCTAAACCCCCCTAAAAGCCCTAAATATGATAAAAAACTTTGAGAAACCTTAAAACCCCTAAAAATCCAAAAAACACCTAAAACCCAAAACGACCCTAAAAACCATAAAACCCCATAAAACCCTAAAAATCATAAAACCCCTTAAAATCCCTAAAAACCCTATAAAACCCTAAAAACCATAAAAAGCCTAAAAAATCCCTAAAATTCTTTAAACTTAAAAAAGACTTCAAAAACCCTGAAAACCCCCTAAAAACCATAAATACCCCAAAATACCTTAAAAACCCAAAAAACCCAAAAAACCCACAAAAACCCCTTAAACCCCTTAAAACCCCTAAAAAGTTAAAAAACTATAAAAAATCTTTGAAACCTAATAAAATAAAAAAACACTAAAAACCTAAAAAGACCCTAAAAGGTGATGGAGATTACGAGTTTAGTGCTGGAAGTTCTAAGGTGCTGGAGGTGTTTCTTCTTGGTGAGGAGGTGTGAGAGGCTGCGGACAATAATGGGTTCGTGTTGTTGATGGTTGGTCTTCTTGGCAAGGAAATGATTAATGATGGTAACGCTGATATGGGCTTGTTGCTGTTTGGATGGAATGCGATGAAGCTTGTGGGTTGGAAATCAGTGTTGATGGCTCTGTGATGTTTGTGGTGGAACTTCTTGGTAAGGAGGTTATGGATGCTGGATTTTGTGAGAATAGATGATGGTTGCTGCTTGGATGTGAGCTCTAGTTTTTGGTTTTTTTGTGTCTTTTGGTGTTGATCGTTCTATTCTACTGGTGGTGGCTCATTTTGATGAGGAGGTGTTGGATACTGGTTTTTGTGAGATTGGATGTTGGTCGCTACTTGGTTGAGCTGCTGGATGCTGGTTAGCTGGATGATGGTGATGATTGCTGCTTGGCTTTGTGGTTTTTTGGTTTTTTGTTTTTTGTTTGGTTTTGCTTTGCTTTTTGACTATTTTGGATTTTTTTCTATGTTTGGGGTTGTAAAGGGTTTTTGGGTGTAGGTCATTTAACCCCTCCCCTCCCTTGTCTGCTGCGTTTTTTTTTCTAATAAATTTGGGGGGGGGGGGTCAGAAATAGCCTGACCTTCGCATCTTCCTTGACCTAAAAACCCTAAAAACCCTAAAAACCATAAAAATCCTAAAAACCCTAAATACCAAAAAATGTAAAAAATGTAAAAAACCCTAAAAAACCCCTAAAAACATAAAACCCCAAAAAAATTAAAAAACCATATAAGCATTAAAAACCACTAAAAATTATAAAAAATTTAAATCCCCAAAAAACGTTAAAAACTCTAAAAAACCTTAAAAATTCTAAACACCCAAAAAAGGATAAAAAACAAAAATAACCCCAAATACCCTTAAAACCCCTAAAATACCCTAAAAACCCCGTAAAATCCCTAAAACCCTCAAAATACATAAATACTCTAAAAACATTAAAAAAACATAAAAACCATAAAAAGACTAAAAACCCCTAAAAATGTAAAAACCCCAAAAACCCTAAAAATCCATGAAAATAAGCAAACACACTAAAACCTTAAATGCCCTAAAAACCCATAAAAACCCTAAAAACCACTAAAAACACTAAAGACACTTAAAAAACCTAAAAATGTGAAAAAAAAATCTAAAAAACTGTAAAACATAAAATAACTCAAAATAACTCAAAAAAACTCAAAAAACTCAAAAAACTCAAAAAAAATCCAAACACACAAAAAGGCCCTAAAAACCATAAATAACACAAAAAACCCTAAAACATCAAAAAATCCCTTAAAACCGTAAAAACCCCTAAAACCATAAAAATCCTAAAAAAATCCCAAAAAAACCAAGAAAATGAAAAAATCCCTAAAAACCATAATATACAGTAAAAAACTAGAAACCCTAAAAAACCATAAAACCCCTAAAAACCACTAAAAACTCTAAATACTCTTTAAACCCCTAAAACGTTTAAAAACTCTAAAAAACATTAATAAACATAAAAAAAAAAAAAACCTAAGAACCCTAGAAGACCCTAAAAACCCAAAAACACTAAAACCCCTTAAAACCCTAAAAATCCTCAAAATCACTAAAAAACTTAAAACCCTAAAAACCCTAAAAACCAAAAAATCCAAAAAACCCCTAAGAATCACTGAAAATATAAAAAACCCTAAAAACGTTAATAACCCCCTTAAAAACATAAAAACCCCTAAAAACCTTTAAAAACCTGAAAAACCCCATAAAACCCTAAAAACTACTAAAACCTCTAAAACCCCTGAAAACCCCCAAAAATGTTAAAAGCTCTAAAATCCTTAAAAACCATAAAAAAAATAAAAAACCCATTAAAACCCAAAAAAAAAACCTCAAAACCCCTAAAAACCCTAAAAAACCATGAAAACCCAAAAAATCCTCAAAATCCCTAAAACCCTTAAAAACCCCTAAAAACTATAAAAATACTAAAAATCCATAAAAATCCTTGAAAACTTAAAACCCCTAAACCCTACATAACCCCCCTGAAAACCATAAACACCCCTAAAAGTCTTAAAAAACCCTAAATCCCCATAAAACCCTTAAAACCACTAAAAATTTCTAAAAACCCTTAAACCCTAAAAACTATAAAAAGTATAAAAAACCTTAAAACACTAAAAAAACCTAAATGCCCAAAAATAAAACCATAAAAGTCCTAAAACCCAAAATACCCGGAAAACCCATAAAACCCCTCAAAATCCCTAGAAACCCAATAAAACCCTAAAAACCATAAAAATCCTAAAAAATCCTAAAAAAACCTAAAAACATAAAAAACTCTTAAAACCTTGAAAAACCCATGAAAACCATAAAACCCTTAAAAACCTTAAAACCCCCGAAAAAACAATAAAATCCCAAAAAACCATAAAAAACTTTTAAAACCCCAAAAACCTCTAAAAATATTAAAAAACTCTAAAAAACATTAGAAACCGGAAAAACTCTAGAAAACCATTAAAAAACTAAAAAGACCCTACAAATCCTAAAACCCTAAAAACCCTAAAAAACCATAAAAAAACATAAAACCCCTCAATATCATGAAAAACCCTAAAAACCATAAAAATCCTAAAAATACCCAAAAATAACTTAAAACATAAAATCCCTAAAACCCTAAAAACCCCTAAAAACAATAAAAAACCCGAAAAAACCTAAAAATTGATAATAACTCTATAACCACTTAAAACTCTAAATTCCCTTAAAACCCCTAAAAATGTTAAAAATAGTAAAAAACATAAAACCACTTAAAAAATAAAAAAACCTAAAAACCCAATAAAAGCCCCTGGAAAACACTAAAACCCCAAAATGCATTGAAAAAACTTAATAAACTAAAAATCCCTAAAAACACTAAAAAAACCCTTGAAAACCATAAAACACCTAACAACCTTAAAAAGCCCTAAAACCCATAAAACCCTAAAAACCACTAAAAACTCAAAAAATAATTTTAACCCCCAAAGATGTTTAAAAATTTCAAAAATCTTGAAATACACAAACACCCCTCAAAATCCCTAAGTCCCCTAAAAACCCAAAAAACCATAAAAAACCATAAAAGCCCTCAAAATCACAGAAAACATAAAAAACCATAAAACCCCCTAAAAAACATAAAACCATTTAAAACCTTAAAAATCCTAAATACCCAAAAAAATCCTACAAACCCACTAAAAACTCTAAAAACTCTTTAAACCCCTAAAAATGTTAAAAATCCTAAATCTCCTAAAAAACTCAAAAACCCTCCAAAACCCCCAAAAATATCGTAAAGACCCTAAACCCCTAAAAACTATTAAACAACCTGAAAACCCCTAACAACCCTCAAAATCCCTAAAACCCCTAAAAACCAAAAATCCTAACAAAACTCTAAAACCTCTTAAAACCTCTAAAAACCATATAAAACTCCAAAAATCCTAAGAAAATATAAAAAACATAAAAAACTCAAAAAAAAACATCAGAACTCCAAAATACCCTAACAACCCTAAAAAACCCTAAAAACCCAAAAACCTTGAAAATCGGTAAAAACCCTTAAAAATGATAAAAACCCTCAATAACCATAATAACAAAAAAATCCTAAAAACCTCTAAAAAACTCTGAAAATGTAAAAATCCATAAATTCCCTGGAAAATCCCTGAAAACCATAAAACCCATAAAAACTTCAAAAACCCTAAAAACCCATAAAACCCCTAAAAATCCACTAAAAACTCTAAAAACCCTTTAAACCCATAAAAATGTTAAAAAACACTAAAACCTTAAAATGCCTAAAATCTAAAAAAACCATTAAAAACCAAAAAGACCCTAAAACCCATAAAACCCATAAAAACCCTGAAAACTCCTGAAAAATCCTAAAACCCATCAAATTCCGTAAGAGCCCTAAAAGCCCCTAAAACCCAAAAAAAATCCTAAAATACCCCTAAAAATCCTTGAAAATGTGAAAAACCCTAAAGCCCATAAAAACCATAAAAACACCTTCCTAAAAACCCATTAAAACCCAAAAAACCCACTAAAAACTCTAAAAACCGTTAAACCCCTAAATTTTTTTTAAAAACTTTAAAAACCATTGAAAAACATAAAAACTAAAAAAACCCCAAAAAACCCCAAAAAACCCAAAAAGATACTAAAAACCAAGAAAACCCCTAAAACCTCTTAAATTCCCTAAAAACCCTAAAAACCATAAAAATACTTAAAAACATAAAAAATCATAAAAACCCTGAAATCCATAAACCCCCCTAAAAACCTTAAAAAACCTAAAAACCCATAAAAATCCTAAAACCACTAAAAACTCTAAAAATCCTTAAAACCCCTAAATGTTAAAAAACTGTAAAAATATTAAAACCCTAATAACTCAAAAAAAACCAAAAAAAACCATAAAACCTAGAAAAACTTTAAAAATCCTAAAACCCCTGAAAATCTATAAAACCCTAAAAATCCCTAAAAACCATATAGATATTAAAAAAACAAAAAAATCCCTGAAAACGTAAAAAACCCTTAAAAACCTTAAAAAACCCCTAAAAGCCATAAAACCCCTAAAAACCTTTTAAAAAGCCTAAAACGCCTAAAAACCACTAAAAACTCTAAAAACCCTTTAAAGCCTTAAAATGTTAAAATATCTAAAAAAATCTAAAAAAACTTAAAACCCAAAAAAACTCTCAAAAACCCTAAAATCCCAGAAAGATCTTAAACCCCTCCCCCCTAAATCCTAAAAACCCTCAAAATCCCAAAAAACCATAAAAATCCTAAAAAATCCCTAAAAACCTCTAGAAACCTAAAAAATTTAAAAATCCTAAAAACCCTAAAAACCCTTAAAAATCATAAAAACCCCTTAAAACCATAAAAATCATAAAAAACCACAAAAACACTAAAAACCACTGAAAACTATAAAAACATTTTAAACCCCTTAAAAGGTTAAAAGTTTCTAAAAAACTTTAATACCCCTGAAAACATAAAAAACCCTAAAAACCTAAGAAGACCCTAAAAACTCTAACAAAACTAAAAACCCATAACCCCCCCCCCCCGAAAACCGCTAACACATCCCAAAATTCTTAAATACCCTAAAAACCCTTAAAAACCATAAAATCCAAAAAATTCTCTAAAAATCCATAAAAACACATTAGAAACTCTATTAAATTTAAAAACCCATAAAAATGATAAAAACATTAAAAACTCTAAAGAACTTAACACCCAGAAAAACATAAAAAAACCCTGAACACCCAAAAGAACCTAAAAACCCAGAAAATCCCTAAAACCCTTGAAATCCCTAAAAACCCTAAAAAACTCTAAAACCATTAAAAACCTAAAAATCACTAAAAATCCTTGAAAACATAAAAAAACAAAAAAACCATGAAAAACCCCTAATACCATGAAACTCCCTGAAACCCTTTAAAAACACTAAAACCCATAAAACCCTAAAAACCACTCAAAACTCTAAAAACATTTAAACCTCTAAAAACATTAAAACCCTTAAAAACATAAAAAATTAAAAAAAACCCTAAAAACCACAAAACGCTAACAAAATAAAAATCCTAAAAATCCCTTAAAACATAAAAAAACATAAAAACCATGAAAAACCCCTGAACACTATAAAAATCATGAAATCCTTTGAAAACCTTTCAAACCCCTATAACCCCTAAAAACACAATAAAAACTATAAAAACTATCAAAACCCTTAAAAATGTTTAAAAAATCTAAAAATTAATAAAACCCACAAAAAAACACAAAAAATCCCAAAAAAACACAAAATGAGCCTAAAACCCTAGAAACCCAAAAAAACCTGAAAAAAAATTAAAATCATTAAAAATCAATAAAAACCCTAAAAACATAAAAAATCCTAAAAGGACCTAAATCCCTAAAGGCATAGAAAACCCTAAAAACCCAAAAAAACCCTTGAAATCCATAAAAACATTACAACTCCTAAAAACACATCAAATCCCAAAAAACCACTAAAAACACTAAAACCCCTTATAACCACTAAAAGCATTAAAAAATATAAAAACCGTAAAACCCCTAAAAAACTCATAGAAACCCAAAAACACAAAAAAAACCATAAAACCCTAAAACCCCCCAAAATCCCTAAAACCATAAAAACCATAAAAATCCTAAAAAATCCCAAAAAATCCCAAAAAATCCCTAAAAACATAAAACCCCCAAAACCCTTAAAATCCCCTAAAAACCTAAAAACCCTAAAAAACACCAAAAAAACCCAAAAAAACCCAAAACACCCTAAAAACCTAAAAATCACTAAAAACCCATAAAAACCCTACAAACCCACCAAAAACTCTGAAAATCATTTAAATCCCAAAAAACGATAAAAAAACTAAAAACATTAAAAACCCTAAAAACACCAAAAACCCAAAAAACACTCAAAATTCCTAAAATCCCTAAAAACCTTAAGACCATAAAAATACTAGAAAATCCCAAAGAACTATGAAAGACCCCATAAAACCATAAATCCCCTAAAAACATTAAAAAACCCATAAAAACACTAAATCCACTACAAACTATAAAACCCCTTAAACCACCTAAAATGTTAAAAACTCTAAAAAATCTTTAAAACCCTAAAATATAAATAAAAACAAAAACTCAAAAGACCCTAAACCCCCTAAAACCACTAAAAATATTCTGAAAATACCTAAAACCCCTCAAAAACCCTAAAAACCATAAAACCATAAAAATTATAAAAAATACTTAAAAATCCTTGAAAAGTAAAAAAAACCAAAATAACCCTAAAACCCCCCTGAAAACCACAAAAACCTCTAAAACCCTAGAAACAAAGAAAAACCTAGAAAACCCCACTAAAAACTCTAAAAACCCTAAAAACCCCTAAAAATATTAAAAAATTATAAAAAATATAAAACCCCTACAAAACTAAAAAAACTCCCTGCAAACTGAAAAAGACCCTAAATACCGAAAAACCAAAAAAACACTGAATAACCCTAAAAACCCCCAAATCAAAAAATACCCAAAAAACCATAAAAACCATAAATATCCTTAAAAACCCTAAAAATACCTGAAAATGTAAAAGACCCTAAAAACCCTGAAAAACCCCTAAAAAACACAAAAACCCCTAAATACATTAAAAACCCTAAAACCCCAAAAAAACCCTAAACCACTAAAATCTCTAAAAACTGTTAAAACCCCTAAAAATGTTAAATAACTCTACAAACCAATAAAAAAACTCAAAACTCCCCTAAAATCCCAAAAGACCATTAAGCCTTGAAAAACTGTAAAAACCATAAAAAAAACCCAGAAAAATTCTAAAAGCCCTCAAAATCCCTAAAAACCCTAACAATGCCTAATAACCATAGAAAATATAAAATATGCATAAAAATACAAGAAAACATAAAAAACCCTAAAAATATTGAAAAACCCTTGAAAATAATAAAGCCCCTTAAAACCTTATAAACCTTAATAACCCATATAAACCATCAAAACCATAAAACTTGAAAAAATTCAAAACCCCCAAAAAACATAAAAACCATAAAAACCCTACAAAATCATGAAAAACCCTAAAAACCATCAAAATCCCTAAAAACCCTTAAAAACCCCTAAAAACCCCTTACTACTATAAAAATCCTAAAAAATATCAAAAAATCTTTGAAAATGTAAAAAAACCTAAAAACCTTGAAAACCCCCTAAACCCCACAAATACCCCAAAACCACAAAAAACTCTTAAACCCCTTAACACCCCTTAAAAATGTTGAAAAACTCTAAAAAACCAAAAAACACAAAAAACCAAAAAAAAAACAATAAAAACCTAAAAGACCCTAAAACTCTAAAATTCATAAAAACCATACAACCCCACAACCTCAAAACCCCTAGAAAACCTAAAAACCCTGAAAAACCATAATAATCATAAAAATTCCTAAAAATTCTTGATGGCATAAAAAACCCTAAAAACCTTTAAAAACCCCTGAAAACCATAAAACCCCTAAAATCATAAAAACCATAACCACTAAAAACTTTAAAACCCCTCAAAACCCCTTAAAACGTTAAAAATATTAAAATACTCTAAAAAGCTTAAAACACCTAAAAAATCAAAAAAACCCTAAAACCCCATAAAGAACCTAAAAACCGAAAACCCCTAAAAGATCATGAAAATCCATAAAACCCCTCAAAATCCTTATAATCATGAAAAACCCTAAAAATCATAAAAATCTTCAAGAAGCCCTAAAAATCCCCAAAAAAGTAAAAAAATCAAAAAACCCCGAAAGACCCTTAAAACCCATAAAAATCACTAAAAACTTTAAAAACCCTAAAACTAATAAAAACTATAAAAACCTCTAAAAACTCTTACAACCCTTAAAACTCCAAAAAATGTTAAAAAACTATAAAAAACATTAAAACCTAAAATAACTCAAAACCCCCTAAAACCCTAAAAACTCTAAAAACCCTAAAAACACTAAAAACCCTCTGAGTAAATCAAAACCCTAAAACCCCTAAAACCATAAAATTCTACAAATCCCAGAAAATATAAAAACCCTGATGACCCTGAAAACCCCATGAAAACCATAAAACTATTAAAAAAATAAAAAAACCCAAAAAATCAATAAAAACATTGAAAACCCTTAAAACCCTAAAAATGTTAAAAAACTCTAAAAACCTAAAAAAACAAAAAAAACTAAAAAAACACTAAAAACCCAAAGGATCCTAAAACCCCTAAATAGCCCCAAAAACCCAAAAAACCTCGAAAACCCCTAAAAACACTCAAAATCACTAAAAATATAAAAACCCTAAAAACTATAAAAAAACATAAAAATACACTAAAAATACTTGAAAACATAAAATACCATAAAATCCGGAAAAAATTAAAAAACCCTAAATATTTTAGAACCCATAAAAACTCATAAAAACCCAAAAAACCACAAAAAAACACTAAAACCAAATAAAGCCCCTAAAAAAGTTAAAAACTCTAAAAAACCTTAGAAAAACTAAAAACTAAAAAGAAACCTAAAACCCAAAAAATGATAGAAACCTTGTAAACCCTAAAACCTTGAAAAACCCATAAAAACCTCAAAACCCATAAAAACCCTAAAACCCATAAAAACCATAAAAATCCTAAATATCCCAAAAATTCCTTAAAAAGGTAAAAAACCCAAAAAACACTGAAAACCAACTTAAAACCATAAAACCCCTAAAAACCTTAAACAACCCTTTAAACCCATAAACATCCTAAACACCACTAAAAACTATAAAAACTATTAAATCCCCTAAAACGTTAGAAAACACTAAAAACCCTTAAAAACTTTTAAAAATACAAAAAACCCATAAAACCCCTAAAAATAAAAAAACCATAAAAACCCTAAAACCCTAAAAAACTCTGAAAACACTTTAAAACAATCAGAATCCTTAAAATCCCTAAAAACCAAAAAAACCATAAAAATCTTAAAAAATCCCTGAATATACAAAAAATGAAAAAAATCATAAAAACCATAAAAACCATAAAAAACCCAGAAAACCATAAAACCCCCCAAAACATTAAAAACCCTAAAAACCCACAAAAACCCTAAAACTAACTAAAAACTATTAAAAGACTTTAAACCCCTAAAAACGTTAAAAACTCTAAAAAAAATTAAAGCCAGTAAAAAACATTAAAAACCCCTAAAACCCCTAAAAACCTAAAACCCCTAAAAACCATGAAAACCCTAAAAACTCTCAAAATCCTCCAAACCCTAAAAACCATTAAGATCCTAAAAAATCCTAAGAATCCTTAAAAATGTAAAAATCCATAAAAACCCTGAAAACCCCCTAAAATCCATAAAACCCCCTAAAATCCTCAAAAAACCCCAAAAACCCATAAAAACCCTAAAACCCCACTAAAACCCTTAAAACCCCTTAATACTAATAATACACACTATAAAACCTTAAAAACCATTAAAAAAAATAAAAAACCACTAAAAACTCCAAAGGCCCCAAAAACACTAAAAACCCCCTTAAAAGCCTAAAAAACTGTGAAAAAATATAAAAAACCCACAAAATCCCTAAAAACAATAAAATTCCCAAAAAATCATAAAATACTAAAAAAGTTCTAAAAACCCTAAAAATAAAAAAACCCTAAAACCCCTAAAAAATCCCTCAAAACCATAAAATCCCTAAAACCTTAAAAAACCCTAAAAACCCATAAAACCCCTCATAATCCATAAAACCTCTAAAAAACACTAAAACCAATAATTTTTTAAAAAAAACCTAAAATTCCCCAAAAATGTAAAAAACCCTAAAAACCCTAAAAAACCCCCTAAAACCCTTACAAAACACTAAAATCCTATAAAACCCACTAAAACACTAAAAACCCTTTAAACCCCTAACAATGTTGAAAAAATCCCTAAAATCCCTAAAAATCCCAAAAAAAACCTCAAAATAACCCTTAAAACCCAAAACACCCTGAAAACCCTAAAAACCTTAAAAACTCTTCAAAATCCCCAAAACCCCTAAAAATCCTAAAAACCATAAAATTCTTAAAAAACCTTAAAAATACCTAAAAATGTAAAAAAACCCCCTAAAAACCCTGAAAACCCCTTGAAAAACATAAAAAAAACCCCAAACCCCTAAAAACCCAATCAAAACCATAAAACCAATAAAAATATAGAAACACATAAAATCCATAAAAATGTTAAAAGACTCTAAAAAACCTAAAAACCCTAAAAACTCAAGCCTAAAAACACTGAAACCACCTAAAACCCTAAAAACCCTGAAAACTCCTAAAACCCCTCAATATTAGTAAAAAACCTAAAAACAATAAAAATTCTAAAAAACCCTAAAAATCCATGAAAATGTAAAAGGCCATAAAACCCTGAAAACCCCCTGAAAATAATAAAAAACCCATAAAACTATTAAATCCCATAAAACCCCTAAAAACCCGTTAAAACTCTAAACCTGTTAAAATCCCTAAAAATGTTAAAAAACTCCAAAAAACCTTAAGACCCCTATAAAACTTAAAAAACCCCTAAAATCCATAAAATCCCTAAAAACACTCAAAAACCCTCTAAACCATAAAAAACCTTAAAATCCCTAAAAATACCAAAAAATGTTAAAACCCGTAAAAACCTTAAAAAACCCCAAAAAACCATAAAAACCCCTAAAAACCATAAAACCCCTAAAAACCCATAACCCTCCCCCCCCAAAAAAAACCAATAAAAGCTCTTAAAACCCTTAAAACCCCTAAAACATTAAAAACTATAAAAATCATTAAAAAGACTAAAAACTCAAAAAAAAACACTAAAAACCCAAAAAAACTATTAAAGCCCCTAAAAACCATAAAAGACACAAAAAACCATAAAAATTTCTAAAAACCATAAAAATACTAAAAATATCTAAAAATATCTAAAAACGTAAAAACCCCTAAAAAATCTGAAAACCCTCTAAAAACCATAACCCTAAAAACATTAAAATCCCCTTAAAAGCATAGAGAAATGGAAGCTCTAGAGACTCTGGAATCTCTGGAAATTCAGATCTCTCGTGATGGTGGTCTCCTTCCAGATTGAAGATGATGGCAAATGACGCACCCCCCCCCCTCTCTGCAGGGGAGGAGCCTCCCTCAGAGGACTGTTCTTTATCATCGCTCTCTTCCCATAATTTACTGCCCTTATTTCCGCAAACGGTGATTTGCCCGAA
Source organism: Viscum album (assembly GCA_963277665.1). Taxonomy (NCBI): domain Eukaryota; kingdom Viridiplantae; phylum Streptophyta; class Magnoliopsida; order Santalales; family Viscaceae; genus Viscum; species Viscum album. The sequence goes on along the minus strand of OY728141.1, from coordinate 1,885,768,744 downwards.
GGTTCCGGAGTCCTTTGGAGACCATCCGCAGCTTCCCCTCTCGATTCGGGAGTTCACAGAAGCTTCAGATCTTCACCGCCTGACTCTGGTTGCAAGTTTCCCAATGCGGCGACCCCCGGTGGTTACTTTCGACAGGTTTGTCTCAGCTTTCTCGAAACTTAGGGATCTTGCAATTATGGGTCTTATTTATAGCTCCCACATCATGATTCATTTTTCCTCGAAGGAGGACCTGGTCTTTGACTGGTCGGCGGCTCCTCGGTCAATGGCGCTCGTTTCTGTCTTTTTTGGTGGAGCTTTGATTTTCATCTGAAGCAGAGGTCCCCGATGGTTGCTACCTGTGTTAGATTTCCTAAACTTCCCCTTCCCTTTCAAGATTTTTCTATTGTGTCGATGCTTTGGAATTTGGTGGGGAGGTTCCTCTATGTGGATAGTAGGACTAGGGCCCTTTTCCATCTGGTTTCCCCAAGGGCCTTCGTTGAAGTTGATGCTTCAAATGCTCTAGTGGATGATGTCTGGATTGCAGTGGGGGAGGAGCTCAGGTGGCGCCAACCTATTATTTATGAACCATGGCTGGTGTTCTGCTCTTCTTGTTGGAGCTTTGCGCACAATGCTCAATCTGGAGGATGTTTCGGTCCTGGAAGGGGTGGTGCTAATCTGGCTCGCATGTCTTCTGATATGAGCCTCCTTCCTCTGGTGAAGGTTGAGGGGACAACGGGGATGGATGATCCCTTGTCCTCCCAGCCTTTGGCTGCTGATGTTCCCTGTTTGTCTAACCTAATGGCTAGAATTGATCTGGAGGTTGCTCTGATGGATTCAGGGGGCTTTAGAATAAGTTTGGTTGGAGGTGTTTGTGCTTCGGGAGATGCTGTTGAGGAGGAAGTGCTACTGGCTGATGGGGATAATCGGGTTCGTGCTGAAGGTGTCCACGAATGTGGTGACTTTTCAGGGAGGCAGTCAGGTTCAGGGAAGGATGATGGGAACTTAGCAAGGGAATGTTCAGATGGAGGTTCCCTGTGCGTTGTTCCTAGGAGGAGAAGACATAGATTACAAGAAGGATAACGGTGGAACCTCTTCACTAGGTAAGATTACTGCGCCTGTCCAAAACAGTTTACAGGTCTCAGTCTTGGCTAAGCCTACAAATGTGGACGTGTTGGTGGAAGAAGTTGTGCAAGAGGTTGTGGTTGTTCAGGGCATGAGGGCTGGAGATGAGTGGCTTATGTCTTTGGCTGAGAAGGAGAGGGCTGCGACAGAAGGGGAGCCCTGGATTCCCAGGGTGCAGTACACTGATTGGCGTGATGCCCCCCTGGTGCTCTCCGAGAGTGATGACATGGGGAGACATGACATGGAGACTGGTCCTCTTGCAGACAGCACTAGCGATGTTGAGGATCTTCCTAGTGCCCCTGTTCTGAATCCGAATGTCTTCCCTCTACCGGGGATTGTTGGGGGAAATGGTGACCAGTCCCCGAATCTGCAGAGGACCATGGTTCTCCATGGTGTTCCCTATGCTGAAGCTCATTGTGTGCAGTTACATGAGATGGTGCTGGTTAAATGGGACAGGTACCCGCTTGAGGGTAAGGCAAAGAGGCTTGGGGAGAGGTTTGCTAATGATTATTGCCGGATAAATGCTGATATGGCCAGGTCTGAGGAGGATAGGAACAAAAGAGGTTCCAAAACTCCTGGGTCTGAAGGTAAGAAAGGGAAGGCCCCATATGCTGTCAGTGATGGATTCACTTGTGAGAAACCAGGTTATAAAGATCCACCTCCCCCCCCCCTCCCGAGGCGAAAATGGCGGAAGGATTATTCTGCCCTCCCACGACCTATGGCAACCTGAGCCACATCAAGGGTGGTCAGACTAAAGCTAAAAGTTAATAAGAGGGAGCGGCCCCCAGGATCTGCTGAGCAAGAAAGGGCCAGAATGAAGCTTCTATCCAGGCTTGGAATGCAGGAGGAGTATGAGTCAGGATGGGATTCTATGGACACGGGTGCTGAGTCAGATTATAACTTTGTTGAGGTGGGTGATGGCTTTGGTGTGGGTAGTGGTTATCGTGGTTCGGAGCTGGATGACTTCGGTGGTGACATTAACTGATTATCCCCTTTGTGCACCTTTCTTTTTGGACTCATTTATGTGTCTTTTTTGTTTTATGTTTCTTGTTTCCTTTGTGTATTTTTTATAATAAATTTTGTGGGGAGCCAGGAATAGCCTGGCCCCGAGCCTTCCTTGCCCCTTAAAAGCATAAGAACCCTAAAACCCACTAAAAACTCTAAAAAGCCTCAGAACCCATAAAAACATTAAAAAATATCTAAAAACAGTAAATACATGAAAAACTCAAAGACCTCTAAAACCCCAAGAAATAAATTAAAAACCCAAAAAACCATTAAAAATACTAAAACATCCCAAAAAATACGAGAAACCATCAAAATCCCTAAAATCTATAAAAACCCCTAAAAACAAAAAAAAACTAATAAAGCCCAAAAAAATCCCTGAAAATATAAAAACCTCTAAAACCCCCTAAAGACCATAAACCCCCCTAAAAACCTCAAAAAAACCTAAAAACTTATAAAACCCCAAAAAATACTAAAAACTCTAAAAACCTATAAAACCCCAAAAAACGTTAAAAAACTTTAAAAACACAAAAAAATCCTAAAAACCCCAAAAGACTCTAAAAACCCTAAAGACCCTAAAAACCATAAAACCCAATAAAAACCATTGAAACCATTAAAACACGTAAAAACCCAAAAAAACCCTAAAACCCATAAAACCCCCTAAAAACCTTAGAATCCCTTAAAACACGTAAAAACCCAAAAAACACTAAAACTCTAAAAACCTGTAAAACCCCAAAAACATTAAAAAACTATAAAGACTCCAAAAAAAACCCTAAAAACACAAAAAGAACCTAAAAACCATAAAAAACTTAAAACCCCTTGAAACCCCCAAAAACAGTGAAAATCGCTAAAAACCCCAAAACGATAAAAATAAAAAAATAAAAAAATACCTAGAAATCCATGAAAACGAAACGAACCCTAAAAACAATTAAATACTCTAAAACACCATAAAAGCCTTTAAAAGGTTTAAAAACTATAAAAAACCTTAAAAACCCTAAAAAACTCAAAAACCCATAAAAACCCAAAAAGAACCTAAAAACCCTGATAGCCCCCTAAAAATCAAAATTAGTCTAAAAAAACCCTAAAACCCTAAAAATACATGAAAATACTAAAAAACCTAAATAGAATAAAATTCCTAAAGAGGTGGTAAGAGTCCCTGAGAATTTAAAAAACCCAAAAAAAAACATAAAAAACCCTCAAAACCATAAAACCCCTAACACCTTAAAACTGCTAAAAACCTAAAATCCATTAAAAAAATATAAAAAACATAAAAAATGTTAAAGATATATAAAAACCATTAAATCCCCTAAAAAATTCAAAAAAAACCTAAAAACCCAAAAAACCATCATAAAACTGAAAAACTATAAAACCCTAAAAACCTTGAAAACCCAAAAAGACCCATAAAATTCATAAAAACCAAAAAAAACCCTAAAACTATAAAAATCCTAAAAAATCCCTACAAATCTCTAAGCACATAAAAACCCTAAAACCCCTTAAAAACCCTAAAAACCATAAAACCCATAAAACCCAAAAAACCCACCTAAAAATCTAAAAACCCTTAAAACCCATAAAAATGTTAAAAAACCCTAAAAACACGAAAAATCCATAAAATCATTGAAAATGTAAAAAACCCAAAATACCCTAAAAACCACTGAATACCACTAAAACCTTAAAAACCTAAAAACCCAAAAAATCCAAAAACTCCCTAAAAACTGAGTAAAAACTTCATAAACCCTAAAAACAAACAAAAAACCCATAAAACCCCTAATAACCGCACAAAATCACTAAAACACCTCAAAATACCTAAAACCCCCCAAAACCCTAAAAACCATAAACAACCTAAAAAAGAAATAAATATCCCTAAAATCTTTAAAAACCCTAAAAAATACATGAAAACTATAAAACCCTTAAAAACCATAAAAACCCCAAAAAACCACTAAAAATAACTAAAAACTATAAAACCCATTAAAGTCCATGAAAATGTTAAAAATTCTAAAATTATTTAAAAACCCTAAGACTCAAAAAAACCCTAAAACTCAAAAAAACCCTAAAACCCAAAATATTCTCGAAAACCCATAAAAACAATAAAAAACGTAAAAACCCTAACAACCCAAAAAACCCAAAAACCCTAAAAATCCCTAAAAACCTTAAAAATCATAAAAACTATAAAAAGACTAAAAAATCCCTAAAATTCCCTAAAAACATAAAAACACTAAAAACCCTAAAAGACCCCTGAAAACTATAAAACCCCTAAAAACCTTAATACCCTAAAACCCACTGAAAACTCTAAAAACACCTTAAAAACCCTAAAAATGTGAAAAAAACTAAAAACCTTACAAACCCTAAAAAATAAAAAAAAAATCCAAAAAACACCAAGTCACTAAAAACATTAAAAATAACTAAAAAACTTGAAAACCTTAGAAAACCCCTAAAACCACTAAAAATCCCTAAAATCCCTAAAAACCATAAAGCCTAAAATTCCCTAAAATTCCCTAAAAACATAAAGAACCCTAAAAAACCTAAAGAACCACTGAAAACTGTAAAACACCTAAAAACATTAAAACCCCTAAAGATCCATAAAAATCCTGAAAGACCACTAGAACTTTAAAAAACCTTAAAACCCTAAAACATTAAAAACTCTAAACCCCTAAAAATTTAAAAAAAAACCTAAAAACCCAAAAAGAACCATAAAAACCATGAAAACCACTAAAAACCCCTAAAAACCTCAAAATCCCTAAAATCCTAAAATCACTAAAAACAAAAAAATCCTAAAAAGGACCTATAATCACTAAAAATGTAAAAAACCATAAAAACCCTGAAAACCCCTAGAAAATCATAACAACTCCAAAAAACCTTAAAAACATAAAAAACCATAAAACCATCAAAACCCACTAAAAACTCCAAAAACCCTTAAAACCCCTAAACACTTTAAAAAACTCTAAAAACAATAAAAACACAAAAGTCCCTGAAAACCCCTAAAATAACTAAAAAACTCTAAAATCAATAAAAACCCTCAAAATCCTAAAACCCATAAAAGACTAAAAATCCCTGAAAATACCCGAAAATGCAAAGAACCATGAAAACCCTAAAAAACCCCTGAATACATAAAACCCCGTAAAACCTTAAAATCCCTAAAAACCCATAAAAACTATAAAAACCAATAAAAACGAATAAAAACTCTAAAACCCATTAAACCCCCTAAAATGTTAAAAAACTATAAAATCCTTAAAAATAAAAAAAAATTAAAAAACCCCCCAAAAACCCAAAAGACCCTAAAATCCTTGAAAAAACATAAAACCCTAAAAAACTGAAAACCCCAAAAAATCATCAAAATCCTAAAAACCCAAAAAATACTAAAGAAGACCTAAAAATCCTTAAAAATGTAAAAAACCCTGAAAAACCCTAAAACCCCATAAAAAACTACGAACCTTAAAAACCCCTAAAACCCATAAAACCCCTAAAAATAACTAGAAGAAAACCCTATTCTAGAATGATGGTGGCTCCCTTTGCAAACCTTGAAGACGACGATAGGCTTCGCACATCTCCCTCCCCCCACCACCGGGGAGGGGCCTTTGATGAATTTCATGGATGATCGGCCTTTTGTTCAGTTCACGGCTCCAGAACTATTGTCCCCTTTTTCATGGATCAATCTTTGCCCCATGGTTCCTGGACTTCACAAAGGACGTCCGCAACTTCATCTCTTGATTTCGGAGTTCAATGAAGCCTCTGCTTTGCATAAGCTGACTTGGTTGCTCGTTTCATGAACTGGCCACTATTGAACGTTTTCAACAGATTCATTTTTGAAAGTTGGGATCTGTAGGATCGTGCTACGGTGGGTCTTGTTGATAGATACCTTATTTTGATTCATTTTGCGTCTGAAGAAGATCTTATTCATGCTTGGTCTGTGGCTCCTCAGAATTGCGATAGTGATCGGTTTTCCCTTTTTTGATGGAGTTTTGATCTTAACTTGCATCGTGATTCACTAATGGTGGCAACATGGGTGAGATTTACAGAACTCCCTCTCCCCTTCCAGAATTTGTCTATTATTTCGATGTTGGGGAACTTGGTGGTGAGGTTCCTTTTTGTGGATAGCAGGACTCAGGCTATATGCCATCCAGTCACCTTGAGGGTTTTTTTGAGGTGGATGCTTCAAAGGAGCCGATGGAATTTGTGTGGGTTGCTGTTGGTGAGGAGCTCCGATGGAGACAGTCGGTGGTCTTTGATACATGGGTTGAATTCTATTCCTCTTGCCAACATCTTGGTCATGAAGATCATGTCTGTAGGAGAGGCTTAAGGAGATCTGGTTTTCTAAATCTAGCTTCGATGGGGCATGGAGAGGGACGCCATAATCTGGGGGGAAAGAGGTTCCTGTCAAGGCTACTCAGTGCTTGCCTCCCCATCCTTTGGTTAGGAATATCTTTGCACACCTAAAAGATGATTTAAATTATGGAGGTGGTAAGGAGGAGGTAAGCGGGGATCCATATGACTTGGTGTTTGAGACTCTAAATAATAGTAGTGGGAATGAGGATGGTAATGTAGTGGGCGTGCACTTGGATGCTAGTTTTAACAGTGAAATAGTTGAAAAAATGGATGCGTATGATCAGAGTGATACTTCTTTGTATAATAGGTTTGAGTGCCTTGTGTCTATTGAGACAGAGGGTGAAGTTGCGGCTTAGGGGGATATGGAGGATCGAGGGATGATGGCAGAACATAGAGATGTATCTAGGAAGGGGGAGGGGATCTGTTTTGTTAATGAGTAGAATGAGATCTATAGTGGTAGTGTAGCAGAAGCTGCTGTGCGGGAATCGAGTTGTGGTGACATTGTTTAGGTGCAAGTTCTGTCATCAGAGAGAAATGTGGAGATTTTGGAGGATGGTGTGGAGGGTGTGGCTGGATGTAGGCCTCTAAGATTCACTGTGAAAACACCTGGGGTGGTGCTGGATGGAACTGCTGATTGGGAATCTTGTTGTGCAGTCGGGCAGGGGAAGGTAGATGAGCAGGGGTGAAGGATACGACAGCGGTGGTGGATTAGTAGGGTGAAGCGTCTATGGAAGGGAAAGTGTTTGAGCATATGGAGGGATCTGAGTAGAGAGGTGAGACACCTTTCATTTCGGATATGGGGTAGGCGGCCGAGCAGGGGGAGGGGTCTGAGCAAGGGGAGTTGGTGGAGCAGTGTTTTGTGGAATGTGTTGAGGGGTGGAAGAGTCCCTGCTGCCTGGGAAGGGGCGATCGACTTTGATGGTGCGTGAGGGTCCTTCTGCTGGTGAGTCTTTTTGTGAGTCTCTATAGGGGGCTTTTGCTCAGTTCGATCATGAGAAGAGGGAGGTTGCTGAACATAGGGAGGTGATGGAGTCAGTTGTGGAGGTGCATGAGAGGCCCTCAGATGATAGGGCTAGTTGTATGGGTCTACATGAATTAGAGATGGAGGACCACCCTGGTGGCCCTTGGAAGGGAAGTCCCTAGGATGTGCATCATGCCAGGTGGTTGGATGCTCTTAAGGAACATATTCTTGCTGGCTATCTTCTAAACCAGGAATCCTCCTTCATACCTATTCCGGGAGGATGGTAGAAGGATGGATTGTGATACGACCTTAACGATCAAGGATAAGGCCTTGCTTAAGGAGGCCATTATATATGGTAAGGAAAAAAACCTACATGTATCTCTGTTGATCGTTGAAGGAGGAAGCCAAGGAATTATTACTCTAACTTTCCAAAGAATGTGTCCACAAGAGCCTCCTGAAAAGATAAGGAAAATGCCTTTAAAGGGGAGTTAGGCCTATCCAGGTGCAGTAGAATGTGGATCAAAAACATCTCAGGGAGTATTATATTGCCTTACTCAAGCAATTTGAATAATCTGAATGGGAGTCAGTAGATTCAGATGCTTCCTCCGGGTATGGTGATGATGGAGATCCATATAGAGATGACACGACCTATGGATATGTTGTAGCTTCTGTTTATGACTTTGGGGGTGATCTTGACTGACTTGCTTTTCTTTGGGGGGTTTTCTTTTTTGGTTTTTTGGGGTTCGTTTGGGTCTTTTTCTGTCTTTTGGGTGTGTGTCACTTGACTCCTCCCCTATCTGTCATGTATTTTTTCTTAATAAATTTTGGGGGGTCATGTTTAGCTTGGCTCTGTACCTTCCTTTCTCTAAAAACTAATGAAAACTCTAAAAACCATTAAAACCCCTAAAAATGTTAAAAAAATCAAAAAACCCATAAAAATCATTAAAAATTTAGAAAAACCCTAAAACCCCAAAGACCCTAAAAACCATGAATTCCCCCAAAAACCTTGAAAAAACTCGAAAAAACCAAAAATCCCAAAAATCCAAAAAAATTGGAAAAACCTTAAAAACACCTAAAAATCCCTGAAAACTCAAAAAAAAACTGATGTGTCGCCGGAATCTCAAAACAAGTAAGTGAAGAGGAGCAGCATAATGTAACCGAATTGACCAAGGCTTAAAGGTAAAGCCACCGCCAAGGTTTCTCCATGCTTAAAGATCATGTCACCATCAATGGAGATGCACCACAAATTCCGGAAAAAGGGAAGATGCTAAAGCTAGAAGAATGCACAATAAACTTCACAAATTCATCCAATTCAAGCCTCATCCTTACAAAGGGGTGAAAATACATTATAAAGAAAAAATAAAGAAAGGAAAATGCCCTAATTCGAGTTACAAGGCAGGGGGATCCTAAAAGGTACATAAAAAGCACAAAACAACACTTTCCCATTCCATTTAATGACCCCACTAGTAAAAGTAGCGGGATTCCCTCTTAATGATGCTTTTCTCTACCTTATCGCTCTTCTTTAATGTGCTGCTATGAATTTCCATCCATTGCAATGTGGGTAAGTAATTTTGGGCCCCAAATAAGTGTGTTTTGTCCCACCATGGTGTTGGATGTCAAGAAGTGTGGGCTGGTCCAATTCAAATAACAGTTGGGCTTAAAATTTTTATCTATCCCAAAATTATTCTTTTTAGGCTAAATCTTATCCATATCAAAAACCATAAAAAACCTAAAACTACTAAAAACACTAAAAACCCTTTAAATAACTAAAAATGTTAAAAACTCTAAAAAACCTTAAAACCCTTAAAAACCACAAAAACCCAAAAAGACCTTAAAACCCCTTAAAACCCCTTAAAACCCCTAAAACCCTAAAACTCCCAAAAAACCCAAAATTCGCTAAAAAGATAAAAATAATAGAAATCCATGAAAATTCATGAAAGAGTAATAACCCCAAAATCCCAAAATCCCCCTGAAAACCATAAAACCCCCTAAAAATATTAAAAACCCCTAAAAAACCATAAAAACTCTAAAACCCACTAAAAACTCTATAATCCCTTTAAACCCCTAAAAATGATAAAAAAATATAAAAAACCTTAAAACCCCTAAAAATTAAAAAAAGAACCCTTAAAACCCAAAAAGGACCCTAAAACCCTAAAAACCCATAAAAACCATAAAACCCCCCAAAACACTTAAAACCATCAAAATCCCTAAAAAACGTAAAAAACCCCAAAACCCATAAGAATCCAAAAAATACCTAAAATTCCCTGAAAACATAAAAAACCCTAAAAACCCTAAAATGACCATCAAAACAATAAAACCCCTAAAAATATTTAAAAACCCTAAAAACCATAAAAATCCAAAAACCACTAAAAACTCTAAAACACCTTTAAACCCCTAAAAACTCAACCCCCTCTAAAATCCCAAATGGCCCACCTGGAAATACCCAAATACCATAAAAATCCCTAAAACCCAAAAAACCCCTAAAAATCCTTAAAAGTCCCTCAAAATGTAAAAAACCTTGAAAACCCTGATAACCACCAGAAAACCATAAAAATCCATAAAAACATTAAAAACCCAAAAAACCAATAAAAACCCAAAAAATCCACAAAAAACTCTAAAAACACTTAAAACCCCTAAAAACGTTAAAAAACTCTAAAACCCTTAAAAACCCTAAAAACTCAAAAAAACCTCAAAACATAAAAACACCCTCAAACTAAGAAATCCCCTAAAAACATTGAAAAACCCTAAAACCCCTCAATATCCATAAAAACCCTAATAACCCTTAAAATAATAAAAAATCCTAAAAAATCCCTAGAAATCCCTTAAAAAGTAAAAAACACTAAAAACCTTGAAAAAACCAATGAAAACCCAAAAGACCACTAAAAACATTAAAAAACCCTAAAAAACTATAAAAACTCTAAAAAACACTAAAAACTATAAAAACCCATAAACTTCTAAAAACATTAAAAACTCTAAAAAACCTTAAAAACCCAAAAACTTTCAAAAAACCCCCAAACCCCAAAAAGGCCCTAAAAACCCTGAAAACCCCTAAATACCCTAAAACCCCTAACAATCCCTAAAAACCCTCAAAATCCCTAAAAACCCTAAAAACTATAAAAACCCATAAAACTGCTAAAAATATTAAAAACTCTAAAAAACCTTAAAAACCCAAAAAAATTTCAAAAAAACCCTAAAACACCAAAAAGGCCCTAAAAATCCTGAAAACCCCTAAATACCCTAAATACCCTAACAATCCCTAAAAACCCTCAAAATCCCTAAAAACCCAAAAAACCATAAATATCCTAAAAATCCCTAAAAATCCATGAAAACTAAAAACCATAAAAACCATGAAAACCCCCTAAGATCCATAAAAACCCTTAAAAACCATAAAAAAAATCTACAAATCCACAAAACCCACAAAAACCCTAAAAACCCCTAAAAATGTTAAAAAACTATAAAAACCTTAAAACCCCTAAAAACTCAAAAACAATCATTAAATCCAAAAAAGAACAAAAAACATTGACAACCCTAAAAAACCTCAAAACCCTTAAAAACCCTCAAAATGCCAAAAAAAATCTAAAAAACTTAAAAACCATAAAATCCTAAAAACGCCCTAAAAATCCCTAAAAAGGTAAAAACCCTAAAAACCCTGAAAAATTCCGGAAAACCACAAAAACTTCTAAAAACCTTAAAAAACCTTAAAAACCCAAAAAAACCCTAAAACCCACTAAAAACACTAAACACCCTTAAAACCCCTAAAAACTCGTTAAAAACAAAAAAAACCTAAAAACCCAAAAATACCTGATCAACTATGGAAAACCCTAAAACCACTAAAAACCCTTTAAAACCCATAAAAACCCTCAAAATCCATAAAACCCTAAAATCCCTAAAACCCCATAAAACCATAAAAATCCTAAAAAATACCAAAAAATCCAAGAAAACCTAGAAAACACAGAAAACCTTAAAAAAACCTAAAAACCATGAAAACCAGTAAAAACATTAACAACCCTAAAAACCAAAAAAACCCTAAAAACTCACTAAAAAATACAAAAACACTTAAAAACTGTAAAAACCATAAAAACTCAAAAAAATTAAATACCCTACAAAACTAAAAAAACAATAAAAACTCAAAAATACCCTAAAACCATGAAAAACCCAGAAAACCCTTGAAAAGCATAAAACCCCCAAAAAAATTAAAAATCCTTAAAAAAATAAAAATCTAAAACCCATTAAAAACTCTAAAAACCATTAAATCCCCTAAAAACTTTAAAACTCTAAAAACCTTAAAAACCGTAAAAATCTAAAAAACACCCAAAAACCAAGAAAAATCCAAAATCCCAGAATAACCATAAAACCCTCCAAATATCTAAAAATCCTAGAAACCATAGAAATCCTTAAAATGGCCTAAAAAACCATAAAAATCCTTAAAATGACCTAAAAAACCATAAAAATGTAAAAACCCCTAAAAACCATGAAAACCCTATTAAAACCATAAAACCCCTAAAAACCTTAAAAACCCAAATCTCTATTAAAATCCTAATTAACATTAAAACCTCTGAAACCCTTAAAACCATTAGAAAGGCTAAAAACTCTAAAAAAACTTTAAAACCATAAAATACTCAACAAACCACTAAATACCCAAATATACCTTAAAAGCCCTAAAAACCCAGAAAAAACCCTAAAACCAAAAAACCCTTGAAAAACCCCTGAAAACCAGAAAACCCCTGAAAACTATAAAATCCCTAAAATCCCATAAAACCCCAAAAAACACTAAAAACTATAAAACCCTCAAAAAACCTAAAAACATTAAAAAATCTTTAAAACCCTAAAAAACTCAAAAAACCCCTAAATACCAAAAAATTCTCTTAAAGATTTTAGAAACCCTAAAACGACTAAAAACCCTAAAACGACTAACTACCCTAAAAACCATAAAAACCTTGAAAATTCCTAAAAACCCTAAAAATACTAAAAACTCTAAAAACCATAAAAATAAAAAATAGCCCTAAAAATACATGAAAACATAAAATAAAATAAAAACCCTAAAAGACCCCTGAAAACCATAAAACCCCTAAAAACATTAAAAATCCTAAAATATATAAAAACACAACAACCCACTAAAAACTTAAGAAACCCTTTAAAAACCTTAAAAATTTAAAAAACTCTAAAAGGATTAAACACTCTAAAAAACACAAAAAGCCTAAAAACTGAAAAAGAACTTAAAAACCCTAAAATCTCCTAAAAACCCTAAAAGCCTTAAAACCATAAAAATCCCTAAAAACCATAAAAAACCATAAAACCATAAAAAAACGTAAAAAATCCCTCAAATACCTAAAAAATTAAAAACCAATAAAAACTTTGAAAAACTCCTAAAAAACATAAAAACCCCTAAAAATCTTAAAAAACCCTAAAAACACTAAAAACCCTAAAAAACACTAAAAACTCTCTATCTCTACCTTTGTTTCATGCTGCTGATGCTGGTTATGGTTGGAATACCTCATCTTGTTTGATTTTCTGGTTTGTGGTGATGGCTGGCCTGGGTGTGATCCTTGGCGAGCTGCGGTTTTTGGTTTTAAGGAAATGTGTTTGTTTGAGAATGTTGTGTATTGGTGGCTGCTGGAATACTTCTTGGAAGGGAGGTGATGCTTTTGGCCTGGTGCTGATGGTTTATGTTGTTGCTTGTTGTGGTTTTTGTGATTGGATGATTTGCTGCTGGTCCTTTCTGATGGGCTGGTTGTATGATGAGGCTTCTCTCCCTGATGGTGTGTCATAGACTCGAACACCCACCGCTGCTCTGGCCGCCCTTCCCAATGTACCTAACCCCACTTTGGTCTGGTATGCTGGTGTTTGTGGAGGCTTTGGGATGGTGCTGGTGGTAGCGTCCAGGGTCAAGGGCATATCGCGGTGGAGTGGAATTGATGACTACTGGTTGTTGGTTGCTAAGTGCTGGAATATGATGATGGCTGTTGTGGTCTGTGGTTTCTGTTGTGGTTTGATGCTGTTGGTTGTGATTGGCTGGGATGTCGGAGCTAGTGATGTTAGTTGCTGGGGCTGGTCGGATTAGACGTGTTGTTTCTACCGCGTGGCTGTGATGTTTGGTATTGGTGCGGGATGCTGGTGTTGGCTGGACAGGATGTGTGGATGCTGCTGGGGCTGGTTGGATTGGATGTGTTGTCTCTGCTGCTTGGCTGTGATGTTTGGTATTGGTGTTGGATGCTGGTGTTGGCTGGACAAGATTTGTGGACGCTACTGTTGTGTTTTTATTTTGTGTCTTTTTCTCTGTTTTTGTTTTCTTTTTTGATTTTTCTTTTTTGGGGTCTTTTTCTATGAAGGGTTTTTGAGTGTGGGTCGTTTGACCCCTCCTCTCCCTTGTCTGTTGTGTCTTTTTTTACTTAATAAATTTGGGGGGGGGGGGGAATAGCCCGACCCTCGCATCTTCCTTGCCCTAAAAATTCCCAAAATTGTTGAAAACCCTAAAAACCATAAAAATTCTAAAATGCCTTACAAATCCCTAAAAATGTAACCCCCCCTAAAAAACCTAAAAAATCCCTAAAAACCCCCTAAAAACCAAACCCCCTCAAATACCTACAAAATAAAAAACCCATAAAAACTTTGAAAAACTCCAAAAAAACATAAAAACCCCTAAAAATATTAAAAATCCCTAAACCCCCTAAAAACCCTAAAAACCACTAAAAACTCTAAAAACTCTAAAAACTCTAAAAACCCCTAAAAATGTTAAAATTCTCTAAAAAACCTTTAAACCCCTAAAAACTAAAAAATACCCTAAAACCCCTGGAAAACCCCTAAAAATTCCCAAAATTCCTCAAAACCCTAAAATCCATAAAAATCCTAAAAAATATATAAAAATGTAAAAACCCTAAAACCCCTAAAAATCATAAAACCTTTAAAAACCTTTAAAACCCTAAAAACCCATAAAATCCCTAAAAAATCACTAAAAACTATAAAAACCCTTAAAACCCTTAAAACCCCTAAAATCGTTAAAAAACCTTAAAAACCATAAAACCCCCAAAAAACTCAAAAAAGCATAAAAACCCAAAAGGCCTTAAAAACCCATTGAAATCATGAAAACCCTCACAATACTATAAAACATAAAAACCCTAAAATCCATGAAACCCTAAAAAATTCGTAAAAATCCCTAAAATCTTCAAAAACACTAAAACCCTAAAAAACCTCTAGAAACCTTAAAAAACACTAAAAACCATAGAACCCCTAAAAACCAATAAAAATTCCAAAAACTCTTAAAACCCATAAAAACATTAAAGAACTATAAAAAGCATAAAAACCCCTAAATAACTCAAAAAACCCTAAAACCTAAAAAGACCCTAAAAAACCCTGAAAACACTAAAAAACCTATAATTCATGAAAAACCCTAAAAACTCTCAAAATCCCTAAAAACCCAAAAAAGCCTAAAAACCATAAAAACCTAAAATGGACCTAAAAATACTTGAAAAAGTAAAAAAACCCTAAGCCCCCCTAAAACCATAAAACCCATATCCTTACAAAAAAACCATAAAACCCTTAAAACCCATAAAAATAATCTAAAACTCATAAAAACCGTAAAAACCTCTAAAAATTTAAAAACCCTTAAATTCCCAAAAAATGTTAAAAACTTGAAAAAACATTTAAACACCTAAAAACATAAAAAAACAATATAAACCCAAAAATACCCAAAAAACCCTGAAAAAAACCAAAAAACCATAAAAACTTTAAAAAAACCCCTAAAGACCATCAAAATCCCTAAAAACCCTAAAAACCTGAAAAACCATTCAAATACTAAAAAAGCCTTAAAATTCCCTAAAAATGTAAAAAACCCAAAAACCCTGAATAATCCCTAAAAACAATAAGAACCCCTAAAACCAATAAAATCCCCTAAAACCCATAATAACCCTAAAACCCACTAAAAACTCTAAAAACCCTAAAAACCTTAAAAACCCTAAAAATCCCTAAATACCAAAAAACCCAAAAACCATAAAAATCCTAAAATAACACTGAAAATCCATGAAAATGTAAAAACCCTAAAACCCCGAAAACCCCTAAAAAGAAAAAAATGCTAAAAATTTTAAAAACCCATAAAACCCTAAAAACCACTAAAAACTATAAAACCCATTAAAAACCTAAAAATGTTGAAAAAACTCTAAAAATACTTAAAACCCCCAAAAAACTCAAAAAAACCCAAAACCCTTCCAAAAAACTAAAAACCCTAAATAGGCCTTAAAGCCCCTAAAACGCCTCAAATTATCTTAGAAGCCAAACAACCCCTAAAAACCCTAAAAATCCTAAAAAATATCTAAATTCCATGAAAAAATAAAAAAATCCAAAAAACACTTAAAATCCCTGAAAACCATAAAACCCCTAAAAACATTTAAAATTCCTAAAAAACCATAAAACCCTAAAACAACTAAAAACTCTAAAAACCCTTTAATCCCCAAAAATATGTTAAAAACAATAAAAAATATTAAAACCCACACAAACTCAAAAAACCTAAAACCCCCAAAAGATCCTAAAAATCCTAAATAACACTAAAAACCCTAAAAAACCTTGAAAACCCTAAAACCTTTCAAAATCACTAAAACCCCTAAAAAACCTAAAAACCATAAAAATCCTAAAAAATCCTGAAAATGTAAAGAATCCTAAAAACCCAAAAACCCCACCTGAAAACCATAAACCCCTAAAAATCTTTAAAAACCCCTAAAACCCAAAAAAGCTCAAAAAACCCACTAAAATTTTTAAAACCCCTTAAAAACCCTAAAATGTAAAAAAACTCTAAAAAACATAAATACCCCTAAAAACAAAAGAAACCCCTAAAAACCCAAACAAAACCTAAAAATCATGAAAACCCTAATAACCCTAAAAACCATGAAACCCCTTCAAATTCCGTAAAAACCCTAAAAACCCTAAAAATCTTAAAAATCCTAAAAAGTCCCTAAAAATCCATGAAAATGTAAAAAAAATGAAAACCCTAAAAAAAACCCCTAAAAACCATAAAACCCCTAAAACTTTAAATACCCTAAAAACCCATAAAAGGCATAAATAACCACTATGAACTCTAAAATCCCTGAAACCCATAATAATGTTAAAAACTCTAAAATATCTTAAAACGCATAAAAAATAAAAAAACCCTAAACCCCTCAAAATCCCTAAAAACACTAAAAACACTAAAAGCCATAAAAATCAATGAAATTCCTAAAAATACTTGAAAACATAGAAAACCCAAAAAACCTTGAAAACCCCAGAAAACCATAAAACACCTAAAACCTTAAAAAACACTCAAAATCCTAAAAATTCCTAAAACCACTGAAACTCTAAAAACCCTTATAACCCGTAAAAAAGTTAAAAAATCTTAAAAACAATAAAAAATCAAATAAACCTTAAAAACCAAAAAATACCCTAAAAGCACTAAAAACAATGGAAAAACCTAAAACCCCTCAAAACCCTTAAAACCCTAAAAACCAATGAAACACATAAAAACCCCTAAAAAATTTAAAACCCTAAACACCCATAAAAACTATAAAAATGTCTAAAAACACCAAAACCCCTTAAACCCCCCAAAAGGTTAATAACTATCAAAATTATTTAAAAACCCAAAAAACATTAAAATGCCCAAAAAATATTAAAAACCCATAAAACCCCCAAAAAACATTAAAAACACTAAAACCCCCTAAAAACGTTAAAAAACTCTATAAAACCTTAAAACATTAAAAAACTCAAGAATACCTTAAACACAAAAGACCATAAAAATCCCAAAAACAACTAAAACCCTAAAAAAACCCCAAAACCCCTAAAAACACTCAACATATATGTACCCTAAAAACCATAAAATTCCTAAAAAATGCCCTAAAAGACACTGAAATTGTAAAAAATACCAAAATTCCCTAAAAACCCCTTAAAACCATAAAAACCCCTAAAACCCCCTAAAACCCCTAAAAACCACTAGAGACTATAAAAACCCTAAAAAAGTTAAAAACTCTAAAAAACTTAAAATCATTAAAAAATGAAAAAAATGATAAAAATCCAAAAGGAATCTAAAACCATTTAAAACCCTAAAAACACTAAAAAACCCTGAAAACCCCCAAAACCCCTCAAACTCCCTAAAAACCCTAAATTACCCAAAAAACCATAAAAATCCTAAAAAATACCTCAAATCCCTAAAAACATAAAAACCTTTAAAAACCTGAAAACCCCTTCATTTATATAACCCCTAGAAAACATAAAAATCTATAAAAATCCATGAAAACCCAAGAAAACCACTAAAAACTCTAAAAATCCTTAAAACCCCTAAAAAAGTTAAAAAACTCTAAAAACATTAAAACCCCTAAAAAAACTCAATAAAACCCCCTAACCCATAAAGACCCTAAAAACCCCTGAAAACCCCTGAAAACCATAAAACCCCTAAAAACCTTAAAAACCCTAAAAATCCATAAAACCCCTAAGAACCACTAAAAACTCTAAAAACCCATAAAACACTTAGAAATATTTAGAAACTCTAAACAACCTTAAAACCCCTAAAATATAAAAAAAACCCTAAAAACCCAAAATACCCTAAAACCCTGAAAAAACCCAAAAACAGTGAGCAGGCTCGCAATTGTTTGCTGGCTGCAGTTGCAGCCACCATATCCTTTATTTGGACCGCTCAGAATGAGGTTGCCTTCAGTAAGAAACGAATCTCCTTTCATGTTGGAGTTGTGGCGATTCATAGGGTTGTTTATGCAGCCTCCCAGATTCAGACAGAACATATGGCGAATGACGTCCATGAACTGATCATCCTTTGATTTCTTGGTGTCTCTGGTAGGGCAAAAAAAAACCATGGTCCCCAGGTTTATCCGATGGATTCCTCCACTCCCCTCCTGAATCAAGGTCAATGTGGATGGTGCGGCCCTTGGTGCCCCGGGCCCAGCTGGATGTGGTGGAGTCTTCCGCACTTATCGGGGTTTTGTCAAGGGATGTTTTCAACACTTTATTGGTGATGGGTGTGCTCTTGAAGCTGAGTTATGTGCCATTATAAAGGTGATTGAGTATGCTATCAGGTTCGGGTGGATTTTTCTGTGGCTTGAGTCTGACTCCATGCTTGCTGTGAGTGCTCTTAAAAGCAGATCTAGGTGCAGCCCCTGGAGGCTCTTTACCCCATGGATGGACTGCCTTGCCATGTGCCAAAGGCTACATCTTACTGTGACACATGTCTACCAGGAGGCCAATGCGGTTGCGGATGCTCTCTCCAAGCAGGCTATTGTGGAACACTGTTGTTTGTGGTCCTTTGTTGCCACACCTCCTTGCTCCTCCTTTGTTGTGTCTGATTTGAAGGGTGAGGTGCACACCCGGTTATGTAATCCCCCCTTGTAGCACTCTGTTTGTCTCTTTATTTTTGTTTAAATTTGTGGGGCCACTATTTCCTAGCCCCGAGCCTTCCTTGCCCTAAATCCAATAAAAACCATAAAAAACTACTAAAAACTACAAAAAATATTAAAATCCCTAAACACCCAAAAAACCCAAGAAACCATAAAAATCCAAAAATAACACTGAAAATCCAGGAAAACGTAAAAAACCCTAAAACCCCTGAAAACCCTTAAAAAGTAAAAATCGCTAAAAAACCCTAAAAATCTCTGAAAACCATAAATACCCCTAAAAAACTTTTAAAACCCTAAAAAACCATAAAACCCTAAAACACCTAAAAACTGTAGAAACACTTAAATCCCCAAAAGTATATTAAAAACTCTAAAAAAATATTTAAACCCTAACAAACTCAAAAAAACCTAAAACCCCCAAAATACCCTAAAAATCCTAAAAAACACTAAAAACCCTAAAAACCATGAAAACCCTAAAACCTTTCAAAATCCTTAAAAACCCTAAAAAACCAAAAAACCATAAAAATCTTAAAAAAATATGAAAATGTAAAGAATCCTAAAAACATTGAAACCCCCTTTGAAAACCATAAAACCCCTAAAAATCTTTAAAACCCCCTAAAACCCATAAAATCTTTAAAACCCACTAAAAACTCTTAAACCCCTTAAAAACACTAAAAAGTTTAAAAAGTCTAAAAAACCTAAATACACATAAAAAATACAAGAAAACCTTAAATACCCAAACATACCCTCAAAATAATGAAAACTATAATAACCTTAAAACCATGAAAACCCCTCAAATACCCTAACAAACCCTAAAAACATAAAAATCCAAAAAAGTCCCTAAAAATCCATTAAAACGTAAAAAAACCCATAAAACCATTGAAAACCATAAAAACCCTTAAAAATATAAATACCGTAAAAAACCATAAAATCCCTAAACAACCACTACAAACTCTAAAATCCCTAAAACCCACAATAATGTTAAAAACCCCAAAAGATCTTAAAAACCATAAAAAATCCAAAAAACCCCTCAAAACCCCCAAAATCCCAAAAAACCCTAAAACCCATAAAAATCCAAGAAATCCCTCAAAATAATTGAAAACATAGAAAACCCTAAAAACCATGAAAACCCTAAAAAACCATAAAATCCCTAAAACCTTAAAAAACACTAAAAACCCTAAAAATCCATAAAACCACTAAAAACTCTAAAAACCCTTATAACCAGTAAAAAAGTTAAAAAACCTTAAAAACACTAAAAAATCAGATAAACCCTAAATACCAAAAAATACCCTAAAAACACTAAGAACAATGGAAAACCCTAAAACCCCTAAAACCCTAAAAAATAAAAAACCTTTAAAAGCCCTAAAAATCCTGAAAATATAATAAACCCTTAAAACCATGAAAAACCCATGAAGCCCCTAAAAACCCCTAAATTTTTTAAAACCCTAAGAACCCATAAAAACCATAAAAATGACTAAAAACACTAAAACCCCTTAACTCCCAAAAAGGTTAAAAACTATCAAAAACCTTAAAAACCTTAAAAATCAAAAAAAATCCTAAAGACCAAAAACACCCAAAAACCCCTAAAAACCCTAAAAACCCATTAAAATACACAGAGCCTAAAAACCCTAAAAACCATCAAAATCCCTAAAAATCCTAAAAAAAATAAAATCCTAAAAGGCCCTAAATACCCAAAAAGTTTAAAAAAAACACTAAAATCCCTAAAAAACTTATAAAGACCCAAAAACCCCGAAAAGGATTCAAAACCCTAGAAACCCTAAAAACCCATAAAACCCCTAAAAATCACTAAAGGCTATAAAAACGTTTTAAACCCCTAAAAATGTTTAAAAGCTCTAAAAACCCATTAAAACCCTAAAAAACTATAACAAACCCTAAAACCCCAAAGAGACCACAAAACTCTGAAAACCCATAAAAACTATAAAGAATCCTAAAAACCCTAAAAACCCTAAAAAATCCATAAAAACCAAAAAAACCCAAAAACCATAAAAAACCTAAAAAATTCGTAAGAATCCCTAAAAAAGAAAAAAATATTAAAACCCTTGAAAAACCCATAACACCCTAAAAACCACTAAAAACCACTAAAAACTATGAAAATGACTAAAAATGTTTAAAAACTAAAAAAACCTTAAAATCCCAAAAAACTTAAAACAACCCCCCTCAAAACCCAAAAGACCTTAGAAACCCTCAAAAACCCGAAAACCCTAAAAAATAAAAAACCCCCAAAACCCCTCAAAATTGCTAGAAATCATAAAGAACCTAAAAAACCCCTAAAAATTCTTGAAAACGTAAAAAAACCTAAAAACACTGAAAAACACTTAAAAACCATAAAAACCCCTGAAAAAATTAAAAACCAATAAAACACTACAACCACTAAAAACTTTAAAAACCCATAAAACCCATAAAAATGTTTAAAAAATCTAAAATACTTTAAAACCCAAAAAAACTGAAAAAGCCCTAAAACCCCGAAAAGGCCCTAAAACCCTGAAAACCCATAAAAATTATAAAAAATCTTGAAAAACCCCTAAAATCCCCCAAAATACCAAAATCCCAACCCCTTAAACATCTAAAAACCATAAAATCCTAAAAAAGTCTAAAAATTGTCTGAAAATGTAAAACCCCCAAAAAACAATGAAATACCCTTGAAAACATAAAAACCCCCAAAACCTTAAAATTCCCTAAAAATCCCCTAAAACCCCTAAAAACCCTTTAAACCCCTAAAAATGTTAAAAAACTCTAAAAAACCTTTTAAATCGCAAAAAACTTAAATTAAACCCTAAAAACCCAAAAGGCTCAAAAAACCCTAAAAAACCTTTAAAACCCTAAAAATCCCTAACAACCCTAAAACCCTAAAAAACCATTAAAATCCCTAAAACCAATAAAAATCCCAAAAAATCCCTTAAAATCCCTAAAAACATAAAAAGCCCTAAAAGCCCTAAAACCCCTAGAAAACTATAAAAACCCCTAAAAACCTCTAAAACCATTAAACACCACTGAAAACTATGAAAACCCTTGAGACCCTTAAAACTGTTAAAAAACTCTAAAAAACACTTAAAAACTATAAAAAACTCAAAAAAGCACCTAAAACCCCAATAAGACACAAAAAAATTGAAAATCCCTAAAAACCCTAAAAACCTCTAAAATCCCTCAAAATTCCCAAAAACCCTAAAAATTCTAGAAGATATAAAACCCCTAAAAACCATGAAATACCCCTGAAAACCATAAAACCCCTTAAAACCCCTAAAAATGTCAAAAAACTCAAAAAACCCTTAAAACCCCAAAAAAAGCAAAAAATAACCCTAAAACCCCAAAAGACACTAAAAATCCTTAAAAACCCTTAACACACTAAAAAATCCCGGATAAACCCTAAAAGAATCAAAATCCCTAAAATCCCAAGAAATCATAAATATCCTAAAACCCCTAAAAATCAAGGAAAATGTCAAAACCCCTAAAACCTTGATAACCATAAAAACCTTAAAAACTCTAACAACCCATAAAAACCCTAAAAACCCTCAAACTAAAAAAGAACCCTAAAATCCATGAAAGCAATAAAAATCCCAAAAAGTCCATGAAAACGTAAAAAACCAAAAAAAAACCCTGAAAATCCCTTGAAATCATAAAACCCCCCAAAAACATTAAAAACCTATAAAAACCCTAAAACAACTAAAAACACTAGAAACCACTAAAACTCGAATAAAGGCTGAAAACCACTAAAAACACTCAAAATATCTACACCCTAAAAAACACTAAAAACCATAAAATTCCTAATAATGCACTAAAAGTCACTAAAAACGTAAAAAATCCCTAAAATCCCTAAAATCCCCTTAAAACCATAAAAACCCCTAAAAGCCCATAAAACCCTAAAACCACTAGAGAATATAAAACCCCCCAAAACCCCTAAAAACGTTAAAAACTCTAAAAACCTTAAAAATCATACAAAAACTCAAAAAATACTAAAAATCCAAAAGGACCCTAAAACCCTCAAAAACCCTAAAAGCACTGAAAACCCCTAAAAACCCACAAAATCTCCAAAAACACTAAAATACCCAAAATCCATAAAAATACTAAAAAAGCCATAAAATCCCTGAACACGTAAAAACCCTTAAAACCTTGAAAACCCCTTAATTTATAAAACCCCTAAAAAACATAAACATCTTTAAAAATCCATGAAAACCCAAGAAAACCACTAAAAAATCTAAAAACCTTTAAACCCCCTAAAAATGTTTAAAAACTCTAAAAACATTAAAACCCCAAAAAAACTCAATAAAACCCTATAACCTAAAAAGACCCTAAAAATAATGAAAACCCCTAAACCCCCCTAAAACCCCTCAAACTCCATAAAAACTATAAAAATCCTAAAAAATCAATAAAATCCCTTAAAACATAAAAAACCCTAAAAACCTTGAAAACCCCTAAAACCCAAAAAAACCCCTAAAAATCATTAAAACCCAAAAAAATCCATAAAACCCCTAAGAACCACTAAAAACTATAAAAACCATAATACACCAACAAATATTAAAAAACTCTCGACAACCTTAAAACCCTTAAAAACTCAAAAACCCCCCTAAAAACCAAAAATACCTTAAAACCCCCATAAAAAAATAAAGACCCCTAAAACACCTCAAAATCCATAAAACCCTAAAAATCCCTAAAACCATAAAAATTATAAAAATTCCCTAAAAATCCTTGAAATTATAAAAAACCCTAAAACTTTAAAGCCCCCACAGAAAACCATAAAAACCCTAAAACCTTAAGAAACCCTAAAAATCCAAAAAAACACTAAAACCACTAAAATCTCTAAAAACCCATAAAAATCCTAAAATTTTAAAGATGTTAAAAAACTCTTTCAAATCTCAAAACCCCTAAAAAATTAAAAAAACACTAAAACACTAAAAATCCTCAAAACCCTAAAGCCCCTAAAAACCCTAAAAAACCCTAAAACCCCTACAAATTCCTAAAAACCAAAAAAACCCTAAAACCCATAAAATCCTAAAAATCCCTTAAAATCTCTGAAAACATAAAAAAACTTAAAAACACTAATAAACCGTTGAAAAAAATAAAATCCCTAAAAACCTTAAAAACACTAAAAGTCCATAAAATTCTAAAAATGAAACTAAAAACTCTAAAAACCCTTAAAACCCCTAAAACGTTAAAACCCCTTAAAACTCTAAAAAACCTTAAGAACCCTAAAAAACTCAAAAAAATCCTAAACCCCCAAAAGACCCTAAAAGCCAAGGAAAACCGAAAAAAAATCCTAGAAAACCCTGAAAAAAATATAAACCCCTCAAAATCCCTAAAAACTATACAAAACACTAAAAACTATAAAAATAATAAAAAAATCCCTAAAAACATAAAAGACCCTAAAAACCCTGATAGAACCCAGAAAGAAAAAAAAACACTATAAACCTTTAAAACCCTTAAATCCAATAAAACCCATAAAACCCCTATAAATGTTAAAAACATTAAAAATGTTAAAACCCCTTAAAACTAAAAAAACCCCTAAAAACCCAAAATGACCATAAAATTCATGAAAAGCCTTAAAAATTCTAAAAAACATATAAAACCCTAAAACCCCTAAAAATACCTAAAAACCCAAAAAACCCTAAAAACCATTAAAATCCTAAAAATGCGCTAAAAATGCTTGAAAACCTAAAAAACTCTAAAACCCCTAAAAATCCCTTGAAAACCATAAAACCCCTACAAACCATAAAAACCCCTAAAAACCCAAAAAAAATTTAAAACCCCACTAAAAACTCTAAACACCCTTAAAACCCCTAAAACATTAAAAAAAGTTAAAAAAACTCTAAAAAACCCTAAAAACCATAAAAAAACTAAAGAAAACCCTAAAAACCCAAAAGACCCAAAAACCCTTGAAATCCCCTAATACCCCAAAAACCCTTGGAAAACTCTAACCCCCCCCCCCCC
The DNA here is from genome assembly GCA_963277665.1 of Viscum album. Lineage (NCBI taxonomy): Eukaryota > Viridiplantae > Streptophyta > Magnoliopsida > Santalales > Viscaceae > Viscum > Viscum album. The sequence continues at coordinate 1,885,744,060 of OY728141.1, read as the reverse complement.
CAAATTCCTAAAAACCGTAAAACCCACAAAAATCCTAAAAACCCTAAAAATCTCTGAAAACATAAAAGACCATAAAAACCATGAAATACCCCTAAAAACCACAAAATGCCAAAAAACCTTAAAAACCATAAAAAACCATAAAAACCCATAAAAATCCTAAAAAACCACTAAAAAACTTAAAATCCAATAAAACCCTTAAAAACATTAAAAAACTCAAGAAAACATTAAATACTTTAAAAACTCAAAAAACTCTAAAAACCCAAAAAGAAAATAAAAACCCTGAAAACCCCCTAAAAGCCCTAAAATTGTTAAAATCCCTAAAAAACCTTTAGATCCCTAAAAACCATAAAAACTATAAAAATCCAAAAAACATAAAAATACTTAAAAATGTAAAAAACCCCTAAAAACCCAAATAACCTTATAAAACCCTAAAACCCATATAAACCATAAAACCCCACTAAAATCTCTAAAACCCTTTAACCCCTTTAATGTTAATAAAAGTTAAAAACCCTAAAATCTCAAAAAACTCTAAAACTCAAAAAAGACCATAAAAAATGTGAAATCCCTAAAAAAATAAAAAAACAAAAAAAACCCTCAAAATCCCTAAAAATGATAAAGACCATAAAAATCCTAAAAAACATTAAAAATCCCACAAAATTTAAAAGACCCTAAAAACCATAAAAACCATAAAAAACCCTAATAGCCCATAAAAAAACTAAAAGAAACCAATAAATTCCCTTAAAACCACTAAAAATGTTAAAAACTCTAAAAAACATAAAAGGCTTAAAAAAACATTAAAACCCAAAAAAAGACCTAAAAACCATGAAAACCCCTAAAAATCGTAAAAAAATATGAAAATCCTAAAAACCCTAAAAAAAGAGGGCCTCGAAGCGGCAGCTATCCTCCTTCCCTCACGGTGCTAGGGTTCTCCTTCGACTCTTCCTCCTTCCCCCTCCAGCGTGGTCCGGCCCTGGTGTCCGCGGCTTCATCATGGAATGGCATCGATGGAGGTTCCCCCCCCCCATGTGTCCCTGCTTCAGTTTGATCTAGTTTTGGCTTTGTCGTGCCTTCCAGCTTCAGGATCTTGCTACGACTTCAGATCGTTCGTTGATGGATTTGGTTCACATGGAGTTGACTCCGTCTTCCCTGGCTTCAGATCCCCGATCTGGCCTCGGTTTGCACTTCAATCCAGGTTGGTGTATGCCTTCTAGATCTGGGTTCTTTCTATGGTCTCGGGAGCTCAGTGTTGGGCTTGGTGTTCCTGTCAACTTCTTTGATGCCCCCCTGTCCTACGGACCTCGTCGTGGCTTCCGTGTGTTCATCGTCGGCTCTAGGATTCTCATTTCCAGTTGCAGTGGGTTCCTCCCTGGCCCTGAGATCCGGTCGATGCTGCGGTATTCTTGTATTTTGGCTTTGATATCCCCGCTCGACCTCTTCTCGGCCTAACGGTGGTGCTGGTGTGCACCGGTCTCTTCATACTTGGCTCCATTGGCTTGGAGGGTTGGGGGGCTGTTTTTCGACTCCTCTGGTTTTCTACGCTTCAGTTTTTTGCTGCTGATGAATTGTTGTGGTATGTGATTTTGTTGTTTGTTGTTGTTGGTTGGTGAGTGAGGGAAGGTGATGACTTCTTTATTGGTGAATGCTGTGATGGTGGCTGATTTGGGGCTGCAAGAGATGGATGTTTGGTGGTGATGATGCTTGGTCGATGATGTTCCTACTTATAGTCCGGCGCTGCTGTTTGCGGGTTCTGTTTGGTTTGGAGGTGATGTTGGGGTCTGTACTTTTTCCGTTTTTTTTCTTTCGTTTGCTTTTTGGTCTTTTGTTTTGGGGTTTTTTGGGTGTGGGTTTGTTAGGGGTTTTTGGGGTGTGCGTCATTTGACTCTACCCCTCCCTTGTATGTTACATCTTTTTGTCTAATAAATTTGGAGGGGGTCAGGAATAGCCTGGCCTATGTATCTCCCTTGTCTAAAAACCCTAAAAATCCTAAAACCTATGAAAAATAATAAAAAATCCCTAAAAATATCTTAAAATGTAAAAAACCCTAAAAAACATGAAAAATCACTAAAAACCATAAAACCCACTAAAAACTCTTAAACCTCTTAAAACCCCTAAAAATGCTAAAAATCTCTAAAATACCTTAAACCCCTAAAAACTCAAAAAAAAAACTAAAACCCCAAAAAACCAATAAAAATCACAGAAACTCAAAAAACCAAAAAAACCCCTAAAAACCCTAAAAATCCCTAAAATCTCTAGACACCTAAAAACCATAAAAATCCTAAAAAATCCATAAATTTTCTTCAAAACATAAAAACCCTAAATAACCCCTTAAAACCACTAAATACTCTAAAAACCCTTAAAACCCCAAAATACTTAAAAAACTCAAAAAACTAGCAAAACCATAAAAAAAACCTAAAAACCAAAAAAGACCCTAAACCCCCTAAAGACTCCTAAAAAAGATCAAAATCTATAAAACCCATAAAAATCATTAAAACCATAAAAATCATTAAAACCATAAAAATCCAAAAAAATCACTAAAAATACCAAAATATGTAAAAACTATCAAAACGTAAAAAATCCTTGAAAGCATTAGAAACCCCTAACAACATTAAAACCCCATAAAACTATAAAAAACAATAAAACTCTAAAAACTCTTAAAACCCCTTAAAGTGTTAAAAAACTCTTAAAAAACTTTAAAACATAAAAACTTAAAAAAAAACCTCTAAAAACCCCCAAAAGACCCTAAAACACTCAAAACCCCTAAAAATCCTAAAAACACTAAAAAACCCAAAAAATCCCTTAGCACCCTTAAAAACTCTAACACCATAAAAATCCCCAAAATCCCTAAAAATACCTAAAAATATAAAAAACACTGAACCCCCTAAAAATCTTTGAAACCATAAAAAACTACTAAAACCTTAAAAACACAAAAAAACCAAAAACCCTAAAAACCCACTAAAACACTAAAAACCCTTTAAAAGCCTAAAAAAGTTAAAAACTATAAAAATCCTAAAAACAATAAAAAACTAAAAAAACTAAAAATATCCTAAAATCCAAAAAAGAACCTAAAAACAATAAAAACATTCAAATCCTAAAAATCTTAAAAAATCTATAAAAAACCCTGAAAACATAAAAAACACAATAAACCATGAAAAATGCTTAAAAATCATAAAAACCTATAAAAACCCAAAAAAACACTAAAATATCTAAAAACCCATAAAACCCCTAAAAATATAAAAAAACTCTTAAAACCATAAAAATTTAAAGAACTCAAAAAACCCATAAAACCCCAAAAGACCCTAAAAACCTTAAAACCCTAAAAACCCTAAAAACCATAGAAAACCCTAAAACCCTCAAAACCCCTAAAACCCATTAAAAGCCTAAAACCATAAAAATTATAAAAAAAGACCTAAAACCCCCTAAAAACATAAAAAACCCTGAAATACCACCAAAAAATATAAATAACCGTAAAAACCTTAAAACCCCTAAAACCCAATAATACCACTAAAAACTCTAAAAACCCTTTAGACCCCTAAAAACATTAAAAATGTTAAAAACTATAAAAAACCTTGAAACCCCCAAAACTCAAAACACCCCCAAAACCCCAAAAGACCCTAAAAACCCTAAAATGCTAAGAAGCCCCTGAAAACCATAAAAACCCACAAAAAGAATAAAATCACATAAAAACCATAAAATCCCTAAAACCCCATAAAAAACTAAAAACGCTAAAAAACCTTAAAACCACTAAAAACGTTAAAAAACTATAAAAACCTAAAAAACCCTAAGAAACTCAAAAAAAACACTAAAAACCGAAAAAGGCCCTAAGAACCATGAAAACCCCTAAACCTCTAGAAAACCCACAAAGCCCCTAAAATCTCTTACAAATCCCTAAAAAATCTAAAAACCTTAAAAAGCATAAAAATCCTAAAAAATCCTTGAAAACGTAAAAAACGTAAAAACCCAAAAAAGCCCTCAAAAAACATAAAAACTATAAAAAACACTAAAAACTCTAAAAACTTTTAAATCCCTAATAACATTAAAAACTTTAAAAAACTTTAAAACCCTAAAAAACTCAAAAAACCCCTAAAACCCAAAAGAACCTAAAAATCCTAAAAACCCCTAAAACCCTAAAAAACCTGAAAAACCCAAAAATCCCTAAAAATATCTGAAACCCTAAAAACCTAAAAAACATAAAAAACCCAAAAAAATCCAAAAAATCCCAGAAAACATAAAAAAAACACTAAAAATTATGAAAACCCCCTGAAAGGCATAAAAAACCCTACAACATTATAAAATCCTTAAAATCCATAAAAACTATAAAAACCCACCAAAAACTCTAAAACCCATATAAACCCCTAAAATCTCAACCCCCCCTTAAAACTAAAGAATGATTGAAAAACCCTGAAACCCCTAAAGAACCCTAAAAACCCTCAAAGACCCTAAAAACCCTCAAAATCCCTAAAACACTAAAAATCCATAAAAAACCATAAAAATCCCAAAAATCATAAAAACCCATGAAAATGTAAAAAACCCTAAAATGCCCCTAATACCATAAAACCCCTAAAAACCATAAAACCCATAAAAACCATTAAAAACACTAAAATCCAATAAAATCCCTAAAAACGTTAAAAATATTAAAAAACCTTAAAACCCCTAAAAAAATCAAAAAAAAACCCAAAAACTCAAAAAAAGTCCCTTAAAACCATGAAAAACCCTAAAAACATAAAAACCTTGAAATACCTTAAAACCATTAAAATCCCTAAAACCCTAAAAACCCTAAAAACTAAAAAAATCCAAAAAAAATATCTAAAAAAGTAAAAGAGTACCCTAAAAACCTTTTAAACCCATAAAACCCCTAAGCACCTAAAAAACCAAAAACACATAAAATCCCTAAAAAATATAAAAATATAAAATCTCTTTTAAACTCTAAAAACTCAAAAAAAACAATAAAACACAAAATAAAACACTTATATCGACTAAAAAATGTAAAACCCTAAAAACCAATTGAAACCCTCAAAATCTCTAAAAACACTAAAAACACTAAAAACATAAAAAACCTTAAAAAACCCTAAAACCTTGAAAAACACCTAAATCCATAAAAACCCCTAAAAACATTAAAAGACCCTAAAATCCATAAAAATCATAAAAATCCACTAAAAACTCTAAAAACCCTTTAAACCCCAAAAAGAAATAAAAAATCTAAAAAACCTTAAAACCCCTAAAAACTTATAAAAACCCTAAAACCAAAAAAATTCCATAAAACCCCAAAATACCCCTAAAATCCCTAAAACCCATGAAAAATCCTCAAAACCCTCAAAATACCTAAAAAACCTAAAAAACCTAAAAACATTAAAATCCTAAAAAAAGCCCTAAAAATCCTGGAAAATATTACAAACCCTAAAAAACCCTAAAAAACCCTAAAAACCCCAATAAACCTTAAAAAACCTTTAAAAGAAAAAAACCACTAAAATATATTAAAACCCTTAAAACCCGTAAAAAGTTAAAATCTCTAAAAACTCATAATAAAACCCCAAAAACAAAAAATACACTAAAAAATCTGAAAACCATAAAAACCCTGAAAAACCCTGAAAACCCTCAAAATCTCTAAAAACCCTAAAACACCCTCAAACCCACAAAAATAATCACAATTCTCTAAAAATCCCTAAAAACATAAAAAACCCTAAAACCCTGAAAACCTCTGAAAACCATAAAAACCCCTAAAACCCCTAAAAACCATAAAAACCATAAAAACCCATAAAACCCTAAAAACTACTAAAAAATTAAAAACTCTTCAACCTTCTAAAAATGTTAAAAACTCTAAAAAATCTTTAAAAACATAAAAACTCTAAAAACCCCTAAAAACCCAAAAAAACCTCCTCAAACCTAATAAACCTCCAAATCTCTAACACCTTGAAAGATCCCTAAAAACAAAAAAAAATCCAAATATACCCTAATAATCCCGAAAAATGTAAAAAACCCTAAAACCCGTAAAAAACCCTAAAACCCATAAAAATCCCCTAAAAACCCAAAAAACAACTAAATACTTAAAAACCCACTAAAAACTGTAAAAATGTTAAAAAACATTGCAAAACCTTAAAACCCCTAAAAATTTAAAAAAACCATAAAAACCCCAAATGACCTTAAAAGCCCTAAAAAACCCTGAAAACCAATAAAACCCATCAAAATCCCTAAAAACCCTAAAAACCCTAAAACCACAAAAAACCCTAAAAATCCTAAAAGGCCCTAAAAATCCTGAAAAACGTAAAAACCTTGAAAAACCCATAAACCCATAAAAACCCCCCAAAAAATAAAAACCCTAAAACCCATAAAAACACTAAAAACTCTAAAAACCCTTCAAACCCCTAAAATTGTTAAAGGCTTTAAAAAATAGAAAAAAACCTTTAAAACCCTAAGAAACTCAAAAAGAGAGAGAAGAAAGATGGCGGCGCACTCTCCAGGTTCTGTCTCTCGTCCAACGCTTCTTCCCCTGGTTTCGTCTAGGGTTTCTGGCATTGGTCTTCCTCGGTGGCGGTGTTCTCTGGGCGTGCTTTTCGGATCCAAGGAGACGGTGGCTTCCTGTCTTCAGCAGCTTATTTTTCCTCACCCCGTGATCTGGATTTCAGTTTCGGAAGTATTTTTTTTGCAAGTGTGCTTGGATTTCGTCAGGCTCGGCGCTTGTGCGGTTTCCTCTGGTCCATGATCGATCGGATCTGGTCTGTGGAGAAGTTGTTGACTCTTTGGCGGTCAGGACCCTTGTTGGGAATCTACTGTGGTTCGGAGTTGACTTTTCAGATCTGAGTTTACCCTGGGCAGTCCAGTGTCGGGTGCCTCTACGACGATGTGGTCTTGGCGAGGAGGAGCTTTCGAGTTCGGTTTGGCAGTGCTTTGTGCAGAGGATGCAGTCCGGGACTTGGTTCATTGATGGTTTTTTGTTGGAGCGCTGCGTCAATGGCCTACGGTTTGGTGCATTTCGATGGATCTTTTGGCTTTATGCTAGTTTATGGCGCTTGGAGATGGATGCTGCGGGGGCTCCCGATTCTTCGTCGAGGTTGCAGAAGGCACCTCTAAAGCAGTGGGGGGAAACACACCGGCGATGTGGGATATGGACGGCCAAATCTCCAAATTTTTTTCCTCGGTTCTGCTTTGTGGATGCCTCCTTGATGCTGCTTCAAATCTGGTATGTCTCCTCCTCCTTGGTGTTGTTTCTGCGAATTTGCTCTGGTTTTGGTGTGCCGTTGGATTGTGGAATTTTGCTCCGCGGGTTCATTCTGCTGCTTTGGATCGCTTTGCTGGTGGCTTGGTTTGTTGGTTGCGTTATGGTTATGGTTCCGAATGAGCTGTTGGTCGAGCTGGTGTGGGTGGATGATGGTAACACTTTCTGGAATTGGAGCTGCTGGATGCATGTTGCGGCTTGGATGAGAGTGGAATGGTTGGGAGTTTTTGATTTCTGTGATGAAAATGCTGGTTACTGGATTGGCTGTGATGCTGGATGTGGCTGGATGTTTGGCTATGATTTACTGGTAGGGATGGCTTGCTGTGGCTGGTTTGGTAGTGATATTTTACTAGTGCTAGCTGTTGGTAGGGAAGAAGAGTTGCTGGGGTCTAGAGGCTTGGTGTTATGGGATGCTTGCTCTGTTTGGCTGGGTGATGCTTGTTTTGTTTGGCTGGTTGATGCTATTGGTGGGAAGGTGATAGATGCTGGTACATGTGAGTTTGGAAGCTGGATTTCTCTTGGTAGTGAGATGGGAGTTGCTGGATGTTGTTGGATGATGGTGATGGTTTCTGCTTGTACCTGGGCGTGCTTGTTGGGTTTTTTATTTTCTTTTTTGATTTTTCTTTTTTTTTTGCGTGAGTTGTAAGGGGTTTTTGGGTGTGGGTCGTTTGACCCCTCCCCTCCCCTCCCTTGTCTGTTGCGTCTCTATTTTCTTTCTAATAAATTTGGGGGGGTCGGGAATAGCCCGACCCTCACACCTTCCTTGCCTAAGAAACTCAAAAAACCCTAAAAACCCAAAAAAACCCAAAAAACCCTGAAAACCGATTAAAACCGTAAAAAACTTTGAAAACCCGTAAAACCCCTCAAAATCCTAAAACCCCTAAAAACCCTAAAAACCATAAAAATACTAAAAATCCCAAAAATTCCCTTAAAACATAAAAAACACTAAAAAACCATGAAAACCATTAAACCCCTAAAATTAAGAACACTAAAACTAATAAAAACCATAAAAAACAACTAAAAACTCTAAAAACCCTTAAAACCCCAAAAAATCTAAAAAACATACAACAATGAAAAACTAAAAAAACCCTAAAAACCCAAAAGACCCTAAAAAAATGAAAACCCCTAAAACCCCTCAAAATCACTAAAACCCTAAAAATGATAAAATTCCTATAAAATCACTACAAATCCTTGAGAATGTAAAAAAGTCCCAAAAAACCCTGAAAACCCACAGTAAACCATAAAAACGCATAAAAACTGCAAAAACCCTAAAAACTCAAAAAACCCTAAAAATCCCTAAAAACACTAAAAAACCATAAAACCCCTAAAAATGTTAAAAACGTTAAAAAACTATAAACAAACCTAAAAACCTAAACAAACTCAAAAGAACCCTAAATACCCAAAAGTCCTAAAAACCCTCAAAATCCTTAAAAATCTTTAAAACCCTAAAAAACCTAAAAACCGCTAAAAACCATAAAAATACCTAAAACCCCTAAAAACTTTAAAAACCATAAAAGCCCTAAAAAGCAAATAATTCCTTAAGAACATAAAAAACCCCAAAAAACCCTGAAAACCCACTAAAGACCATACAAACCCCTAAAAACCTTAAAAACCCAAAAAATCCATTGAAACTCTAAAAAGCCTTAAACCATCTAAAAATGTTAAAAACTATAAAAACCATAAAAACATAAAAAACAAAAACAACCCTAAAAACCTTAAAAAACACAAAAATGCTAAAACCCCATAAAAACCCTTAAGATCCCTAAAACCCCTAAAAACCCATAAAAATATAAAAATTCTTAAAAATTTCTAAAAATACATGAAACATAAAACCCCTAAAAAATCTAAAACCCCCCTGAAAACCATAAAACCATAAAAACATTAAAAAACCTAAAAACCCACAAAACCCCACAAAACCCACTAAAAACTGTAAAAACCCTTTAAACCCCTAAAAACAATAAAAACTCTAGAAAACTGTAAAAACTAAAAAAACATAAAACCCAAAAGTCCCTGAAAACCATAAAACCCTAAAAAACCTTGAAAACCCCTTAAAATTCCCCAAAATCCATTAAAATCTAAACAAAACACTAAAAACCATAAAAATCCTAAAAATACCCTAAAAATCCCCAAAAACGTAAAAAACCCTAAAAACCCAATAAAAACTCTATAAACCTTAAAAACAATAAAAATGTCAAAAACACTAAAAAACCTTTTAACCTCTAAAAACTAAAAATACCCTTAAAACACAAAAGACACTAAACACCTTAAAAACCCCTAAAAACCCTCAAAAACTCTAAAACACCTAAACCCCCTCAAAACCCTAAAACCCTAAAAACCATAAAAATACTAAAAAAGACCTAAAAATCCCTAAAACCATAAAAAATCCTAAAACCCTAAAACATCCCTAAAAACCATAAAAAACCTTAAAACCCTATGAAAAACCTAAAACTCACAAAAACCTATAAAAACTCTTTAAACCACTAAAAATATTAAAAAAACATTGAAAAACTCAAAAACCCTAAACACTCAAAAAGCCCCTAAATATCATAAAGGACCCTAAAACCCCTGAAAAGCTCTAAAAAACCTAAAAACACTAAAAATACCTAAAACCCCTAAAAATTGCCCAAAACCCCCCAAAACCCTAAAAACCCTAAAACCATAAAAATCTTAAAAAAATCCCTAAAAATATAGAAAATCCTAAAAAACCCCATGACAAATATAAAAACCCCTAAAACCTTAAAATACCCTTTAAAGGCATAAAACCCTAAAACCCACTAAAAACTCTAAAAACCCTTAAACCCCATAAAAATGTTAAAAAATCTATAAAACTTTAAAACCGCAAAAAAACTCAAAAAACCATGAAAACCTAAAATACCCAAAAAAACACTGAAAAATAATAAAAAACCCAGAAAAACCTAAAACCCCTCAAAATACCTAAAGACCATAAAAACCTAAAAGGCACTAAAAATCCCTGAAAACGTAAAAAAAATCCAAAAAACCCTGAAAAACCAATGAAAACCATAAAACCTCTAAAACACATAGAAAATCCTCAAACACCATAAAAACCCTAAAACCCCACTAAAAACTCTAAAAACACTTAAACCCCTAAAAATACTAAAAACTCTAAAAAACCTAAAAACCCATTAAAACTCAAAAAAACCATAAAAACCCAAAAAGGTCCTAAAAACCCTCAAAAATCCAAAACCCCCTAAAAATACGTGAAAACCCAAAACCCCTCAAAATCCCCAAAAACTTGAAATTCCCTAAAATCTATAAATATCCTTAAAAAGCCCTAAAAATCCTTGAAAACATAAAAAACCCAAAAATCTCTGAAAAACCCTTGAAAACCACAAAAACCGTAAAAAACCCTAAAAATCTTAAAACCCCTAAAAATGTTTAAAAACATTAAAAGTCTCTAGATAACCTTAAAACCCCAAAAAACCAAAAAAAATTTAAAAACCTAAAAAAACCCTAAAAACCTTGAAAACCCCTAAAAACCCAAGAGACCCTAAAAACCCTAAAACACCCTAAAATCCCTCAAAATCCCTAAAACCCCTAAAAACCATAAAATCCTAAAAAATCCATAAAATTCCCTGAAAATGTAAAAAACCCTGAAAACTCTAAAAAAACAATGAAAACCATAAAACACCTAAAAACCATAAAAAACCCTAAAATCCCATAAAAACCCTGAAAATCCACTAATAACTTTAAAACCCCTTAAAACCCATAAAAATGTTAATATACCCTGAAAACATTCAAACCCCTAAAAAATCAAACCCCCCCAAACCCTAAAAAACCCAAAAAAAACTCCTAAAAACCGTAAAAAAATAAAGACAAAAAAATTCCTAAAAACCATAAAAATTCTAAAAAAGCCCTAAAAATTCTTGAAAATGTAAAAAATCATTAAACCCATGAAAAGACCCTAAATGATAAAAAAAACTCCTAGAAACCATAAAGAACTGTAAAACCACATAAAACCCCTAAAAATCACTAAAAACTCTAAAACCCCTTAAAATTCCTAAAAATGTTAAAAAAATTTAAAAACACTAAAAAACCCAAAAAACCTAAAAAAATCTGAAAAAAAAATCCTAAAAACCGAGAAAAACCCTAAAACTGTATAAATCCATGAAAGAGCCCCAAACCTTTAAAATCCCTCAAAACCTTAAAAACCAAAAAAACCCAAAAAGCCTTTAGAATCCCTAAAAAGGTAAAGAAATAAGGAGGCCTCGGAACAGCGACTCTTCTCCTATCCTTGCATCGCTAGGGTTCCTCTACGGATTCTCCTCCTTCCCCCTCTAGCATGGTCCGACCTCGGTGATCGCAACTTTACCTTGGATTGGCGTTGATGGAGGTTTTCCACAAGTACCTTGGATTCACTTTTGATCCAGTGGTGGTTTCATCGTGCTTTGAAGCTTCAAGATATGGCTTTGGCTTTGGATTGCTAGTTACTGGATCCGGTTTGCACAGAGGTGACTTCGACTATCCAAGATTTGGGATCCGTATCTGGATTTGGCTTGCTTTGTTTCTGTGTGGTCCAGATCTGGGTTTCCAGATCGATGTTGTCCTTTCCAGATCTAGGATTTTTTTGTGGCTACGAGAGCATGGTGTCGCACTTGGTGTTCTTGGTGTCTGATTTGGAATTCCCTTGTCCTCGGGTTCTCGTTGCGTCCTCCACGCGTTTGCTACTGCCTCTGGATTGAGTTGCAAGATAAAGAGGGCTCCTCCTGGATTTTGTGATTTGGTCTCGGCTGTGGGTTCTTGGTGTCGGACCTCGCGCTTCCAGCCACAGAATCCCAGCCCGACTTCTTCTTGGCCTGACGATGGTTCTGGTGTGCTTTTGTTTACACGGGTTTGGCTCTAGTGGCTTGGAGGGGGGAGGAACTGCTCGCTATATCCTCTGGTTTCTTGGGATTCTGATCAAATGATGTTGGTATTTTGTTGTGGTGGGTGTTTTTTATGGTTTCTGCTGTTGGTTACTAGTTGTTGATTGCTGGAAGATGATGTTGCTTGGTGTGAATGTGGTTATGGTGGTTTGCTTGAGGTTGCTAGATGTTAGTGTTTGTGTCTTTGTGGTGCTGAAGCTAGGTTGATGAAGTTGCTGCATATGGTTTGGTTTTGCTGGCTGCTGGTTACTGATGTGCTGGGAGGTGATGTTAGTGATTCTTTTGTTTTTCTGCTCTGTGTGTTTTTTTCTTTGGGTTTTTTAGGGTCTTTTTGGGGTTGGGGTTGTAAAGAGTTTTTTGGGTGTGGGTCGTTTGACCCCTTCCCTCCCTTGTCTGTTGTATCTTTCTTTCTAATAAATTGGGGGGGGGGGAATAGCCTGACCCTCGCATCTTCCTTGCCCTAAAAAGGTAAAAAACCCTAAAACCCTAAAAAACCCCTAGAAATCATAAAAGTCCCAAAAAATCCCTAAAAACCTGTGAAAAATTAGTAGTCCCAAAAACCCTAAAAACCCCCTGAAAAACATAAAAACTTGAAGAAACCTTAAAAACCCTAAGAACCCTTTAAAACCCCCAAAACCAACTAAATACTATAAAACCCCTTAAAACACCTGAAAAAGATAAAAAAATCTAAAAACATTAAAAAAACTGAAAAACTCAAAAACCCCCCCTTAAAACTCAAAAAGAACCTAAAAACCATTAAAACCCCTAAAACCCTTCAAAATCCCTAAAACCCCTAAAAAACTAAAAACCATAGATATCCTAAAAAATCCCTAAATATACCTGAATACGTGAAAACCCCTAAAACAAAAAAAACCCCTAAAAACCAAAAAAATACCCAAAACATTAAAAAACCCGAAAAACCCACTGAAAACTCTAAAACCCCTTAAACCCCTAAAACATTAAAAAACTCTAAAAACCTTAAAACCCTAAAAACTTAAAAACCTAAAAACCCTAAATAACCCTAAAAAACCTAAAACCCCAAAAAATCCATAAAAACACTAAAAATAATAAAAATCTTAAAAATCCCCAAAAATAACTGAAAACATAAAAAAACCCTAAAAACCATAAAAATCCTAGAAACCTTAATAGAACCTAAAAACCAATAAAAATCCAAAAACTGAAAAAAACTATAAAAACCCTTTAAACCTTTAAAAACATTAAAAACTCTAAAAAACCATAAACCCCTAAAAACTCAAAAAAAAATAAAAAAACCAAAAAGACCCTAAAAACCCTAAAAATCTAAAAACCCTCAAAACCCCTAAAAACCCTAAAATCCCCCAAAACCCTCAAAATCCCTAAAAACCATAAAAATACTCAAAATCCATAAAAATATATGAAAATGTAAAAAAGCCCTAAAAATCGTGAAAAACCACTGAAAACAATAAAACCCCCTAAATAACTTAAAAACCCATAGAACCCCTAAAACCACTAAAACTCTAAAAACCCTCAAAACCCCTAAAAATGTTAAACAACCTTGAAAACCTTAAAACCCTAAAAAACTCAGAAAAACCCTAAAACCCCAAAAGGAACCTAAATACCCTAAAACCCCCAAAAAACCTAAAAAACCTTAAAAAACACTCAAACACCTAAAAATCCCTAAAAACCCTGAAAAACATAAAATAATAAAAATCCATAAAAATCCCTAAAAATGTAAAAACCCCTAAAACCCATGAAAACTATAAAAAACCCCAAAACCCATAATACCCTCAAAAGCCACTAAAAACTCTAAAAATCCTTTAAACCCCTAAAAACGTTAAAAACTCTAAAACCCCTTTAAAGCCATAAAAAACTCAAAAAAACCCTAAAACCCCAAAACTCCCTAAAAACCCTAAAAAACTAAAAAAACCCTAAAAAAACCTAAAAAATCCCAACATTTCTTGAAACCCAAAAAACACCTAAAAACCAAAAAAATCCTAAAAATTTATAAAAATCCCTAAAAACATAAAACCCCTAAAACCCATGAAAAACCCCTAAAAACCATAAAACCCCTAATGACCTTAAAACCCCTAAACCCCATAAAAACCCTAAAACCCACTAAAAACTCTAAAAACCCTTAAAAACCTTAAAAATGTTAAAAAATCTAAAAAACCATAAACCCACAAAAAACTCAAAAACCCCTAAAAACCCAAAAAGATCCTAAAAACCATAAAAACACTAAAAACAATACAATACCTATAAATCCCCTAAAAACCTTCAAAATCCCTAAAAATACTAAAAAACTCTAAAAGCCATAAAAATCCTAAAAAATCCCAAAAAATCCTTAAAAATGTAAAAAAATCCCAAAATACATGAAAAACCCCTGAAAACCAAAAAACCCCCTAAAACCCCCTAAAAAAAATAAAAAACCCATAAAAACCCTAAAATCCACTAAAAACTCTAAAAACTCTTCAAACTCTGAAAAAAGTTAAAAAAAAAATCAAAAAAACATAAAAATCCTAAATACAAAAAAGACCCCTAAATAACCTAAAAAAATGATTAAAGAAACTAGAACCCCTAAAAATGCATCAAAACCCTAAAAATACCTAAAATAATAAAAATCTAAAAAATAGATAAAAATCCCTAAAAACATAAAAACACCTAAGCCCCCCGAAAATCATTGAAAACCATAAAACCCCTAAATCCCATAAAAACCCTAAAAACAATAAAAACCTTAAAAACCCACTAAAAAATCTAAAACATTTAAAATATTAAAAACTTTAAAAACTATAACAAAACCCTAAAAACCCTAAAAACTCTAAAAACCCCAAATACCCAAAAGACCTTAAAACCCTAAATACACTAAAAATAGGGAAAAACCAAAAAACCCTCAAAATCCATAAAGATAATAAAAAATGACTAAAAACTATAAAAATCCTAAAAATCCCTCAAATACCTGAAATTTTAAAAAAATCCTAAAACCCTGAAAAACCCCTAAAAACCCTAAAACCCACAAAAACCCACAAAAACCCATAAAAATCCTAAAACGTACTAAAACCCCTAAATAACATTAAAAACAAACAAACTAAAAAAATATAAAAACCTAAAATACCCTAAAAACCCTGAAAAACCATAAAAAATCCTAAAAACCCTAACAACCCTCAAAACCCTAAAACCCAGAAAACCCAAAAAACCATAAAAATCCTTAAAAATTCTTAAAAATCCTTGAAAATTTAAAAAACCCTAAAATCCGAAAAAACCATTAAAACCTCTAAAACCCCCTAAAAATGAAAATAACCTTAAAAAGTTAAAAAATGTTGAAACCTATAAAAAACCATAAAAAGCTAAAAAGACCCTAAAACCCCTAAAACTGTAAAAAACCTCGAAAACCCTTAGAAACCATCAAAATCCCTAAAAACGCTAAAAATCATAAAATTACTAAAAAATCCCGAAAAATCCCTATAAACCTAAAAACCCTAAAACCACTAAAACAATAAAACCCCCCTAAAATACTTAAAAAATCCTAAAACCCATAAATTTTCTAAAAACCTATTTAAAACTCTAAAAACCCTTATAACCCATAAAAATGTTAAAAACATTAAAAAGCTCTAAAAACCCTAAAAAAGGATAAAAAATCAAAAAAGCCTAAAACAACAAAAGACCATAAAACCCTGAAAACACCTTAAAACTCTTAAAAACCTTGAAAATCCATAAAACCCCCAAAATCCCTAAAAACCCGAAAGACCTAAAACCCATAAAAATCCTAAAAAAGCCCAAAAATTCCCTGAACACGTAAAAAACCCTAAAACCCCACTAAAAACCCATTAAACCCCTAAAGATGTTAATATTGTTAAAAAAAACTCTAAAACTGCTTAAAACCCCTAAAAATAAAAGAATCCCTTAAAACCCCAAAAGACCCAAAAACCCTGAAAACCCCTTAAAATACAAAAAAAATCCTGAAAACCTCGAAAAGAACTAAAAACCCTAAAATCCAAAAAATGTAAAAACGCACAAAAAATCAATGAAAATGAAAAAAACCTTGAAAACCCCCAAAAAACCAGAAAACCTAATAAAAACTCTAAAAACCCTTAAAAATACTAAAAACATTAACATACTATAAAAACTATAAAAACCTAATAACTAAAAAACCCAAAAACCCTTGAAAACAAAAAAAGACACAAAAAACCTAAAAACCCCTAAAACCCCTCAAAATCCCTAAAAACCCGAAAATAAATAATAAACCTAAAAGACCTAAAAATCTCTAAAAACATAAAAAACCCTAAAAAACATGAAAAGACTTTGAAAACCATAAAATCCCCTAAAAACCTTAAAATATAATAAAACCCCTAAAAACCACAAAAAACACTAAAAGTACTTTAAACCCCTAAAAACGTTAAAAACACTAAAAACCCATAAAAACCCGAAAAACTCAAAAGAGCCACTAAAACCCGGAAAACCCTAAACCCCCCTAAAAATCCCTAAAAACTCGCAAAATCACTAAGAAACTTAAGAAACCCTAAAAACCATAAAATTGATAAAAAAGAACTAAAAATCACTAAAAACCTAACAAACCATAAAAACCCTAAAAACCCATAAAACCTTAAAATACCACAAAAAACCTTAAAACCCTAAAAAACCAATAAAAACTCTAAAAACCCTCAAATCCCCTAAAAATGTTAAAAAAGTCTAAAAATCCTTAAGAAAACCTAAAAACCCAAAAAAAGCTCCCAAAACCCTAAAAAACCCTAAAAACCCTAAAAACCCCTGAAAAACACAAAACACCATCAAAATATGTAAAACCTTAAAAAATCATAAAAATCCAATAAAGCCCTAAAAATAACTAAAAATAAAAAAAACCTTAAACACCCCAAAACCCTAAAAACCCATCAAAACCATCAAACCCCTAAAAACCCATAAAACCCTAAAAACTAATAAAAACTCTAAAAACCCTTAAAATCCCAAAACCCATGAAAATACTAAAAATCCATAAAACCCCTAAAAATGTAAAAACCATAAAGACCCTGAAAAACACCTAAAAACCATAAAAAGCCTTAAAACCTTAAAAACGTAAAAACTCAAAAAAACGTAAAAACTCATAAAAACCCTAAAAACCCATTAAAAACTCTAATAACACCCCTAAAAGTGTTAAAAACGTTAAAAAATATAAAAACCCAAAAAATACTCAAAAAAATCCTAAAAACACAAACATACCTAAGAACCCTAAAAAAATCCTAAAACCTTGAAAAACCCTAAAAACACTCAAAATCTCTAAAAACCCTAAAACCAAAAAAAACTATAAAAATCCTAAAAATCCCTAAAAATCTCTAAAAATGTAAAAAAACCATAGAAACCCTAAAAACCTCTGAAAAACATAAAAACCCCTAAAAACCATAGAAAACCAAAAAACCCATAAAATTGCTAAAAAATGTTTAAAATGTTAAAAAAACTCTAAAACCCCGAAAAAACACAGAAAAAACCCTAATCCTAAAAAAGAACCTAAAAACCCTAAAACCCCCAATAAAACCCCTAAAAATCCCAAAAAACCCCCAAAACCATAAAAATCCTAAAAAATCCCTACATATCCCTAAAATTGTAAAAATCTCTAAAACCCTAAAAGATACCTATATACCTTAAAAACCCTAAAATCCATAAAACCCAAAAAAATTCACTAAAACACTAAAATCCATTAAAAGTTGTAAAAATGTTAAAATACCCTAAAACCCACTAAAAATGAAAAAACCCTAAAACTCAAAGAACCCTAAAACCCCTTAAAACCCATGAAAACCCCTAAAAACCCTACAATCCTAAAAACCCTAAAAACCCCTAAAAACCATATAAACCCTAAAAAACCCTAAAATCCCTGAAAATGTAAAAAACCCTGAAAACCCTGAAAACCCTGAAAACCCCTTGAAAACCAAAAAACAACTTAAAACCTTAAAAACCCAATAAAACCCCTAAAAATCAGTAAAAACTCTAAAAAAATTAAAACCCCTAAAAATGTTTAAAAAACTCTAAAAAACCGTAAAACATTAAAAAAATATAAATAACCCTAAATACCTAAAAATACCCAAAAAACCCTAAAAAACCCTAAAACCCTAAAAAACTCTAAAAGACTCTAAAACCCCCCCAAATTCCCTAAAACCCCTAAAAACCCTAAAACTATAAAAATCCAAAAAAATCACTGAAAGTCTTTCAAAACATAAAAGCCCTAAAAACCCTGAAAAACTCTTGAAAACTATAAAACCCCTAAAAACCCTAAAACACAACTAAAACACTAAAACTTCTAAAACCCCTAAAAATGTTAAAAACTCTAAAAACCCATACAACCCTAAAAAACTCAATAAAACCACCAAAAACGCAAGAAGACCCTAAAACCCTAAAACCTCTCAAAACCCTAAAAAATCCTAAAACCCCATAAATATTCTAAAAAGACACTAATAACTCTAAAATCACTTAAATTGTAAAAATTCTAAAAAACTCTAAAAACCCATTAAAAGGAATTAAAAATTCAAAAATACCTTTAAACCCCAAAAGACCCAAAAATCCCTAAAAATCCATAAAAAATCCAAAAAACCCTTAAAGCCTTGAAAACCCCCAAAAATCTATAAAACCCCTAAAAACCAATAAAAACCATACAAATCACTGAAAACATAAAAAACCCTAAAACCCTAAAAAATGCTTGAAACTGATAAAAACCCCTAAAAACCATAAAACCCCTAAAACCAATAAAACCATAAACCATAGAAAATGCTAAAACCCCTTAAAACCCTAAAAACTCTAAAAAACCATAAAACCCTATAAAAATCAAAAAACCCATAAAACCCCAAAAATACCATAAAAACATTGAAAACCCCTAAAAAACCATGACACCCCTAAAAAACCTCAAAATCCCAAAAAACCCAAAAAACCATAAAAACCATAAAAACCCTAAAAAGCTTTAAAAATCCCTAAAAACATAAAAACTGTTAAAACCCATAAAACCCTTGAAAACTATAAAACCCCTAACAAACATAAAAATACCTTTAAAACCATAAAAACCTTAAAACCCCACTAAAATACCTAAAACCCAAAAAAACCCTAAAAACATTAAAAACTCTAGAAAACCATAAAACCCAATAAAACTAAAAAAACTTGAAAAACCCAAAAGACCCTAAAAACCATAGAACCCCAAAAAACACTAAAAACCCTAAAACCCTCAAAGTCCCTAAAAACCGTAAAAATCATTAAAATCCTAAAAAACACAAGAAATCCTTGAAAACATAAAAAACCTTAAAATCCAGAAAAAGACCTTGAAATCCATAAAAAACCCTAAAAACACTAAAAAATCCTAAAAAACCCTAAAAACCCTAAAAATCCGTAAAAACCATAAAAAACTAAAAAATCCTGAAAAATCCATGAAAACGTAAAAAACCTGAAAAACACTAAAAAACTATTGAAAACCATAAAACCCCTAAAACTGTAAAAAATACCAAAAACCCATAAAAACCTTAAAACAACTAAAATCTATAAAAACCCTTAAAACAAATAGAAACACTAAAAAACCTTAAAATGCCTAAAAACAATAAAAATGTTAAAAAACTCTAAAAAACCTTAAAAACCCAAAAAAACCCAAAAACCCTAAAAATCCAAGATGTTGCTAAAAACCCTAAAAACCCTAAAAACCCAAAAAAACCCTAAAAAACACTAAAACCCCTCAAAATCCTTAAAAACCTAAAAAGCCCTAAAAACCATAAAAATCCTTAAATCCCTAAAAACCCATAAAAAAATAAAAAACCTTAAAAATGATGAAAACCCCCCAAAAACCATAAAATCTATAAAAACCATAAACCACTAAAAATACATAAAAACCCAAAAAACCTACTAAAAATATAAAAATTGTTAAAACCCCTAAAAACATTAAAAAACATTAAAAACTCTAAAAAACATTAAAACCCCTAATAAAACCAAGAAAACCATGAAAACACCAAAAGACCCTAAGAGATGGCGGCTCTGGCGACTCTGGCGATTCTAGCGATTCGGCTCCTTCGCGATGGCGGCTTCCTCCTAGGTTGAAGATGATGGCAAATGAAGCACCTCCCCCCCTCTCTGTGGGGGAGGACCACACTCAAAGGACTTCTCGTCGCTCTCCTCTACTGACTTGTTACCCACTTTCCCGAAAATGGTGCTCTACCTGAAGGTTCTAGAGTCTTCGAAGGTTGTCTGCAGCTTCCCCTCTCGATTCGAGAGTTCACTGAGGCTTCAGACCTACACCGCCTGACTCTGGTTGCAAGCTTTCTGATGCGGCGACCCCCGATGGTCACTTTTGACAGGTTCATTTCGGCTTTCTGGAATCATAGGACTAGGGAGACTGTGGGTCTGATCGATAGATCCCACATCATG
Organism: Viscum album; assembly: GCA_963277665.1. Taxonomy (NCBI): domain Eukaryota; kingdom Viridiplantae; phylum Streptophyta; class Magnoliopsida; order Santalales; family Viscaceae; genus Viscum; species Viscum album. The sequence continues at coordinate 1,885,723,612 of OY728141.1, read as the reverse complement.
ATTCGCTTTGCCTCAGAGGAAGACCTGGTCCTTGCCTAGTCCGCAGCTCCTCGGTCGTGCAATGACGCTTGTTTCTCCCTCTTTCGGTGGAGCTTTGACTTTCATCTAAAGCGGAGTTCCCCGATTGTTTCTACCTGGGTGAGATTTCCTCAGTTTCCCCTTCCCTTTCAAAATATCTCTATTATCTCAATGCTTGGGAATTTGGTGGGGAGGTTCCTTTGTGTGGATAGTAGGACTATGGACCTTTTCAATTCGGTTGCACTAAGGGCCTTTGTTGAAGTCGATGCTTCGAAGACTCCTGTTGATGCTATCTGGATTGCAGTGGGGGAAGAACTCAGATGGAGAGAGCCTGTTATCTTTGATCAATGGCCAGTGTTCTGCTCATCTTGTTGGAGCTTTGGGCATAGTGATTCTGGGGGATTCCCTGGTCCTGTCAAGGGTGGTGGTTCTCTGGCTCTCATGCCCTCTGGTGAGAGCATCCTCCCTCTGGTAGAGGTGAAGTAGACAAAGGGGGTGGCTGAGTCATTATCCTCCCAACCTTTTGTTGTTGATGTTCCCTGCTCGTCTACTTTGCTAGATGGAAGTGACTTAGAGGTTACCCTGATGGATTCAGGTGGCTTCATTGTAAGCCTAGCTGGAGGTGCTGGTGTTTCGAGAGATGCTGATGAGGAGGATGTGCTACTGGCTGAGAGGGATAATCGGGTTTCTGCTGAAGGCGTTCATGGGTGTGGTGACTCCCCTAGGAGGTAGGCAGTTTTAGAGAAGGCTATTATGGTGGGCATCTGGAAAGAAAATGTGGAGGATCCCTATGCCCTGGAAATGGGATGAGCTGATATATCTGGCTTGAAGTTTAATGAGAGCACCGATGGATCCTTTCCAGTAGTTGAGGTTGCTGTGAGTGCTCCAAATAACTCCCAGGTTGCAGCCTTGACTGAGCCGGCTGCGGTGGATGTGCTGGTGACAGATGTCGTGAAGGAGGCAGTGGTTGCTCAGGGCCCGAGGTCTGGGGATGAGTGGAGCCTATCTTCAGCTGAGGAAAGGTCTATGGCGGAAGAGGAGACCTGGATCCCCAGGGTGCATTATGCGAATTGGCATGATGCCCCTCCGGTTCTATCCGGGTGTCCCGATGTAGGGGGACCTGACATGGGGCCTGGTCTACCCTCAGACAGCACTAGCGGTGCTGAGGATATTCCCAGTGTCTAGTTTTTGGGCCCTCTGCCGGTGAATGCTGGCGACACTAGTGATCTGTCCAAGGACCTGCAAAGGGCTATGGTCCTTCATAGTGTTCCCTCTAGTGAAGATTATTGTGTTCAACTACATGAGATGGTGTGTGTTGAACGGGAAAGGTTCCCGCTGGAAGATGAAGCTGAGAGGCTGGGGAGAGGTTTGTTGAGGCTGATTGCAGGATAAACGCTGCTATGGTCAGGTCAAAGATGGAAAGAACCAGAGGAGGTTCTGAAACTCCTGGGTCAGAATGTAAGAAGGGGAAGGCACCTTTGGCTGTCAGTGATGGTGTCACTTGTGCGAAGTCAGGTGTTGAAGCCGGATCCACTTCCGCCCCTCCGAGGCGAAGACAGAGGAGGGATTATTCTTCCCTCCCATGCCCCATGTCAACTAGGGCCTCTTCACGAGCTTTCAGACTTAATCTAAAGGTGAATAAGCGAGAGCGGCTCTCACTTTCCGCTGAGCAAGAGAAGGCTAGGCTGAAGCTGCTATCCAGGCTTGGCATGCAAGAGGATTTTGAGTCTGGATGGGACTCAATGGACATAAGTGAATTAGATTTCAGTCTTGCTGATGTGGGCGGCAACTTTGGTGTGGGCATGGGGTATCATGGTGCGGAGCTGGATGATTTTGGTGGTGATGTTGACTGATCTTCCCCATGTGTGCCTTGCCTTTTGAACTTTTTTGACTTGTTGTTCTTGCTTTTTGTTTTTCTTTCTTTCTTTTTGTGGCCTTTGGGCTTAGGTCGTAAGGGGATTTGGGCCTGGATCGGTGGATCCCTCCCCTCCCTTGTCTGCAGAGTCTTTGTGTCTTTTCTTTTAATAAATTTTGGGGGGCGCCAGGAATAGCCTGGACCCGAACCTTCCTTGCCCAAAAGACCCTAAAACCCTGATATACCCTAAAAACCCCCAAAATATATAAAGAACCTTAAAACCCTCAAAATATCTAAAACCCCTAAAACCCTAAAAACCATATAAATCCTAAAAAATCTCTAAAGATCCACGAACACAAAAACCCGAGAAAATCCTTTAAAAATCATAAAACCCTAACAACCCCCCTATAAACCCACTAAAAACTATAAAAAACCTTGAAACCCCTGCAAATGTTTAAAAATGTTATACAACTATAAAAACCTTAAAAACCCTAAAATACTCAAAAAAACACAAAAGACCCTGAAAACCCATAAAAACCCTCAAAATCCCTAAAAAACCCTAAAACCCAGAAAAATCCTAAATAATCCCTAAAAATATCTACAAATGTAAAAAATGATAAAAAACCTAAACAACCTCGGAAAACCAAAAAAACCATTAAAAACCCAAAAAACCCCAAAAAACCCAATAACGACTATAAACTCTAAAAGTCCTTAAAACCCCAAAAAACGTTAAAAACTCTGAAAAAACCTTGAAAACCCTAAGAACTCAAAAAAATACATAAATCCCATAAAAACCCTAAAAACCAAGAAATCCCCTAAAAAACCTCAAAATCCATAAAACCATAAAACCCTAAAAACCATAAAAATCCTGAAAAAGCCCAAAAAATCCCTGAAAATTCAAAAAACCCTAGAAAACCCCTAGAACCCATAAAATTCTTTAAAAACCTTTATAACCCATAAAACCCCAAAAAAACCCTAAAACCCCACTAAAAACTCTAAAATCCCTTTAAATCCCTATATGTTAAAAAATAATAAAAACCCTTAAAAACCCTAAAAAACTAAACAAAAAACATAAAAACCCAAAAGACCCTAAAACCCTAAAAAACCTTAAAAATCCCTGAAAAACACTAAAACACTCAAAATCCCTAAAACACTAAAAAACCTGAAAAACAATAAAATTCCTAAAAATTCAAAAAAACCCCTCGAAACATAAAATACCCTAAAACCCCTAAAAACCCTCTCAAAACCACAAAAACTTTTGAAAACCATAAAAAACTCTAAAAACAATAAATATTGAAAAACCCACTAAAAAATCTTTAAAAACCCGTAAAACCCTTAAAATGTTAAAAACTCTAAAAAACATTTAAACCCCAAAAAAACTCAAAAAAACCAAAAAGTCCCTGAAAATCCTAAAAACAGTAAAATTCCCTAAAAACCCTCAAAATTCCAAAAACCCATAAAAACCCTAAAAACTATAAAAATATTAAAAATCCCTAAAAATCCCTGAAAACGTAAAAAACTCTAAAAACCCCCTAAAAACCATAAAAATCATTAAAACCCTTAATAAACCCAATAAACCCCTAAAACCCCCTAAAAACTCTAAAATATCGTAAAACCCATAAAAACATTGTAAAAAGTTAAAAAAACTCTAAAAAACCTTAAAAACCAGATAAAACTCAAAAAACCCCTAAAACCCCAAAAGACCCTAAAAACCTTGAAAAACCCTAAAAACCTGCAAAAACCAAAAAACCCCTCAAAATCCCTAAAAGCCTTAAAAACCCTAGAAACCATAAAAATCCTAAAAAATCCCTAAAAATCCCAGAAAATGTAAAAAACACTAAAAACCTTAAAAGTAACTGAAATTCATAAAGCCCCCTAAAAATCTTAAAAAACCATGAAAACCCATAAAACAATAAAAACTACTAAAACTCTAAAAACCCTAAAACACCAAAAACATTAAAAACTCTAAAAACCTAAAAACACTAAAAAATAAAAAATGGCTAAAACCTAAAAAGTCCCAAAAAACAAAAAATACCATAAAAATCCTAAAAACTTAAAAAAACCTAAAAAACCCTAAAACACCCAAAATCCCTAAAAACCATAAAAACCATAAAAACCCTAAAAACCATAAAAATCATAAAAAACCCCTAAAAATCCCTGAAAACATAAAAAACATTAAATAACCAAAAAACCATAAAAAAACCCTGAAAACCATAAAAACTCATAAGAACCATAAAATCCCATAAAAACACATAAAAACCCTAAAATCCCAAAAGTCCATAAAATCCTAAAAACCCTAAAAACCCCTTAAATTCCCAAAAAATCATAAAAACCATAAAAATCCTACAAAATCCCTAAAAATCACTGATAAAACCCCTTAGTGAGAAAGATGTTGCCGCCTCTCCTGGGTCTCTCCCGACGCGGTAATTTCTAGGGTTCCATCTTGGAATCCTCTTCAGCGGCTCCAATGATCTCTCCCTCTTCAGGCATTGCGATGTGGATGGTTTTCTGTTCGAGATGCGTTATCCCCTGGCGTGATGGTGGTTTTTGAGGCGGATGGCCAACGACGTTGAGTTCTGGTCGGCTGTTTCAGGTTGTGGTGGCGACGGCTTGGTCTGGTTTTTGCTTTAATTTGGATCAGGTTTTCTAGATTTAGATTATGTGTTCCTTGGTGGTGGTGGTGATGCCTTTCCAGTGACCTGGATGAAGTCGAAGAGGTTGATGGTGAAGTCAACGCAGGCGCGATGGATGTTTCGACGAATGGATAGAGGTGTGCTTAGCTCGATGGATATTTGGTGCGGCAGGACACTCTGGTGGGTTTTTCGGGGGGAGTTATGGTTTCGCCTTGGTGATATGCAGGTTTGACGGGCTTTGCGTCTTCTTCACACTGGCGTTTACGGCTCTGTGCTTGGTTCTGCACTGCTTTTACGGACCCGAGGAAGGTCTTGCTGGCTTCTCTAGCTTCTCGACGGGACTTGGTGGACGCATAGGGTGTGGATGCAGGTTTGCTTTCCTGGGTCTACTTTCTTGTTCTTGGATCTTGCTGCTGAAGAAGGTATGGTCACACTTTGCTGTGTTTGCTTTGATTTGCTGGTCTGTGTGTTTTTGACTGGTGGCTGGCTTGGTTTTGAGTTGCTGTTTCTGCTGAATGCGTTTTCGCTGCTGTTTTGGTTTCGATGTGGATGTTGGCTATCAGTTCTGTTGGGTGGTGCTATTTTTTGTTCTGTTGATGCTGATGGTTCTATGTTGCTGGAGAGGGACCTTCTTGGTGAGAAGGTGCCGGGTGCTGGACCTTGTAAGATTGGATGCAGGTCTTTGGTTGGTTATGAGTTGCTTGTTGTTGGTGAATGTTGGATGATGTGTGGTTTTTTAGTTTTTGATACTGCTGCAGATGAGTATGTTGTTGTGCTGCTAGTTGATGGTTGTTGTTTGATGGAAGGTGATGATTGCTGTGTTCGGTTGCGCTTGTGCTGTGGTTTGATGCTGCTGGTTGTGTTTGGATGTGATGCTGGATTTGGTGTTGTTGGTTGCTGGGGCTGGTTGGTTTGGATGTATTGTTGCTGATGTCTTGCTATGATGATTGGATGTAGTGCTGCTGGATGCTGGTACTGGCTGGATGTGACATGATGATGCTGTTGTTGTGTCTGTTTTTCAGTCTTTTTCTTTCTTTGTTTTTTTTTGGCGTGGGTTGTAAGGGGTTTTTGGGTGCGGGTCGTTTGACCCCTCCCCTCCCATGTCTGTTGTGTCTCCTTTTTTCTTGCTAATAAATTTGGGGGGGGGGGGGGGCGGGAATAGCCCAACCCTCACATCTTCCTTGCCCTAAAAATCACAGAAATTATAAAAAATCCTAAAACCCTGAAAACCATGAAAACCTGTGAAAACCTAAAAAACCATAGAAACCCATAAAAAAACCCACTAAAAACTCTAAAAACACTTTAAACTGCCAAGAAAATTAAAAAATTCTAAAAAACCTTAAAATCCTTTAAAAACTAAAAAAACCAAAAAACCCCTAAAAACAATAAAGACCCTAAAAACTTTTTAAAACCCAAAAAACCCGAAAAACCAAAAAAAATATAAAAACCCTTTAAACCCCCATAAACATTAAAAAACTCTAAAAACCTTAAACCTTAAAAAACTAAAAAATACTGTAAAAACCCCAAAAGAACCTAAAAAACCTAAAAACCCTGAAAATCATGAAAATCCCTAAAACCCTAAAAAACCCTCAAAACCATACAAATACAAAAAATCCCTAAAAACCACTAAAAACTCTAAAAAAAACCTTGATAAACCCAAAAAAAATATAAAAAGACCAAAAGACCCTGAAAACCCCCAAAAACACTCATAATCCCAAAGAAACCTAAATACCCTAAAAACCATAAAATCTTAAAAAATCCCTAAATTCCCATGAAAATGTAAAAAAATCCTAAAAACCCTGAAAACCCCCTAAAACCCCTTAAAACCCGAAAAAAGTTTTAAAACATTAAAAATCTCTAAAAACCCTTAAAATCCCTAAAAACTCAAAAAAAACCCAAAAAGAACAAAAAAATCCTGAAAAACCCTAAAAAACCAAAAAACCATTAAAAACCATAAAATCGCTCAAAATACCTAAAAACTTTAAAAACCCTTAAAACCGTTAAAATACAAAAAAAATCCCAAAAAATCCATAGAAATGCAAAAAACAATAAAAAAAACATTAAAATCCACTGAAAACCATAAAACCACTATAAAACATAAAAACCCATAAAAACCCTAAACCCATCAACCCCTAAAAACATTAAAAACACTAAAGAACCTTAAAAACACTTAAAAACTAAAAAAATCCTAAAAACCCAAAAGACCTTAAAAACACTAAAAACCCCTAAAAATAATAAAAAAAACCCTAAAACCCCCTAAAACCCCTCAAAATCCCTAATACCCCCTAAAAACCATAAAACCCATAAAAATTCTAAAAATCCCTAAGAATACCAAAAAAATTTAAAAAACCCTGAAAAACCTATGATAACTATAAAACCCCTTAAAAACCATAAAAAAATCCTAAAAAATCTCTAAAAATCCATGAAAACATAAAAACCTCTAAAAACCATAAAAAATCCTTGAAATCCATAAAAACTTTAAAAACTTTAAAAACCACATAAAATCCCTAAAAATCCACTAAAAACTTTAAACACCCTTAAACCCCCTAAAAATGTTAAAAAACTCTTCAAAACCTTAAACCCCCCCCCCAAAAGCTCAAAAAATCCCTAAAACCCCAAAAAGTCCATAGAAACCCTAAAAATACCTTAAAAAACTAAAAAAACAAAACCCTAAAAATCATAAAAAAATCCCTAAAAAAATTAAAGAAGTCCAAAACCCCAAATAACCTGAAAACCATAAAAACCCCTAAAAACCCTAAAAGAAAAAAACACATAAAAACCCTAAAAACACTAAAAAATATAAAAAAACTTTAAACCCCTAAAAATGTTAATAAAACTCTTAAAAACCTTAACTCTAAAAAAATCAAAAAAAACTAAAACCCTTAAAAGATCCTAAAACCCAAAAAAACCTTTAAAACCTTAAAAACTCTTTAAACCCTAAAAACCCCTAAAAATCAATAAAAATCCAAAAAACCCTAAAACCCATAGAAATCCTAAAAATCCTAAAAAAATCCCTAAAAACATAAAAATCCTTAAAACCTTGAAAATCCCTAAAATCCAAAAAAAACCTTAAAAATCCCAAAAAACCCAAAAAACCCCCAAAAAACTACTAAATTCTTAAAATACTCTTAAAAACCCTAAAAACCCAAAAAATCCTCAGAATCCTTAAAAACCATAAAAACCATAAAAATTCTAAAAAACCCAAAAAAATACCAAAAAACATAAAAGACCTTGACCTTGAAAAACCAATGAAAAATATAAAAACCCCTAAAAACCTTCAAACCCATAAAGCCGTTAAGAGCCTTAAAAGCCATTAAAAACTCTAAAAACCCTTAAAACCCCTAAAAACGTAAAAAAACATTAAAAAACTCTAAAAACCCTTAAAAATGGTAAAAACCCAAAAAAACCCATATAATCCCAAAAAGATCCTAAAAACCCTGAAAACCACTAAAAACCCCTAAAAACCCTAAAAATCCTAAAACCATAAAAAACCTAAAAGAACCCCTAAAATGTAAAACCTCTAAAAACCCTGAAAACCACATGAAAACCATAAAAACCCCTAAAAACCATAAAGACCATTAATACCCATAAAAACCCTAAAAACCCAAAAAAACTCTAAAAACCCTTTAAACACCTAAAAACATTAGAAAACAATAAAAAGGATTAAAAACCCAAAAAAACCTAAAAACATAAAAAAAACCCAAAAAACCCTAAAAAATACATGGGAAAACATTAAAAACCCTCAAAATCCCAAAAACCCCTTAAAATCCCTAAAAATACAAAAATACATAAAGTGCCATAAAAATCCTTGAAAATGTAAAAAACATAAAACCCCCCAAAACGGAAAAAACCAAGAAAACCTTAAAAACAAATAAACCCACAAAACCCCTAAAAACAACAAAAACTATAAAAACCCTAAAACCCCTAAAACATTAAAAAACTCTAAAAATATTTAAAACACTAAAAAACTCAAAAAAACCCAAAAAATCAAAAAAGAACCTAAAAGCACTAAAACCCCTAAAAAACTTGAAATCCCCTAAAACCCTCAAAATCCTTAAAACTCCTAAAAATCATAAAATTCCTAATTTCCCTAGAAACCGTGAAAATTTTAAAAACCCCCAAAACCCATTGAAAACCATAAAAACACCTAGAAACCTTAAAAACCCATAAAACCCATAAAACCCTAAAACCACTAAAAACTCCAAAAACCCTAAAAACCCGTAAAAACGAAACAAAACTCTAAAAAATATTAAAAACCCTAAAAACTCAAAAACAAAACCTAAAAACCCAAAAGACCCTAAAACCCTGGAAAACTCCAAAAAAACCCTAAAAACACTCAAAATCCCTAAAAACATTAAAAACCCTAAAAACCCTAAAAATATTTAAAAGCCCTAAAAATCCCCAAAAAAGTAAAAAACACTAAAAACCCTGAAAAAAATAAAATTCCCCAAAAACTATAAAAACCTTAAAAACCCATAAAACCCTAAAAAACCCACTTAAAACTCTAAAACCCCTCAAACCCCTAAAAATGTTAAAAAATCTAAAAAAATATTTAAAACCCAAAAAAAATTAAAAAAAACCCCAAAAAACCCAAACCCTAAAAACCCTAAACCCCCTCAAAATCCCTTAAACCCCTAAAAACCCAAAAAACCATAAAAATTCTAACAAATCCCTAAAAATACTTGAAAATGTGAAAGACCCAAAAAAACCCTAAAAACCCATGAAAACCCTAAAAACCAATAAAAACAATAAAAACCCTTTAAGCCGCAAAAAAGTTAAAAAATTCTAAAATACTTAAAAACCCTAAAAAAAGTAAAAAAAAAACCTAAAAACCCTAAAGAACCTAAAACCCTGAAAACCCCTATAACCCCAGAAAACACTAAAACCCTCAAAATCCCTAAAAACCCTAAAAACCATAAGAATACTACAACCCCCCTAAAAATCCCAGAAAATGTAAAAAAAATTTAAAAAGCCCGAAAAGCCACTGAAAACCACAAGGACCCCTAAAACCCATAAAACCCTAAAACCACTAAAAACTCTACAAATCCTTAAAACCTATAAAGACTTTAAAAATATATAAAAAAAGCTTATAAAACCTAAAAAACGTTAAAAAAATCTTAAAACCCAAAAAACCCCAAAAAACCCCTCAAAATCTCGAAAACCCCTAAAAACCCTAAAAACCATTAAAACCCATAAAAATCCAAATAAAGCCCTAAAAACCATGAAAACCTAAAAACTATAAAAACCCTGAATTTTTTTTGAAAACAATAAAAACCCCTAAAACCATTAAAATCCTTATAAATCCCTAAAAACCCCCTAAACCGCACTAAAAACTCTAAAACCCCTTTAAACCCCAAAAAATATCAAAAATTCTAAAAACACATAAAAAACATAAAAAAACATAAAACCTCAAAAGGCCGTAAAACCCCTAAAACCATATAACCATAAAACCGTAAAAACCCTTGAAAACCCCTCAAAATCCCTAAAACTCTAAGAAACCCTAAAAACCATATAAATCCTAAAAAGCCCTAAAAATTCATGAAAACATAAAAAAACCCTAAAACCCCCTGAAAAGCCCCTAAAACCCCTAAAACCCATAAAAACCCATCAACACCCTAAAACCCACTAAAAATTCTAAAAACCATTAAAACCCCTAAAAACGTTAAAAACTCAAAAAACCTTAAAATCACTAAAAACTAAAAAACACTATAAAACCCCAAATGACCCTAAAACCCTAAAAATACTAAAAACCCTAAAAAATATTGAACACCCCTCAAAATCTTTAAAAACCATAAAAACCCATAAAAAGCATATAAATCTCTAAAAATCCCTAAAAACCATCAAAACGTAAAAACCCTTCTAAACACTAAAAATCCCTAAAACCCCCTAAAAACATAGAAAACCCTAAAGCCCCCAAAAACCACTACGAACTCAAAAAACCCCTAGAACTCTTAAAAACATTAAAAATATTAAAAACCTTAAAACCGATAAATAACTCAAAAAACCCTAAAAACCCAAAAAGAAGCTAAAACCCTAAAAAAACCTAAAAACCATAAAAAACCCTGAAAACCCCTAAAAACCCACAAAATCCACAAAAACCATAAAAAATATAAAAATATTAAAACCCCCTAAAAATCCTTGAGAACATAAAAACCCTAAAACCCCCTTAAAAACTATAAAAAATGCAATTTTCTTAAAAAACCATAAACCCCCATAAAAAATCCTACAGACCACTAACAACTCTAAAAATCATTAAAACCCCTAAAAACATTTAAAAAATCAAAAAACATTAAAACCCCTAAAAAACTCAAAAAATCCTAAAAACCCAAGAAACCAAAAAACCATAAAAAACTTTGAAAAACCCCAAAAGCCATCAAAATACCTAAAAACCCTAAAAACACTAAAACCGAAAAAAAAATCCGAAAAAAATCCATAAAAATCTCGAAAAATGTAAAAAAACCTAAAACCCTGAAGAATCCCTAAAATCTATAGAAATACCTAAAACCTTAAAACCCTAAAACCCTTAAAAACCCTGCAACCCTAAAAATTCTAAAAAACTTTAAATCCCATAAAACTATAAAACTCTAAAAAATATTTAAATCCCTAAAAACTCAAAATAACCCTAAAAATGCAAAAAAAGACCCTAGATACCCTGAAAACACTAAAAACCCAAAAAACCGTTTAAAATCCTGAAATGCCTCAAAATACCTTAAAACCAAAAAAACCCCTAAAAACCATAAAAATCCTAAAAAACCTCAAAAATGTAAAAAACCCCAAAAGCCTGGAAACCCCCTGAAAACAATAAAAACCTCTAAAAACCTTAAAAAATCCATAAAACCACTAAAAACCCACTAAAAAATCTAAAAACCCTTTAAACACCTAAAAACCATACAAAACTTTAAAAAACTCTAAAAAACATTTAAACCCCTTAAAAACTCAAAAAACACTAAAAACCCAAAAGACCCTAAAAATCTTGGAAACCCCTAAAAACCAAAAAACCCCTAAACCCCTCAAAATCCCTAAAAACCATAAAAAACCTAAAAACCATAAAAATCCAAAAAATGGCTAAAATTCCATGAAAACAAAAAAACCCTAAAAACCGTAGAAACCCCCTAAAATCCATAAAACCACTTAAAAACCATAAAAAAATCTGAAACCCAGAAAACCTCTAAAACCCACTAAAAACTATAAAATTCCTCAAAACCCATAAAAATGTTAAAAACCCTAAAAACATTTAAAACCCTAAGAAACTAAAAAAAATATGAAAACCCAAAAAGACCATAAAAACCCAAAAAACCCTCGAAATCCCTAAAAACCCTAAAAACCATAAAAATCCTTAAAACCCCTTAAAAATCTCTGAAAACGTAAAGAACACTAAAAAACTAAAAATCCCATGAAAACCATAAAAATCCCTAAAACCATTAAAACCCCTAAAAAAGCAACAAAAAATCTAAAAACCTTAAAAACACCTAAAAAGTTAAAAGATACTAAAAACCTAAAAAAATCGAAAATACTCAAAAAACCCTAAAATCCCATAAATATCTTAAAATCTTTGAAAAACACTAAAAACCATGAAGACCCCTAAAACCCATCCAAATCACTAATGACCCTAAAAACCCTAAAATCCATAAAAATCTAAATAAGCACAAAAAGTCCCAAAAAATGTAAAAACCTTGAAAAAATATTTAAAACCATAAAACCCCTAAAAACCTTAAAAACACTAAAACACCATGAAACCCTAAAAAACTGATAAAAAATCTAAGAAAAATTTAAACCCCAAAAATGATAAAGATGTTAAAAACTATAAAAACCTTAAAAACCGAGAAAACTCACCCCCCCTAAAAACCCAAAAGGACCTTAATAAACATGAAAACCCCTAAATCCCCTAAAAAACTTGAAAACTCCTCAAAATCCATAAAAATCTAAAAACTATAAAAGCCATAAAATCCTAAAAAATCCCGAGGAATTTATGAAAACATAAAACCCTTAAAAATGCTAAAAAACCCCTTGAAACCAATAAAAACCCCAAGAGCGTAAAAAACCTTAAAACCCCATAAAACCCTAAAAACCTCCTAATAACTTTAAAAACCCTAAAAACCCAAAAAAACATTAAAAAACTCTAAAAAACCCAAAAAACACAAAAACCCTAAACACCTAAAAGACCCTAAAATCCATAAAAACCAAAAAAATGTTGAAAACCCCTAAAAACCTTAAAAACCTCCATGAATCAAAAAAACCACAAAACCCCTAAATATCTATAAAACCGCAAAAAGGACCTAAAATATATAAAAAACCCTAAAAGCCCTAAAAACCTAGAAAAAAATTGAAAACTCTCAAAATCCCAAAAAACCCTAAAACCCCTAAAGCATAAAAATACTAAAAAATATCTAAAAATCATTAAAAACATAAAAAACCCTAAATACCCTGAATATCCCCTGAACACCATAAAAACCACTAAAAACCATGAAAACTCTAAAACCCCTAAAAACACACTAAAAACCCTTTAAACCCTTAAAAAGTTAAAAAACACTAAAAACCTTAAACCCCCTAAAAAACTCCCAAACCCCCATGAAACCCAAAAGGACTCTAAAAACTGTGAAAAACCCTAAAACCCCTCAAAAATCCCAAAAAAATCCAAAAAATCCAAAATATCCTTGTAAATGTAAAAAACTCAAAAAACACTAAAAACCTCTAAAATCCATAAAAATCTCTAGAAACATTAAAAACCCCTAAAAACTCATAAAATCCATAAAACAACTATAATCTCTATAACCCCTTAAAATCCCTAAAAATGTAAAAATATATTAAAAACTCAAAAAAACCTTAAAACCCCCTAAAAATCACAATAAAACCCTAAAATCCCCAAAAGTCCCAAAAAACCCTGAAAACCTTTAAAAACCATAAACAACCCAAAAAACCTTCAAAATCCCTAAAAACCATAAAAATCATAAAAGCCAAAAAAATCATGAAAACATGAAAAACACTAAAAACCTTTAAAACCCCTGAAAACCATAAACACCTGAAAAAACCATAAAAACCTTAAACGCCTATAAAAACCATAAACCACTAAAAAAAATCTAAAAACCCTAAAAATCCCTAAAAACTTTAAAAACAATAAAAACTCTTAAAACCCAATAGAACTCAAAAAAACCCTAAAAACTAAAAAAGATGCTAAAACACTGAAAAACCCCAAAAAAAACTTAGAAAAAACCTGAAAATGCTAAAACCATAAAAAATCTAAAAACAATAAAAATCCTAAAAATATCTAAATTGTAGTTGGGGTTTGGCTTAGTGGTAAGTACCCCATAATTCTACATGGAAAATGGGGGTTCAAAACCCATTGGGCCCAGGTACTGTAGCATCACTGTCGCGATACTGTAGCAGCTGAGATACTATTGCAACGACGACACTATAGCAGCGGCATGGTACTGTAGCAGCGGCAGGGGCACTGTAGCAGCGGCGGTACTGTAGCATTGCGGGTACTGTAGCAGTACTATTCACAGAATGGGCTTTGGGCCAAAAAATTGGGCCTACGGGCTATGTAATGGGTCTCCCTCTACCCAGTTAAAGAGGTCTTTACTTTGCTTCAATAATAAAAATGAGGCTTCGGCCCCAACCTTTTAAAAAAAATCTAAATCTCCTTAAAAACATAAAAGACCCTAAAACTCTAAAAAAGCCCCTGAAAACATTAAAAACCCTTAAAAACCTTAAAAACCCTAAAAACCAATAGAAACCCTAATAACCCGCTAAAATTTCTAAAAATAATCAAAACCCCTAAAAACCTAACACATTAAAAACTCTAAAAAACATTAACCACTCTAAAAAACTCAAAAACCCCTAAAAACCCAAAAAGACCCTAAAAACCCTAAAAACCTTGAAACCCTAAAAACACTAAAAAACCCTAAAATCCCTAAAACCCATAAAAATCCTAAAAAACTGTAAAAATACCTTAAAATATAAATAACCCTAAAAACCCTATGAAAACCATAAAAACCTGTAGAAACCTTAAAAACCCTAAAACCAATAAAAACCATAAAAACCACTAAAAACCCAAAAAACCCTTAAAACCCAAAAAACAATAAAAAATCTAAAAAAACTTAAAAACCTCAAAAAAATATAAACCCTAAAAATCCAAAAGACCATAAACACCCATAAAACCCATAAAACCCCTAAAAATTCGAAAAACCATAAAAACCGTCAAAATCCCTAAATCCTTAGAAATCATAAAAATCCTAAAAAAGAACTAAAAATCCCTGACAATGTAACAAACACTAAAAACCCTGAAAACCCCTAAAAACCATAAAAACCACTAAAAATTAAAAACCCTAAAAACTTATAAAAACCCTAAAACCACTGAAAACTCTAAAAACCCTTAAAACACCTAAAAATGTAAAAAAGTTAAAAAGAACTTTATACCACTAAAAACTCAACCCCCCCCCCCCCCCCTAAAACCCCAAAAGGCCCTAAAATCCCTAAAAAGCACTGAAAATCCCGGGAAACCCTCAAAATCCCTAAAAATCCTAAAAACCCTAAAATCCATAAACATCTTTAAAAAGTCCTAAAAATCATGAAAACTTAAAAAACACTAAAAACCTTGAAAACCCCATGAAAACCATAAAAATGACTAACATAAAACCCCTAAAACCCATACAAACCCTAAAATCCCACTAAAAACTCAAAAAAAAACACTTTAAACACCTAAAAACGGTAAAAAAGTGTTAAAAAACTCTAAATCCCTTAAAACCCTAAAAACTCAAAAAAACCCCTAAAAACACAAAAGACCCAAGAAACCCTGAAAAACACTCAAAACTATAAAAACCATAGAAAACCAAAAAAATTATCAAAAATCCAAAAAACCCAAAAAACCCTAAAAACTATAAAAATCCTATAAAATCCCTAAAAGCCCTGAAAAGGCAATATACCCTGAATACCCAGAAAACCCCCCAAAAAACATAAAATCAGCTAAACCCCTTATAAACCCTAAAAATCCAAAAAACTCATAAAACCAAAAAAATCTCTAAAAACGATGAAAACCCCTAGAAACGTTAAAAAATCTAAAAAAACTCAAAAACCCTAAAAAATCAATAAAAACACTAAAAACCAAAAAATACCCTAAAAACACTTAAAAACCCTAAAAACACTAAAAATAGTGAAAAATACAAAAACCCCAAAAAATCCCTAAAATCCCAAGAAACCCTTAAAACTAAAAAATTCTTAAAAATTCATAACAACCCATAAAAACATAAATTCCCCAAAAAACACTGAAAAAACCTTGAAACCCATAAAAAACCCTAAAATCCTTAAAAACACTAAAAAACTTATAAAAACCCTAAAACCCACTAAAAACTCTAAAAACCCATAAAACCTCTAAAAACGTTAAAAAACCCTGAAAAATATTAAAACCCATAAAAACCCTAAAAACCCCTAAAACCCCCAAAAGACCATAAAAACCCAAAAAAAATTGAAAATTCCAAAAAACCCTCAAAAAACTTACAACCCATAAAAAACCCTAAAAAGCCTAAAAAATCCCCCCAAATCCCTAAAGAAACAAAAAACCCATAAAACTCCCTTAAAACCATAAAACCCATAAAAACCTTTAAACCCCGAAAAATCCATAAACCCCCCAAACCACTATAAAATCTTAAAATCATTTAAACCCCTAAAATGTTAAAAATGTCTAAAAACCCATTAAAACTCTAAAAACTCAAAAAACCCCTAAAAACCCCCCAAAGACCTTAAAAAACCTGAAAACCTCAAAAAATTTAAAAAATGCTGAATATCCCTAAAACCCCTCAAAACCCCTCAAAATCCCTAAAAAATATATAATGCATAAAAATCCTAAAAATGCCAAAAAAATCCTTGAAAATGTAAAAACCCCAAACAACACTAAAAAACACCTAAAACCCCTAAAAACATACAAATCACTAAAAACATACTAAAAACTCTAAAAACAATTTAAACTGCTAAAAATGTTGAAAAATCTAGAAAACCTTAAAAACCCTAAAAAATAAAAATAAAACTAAAGTCCCAAAAAACCATAAACCCAAAAAACCTATGAAAACCCCTAAAACCCCTCAAAATCCCTAAAATTCATAAAAACCCTAAAAACAATAAAAATCATAAAATAACCTAAAAATACATGAAAACATAAAAAAACCTTAAAATCCCAAGAAAAGCCCCAGAGACCATAAAAACCAATAAAAACATTAAAAACTTGAAAACCTTAAAAACAATAAAAACTCTAAAAATCCTTAAAACCCCTAAAAACCTTAAAAACTATAAAAACCCTTAAAATGTTAAAAAACTCAAGAAAACCCTAAAACTCTAAAAAAATAAGAAAAACCTTAAAAAAATCTAAAAACTCTAAAAATCCCTCATAACCCTAAAATCCCTAAAAAGCATAAAAATTCTAAAAAAACCCCAAAAATTCCAAAAAACATAAAAAACATAAAAAACCCAAAAACCCCTGAAAATAATAAAAACCACTAAAAATATTAATAAACCATAAAAACCAATAAAAACACTAAAACCCCAAAACCCCTTTAAAACCCAAAAAATGTTAAAAAAACTTAAAAACCTTTAATACCTTGAAAAGATTTAAAAAACCCTAAAACCCCTAAAGACCCTAAAACCCTAAAAACCATAAAAAACCCTAAAAATCATTAAACCCTAAAAATCCATAAAACCTTAAAAAACTAAAAAAATAAAAAAAAGCAAAAAAATCCACGAAAACATAAAAAAACTAAAAACCCACAAAACCCCTGAAATCCATAAAAACCCACAAAACCCTTAAAAACTCATAAAATAGAATAAAAATAATAAAAACCCACTAAAATTCTAAAAACCAATAAAACCCTAAAAACGTTAAAAAACTTAAAAAACATTTAAAACCCAAAAACACAAAAAGTTTCCTAAAACCCCCAAAGACCCTAGAAACCCTTAAAAACACCAAAACACCTAAAAACCCCTAAAAATCTCTAATACTCTCAAAATCCCTGAAAACCCTAAACCCCTAAAAACCATTAAAATTTAAAAAAAATCCATAAAATCCCTAAAAATCCTTAAAAATTTAAAAATGCCTAAAAATTTAAAAAACCCTAAAAACCCTAGAAAACTTCTAAAATTCATAAAAACTCCTAAAAACCTTAAAAACACTAAAACCCCATAGAAACCTTAAAACCCACTAAAAACAATAAAAACCCTTAAACCCCCTAAAAATGTTGATAATATTAAAAACCTTAAAAACCTAAAAAATCAAAAAAGCCAAAAAAGCCCAAAAAAATCCTTAAACCCCCTAAAAACTCTCAAAATCCCTAAAAACAATAAAAACCATAAAACCCATAAAAATCCTAAAATCCCTAAAAACCCTGAAAACGTATAAAACCCTAAAAACCCAAAAAAAAATCCTTGAAAACCATAAATCCCATAAAAACCATTAAAAACCCTAAAAACACATAAAATCCCTAAAAAGTAATAAAAACTATAAAAACCCTTAAAACCTCTAAAAATTTTATAAAAACATTAAAGCCCTAAAAACTCAAAAAAGCCCCAAAACCCCAATAAACCATAAAAACCCTGAAAGCCCCTAAAAACCCTAAAACCATGAAATCCCTAAACCCTATCAAAATACATAAAATCCTTAAAAACCATAAAACCCATAAATTACCTAAAATTCCTTGAAAATGTAAAAAATCCTAAAAACCTAGAACCCCCCCCTAAAAACCATATAACCCTAAAAAACCTTAAGAACCTTAAAACCCTAAATAACCCATAAAACCCTAAAAACTACAAAAAAACTCTAAAAACCCTTAAAACTCCACAAAATCGTTGAAAACCCAAAAAACCATCAATATACTTAAAAACCAATAAAAAAATAAAAACCTAAACCCCTTAAAAATCCCAAAAAACATAAAATCTCATGAAAACCATAAAATCCCCCTAAAACCATAAAAAACCCATAAAACCCTAAAAACCACTAAAATCTCAAAAAAACCCATTTAAACCTGTAAAAATGTTAAAAACATTAAAAACCCTTAAAAACCCTAAATAACTCAAAACACCCTAAAAACACAAAAGTCCTTAAAAACCCTAAAAACCCTTAAAACTGTAAGAACCCTTAGAATCCCTAAAAATCCTAAAAAACCTAAAACACAAAAAATCCTAAGAATCCCTAACAATCCCTTAAAACGAAAAGGATTTACGTACATTGAAACCCCTTGAAAACTATAAAAATCCCTAAAGATCGTAAAAACCCTAAGAAACCCCACAAAACCACCTGAAAACCATAAAACCCCATAAAAGCCCTAAAAGCCCTAAACACCCATAAAAACCCTAAAACCACACTAAAAACTCAAGAAATCCTTAAAACCTAGAAAAATGTTAAAAACACAAAAAAACTCAAAAGGCCGAAAAACCCTAAAAACCCCTAAAGACCCATAAAAACATCAGAACCCCTATAAAACCTTGAAAACCCTAAAACTCGTAAAAATCCTAATAAATCCCTACAATTCCCTGAAAATATAAAAAACCCCAAAACCCTAAAAACTATAAAAACCCATAGAACCATAAAAAACACTAAAACTTCATTAAACCCTAAAAACCACTAAAAATAGTAAAAACCCTTAAAACCCCAAAAATGTTAAAAAACTCTAAAAAACCTTTAAACCCTTAAAAACTCCAAAAAACCCCCACAAACTCCAAAAGACCCTAAAACCCTAGAAAATCCCTCAAAATCTCTAAAATCCATTGAAACCCCTAAAAATAATAAAATCCCTAAAAAACCAAAAAAATCACTAAAAACCTAAAAAATCAAAAAAAACCCTTAAACCCCCCCCCCTAAAACCATAGAAAACCATAAAACCTTAAAAAATCATAAAAACATAAAACCCTAAAAACCCACTACAAAATCTAAAATCCCTTAAAACCCCTAAAAACGATAAAAACTCTAAAAATTCTTAAAAACCCCAAAAAACTCAAAAAACCCTAAAACACCTAAAAGACCCTAAAAACCCATAAAACCCCCTCAAAATCCCAAAAAATCTTAAAAATATTAAAAACCATAAAATAAAAACAAATCCTAAAAAACTTTGAAAACATAAAAAACCATAAAAACTCTAAAAACCCTTTAAACCTATAAAACCCTAAAAACCATAAAAACCATAAAAACCCAAAAAACCCATAAAACCACTAAAAACCAATAAAAACTCTAAAAACACTAAAACCCCCTAAAACCTTAAAAAAACTCTTAAAATCTTAAAAACACTAAAAAACTCAAAAAAACATAGAAACCTAAAAAACCATAAAACCCCAAAAAATCCCTAAAAACTCTAAAAAACCTTAAAAACTTTCAAAATCCCTAAAAACCCTAAAACCAATAAATATCATAAAAAATCCCTAAAAATCCCTGAAGATCTAAAAAAACCCTAAAACCCTAAAAACCCCTTGCAAACCCTAAAACCCCTAAAAACATTTAAAATCCTAAAACCCCCTAAAAACACTAAAAACCTTAAAAATATATAAAAACCCATAAAACCCCTAAAAACGTTAAAAACATTAAAATACACTAAAAACCCTTAAAAACCTATGAAACTCAAAAAAACAACACTGAAAACACCCAAAGTCCCTAAAACTCATGAAAACCCCATAGAAACCCTAAAAATCACTAAAACCCCCTAAAACCCCTCAAAATCCATTAAAACCCTCAAAATCCATTAAAACACTAAAAAACCATAAAAACCCCAAAAAACCTTAAAAACCCTAAAACCTATAAAAACCTTAAAACCCCCTTAAAAACTCTAAAAACGCTTGAAACCCCTAAAAACATTTAAAAAATATAAAAAACCTTTAAAACCCTAAAAACTCAAAAAACACTAAAAAACCAAAAAGACCCTAAAAACCCTGAAAACCAGAAAAAAACCTAAAAATCATGGAAACCCCTAAGAACCCTAAAAATCCATAAAAACCCTAAAAACCAAAAAACCCACAAAAAGACTAAAAGATCCCTAAAAATCCCTAAAAATGTTAAAAACCCTAAAACCCTTGAAAAACAACTTAAAACCATAAAACCCCTAAAAACCATAAAATCCCATAAAAACCTAAAAACCACTAAAAACTCTAAAAGCCTAAAAATCCCAAAAAACACAAAAAACCATAAAACCCCAAAAATACCCTAAAAACCCAAAACCCCCAAAACCCCCAAAAAACCCTCAAAATCCCTAAAACCCTAAAAAACAATAAAAATTATAAAAATCCTAGAAAAGATATAAAAATCCCTATAAAATAATAAAACAAAAAAAACCCTGAAATATATCTGAAAACCATAAATACCATTGAAAATCATAAAAACCCTAAAAACCTTTAAAAAATCTAGAAACACATAAAACCCTAAAAACCAACTAAAACTCCAAAAACCTATAAAACACCTAAAACACTAAAAAGTGGTTAAAAACTCTAAAAAACCTTAAAACCCTAGAAAAATCAAAAAACCCTAACAACCCCAAAAGACCTTAAAAACCCCTGAAACCCTCAAAAACCCTTTAATTCATTGAAAGCCCAAAAAACCCTAAAAACATTAAAAATCCTAAAAAATCCCTAAAAATCCCTAAAAACATATAAAATCCTAAAAGCCCTGAAAACCATAAAAGCACCTAAATCCCTAAAATACCATAAAAACCCATAAACCACTAAAAACTCTAAAAACCTATAAAACCCCTATTTTTTTTAAAAAAAAGATAAAAATATTAACACTAAAAAAGTAAAAAAAAACATAAAACCCAAAAGGTCCTGAAAACCAAAAAACCGTAAAATACCCTAAAAACATGAAAACCCTCAGAATCCCTAAAAACCAAAAAAATGCAAAAAAAACAAAAAATTGCCTTAAAATCCCTGAAAACATAAAAAACACTAAAAACCCTAAAAAAATCCCTAAAATCCCTAAAAACCCTAAAAAACATTAAAAACCCTAAATCCCATAAAAACCCTAAAAACAATAAAAAAACTTAAAACACATAAAAATGTTTAAAAAAACTCTAAAAAACCATAAAAACCCTAAAAAACTCAAAAAAAACTATAAAAACCCAAAAAAACCCTGAAAATCCTAAGAAACCCTAAAATCCCTAAAATCCCTAATAGCCACTAAAAACTATCAATATCACTAAAAACCCTAAAAACCATAAAATTCTTATAAAAACCCTTAAACCAGTAAAAACTCTAAAAACCCTTAAAACACCTAAATTTTTTAAAAAGGGTTAAAAACACTAAAAACCCTTAAAATGCCTAAAAACTAAAAAAACCCCTAAAATCCCAGAAATACCTTAAAAACCCTAGAAAACCCTAAAAACCCTAAAACCACAAAAATCCTAAAAAAGCCCTAAAAATCCCAAAAAACGTAAGAAACCTGAAAACCATGAAATCCCCCTAAAACTATAAAAACCCTTAAAACTTTAAAAAACCCTAAAAACTATTAAAAACTCTAAAAAACATTAAAACCCTTAAAAAGTTAAAAAAACTCTAATAAATATTAAAAACTCTAAAAAACTCCAAAAACCCTAAAACTCCCAAAAGACCCTAAAACCCCCAAAAGACCCTAAAACCCCCCAACCCCCCCCCCCCCCACCCCAAAAAACCTAAAAAACCTAAAACACTAAAAACTATTAAAATCCTAAAAAAGCCAAAAAATCCCTAAAAACATTAAAAAATGAAAAAACCCTAAAAACATAAAAAACCCATAAACCCTAAGAAAACCTAAAAACCCTAAAAACCCATAAAACCCATAAAAACACTAAAAACCCAAAACACTAGAAAAAACCTTAATACTCTAAAAACCCTTAAAGCTCCTAAAAGTGTTAAAAATATTAAAAAACTCAAAGAAACACTACCCCCCCCCCAAAAAAAAACCTAAAAACTCGACAAAATCTGTTAAAATTTTTACAATACCTAAAAATCATAAAAAACCTAGAAATCCCTAAAAATACCTAAAAACCAAGAAACCCAAAAAAAGCCGAAAATCCCCTGAAAACCATAAAACCCCTGAAAACCTTAATATCCATAAAAATCCATAAAAACACTAAAAAACCACTAAAAACTCTAAAACCCGTTAAACTCCTAAAAATGTTTAAAAACTCTAAAAAACATTAAAAATCCTAAAATACTCAAAAAACCCAAAAAACTTAAAAGGCCTTAAAAACATTGAAAACCCCTAAAACCCAAAAAATAGAGAAAACCCTAAAACCCTTAAAAGTAATAAATATATTAAAAATCCCTAAAAATCCTCGAAAACATAAAAAACCTAAAAACCCTAAAAAACCAGTGAAAACCAAAAAAAACCCTAAAACCTTAAAACCCCTCAAAAAAACAAAAAAAAACTATAAAACCCCTAAAAATGTTAAAAAATTATAAAAAATATTAAAACCAATAAAAGAACTCAAAATACCCTAAAACCCCAAAAGACGCTAAAACCATTGAAAACCCCTATAAACCCAAAAAAAACCCTGAAAACCTTAAAACCCCTCAAAATCCATAAGAACCCTAAAAACCTCTAAAATCCATTAAAATCCAAAAATGCCTTAAAATTTCAAAAAAATGTAAAACCCCTTAAAACCCTAAAAAACATTTGAAAACCATCAAACCCATAAAAACACTTAAAATAACCTAAAACCCCCCAAAAAACCTAAACACTAAAAACCCCCAAAACACTTAAAACCCAAAAATACATTAAAAAGAGTCTAGAAAACTTTAAAAACTATTTAAAAATCTCAAAAAACTCTAAAAACCCAAAAGACCCTCAAAACCCTAAGAAAACCCAAAAAACACTGAAAAACCCTGAAAACCCCTAAAAACCCTAAAAATCCCTAAAACCCTAAAAAAAATATCCTAAAAGGCTATAAAAATCCATTAAAACATAAAAAACCTAAAAACCCTGAAAACAATAATAACCCCTAAAACCTTTAAAAAACCCTAAAAACCTATAAAAACCCAAAAAAAAACACTAAAAACTCTAGAAACACTTAAAACCCCAAAAATGTTAAAAACTCAAAAAACCCATAAAAATGATAAAAAACTAAAAAAAACTAAAAATAGAAACAAGTCCTTAAATACTATATAAAACTCAAGAAAACCCTAAAAACCCTGAAAAAATAAAAAACCCTAAAAACCCTTAAAAACCATAAAAATCCTAAAAATGTTAAAATACTCTAAAACCCGTAAAATCCAACTAGAAACTCTAAAAACATTACTCTGCAAAAAAACTTAAAAAACCCTGAAAACCTGAAATACATTAAAAACTATAAAAAACCTTATAAGCCCAAAAAAACTCAAAAAACCCCTAAAACCCAGAAAACCCTAAAAACCCTAAAAATCACTAAAAACCTAAAAATACCAAAAACCATAAAAATCCTAAAAATCCACTAAAAATCCTTAAAAACATAAAAACCCTAAAAACTCTAAAAACCCCTGAAAACTATAAAAACCCTAAAAATCTTAAAAACCATAAAGACTAAAAAAAATCAAAAAATCAGTAAAAACAAAAAATAATCTTAAAAACCCACAAAACCTTAAAAAACTATAAAAAACCATAAAACCTTATAAAAGTCAAAAAATCCCTAAAAACTAAAAAATTCTATAAAACCCCTAAACCCTAAAACCCAGGAAAACCCTAAAAACCCACAAAATCCCTAAAAACCATAAAAATATAAAAACCCTAAAGAAACCCTAAAAATCCTTGAAAATGAAAAACCCCTAAAAACCTTGAAAAGCCCTGAAAACCAAAAAACACCTAAAAACCTAAAAACCCATAAAAACTCGAAAAAGAACAAAAAACTCTAAAAACCTTATAAACTCTTAAAAATGTAAAAAAACTTTGAAAAATCTTAAAAACCATAAAAAAAATAAAAAACCACCCAACACCCCAAAAAGGCCCTAATAACCACTAAAAACCAAAAAACCAAAAAACCTTAAAAAACCCCTAAAAAACCGTAAAAACCCTTTACAAAAACCCTAAAAATAATAAATATACAAAAAACACTAAATTTTTTGGATAAATAAAAAACCCTAAAAACCCTAAAAAAAACTTAAAAACCATAAATCCCCTGAAAATCTTAAAATCTTAGAAACCTGTAAAACCCCTAAAAACCCACTGAAAAAGAAGATGGCGGCACACTCTCCTGGCGTTCTCTCCCTCTCCTCACGGCTCCTAGGGTTTCCTTCGGATTCCACTGGAGAAAATGGGGTTAGATCTTCTCTTCGTCCCTCTCAGCTTTATGGGAGGCACTTGTGGTGGTGGTGGGTCGATGCGGAGCCCTTCGGTGCTGATGTTGCTCTTCGAAGGCTTCGCTTTTTATCATCAGCGACGACGATTAGGGTTTCATCTCCTTTCATGGATTTTCCCTTTTGTGCTGGTAGGGGGAGATCTTGGTGACTTCAAACTTCAGCAGTGTTTTCGGGAACAAAGGCGGTAGGCTTCGATGGTTCTTCCTCATTTCAGATCTCTGTGTCTCGATCTTGTGATGCAGATGATGGGTCAACAGGGTCATGGACCCCATCGGAAAAAGTTGCAGCGGCCCGACCAAAGGCAGAGAGGAATTCCTTGGCGGACAGGGGATCTTTGTCGATGCTTGGTGATCTGAGGCTTTTCATCATTTTGTCTATGGTGCGGGCTTTCCGACCTGCAGGTCAGTGAGCTCTAAAGATGAAGATTAGAGGCTTTGGCGTGGCCTAGTTTTCCCGGTGGTCTGGCTCAATTTCGGTGGATCCTGTTCCCGGTGTGTAGAGTCTCAGATCCACAGAGGTGTGGGCCAGATCCATTCTTTTATTGGTGTGGCGGTGCACTGCCATGGAAGAGCCTCTCAGATATGGACTTTGTGTTGTGCAGCGCTCTTGGTGGCTCTCGGTTTCTTCAACGACTTGCTCCTCTGAGTGGTGCCATGGAGTGGCTTCACCTCGATGCTTCTGTTTGTCTTGCAGTTGGTCTTTACCGACCCTTGAACCTGTTTGGGGAGCCTTTGTTTTGGGCTGGCTCGGGCTGCCAAGTGATGGTGCTGATTTCTCATCTTGGATCTCAACGTGGAAGGAGGTTCGTTTTTGGATTTCCTTTTTGTGGTATAATCTTGTTGCTGGTCTGGATAAGTGCTGCATTCAGGGATTTTTGTTGGGTTATGGTGGTTGTTTCAAAAATTGTGGCGGGGTTGGTTTGGTGCGGGTTTTTAGTTCTGTTTTGAGATATTGGATGTTGTCTCCTCTTGGTGTGCGAGTTATGTGGTGCTTGTGGTGGATCTTCTTGGTTGGGAGGTGTTGGCTACTGGTTTTTGTGAAAAAGGATGATGGTTGTGGTATGGATGTGAGCGCTGGTTACTGGTGGTTGTGTGATTCTGGTGATGATGGTTATGTGTTGTTGGTGGTAGCTAGTTCTGGTGTGAAGGTGCTAGATTCTGGTCTTTGTGAGTTTGGATGTTGGTTGCTGCTTGGTGGTGAACTGCTGAATGCTGGTGATGGTGAGGCTTGTGATTTTGATGCTGGTGGTTTTGTGATGTCAAATACTAGTGGTTCTGTGATGTTGGATGCTGGTGGTTATGGATGTTGGTTGCTTCTTGGATGGGAGGTGCTGAAGATGCGGTTTATGGTCGTGTTATTGCTGGATGTTGTTTTCTGCTTGAGTTTGGATGCTGGTCATTGGTTAGCTATGAGGTGCTGGATGCTGGTTGATGCTGGATGATGGTGGTGGATGATTTGCTTT
Organism: Viscum album; assembly: GCA_963277665.1. NCBI lineage: Eukaryota > Viridiplantae > Streptophyta > Magnoliopsida > Santalales > Viscaceae > Viscum > Viscum album. The sequence goes on along the minus strand of OY728141.1, from coordinate 1,885,697,379 downwards.
GCGTGTTTTCTTTTTTTTGTTCTTGACTTTTCTTTTTTTGTGTCTTTTGTCTTCGGTCGTTAAGGGTTTTTGGCTGTGGGTCATTTGACCGCTCCCCTCCCTTGTCTGTTGTGTCTCTTTTTTTTCTAATAAATTTGGGGGGGTTGGGAATAGCCCGACCCTCACATCTTCCTTGCCCTAAAAACCCACTAAAAACTCTAAAAACCCTTGAAACCCTAAAAAACATTAAAAAGGTCTAAAACCCTTAGAAAACTCAAAAAAAAACCCTAAAACCCCAAAAAGACCCAAAAAACCCAAAAAACCTTAAAAATTCTAAAAAATCCAGAAAAATCCCTAAAAATGTAAAAAACACTGAAAACCTTGAAAACCATAAAACCCTTAAAATGATTAAAAACCCCAAAAACCCATAAAACCATAAAACCCACTAAAAACTCTAAAACCCCTTAAAACCCCTAAAAAACCCTAAAAACCCTAAAACCCCAAAAGACCCTAAAACCTTGAAAAACCCCTAAAAACGCTAAAATATCCCAATATTCCCTAAAATCCCCAAAAACCCTAAAACACCCTAAAACCCATACAAATCATAAAAAACCCCAAAAAATCCATAAAAGCATATAAAACCCTAAAATCCCTAAAAACCCTTGAAAACCATAAAAACCCATAAACGCATAAAATAACTAAAACCCAATAAAAACCCTAAAAACCCACAAAAAACTCTAAAAACCACTAAAAACATTAAAAACTCTTAAAAATCTTAAAAACCCTAAAAAACTCAAAATAACCCTCAAACCCCCAAAAACCATAAAAATCATGAAAGACCCTAAAATCCCCTAAAAACAATGAAAATCACTAAAAACATTTAAAAAACCCTAAAAATCCACAAAATCCCTAAAAACCCTAAAACCCTAAAATCCTAAGAAATCCAAAAAAATCCTAAAAAACATATAGAACCCTAAAAAACACAAAAAACCAAAAAAACCTTAAAGCCTTAAAAAACCATAAATTCCCATAAAAATCATAGAAACACTAAAAACTCTAAAAACCCTTAAAACCCCTAAAAATGTTTAAAAAAGCACTAAAAACCTTAAAAACACTAAAAAAATCAAAAATCCCTAAATTCCCTAAAAACATTAAAACCTAAAACCCCTAAAACCCCCGAAAAACACTAAAAACCCTAAAAATATCAAAAAAACACAAAATATCATAAAATCAAAAAATCCCTAACAACCCCAAAAATGAAAAAAACCATAAAAACACTGAAAAAACCCAGAAAACCATAAAGACCACAAAAAATTCTAAAACCACTTCAACCCAAAACACCTAAAACCTAAAAAAATTTAAAACTAAAACACCTAAAAAACCAAAAAGACCCTAAAAACTAAAAAGAACCTAAAAACCCCTAAAACCCTAAAAACTCTAAGAAAACCTAAAAACCCTAGAAACCCCTAAAAAATCAAAATCACTAAAACCCCCTAAAACCCTAAAACCCTCAAAATCACTAAAACCCTAAAAAACACTAAAAACTATAAAAATCCTAAAAAAGATATAAAAATCCCTATAAAATAATAAAACCCAAAAAACCCTGAAATATATTTGAAAACCATAAATACCATTGAAAATCATAAAAACCTTAAAAACCTTTAAAAACTCTAAAAACACATAAAACCCTAAAACCAACTAAAACTCCAAAAACCTATAAAACCCCTAAAACATTAAAAAGTGGTTAAAAACTCTAAAAAACCTTAAAACCCTAGAAAACTCAAAAAACCCTAACAACACCAAAAGACCCTAAAAACCCCTAAAACCCTTAAAAACCTTTAAATTCTTTTAAAACCCAAAAAAAACATAAAAAACCATAAAAATCCTAAAAAATCCCTAAAAACATATAAAATCTTAAAAACCCTGAAAACCCCCTGAAAACCATAAAAGCACCTAAAACCCTAAAATAACATAAGAACTCATAAACCACTAAAAACTCTAAAAACCTATAAAACCCTTATTTTTTTAAAAAAAAAGATAAAAATATCAACACTAAAAAAGTAAAAAAAAAAACCATAAAACCCAAAAGATATTAAAGAAGTCTTCACAAACACAAACAATATCCTATTTAGATATTAATTTCAATAATCAATTAAACCACCAACACCTGGAAAAAATCTATTCATTAAAACAACTACAATAATATGGTTGAGATCAAATTTTACCTATTCGTATGGGGGTGTACCTGTTGGGATGGGGGGGGGGGGGGCTGGTGTTCGGATTCGCGAGAGCAGTGGAGTCGGATGGGGTTCGCGAGAGCAGCGGAGCGAATAGATTAGGGCTCTGTCCGAATGGGGAGAGGAGATCACGATCTGGAATTTGGGGGAAACCTTTGCCAACGGTTTTTATAAACCATTGGCAAAGGTACACATTTCCCAACGGTTCCAGTGAACCGTTGGGAAATGTGTGAGTTTAGCACCCCTTTCCCAACGATTCCAGTGAACCATTGGGAAATGTGTGAGTTTAGAACCCCTTTCCCAACGGTTCCAGTGAACCATTGGGAAAGGGTCCACTGAAATTCCCTTTGCCAACGGTTTTGTTAAACTGTTGGTAAAGGCTCACTATACCAACGGTTTAAGTAAACCGTTGGTATACTACCATTGGGAAAAGACTAAATTCAAGTAGTGCATGGGTTGGGTTGTTCTTCTGGCTTGGGGTATCCTGTTTGAGGTTCTGTGCGAGTTGGCTCTGGTTTGTTCACTTATTTTGATGCTACTGCAGGATTTGTCTTGTTCCGCTACATTTTTTTGGTTGTGAGATGTTGCTTGGTTACGTGGTCTGGAAGGAATTGCGAGTTGTCGGAATCCTTGGTGCTGGATGCTACTTGGTGTTGCGCTAGGATGTGATGAAGCCATTGATTATGGCCATCGGCATTATTGGTCCAGTGTTGTTGATGGGAACTACTGGTGGCTGGATGCTACTTGGATGGGTACACTTGAAGGTGGTGTTGGTTTCTGGAAACTAAGGTGCTGGAGTTTGGCCGTTGCTTGGCTAAAGGATGAAGTTGTTGTCTATGGCTCTGTTATTGGTGGTTCTCTATTGCTAGTTGTTGATTGCTGTTATTTCTGGTGGTTCGATGATGGTGGTGGTGGATATGCTTTGGATTGGAAGCGATGGTCGCTGGATGCTGAGCGGCTGGTCACTGGCTGCCGCTGTTATGGCTGTGATGACTGGAACTGGTGTTGCTGGTTGCTGGAACTGAAGCGGGGTGTTGGGAGATGTTTGGTGAGCGAAAGATGTGCTGGTTGTCTGAAAATGAGGTGTTGGATCCTAGTTGTTGTATGGCTGGGATGTGACAAGGTTGCTGCTTATGATTTTAGTACGGGTGGTTCTGTGCTGATGGTGGTGGACATGATTAGAAAGGAGGTGATGGATGATGGAAGATGTGCTCTGGGATTCTGGTTGCTATTTTGGTTTTTTGATTTTTCTTTTTTTGGGGTCTTTTGTGTCTTGGATTGTAAGGGGTTTTTGGGTGTGGGTTGATTGACCCCTCTCCTCCCTTGTCTGTTCTGTCTCTTTTTCTTTATAATAATTTTGGGGGGTCTGGAATAGCCTGACCCTCGCATCTTCCTTGCCAAAAAAAGTCCTAAAACCCCTAAAATCCCCTAAAACCCCTCAAAATCATTAAAACCCCTATAAATACTTGTACCAAATAAAGCCCTTAAAAATCATAAAAATCCTAAAAAAGCCCTAAAATACCTAAAAACGTAAAAAACCCTAAAAACCTTGAAAACCCCCTGACAACCATAAAAACATATAAAAACATTAAAAACCCAAAAACCCATAAAATATTAAAAACCCACTAAAACCCTAAAAACCCTTAAAACCCATAAAATGTTAAAAACTCTAAAAAACTATTAAACCCATAAAAGAATAAAAAACCCCAAGAATACCTTAAAATCCCTGAAAAATCCTAAAAAGCCTAAAACCCTTAAAACCCATAAAACCCTTCAAATGCCTAAAAACTCAAAAAAAATCAGAAAAATCTTAAAGAATCCATATAAATAAAAAAAACTAAAAAAACTAAATACCCTTAAAACCCTAAAAAACATTAAAAATATGATAAAAAAATAAAAAATCCTTAGAAAACCTAAAAAAATAAAAAAACCAGAAAAACCATAAAGACCCTTAAAACCCTAAAAATCCTAAAAACCCTAATAAACCATAAAAAACCCTAAAATCTATCAAAATCAATAAAACCCTAAATACCCTAAAAACCAAAAAAATACTAAAAAAAGGCTTAAAAACCCTAAAAATATAAAAAGTACTAAAACCATAAAAATCCTAAAACCTTAAAATCCCCAAAAACCCATAAAAATGTTAAAAACCACTAAAAAATATATATACACTTAAAACCTCTAAAAACATTAAAAAAAATAAAAAAACCTTAAAACCCTAAAAACTCCCAAAAACCCTAAAACCCAAAATACCCTAAAAATCTTGAAAACCCCTAAAACCCTAAAAATCTTGAAAAACCCTAAAACCCAAAAAAAACTATAAAAATCATCAAAATCCCTAAAACCCTAACCCCACCAAACCCTAAAAATCCAAAAAAAGCATTGAAAACGTAAACAACCCTAAAAACCCTGAAAACCATAAAACCCCTAAAAACATTAAAAAACCCTAAAAACCCATAAAACCCATAAGACCCACTAAAACTATAAAACCCTTTAAACTCCTAAAAATATAAAACAAACCTCTAAAAATCCTTAAAAACTCTTAAAAACCTTAAAAACACTAAAAAACTAAAAAAAACCTAAAAACCCAAAAGATCCTAAAAAACCTAAAAACAAAAAAAAAATCCCGAAAAATGTAAAAAACCTTAAACACTATGAAAACCCCCCCAAAAACAAAAAGCCCTAAAAACCTTATAAAACCCTAAAACCCATAAAAAGTTAAAAAATCCACTAAAAACTCTAAAACCCCTAAAAACGTTAATTTTTATTTTAAAAACCCTTAAAAACTTCAAAATACCCTAAAAACCCAAAATACCCTAAAAACCATGGAACCCTAAAAAACCCTAAAAAACCAAGAAAACCCAAAAAATCCCTAAAAATCGTAAAATACCCTAAAACCCATTAAAATTATAAAAAATCCCTATAATCCTTAAAATTTTAAAAAACCCTAAAAAACCTAAAAACCCGCAGAAAACCATAAAAACACCTAAAACCATAAAAACCCCTAAAAACCATAAAACCCTCTAAAACCATAAAAACCCTAAAAACCAATAAAAATTCTAAAAACCACTAAAAACTCTTAAAACCCCTAAAAACTTTAAAAAACACTAAAAACCCTTAAATGTCATAAAAAACTCAAAAAACCATAAAACCCCAAAAGACCCTAAAACCCCCTGAAATCTCTAAAAACCATCAAAATCCCAAAATATCAAAAATACCCTAAAAATCATTACAATACTAAAAATCCCTAAAAATCCCTAAAAACATAAAAACACTAAAGCCCCTAAAAAGCCCTTAAAAACAATAAAACACCTAAAAACCCATAGAAATCATAAAACCACTAAAAACTCTAAAAACCATTTAAACTTTTAAAAAGGTGAAAACATTAAAAAAAAATTAATAAATATTTATACCCAAAAAACTAAACAAAACCCTTAAAACCCAAAGACCCTTAAAACCCCAAAAAACAATAAAAAACCCCGAAAACACCAAAAAGTATCAAAATCACTAAAACACTAAAAAACCTTAAACCAATAAAAATACTAAAAAGTCCTCAAAATCTCTGAAAACTAAATAAACCCTATAACCCCTGAAAACCCCCTTAATACCATAAAACCACTGCGAAAACCTAAAACCCCACTAAAAACTCTAGAAACCTGTAAAACCCCTAAAAACCTAAAAAATATTTAAAAACTTCCAAAACCCAAAAAAAACCCTAAAACCAAAAACGACCTAAAAACCCTAAAAAACTATAAAAACCTTTAAAAAATCCTAAAAACCCTTACAAACCCTCAAAATCACAAAAAACCATAAAAACCATAAAAACCCTAAAACCCCTAAAAACCATAAAAATCACAATTAACCCTAAAAACCCATGAAAATCTAAAAAACCCAAAAAACCCTGAAACCCCTAGAAAAACATAAAACCCCTGAAACCTTAAAAACCCTAAAAACCCATAAAAAACCCTAAAACCCACTAAAAACACTAAAAACCATTAAAACCCCTAAAAATGTTTAAAAACTCTAAAAACCATAAACCCCAAAAAAACTCAAAAAACCCTTAAAACCCAAAAGACCCAAAAGACCCTGAAAAATACTAATAAACATAAAACACCCCAAAAAACCCCCAAAATCACTAAAACCTGAAAAAACCATAAAAATCCCTAAAAATCCCGGTGAGGTGGCTCCAGCGAGGCAGCTCCGGCGAACCCCGCGTAAAGCTTCGGTCTATGCCCTTCGAGGTAGGAGGTTTTCGTTGCATTTTCATTTCCGAACCTTCATTTGGATTCAATTTTATACATCGATTTTCTGTTAAATCTTTGAACAAATCCCATGGTCATATATTATAAATTCTGCTCTTTTTGATGCTCATTTCGGATTTGAAATCCGTGTTCGGATGGTGTCACAGTGGTTCATCGAATTTTGTGGGAATTTCCAGTGTTGTGGGTGTTTTCCGGCGGCTCACGCGGTGGTTCGGCAGGCTTTAGTAGGGTGGCGCGGTGGTTCGGTCGAGCTTCAGGCGGCTGGGGCTCACGGCAGCAGTAGGGGGCGTCCGCGGGCTTCTGAGGGCGTGCGGCGTAGGCGGCCGCGGTAGCCGGGCAGAGGTCAAGCGGCTGGGTGAGGGCCTCGCCGAGCGATCCGGCCGAGGGTGCCGGAGAGCGGGACAACTGGGGTCGTAGGCGCACAACCCCGCGGGGGAGACCAGGACCCACCGATGGCGGGTCTCCGCGTGGACGCGACCGACCAGCTGGCCGGTCGGTGGAGGAGGCCGCGCAGATGCATGGGCCTCACGGGAGTCGGCGGGCCGCGGTGCGGTGGCCCGCGGATTCAGCTGGACCAGCCCCAGCGGCTGGGCCATGGTTCAGCGGGCCGGCCCGAGCGGGTCGGACCGGCTGGACCGGGCCGGTCCGACCGAGGGGTAATCCCCCTTAAAATTTTGGACGCCCGTATTTTGAGCTACGGGCGTCCGTTTTGCGCGTCGTATGCGGCGGCGCGGACCTGACGTTGAGGGGGACTTTTTGAGGTGGTTTTGGGAGTTTTAACTTCCGATACGAGGGGCTCAGGGGCACGACACGTGCGTAAAGCAGCTTAGCAAACTTCCCGGGAATTCTTGTTTTGGGCGGCGCAGACACATCTAGAGTCCGTTTTGAGCGCCGTCAGTGGTGTTGAGATCCTAGCGTTGGGGAAAAGCTTTCCAGGGTGGTTTCGGGCATTGCAGCCGGAGTTGAGTTGTGGGCCCCACGACCCGTCTTTTGAGCTGCAAACAGCGTTTAGAGACTTTTTCATCGGGCGTCCGTTCGGGGCGTGTGAGCGGTCGATTCTAGATGTTTTTCCAAGGGGATTACAATAGTGCAATCTGCCCACTCTAACTCAGCATGATGGTGCGGGCCCCACGAGGGTCGTTTGGACATTGACGGTGATTTTCCATCTCTATCACCGGCGACCGTTTTGGACAAGTGAATAGTCCATCTTGTGTACTTTTTTTGTGAGGATCGAAATGGTGCAATCCGTTCGTTGTGTTTCGGGACCGGGGTGCAGGTCCCACGAAGCGTCGCTCGTGTGCGGTGCGCCGGAATGCATCTTTTTCTCCAGATATCCGTTTCACTCAAGTGAGCAGACTTTTTGACGTGTTTTTCTGAGGGGATCGCAATGGTGCGATGCGCCCAACTGTTTTTGGGGCCGAGGCTCGGGATCACGGGACGCCGTTCGGGCGTGAGGCGGTGTTGGTGACTTTTCCGTCGGATATCCGTTTGAGGTGAGTAAGTAGTCTATCTCGCATGTTTTTCCACAAGGATAACAACGATGTAATCTGTTCAGGCGAGCAGAGCCTCTTACGTGATCTTATTAAATGTGGAATGTGAAGGTGCCCTGGTGGTGGTTCTTCCTATGGTGTTTGCAGAGAACCCTTGGCGTGTGATCGCATGCACTCTCGTGTGAGTGAGGTTATGCTTAACGAGATGTGGATGGTTGTGCCTGAGCCATTGAGGTGGCAAGTAGGATTTGTTATGTTACGCCTTCGCATTGATGTTGGGTGTCGTGTGCACGATAGCCTTTGGGCTGGAATATGGTATACTCTGGGAGTATACGGGAACGCTGTGAGGTACATGTGGATGTTGGTACCTGAGAATGTTTGTTCGCTTGGTTGGGGTTGAATTGGGGCCACACGTCGTGTGGGCCCCATTTGCGTGTTCTGATTTGCTTTACGTACTTTTGACCTCTTGTGATGTAGAGGGTTCCTCTGTTCTTGTTTGTTGACCAGCAGGGTTGAGTTTCCCCTGGTCCTGTTCTCACTTGTTGACCAGCAGGGTTGAGTTTTCCCCCTGGTTTTGTTCTCGTTTGGCCGACAGAGATGGTTTGGTTCCTCTGTTTCTTCAATTGTTTGGGGTTTCAGTACCGTGCCCTTTCACTAGACTGCGGCACCATTTGCGACTACGGGTGTTCGTATAGTGTGGGTTTTTTCCCCACTTTTTGGGATGAGTTGTCTCAGTCCCCTTTGATAGTGACTTAGCGGATTGGAGCGTGATCGCCTTGAGAGGCCTGGGGAGTTTCTCCTGTTGCTTTGTGTTCCCTGGTAGAGTTCTTGTGAATTCAGTGTGACCAACACTTTACGCGGGCACCGATCCTCTACCCAGGAGGTTGTTTCCAGCAGGGCTGAGGTTATTTCGAGTAGGGCTCGCTAGTGGGTTACCATCCAATAGGGATGGCCAGTACAACAGTGTTCACCTAGTAGTACCATCCATCAAGGATTTCCAGAGCAGTTCCGGGTTTACCTCCAGTGGGGCAGGGCAGTGGTTCCCGATGCCGGCTTACCTCCAGCTGTGCTGGACAGTGGTCCCCGATGTCGGGCTTACCTCCAGTTGGGTTGGGCAGTGGTCCTCAATGTCGGTCTTACCTCTAGCTAGGCTGGGCAGCGGTCCCTGATGTCGGGCTTACCTCCAACTGGGCTGGGCAGTGGTCCCCGATGCCGGGTTACCTCCAGCTGGGCTGGGCAGTGGTCCTGTCGCCGACTTTAGCGGGTCTCCCTCCAGTGGATTACCCTGTTACGGGATTGAGCAGTGTGGCACCCATCGTCTCTTACCAAGTCTTCCTATAGTGGGAACCCATCGACTTCCAGGGACCCTCCAGCGGGGCTGGACAGGGGGTCGCCTGTCGACTTTGAGTAGACCTCTCAACTGCGGGGCAGTGACATGGTGTTGTTTGATGTTCCCCTAGAACTCTCAAGTATGAGGGGCACTTTCCCCATCGAGACACGTCCTTGCGATGTGACCTAAACCCGTGTAAGCGAGTCAGTGCCGCCCAAAGCGGATAGTTTTGAGGTGCGGTGATTTGAGCCATTGACTTGCAGTTCGGGGTAGACGTGCGGGATACTGGGCATCGATGGTGTTTATTTCTGGGACTGTTGGCGACTCACTTTTCTTGGGCTGAGCTATGGGATGGAGATCCCCTTACGGTCTTGTTTGGGCTTCTTGATTGAGCATATGGACTTGTATATACCTTATTCTAGTACCCACTTCTTGGGTTTGGTTACTCTCCTTCCAGGAGTGGTGAAGACGCATGGGGTATGCCATGTGATTTTTGTGTCTAGCTTCTCGTGGTTGGACGAGTCTACTCTCCTGCTATAGGTAGCGAAGACTCTACGGGAAGTTCATCTTCTCACTGTTTCCAGCTCCTTGTGTCTGGACGAGTCTACCTTCTTTTCTCTTGTTGGGTTGATCTGGACTCTTTACTGCACTCTCTATTGTACTTATGTTCTACTCCCTGTTCAATCTACTGCTCACCCTTCGGTACCTCTTTTGTTGCTCCCTCGAGCCTTTGGGGCATCCTACTGAGTATTTTTATACTCACCCCTGCTTGGGCTTTGCCCGCACTTGGTGTGACCTTGCAGACGATGGGAAGGTTGATCGTGACGTTAGAGGAGCTTAGGAGCCGGGAGATTGGACCGTGTGCGGTGGTCGTTGTCGGGTTCCAGGTGTGAGACCTTCCCATCTGTTTACTGTTGTTTTACCTGTTGCCGGGTTGTGGCACTTTTCTGGTTGGGCACGTGTTTTTCCCTTTTCTTTTCAGTTTACCTTCAGCATCTGTTTTTACTGTAGAGGTTGATGCACATTTGTGGTTTATTTATAGAAGTTGGTACTTGTCTTTTCTCTTTTACTAATAACTTTTTCATTGAGTGTGCTGCATGTGTGTAGGTACTTAGACAAAGGCTTCCCCGAGTTATTGTGCCTTCAGCGCTGGTCCCTAGCCCCTGGCCTATGGAGGCGGGTTTGGGGTAGTTGCGGCTCGAGCCCAGGTAGGGTCGGGTAGGGACAAAGTGGTATAAGAGGTGGTTCGTTCCTTGGGGCGTTGTGCAGACTTCCCTAAAAAGGAATTGGTTGGGATTTATGGAAACCATGTCAACATGTCTTGAGAGCGGCTCTCAGGCCAGGGAGTCCAGTGATTGTGCGGCGGCCGACCTATCTATTCACCAGGACCTTGATAACCTGCTTGTCGACTCGACATGCTGAGACATTTGTTGCAGGGAAAATTGGTTTGTTCATCACATAGGATTGAGTCCTTGACTGTCCTTCTTGAGTCAGCTCCCCATTTTTGTTATTGGTATATACATATATGCTCATCTGATCGCGACACTCCTTGATAATATTCAGGATGTCTCTGCGAAGACAGCCAGCCAAGATACCAGCTTTGGCGCGTGACGATGACCCTGTGAGCTACGAGGCCTCAGTCCAGGACCCATCATGTGAGCCCCTTTCTCTGGGTGGGCCGGTACAACACCCCCACCTGTTGAGCAGCAGACAGTTTCAGTAGAGCAGGCTGAGCTTGAGCGCAGGTTGAGCGCGCTCCGTGAGTTCTAGCAGTAGAGACCACTGAGGTTCAGTGGTGAACTAGACCCTCAGGTAGCAGAGGTTTGGATAGAGATAGTGGTTAGCCTTTTCAGGCTTGTGCAGACGCCGACAGATCAGAGAATGGCTTTGGCATCCAACCTTTTTCATGGAGCAACTTGGCGTTGGTGGAGTCTAGTGACTCAGTTTCTTGACGAGTCGTCGCTTTCATGGGGCGACTTTCAGTTGTTGTTTCGTGAGGAGTTTTTCCCCTCCTTCTTGTGCTCCGTTCGGATTCTGGAGCTCCTGTAGTTTCAGCAGGGAGGGATGACGGTGGCCGAGTACGCGGCTAGTTTCGCAGGCCGTGCACACTTTTACCCGGACTTGGTCCACGATGATAACTTCCGAGCGTGGAAGTTTGAGCAGGGTCTCCGCTGAGAGATCTGTGCTGTCATAGTACCTTTGGGCATTTCCATGTATTCCGGGGTGCTAGAGCAGGTTCTGGTGATAGAGAGATTCCTGTCATGTTCTAGAGTTGGTGGTGGCAGCAGGCACGTTGGAGGTGAGACGTCTGCCGCAGCTAGCAAGCGTCGGCAAGCAGAACCTCGACGCAGGTAGCTTTCTGACAACCAGACTCAGGGGCGTGGTCGTACACCACAATGGCGCCGGAGGGCACCAGTGTAGCCAAAGAGAGTTGGTTCTATGCTTGCAATGGCCGAGGTCACCTGGCACGGGACTGCCCGACCAGGCATGCAGAGAGCATCAGGCAGGCAGTAGGTGCACCACCGCGGCGGAGACAGTGCCATGATCAGAGTAGTGCCCAGAGAGGCGGTGCTAGCAGGGGAGCGGGAGGAGCTGGTAGTGGGGGACGGATTTACGAGGTCTTCCCATCACCACCAGGCGGTCCACGTCAGGCTCCGGGAGCTAACAGTTGGGACCACGGACAGCCGCGAGCTTTGGATGTCTACGATCTTGCAGAGCATGAGGTGATAAGAGGTACGCTCTACAGTTCTTCTACTTTTTGCAGTATAATTGTTAGACTCTGTGTGTATAATGATTTTTTATCCCTTCTCATTGATTGAGGTTTTACCAGGGTGACGCGGGGCGTCGGTGTAACCCTGTGTTGGTAAGGTAAAAAGGAATGAGACCTTTTTTTCTTTAGTCGATGGTGTCGAATACTTCGCCTTTTGAGCGTGTAAGAGAGCCTTGGTTGTGGGACATCGACTGTGAAACCTTACGCAACCATATATCCTTGGGTGTTCCACCATATAGATATTCTAAGGGAGGGAATCACCGGGCCTTGTTCCAGGTGCGGGGGGTGATTCTAGTCGCGGCGTACGACGTAAGGGTTCAGTCGGGGAGGTGAACTACCCCCGAGATCCTTCGGGCCGTTTGAGACTATGCAAAGGGATGGAAAGGTTCCCTAGCGCCTTTCCCTAACCCCAAAGTCTAGAGTGGGTGCACGACGTCTCCCACGTGGCTTGACTGAGAAGATGTGTGCTTGCTCCTATGCACGTCGTCGACAAGTGCTGACCTCACGTGAATAGATCAAATCCTTTGGTCTGTGAGCGGTGACGCGGGAATGTGCAAGAGTTCTTCTGGGTATGGGAGAGCCGAGTGTAGGCATAGTACCCTGAGTTGTTCCCCGGTTTTGCTTTTCGGGGATGAAAATATTGAAGGATGGAATGATGTAAGAACCTATTTTTTGCTGTGAAAGACTTTGGAATATTCTTGAGGTTATTCTAGAGCAGCGCCTTCAGACGGTGTGCGATTCCGAGCCCCGGTGTGGCCGAAATTAAATTTTCATTACGTTCACACTGGAAACGCCAAATAAATGGGATAACTCTTAAACGGTACTTTAGATCAGATATATGAGTGTAAGGATGGGTCCAGAATGGGGTTTTTACCCTAGGAACGAAATAAAACATGTCGGTGCGGGATGTTTGGACCCCTTGCTCGTTTTCAGAACGTTAAATGGATAAATTAATTATTTAATTTATTCATTTAATAGTGAAACTCAAGTATCTCTTAAACAGTGGCTCGGATTGGAAAACCGAGGGCACCGTTGAGTTTGGAATGTGCCGTTTACACTAAAATAGGTGTAAGTTTTGCGGGCGCGGCCCGTCTGTGAAAAATAGCCCCAGGTGCGTTTTCGTAATTTGGCGGCCTCGGGTGCTAAGTATAATAACTTTTGAACGGGTCCTTGGATTGAAATTCTGAGACCGCTGTTGTGCTCGGGAGGTGGTTTTTACCCTAGGGGAGGCTTAACCTTGACCCCTTCAAGAGTTTCGGATGCGGGTTAAAATTAAGGATTAAATTAATTAAAATGTTAATTAATTTATTTAAACCAACCCCCCTGTCCCTTCTCCTTTGTAGCCCCTGGCAGAAGGAACACACCAAGGAGCTCCTCTCTCTCCTCCTCCACTTCGGCAAGGCGGCTCCGGCAAGGTAGCTCTAGCGAACCCCGCGTGAAGCTTCGAGCTACGCCCTTCGAGGTAGGAGGTTTTGGTTGCGTTTTCATTTCTGAACCTTCCTTTGGATTCAATTTTATACGTCGATTTGCTGTTAAATCTTGGAATAAATCCCATGGTCGTATAGTATAAATTCTGCTCTTTCCGACCCTTGTTTCGGATTTGAAATCCAGGTTCGGATGGTGTCGCGGTGGTTCGTCGAAGTTTGCGGGAATTTCCGGTGTTGTGGGTGTTTTCCGGCGGCTCGTGCGATGGTCTGGCGGGCTTCAGCAGGGTGGCGCGGTGGTTCGGCCGAGCTTTAGGCGGCCGGGGCTCACGGCGGCAATAGGGGGCGTCTGCGGCAGCCGGGCGGAGGTCGAGCGGCCGGGCGAGGGCCTCGCCGAGGGTGCCGGCCGAGGGTGCCGGCGAGTGGGACAACCGGGGTCACAGGCGCGCGACCCCGCGGGGGAGACCAGGACCCGCAGATGGCAGGTCTCCGCGTGGACGTGACCGGCCAGCTGGCCGGTCGGTGGAGAAGGTCGGGCAGATGTGCGGGCCTCACGGGAGGCGGCGGGCCGTGGTGCGGCGGTCTGCGAATTTGGTTGGACCGGGCCCAGTGGCTAGGTCGCGGTTCAGCGGGGTGGCCGGGCCGGGCCGGTCCGGCCCAGGGGTAATCCCCATTAAAATTTTGGATGCCCGTACTTTGAGCTACGGGCGTCCGTTTTGCGCGCCTCCTATGGAGGTGCAGACCTGACGTCGAGGCGGACTTTTTGAGGTGGTTTTGGGAGTTTTAACTTTCGAGACGAGGGGCTCGGGGGCACATCACGTGCGTAAAGCAGCTTAGCGGGCTTCCCGGGAACTCTTGATTTGGGCGGCACAAACACATCCAGAGTCCGTTTTGAGCGTCGTCAACGGCGTTGGGACCCTAGCGCTGGGGCGAAGCTTTCCAGGGTGGTTTCGGGCGTTGCATCCAAAGTTGAGGTGTGGGACCCACGTCCCGTCTTTTGAGCTGCGAGCAACGTTTAGCGACTTTCTCATCGGGCGTCTCTTTGGGGCGTGCGAGCAGTCAATTATGGATGTTTTTCCGAGGGGATTGCAATGTTTCAATCCGCCCGCTCTAATTCGGCATGATGGTGCGGGCCCCACGAGGGCCGTTTGGACGTTGATGGTGATTTTCCATATCTATCACCGGGCGACCGTTTTAGATAAGTGAATAGTCCATCTTCTGTACGTTTTCATGAGGATCACAATGGTGTGATCCGTTCGTTGTGTTTTGGGACCGGGGTGCGGGTCCCACGAAGCGCCGCTCGTGTGCGTTGTGCCGGAATGCATATTTTTCTTCGGATATCTGTTCCACTCAAGTGAGTAGACTTTTTGACGTGTTTTCTTGAGGGGATCGCAATGGTGAGATGCGCCCGACTGTTTTCGGGGCCGAGGCTCGAGATCACAGGACGTCGTTCGGGCGTGAGGCGGTGTTGGTGACTTTTCCGTCAGATATCCGTTTGAGGCGAGTAAGTAGTCTATCTCACATGTTTTTCTATGAGGATAACAACGTTGTAATCTATTCAGGCGAGCGGAGCCTCTTACATGATCTTATTAAATGTGGAATGTGAAGGTGCCCCAGTGGTGGTTCTTCCTGTGGTGTTTGCAGAGAACCCTTGGCGTGTGATCGCATGCACTATCGTGTGAGTGAGACGATGCTTAACGAGATGTGGATGGTCGTGCCTGAGCCATTGAGGTGGCAAGTTGGATTTGTTACTTTACGCCTTCGCGTTGATGTTGGGTGTCGTGTGCACGATTGCCCTTGGGATGTAATGTGGTATACTCTGGGAGTATACGAGAACGCTGGGAGGTACATGTGGATGTTGGTACCTGAGAATGTTTGTGCGCTTGGTTGGGGTTGACTTGGGGCCACACATCGTGTGGGCCCCATGTGCGTGTCGTGCTCTACTTTACGTACTTTTGACCTCTCGCGACGTAGAGGGTTCCTCTGTTCTTGTTTGTTGACCAGCGGGGTTGAGTTTCCCCTAGTCTTGTTCTCGGTTGTTGACCAGCAGGGTTGAGTTTTTCCCCTGGTTTTGTTCTCGTTTGGCCAGCAGAGATGGTTTGGTTCCTCTGTTTCTTCAGCTGTTTGGGGTTTCAGTATTGTGCCCTTTCACCGGACTACGGCACTGTTTGCGACTACAGGTGTTCGTACAGTGTGGGTGTTTTCCCCACTTTTTGGGATGATTTGTCTCAGTTCGCTTCGACAGTGACTCAGCGGATTGGAGCGTGATCACCTTGAGAGGCCTGGGGAGTTTTTCTTGTTCCTTTGTGTTCCTTGGTAGAGTTCTTGTGGATTCGGTGTGACCAACACTTTACACGAGCACCGATTCTCTACCCAGGAGGTTGTTTCCAGCAAGGCTGAGGTTGTTTCGAGCATGGATCTCTTGTGGGTTACCATCCAGCAGGGATGGCCTGTATAGTAGTGTTCACCTAGCAGTACCATCCAGCAGGGATGGTCAGAGCAGTTCCGGGTTTACCTCTTGTGGGGCTGGGTAGTGGTCCGCGATGTCGGGCTTACCTCCAGCTGGGCTGTGCAGTGGTCCTCGATGTCGGGCTTACCTCCAGCTGGGCTGGGCAGTGGTCCCCGATGCCAGGCTTACCTCCAGATCGACTGGGCAGTGGTCCCCAATGCTGGGTTACCTATAGCTGGGCTGGGCAGTGGTCCCGTCGCCGACTTTAGTCAGGTCGCCCTCCAGTGGTTTACCCTGTTACGGGACTGGGCAGTGTGGCACCCATCGAATCTTACTGGGTCTTCCTATAGTGGGAACCCGTCGACTTCCAGGGACCCTCCAGCGGGGCTGGGCAGGGGGTCGCCTGTCGACTTTGAGCAGACCTCTCGATTGTGGGGCAGTGACATGGTGTGGTTTGATGTTCCCCCAGAACTCTCAAGTACGAGGGGCGCTTTCCCCACCGAGACGCATCCTAGCGATACGACCTAAAACCGTGCGGGCGAGTCAGTGCCGACCAAAGCGGATAGTTTTGAGGTTTGGTGATTTGAGCCCTTGACTTGCAATTCGGTATGGAGATCCCCTTACAGTCTTGTTTGGGATTCTTGATTGAGCATATGGACTTGTATATACCTTGTTCTAGTACCCACTTCTTGGGTTTGGTTACTCTCCTTCTAGGAGAGGCGAAGACGCGCGAGGTATGCCATGTGCTTTCCGTGTCTAGCTTCTCGTGGTTGGACGAGTCTACTCTCCTGCAATAGGTAGCGAAGACTCGACGGGAAGTTCATCTTCTCACCGTTTCCAGCTCCTTGTGTCTGGATGATTCTACCTTCTTTCCTCTTGTTGGGTTGAGCTGGACTCTTTAAAATCCGTAAAAACCATAAAAACCATAAAATCCCTAAAAGTCCTTGAAAATGAAAAAAATCCTAAAAACCTAGACCCCCTAAAAACCATATAACCCTAATAAACCTTAAAAAACCTTAAAACCCTAAAAAACTCATAAAACCCTAAAAACTACTAAAAACTCTAAAAACCCTTATAAATCCTCAAAATTGTTGAAAACTCAAAAAAACCTTAAAACCTCAAAAAAACCGAAAACCCCAAAAAAACCAAAAAAACCTTAAAACCCTAAAAACCCTAAAAAACCCAAAAAAACCCTTAATATCCCTAAAAACCCTAAAAACATAAAAGCCTAAAAATCCCTAAAAATCCCAAAAAACATAAAATCCAATGAAAACCATAAAATCCCCCTAAAACCATAAAAAACCCACAAAACCCGCGAAACCACTAAAAACTCAAAAAACCCCATTTAAACCTGTAAAAATGTTAAAAACATTAAAAACCCTTAAAACCCTAAATAACTCAAAAAATCCTGAAAACCTATCCTTTCAAAAAAAAACCTACAAACACGAAAGTCCTTAAAAACCATAAAATCCCTAAAAACCCTTAAAACTATAAGAACCCTCAGAATCCCTAAAAATCCTAAACAAACCTAAAAAACAAAAAAATGCTAAGAATCCTTAACAATCCCTTAAAATGAAAAGGATTTACATGCACTGAAACCCCTTTAAAACTATAAAAATCCCTAAAAACTGTAAAAACCCTAAGAAACCATAAATACCATAAAACCCCACTAAAAATTATTAAAACCGTTAAAACCCATAAAAAACTTAAAAAACTCTAAAAACCTTAAAATCCATAAACACTCAAAGAACCCTAAACCACCAAAAGACCCTAAAAACCTTGAAAAATCCATAAAATCCTAAAATCCTAAAAAAATATAAAAACCATCCAAATCCCTAAAAACCCTAAAAACCAAAAAAAACCAAAAAAAAATCCTTGAAAACATAAAAACATTAAAAACCTTGAAAACTGCCTGAAGACAACCTGAAAACCATAAAACCCCCTTAAAACATTAAAACCCCCATAAAAAACCAAAAACCCATTAAAACTATAAAAATTATTAAAACCCCTAAAAATGTTGAAAAACACTATAAAACATTAAAAATACTAAAAACTAAAAAAAATCTTAAAAACCCCAAAACACTATAAAAACCCTGAAAAAGCCCTAAAATCCCAAGAAAACCCTAAAAACCATCAAAATCCAAAAACACCCTAAAAATCTCTAAAAACCATAAAAATCCTAAAAAACCCTAAAAGCCTTAAAAAGGTAAAAAATCCTAAAAATCCTAAAAACCACCTAAAAACCACATAAAAACCATAAAACCCCCTAAAACCCCTAAAACCCCTAAACACCCATAAAAACCCTAAAAACTCACTAAAAACTCAAGAAATCCTTACAACCCAGAAAAATGTTAAAAACACAAAAACCCAAAAGGCCTAAAAACCCTAAAACCCCTAAAAACCCATGAAAACCCATAAAAACATCAGAATCCCTATAAAACCTTGAGAACCATAAAACCCATAAAAATACTAATAAATCCCTACAATTCCCCAAAAATATAAAAAACCCTAAAAACCCTAAAAACTATAAAAGCCCATAAAACCTTAAAAAACACTAAAACTCCATTAAACCCTAAAAACCACTAAAAATAATAAAAACCCTTAAAACACTGAAAAGTGTTAAAAAAACTCTAAAAAACCTTTAAACCCTTAAAATCTCCAAAAAACCCCTAAAACTCCAAAAGACTAAAACCCTAGAAAATCGCTCAAAATCTCTAAAATCCATTGAAACCCCTAAAAACAATAAAATCCCTAAAAAATCCAAAAAAAATCACTAAAAACCTAAAAAATCCAAAAACCATTAAAACCCCCTCAAACCATAAAAAAACCATAAAAACCTTACAAAACCATAAAACCCATAAAACCCTAAAAAACCGCTAAAAACCCTAAAATCCCTTAAACCCCCTAAATGGAACAGCCTGACCCTCGAATCTTCCTTGCCCTTAAACCCCCTAAAAATGATAAAAACTCTAAAAATTCTTAAAGACCCTAAAAAACTCAAAAAAAACCCCTAAAATAACTAAAAGACCTTAAAACCCAATAAACCCCCTCAAAATCCCAAAAAACCCCCTCAAAATCCTGAAAACGATAAAATCAAAAAAAAATCCTAAAAAGACCCTAAAAAAATCTGAAAATCTAAAAAACCATAAAAACTCTAACAAACCCAAATAAACCTATAAAACC
Source organism: Viscum album (assembly GCA_963277665.1). Classification (NCBI taxonomy): domain Eukaryota; kingdom Viridiplantae; phylum Streptophyta; class Magnoliopsida; order Santalales; family Viscaceae; genus Viscum; species Viscum album. The sequence continues at coordinate 1,885,678,255 of OY728141.1, read as the reverse complement.
CCTAAAAGCCATAAAAACCCAAAAACATTAAAAAACTCTTAAAAACTTAAAAACTCTAAAAAACTCAAAAAAAAAATAGAAACCTAAAAAACCATAAAACCCTAAATACTCTAAGAACCCTAAAAACCTTCAAAATCCCTAAAAACCCTAAAAATAATAAAAATCCTAAAAAATCCCTAAAAATCCCTAAAGACCTAAAAAACCCTAAAACCCTAAAAACCCCTTGAAAACCCTAAAACCCCGAAAAACCTTTAAAATCCTAAAAACCCCTAAAAACACTAAAAACTGTAAAAAAAATAAAAAACCATAAATCCCTTTAAAACGTTAAAAACATTAAAAAACACTAAAAAACCTTAAAACCCTAAAAAACTCAAAAAAAACACTGAAAACTCCCAAAGTCCATAAAACTCATGAAAACCCCTAGAAACCCTAAAAATCACTAAAACACTCTAAAACCCCTCAAAATCCGTTAAAACCCTAAAAATCCATTAAAACCAAAAAAACCAAAAAAACCATAAAACCCCAAAAAAACCTTAAAAACCCTAAAACCTATAAAAACCCTAAAACCTATAAAAACCCTAACCCCCCCCCCCTAAAAACTCTAAAAACCCTTTAAATCCCTAAAAACGATAAAAAAATCTAAAAAACTTCTAAAATCCTAAAAACTCAAAAAACCCTAAAAAACCAAATTGACCCTAAAACCCTGAAAACCCAAAAAAACCTAAAAACCATGGAAACCCCTAAGAACCCTAAAAATCCATAGAAACCATAAAAACAAAAAAAAAACCAAAAAAATACTAAAATATCCCTAAAAATCCCTAAAAATGTTAAAAACCATAAAACCCCTAAAAACCATAAAATCCCATAAAAACCCTAAAACCCCCTAAAAACTCTAAAAAATAAAAATCCCAAAAAACACAAAAAACCATAAACCCCCAAAAAACCCCAAGAAACCCTCAAAATCCCTACAACCCTAAAAAACACTAAAAACTATAAGAATCCTAAAAAAGATATAAAAATCCCTAAAAATTAAAATAACCCAAAAAACCCTGAAATATATCTGAAAACCATAAATACCATTGAAAATCATAAAAACCCTCAAAACCTTTAAAAACTCTAAAAACTCCTAAGACCCTAAACACTAACTAAAACACCTCAAAATCCCTAAAAAACATAAAAACCTAAAAACCATAAAAATCCCTAAGAACATGAAAAACTTTAAAAAAACTAAAAACCATAAACCCCCTAAAAACCATAAAAAACTCAAAAACCCATAAAATCCCTAAAAATGTATGAAAACATAGGAAACCTTAAAAACCTGAAACCCCCTGAAAACAATAAAAATCCCTAATAATCTTAAAAACCTTACAATCCCATAAAAACATTGAAAATAATAAAAAAATCTAAAACCCCTAAAAACGTTAAAAACACTAAAAACCTTAAAACCCTAAAAAACTCAAATAAACCTAAAAACCAAAAGACACAAAAAACCGCAAAAATTCCTAAAACCCTAAAAATCTTGAAAAAGCCCAAAATCCTCAAAATCACTAAAAACCCTAAAAATAATAAAAAATCTAAAAAATCCTTAAAAATACCTGAAAATGAAAAAAAACCCTAAAAAACTTGAAAAACCCTTGAAATCCATAAAACCCCTAAAAACCATAAAAACACATAAAACCCTAAAAAACCTCTAAAAACTCTAAAAACATTTAAAACCCCTAAAAATGTTAAACTACTCTAAAAAACCTTTAAAATAATAAAAAAACTCAAAAAAACACCAAAAAGCCAAAAAATACCATAAAACCATAAAACCATAAAACCCCCTAAAACCCCTAAAAAACCTTAAAATCCCTAAAAACCCTTAAAAAACCTAAAAACCCAAAAATCCATAAAAAACCTAAAAATCCATATAAACGTAAAAATCCGTACAACACATGAGAAAATCGTAAAAACCAAAAAAAAATAAACCACTAAAAACCCTAAAAAATCCAAAAAACCCTTAAAACCACTAGGAACTCTAAAACACCTTAAGCCCCTAAAAACATTAGAAAATCTAAAAGACCTTTAAACCCTAAAACTTAAAAAAACTTAACACACTCATAAGACCCTAAAAACCCTCACAAACCCATAAAAGCCTAAAAAACCCTGAAAACCCCTAAAACCCACAAAAACCACTAGAAACCTTAAAAACCATAAAACCTTATAAAAACCACTAAAAATATAAAGGCCCTTAAACTCTGTAAAAATGTTAAAAAACTCTAAAAAAAACTTAAGAACCCTCAATTCAAAAAAACAAAAAACACAAAATACCCTAAAACCCCTAGAAAGAACCTAAAACCCTAAAAACCCAAAAAATCTCTAAATACCGTAAAAATTGCTAAAAACTGTAAAACTAATAAAAAATCCCTAAAAATCCTTGAAAGTATAAAAAACATTAAAAACCCAGAAAAACCCATGAAAACCATAAAACCCAATAAAAACTCTAAAAACCCCTAAATCACCAAAAAACATTAAAAAATTATAAAAATCCTCAAAAACCACAAACAACTCAAAAAAACTCCCAAAAAAAATACAAAAAAGACCCTAAAAACTATGAAAAACCCAAAATCCCAAAAAAAAAATTAAAACCCTTAAAATCCCTAAAAACCCTAAAAAACCTCAAATCCATAAAAAATCCTAAAAAATCCCTAAAAATACCTAAAAATATAAAACCCCTAAAAAACCTTGAATACCCCTCAAACCCATAAAAACCCATAAAAACCTTAAAAACCTTAAAACCCCATAAAAACCTTAAAAACCTTAAAACCCCATAAAAACTCAAAAAAACCATTAAAATTCATTAAACACATTAAAAACTCTTAAACCACCTAAAATTGTTAAAATACTTTTAAAAACCATTAAAAACCTAAAAACTCAAAAAACCCCTAAAACGCCAAAAGACCCTAAAAACCCTGAAAAAGCCCTAAAAACCCTAAATACCCCTAAGAACCCTCAAAATCCCTAAGAACATCAAAAACCCTAAAACACAAAAAACCCCTAAAAACCACAAAAATTCCAAAAAATATAAAAAACTCTAAAAAACTTTAAACCCCCTAAAAACCATAAAATCACGTAAAAACAATAAATACTCTAAAACCCCTAAAATCCAACTAAAAACGCTAAAAAAACATAAAACCCCTAAAAAAATTAAAAACTATAAAATACCTTTAAACCCTTAAAATACTCAAAAAACCCTTAAAACCCCTAAAACACTAAAAAAGCCTAAAAACCCAAAAAACCATAAAAATCCCAAAAATCACTAAAAAACCATAAAAATCCTAAAATATCCCTAAAAATCCATGAAAACATAAAAAACCATAAAAACCCTAAAACCCCATAAAACCATAAAACCCCTAAAAACCTTAAAACACCTAAAGCACCTAGAAACCCTAAAAACCCACTGAAAACTTTAAAAACCCATTAAACCTCCAAAAATGTTGAAAAACTCTTAAAAACCCTAAAAACTCAAAAAAACCATAAAAACCAAAATATACCCTAAAACCCTAAAACCCCCTAAAAACCCTAAAAAACCCTGAAGATCCATAAAAACCTTCAAAATACTTAAAATCGTAAAAACCCTTAAAACCATAAAAATCTTAAAAAATCCCTAAAACCCCTAAAAACGTAAAAAACCTTAAAAACATTGGAAAACCCCTAAAACCCATAAAACACCTAAAAATTTTAAAAAACCGTTAAACACGTAAAAACCTTAAAAACAATTAAATTTTTTAAAAACCCTTAAACCCCCTAAAAATATTATCCATGTGTCAAAGGCTGAACCGTACTGTGACCCATGCCTATCGGGAGGTAAATGCGGTGGTAGATGCTCTCTCCAAACAGGCCATTGTGGAGAGGTGCCCGTTATAGTCCTTTGTTTCCACACCCTTCTGCTCCTCGCTTGTGGACTCTGACTGAAGGAAGAGTTGCACACCCGGTTATGTAACCCCTCCTTGTAGCTCTCCATTTTCTCTTCCCTTTTGGAATAAATTTTGGGGGACAAGGCTTGCCTGGTCTCGAGCCTTCCCAGCCCTAAAAATATTAAAAATTCTTGAAAAACAAAAAACCCTAAAAACCACAAAACCCCTAAAAATACAAAGACCCTACAAACCCTAAGAACCATAAAAAATATAAAAAAATCTTGAAAACCCCTAAACCTTTCAAAATCCCTAAAACCCTAAAATCTCTAAATACCATAAAAATCCCAAAAAAAACCTTTAAAATACCTAAAAATTTAAAAAACGATAATAACACCGAAAACCCTCTAAAACCATAAACCCCTAAAAACCCATAAAACACTACAAATTGTAAAAAACTTAAAACCAATAAAAATGTTAAAAAAAACTAAAATATTTAAAAACCCTAAAAACGCAAAAAACCCTATAAACCCAAAATTCCCTAAAACACCTAAAAACCATGAAACCCTAAAAACCTTGAAAACCCCCAAAACTCTCAAAATACCTAAAAACCCTAAAACCATAAAAACCTAAAAAATCCATGAAAACATAAAAAAACCTAAAAACCATTAAACCCCCTAAAAAAAATAAAAATTCCTTAAAACCTTATAAAACCCATAAACCCTACAAACCCACTAAAACTCTAAAAATTCTTCAAACCCCAAAAAACATTAAAAAACACTAAAAAACCTCAAAACCCCTAAAATGCTAAAAAAAACTCTAAAACCCCAAAATACCCTAAAACCCCTAAAAAACCTAAAAACTGTAAAAACCCCTAAAAACCCTCCAAATACCAAACAACCCTAAATACCTTAAAAAATAAAAATCCTAAAAAATCACTAAAAATCCCTGAAAACGTAAAAAGCCATAAAAACCATAAAAACCCCTAAAACCCATAAAATCCTCAAAAAAACCTTAAAAACACTAAAACCTCGCTAAAAACTCTAAAAACCTAAAAATATCTGCAAACCCATAAAACCCCTAAAAACATTAAAAAACTCTAAAAAAAATTAAAAACCCCTAATAAGGTAAGAAACACTATAAACAAAAAAAGTCCCTTAAACCCCTTAAAAACCCTAAAAGCCCTCAAAACCATCAAAACACTAAAAAATCATAAAAATTGTAAAAATAATTAAATGACCTAAAAATACCTGTAAACATAAAAAATCATAAAAACCCTGAAAACCATAAGAACCCCTAAAAACAATAAAAACGCTAAAAACCCACTAAAAACTCAAAAAATATAACTAAACCACCTAAACATGTTAAAAATGTAAAAAAATCACTAAAAAAACTTTATATCCAACAAAAATATAAAAAAACTAAAGACCCAAAAAACCCTGTCCTTCCAAAACCCAGCTATCCTCTACATCATTAACAACCTCATCGGTAGATTTCTTTGTATAGAGGCACGAACTAGTGCTTCCTAACACCTGATTGTGCTGTAGATATGCATAGAGGTGGATGTGTCCAAGTCACTGATTAATTCTATCTGCGTTGAGATTGAAGGTGAGATCTATTGGCATCAGAATATTTTCTTTGAATCCTAGGTTTCTTTCTGTTCGAACTGCCATAGACTGGGCCACTATGAATCTACCTGTAAGTGTGCTAGTAGTACTGTCAAGTATACACTATAGTGGCTGATTGCTACAACTCATGGTTTGTAACTAGATGAACCTCTATGGGGCTCATGATGTGCATGGGATATAAATGCTGGATGGACTAATGTGCCTATGGTTGATGATCATGTCGTTATAGTGGTTGGAGATGTTCCATTGAAGGTTGTTCGATAGTCTTCATCCGAAACAAGGGTCTGTGAAGTGTTTGATAGGTTGAAACATGACTTAGGAATAGTGAATAGTAAGGGGTGATGGAAACTGAGGAAGGATTCAATAGTCTGAGGATGGTGGAGTTGCGGCAGATTTCACCGCCTGTGTTGTGCCTCAATTCTGGAGTTTTGGAGGAGGACAAGGATTCTTCGGATCAACTGGCAGTGATGGTGTCCCTTTGTAAAATCAGTTTGATGTCTTTGTATCTGAGGAGCTGGTCCATGAGCAGCATGTTGTACAACCAAAGCTGGCTGGTGGCATTGAAGAACAACCTGGGCAGACTACTTGCTCTGGGCTTAAGGGTGCTGCTTTTGAAGACAGGGGTAAGGGTTTACAAGATGTCTTGACCTATGATGATATTGTGTTGGCTAGTATAGGGGATGAGGATGATGATTTTGTGCATGATGCGAGTGTTGTTGTAAATGGATCTCTAGTTTAGATTGCAGTGCATGAATCTTTTGTGCTTGAGGGAGTGCAAGTCGCTCTGTCTGCTTGTAATGAGGATGAGTTCACACGGGATGATGTCAAGGTTCCCCTATCTAGTTGTGATGCTTGTGCTGGGATTGAGATGGTACCGGACAAGGCTTCCATTACTACTCAGGAGGTAGTACATACTGGGTAGATTTCTCATGAGGAGGATGAGGGCTTGCAATTGATTCTGGTAGATTCCGGTGACACATCCTTGGAGGTTGTTAGGAGTTGTACTGGTTTTGATCAGGCATCAGTGACTCTGAATGTTATTGGTGATTACGTGATGGATGTTTTGTCCTTGGATTAGAATGCTGGTGATCCTAGTCAAGAGTTTGTGGTCCAAGGCATGATGCAATGTGAAGTGTTGGCTAACTGTATTATAAATCTGGAAGACACCTACATCCCCAAACACAGAATTTTTTTCTAGGGGGAGGGTAGTAGGATGAGATTTAACATGGCTATGATAATTAAGGAGAGGAATTTGATAGAGGAGGTCATTCCATATGGGAAGGGAAATAAATCTGTAGGAGTCACATCAAACCCCAGAAAGAGAAAGCTGAGGAAAGACTACTCTAGTTTTCCAAGGACAATGTCCACTAGAGCCTCCTTCAAATCTCCAAAGAAAAATGTTTCTGACAGGGGAGGGCGGCCTGCCAAGGTGCAGCTAAATGCAGACCAAAAAAGGCTCTTAGAAAACTAAATTGCCTTATTCAGGTAACATGAATCTGAATGGGAGTCGGCAGATACTGATGCAGACATCAGATGTGGTGTTGATGGAGACCCTTATAGTGTAACTTCTTATTATGACGGTGGTGGTGATGTTGACCTCTTTTACGCGTAACTCCTTTTGGGTTGGGTCGTTTGACTTCTACCCTTCCTTGAATGCCTTTTCTTTTTTCTAATATATTTTGGGGGTACAGGAATATCCTGGTCCTATGCCTTGTTCACGCTAAAAACCTGAAAAACCCCTAAAAATACTAAAAAACCATAAAAATCATAAAATTTCTAAAAAATCCCTGAAAAAACCTATAAATCTAAAAATTCCTAAAAAACACTAAAAAAATAAAACCCCATAAAATCCATAAAATTCCTAAACCCCACTAAAAATTCCAAAAACATTTTTAACCCATAAAAATGTTAGAAACATTAAAAATCTCTAAAAACCCTTAAAAAACATAAAAAACCCAAAAAAACACTAAAACCCCGAAATGTACATAAAAACCCTAAAAATACTCGAAACCCTTAAAACCCTTGAAAACCCCTAAAACCCCCTGAAATCCACAAAAATCTTAAAAATTGTAAAACCCATTAAAATCCAAAAAAAATCCAAAAAAATCCCTAAAAACATAAAAAAAACCCCCCAAAACCCCTAAAAACATTAAAAAACCCTAAAACCAATAAAAAACCTAAGACCCCACTAAAAAATCTAAAAACTGATTAAACCCCCAAAGAATGTAATAACATAAAAAAATCTAAAACCACTTAAACCCCTAAAAACTCAAAAAAACCTTAAAACCCCAAAACACTCTAAAAACCCTTAAAACCCCTAAAAACAAAAAAACCTAGAAAACTTAACCCCCCAATCCCTAAAAACTCTAAAACCCCAAAATCTCTAAAAAACATAAAAAGGCCCTAAAAATCCATGAAAACATAAAAAACCCAAAACCCTAAAAACCCCAGAAAAACTATAAACCCCCTAAAACCCTTCAAAAACCCTAAACCCCATAAAACTCCAAAAAAACACAAAAAAATATAAAAACCCATAAAACGCCTAAATTTTTAAAAACATTAAAAACTATAAAAAACCTTAAAAACCCTAATAAACTCAAAAAACCCCCTAAAAACCCAAAATACCCAAAAAAACACTCAAAACCCCAAGAAACCCTAAAAAACCTTCTAAATCCCTAAAAACTCTAAAAATCCCAAAAAATCCTAAAAAACCCTAAAAACATAAAAATCCTAAAAAACCCTAAAATATCTAAAAACATAAAAGCCCATAAAAAACCTTAAAAACCCTAAAATGCCATAAAACACTAAAAACAACTCAAACCTCTAAAACCCCTTTAAAGCCCTAGAAACATTAAAAAAATCAAAAAAAAATTAAAACCCTAAAAAACTCTAAAAACCCCAAAAGATCCAAAAAACCCTAAAAATCCCAAAAAAGTAAAAAACCCTGAAAACCCCTAAAAACCCTCAAAATCCCTAAAACCATAAAAATCATAAATAGACCTTAAAACCCATAAAAATGTAAAAAAAAACCCTATAAACCTTGAAAACACCCTAAAAACCTTAAAAATCACTAAAACCCAAAAATCATTAAAAACCATTGAACACTCTAAAAACCCTTAAAACCCCTAAAAATGTTTAAAAACTCTAAAAAACCTTAAAAACCCTAAAAACTAAAAAACCCTAAAAACCAAAAAAGAACCTAAAATCCTTGAAAATCCTCTAAAAACTATAAAAAACCTCAAAATCCCAAAAAACATGAAAAAACCCTAAAACCCATAAAAATCCTACAAAATCCCTAAAACTCTGTGGATACGTAAAAAATCCTAAAAACAAAGAAAACCTTTGAAAACCATAAAACTCATAAAAACCATAAAAAACCCTAAAAACCCATTAAAACCGTAAAAACCAATAAAAACAAAAAAAACTTAAAACTGCACAAAACATTAAAAACTATAAAAAACCTAATAACTAAAAAAACCTAAAAAAAAAGACCCTAAAACCCCTAAAAACCCCAAAATACCCAAAAACCTAAAAACCCTTAAAATCGCTAAAAACTCTAAAATAAATAATAGGCATAAAAGCCCTAAAAATCCATGAAAACATGAAAAAACCCAAAAAAACTTGAAAACCCCTCTAAAGCCCATAAAATCCAATAGAACCCTTAAAAAATAACAAAATCCCTAAAAATCAATAAAAAACTCTAAAAACCCTTTAAACCCCAAAAATCGTTAAAAACTCTAAAAAACCATAAAACCCTAAAAACTCAAAAAACACTAAAACCCCAAAAATACCCCCAAACCTTGAAAAATCCTAAAACCCCTGGAAACCCTTTAAATCCTACAAAATCTCTAAGAACCCTAAGAAACCCTAAAAACCATAAAATTCCTAAAAAAGCCCTAAAAATCCCTAAAAACGGAAAAACCCATAAAACCCTAAGAAACCCATGAAAACCAAGAAAACCTTAAAATACCCTAGAAAACTTTAAAACCCTAAAAACCCACTACAATCCCTAAAACCCTCACAACCCCTAAAAATGATAAAAATGTTAAAAAAAACTCTAAAAATCCTTAAGAAACTTAAAAAACTCAAAAAAACTCGAAAAACCTTAAAAAACCCTAAAAGCCCTAAAACCTCTAAAACCATGGAAAACTCTAAAAACCATCAAAATCCCTAAAACCCCTAAAAACCATAAAAAATATAACAAATCCCTAAAATATCTAAAAACGTAAAAACCCCTAAACCATTAAAAACCCCAAAAAAACTATAAAAACCCATAAAAACCATAAAAACTAATAAAAATCTAAAAACCCTTAAAACTGATTGAAACGTTAAAAAAATTTAAAAAACTCAAAAAAATATTTAAACCCCCAAAAAACACAAAAAGAAACAAAAATTGAAAGACCCTAAAACCCTAAAAATCCCTTAAAACCACAAAAATCCTAAAAAATCCCTAAAATCCCATAAAACTTTAAAACCTTAAAGACCCTGAAAAGCACCTGAAAAACATAAAAACCCTAAAACCTTAAAAGACCCTAAAAATCCATGAAACCCTAAAAACCCACAAAAAAAATCTAATAACCCTTATAACACCTAAAAACGTTACAAAACATTAAAAACTCTAAAAACCAAAAAAAAACTAAAAAAAATTCATAAAAACCCAAAAGCTTCTAAGAACCCTAAAAAACCCTAAAACCCCTAAAACCTAGAAAACCCCTAAAAACACTCAAAATTTCTAAAAACCCTAAAAACCCTTAAAACTATAAAATTCTTAAAAAATCTCTATAAATACCTAAAAATGTAAAAAACCATAAAAACCTTGAAAAACCTCCAAAAACCATAAAACCCCCTAAAAACCAGAAAATACCCAAAAAACCCTTAAAACCCCTAAAAACATTAAAAACGTTAAAATACTCTAAAAACCCAAAAAACTCAAAAAAACCCTAAAATATCAAAAGGACCCTAAATACCATATAATTCTTAAAACCCCCTTAAAATCCCAAAAAATCCGTAAAAACTCTAAAAACCAAAAAAAATCCTAAAAAACACTAAATTTGTAAAAATTCATAAAAACCCTAAAAATCTCTTACAAACCCTAAAACACTAAAAATCCATAAATACCCTAAAACCAACAGAAACACTAAAATCCATTAAAACCCATAAAAAGTTAAAGAAACTCTAAAACCCTTAAAACTACCAAAAACAAAAAAAAAAAACCCTAAAGGACCCTAAAAACCTGAAAAAACCCTTAAAATCCTTAACCCCCCAAACCCTCAAAATCCCTAAAAACCCTAAAAAACCCAAAAAACCATATAAACCCTAAAAAATCCCTAAAATCCTTGAAATTGTAAAATACCCTAAAAACCCTGAAAGCCCCCCTAAAACCCAAAAAACCCTAAAAACCATAAAAAATTAAAAAAACCAATAAAAACCCTAAAAACTACTAAAAACTCTAAAAACACTTAAAACCCCTAAAAATGTTTAAAATGTTTAAAAACTGTAAAAAACCGTAAAACCTTAAAAAAATAAAAGAAACCCCTTAATATCTAAAATGAATGAAAATACCTTGAAAAACACTAAAAACCTAAAAAACCTTGAAATACCATAAAAACTGACAAAATCTCTAAAAACCCTAAAAAAATAAAAACCCAAAAAATCCCTAAAAATCCCTAAAAACATAAAAAACCCTAAAATCCCTGAAACCCACCTAAAAACTATAAACCCCTAAAAACATTAAAAACTTTAAAAATCCTTAAAACCCTAAAAAATAAAACAAAAACCGTTAAAAACACAAAAGACCCTAAAAATCCTGAAAAACCCTAAAACCCGTAAAATCCCTCAAAATCCCAAAAAATCCGTAAAAACCCTTAAAAAACCTTGAAAACCATAAAACTCTTAAAAACTTTAAAAACCCTAAGACCCCATACAAACACTAAAAACACACTAATAACTCCAAAATTCCCTAAAAACACTAAAATTGTTAAAAAAACTCTAAAAACCCTTAAAAGTTATAAAAAGCTCAATAAAATCCTTTAAAACCCCAAAAGACCCTAAAAACCCTAAAAGCACCTAAAAACCCTAAAAAGACTGAAAACCCCTTAAAAGCCCTCAAAATCACTAAAACCTCTAAAAATCCAAAAGAACCATAAAAATATTTAAGAATCCCAAAAAATCCATAAAAACATAAAAAACCCTCAAACCTTAAAAACTGATTGAAACTGGTAAAAACACCAAAAAACCAAAAAACCCCTAAAAATCTTTAAAAACCTAGGAACCCTAAAATCCATAAAAATTCTAAAAAATCCCAAAACCCAAAAAAACATAAAGAACCCTATAATCCCTAAAAACCATAAAACCCCTAAAAACCTGAATGCCCCATAAAAACCCTAAAACCCACTAAAAATTCTCAAAAACCATTATACCCCTAAAAACATTAAACAAATATAAAATACCCAAAAACCCCTAAAAATATAAAAAAAACCCTAAAAACCCAAAAAGACCATAAAGACCATGACAACCCTAAAAACCATGAGAAACCCTTAAAACCCTCAAAATCCATACAAACTATAAAAACCCATAAATAAAAAAAAATCCTAAAAAATACATAAAAATCCCTAAAAACAAAAAAACACAAAAAAACATGGAAAAACACAAAACCCCCTTAAAAACCTTAAAAAACCCTAAAACCAATAAAAACCCTAAAAACAAAAAAAATACCCTAAACCCCCTTAAAACCCCTAAAAACATTAAGAAACAATAAAAAAACCTTATAAACCATAAAAAAATTAAAAAAACCCTAAAACCCAAAAGACCCTAAAAACCATAAAAACCCCCTAAGAACCCTAAAAACCCTAAAAACCCTAAAAACCCTAAAACCCCTAAACCCCCTCAAAGTCCCTAAAAACCACTAAAAGCATTAAATCCTAAAAATGCTCCAAAAATCCCTAAAAACATAAAAACCCTTAAAACACCTGAAAATAATAAAAACCCATAAAAACCATAAACAACCTTAAAAACCCTAAAGCCCACTAAAAATTCTAAAATTACTTAAATCTTATAAAAAAGTTAAAAAACTCTAAAAAACCTTAAAAACCTTAAAAACCACAAAAAAACCTTAAAACCCATAAAAACCCTAATAAACCCTGAAAACCCCTAAAACCACTCAAAATTCCTAAAAATCCTAAAAAACACTAAAAACCATAAAAATCCTAAAAAATCCCTACAATCCATGTAAACGTAAAAAACCATAAAACCCTGAAAAAACCCTAAAAACTATAAAAACCACTAAAACCCTTAAAAATCGTAAAAAAATATAAAAACCTTGAAACACCATTAAAAACTCTAAAAATCCATAAAACCCTAAAAAAATAAAAACACTCAAAATCCTTAAAAACCCTAAAAACCAAAAAAAATCCTAAAAAAACATAAAATTTCTCTAAAAACGTAAAACCCCTAAAAACCCTAAAAATCCCCTAAAATCATAAAAACCCTTGAATAACTTAAAAACCCTAAAAACCAATAAAACACTAAAAACACTAAAAAAACTAGGAATCCTCAAAACCCCCAAAAAACATTAAAAGCTCTAAAAAAACTTAAAACCCCTAAAAACTCAAAAGAACCCTAAAACCCCAAAACTCCTAAAACACATAAATACCCACAATGGATTGAATGTATTATCCTATGCCAAACTCTCACTCTCAATGTCAAACATTCCTACAGGGAGGTGAACTCGGTGGCAGATGCTTTGTCCAAAAATGCGATATTGGAAAGGAGGTCGATGTGGTCCTTTGTCTCATTATATTTTTGTGCACCTTACATGGTCTCTAATATGAATGGTGAGTTACACACCCATGTTTTTAAAACCTCCTTGTAATGATCTAGTTTTACTTTTTTAAAAAAATTTGGGGGACTATTCATGTTTGGTCCACTGCCTTATTTTCCCTAAAAACGTAAAAAAAACTCTAAAAACCTTAAAAACCCAAAAAAAATAAAAAATACCCCTAAAAACCCAAAAGACCCTAGAAACCTTGAAAAACACTAAAAACCATAAACCCTAAAATTTCTTAAAAACCCGCAAAACCCTTAATAACCATAAATCCATAAAAAACCTAAAAAGATCTAAGAATCTGTAAAAATGTAAAAAACCCCAAAAAAGTGAAAACCCCTAACCCCCCCCCCCAAAAAAACCTTAAAAACCTTTAAAACCCAAAAAACCCTAAAACCCACTAAAAACTCTAAAAAAACTTAAAACCCCTAAAAGCATTAAAAACACTAAAGAACCGTAAAAACACTAAAAAAATAAAAAAAGAAATTAAAACCCACAAAGAGCCTAAAGACCCTGAAAACCTATAGAAACATTAAAAAACACTGAAAATCCCTAAAAACCCACAAATTCCATAAAAACCCAAAAAACCAAAAAAAACATTAAAACCCTCTAAAAATATCTGAAACAAAAAAAATCCTAAAAACCATGAAAAACACCTAAAGGCAAAAAAACCCCAAAAACATTAAAAAACCCTAAAACCACTAAAAACTCTAAAAACTCTAAAAAAAATTAAAGCTCTTAAAAACTTCAAAAAAATGTTAAAAAACACTAAAAATCCATAAAATCCTAAAAATCTAAAAAAACCCTAGAAACCCAAAAGGATTCTAAAAACCTTGAAAACTCTAAAAATGCTAAAAACCCTGAAAACCCCTAAACCCATCAAAATCCCAAAACCCCTAAACCCATCAAAATCCCCAAAACCCCTAAAAATGGTAAGAAAAATCTAAAAAGTTCTAAAAATACATTAAAGTGTAAAAAATTCTAAAAAACCCCTAAAAAAATTAAAAAAACACTAAAAAAGCATAAAAATCCTAACAATAACTAAAAACTCAAAAAACCCTTAAACCCCTAAAAATGTTAAAAAACTAAAAAAACTGAAAAAAAACCCTAAAACCCAAAAAAGACCCCAAAACCCTAAAAAACCTTGAAAATCCTAAAAACCCTAAAAACCCCTAAAAACAAAAAAAACCAATAAAACCCAAAATATCCTAATAAGCTTGAGAAACCCTAAAAATTATCAAAGTCCCAAAAAACCCAAAATCCCCTAAAAACCAAAAAAATCCAAAAAATCCCAAAAAAATCCTTGAAAATGTAAAGAACACTAAAAACCTAAAAAACCAATAAAAATCATAAAAAAACCCTAAAAACTTACAAAAACCTAAAAACATATAAAAATCCAAAAAACGACAAAAAACTTTAACAACCCTTAAAGCCCCTAAAAACATTAAAAAACTGTAAAAAATGTTAAAGACTAAAAAACTCAAAAAACTGCTAAAACCCCAAAGAGGCCCTAAAATACCTAAAAACCTTGAAAACCCCTAAAAACCAACAAAATTTCCAAAACCTATAAACACCATAAAAAACTCAAAGAAACCCTAAAAACCCAAAAAGTCCTTAAAAACACAGAAAAACCCTAAATACCATAAAAAACCTGAAAACCCCTAAAACCCGACAAAATATCTAAAAGCCATAGAAACAATAAAAATTTTAAAAAATCCCCCAAATAACCTATAAAACGTAAAAAAAATAAAAACACTGAAAAACCCCCCAAACCCCCCAAAAACCATAAAACCCCCCAAAAATATTAAAAACCCATAAAAGCCTAAAAACCCACTAAAATCTCTAAAAACCCTTAGAACCCATAAAAAAGTTTAAAAAACTAAAAACCTAAAAACCCTAAAAAATTCAAAAAAACCTAAAATCTAGAAAAACATGAAAAATAGTAAAAACCCAAAAAACCATAAAAACCATGAAAAATGTTATAACCCTACACATCCCTAAAAACCCTAAAACCCCTAAAAACCCTAAAACCCCTAAAAACCATACAAATTCTAAAAAATCCACAAAAATCCTTGAAAATATAATAAACTCTAAAAACCCCAAAACCCTCTGAAAACCATAAAACCCAATAAAAACAAGAAAAAAACCTAAAAAACCATAAAAAACATAAAAACTACTAAAAACTCTTAAAAACATTAAAAACCCCAAAACCATTAAAATATTCTAAAAACATTAAAAATTGTAAAAAGTCAAAAAACCCCTAAACCCCTAAAAACCTAGAACAAACCCCAAATCCCTCAAAATCCCCAAAAACTATAAAAAAACATAAAAATCATAAAAATCCTAAAAAATCCCTAAAAACCCCTGAAAACATAAAAAAACCCTAAAACCCCATAAAAACCCTAAAAACCACTAAAAACTCTAAAATCCCCTAAAACCCCTAAAAACGTTAAAAATAGTAAAAAACCTTAAGAACCCAAAAAAATAAAAAAAACCCAAAAACCCCAAACACCCTACAAGCCCTAAAAAATCCAAAACACCTAAAAACCATAAAAACCCTAAAAACACTAAAACCCTAAAATTAATTAAAATCCTAAAAAAGATCTAAAAATCTTTGAAAACATAAAAACTGTAAAAACCCTGAAAACTCCCTGAAAACCGTAAAACCCCTAAAAATCTTAAAAAACCCAAAAAACCACTAAAAATTATAAAAACCCTTAAAACCCTTAAAAATGAAAAAAACTCTAAAAAACTATAAAAATACAAAAAAAAAAACTAAAAATACCATAAAAACCCAAAATGACCTTAAAAACCCCAAAACCCTATAAAAACCCTAAAAATCGTAAAAACCCTAAAAATCATAAAAAACCTACAAAAGCCCTCAAAAATCAGCAAACCTAAAAACCCTAAAAACACTTGAAAACTCTTGAAACCCATAAAACAATTAAAAACCTTAAAACCCATAAAACCCCCAAAAACCACTAAAAATTATAAAAACACTTTAAACTCCTAAAATGTTAAAAACCCTAAAAAACCTTTATAACCCTAAAAACTCAAAAAAAACCTAAAAATATGAAAAGACCAAAAAACCCTACAAAACCTTAAAAAACCTATAAAACGCTAAAAAACCCAAAAAACTATCAAAATCCCCAAAAAACCTAAAAACCCAAAAGACCATAAAAATCCTATTAATTCCCTAAAAATCCTTGAAAATGTAAAAAACCTTGAAAACCCTAAAAACCATGAAAAAACCCTGAAAACCCAGAAAACTTTTAAAAACCTTAAAACCCCTAAAAACCCATGAAACCCACTAAAAACTCTAAAAACCCTTAAAAACCCAAAAATTAAGAAAAAAAAGTTAAAAAACTATAAAAATCCCTTAAAAATGTAAAAAACCAAAAAAAACTAAATAACATCTAAAAACCAAAAATATCCCAAATAACATTAAAAACCTATAAAACTCGTAAAAACCTCTAAAACTCAAAAACCCTTAAACCTCTAAAAATGTTAAATAACTCTAAAAACCCATAAAACCCTAAAAACTCAAGAAACCCCTAAAAACTCAAAAAAAAACCATAAAAACCCTAAAAATCCCTAAAAAACCCAAAAAACCCTAAAAACTAAATAGCCATAAAAATCCTAAAACATCCCTAAAAATCCTAGAAAACATAAAAAACCCTAAAATCCCTTAAAAATATAAAAACCATAAAACTTCCCAAAAACTACAAAAAAACCCCCTAAAACCCATAACAACACTACAACCCAACTATAAAGTCTAAAAACACATAAAACCCCTAGAAACATTAAAAAACTATAAAAACCATAAAACCCTAAAAACTTAAAAGAGCCCTAAATCCAAAAAAGACCATAAAAACCCAGAAAAGCCTAACCCCCCCCCCCCCCCAAGCGGGCGGGGTCTGCTTGGTTAACTCCATTATCACCTTGATGATGTTATTGCATGTTTTTTCTATATACATATGGTTGTCTAGTCTTATTAAAAGCGTAAACGTAAAAATAAGAAATTTTGTCTGGACAGGTTCTATCAATGAACGAAAATTGGTCTCTGTGGCATGGAAGCACTGCACTAAGCCGATTGATCTGGGTGGGATGGGTATAAAAGATCTACAGCACTTAAATGATGCTATGATTGGGAATTTCACTTGGAGCCTGCTTGAACCACATGGTGATGGCCTGGGTTTTCTCATGGAGAGATTCACGAGATGGTTATGCGATGGATTTTCTGGGTATTTAACTTCTTCAGTTTGGCCTGCTTTGTGAACATTATACAGGGAGATTATGTCGAAATCCAAATGGATTGTGACTATTACAGATTTAAATGCCCACATGGACTGGAATCCCCATTGTGGCTGCTTAAATTCAGAACACCCTTTATTCCTCCCTCTTGCCTTGTTCTCATTTGGAAAGATTAGCGGAATCAGATCCCAACTCATGAGCAGCTAAAGATGGCTGGTTGGCAACTCGCCTCTTACACCTTTGCTTCAGAACTTTGGCACTACCTGTTACAATGCTTCGGTCTGACATAGAGCTTGATAGGATCGATCTGTGACTTCTAGCTCGGCCTTGTGGAGATCAACCGAAGTGACCAAGTCCACAACCTATTGCTTGTTGGTGCGGCAGTGAATGTTCAATATATTTGGGATTCCCGCAATGCTGCAGCCTTCAACCAACAGCCCCTCTCGCTGCATGGGGGAGTGGTGAACATGCACAGGATGATCCAGAAGCCTCAAGAATACAAACAGGGGAGATGTTCAATGATATTAGTGATCTGACAGTTTTTAGTTCTCTTGGGGTCACTTGCAGAAGCAGAAAATTGATGGTTTTGAAGTACATCAGATGGATCCCCCCACTCCCAGCATTGATAAAGGTGAATGTTGATGGCGCAGCCCTGGGAGCTCCTGGACCCTCGGGGTGTGGTGGATTCCGCACCTCCATAGGCTTCGTAAAATGTTGTTACTTACATTTTATTAGGGATGGTTGTGCTTATGAAGCAGAGCTCTGGGCTATCATAAGGTATGTGAAGTTTGTGAGTCTGTTTAAGTGGACAAGGCTTTGGATTGAGTTGGATTTGATGCTTGCGGTTGCCGCACTCAAAGGATCTTCTAGGGATGTGTCGTGGAGACTCTTACCGCACTGGATTGAGTGTCTCAACATTTCTCGGACCCTGAGCTTTAGTATTTCACACACATATAGGTAGGCCAATTCGGTTGCGGATGCTCTATCCAAAAGGGCGATTCAGGAAAAATGTTCGATGTGGTCCTTCGTAACTCCCCAATTTTCACCCCTTTTGTTGATTCAGATATGAAGGGTGAGATACACTCTCTTCCTTGTAGGCCCACCTTGTAATTGTATGTCTTTGTTTTACTTTAATTTATTCTTGGGGGACTAGGCTAGCCTAGTCCCGCACATCTTCTGCCTAAGAAACTCAAAAAACCCTAAATACCCAAAAGGCCCTTAAAACCCTAAAACCCCCTAAAACCCTTGAAAAATCCTAAAAACCTTCAAAATCCCTAAAATCCCTAAAAACCATAAAAATCCTAAAAAAGTCCAAGGAATCCATGAATACGTAAAAACCCCTAGAAACCCTGAAAAATTCTAGAAAACCATAAAAACCCAAAAGAACATAAAAAACCCTAAAAGCCCATAAAATCCTAAAAAACCACTAAAAACTCTAAAACCCTTCAAACCCCTAAAAACATCAAAAACATTAAAAAAAATATAAAAACCGCAATATAATCAAAATGTAAAAAAACCCTAAAACCAAAAAAGACACTAAAACCCTAAAAACCCTAAAAACCCTAAAGAACACTGAAACCCCCTAAAACCTCTCAAAATCCCTAGAAACCCAAAAAACCCAAAAATCAATAAAATCCCTAAAATCCCTAAAAATCATTGAAAACATAAAAAAGCCGAAAAACCCTGAAAACCCACTAAAACCATAAAAACCTCAAAACCCATAAAATCCCTAAAAACCCATAAAAACTATAAAAATACACTAATAACTATTAAAACCCCTAAAAACATAAAAAATTCTAAAAAACCTTAATACTTATAAAAAACTCAAAAAAACCCAAAAAGACCCTAAAACTCTAAAGCCTAAAAAACCTTGAAAAAACCCTAAAACCCCTCAAAATCCCTAAAACCCCTAAAAACCAAAAAAAATCATTAAAAACCCTAAAAATCCCTCAAAATGTAAAAAACCCTAAAATCCTTAAAAACCCAATAAAAATCCCTAAAATCCTTAAAAACAATAAAACCCAAAAAATAACTCGAAATACCACTAAAAACTCTAAAATTCCTTTAAACCCCTAAAAATGTTAAAAACTCTAAAAACCCTTAAAACCCTAACAAATAAAAAAACCCTAAAAACCCCTGAAAAATCCAAAAAATCCTCAAAATCCCACAAAAACCTAAAAACCATAAAAATCCTAAGAAAGTCATAAATTTATTGGAAAACATATAAATATAAAAACCCTAAAACCCCCTAAAAAACATAAAACCACAAAAAACGTAAAAAACCTAAAACCCCATAAAAACCCACTAAAACTCCAAAAACCCTTAAAAATGTTAAAAATATGCAGACCGGGCAGGGCAGGGTCAATCAACCCATACCCAAAGATAAGCCCACAAGAAGAAACTTTGGGGGGGGGGGTCAGAAATAGCCTGATCCTACACTGACCTTCACCCTAAAAATCCCCAAAAATGTAAAAAACCATAAAAATACTGAAAATCTCTGAAAACAATAAAAAAATCCAAAACCTTAAAAACCAAAAAACCCATAAAAACCCTAAAAATTGCTAAAAACTCTAAAAACCCTTAAAACCCCAAAATGTTTAAGAAAAACCCTCAAGGAGATCAACGAATAGATGGCAGCTCAGCTCTCTCGCGATGGCGATTCTCCTCTTCCCCGGTAAGATTGAAGACGATGACCACTCTTGTGCCTCGGCCTCCCCCCTTCGCGGGGGAGGGGCCTCCACCAGCTCCTGTTGATGACCATCCTTTTGTTCCGTTCTCGGATCCAGACCTGCTTCCCCCTTTTTCACGAATTGATATTTTCCCTAAGGTACCTGATTTGCACGAAGGTTATCCACAGCTCCGGTTATCGATTGCGGAGTTCAATGAGGCCTCCGCTCTGCATAGGCTGACCTTGGTGGCTCGATTCTTGAAATGGTGACCTCCGGTGGATGTTTTTGACAGATTTGTGTTTGAAAAATGGGACCTCCAAGATCGCGCTACGGTAGGTCTTCTTGATAGTGGTCATATCTTGATTCACTTTGCATCAGAAGAGGATATGACCAATGCTTGGTCTGTAGCTCCAAGAAGATGCAATGGTGCCCGGTTTGTTCTTTCTCTATGGAGCTTTGATCTGTACTTGAATCGCGACTCTTCGATGGTTGCATCATGGGTTAGTTTTCCGGAACTACCCCTTCCATTTCAAAACTTTTCCATTATCTCTATGCTGGGAAATCTTGTGGGAAGGTTCTTGTGTGTGGAAAGTAGGACTAGGGACCTTTGTCACCCAGTTGCCCCAATGGATTTTATTGAAATTGATGCTTCTAAAGGACCGGTTGACTTTGTTTGGATTGTTGTAGGTGAGGGATTCGGTGGAAGCAACCTGTTATCTTCGAGTCATGGACTGATTTCTGCTCCTCCTGTTGGCATCTGGGTCATAGTTCTTGGGCTTGTAGGCATGGTGCCATGAGTGGTGGTGTTTTGAATCATGATCAAGAGGTGGAAGGTGAAGGGAACCAGGACCTTGGCACGGTGCAGAAGGCGGTGCAAGATAGATCTCCAGTTGTTCTTGAGGGAGTTGGGTTTGCAGTGGATAATCACAGCGTTGGGAAAGTGGTTGTCCAGTGTCAACCAGAACCCAAGGTGCATGATATCTTCAATCGCTTGAGGAGTGATCTAAAGCTCCTGGATGCTGGAAGTTCTCTTGGAATGGAGGTTTCTACTGGGCTGGAGTTTGAGAAGGAGGTGCAAGGCCCCCGGACAATGCGGGATGTGAGATCTCTGCTGAACAGATACAGAATAAGGTGCAGGCCGTTGCTGCTGGGCATGGTGGAGGGAGCGTGTCCCAGAATCCTCCGGTGGCTGATGTTGGGAGTGTGAAGCCTCCTTTTCAGGTGCTTACGGATGTGCTTGCTACTAGAAAGGGGGGAGGGAATGTGGACCACCATGCTAGTGAAGTTGGGATGATATTGAGCACTTTTGGGAGCCTTGATAGTGCTGTTGAATGGGAGCATAAGGCGAGGGCTGATTTGGGGGTTGAGAATGGTGTGAATGCTTCCCAGGCCAAGGGTAATGGGGGTGTCCTCAGTAGGTCTTTGATGAGCACTTCAGAACCCTTTGAACCAGTTCCGATCCCAGTGGATGCTTCGAAGGCGCATGATGTGAATTTTCTTGAGGATGGGATGATTAGGGACAATGAGGATGGGAACTCAAAATGTTTGGTTCTGAAAGACATGGCTTTGGAGGACCCCAATGTGATGATTGTACCTATGAAGTCTTCTATTTTGCAGGAGGGAATGGAATCCGAGTGTTCGATGCTTTGGGAGAGTGGCTCTGATGATGGTTCTAGGATGAAATCCAATATGGGCCATATTTTAAAGGACAAGGCCTTTCTTGCTGGGAAGGAAATTTTTGTAGGGGGCCTGTCCAGGGAGTGTTTTCCACTTCCCACCTCATGTTTTCTCAACCAGGAGGACACTGTTATCCCTATCCAGGGGAAGCATGGTGATATTGGCACTGCAGCCCCGAAAGTGAGAAGGCCAAGGAAGGACTACTCTTCCATTCCGAGAATGGTATCTACGAGGGCCTATAGCAAAGCTTCGAAGAATTCCTCTGGCAAGGTGGGGGCAGTCTGCTAAAAATCAGTTGAATGTGGAGCAGGTGAAGTTAAGGGAATACTACATCAACTTCATGAGGTAGTATAATTCTTCTGAGTGGGAGTCAGTAGACATTGATGCGGCCTCTGACTATGGTGATGTGGGAGACCTCCCTGGTGCAGATTATGATGATGATGGTGGAGAAGGCTGGTAGAACTATGCTAGATGCTGGTTGCTAGTTGGCTGGGAAATGCTATTGGTTATGCCTTTATTTCTCTTTCCTTTCTCGCTTTGTGTGTCTTTTGGTATTTTTGGGACTTTTGGGTTTTGTCGGGGCGTCCAGGGTTTTTGGGTGTGGGTTGATTGACCCCGCCCCTCCCTTGTCTGCTGTGTCTTTTTTTCTAATAAATTTTGGGGGGGGGTCAGGAATAGCCTAAAACCCACAAAACCTTAAAATACCATTAATAATATAGGAACCCATAAAACTCCAAAAAAAGTTAAAAATATTAAAAAATTCTAAAAACCCTAAAAAATTAAAAAATAACCCTAAAACACGAAAAAGAACCTAAACCCCCTGAAAACCCCAAAAAACCTAAAAGGCCTTAAAACCCCTAAAAGCCCTCAAAATCCCTAAAAAACCCTAAAAATACTAGAAAACCCAAAAACCCATAAATTTCCTAAAAAAATCCCAAAAAAATCCTTGAAAAAGTAAAACCCCCAATACCCTAAAAAACTCATGAAAACCATAAGAAGCTTGAAAAACCTTAAAACCCCCTAAAAACCCAAAAAATCCCTAAAATCCAATAAAAATATAGAAACCATAAAACCCTTAAAAATTTTAAAAGTTTCTAAAAAACCGTAAAACACTAAAAAACTCAAAAAACCCCTAAACCACTAAAACCCTAAAAAAACCTTGAAAACCCATAAAATCACCCAAAATACCTAAAAACCCTAAAAATCCCTAAAAACCATCAAAATCCAAAAAATCCCTAGAAATATCTGAAAATGTAGAAAACCCTACAAACCCCCTAAAATCCATAGAAACCTAAAAAACAGTAAAAATCCATAAAATCCCTAAAACCACTAAAAACTCTAAAAACCCTTAAAACCACTAAAAATGTTTAAAATGTTTAAAAACTCTAAAAACCATAAAACCACTGAAAACTAAAAGAAATTCTAAAAACCCAAAAAGACCCTAACACCTAAAAAAACCCTAAAAACTCTCAAATCTCTCAAAATCCTAAAAATCTCTAAAAACACTAAAATCCATTAAAATTCTAAAAAAACTTTAGAAATCATTGAAAGCAAAAAACCCCCTAAAACCCTAAAAACCCTTAAACCCCCTGAAAACCAAAAAACCCCTAAAAAATTAAAAAACTATAAAACCCATAAAAACTCTAAAACCCACTAAAAACTCTAAAAACAAATAAAATCCATAAAACGTTAAAATTTTATAAAAAACTTTAAAATCCTAAAAAACTCAAAAAACCCATAAAAACCCAGAAGACCTCAAAACCCCTAAGAACCTT
Organism: Viscum album; assembly: GCA_963277665.1. Lineage (NCBI taxonomy): Eukaryota > Viridiplantae > Streptophyta > Magnoliopsida > Santalales > Viscaceae > Viscum > Viscum album. Next base: position 1,885,654,537 of record OY728141.1, on the reverse strand, counting down.
AAATACCTGAAAAAACCTTGAAACTCCAAGAAACCTTCAAAATCCCTAAAAACCTTAAAAAAATCCTAAACACCATAAAAATCATAAAAAATCCCTAAAAATCACTGAAAATGTAAAAAACCATAAAACCCTTGAAAACCCCTGAAAACAACAAAACCCCCTAAAAACCTTTAAAACTCCTAAAACCCCTAAAAACCAACTAAAAACTCTAAAAATTCTTTAAACCGCTAAAAATGTAAAAAATGTTAAAAGACTCCAAAAAACCTTAAAGCACTAAAAAACTAAAAAACTCCAGAAGACTCTAAACTTCCTAAAAACCCTAAAAACCCTAAAAACTAAGAAAATGCTAAAAACCCTCAAAATCCCTAAAATCCCTATAAACTCTAAAAACCATAAAAATCCCAAAAAATCGCAACAAATCTGTAAAAATGTTAAAAATCCTAAAACCCTAAAAAACCACTGAAAACAAAAAAAGCTCGTAAAAACCTTAAAACCCCCTAAATCTCCATAAAACCCCTAAAAACCATTAAAAACACTGAAAAACCTTTAAAGCCCTAAAAATGTTAAAAAAACTATAAAAGACCTTAAAACCCCTAAAAATAAAAATAAAACCCTAAAAACCCAAAAAAGACCCTAAAAACCCTGAAAAACCCAAAAAACCCTAAAAAACCCTGAAACCCCGTAAAATCCCTAAAACCCCTAAAAGCCATAAAAATCCTAAAAAGTCCCTAAAAATCCCTAAAAACATAAAAACCGTAAAAATTATGAAAACCCCCTAAAAAAACCCTAAAAACCATAAAACTCTAAAACCTAAGAAAAACCCTAAAAAACACTAAACACGCTAAAAACCCTAAACAACATAAAAACATTAAAAAATTTAAAAACTCTTAAAACATTAAACACCTTAAAAACTCAAAAAAAACCCCTCAAAACCCCAAAAGATCTTAAAACCCCAAAAAAACCTAAAAACTCTAAAAACCATGAAAAACCCTTAAAACACTAAAAATCATTAGAAACCCTAAAAAACCGTAAACCCATAAAAATACCAAAAAATTCCTGAAAACCTAAAAAACCCTAAAACCCGGAAAACCTTAAAAACCCATGAAAACCATAAAAATTAGTGAAAACCTTAAAACCCTAAAAACCACAAAAAACTCTAAAACCCTTCGAGAATGTTAAAAACTCTAAAAACCCTTTAGACACTAAAAAACTAAAAGAACCCTAAAAACAAAAAAAAAGTACGAAAAACCCTAAAATCCCCTAAATCCCTCAAAATAATTAAAACCCCTAAAAACAAAAAATTTTAAAAAATACCTGAAAATCACTGAAAACTTAAAAAAAAACCCAAAAAAACCTAAAAACCTCTAAAAATCCAAAAAAAACCATAAAACACAGAAAAATCCCTAAAAATCCCGATAACAAATAAAGCCCCTAAAACCCATAAAAATCCTAAAAAAGCCCAAAAAATACCTAAAAAGGTAAAAAACCCAAAAAACCTTGAAAACCCCATGACAACCATAAAAACATCTAAAAACATTAAAACCCCAAAAAACCATAAAAATATTAAAAACCCACCAAAACTCTAAAAACACTTAAAACCCATAAAATGTTAAAAACTCTAAAAAGCTGTTAAACTGATAAAAAATAAAAAACCCAAGAATACCTTAAAAACCCTAAAAAATCTTAAAAACCATCAAACCCTTTAAACCCCTAAAACCCCTTAAAATGCCTAAAAACCCTAAAAAATAAAATTCTTAAAAAATCCCTACAAATAAAAAAAACTAAAAAAACGAAATACCCTTAAAAACCTAAAAATATAAAAAAAACCCTAAAACTATAAAAACCCTAAAACCATAAAAACCCTAAATACCCATAAAAATGTTGAAAACCAATAAAAACCATAAAAACACTTAAAACCTCTAAAAACCTTAAAAAACAAAAAAAACCTTTAAACCATAAAAACTCCAAAAAACCCTAAAACCCAAAAATACCCTAAAAATATTGAAAACCCCTAAAACCCTTAAAACCCATAAAAATTGTTAAAATCCGTACAAACCCTAAAAATCCAAAAAATCCTTAAAAATCCTAAAAAATCCTTGAAAACCCCTTAAAACCCATAAAACCCCAAAAACATTAAAAAACCCTAAAAACCCATAAAAACCCCAAAAAACCCACTAAAACGATAAAACCCTTTAACCCCCTAAAATGTAAAAAAACCCTCTAAAAACCCTTAAAAACATTAAAAACAATAAAAAACTCAAAAAAACCTAAAAACCCAAGACCCTAAAAACCATAAAAACAAATAAAACTCTAAAAATCCCAAAAAATGTAAAAAACCTTAAACACCATGAAAACACCAAAACCCAAAAAACCCAAAAAACCTTAAAAACCCTAAAAACTCATAAAACCTAAAAAATCCACTAAAAATACTAAAACCCCTAAAAATGTTAAATTTTTTTAAAGACCTTAAAAACCCTTAAAAAGTTTAAAAAAACCAAAAAACCCAAAAGACCCTAAAAACCATGAAACCCTAAAAAAAACCCTGAAAAACCAAGAAAACCCAAAAAAAATCCCTAAAAATTGTAAAATACCCTAAAACCCATTAAAATTATAAAAAATCCCTAAAAAACCTTAAAATTTTAAATAAACACTAGAAAACCTGAAAACCCCCAGAAAACCATAAAACCCCATAAAACCATAAAACCCCTTAAAAACCATAAAAACTCCTAAAACCATAAAAACCCTAAAAACCAATAAAAATTCTAAAAACCACTAAAAACCACTAAAAACCACTAAAAACATTAAAAATCTCTAAAATCCTTAAATGTTGTAAAATACTCAAAAAACTATAAAACCCCCAAAACACCCTAAAAACCCCTAAAAACTCTAAAAACCCATGAAATCCCTAAAAACCATGAAAATCCCAAAATATCCAAAATACCCTAAAAAAACATTACGATCCTAAAAATCCCTAAAAATCCCTGAAAACCCCTAAAAGTCTCAAAATCACTAAAACACTAAAGAAACTTAAACCAATAAAAATACTAAAAATCCCTCAAAATCCCTAAAAACTAAATAAACCCTAAAACCCCTCAAAACCCCATAAAAAAAATAAAACCCATTAAAAAAACCTAAAACCCTACTAAAAACTCTAGAAACTCTAGAAACCCCAAAAAACCTTAAAAAATATTTAAAAACCTCTAAACCCCCCAAAAAACCCCTAAAACCCAAAACAACATAAAAACCCAAAAAAACTCTAAAAAACATAAAAAACCCTGAAAACCCCTAAAACCCTCAAAATCCCAAAAAACCATAAAAACCATAAAAACCCTAAAACCACTAAAAACCATACAAATCTTAATTAACCTAAAACCCCATGAAAATCTAAAAAACCCTAGAAAAACATAAAACCCCTGAAACCTTAAAAACCCTAAAAACCCATAAAAACCCTAAAAACCCAGTAAAAACACTAAAAACCAAAAAAGCCCCTAAAAATGTTTAAAAACTCTAAAAAGAATAAACCCCAAAAAACTCAAAAAAACCCTTAAAACCCAAAAGACCCTGAAAAATACTAAAAAACATAAAACACCCAAAACCCCTCAAAATCACTAAAACCCCAAAAAACCATAAAAATCCCAAAAAATCCCTGAATACGTAAGAAACCCTAAAATCCCCTAATTGCCTTTAAACACCTAAAAACATTTTAAAATCCTAAATCCTGTAAAAACCCATAGAAAACCACTAAAAATATTAAAAACTCTAAAAATCTAAAATACTCAAAAAAAACCCAACCCCTCCCCCCCGCAAATTACCCAAAAACCCAAAAACCCCTAAAAACACTAAAAACTCTAAAAACCTTAAAAACCCTCAAAATCTCTAAAAATGAAAAAAACTAAAAAACATAAAAATACTAAAAATCCATTAAAATCCCTAAAAACATAAAAAAACCCTCAAAACCCTAAAAACACTTAAAACATGAAACCCCTAAAAACCTTAATAAATCATAAAAACCCATTAAACACCATAAAACCCACTAAAAACACTAAAACTCTTTAAACCCCTAAAAATGTTAAAAAACTCTAAAAACCTTAAAAACCCTTAAAACTAAAAAAACGTAAAACCTAAAAAGTCCCTAAGAACCCTAAACACCCCTAAAAACCCTAAACCCTAAAATACTCTAAAATCCCTCAAAATCCCTTCAACCCCAAAAAAACAATGAAAACCATAAAAATCCTTAAAAAGCACTAAAACCCCTAAAAACCTAAAAATACCAAAAAACCTTCAAAAAAACCTTGAACACCATAAAACCCCTAAACCCCTAAAACCCTAAAAACCCATAAAAACCCACTAAAAACTCTAAAAACCCTTAAACCATATAAAAATTAATAAATTGTAAGAAACCACTAAACCCATAAAAAATAAAATAACCCTAAAAACCCAAAAAGATCCTGAGAACCCTAAAAAATGCTAAAAACCCAAAAAACCACAAAAAACTCTAAAAATCCACAAAAAACCTAAAATCCCTAAAAACCATAAAAATCTGAAAAATACCCTAAGAATCCTTGAAAATGTAAAAAATCTTGAAAACCCCCTAAAAATATTTAAAACCCCAAAAAACCTATAAAAACCCATAAATACCACTCAGTACACTAAAAGTCCCTAAAACTTTAAAAATGTGAAAAAACATTTAAAACTCTAAAAAACTTTAAAAACCATAAAAACTAAAGGAACCTGAAAAACATGATAACCCTATAACCCTCATAATCTATAAAAACCATAAAAATCCTAAAAAAAACCCTAAAAATACCTGAAAATGTAAAAAACTCTAAAACCCTAAGAAACCACTAAAAACCATAAAATCCTCTTAAAACATTAAAACCCTAAAAATCTATAAAAAACCCTAAAAACTGCTAAAAACTCTAAAAACACTTAAAACCCCTAAAAAGTAAAAAAACTCTAAAAAACTCAAAAACACCGTAAAACCACTAAAAGACCCATTAAATCCCCTGAAATCCCCTAAAACCCCCCAAAATCCCAAAACCTCCTAAAAATATCTAAAAATCCAAAAAAAAATCCCTAAAACCCCAAAACCCCCCCCCCTAAAACCATGAAAAACCACTAAAAACCGTAAAGCCCCAAAAAATCTTAAAAACCCTAAAACCCCTTAAAACCCTAAAAACACTAAAAACTATAAAAAAATTAAAACCCCTAAAATGTTAAAAGTATTAAAAAATATAAAGACCCTAAAAACTCAAAAAAATCCTTAAAAACTTAAAAAAAAACTTAGTAAGCCCGAAAAAAACCTGAAAAACCCTCAAAAACCCTAAAAACCATTAAAATCCCTAAAAACCCCAAAACCCTAAAAACCCTAAAAACAATAAAAAATCTATAAAATTCCCTAAAAATGTTAGAAACCCTAACACCATTGAAAACCATAGAAACCCCTAAAAACCTTAAAAACCCAAAATATCCACTAAAAATTCTAAAAACCCTTAAAACCCTAAAAACATTAAAAAAATCTAAAAAACCTTAAAACCCCTTAAAAACATAAAAAACCCTAAAACCGAAAAAAGATAAAAAAAATACTAAAATCCCCTAAAAACCCCAATAAAACCTTGAAATAACCAAAAACCCTCAAAATAACTAAAAACTCTAAAAAGCCCGATAACCATAGAAATCTTAAAAATGCCTTAAAACCCCTGAAAACATAAAAAACCATAATAACCCAAAAAAACCCTGAAAACTATAAAACCCCATAAAAATCATAAAACCCCATAAAAACACTAAAAACCGACTAAGCACTCTAAAAACCCTTAAAACCCTAAAAATGGTAAAAATGTTAAAAAACTCTAAAAAACCCCCAAAACCTAAAAAACTCAAAGAAAACCCTAAAAACTCAAACAAACCCAAAAAATCTTGAAAAACTTTGAAAACCCTAAAAAACCCTAAAACCCCTCAAAATTCCAAAAATCCCTAAAAACCATAAAAATAATAAAAAAACCCTAAAAATCCCAAAAAACATTAAAAACCATGAAAAACCCTTCAGATCTATAAAACCCCCTAAAAACATTAAAAAACAATAAAAAACATTAAAACCTTAAAAAAGAAAAAAACGTAAAAACCCAAAGAGAACCCAAAACCCCCTAAAAACCCAAAAACACACTAAAATCCCTAAGAAATCTCAAAATCCCTAAAAACACTTAAAAACTATTAAAATCCTAAATGGCCCCAAAAATACTTGAAAACGTAAAAAATCCTAAAAACCCAAAAAACTTCTAAAAGTCATAAAAAACCCCTAAAACCCCTAAAACCCTAAAAACCAACTAAAAAACCACAAAACCCTTAAAAACCTTAAAATGTTAAAAAAATATAAAAATCCATTAAAACCCTAAAAGACTAAATAAACACCTAAAAACCCAAAACACCCAAAAAAACCTGAAAAACCCTAAAACACATCAAAATCACAAAAACCATAAAAAACCATAAAAACCATAAAAATTATAAAAAAGCCGTAAAAATCCTTGAAAACATAAAATACCCAAAAAAACCCTGAAATACCCATGAAAACCATAAAACACCTAAAAACCCATTAAAATATCTAAAAACCACAAAAACTCTAAAACCCCTAAAAACCTTTAAAACATTAAAATACTCTAAAAACCTTAATAACCATAAAAAGTAAAAAAAACCTAAAATACAAAATGACTGTAAAAACCCCAAAACATAGAGAAACCTTAAAAACCATCCAAATCCAAAAAATCTCTAAAAAATCCCTAAAAAACTCTAAAAATGTAAAAAAAACCTAATACCCTAAAAAATCCATCAAAAACATAAAAACCCCTAAAAACATTAATAAACACTAAAAACTCATAAAAACCCACTGAAACCATTAAAAACTCTAAAAAAATTAAAAATCTATAAAAACCTTTAAAATCCTAGAAAACTAAAAAACTGTAAAAGCCCAAAAGAACCAAAAAACCTAGAAAATCCCTCAAAACCATGAAAACCCCCCTCAAAATCCCCAAAACCAATAAAAAACATAAAAACCATAAAAATCGTAAAAAATTCCTAAAATTTGCTGAAAACATAACAACCCTAAAAAATCCTTAAAATCCTAAAAACCCTTAAAACCCATAAAAACCCTTAAAACTCATAAAACCTTAAAAACCCACTAAAAACTCTAAAATCCTTAAAATCCCAAATAACATTAAAAACTCTAAAAATACTTAAAAACCTATAAAACTCAAAATAATACTAAAAACCCAAATGCGCCTAAAAACCCTAAAAAACCCTGAAAACCCTGAAAACCCCTCAAAATCCATAAAAACTCGAAAAAAATAAAAATATTAAAATATACCTAAAAAACCATGAAAATGTAAAAAACCCTAAAAACACTGAAAAAACCTGAAAACCACCAAAACCCCTAAAAACCTTAAAAACCTAAAAACCCATAAAACCCTAAAACCACTAAAAACATTAAATGCTTAAAACCCCTAAAAACGTTAAAAACCCTAAAAACCTTTAAATCCCAAAAAAACTCCAAAAGAACCCTAAAAACCAAAAGACCCTAAAAACCCTAAAACCCACTAAAACCCACTAAAAACCTCAAAAATCAATAAAAACCCTAAAAAACCTAAAACCCATAAAAAACCTAAAAAATCACAAAAAATCCTCAAAAACATAAAAAACCCTTAAACCATGGAAAACCCTGGAAAAGCATAAAAACCCCTAAAAACCTTAAAAACCCTAAAACCCATAAAAACTATAAAAACCTGGTATAAAATCTAAAAAAACACAAAAAAAACCTAACCCCCTCAAACCATAAAAACCCTAAAAACCCCTAGAAACCCTAATACCCTGAAAAGCATAAAACCCCTTAAAATCCCTAAAAACACTAAAATCCTAAAAAACCCATGAAATCAATAAAAATATTAAAAACACATTAAACCTTAAAAAATTCTAAATAACATTAAAACCCCTTAAAATGTTAAAAACTCTAAAAATGTAAACAAAAATCCTAAAAAACTAAAAAAACCTAAAATCACCAAAAAAACCCTAAAAACCCTAAAATCCCCCAAAAACCCTAAAAACCCATGAAAACCCCTAAAACCCTTAAAATCCCTAAAAACCCTAAAAATCTATAAAAACCATAAAAGTAATAAAAAATCCCTGAAAATGTAAGAACCCCTAAAAACCTTGAACCCCTCCTAAAAACTAAAAAATCCACTAAAACACAAAAAACCCTAAAAAGTATAAAAACCTCAAAAAACTCTAAAAACCCTTAAAACCCCGAAAATGTCAAAAAAAATGAAAAAAAATTTAAAACCCTAAAAATTCAAAAAAAAACTTTTAAACCCCAAAAGACCCTAAAAACCATGAAAACCTTAAAACCCCTAAAAACCCTTAAATCCCCACAAAATATCTAAAACGCCTCAAAACCCTAAAATCCATAAAAATCCTAAAAAACCGCTAAAAATAAATGAAAATATAAAAAAACCTAAAAACTTTGAAAAACAACTAAAAACCATAAAACCCACTAAAAACATTAAAAAACCCGAAACACAAAAAAACCCTAAAAATCTACTAAAAATATAAAAACCCTTAAACCCCCTAAAAACATTAAAAACTATAAAAACCATGAAAACCCTAAAAACCCAAAAGACCTAAAAACCCCTGAAAACCCAAAAAAAACCTTCAAAATCCCAAAAAACCCTAAAAAACCCAACACTAAAAACACTAAAAACACTTAAAACCCATAAAACATTAAAAACTCTCAAAAACCTTAAAACCGAAAAAAACTCATAAAACACACTAAAATCCCCCAAAAACAATAAAACCCTGAAAAACCCTAAATACCCCAAAAACCTTGAAAAACTTGGAAAACCCTAGTAATCTTGAAAAACCTAAATGCACTAAAGACTATAAAAAACCTAAAAACACTTAAAAATCCCTAAAAATATAAAAAACCCTAAAAACCCTAAAAAACTTTTAAAACCCATAAAATCACCTAAAACCTAAAAACTTCCTAAAAACCCAAAAAAACACTAAAAACTCTAAAACCCTTAAAACCCTTAAAATTTTAAAAAAATGCTAAAAAACCTTAAACCCCAAAAAAACAATAAAAACTCAAATTGAACCTAAAAACCTTGAAAACCCCTAAAAACTCTGAAAGTTATAAAAACCCTCAAAATCCCTAAAATTCCTAAAAACCCTAAAAAATAATTTTTTTAAAAAGTGCTAAAATCCCTAAAAATGTAAAAAACCCTAAAAAACTAAAAAAACTAAAAAAACTAAAAAATCTATAAAATCAATAAAAATATCTAAAACCATAAAAACCCATAAAAACACTACAAACCACTAAAAACCCTAAAAACCCTTAAAACGCCTAATAAGTTAAAAACATTAAAAAAACTCTAAAAATCCTAAAAACCCTAAAAACTCAAATAAAATCCCTAAATCCGAAAAGATCATAAAAACCCAAAAAAATTCCAATAATACTCTAAAAAACCCGAAAACCCATAAAAACCTTCAAAATCACTAAAACCCCTAAACACCATAAAAATATGACAAAATCCCTAAAAATCTCTGAAAATTTAGAAAACCCCAAAACCCTGAAAACCCCTTAAAAACTATAAAAACCCCTAAAAAATATAAAAACCATAAAACCCATAAAAAAATAAAAAACCACTAAAACTCTAAAAAAGCTTAAACTCCTAAAAAGGTTACAAAATGTTAAAAACTCTAAATACCTTAAAAACCCTAAAAAATTTAAAAAACCTAAAACTCCAAAACACCCTAATAACCCTGAAAACTTTAAAAACCATCAAAATCCCTAAAAACTCTAAAACTGCTAAAAATACCATAAAAATATTTAAATAAATCTCGAAAAAACCCTAAAAAAGTAAAAGACCCAAAAAACCCAAAAGACCCACTGAAAACCAGAAGAACCCATAAAAACCTTAAAGAACCATAAAAGCCCACAAAAATCCTAAAAAATCAATAAAACTCTTAAAACCCGTAAAAAGATTAAAAACTTTAAATATCTAAAAAACCCTAAAAACCTCAAAAAAACCCCAAAAGACCCTAAAAACCCTAAAAACCCTAAAATACTCTGAAAATCCCAAGAAACTATCACAATACCTAAAAAACAAAGAAACCCTAAAAACCAAAAAACACTAAAAAGGCCCTAAAAATCCCTTAAAAGGTAAAAAACTATAAAAACCCTAAAAACCCCATGAAAACCATAAAATCCCTAAAAAACCTTAAAAACCCTCAAAACCCATAAATACCCTAAAAACCACTAAAACCACTAAAAACCCATAAAACCCATAAAACCCCTAAAAATGTTAAAAAAATATAAAAGCACTATTTAAAACCTAAAAAACATCAAATATCCTAAAAACTGAAAACAATGAAAAAACCCTGAAAACACTAAAAACCCCTAAAAATCCTGAAAAAAACCCTAAAACCCCCAAAAAACCTAATAACTATAAAAATACTAAAAGTCCTAAAAATCACAAAAAAATAAAAACATTAAAAACCTTGAAACCCCTTCAAAACAATAAAAACCCCAAAAAACCATAAACCCCCAAATCCCATGAAAACCCAAAAACCCACTAAAAATCTAAAAAACCTTAAAACTTTTAAAACGTTAAAAAAAATTAAAAAACCTTAAAAACCCAAAAAACTCAACAAACCATCTAAAACCCCAAAATACCGTAAAATTGTGAAAACCCCTAAAAACCCAAAAAACAATGAAAAACCCTAAAATCCCTAAAAACCCTAAAAACCATAAAAATCCTAAAAATTCCTATAAATCATTCAAAACGTAAAAAACCCAAAAAAACCTAAAAAACTCTAGAAAACTGTAAAACCTCCTAAAACCCAAAAAAACTCAAACCACTAAAATCTCTAAAAACCATTAAACCCCCCAAAAATGTAAAAAATCTAAAAACATTAAAACCCAAAAAACTGTAAAAACGCTAAAAAACCCAAAAACCTTTAAAAATCCCTAAAATCCTGAAAAAACCTAAAAACCATAAAAAACCTAAAAATCCATAAAAATACTTGAAAATGAAAAAAACCTAAAAATCCAGAAAACCCCCTAAAAACCATAAACCCCTAAAAACCTAAAAAACACCTAACCCCCCCCCCCCCCAAAACCCCCCAAAACACTAAAAACTTTTTATACACCTAAAACATTAAAAATTTTAAAACTCTAAAAACCCTAAAAAACTCAAATAAAACCCTTAAAAACACAAAGACCCTAAAACCATTGAAGCCACCAAAAACCCAAAAAACCCAGAATAACCTAGAACCCATAAAAATCCTTAAAACCCTAAAAAACCTAAAAACAATAAAATTCTTAAATATCCTTAAAAACTCCCAAAAACGTAAAAGACCCTAAAAACCCCCTAAAACTTTTAAAACCCTAAAAACTAAAAAAATCTCATAAACCCGTAAAAACCCTAAAATCCCACCAAAAACCCTGAAAACCCTAAAAACCCCCAAATCCCTAAACCCCTAAAAACCAAAAAATCCTAAAAAACCCCTAAAACCTTAAAACCCTAAAAACACTAAAAACCCATAAAAACACTAGAAACCACTAAAAACTCTAAAACCCTTAAGAACCCTAAAAAACTCAAAAACACCCTAAATCTGAAAAAGTCCCCAAAAACCCTAAAAAACCTAAAAAACCTTTAGAACCCCTAAAAACCCCTCATAATCCCTAAAACCCTTAAAAACCCTAAAAACCCTAAAAAAACCAAAAATTTCCTAAAAACAAAAAAAATTATAAATTCCCAGAAATACCATGAAAACCATAAAAACATCAAAAAACCTTAAAAAACACTAAAACATATAAAGACCTTAAAACCACTAAAAACTCTAAAAACCTTTTAAACCCATAAAATGTTAAAAAACTCTAAATGACAATAAAAACCCTAAAAACTCAAAAATCCAAAAAAAATCCAAAAAACCCTAAAATCCATAAAAACCCTCAAAATCCGTTAAAATTATTCGAACCCCCAAAAGCCATAAAAATCGTAAAAATCAATAAAAATCCCTAAAAATGTAAAAAACCCTAAAAATAATAAAAACCCCTAAAACCCAGAAAAACCCCTAGAAACCCATAAAATTGAAAAAAACCACTTAAAACTCTATAAACCATTAAAACCCATAAAAACATTAAAACTCTAAAAGACATTGAAAGCCCTAAAAACCCAAAAGTCCCTAAAACCATGAAAAACCATAAAAACCCGGAACAACCCTAAAACCCTCAAAATCCATAAAAACCCTGAAAAACCCGAAAAACCATAAAAATCCTAAAAAATCCATAAAAATGTAAAAAATACTGAAAAATACATGAAAACCATAAAAACCCTTAAACCCCCTAAAAATGTTAAAAAATGTTAAAAATTCTAAAAAGCTTAAAACCCCTAAAAAACTCAAAAAAACATAAAACCCAAAAAAACCCTAAAAACCATCGAAAAGCCTAATAACCCTAAAAATTCTGAAAACCCCTAAAACACCTTCATATCCTTAAAAACCTAAAACCTTAAAAACCATAAAAATCTTATAAAACCCCTAAAAATCCCAGAAAATGTAAAAAACCATAAAAACCTTGAAAATCGATGAAAACTATAAAAACCCCTAAAAACCATAAAAAACCCATAAAACATTAAAAACCACCAAACACTGTAAAAGCCCTAAAAATCCCTGAAATGTTAAAAATCTCTAAAAATTCTGAAAACCCTAAAATCTATACCCTAAAAAACTTGAAAAACTCTAAAATCCCTAAAACCCCTCAAAATCCCCAAAACCCCTAAAACACCTAAAAACCATAAAAACCATAAAAATCTTTAAAAATCCCTAAAAATCCTGAAAAATGTAAACAATCCTATATTCCTAAAAAACCCCTAAAAACAAAAAAAACCCTAAAAACCTTAAAAACCCCCAAAATCCCCTAAAAACCCGAAAAGCCACTAAAAAAATATAAAACCACTAATAATTTTAAAATTGCTAAAATACTCTAAAAACATTAGAAATCCTAAAAACTCAAAAAAAAACCCTAAAACCCCCCAAAAGACCCTAAAACCCCTTTAAACCCCTAAAAACCATGAAAAATCCTAACAACCCTCAAAATCCCTAAAACCCCAAAAAACTCTGAAAACCATAAAAAACCTAAAAAATCCATAAAAAATCTGTGAAAACATAAAATATCCAAAAACCCTGAACGCCTCCTAAAAGACATAAACCCATAAAAATCTTTGAAACCCATAAAAATCCCTAAAATCCATAAAATCCACAAAAAACATAAAACCCCTAAATTTTTTAAAAACTCTAAAAACTGTTAAATACCCTAAAAATTAAAAAAAAATTAAAGCCCAAAAGACCCTAAAAACCTAGAAAACTAATAAAAACCTTGAAAATAGCTAAAACCCCTCAAAATCCCTAAAAACCATAATAATCATAAAATCTTAAAAATACTCTAAAAATCACTGAAAATGTAAAAAGCCTTAAAAACCCTGAAAAACCTCTGAAAACCATAAAACCCCAAACAACCTTAAAAACCCCCAAAAAACCAACAAAAACCCTAAAAACCACTAAAAACTCTAAAAACCCTAAAAGCCCCTAAAAACATTAAAAAGATTTAAAAAACCATAAAACCCTAAAAAACATAAAAAACCCCCCAAAAACCCAGAAAGGCACTAACACCCTAAAAACCCAAAAAGACCTTGAAAATTCCTAAATAAACTCAAATTCCATATAAAGCATAAAAACCCTAATACCATAAAAATCATAAAAAATCTCAGAAAACATTAAAAACCATAGAAACCATAAACCCCCCCTGAAAAACATAAAACCCCTACAAACCTAAAAAACCCTAAAACTTATAAAAATCCAAAAAACCTACTAAAACTCAAAAAACCCTTCAAACTGCTAAAAATGTTAAAAAACTCTAAAAAACCTTATAACCCCCAAAAAACTAAAAAAGAAAAAAAACTCAAGAAGTTCTTAAAAACCTTAAAAACCCAAAAAAAACATAAAAACCCTAAAAAACCCTATAAACCTTCAAAATCACTAAAACCCCTTAAAACCATAAAAATCATAAAAAACATAAAAAACCTTAACAACCCTGAAAATTTAAAAACCCTCGAACCCTTGAAAACTATAAAACCCCCAAAAACCTTAAATCCCTAAAAAACCCATAAAAACCCACTAAAAACTCTAAAACCACTTAAAAACCCTAAAAATGTTAAAAACTCTAAAAAACCAAAAAACTGTAAAAAAAAATACAAAAAATAACCCCTAAAACGACCCTAGAAACCAAGAAAAACCCTAAAAATCCTGAAAATCCATAAAAACCCACTAAAATCCATAAAATCCTAAAAAACCCCTAAAAATCCCTAAATACATAAAAAACACTAAAACCCCTAAAAATCCCTAACAACCATAAAACCCCTAAAAACGTTTAAAAACCCTAAAAACCACTAAAAACTCTAAAAACTCTAAAAACCCATTAAAAAATAAAAATACTCTAAAAAACCTAAAGCCTCTAAAAATTCAAAACCCCCCTAAAAACCCATAAAAACCTAAAACCCTAAAAGCCCAAAAAAACCCAAAACCCCTAAAAAACCCTGAAAACCCGTAAAAACTTTAAAATCTTGAAAAAACCCTAAAAAACCATCAAAACCATAAAAATCCAAAAAAGCCCTAAAAATCCATAGGAAGGTAAAAAATCCTACAAACCCTCAAAGACCCCTTAAAACCATAAAAACCCTAAAAAACTTAAAAAACCCCTAAAACCCCACTAAAATCTCTAAAAACACTTAAAGCTCCTAAAAAGTTAAAAACCTATTAAAACACTAAAAAACTTTAAAAAACCCCATAAAAAACCCTAAACCCCTCAAAATCCCCAAAAATCAAAAAACCGTTAAAAACTTAAAAAATCCTAAAAAGCACTGAAAATCCTTGAAAACGTAAAAAACACTAAAAACTTTTGAAAATTCCTGAAATCCATAAAAACACTTAAACATCAAAAAAACATAAAAATCCTAAATACCCACTAAAAATCTAAAAACCCTTATAACCCATGAAAATGTTAAAAAAATTTAAAGACCCTCAAAAAACACTAAAAACCCAAAAAGATCCTAAAAACATTGAAAAACCATAAAACCCCAAGAACCCAAAAATACCCTAAAAACCCTAAAAGCATAAAAATCCTAAAAAATCATAAAAAATCGCTAGATATATAAAACCCCTAAAAACCCCTGAAAACACCCTAAAAACAATAAAACCCCCAAAAAACATAAACAACTAAAACACCATAAAAACCATAAAAACAACTAAAAATTAAAAAAACCTTAAAACCCTAAAAAAATTAAAAAACTATAAAAAGAATTTCAAACCCCTAAAAATAAAAAAAACCCTAAAACCCCAAAAGAACCTATAAACCTTGAAAACCCCTAAAACCCTTAAAAACCTTTGAAAACCCCTCAAATCCCTAAAAACCTGAAGAACCCTAAAACTCCTGAAAAACCCCTGAAAACCATAAAAACCCACTAAAAACTCAAAAAAAAACCCTTAAAAACCTAAAAACATTAAAAACTATAAAAAACATAAAACCCAAAAAATCCCAAAACACCTGAAAAATACCTGAAAACACTCAAAAATCCCTAAAAACCATAAAAAACCTAAAAATGATAAAAATCTTAAAAAACCCTGAAAAACTCCTAAAAACCATAAAGACTCCAAAAAACCTTAATAAACCCTAAATACAAATAAATATTGTAAAAACCACTAAAAACTCTAAAAACATATAAACCACTAAAAACGTTCAAAAACTTCAAAACTCCAAAAAACTTTAAAACCCATAAAAAATCAAAAAACCTTAAAACCCATAAAAAATCAAAAAACCGTAAAACCCATAAAAAATCAAAAAACCCTCTAAAAACGGAAAAGGACCCTAAAAACCTTGAAAACCCTAAAAACCATAAACCCCCCTAAAAACACCTAGAACATCAAAATCCCTAAAAAACCTAAAATCCCAAAAAACCCTAAAATCCCTAAAAACCTAAAAATCCTAAAATAGCCATAAAAATCCCTAAAAATGTAAAAAACCTTAAAAAACCCCCTATAAAACCATAACATCCCCTAAAATCCTTAAAAACCATGAAACCCATAAAATTGTAAAAACCACTAAAACCCCTTAAAACCCTAAAATGTTAAAAAAACTCCAAAAAAATCTTAAAAACCCAAAATACTCAAAAAACCCCTGAAAAGACAAAAAAGAAACTAAAAAATCTTGAAAACCCCTAAAAACATTAAAAAACCCTAAATTACCATAAAAACCCTAAAAATCCCTAAAACCCATCAAAATCCTAAAAATCCAAAAAACCCTAAAAACCATAAAAATCCTAAAAAGGCCCTAAAAATTCATGAAATAATAGAAACCCTAAAAACCCTAAAAGAAATAAAAACCCCTAAAAAATTTAACCCCCCAAACCCATAAAAGTCTTAAAAATCCAATAAAAACTCTGAAACCCCTTAAAACCAATAACAACTTTAAAAAACTCTAAAAACCATTAAAACCCAAAAAAACTCAAAAAAACCCCTAAAAGCCCAAAAAACTCTAAAAACCCTGAAAAACCCTAAAACCCCTAAAAACCCCTAAAACACTCAAAATTATCTAAATACCATAAAAACACTAAAACCATAAAAATCTTAAAAAAGCCCAAAATATCCCAGAAAATGTTAAAAACCATAAAAACCTTAAAAAAACCTTGAAAACCATAAAACCCCAAAAAACATAAAAAACGTAAAACCCATAAAAACACTAATAACTAATAAAAAACCAAAAATTAAAAAAAAATCTAAAAACCCAAAAAATATATTAAAAATCCTAAAAACCCAAAAAGTTTATAAAAACCCTAAAACCCCAAAAAAACATTGAAACCCCACAAAACCATAAAAATCTCTAAAAACCTGAAAAGCCCCTAAAAACCCAAAAAATCCTAAAAAATAGCCTAAAAATCCTAGAAAATATAAAAAACCCTAAAACCCCTAAAAGACCCCTGAAAACCATAAAACCCATAAAAATGTTAAAAAACCCCTAAAACAGATGATAACTCTCAAAACCTTAAAAATTCTAAAAAACCTCAAAACCCTTGATAACTAAAAAAACCCTAAAACCCCAAAATGAACATAAAAACTCTGAAAACCCCTTAAAATCCCTAAAAACCCTCAGAATTCCTAAAAAAACCATAAAACCATAAAATTCCTTAAAAAAACATGAAAAATCCCCGAAATAGAAAAAAACTCAAAAAAAACCTGAAAAGCCCATAAAAACCTTATAAACCCGTAAAAACTCTAAAAAACTCAAAAAACACAAAGAAACGAAAATGACCCAAAAACCTTGAAAACCCCTAAAAACCCTAAAATCGCTGAAAACCCCTCAAAATCACTAAAACCCTAAATAAACGTAAAAGAAATAAAAATCCTAAAAAATCCCTAAAAATAATTCAATATATAAAAACAATATAAACCTTGAACCCCCCCCCCCTAAAACTATAAAACCCCTAAAGATGTTAAAAACCCTAAAACCACATAAAAACCCTAAAAACCACTAAAAACACTAAAAACCCTTAAAATTCCTAAAAATGTTAAAAACTCTAAAAACCCTTAAAACACCTAAAAGCTCAAAAAACCCCTAAAACAAAAAAACCCTAAAACCCTTGAAAACCCCTAAAAAATCTAAAAACCCTAAAAACCTTAAAAACCCTAAAACCCGTCAAAATACCATAAAAACACCTAAAAACTTTAAAAACCCCAAAACCAATAAAAATCACTAAAAACACTAAAAACACTTTAAACCCCTAAAAACTTTAAAAAACTATATAAATATTAAAAAACCTAAAAAAATCAAAAAAACCCCTAAAACCCCCAAAAAACAATAAAACCCCTAAAACCCCTCAAAAATCCCTAAAAATATGAAAACCCCTAAAAATTCTAAAAAGCATAAAAATACTAAAAAACCTTAAAAATCTATGAAAATGTAAATAAACCAAAAACCCCTAAAAACCCCTGAAAACAAAAAAACCCCAAAAAACCATAAAAACTACCAATACTTATAAAACTCTAAAAACCCACTAAAAACTCTAAAAACCCTAAAATCCCCTTAAAATGTTAAAAAACTCTAAAAACCCTTAAAAACACTAAAAAACTTAAAAAACTCCTAAAACCACAAAAAAACATTAAAACCCCTAAAAATTCTCGAAAATGCTTAAAAACCTCAAAAATCAATTAAAAACCTAAAAACCATAACAATTCTAAAAAAAGCACTAAAAAACACGGAAAAAGTAAAAAACCCTAAAACCTATAAAAACACATGAAAACCATACCACTAAAACCATCAAAGATCCTAAAAACCCCTAAAAATATTAAAACCACTATAAACTCTATAAACCCTTAATACCCCTAAAAATGTTTAAAAACTATAAAAATCTTTAAAAAGCCTAAAAAACTCAAAAAAAACCTTAAAACCCCAAAAGGCCATAAAACCCTAAAAACCATAAAAAAAACCTAAAACCCATCAAAATCCTTTAAAACCCTTTAAACCATAAAAATCGTAAAAAACACAAAAAATCCTGAAAATGTAAAAAACCCTAAAACCCCTGGAAACCCCTAAAAACCATAAAAACCCCTAAAAACCTTAAAACCCCTAAATACCCATAAAAATCCTAAAAAATCACTGAAAACTCTAAAAACCCCTTAAACCCCTAAATTTTTTTAAAAACTTTAAAAACCCCTAAAAACTGAAAGAAAACCCTAAAAACCCAAAAAAAATCACAAAAACATTGAAACACCTTAAAACCCTAAAAACCATAAAAATCCCCCAAAACCCAAAAAATTCATAAAACACTCAAAATTCCTAAAAACTATAAAAACAAAAAAGCCCATAAAATCCCTAAAAATATAAAAAAACCAAAAACCCTGAAAAACCATTGAAAACCATAAAAACCCCTAAAAACCTAAAAACCCTAAAAACCACTAAAAACCCTTCAAACCACTAAAAAAATTAAAAATGTCAAAAACTCAAAAAAAAACCTCAAAACATCAACAAAATCAAAAAAAAATCTAAAAACCCAAAAAGATCCCAAAACCCTGAAAACCCTAAAAACCCTAAAAACCAAGAAACCCCATAAAATCCTTAAAAACCCTAAAAACTATAAAAATATTAATAACGCCCTAAAAACACTAAAAACCACTAAACCCCTAAAAACTCTAAACCCCCCTAAAACCCCTAAATATGTTTAAAAATTCTGAGAAACCTTTAAACCCCTAAAACTCCAAAAAACACCTAAAACCCAAAAAGAACCTAAAAACCCTAAAACCCCATAAAACCCTAAAAATCCTAAAACCCCTAAAAATCCTTTAAAACCCTATAAAACCCTAAAAACCATAAAAAGCCTAAAAAATCCCTAAAAATCCTTTAAACCCCCTAAAAACAACAAATACCTCAAAATACCTTAAAAACCCATAAAACCCAAAAAACCCACAAAACCCCCTTAAACCCCTTAAAACCCCTAAAAAGTTAAAAAAACTATAAAAAATATTTGAAACCTAATAAAATAAAAAAAAACACTAAAAACCTAAAAAGACCCTAAAAAGTTTAAAAACTCTAAAAAACCTAAATACACTTAAAAAACACAAGAAAACCTTAAATACCCAAACATACCCTCAAAACAATGAAAACTATAATAACCTTAAAAATCATGAAAACCCCTCAAATACCGTAACAAACCCTAAAAAACATAAAAAACAAAAAAAGTCCCTAAAAATCCATGAAAACGTAAAAAACCCTTGAAACCCATAAAAACCCTTAAAACTATAAATACCCTAAAAACCCATAAAATCCCTAAACAACCACTACAAAATCTAAAATCCCTAAAACCCACAATAATGTTAAAAAACCTAGAAGATCTTAAAAACCATAAAAAATCCAAAAAAACCCCTCAAAACCCCCAAAATCCCTAAAAACCCTAAAAACCATAAAAATCCAAAAAAACCCTAAAAATAATTGTAAACATAGAAAACCCTAAAAACCTTGAAAACCCTAAAAAACCATAAAACCCATAAAACCTTAAAAAACAAAAAAAAATCTAAAGACCAAAAACACCCTAAAAACCCCTTAAAATACACAGAGCCTAAAAAACCCTAAAACCCATCAAAATCCCTAAAAATCCTAAAAACCATAAAATCCTAAAAGGCCCTAAATACCCAGAAAAAGTAAAAAAAACCCTAAAATCCCTAAAAAAACCTATAAAGACTAAAAAACCCCGAAAAGGAATCAAAACCCTAGAAACCCTAAAAACCCTAAAAACCCTAAAAACCCCTAAAAATCACTAAAAACTATAAAACGTTTTAAACCCCTAAAAATGTTAAAAAACTCTAAAAACCCTTTAAAACCCTAAAAAACTATAACAAGCCCTAAAACCAAAAAGAGACCCAAAAACTCTGAAACCCCATAAAAACTATAAAGAATCCTAAAAAACCCTAAAAACCTAAAAAATCCATAAAAACCCGAAAAAAACCAAAAATCATAAAAAACCTAAAAAATTCATAAGAATCCCTAAAAAAGAAAAAAAATATTAAAACCCTTGAAAAACCCATGACACCCTAAAACCACTAAAAACTATGAAAATCACTAAAAATGTTTAAAAAATAAAAAACCTTAAAATCCCAAAAAACATAAAACAACCCCCTCAAAACCCAAAAGACCTTAGAAACCCTCAAAAACCCGAAAAACCTAAAAAATAAAAAAACCCTAAAACCCCTCAAAATTGCCAAAAATCATAAAGAACCTAAAAACCATAAAAAATCCTAAAAACCCCTAAAAACTCCTGAAAATGTAAAAAAACCTAAAAACACTAAAAAACCCTTAAAAACCATAAAAACCCCTGAAAAAATTAAAAACCAATAAAACACTACAACTAGTAAAAACTTTAAAAACCCTTAAAACCCATAAAAATGTTTAAAAAATCAAAAAAACCCTAAAACCCCCAAAAGGACATAAAACCCTGAAAACCCATAAAAGTCATAAAAAAACCCAGAAAACCCCTAAAACCCCCCAAAATCCCAAAATCCAAACCACTTAAACCTCTAAAAACCATAAAATCTTAAAAAAGTCTAAAAATGCCTGAAAATGTAAAACCCCCTAAAAACAATGAAATACCCTTGAAAACATAAAAACCCCCAAAACCATAAAATATGGTGCCGGTTTACAAGGCGTGGTTGGTTTTGGTGCTTTTCGAAAAATATGGTGTTGGTTACTGCTTGCTGGTGAGCGGGGCTATGATGAAGCTGTTGTTTCTAATCCTGGGTGCTGGTGGCCCTGTGTTGTTGTCTATTGTGTTGTTGGCTGTACTTCTACGTGCGGCATGGTGGAAGCTGCTAGGATAAGCAGTCTCGAATGCTGGAAGGGTTGTTCGATTCGGTCTATTTTCGATATGGTTGGTTTTTCCCCTGGCTTCTGCGGGGTGCGTGTTTTTTGGCTGAGCTATGGTGAAGGTGGAAAGCTGCTGGTTGTTGGTTTGCTTTGGTATGATGGCTGGCTACTGTTTGGATGGAATGCGATAATGTTTGCGGATTGGAGTTTGGTGCTTTTGGCTTTGTGCTGTTTGTGATGGACCTTCTTGGTGAGGAGGTGCTGGATGCTAGATCTTTTGAGAATGGATGGTGGTTTCTGTATGGAAGGGAACTCTGGTTGTTGGCTTTTGTGTTATTTTGGTGATGATGGTTGTGTGCTGCTGGTGGTGGATCGTTTTGGTGAGAAGGTGCTGGATGCTGGTATATGTGAGGCTGGAAGATGGTCATTTCTTGGTAGTGATCTGCTGGATGTTGGATGCTACTGGATGATGGTGATGGTTGCTACTTGGACCTGGGTGTGCTTGTTTGGTTTTTCTTTTATTTTTTTTCTTTTTTATTTTTTGATTTTTCTTTTCTTTGGGTCTTTGCGTCTTGGGTTGTAAATGGTTTTTGGGTGTGGGTCGTTTGACCCCTCCCCTCCCTTGTCTGATGTGTCTCTTTTTTTCTTTCTAATAAATTGGGGGGGGGGGGTCGGGAATAGCCCGACCCTTGCATCTTTCGTGCCCTAAAAACCTCTAAAACCATTAAACACCACTGAAAACTATGAAAACCCTTGAGACCCTTAAAACTATTAAAAAACTCTAAAAAACACTTAAAAAAATAAACAACTCAAAAAATCACCTAAAACCCCAAAAAGACACAAAAAATTGAAAAGCCCTAAAAACCCTAAAAACCTCTAAAATCCCTCAAAATCCCCAAAAACCCTAAAAACCATACATATCCCCAAAAAAACCTAAAAAACCTAGAAAATATAAAAACCCTAAAAACCTTGAAATACCCCTGAAAACCATAAAAAACCCTTAAACCCTCTAAAAATGTCAAAAAACTCTAAAAACCCTTAAAACCCCAAAAAACACAAAAAAACCCTAAAATCCCCAAAAGACACTAAAAATCCTTAAAAACCCTAAACACACTAAAAAATCCCTGATTAACCCTAAAAACCATCAAAATCCCAAAAAAACCAAGAAATCATAAATATCCTAAAACCCCTAAAAATCAAGGAAAACGTCAAAACCCCTAAAACCTTGATAACCATAAAAACCTTTAAAACTCTAACAACCCATAAAAAACCCTAAAAACCCTAAAAACCCTCAAAATAAAAAAGAACCCTAAAACCCATGAAAGCAATAAAAATCCCTAAAAGTCCATGAAAACGTAAAAAACCCAAAAAACCCTGAAAATTCCTCGAAACCATAAAACCCCCAAAAAACATTAAAAACCCATAAAAACCCTAAAAACCCTAAAAAACACTAGAAACCCCTAAAAACATTAAAAAACTCTAAAAAACCATAAAAATTATAAAAAATCAAGAAGGCCTTAAAAACCCAAAAGATCCTAAAAACCTTGAAAACCACTAAAACCCTAATAAATCCAAAAAAACCCTAAAAACACTCAAAATATCTACACCCTAGAAAACACTAAAAACCATAAAATTTCTAAAAATGCCCTATAAGTCACTAAAAATGTAAAAAATCCCTAAAATCCCTAAAAAACCCTTAAAACCATAAAAACCCCTAAAACCCCATAAAACCCTAAAAACCTCTTGAGAATATAAAACCCCCCAAAACCCCTAAAAAAGTTAAAATCTCTAAAAACCTTAAAAATAAAAAAAAAACTCAAAAAATTCTGAAAACCCAAAAGGACCCTAAAACCCTCAAAAACCCTAAAGGCACTGAAAACCCCTGAAAACTCACAAAATCTCCAAAAACCCTGAAAGACCCAAAAATCCCTAGAAATACTAAAAAAGCCATAAAATCCCTGAAAACATAAAAACCCTTAAAACCTTGAAAACCCCTTAATTTATAAAACCCCTAAAAAACATAAACATCTTTAGAAATCCATGAAAACCCAAGAAAACCACTAAAAACTCTAAAAACCCTTAAACCCCATAAAAACATTTAAAAACTCTAAAAACATTAAAACCCCAAAAAAACTCAATAAAACCCTATAACCTAAAAAACCCTAAAAATAATGAAAACCCCTAAAACCCCCTAAAACCCCTCAAACTCCCCAAAAAACATAAAAATATTAAAAAAGCATTAAAATCCCTTAAAACATAAAAACCCTAAAAACCTTGAAAAATCCCTAAAAACCAAAAAACACCCTAAAAACCTTAAAAACCCAAAAAATCATAAAACCCCTAAGAACCACTAAAAACTATAAAAACCATAATACACCAACAAATATTAAAAAACTCTTGACAACCTTAAAAACCTTAAAAAACTCAAAAAAAAACCCCTAAAATCCCAAAAATACCTTAAAAACCCCATAAACAATAAAGACTCCTAAAACACCTCAAAATCACTAAAAACCCTAAAAATCCCTAAAAATCCTTGAAATTGTAAAAAAACCTAAATCTTTGAAACCCCCCAGAAAACCATAAAAACCCAAAAACCTTAAAAACCCCTAAAAATCCATAAAAACACTAAAACCACTAAAAGCACTAAAAACCCATAAAAACCCTAAAACTTTAAAGATGTTAAAAAACTCTAACAAATCTCAAAACCCCTAAAAAATTAAAAAAACCCTAAAACACCAAAAATCATGAAAACCCTAAAACCCCCTAAAAACCCTAAAAAACCCTAAAGCCCCTACAAATTCTTAAAAACCAAAAAAACCCTAAAACCCATAAAAATCCTAAAAATCCATAAAAAATTCTGAAAACATAAAAAAAAACTTAAAAACACTAATAAACCGTTGAAAAAAATAAAATCACTAAAAACCTTAAAAAACACTAAAAATCCATAAAATTCCAAAAAAGAAACAAAAACTCTAAAAACCCTTAAAACCCCTAAAACGTCAAAACCCCTTAAAAACTTTAAAAAACTTAAGAACCCTAACAAACTCAAAAAAACCCTAAACCCTAAAAGACCCTAAAATCAAAGGAAAACCGAAAAAAAATCCTAGAAAACCCTGAAAAACATTTAAACCCCTCAAAATCACTAAAAACTCTACAAAACACTAAAAACTATAAAAATAATAAAAAATTCCTAAAAATCCCTGAAAACATAAAGGACCCTAAAAATCCTGATATAACCCAGAAAACAAAAAAACACTATAAACCTTTAAAACCCTTAAATCCAATAAAACCATAAAATACTACTAGAAACACTAAAAACCCATAAAACCCCTATAAATGTTAAAAACACTATGAATGTTATAACCCCTTAAAAAAAACCCCCTAAAAACCCAAAATGACCATAAAATTCATGAAAAACCTTAAAAATTCTAAAAATTCTAGAAACCCCTAAAACCCCTCAAAATCCCGAAAAACACGAAAAACCATAAAAATCCTTAAAATCCTAAAAATGCGCTAAAAATACCTGAAAACCAAAAAACTCTAAGACCCCTAAAAATCCCTTGAAAACCATAAAACCCCTACAAACCTTAAAAACCCCTAAAAACCCCAAAAAAGTTTAAAACCCCACTAAAAACTCTAAAAACCCTTAAAACCCCTAAAAGATTAAAAAAAAGTTAAAAAACTCTAAAAAACCCTAAAAACCATAAAAAACTAAAGAAAACCCTAAAAACCCAAAAGACCCAAAAACCCTTGAAATCCCATAAAACCCTAAAAACCCTTGAAAAACTCTAAAAACCCCCCAAATTCCTAAAAACCCTAAAACCCATAAAAATCCTAAAAACCCTAAAAATCCCTGAAAACATAAAAGACCATAAAAACCATGAAATACCCCTAAAAACCACAAAACCCCAAAAAACCTTAAAAAACATAAAAACCCATAAAAACCCATAAAAATCATTAAAATCCTGAAAAATCACTAAAAACTAAAAAACCAATAAAACCCTTAAAAACATTAAAAAACTCAAGAAAACATTAAATACTTTAAAAACTCAAAAAACTCTAAAAACCCAAAAAGAAAATAAAAACCCTAAAAAACCCCTAAAACCCCTAAAAATGTTAAAATCACTAAAAACCCTTTAGATCCCTAAAAATCATAAAAACTATAAAAATCCAAAAAACATAAAAATACTTAAAAATGTAAAAAACCCCTAAAAAACCCAAATAACCTTATAAAACCCTAAAACCCATATAAACAATAAAACCCCACTAAAATCTCTAAAACCTTTTAACCCCTAAAATGTTAATAAAAGTTAAAAACCCTAAAATCTCAAAAATATCTAAAACCCAAAAAAGAACCTAAAAACCTTGAAATCCCTAAAAAACTAAAAAAACCAAAAAAACCCCTCAAAATCCCTAAAAATGATAAAGACCATAAAAATCCTAAAAAAACATTAAAAATCCCACAAAATGTAAAAGACCCTAAAAAACCTTAAAAAAAATAAAAACCCCTAATAACCCATAAAAATCTAAAAGAAACCAATAAATTCCCTTAAAACCCCTAAAATGTTAAAAAACTCTAAAAAACTTAAAAAACTTAAAAGGCTCAAAAAAAATTTAAAAACCAAAAAAGACCTAAAAACCATGAAAACCCTTAAAAATCGTAAAAAACCCTAAAAACCCTAAAAACCCTAAAAAATGGCCTCGAAGCGGTGGCTATCCTCCTTCCCTCATGGCGCTAGGGTTCTCCTTTGGCTCTTCCTCCTTCCCCCTCCGATGTGGTCCGGCCCTGGTGTCCGCGACTTCATCCTGAAATGGCATCGATGGAGGTTCCCCCCCATGCATCACTGCTTCGGTTTGATATGGTGTTGGATTTGTCGTGCCTTGCAGCTTCAGGATCTTGTTATGGATTCAGATCGTTCATTGATGGATTTGGTTCATGTGGAGTTGACTCCATCTCCCCTCGCTTCGGATCCCCGGTCTGGCCTCGATTTGCACTTCAATCCAGGTTGGTGTATGCCTTCTAGATCTGGGTTCTTTCTATGGTCTCGGGAGCTCAGTGTTGGGCTTGGTGTTCCTATCAACTTCTTCGACGCTCCCCTATCCTACGGACCTCATCGCGGCTTCCGTGCGCTCATCGCCGACTCTAGGCTGCTCGTGGCTGGTTGCGGTGGGTTCCTCCCTGGCCCCAAGATCCGGTCGCGGCTGCAGTATTCCTGGATTTTGGCTTCGATATCTCTGATCGACCTCTTCTCGACCTAACGACGGTGCTAGTGTGCTCCGGTCTCCTCAGACTTGGCTCCATTGGCTTGGAGGGGGGGGGCTGTTTTTCAACTCCTCTTGTTTTCTACGCTCTAGTTTTTTACTGCTGATGAATTGTTGTGGTATGTGATTTTGCTGTTTGTTGTTGTTGGTTGCTGAGTGAGGGAAGGCGATGACTTCTTTGTTGGTGAATGCTGTGATTGTGGCAGATTTGGGGCTACAAGAGATGGATGTTTGGTGGTGATGATGCTTGGTCGATGAGGTTGCTGCTTATGGTCCGGTGCTGGTGTTTGAGGGTTCTATTTGGTTTGGAGGTGATGTTGGGGTCTGTACTTTTTCTGTTTTGTTTCTTTTGTTTTCTTTTTGGTCTTTTGTATTGGAGATTTTTGGGTGTGGGTTTGTTAGGGGTTTTTTGGGTTTGGGTCATTTGACTCCACCCCTCCCCTGTCTGTTGTATCTTTTTTTCTAATAAATTCGGAGGGGGTCAGGAATAGCCTGGCCTCCGTATCTTCCTTTCCTAAAAACCCTAAAACCTATAAAAAATAATAAAAAATCCCTAAAAATATCTTAAAATGTAAAAAACCCTAAAAAACATGAAAAATCACTAAAAACCAAAAAACCCACTAAAAACTCTTAAAACTCTTTAAACCCCTAAAAATACTAAAAATATCTAAAATACCTTAAACCCCTATTAACTAAAAAAACTAAAACCCAAAAAAAAAAACAAAAATCATAGAAACTCTAAAAACCCAAAAAAACCCTAAAAATCCCAAAAAACTCTAAAGACACCTAAAAACCCTAAAAAATCCATAAATTTTCCTGAAAACATAAAAACGCTTAAAAACCCTAAATAACCCCTTAAAACAACTAAATACTCTAAAAACCCTTAAAACCCCAAAAAACATAAAAAACTCTAAAAACCAGCAAAACCATAAAAAAAACCTAAAAACCAAAAAGACCCTGAAACCCTAAAACCCCTAAAAACCCCTAAAGACTCCTAAAAACCATCAAAATATATAAAAACCCCTAAAAATCATTAAAACCATAAAAATCCTAAAAAATCACTAAAAATACTAGAAAATGTAAAAACTATCAAAATGTAAAAAAATCCCTGTCCGGATGTCCAAGCGTGGGGGGACCTGGCATGAGGCCTGGATCACCTCCTCCCTCTAACAGTACAAGCGGTGTTGATGAACCTCCCAGGGGCTAGTTCTTTATACCACTTCCAGGAAATGTTGACGACGTTGGTGGTCCATCCATGGATCTGCAGAGGGCTATGGTCCTTCATGGTGTCCCCTCTGCTGAAGATTTTTGTGTGCAGTTGCATGAGATGGTGTGGGTCGAATGGGAAAGGTTCTTGCTTGAGGATGAAGCTGAAAGGCTTGGGGAGAGGTATGCTGAGGCTGATTGCCAGATTAACGCTACTATGGCCCGGACAAAGGAGAAAATAACTGGAGGAAGTGCAGAAACTCCTGGACCTGAATGTAAGAAAGGGAAGGCACCATTAGCTGTCAGTGATGGTGTCACTTGCGCAAAGGTGTGTGCTGCAGCTGGATCCACTTCCCCCCCCCCCCCCGAGACGAAGATGGAGGAAGGATTACTCTGCCCTTCCACGTCCCATGGCAACTAGGGCCTCTTCACGAGCTATCAGACTTAATCTGAAGGTGAATAAGCGAGAGCGGCTTTCAATTTCTATATAGAAAGAAAAGGCTAGGATGAAGCTGTTATCCAGGCTTGGCATGCAAGAGGATTTTGAGTCTGCATGGGACTCAACGGACATGGGTGCTGAATCAGACTTCAGCTTTGCTGATGTGGGCGACAGCTTTGGTATAGGCATGGGGTTTCAAGGTGTGGAGCTGGAGGATTTTGGTGGTGATGTTGACTGATACTCCCCTTGTGTGCTTTCCCTTTTGGACTTTTTGACTTGTTTGCTTTTGTTTTTTTGCTTTTCTTCATTTCTTTTTGTGGCCTTCGGGCTGAGGTCGTAAGGGGTTATGGGTGTGGATCGGTGGATCCCTCCCCTCCCTTGTCTGCAGTGTCTATGTCTTTTCTTTTAATAAATTTTGGGGGCTGCCAGGAATAGCCTGGACCCGAACCTTCCTTTTCCCTAAAAGCGTTAAAAAACTCTTAAAAAACTCAAAAACCCTAAAAACATAAAAAAAAACCTCTAAAAAACCCAAAAGACCCTAAAACAGTTAAAACCCCTAAAAATTCTAAAAACACTAAAAAACCCTCAAAATCCTTAAACACCCTTAAAAACTCTTACATCATAAAAATCCCCAAAATCCCTAAAAATACCTGAAAATATAAAAAACACTAAACCCCCTAAAAATCTTCGAAACCATAAAAAAACCACTAAAACCTTAAAAACACAAAAAAACCAAAAACCCTAAAAACCCTAAAAACCCACTAAAACACTAAAAACCCTTTAAAAGCCTAAAAATGTTAAAAACTACAAAAATCCTAAAAACAATAAAAAACTAAAAAAAACAAAAAATATCCTAAAATCCAAAAAAGAATATAAAAACAATAAAAACCTTCAAATCATAAAAGTCTTAAAAAATCTATAAAAAACCCCGAAAACATAAAAAACACAATAAACCATGGAAAATCCTTAAAAATCATAAAAACCGATAAAACCCCCAAAAAACACTAAAATCTCTAAAAATCCCTAAGACCCCTAGAAATGTCAAAAAAAAACTCTTAAAAACCATAAAAATTTAAAGAACTCAAAAAACCCATAAAACCCCAAAAGACCCTAAAAACCTTAAAACCCCTAAAAACCCTAAAAACCCTAGAAAACCCAAAAACCCTGAAAACCCCTAAAACCCCTTAAAACCCTAAAACCATAAAAATTCTAAAAAAATACCTAACCCCCCCTAAAAATGTAAAAAACCCTGAAATACCACAAAAAATATAAAAAACCCTAAAAACCTTAAAACCCCTAAAACCCAATAACACCACTAAAAACTCTAAAAACTCTTTAAACCCATAAAAATGTTAAAAATGTTAAGAACTCTAATAAACCTTAAAACCCCCAAAACTCAAAACACCCATAAAACCCCAAAAGACCCTAAAAACCCTAAAACCCTAAAAAGCCCCTAAAAACCATAAAAACCCATAAAAAGAATAAAATCCCATAAAAACCATAGAATCCCTAAAACCCCATAAAAAACTAAAAACACTAAAAAACCTTAAAACCACTAAAAACGTTAAAAAACTCTAAAAACCTAAAAAAACCTAAGAAACTCAAAATAAATCTAAAAACTGAAAAAGGCCGTAAAAACCCTGAAAACCAATAAACCTCTAGAAAACCCACAAAGCCCCTAAAATCCCTTAAAAATACCTAAAAACTCTAAAAACCTTAAAAAGCATAAAAATCCTAAAAAATCCTTGAAAACGTAAAAAACATAAAAACCCTAAAAAACCCTCAAAAAATATAAAAACTCCTAAAACCATTAAAAACCATAAAACACACTAAAAAATCTAAAACCTTTTAAATCCCTAATAACGTAAAACGTTAAAAACTCTAAAAAACTTTCAAACCCTAAAAAACTCAAAAAACCCCTAAAACCCAAAAGACCCTAAAAATCCTAAAACCCCATAAAACCCTAAAAAACCTGAAAACCCTAAAATATTTGAAAATATCTGAAACCCTAAAAAACCTAAAAAACATAAAAAACCCAAAAAATTTCTAAAAATCCCAGAAAACATAAAAAACCCTAATAATTATGAAAAACCCCTGAAAGGCATAAAAACCCCTAAAACCTTATAAAATCCTTAAAATCCATAAAAACTATAAAAACCCACTAAAAACTCTAAAACCCATATAAACCCCTAAAATCTCAAAAAAAACCCTTTAGACTAAAAAATGACAGAAAAACCCTGAAAGACCCTAAAAACCCTCAAAATCCCTAAAACACTAAAAATCCATAAAAAACCATAAAAATCACTAAAATCACTAAAAAACCATGAAAACGTAAAAAACAATAAAACGCCCATAATACCATAAAACCCCTAAATACCATAAAACCCATAAAAACCCAAAAACCCATTAAAAACACTGAAATCCAATAAAATCCCTAAAAACATTAAAAATATTAAAAAACCTTAAAACCCCTAAAAATAAAAAAAACCCAAAAACTCAAAAAAGTCCCTTAAAACCATGAAAACCCCTAAAAAACATAAAAACCTTGAAATACCTTAAAACCATTAAAATGCCTAAAACCCTAAAAACCCAAAAAACTAAAAAAAATACAAAAAAATCTAAAAATGTAGAAGAGTACCATAAAACCCTTTTAAAACCATAAAACCCCTATGCACCTAAAAAAACAAAAAACACATAAAATCCATAAAAAATATAAAAATCTAAAATCCCTTTTAAACTCTAAAAACTAAAAAAAACAATAAAACACAAAATAAAACACTTATATCGACTAAAAAACGTAAAACCCTAAAAACCAATTAAAACCCTCAAAATCTCTAAAAACCCTAAAAACACTAAAAACATAAAAAACCTTAAAAAAACCTAAAAATGTAAAAAACCCTAAATACCATGAAAAACTCATAAAACCATAAAAACCCCTAAAAACATTAAAAGACCCTAAAATCCATAAAAATCATAAAAACCCACTAAAAACTCTAAAAACCCTTTAAACCCCTAAAAGAAATAAAAACTCTAAAAAACCTTAAAACCCCTAAAAACTTATAAAAACCCTAAAACCAAAAAAAAGTACATAAAACTCCAAAATACCCCTAAAATACCTAAAACCCATGAAAATTCCTCAAAACCCTCAAAATACCTAAAAAACCTAAAAACATTAAAATCTGAAAAAAGCCCTAAAAATCATGGAAAATATTAAAAACCCTGAAAAACCCTAAAAAACCCTAAAAACCCCAATAACCCTTAAAAACCTTAAAAACACAAAAACCACTAAAATATATTAAAACCCTTTAAACCTGTAAAAAGTCAAAATCTCTAAAAACTCATAATAAAACCCCAAAAACCAAAAATACATTAAAAAATCTGAAAACCATAAAAACCCTGAAAAACCCTGAAAACCCTCAAAATCTCTAAAAACTCTAAAACACCCTAAAACCCATAAAAACAATCAAAATTCTCTAAAAATCTCTAAAAACATAAAAAATCCTAAAACCCTGAAAACCTCTGAAAACCATAAAAACACCTAAAACCCCTAAAAACCATAAAAACCCATAAAACCCTAAAAACTACTAAAAAAATTAAAAACCCTTCAACCTTCTAAAAATGTTAAAAACTCTAAAAACTCTTTAAAAACATAAAAACTCTAAAACCCCCCAAAAAACCCAAAAAAACCTCCTGAAACCCCCAAAACACCTCAAAAAACCCTAAAAAACCTCAAAAATCCCTAAACCCCTGAAAAACCCCTAAAAACCAAAAAAATATCCAAATATATCCCTAAAAATCACTAAAAATGTAAAAAACCCTAAAACCTGTAAAAAAAACCCTAAAACCCATAAAAATCCCCTAAAAATCATAACCCCCCCCCCAAAAAAAACCCTTAAAGAACCATAAGAACCCATAAAACCCTAAAAACAACTAAATACTTTAAAACCCATTAAAAACCATAAAAATGTTAAAAAACATTGAAAAACCATAGAACCCCTAAAAAATTAAAAAAACCATAAAAACCCCAAATGACCTTAAAAGCCCTAAAAAACCCTGAAAACCAATAAAACCCATCAAAATCCCTAAAAACCCTAAAACCCATAAAAACCCTAAAAATCCTAAAAGGCCCTAAAAATCCCAGAAAATGTAAAAACCCTAAAAAACCCCTAAAACCCATAAAAACCCAAAAAAAACATAAAAACCCTAAAACCCATAAAAACACTAAAAACTCTAAAAACCCTTCAAACCCCTAAAAATGTTAAAAGCTTCAAAAAATAGAAAAAAACTTCTAAACCCCTAAGAAACTCAAAAAACCCTGAAAACCCATTAAAACCATAAAAAACTTTGAAAACCCCTAAAACCCCTCAAAATCCCTAAAACCCCTAAAAATCCTAAAAACCATTAAAATACTAAATATCCCAAAAATTTCCTTAAAACATAAAAAACACTAAAAACCCAAGAAAACCATTAAACCCCTAAAATTAAAAAAAAACTAAAACTGATAAAAACCATAAAAAACAACTAAAAATTCCATAAACCCTTAAAACACCAAAAAAATCTAAAAAACATACAACCATGAAAAACTAAAAAACCCTAAAAACCCAAAAGACCCTAAAAATGAAAACCCCTAAAAACCATAAAATCCACTAAAACCCCTCAAAATCACTAAAACCCTAAAAACCATAAAAATCCTATAAAATCCCTGCAAATGCTTGAGAATGTAAAAAAGTCCCAAAAATCCCCGAAAACCCACAGAAAACCATAAAAACGCATAAAACTGCAAAAAACCTAAAAAATCAAAAAACCCCTAAAAACCCCTAAAAACAGTAAAAAAACAATAAAACCCCTAAAAATGTAAAAAACGTTAAAAACTATAAACAAACCTAAAAACCTAAACAAACCCAAAAAACCCTAAATACCCAAAAGACCCAAAAAACCATCGAAGTCCTTAAAAATCTTTAAAAACCCTAAAAACCCCTAAAAACCATAAAATACCTAAAACCCCTAAAAACTTTAAAAACCATAAAATCCCTAAAAAGCACAATAATTCCTTAAGAACATAAAAACCCCAAAAAACCCTGAAAACCCATTAAAAACCATACAAACCCCTAAAAACCTTAAAAACCCAAAAGAATCCATTGAAACTCTAAAAACCCTTAAACCCTCCAAAAATGTTAAAAACTATAAAAACCTTAAAAACCTAAAAAACTAAAAAAACACTAAAAACCTTAAAAAACACAAAAATGCTAAAAACCTTAGATCCCTAAAAACCCTAAAAACTCATAAAAAATATATAAATCCTTAAAAATTGCTAAAAATCCCTGAAACATAAAACCCCATGAAAACCATAAAACCATAAAAACTTTAAATAACCTAAAAACCCACAAAACCCTGAAAAAACCACTAAAAACTGTAAAAACACTTTAAAACCCTAAAATCGTTAAAAACTCTAAAAAATCATAGACTAAAAAAAAATAAAACCCAAAAGTCCCTAAAAACCCTAAAACCCTAAAAAACCTTGAAAACCCATAAAAAACCCTAAAACCCTAAAACCCATAAAAATCCTTAAAAAGCCCTAAAAATCCCTAAAAACATAGAAAACCCTAAAAACCCAAAAACAACCCTAAAAACCATAAAAACCCTTAAAACCCTTTGAAAAACCTAAAACTCACAAAAAACTCTAAAAACTCTTTAAACCCCTAAAAATATTAAAAAAAACATTGAAAAACTCTAAAACCCTAAACACTCAAAAAGACCCTAAAAATCAAAAAGGACCCTAAAACCCCTGAAAAGCTCTAAAAAACCTAAAAACACTAAAAATACCTAAAACCCCTCAAAATCCCCCAAAACCCCAAAAACCCTAAAAACCCTAAAAACCGTAAAAATCTAAAAAAAATCCTTAAAAATATAGAAAACCCTAAAAACCCCATGAAAAAAAAAACCCCTAAAACATTAAAATACCCTTAAAAGGCATAAAACCCTAAAAACCCACTAAGAACTCTAAAAACCCTTAAACCCAATAAAAATTTTAAATAATCTATAAAACTTTAAAACCCCTAAAAAACTCAAAAACCATGAAAACAAAAAATACTCTAAAAACACTAAAAAAATAATAAAAACATTGAAAAACCTAAAAACCCTCAAATCCCTAAAGACAATAAAAACATTAAAACCATAAAAAAAACCTAAAAGGCACTAAAAATCCCTGAAAATGTAAAAAAATCCAAAAAACCCTAAAAAACCAATTAAAACCAAAAAACCTCTAAAACGCATAGAAAAGCCTAAAACACCATAAAAAGCGTAAAACCCCACTAAAAACTCTAAAAAATCTTTAAACCCCTAAAAATATGAAAACTCTAAAAACCTAAAACCCATTAAAACTCAAAAAACCATAAAAACCCCAAAAGGCCCTAAAAACCCACAAAAATCCAAACCCCCCTAAAAATACGTGAAAACCCCCAAAACCCCTCAAAATCCCAAAAATTTTTGAAAATCCCTAAAATCTATAAATACCGTTAAAAAGCCCTAAAAATCCTTGAAAGCATAAAAAACCCTAAAATCTCTGAAAACCCCTTGAAAACCAAAAAAACCGTAAAAAAACCCTAAAACTTTTAAAACCCCTAAAAATGTTTAAAAATATTAAGTCTCTGGATAACCTTAAAACCCCAAAAAAACTCAAAAAACCCTAAAAACCTAAAAAACCCTAAAAATCTTGAAAACCTTGAAAACCCCTAAAAATCCAAGAGACCTAAAAAAACATAAAATACCATAAAATCACTCAAAATCCCTAAAACCCCTAAAACCTTTAAAAACCATAAAATCCTAAAAAATCCATAAAATTCCCTGAAAACGTAAAAAACCCTAAAAACTCTAAAAAAACAACGAAAACCATAAAAACACCTAAAAACCATAAAAAACCCTAAAATCCCATAAAAACCCTGAAACTGCACTAATAACTTTAAGACCCCTTAAACCCCTTAAAAATGTTAATATACCCTAAAAACATTCAAACTCCTAAAAAATCAAGAAAAAAACCCAAAACCCTAAAAAACCCAAAAAAACTCCTAAAACCCTAAAAAGATAAAAACAAAAAAATTCATAAAAACCATAAAAATTCTAAAAAAGCCCTAAAAATTATTGAAAACGTAAAAAACCATTAAAACCATGAAAACACCCTAAAAATGATAAAAAAAAACTCCTAAAAGAACTGTAAAACCCCATAAAACCCCTAAAAATCACTAAAAACTCTAAAACCCCTTAAAATCCATAAAAATGTTAAAAAACTTTAAAAACACTAAAAAAACCAAAAAACCTAAAAAACAAAAAAAATCCTAAAAACCCAGAAAAACCCTTAAACTGTATAAAGCCATGAAAGAGCCCAAAACCTTCAAAATCCCTCAAAACCCTAAAAACCCCAAAAAAGCCTTAAAATCCCTAAAAAGGTAAAGAAAGAAGGAGGCCTCAGAGCGGCAACTCTTCTCCTCTCCTCGCGTTGCTAGGGTTCCCCTGCAGATTCTCCTCCTTCCCCCTCCGGCGTGGTCTGGCCTCGGTGATCACGACTTCACCTTGGATTGGCGTTGATGGAGGTTTTCCACAAGTGCCTTGGATTCACTTTTGATCCAGTGGTGGCTTCGTCGCGCTTTGCGACTTCAAGATATGGCTTTGGATTTGGATTGCTAGTTGCTGGATCCGGTTCGCGCTGAGGTGACTTAGACTGTCCTAGCTTCAAGATCCCTATCTGGTTTTGGCTTGCTTCATTTCTGTGTGGTCCGGATCTAGGCTTCCAGATCGATGTCGTCCTTTCCAGATCTAGGATTTTTTTTGTGGCTGTGAGAGCTTGGTGTCACACTTGGAGTTCTTGGTGTCTGATTTGGAATTCCCCTGTCCTCGGGTTTTCGTTGCAGCCTCCACACATTTTCTAATGCCTCCAGATTGAGTTGCAAGATGCAGCAGGCTCCTCCTGGATTTTGTGATTTGGTCTCGGATGTGGGTTCTTGGTGTCGGACCTCGTGCTTTCGGCCACAAAATCTTAGCCCGACTTCTTCTCGGCCTGATGACGGTTCTGGTGTGCTTTGGTTTACTCAGGTTTGGATCTAGTGGCTTGGATGGGGGAGGACCTGCTCGCTGTATCCTCTGGTTTCTTGGGATTCTGATCAAATGATGTTGATATTTTGTTTTGGTGGATGTTTGTTGTGGTTGCTGCTGCTGGTTACTAGTCGTTGATTGCTGGAAGATGATGTTGCTTGGTGTGAATGTGTTGCTTGAGGCTGCTGGAGGTTGGTGTTTGTGTCTTTGTGGTGCTGAAGCTGGGTTGATGAAGTTGCTGCATATGGTTTGGTTTTGCGCGCTGTTGGTTGCTGATGTGCTGGGAGGTGATGTTGGTGACTATTTTTTTTTTGCTTTGTGTGTTTTTTTCTTCTTTGGATTTTTTAGGGTCTTTTTGGGGTTGGGGTTGTAAAGGGTTTTTTGGGTGTGGGTAGTTTGACCCCTCCCCTCCCTTGTCTGTTGTATCTTTCTTTCTAATAAATTTGTGTGTGGGGGGGGGTTGAGAATAGCCTGACCCTCGCATCGTCTTTGCCCTAAAAAGGTAAAGAACCCTAAAACCTTGAAAAACTCCTAAAAACCTTAGAAAACCATAAAAACCCATAATAACCCTAAAACCCCACTAAAAATTTAAAAACACTTAAAACCACTAAAAATGTTAAAAACTCTAAAAACCTCAATAAATCTAAAAAACTCAAAAAAAAACCAAAAAAACCTTAAAACCCCTAAAACCCCTCAAAATATTTAAAAAACCTAAAAACACCTAGAAACCATAAAACTCCCAAAAAAAATCCCTAAAAACCTGTGAAAATTTAGTAGTCCCTAAATCCCTCAAAACCCCCTAAAAAACTCGAAAAAACATTAAAAAAACCCCTAAAAACCCCCAAAACCCACTAAATACTATAAAACCCCTTAAAACACCTAAAAATGATAAAAAAAATCTAAAAACATTAAAAACACTGAAAAACTTAAAAAAACCCTTAAAACTCAAAAAGAACCTAAAAACCGTTAAAACCCCTAAAACCCTTCAAAATACCTAAAAACCCTAAAACACTAAAAACCATAGATATCCTAAATATCCCTAAATATCCCTGAAGACGTGAAAAACCCTAAAACAAAAAAACCCTAAAAACCAAAAAAAATACCTAAAACAATAAAAAACCCTAAAAACCCACTGAAAACTCTAAAACCCCTAAAACATTAAAAAATTCTAAAAACCATAAAACCCAAAATAACCCTAAAAAATCATAAAACCCCACAAAATCCATAAAAACACTAAAAATAATAAAAACCCCTAAAAATCCCCAAAAATAATTGAAAACATAAAAAAACCCTAAAAACCATAAAAAAAATCCTACAAACCTTAATAGAACATAAAAACCAATAAAATTCCTAAAACTAAAAAAACTATAAAAACCCTTTAAACCCTTAAAAACGTTAAAAACTCTAAAAAAACCATAAAACCCCTAAAAACTCAAAAAAAACCAAGAAAACCAAAAAAGACCCTAAAAACCCTAAAAATCTAAAAACCCTCAGAACACTCAAAACCCCCAAAAACCCTAAACCCCCCCCCCCCCCCAACCCTCAAAATCCCTAAAAACCATAAAAATACTCAAAATCCCTAAAAATATCTAAAAATGTAAAAAAGCCCTAAAAACCCTGAAAAACCTCTAAAAACCATAAAACCCCCTAAAAAACTTAAAAACCCATAGAACCCCTAAAACCACTAAAACTCTAAAAACCCTCAAAACCCCTAAAAACATTAAAAAACCTTGAAAACCTTAAAACCCTTAAAAAACTTTGAAATACCCTAAAACCCACTAAAAACTCTAAAACCCCTAAAAACCCTTAAAACCCTTAAAACCCTCAAAAATGTTAAAAACTCTAAAAAACCATAAACCCCCCAAAAAACTCAAAAACCCCTAAAATCCCAGAAAGATCCTAAAAACCATAAAAAAACACTAAAAACAATACAATACCTAGAAATCCCCTAAAAACCTTCAAAATCCCTAAAAATGATAAAAAACTCTAAAAGCCATAAAAATCCTAAAAAATCCCAAAAAATCCTTAAAAATGTAAAAAATCCAAAAATACATGAAAAACCCTTGAAAACCAAAAAAACCCCTAAAACCCCATAAAGACCATAAAAAACTTAAAAATCCATAAAAACCCTAAAAGCCACTAAAAACTCTAAAAACCCTTCAAACTCCAAAAAAGTTAAAAAAAACTCAAAAAACCTTAAAAACCCTAAATACCAAAAAAAGACCCTAAAGACCCTGAAAACCCCTAAATACCCTAAACAAAATGATGAAATCAACTAGAACCCCTAAAAATGCATAAAAACCCTAAAAATACCTAAAATGATAAAAATCTAAAAAATCCATAAATATCCCTAAAAACATAAAAATACCTAAACCCCCCGAAAATCATTGAAAACCATAAAACCCCTAAATCCCCTAAAAAACCTAAAAACAATAAAAACCTTCAAAACCCACTAAAAACTCTTAAACATTTAAAATCCTAAAAACTTTAAAAACTATAAAAAAACCCTGAAAACCATAAAAACTCTAAAAACCCCAAATACCCAAAAGACCCTAAAACCCTAAATCCACTAAAAAAAGTGAAAACCCCAAAAAAACCTCAAAAATCCCTAAAGATAATAAAAAATGACTAAAAACTATAAAAATCCTAAAAATCCCTAAAATACCTAAAATTTTAAAAAAAATTCTAAAACCCTGAAAAACCCCTAAAAACCCCAAAAACCATAAAAATCCTAAAACGTACTAAAACCCCTAAATACCATTAAAAACAAAAAAAACTAAAAAAATATAAAACCCAAAATACCCTAAAAACCCTGAAAACCCATAAAAAACCCTCAAAACCCTAAAACCCAAAAAACCCAAAAAACCCATAAAAATCCTCGAAAATGTAAAAAACCCTAAAATCCCAAAAAACCAAAAAAACGAATAAAAACCATTAAAACCTCTAAAACCCCCTAAAAATGAAAATACCCTTAAAAAGTTAAAAAATGTTAAAAACTATAAAAAACCATAAAAAGCCAAAAAGACCCTAAAACCCCTAAAACTCTAAAAAACCTTGAAAACCATTAGAAACCATCAAAATACCTAAAAATGCTAAAAAGGATAAAATTACTAAAAAATCTTGAAAAATCCCTATAAACCTAAAAACCCTAAAAACCACTAAAACAATAAAACCCCCTAAAATACTTAAAAAATCCTAAAACCCATAAATTTTCTAAAAACCTATTAAAAACTCTAAAAACCCTCATAACCCATAAAAATGTTAATAACATTAAAAAGCTCTAAAAACCCTAAAAAAGGATAATAATCAAAAAAAGCCTAAAACCACAAAAAGACCAGAAAACCCTAAAAACACCTTAAAACTCTTAAAAACCTCGAAAATCCATAAAACCCCCAAAATCCCTAAAAACCAGAAAGACCCTAAATCCCATAAATATCCTAAAAGAGCCCAAAAATTCCCTGAATACATAAAAAACCCAAAAACCCCACTAAAAACTCATTAAAATCCTAAAGATGTTAATATTGTTAAAAAACTCTAAAACTGCTTAAAAACCCTAAAAATAAAAAAACCCCTTAAAACCCCAAAAGACCCAAAAACCCTGAAAACCCCTTAAAACACAAAAAAATCCCGAAAACCTCAACAAACACTAAAAACCCTAAAATCCAAAAGAATGTAAAAAATCACAAAAAATCAATGAAAACGAAAAAAAAACCTTGAAAACCCCCAAAAAACCAGAAAACCTAATAAAAACTCTAAAAACCCTTAAAACTGCTAAAAACATTAAAATACTATAAAAACAATAAAAAACTAATAACTAAAAAACCCTAAAACCCTTGAAAACCAAAAAAGACACAAAAACCCTAAAATCCCCTAAAATCCCTCAAAATCCCTAAAAACTAGAAAATAAATAATAAACTAAAAAGACCTAAAAATCACTAAAAACATAAAAAACCCTAAAAAACTTGAAAAGACTTTGAAAACCATAAAATCCCCTAAAAACCTTAAAATATAATAAAACCCCTAAAAACACAAAAAACACTAAAACTAATTTAAACCCCTAAAAATGTTAAAAACTCTAAAAACCCCTAAAAACCTGAAAAACTCAAAAAAGACACTAAAA
Organism: Viscum album; assembly: GCA_963277665.1. Classification (NCBI taxonomy): domain Eukaryota; kingdom Viridiplantae; phylum Streptophyta; class Magnoliopsida; order Santalales; family Viscaceae; genus Viscum; species Viscum album. Next base: position 1,885,613,977 of record OY728141.1, on the reverse strand, counting down.
CCCAGAAAAAACCATAAAAACTCGCAAAATCACTAAGAACCATAAGAAACCCTAAAACCATAAAATTTATAAAAAACAACTAAAAATCAATAAAAACCTAACAAACCATAAAAACCATAAAAACCCATGAAAACCATGAAAACCTTAAAATACCCTAAAAAACCTTAAAACCCTAAAAAACCACTAAAAACCCTCAAATCCCCTAAAAATGTTAAAAAATTCTAAAAATCCTTAAGAAAACCTAAAAACCCAAAAAAGCTCCAAAAACCCTAAAAAACCATAAAAACCCCTAAAAACACAAAATACCATCAAAATATGTAAAACCATAAAAAATCATAAAAATCTAAATAAATCCCTAAAAATAACTAAAAACAAGAAAAACCCCTAAAACTCTTAAACACCCCAAAACCCTAAAAACCCATAAAAACCATCAAAACCCCTAAAAACCCATAAAACCCTAAAAACCAATAAAAACTCTAAAATCCCTTAAAACCCATAAAAATGTAAAAAAATTTAAAAACACCAAAAAAACTTTAAAACCCCTAAAAAATCAAGAAACCCTAAAAACTCAAAAGACCCTCAAAACCCTAAAAATTTCTAAAAATCCATAAAAACCATTAAAATCCCTAAAACCCATGAAAATACTAAAAATCCCTAAAATCCCTAAAAATGTAAAAACCCTAAAGACCTTGAAAAACACCCAAAAACAATAAAAAACCATAAAACCTTAAAAAACGTAAAAACTCCTAAAAACCCTAAAAACCCATTAAAAACTCTAATAACACCCCTAAAAGTGTTAAAAATGTTAAAAAATATAAAAACCCAAAAAATACTCAAAAAATCCTAAAAACACAAAAGTCCCTAAGAACCCTAACAACCCCTAAAACCTTGAAAAATCCTATAAACACTCAAAATCTCGAAAACCCTAAAAACCCAAAAAACTATAAAAATCCAAAAAATCCCTATAAATCTCTAAAAATGTAAAAAAACCATAAAAACCCTAAAAACCATAGAAAACCAAAAAACCCTTAAAACGGCTAAAAAAAGTTAAAAATGTTAAAAAAAACTCTAAAATCCCGAAAAAACATAGAAAAAACCCTAAACCTTAAAAAGAACCTAAAAACCCTAAAAACCCGAAAAAAACCCCTAAAAACCCCAAAAAACCCAAAAAACCAAAAAAATCCTAAAAAATCCCTACATATCACTAAAATTGTAAAAATCCCTAAAACCCTAAAAGATAACTATATACCTTAAAACCCCTAAAATCCATAAAACCCAAAAAAAATCCACCAAAACTCTAAAATCCATTAAAAGTCATAAAAATGATAAAATACTCTAAAAACCCTTAAAACCCACTAAAAATGAAAAAACCCTAAAAACTCAAAGGACCCTAAAACCCAAAAAAACCCTAAAACCCCTTAAAAACCATGAAAACCACTAAAAACCCCTAAAATCCTAAAAACCCTAAATAACCATATAAACCTAAAAAACCCCAAAATCCCTGAAAATGTAAAAAAACCAAAAAACCAAAAAACCCTGAAAACCCCTTGAAAACCAAAAAAACACTTAGAACCTTAAAACCCAATAAAAACCCTAAAAACCAGTGAAAACTGTACAAAAAATTAAAACCCCTAAAAATGTTTAAAAAACTCTAAAAAGCCATAAAACATTAAAAAAACAAAAAAACCCTAAATACCTAAAAATACCCAAAAAACCCTGAAAAACCCTAAAACCCTAAAAAACTCTAAAATACTCTAAAACCCCCCAAATTCCTTAATACCCCTACAAACCCTAAAACTATATAAATCCAAAAAAAATCCCTGAAGGTCTTTCAAAACATAAAAAACCCTAAAAACACTGAAAAATTCTTGAAAACCATAAAACCCCTAAAACCCCTAAAACACAACTAGAACACTAAAACTTCTAAAACCCCTAAAAATGTTAAATACTCTAAAAACCCATACAACACTAAAAAACTCAATAAAACCCCCAAAAACGCAAGAAGACGCTAAAACCCTAAAACCTCTCAAAACCCTAAAAAACCCTAAAACCCCATAAATATTCCAAAAAGACACTAATAACTCTAAAATCACTTAAATTGTAAAAATGCTAAAAAACTCTAAAAACCCATTAAAAGACATTAAAAATTAAAAAATACCTTTAAACCCCAAAAGACCCGAAAATCCCTAAAAACACCTAAAAATCCTAAAAAACCCTTAAAACCTTGGAAACCCCTAAAAATCTATAAAACCCATAAAAACCATAAAAATCCTAAATAATACGAAAAAATCCCTAAAAACATAAAAAACCCTAAAACCCTAAAAAATGCTTGAAACCTATAAAACCCCTAAAAACCATAAAACCCCTAAAACCCATAAAACCATAAACCAAAAAAACGCTAAAACCCCTTAAAATCCTAAAAACGTTAAAAAACTCTAAAAAACCATAAAACCCTATAAAACTCAAAAAACCCATAAAAACCCAAAAATACCCTAAAAACCTTGAAAAACCCTAAAAAACCATGAAACCCCTAAAAACCCTAAAAATTCCAAAAACCATAAAAACCATAAAAAAGCCTTAAAAATCTATAAAAACATAAAAACTGTTAAAACCCCTAAAACCCTTGAAAACTATAAAACCCCTAACAAACTTTAAAAACCATTAAAACCAAAAAAACCCCCTAAAACCCCCAGTAAAATACCTAAAAACCCAAAAAAAACTATAAAAACATTAAAAACTCTAGAAAACCATAAAAACCCTATAAAACTAAAAAAACCTCAAAAACCCAAAAGACCCTAAAAACCCTAGAACCCCAAAAAACACTAAAATACCCTAAAACCCTAAAACCCTAAAAATCCCTAAAACCCCTAAAAACCATAAAAATCCTAAAAAACACAAAAAATCCTTGAAAACAAAAAAACATTAAAATCCAAAAAAAGACCTTGAAAACCATAAAACCCATAAAAATTCGAAAACCCCACGAAAAACACTAAAACCCCTTAAGACCCATAAAAATATAAAAAAACTCTATAAAATATTGAAACCCCTAAAAAACTTAAAATAACCTAAAACCCAAAAAAACCCCTAAAAAATCCAAAAAAACCCTAAAAACCCTAAAAATCCGTAAAAACCATAAAAAACTAAAAAATTCTAAAAAATCCGGAAAAATCCATGAAAACATAAAAAACCCTAAAAACAATAAAAAACCATTGAAAGCCATAAAACCCCTAAAACTGTAAAAAATACCATAAACCCATAAAAACATTAAAACCACTAAAATCTCTAAAAACCCTTAAAACCAATAAAAACACTAAAAAACTTTAAAATGCCTAAAAACATTAAAAACCTTAAAAACCTTAAAAACCCAAAAAAAACTCAAAAACCATAAAAATCCAAGATGTTGCTAAAAACCCTGAAAACCCTAAAAACCCAAAAAATCCAAAAAAACACTAAAACCCCTCAAAATCCTTAAAAACCTAAAAAACCCTAAAAACCATAAAAATCCTTAAATCCCTAAAAATCCATAAAAAAATAAAAAACCTTAAAAATTATGAAAACCCCCCAAAAAACCATAAAACACTAAAAATCCATAAAAACCCAAAAAACCTACTAAAAATATAAAAACCCTTAAAACCCCTAAAAACATTAAAAAACATTAAAAACTCTAAAAACATTAAAACCCCTAATAAAATCAAGAAAATCATAAAAACCCCAAAAGACCCTAAAACCCTAATATACCCTAAAAACCCAAAAAATATATAAAGAATCTTAAAAACCCTCAAAATATCTAAAACCCCTAAAAACCCTAAAAACCATATAAATCCTAAAAATTCCCTAAAAATCCACGAACACAAAAAAAACACAAAAAACCGAGAAAATCCTTTAAAAACCATAAAACCCTAACAACCCCCCTATAAACCCACTAAAAACTCTAAAAAACCTTGAAACCCCTATAAATTTTGAAAAATGTTATACAACTATAAAAACCTTAAAAGCCCTAAAATACTCAAAAAACCCAAAAACCCTGAAAACCCATAAAAAACCTCAAAATCCCTAAAAACCCTAAAACCCATAAAAATCCTAAATAATCCCTAAAAATATCTACAAATGTAAAAAATGATAAAAAAACCTAAACAAACCTTGAAAACCATAAAAACCCTTAAAAACCCCAAAACCCCCCAAAAAAACCCAATAACCACTATAAACTCCAAAAGTCCTTAAAACCCCAAAAATCGTTAAAAACTCTGAAAAAAAACCTTAAAACCCTAAGAACTCAAAAAAAAAATACATAAATCCCCTAAACCCCAAAAACCAAGAAATCCCCTAAAAAACCTCAAAATCCCTAAAAACCCTAAAACCATAAAAACCATAAAAATCCTAAAAAAAGCCCAAAAAATCCCTGAAAATTCAAAAAACCCTAAAAAACCCCTAAAACACATAAAATTCCCATAAAACCTTTATAACCCATAAAACCTTATAAAAACCCTAAAAACTCTAAAAACCCTTTAAATCACTATATGTTAAAAAATAATAAAAACCCTTAAAACCCCTAAAAAACTAAACAAAAAACATAAAGACCCAAAAGACCAAAAAGCCCTAAAAATCCCTAAAAATCCTTGAAAAACACTAAAAACACTCAAAATCCCTAAAACACTAAAAAACCTGAAAAACCATAAAAATCCTAAAAATTCAAAAAAAAACCCTCAAAACATAAAATGCCCTAAAACCCCTAGAAACCCTCTCAAAACCATAAAACCCCCTAAAAATCATTAAAAAACTCTAAAAACCATGAATATCAAAAAACCCACTAAAAAATCTTAAAAACCCCGTAAAACCCTTAAAATGTTAAAAACTCTAAAAAAACATTTAAACCCCAAAAAAACTCAAAAAAAAACTCTGAAAACCCAAAAAGTCCCTGAAAATCCTAAAAAACACTAAAATCCCCTAAAAATCCTCAAAATACATAAAACCCATAAAAACCCTAAAAACTATAAAAATATTAAAAATCCCTAAAAATATCTAAAAACGAAAAAAACTCTAAAACCCCCTAAAAACCATAAAAATCATTAAAAACCTTAATAAAACCAATAAACCAATAAAACCCCTAAAACCCCACTAAAAACTCTAAAATATCGTAAAACCCATAAAAACATTTTAAAAAGTTAAAAAACTCTAAAAAACCTTATAAATCCGATAAAACTCAAAAAACCCCTAAAAACCCAAAAGACCCTAAAAACCTTGAAAAACCCTAAAAACCCGAAAAAACCAAAAAACCCCTCAAAATCCCTAAAATCCTTAATAACCCTAGAAACCATAAAAATCCTAAAAAATCCCTAAAAATCCCAGAAAATGTAAAAAACATTAAAAACCTTAAAAGTAACTGAAATTCATAAAACCCCCTTAAAATCTTAAAAAACCATGAAAACCATTAAAGAAAATAAAAACTACTAAAACTCTAAAAACCCTAAAAAACCTAAAACATTAAAAAAAACTAAAAAACCCTAAAAATCCTAAAAAAAACCTTAAAATTCCCTAAAAACATAAAAAACATTAAATACACAAAAAACCCTAAAAAACCCTGAAAACCATAAAAACTCATAAGAACTATAAAAACCCATAAAAACACATAAAAACCCTAAAATCCTAAAATTCCATAAAATCCTAAAAACCCTAAAAACCTTAAAAACCCCTTAAAACCCTCAAAATCTCTAAAAACCATAAAAACCCTAAAAAATCCCTAAAAATCTCTGAAATTATAAAAAATCCTTAAAACCCTGAAAACCATAAAAACCTGTAAAAACCTAAAAACATAATAGAAACCCACTAAAAACTCTAAAAACGCTTTAAACCGCTTTGAAAATTAAAAAATTATAAAAAACCTTACAATCCTTTAAAAACTAAAAAAATCAAAAAACCCCTAAAAACAATAAAGACCCTAAAAACCCTAAAAACCCTAAAAACCAAAAAAATATAAAAACCCTTTAAACCCCCAGAAATGTTAAAAAACTCTAAAAAACATAAAATTTTAAAAAACTCTGATAAACTTAAAACCGTAAAAAACCAAAAAAATACTGTAAAAACCCCAAAAGAACCCAAAAAATCAAAAAACCCTAAAAATCATGAAAATCCCAAAAAACCCGAAAAACCCCTCAAAACCATACAAATACAAAAAATCCCTAAAAATCCCTAAAAATGTAAAAAAACCATAAAAACCCTTAAAATCCCCTAAAAACCATAAAACCCCTAAAAATTTTAAAAACCAAATAAACCAAAAAACCCCCCCTAAAAACCACTAAAAACTCTAAAAATCCTTAAAAAGGTTAAAAAAATCTAAAAAAACCTTGATAAACCCAAAAAAATAAAAAAATACCAAAAGACCCTGAAAACCCCCCAAAACACTCATAATCCCAAAAAAAACCTAAATACCCTAAAACCCATAAAATCTTAAAAAATCCCTAAATTTCCTCAAAAATGTAAAAAAATCCTTAAAAACCTGAAACCCCCTAAAAACCATAGAAACCCCTAAAAGACTTAAAAATCCCTAAAAACCAATAAAACACCTAAAACCCACTAAAAACCCTTAAAACCCCGAAAAAAGTTTTAAAATGTTAAAAATCTCTAAAAACCCTTAAAATCCCTAAAAACACAAAAAAAAACAAACGAAAAAATCCTGAAAACCCCTACAAAACCGAAAAACCATTAAAAACCATAAAACTGCTCAAAATACCTAAATACTTTAAAAACCCTTAAAACCATTAAAATACAAAAAAAGCCCTAAAATCCATAAAAATGCAAAAAACCATGAAAATCCATTGAAAACCATAAAACCACTATAAAACATAAAAACCCATAAAAAACCCTAAACAACTGAAAACTCTTAAACCCTTAAACCCCTAAAAAAATTAAAAAATACTAAAGAACCTAAAAAACACTTTAAAACTAAAAAAATCTTAAAAACCCAAAAGACCTTAAAAACACTGAAAACCCCTAATAATAATAAAAAACCCTAAAACCCCTCAAAATCCCAAATTCCCCCTAAAACCATAAAACCCATAAAAATCCTAAAAAAACCTAAAAATACCAAAAAAAATAAAAAACCCTGAGAAACCTATGATAACCATAAAACCCCCTAAAAACCATAAAAAATCCTAAAAAATCCCTAAAAAACCATGAAAACATTAAAACCTCTAAAGACCCTAATTTTTTTTTGAAATCCATAAAACCTTTAAAAACTTTAAAAACCCCATAAAATCCCTAAAAACCCACTAAAAACATTAAAAACTCTTAAACCCCCTAAAAATATTAAAAAACTCTTAAAAACCTTAAAACCCCCCAAAAGCCCAAAAAATCCCTAAAAACCCAAAAAGTCCATAGAAACCCTAAAAATACCTCAAAAACTAAAAAACAAAAACCATAAAAATCATAAAAAATCCATAAAAAAAATAAAAGAACCCCAAAACCCCAAATAACCTGAAAACCATAAAAATCCCTAAAAACCCTAAAAGAAAAAAACACATAAAAACCCTAAAAACACTAAAAAATATAAAAACACTTTAAACCCCTAAAATTTTTAATAAAACTCTAAAAAACCTTAACTCTTAAAAAAAAATCAAAAAAACCTAAAACCCACAAAACCTTAAAAACCTTGAAAACCCTGAAAAATCAATAAAAATCCAAAAAACCCTAAAACCCATAGAAATCCTAAAAATCCAAAAAAATACCTAAAAACGTAAAATCCCTTACAACCTCGAAAATCCCTAAAACCCAAAAAAACCTTAAAAATCCCAAAAAATCCAAAAAACCCCCAAAAACTACTAAATTCTTAAAATACTCTTAAAAACCCTAAAAACCATAAAAACCATAAAAATTCTAAAAAACCCAAAAAATACCTAAAAACATAAAAGAACTAGTCCTTGAAAAAACAATGAAAAATATAAAAACCCCTAAAAACCTTCAAAACCATAAAACCATTAAGAGCCTCAAAAGCCATTAAAAACTCTAAAAACCCTTAAAACCCATTAAAACGTAAAAAACATTAAAAAACTCTAAAAACCCTTAAAAATGGTAAAAATCCAAAAAACCCATATAATCCCAAAAAGATCCTAAAAACCCTGAAAACCACTAAAAACCCCTAAAAATCCTAAAAATCCTAAAACCATAAAAATCCTAAAAGAACCCCTAAAAATGTAAAACCTCTAAAAACCCTGAAAACCACATGAAAACCCTAAAAACCATAAAGACCATTAATACCCATAAAACCCCTAAAAACCCAAAAAAAACTCTAAAAACCCTTTAAACACCTAAAAAAATTAGAAAAAAATAAAAAGGATTAAAACCCCAAAAAAACAATAAAAAACCCTAAAAACCCTAAAAACCCTAAAAACCCTAAAAAAACCCGGGAAAACATTAAAAACCCTCAAATTCCCTAAAACCCCTTAAAATCACTAAAAACAAAAAAAAACATAAAGTTCCATAAAAATCCTTGAAAATATAAAAAAACATAAAACCCCCCAAAACAGAAAAAAAACAAAAAAACCTTAAAAACAAAAAAACCCAAAAAAACCCAAAAAAACAACAAAAACTATAAAAACCCTAAAACCCCTAAAACATTAAAAAACTCTAAAAATATTTAAAACCCTAAAAAACTCAAAAAAACCCAAAAAACCAAAAAAGAACCTAAAATCACTAAAACCATAAAAAAACCTTGAAATCCCCTAAAACCCTCAAAATCCATAAAACTCCTAAAAACCATAAAAATCCTAAAAATCCCTAGAAACCGTGAAAATTTAAACCCCCCCCCCAAACCCCTTGAAAACCATAAAACACCTATAAACCGTAAAAACCCCTAAAACCCCATAAAACCCTAAAACCACTAAAAACTCTAAAAACCCTCAAAACCCATAAAAACGATACAAAACTCTAAAAAATCTTAAAAACCCTAAAAACTCAAAAACAAAATCTAAAAACCCAAAAGACCCTAAAACCCTAGAAAACTCCAAAAAACCCTAAAAACACTCAAAATCCCTAAAAACATTAAAAACCCTAAAAACCTTAAAAATCCTTAAAATCCCTAAAAATCCCCAAAAAAGTAAAAAAAACATTAAAAACCCTAAAAAACACCTGAAAAAATAACATTCCATAAAACTATAAAAACCTTAAAAACCCATAAAACCCTAAAAACCCGCTTAAAACTCTAAAAACCCTTTAAACCCCTAAAAATGTTAAAAACTATAAAAAAATATTTAAAACCTAAAAAAAATAAAAAAACCCCAAAAAACCCAAACCCTAAAAACCCTAAACCCCCTCAAAATCCCTAAAACCCATAAAAACACAAAAAACCATAAAAATTCTAACAAATCCCTAAAAATACTTGAAAATGTGAAAGACCCAAAAAAACCCTAAAAACCCATGAAAACCCTAAAAACCCCTAAAAACCCCTAGGAACCACTGAAAACACTAGAAACCCTTTAAGCCGCAAAAAACTTAAAAAATTCTAAAATACTTAAAAAACCTAAAAATGTAAAAAAACCCCATAAAAAACCCAAAAGAACCCAAAACCCTGAAAACCGCTATAACCCCTGAAAACACTAAAACCCTCAAAATCCTTAAAAACCCTAGAAACCATAATAATATAAAACCCCCATAAAAATCCCTGAAAATTTAAAAAAAAACTTAAATAGCCTGAAAAGCCACTGAAAACCACAAAGACCCCTAAAATCCCATAAAACCCTAAAACCACTAAAAACTCTACAAATCCTTAAAACCTATAAAGACTTTAAAAAAATCTAAAAAAGCTTATAAACTCTAAAAAACGTTTCAAAATCCTAAAACCAAAAAAACCCCAAAAAACCCCTCAAAATATCTAAAACTCCTAAAAACCCTAAAAACCCTTAAAACCCATAAAAATCATAATAAATCCCTAAACAACCACGAAAACAAAAAAAACTGTAAAAACCCTGAAAAAAATCTGAAAACAATAAAAACCCCTAAAACCATTAAAATCCTTATAAATCCCTAAAAACCCCCCAAACCCCACTAAAAACTCTAAAACCCCAAAAAATATTAAAAACTCTAAAAACACATAAAAACATAAAAAAAACATAAAACCGAAAAAGAGCGTAAAACCCCTAAAAACCATATAACCCTAAAACCCTAAAACCCCCTGAAAACTCCTCAAAATCCATAAAAACTCTAAGAAACCCTAAAAACTATAAAAATCCTAAAAATCCCTAAAAATTCATGAAAATAAAAAAACCCCTAAAACCCCCTGAAAAACCCCTAAAACCCCTAAAACCCTTAAAAATGTTAAAAACTCTAAAAACCTTAAAATCACTAAAAAATAAAAAACCCTGTAAAAACCAAAATGACCCTAAAACCCCAAAAATACTAAAAACCGTAAAAAATACTGAACACCCCTCAAAATCTCTAAAACCCCTAAAAACCCATAAAAACCATAGAAGTCTCTAAAAAACCCTAAAAACCATAGAAGTCTCTAAAAAACCCTAAAAACCATCAAAACGTAAAAAAAACCTTCTAAACACTGAAAATCCATAAAACCATAAAACCCCTAAAAACATAGATGCCTGCGGGGGCTGAGTGAGTTGGTTCAAGGCGGTGGCATCCCGTCGTTGAGGTTCCGGGTTCGAGTCCTCGCAAAGGCAACGTGCACCATACGCCAGCGATCCTCTCGTCCCCTCGACTTCGCGGGAACAGGCCCAAGCCCAAGGGTTGGCCACCTTGGGCCTAGTTGGGGGCGTGCAGCGCGCAGGTGGGCAGGCCAGCCCAATACCTCATTACCCATACAACACGTTTGCCCACGGGGGATGGGTGAGTTGGTTCAAGGCGGTGGCGTCCCATTGTTGAGGTTCCAGATTCGAGTCCTCGCAAAGGCAACGTGCACCATACGCCAGGGATCCTCTCGTCCCCTCGACTCCGCGGGAACTGGCCCAAGTGCAAGGGTTGGCCACCTTGGGCCTAGCTGGGGGCGTGCGGTGCGCAGGTGGGCAGGCCAGCCCAATACCTCGTTACCCATACAACACGTTTGCTTTGAAAAGATGTCGCCGCTCTCTCCAGGTTCTCTCCCGATTTCGCATTTCCCAGGAGCTCCTCCTGGAACCCTTCCCGGTGACTTTGCTGCTCCTTTCAAGACCTTGAGGTGTGATGCAGATGCGGTTTTTGGCGGTGGGGTTTCTTGCTGGCATGGATATGTGCTCTCGAACTTCTTCAAGCGACTCGTGGATCACGCCTTCAAGACCTTTAGAGGCGTGGGTGGCACGGTTTTTGTGCGGATGGAGGCGCGTCTGCGTGCGTCGGGTTTATCCTTGACAGATCTGGGCTCTGGTGGTGTTTCTCGGTCCTTGTTGGCTTCGCTTTGGACGGATTTCTGCAGTGGTGTGGTGCGGGCTCGACAGATCTAGAATCTGTTTCTAGGGTTTCAAGACCTGCAGATTTGACGGTGGCGATCCTCGATCAGGGAGGCAAGGTTCATTTTCGTCTTGTTTTGTTTTATGCTGATGTTAATCTTCTGGTTTGTTGCGGCTTTTTGGATGCTATTTTGGTTTTTGGAGGTTCTTTTTGTGGTTTTGTGGGCCAATGTGATGATGATTCCTGGTTGGGTCGTGGTTTATTGTGGCTGCTGGATCAAAAACTCTACAAATCCTTAAAACCTATAAAGACTTTAAAAACTCTAAAAAATCTTATAAACCCTAAAACACTTTACAAAATCCTAAAACCCAAAAAAAACCCTAAAAACCTTAGAAACCCTAAAAAATCCCAAAACCCCTCAAAATCCTTAAAAACCCTAAAAACCATAAAAACCATAAAAACCCTAAAAACCCATAAAAATCCTAATAAAGCCCTAAAAAACCCTCATAACATAAAAAACTGTAAAAACCCTGAAAAAACTCTGAAAAAAATAAAAACCCCTAAAACCATTAAAATCCTTATAAATCCCTAAAAAACCTCAAACCCTACTAAAAACTCTAAAACCCCTTTAAACCCCAAAAAATATTAAAAACTCTAAAAAACATAAAAAACTCAAAAAAAACATAAAACCTAAAAAGACCGTAAAACCCCTAAAAACCTTATGGCCCTAAAACCCTAAAAACCCCCGAAACCCCCTCAAAATCCATAAACACTCTAAGAAACATTAAAAACCAAAAAAATCCTAAAAGGCCCTAAAAATTCATGAAAATATAAAAACCCCTAAAACCCCCTGAAAAGACACTAAAACCCCTAAAACACATCAACACCCTAAAACCCACTAATATTCTGAATTTGTTAAAAACTCTAAAAACCTTAAAATCGCTAAAAACTAAAAAACCCCATAAAACCCCAAATGACCCTAAAACCCTAAAAATAAAAAAACCCTAAAAAATATTGAACACCCCAAAAATATATAAAAGCCATAAAAACCATTGAAATCTATAAAAAACCCTAAAAACTATCAAAACATAAAAAAAACCTTCTAAACACTAAAAATCCCTAAAACCATAAAAACCCCTAAAAACATAGAAAACCCTAAAAACCCTAAAGACCCAAAAAACCACTAAGAACTCAAAAAACCCCTACAACTCCTAAAAACTTTAAAAAATATTAAAAACCTTAAAACCTCTAAATAACTCAAAAAAACCCTAAAACCCCAAAAAGAAGCTAAAACCCTGAAAAAACCTAAAAACACTAAAAAACTTTGAAAACCTCTAAAATCCCACAAAATCCAAAAAAACCATAAAAAAACATAAAAATCTTAAAATCCCCTAAAAATCCTTGAAAACATAAAAATCCCTAAAAACTCTAAAAACTTTAAAAAATCCAATTTTTTTAAAAAAACCATAAAACCCCATAAAAACCCTACAAACTACTGAAAACTCTAAACACCCTTAAAACCCCTAAAAACATTAAAAAACTCAAAAAAACATCAAAACCCCTAAAAAACTCAAAAAATTATAAAAACCCAAAAAAACCATAAAACCATAAAAAACTTTGAAAAACCCTAAAATCCATCAAAATACCTAAAAACCCTAAAACACTAAAACCAAAAAAATCCTAAAAAATCCATAAAAATCTCGAAAAATGTAAAAAAAATCTAAAACCTTGAAAATCCGTAAAATCTATAGAAATCCCTAAAACCTTAAAAACCTAAAACCCTTAAAAACCCTAAACCCCTATAAATTCTAAAAAACCTTAAATCCCATAAAACCATAAAACTCTGAAAAATATTTAAAACCCTAATAACTCAAAATAACCCTAAAAATGTAAAAAAGACCCTAGATACCCTGAAAACACCAAAAACCCTAAAAACCCTTAAAAATCCTGAAATGCCTCAAAATACCTTAAAACCATAAAACCCCAAAAAACCAAAAAAATCCTAAAAAACCTTAAAAATGTAAAAAACCCAAAATTCCTTTAAACCCTCTGAAAATAATAAAAACACCTAAAACCCTTAAAAATCAATAAAACCACTAAAAACCCACTAAAATTCTAAAAACCCTTTAAACCCCTAAAAACTATAGAAAACTTTAAAAAACTCTAAAAAACCTTTCTTCTCGAATGCGATGTGGTGCGTGCACAACAGATCTGGAATCTACTTCTAGGGTTTCAAGACCCGCGGATCTGACAATGGCAGTCCTCAATCGGGGAGGCAAGGTTTGTGTCTGGACCTTCCTTGCCATTGATCTTACAACCCCTCCAAATCTGTGTTTGGGAGGTCTGTGGCGGTTGCTCTAGTTTTTCTGGATCGGCAGCGGTCTCTGGTGGATGATACGAGGGACATGGTGGATTGAATTTTGGATTTTCACGGGTGATGCAAAGATACAGGTTCGTTCTCAACTCGCTTCTTTTCATGCTGCTGTCGAGCTTCTGGATTTCTACTGCTTGCTAGATTCTATGTTGGTCTTTGGAGGTGTTGTTTGTGTTCTTGTTGGCTGCTATGGTAATGATGGTTGGTTTGGTTGTGAGCTTTTGTTGCTGCTGGATCATGATCTTGTTGCAAGACTGGACCCTCCTAGGGAGGATATGCTGGTTGCTGGAAAGGATGTGAATGGAGGCTGGTTGGGGAAATGCTGTATTTTTTACTGGTTGTTGAATGCTAATTGGGGGCTGATGCTTGTGGTTGTTTGGTTATTTGCTGTTTTTGCGGATGAGTTTGTTGTTGTGCTGCTAGTTTCTGGTTGTTGTTTGTTGGGAGGTGATGATGGCTGCATTTGGTTGTGATGCTTGTGATGTGGTTTGATTGTGATTGGTTGTGATGTCCGATTTGGTGTTGTTGGTTTCTAGGGATGGTTGGTTTGGATGTGCAGCTGCTACTTTGTAGCTGTGATGATTGGATGTGGTGCTGCTGGATGCTGGTACTGGCTGGATGTGACGTGATGATGCCGCTGTTGTGTCTGTTTTTGAGTCCTTTTCTTTCTTTGTTTTTATTTTTTGGCGTGGGTTGTAAGGGGTTTTCGGTGTGGGTCATTTGACCCCTCCCCACCCATGTCTGTTGTGTCTCCTTTTTTTCTCTTTAATAAATTTTGGGGGGCCGGGAATAGTCTGACTCTCGCATCTTCCTTACCCTAAAAACTAATAAAAAAATCTAAAAACCCTAAAAACACCTAAAAAGTTAAATACACTAAAAACTTAAAAAACTCAAAAATACTAAAAAAAACCTAAAATCCCAAAAATATCTTAAAATTTCTGAAAAACACTAAAGACCATGAAAACCCCTAAAACCCATCAAAATCACTAATGACCCTAAAAACCCTAAAAGCCATAAAAATCATAAAGAAGCACAAAAAATCCCAAAAAATGGAAAAACCTTGAAAAAATATTTAAAACCATAAAATCCCTAAAAACCTTAAAAACACTAAAACCCCATGAAACCCTAAAAACATGATAAAAACTCTAAGAAAAATTCAAACCCCAAAAAAGATAAAGATGTTAAAAACTCTAAAACTCTAAAACCCCTAAAAAACTAACCCCCCTAAAAACCCAAAAGGACCTTAATAAACATGAAAACCCCTAAATCCCCTAAAAAACATGAAAACCCCTCAAAATCCATATTGTCTTGGGTTGTAAGGGGTTTTTGGGAGTGGGTTGTTTGACCCCTCCCCTCCCTTGTCTATTGTGTCTCTTCTTTCTTTCTAATAAATTTGGGCGGGCTGGGAATAGCCCGACCCTCGCATCTTCCTTTCCCTCAAAATCCATAAAAATATAAAAACTATAAAAACCCATAACATCCTAAAAAATCCCGAAGAATGCATGAAAACATAAAAACCATTAAAAATGATAAAAAACCCTTGAAACTAATAAAAACTGCAAAAGAGGGTAAAAAACCATAAAAACCCATAAAACCCTAAAAACCTCCTGGTAACATTAGAAACCCTCAAAACCCAAAAAAACATTAAGAACTCTAAAAAACCCAGAAAAACACAAAAAACCCTAAACACCTAAAGGACCCTAAAAACCATAAAAACCATAAAAAATGTTGAAAACCCCTAAAACCCCGAAAAACCCTAATGACACAAAAATCCATAAAACCCTAAATATCCATAAAACCCCAAAAAGGACCTAAAACGTATAACAAACCCTCAAACCCCTAAAAACCTAGAAAAAAATTGAAAACTCTCAAAATCCCTAAAAACCCTAAAACCCCTAAAGCATAAAAATACTAAAAAATATCTAAAAATCATTGAAAACATTAAAAACCCTAAATACCCTGAAAATCCCCTGAACACCATAAAACCACTAAAAACCATAAAAATGCTAAAACCCCTAAAAAGTTAAAAAACACTAAAAACCTTAAAACCCCTAAAAAACTCCAAAAACCCCAGGAACCCCAAAAAGACTCTAAAAACCATGAAAAACCCTAAAAACCCTCAAATCCCAAAAAATCCTAAAAACCATAAAAATCCCAAAAATCATTGTAAATGTAAAAAACTCAAAAAACACTAAAAACCTCTAAAATCCGTAAAAATAGCTAGAAACCTTAAAAACCCTAAAAACCCGTAATATCCCTAAAACAACTATAATCTCTAAAACCACTTAAAACCCCTAAAAATGGAAATATATATTAAAAACTCAAAAAACCTTAAAACCCCCTAAAAAATCACAATAAACCCCTAAAATCCCCAAAAGTACCAAAAAACCCTAAAAACCATTAAAAAACCATAAACAACCCAAAAAACCTTCAAAATCCCTAAAAACATTAAAAACCATAAAAATCCTAAAAGCCCAAAAAAATCAGAAAAACATGAAAAACACTAAAAACCTTTAAAACACTTGAAAACCATAAACACGTGAAAAAACCATAAAAACCTTAAACACCTATAAAAACCATAAACCACTAAAAAAATCTAAAAAACCTTAAAACCCTAAAAACCTCTAAAAACTAAAAAAAACCTTAAAACCCTAAAAAACTCAAAAACCACCCCTAAAAGCTAAAAAAGACACTAAAACCCTGAAAAACCCAAAAAATATTAGAAAAATCATGAAAACTCTAAAACCATAAAAAATCTAAAAACAATAAAAATCCTAAAAATATATAATCTCCCAAAAAACATAAAAGACCCTAAAACTCTAAAAATGCCCCGGAAAACCATAAAAACCGTTAAAAACCTTAAAAACTCTAAAACCCCATATAAACCCTAATAACCCACTAAAATTTCTGAAAATACTCAAACCCCCTAAAAACCTTAACCACACTAAAAAACTAAAAAACCTTAACCACACTAAAAAACTAAAAAACCCATAAAAACCCCAAAAAACCCAAAAAACCCAAAAAACCTTGTAACCCTAAAAACACTAAAAAACCCTAAAAACCATAAAACCCATAAAAATCCTAAAAAACCCGAAAAATACCTAAAAATTTAAATAACCCTAAAAACCCTCTGAAAACCATAAAAACCCCTAGAAACCTTAAAAACCCTAAAACCCATAAAAACCCAAAAAACCACGAAAAACCCAAAAAACCCTTAAAACCCAAAAAACAATAAAAAATCTAAAAAACCTTAAAACCCTAAAAAAAATCTAAACAAATCTAACAACCCAAAAGACCATAAACACCCATAAAACCCATAAAAACCCTAAAAAACTTGAAAAATCGTAAAAACCCTCAAAATCCATAAAACCTTAGAAATCATAAAAATCCTAAAAAATAACTAAAAATCACTAACAACGTAACAAACACTAAAACCCTAAAAACCACTGAAATCCCCTGAAAACCATAAAAACCCCTAAACCTTAAAAACCCTAAAAACTTATAAAAACCCTAAAAACCACTAAAAACATTAAAAACCCTTAAAACACCTAAAAATGTAAAAAAGTTTAAGAAAAACTTTATACCCCTAAAAACTCAAAAAAACCCTAAAAACCCTAAAAAGGCCCTAAAAACCCTAAAAACCAAAAAAACCCAAAAAAAACTCTGAAAATCCTGGGAAACCCTCAAAATCCATAAAAATCCTAAAAACCCTAAAAACCATAAAAATCTTAAAAAATTCCTAAAAATATTGAAAAACTTAAAAAACCCTGAAAACCCTGAAAACCCCCAGAAACCCATAAAAATGACTAAAAACATTAAAAACCCTAAAAACCATACAAACCCTAAAAGCTCACTAAAAACTCCAAAAATACTTTAAACAACTAAAAACGGTAAAAAGTGTTAAAAAAACTCTAAATCCCTTAAAACCCTAAAAACTCAAAAAACCCCCCCTAAAAACACAAAAGACCTTAGAAACCCTGAAAAACACTAAAAACTATAAAAATCCTAGAAAACCCAAAAATTTATCAAAAATCCAAAAAACCCAAAAAACCCTAAAAACTATAAAAATCATATAAAATCCCTAAAAACCCTGAAAAGGCAGTACACCCTGAAAACCCAGAAAACCCCCAGAAAACCTTAAAATCCCTAAAAACCCCTAAAACCCGAAAATCCATTAAAAACTCTAAAAACCCATAAAACGCCTATGAACCTTAAAAAAACTAAAATAACTCAAACCCCTAAAAAGTAAAAAAACCCTAAAAGTCCAAAAGTCCCTAAAAACCTTCGAAAACCATAAAAACACTAAAAATACCCTAAAACCCTTAAAAACCCTCAAAATTCCTAAAAACGTAAAAACCCCTGAAACACTAAAAAATCCCTGAAAACCATAAAATCAGCTAAAACACTTACAAACCCTAAAAATCAATAAAAACTCATAAAACCAAAAAAACTCTAAAAACGATGAAAACCCCTCGAAACGTTAACAAATCTAATAATGATTAAAAACCCTAAAAACTCAATAAAACACTAAAAACCAAAAAATACCCTAAAAACACTGAAAACCCCTAAAAACACTAAAAATAGTGGGAAAAAATCCAAAAACCCCGAAAATTCCCTAGAAGCCCAAAAAACCCTTAAAATTATAAAAATCCTAGAAAATTCACAAAAACCCATAAAATCATAAAATCCCCAAAAAACACTAAAAAACCCTTGAAACCCATAAAAACCCTAAAACCCTTAAAAACCCTAAAAAACTTATAAATACCCTAAAACCCACTAAAAACTCTAAAAACCCATAAAACCTCTAAAAACATTATAAAACCCTAAAAAAATCTTAAAACCCCAAAAGACCATAAAAAATTGAAAGTTCCAAAAAACCCTCAAAATACTTACAACCCATAAAAACCCTAAAAACCATAAAAATCCTACAAAATCCCCCCAAATCCCTAAAAAATATTAAACCCATAAAAACCCCTTAAAACCATAAAACACATAAAAACCATTAAACCCCTAAAAATAAATAAAACCCCCCCGATCCACTATAAAATCTAAAAAACCTTTAAACCCCTAAAATGTTAAAAACGTCTAAAAACCCATTAAACCCCTAAAAGCTCAAAAAACCCCTAAAAACACACAAAGACCTTAAAAACCCTGAAAACCTCTAAAACCCTAAAAAACCACGAAAATCCCTAAAAACCCTCAAAATCCATAAAAACCCTAAAAAATATAGAATGCATAAAAATCATAAAAATACCAAAAAAATCCTTGAAAACGTAAAAACCCCAAAAAACACTGAAAAACACCTAAAACCCTAAAAACCTACAAATCCCTAAAAACATACTAAAAACTCTAAAACAATTTAAACTGCTAAAAATGTTGAAAAAAATATAGAAAACCTTAAAAACCCTAAAAAAAACTAAAGTCCCAAAAAACCTATGAAAACCCCTAAAACCCCTCAAAATCCCTAAAAATCAAAAAAACCCTAAAAACAATAAAAATCATAAAATAACCCTAAAATCCATGAAAACATAAAAAAACCTAAAAAACCCTGGAAAAACCCCCGAGACCATAAAATCCAATAAAAACATAAAAAACCTGATAACCCTAAAAACACTAAAAACTCAAAAAAATCTTTAAAACCCCTAAAAACCATAAAAATTATAAATACCCTTAAAATGTTAAAAAACTAAAGGAAACCCTAAAACTCTAAAAAAATAAGAAAAACTAGAATACCAATAAAACCATAAAAAATCTAAAAACTCTCAAAATCCCTCAAAACCCTAAAATCCCTAAAATGCATAAAAATTCTAAAAAACCCCAAAAAATCCCAAAAAACATAAAAAATGATAAAAACCCAAAACACCAGAAAATAATAAAAACTACTAAAAACATTAATAAACAACAAAAACCAATAAAAAACTAAAACCCCAAAACCCCTTTAAAACCCAAAAAATGTTAAAAAAAACTTAAAAACATTTAATACCCTGAAAATATTTTAAAAACCCTAAAAACCCTAAAGACCCTAAAACCCAAAAAACCATAAAAACCCTAAAAAAATTTTAAACCCTCAAAATCCATAAAAACCCTAAAAATCTTAAAAAATAAAAAAAAAATCCAAAAAAAACAAAAAAATCCATGAAAACATAAAAAAACTAAAAAAACTAAACCCCCCTAAAATCCATAAAAACCCCTAAAACCCTTAAAAACCCTAAAATAAAATAGAAATAATAAAAACCCACTAAAATTTTAAAAACCAACAAAACCCCAAAAAACGTTAAAAAACTTTAAACACCTTTAAAACCCCAAAACTCAAAAGTTCCCTAAAATCCCAAAAGACCCTAAAAACCTTTAAACACACCAAAACACCTAAAACCCCCTAAAAACTCTAATACCCACAAAATCCATAAAAACCCTAAAACCCAAAAAACCATTAAAATCTTAAAAAAATCCATAAAATCCCTAAAAATCCCAAAAAATGTAAACAAACCCTAAAAACCCAAGAAAAACTCAAAAACCCATAAAAACCCCTAAAAACCTTAAAAAACCCTAAAGCCCCAAAGAAACGTTAAAACCCATTAAAAAAAATAAAAACCCTTATACCCCCTAAAAATGATGAAAATATTAAAAACCTTAAAAACCTACAAAAACTCAAAAAAGCCAAAAAAACCCATAGAGACATTAATAACCCTAAAAACCCTATAAAACAATGAAACCCCCTAAAAACTCTAAAAATCCCTAAAAACACTAAAAACCAAAAAAACCATAAAAATCCTAAAAAACCCAAAAAACCCTTAAAACGTATAAAACCCTAAAAGAATCCCTGAAAACCATAAATCACATAAAAATCATTAAAATCCCTAAAAACACATAAAATCCCTAAAAACTAATAAAAACTGTAAAAACCCTTAAAACCTCTAAAAATGTTATAAAAACAATAAAATCCCTAAAATCTCAAAAAGACCCAAAACCCCAATAAACCATAAAAACCCAGAAAAACCATAAAACCCTAAAACCATGAAATCCCTAAACCCCCTCAAAATACATAAAATCTATAAAAAACATAAAAACCATAAAATCCCTAAAAGTCCTTGAACACGTAAAAAATCATAAAAACCTAGACCCCCCTGAAAACTATATAACCCTAAAAAACCTTAAAAAACCTTAAAACCCTAAAAAACCCATAAAACCATAAAAACTACTAAAATCTCTAAAAACCCTTAAAACTCCTCAAAATGGTTGAAAACTCAAAAAAACCTTAAAACCTCAAAAAAACCGAAAACCCCAAAAAAACCATAAAAACCTAAAAACCCTAAAAACCCAAGAAAAACTCTTAATATCCCGAAAAACCCTTAAAAACATAAAAACCTAAAAACCCCTAAAAATCCCTAAAAATCCCTAAAAACATAAAATCCACTAAAAACCATAAAATCCCCCTAAAACCATAAAAAACCCAAAAAACACACAAAACCACTAAAAACTCAAAAAAAAAACCCCATTTAAACCTGTAAAAATGTTAAAAACATTAAAAATCCTTAAAACCCTAAATAACTCAAAAAACCCTAAAAATCCAGCCTTTCAAATAAACCTACAAACATAAAAGTCCTTAAAACCCATAAAATCCCTAAAACCCTTAAAACTATATGAACGCTCAGAATCCCTAAAAATCCTAAAAAACATAAAAAACAAAAAAAAATCCTAAGCAGCCCTATCAATCCCCTAAAATGAAAAGGATTTACATACATTGAAACCCCTTGAAAACTATGAAACTCCCTAAAAACTGTAAAAACCCTAAGAAACCATAAAAATGCTAAAAACCAATAAAGAACTTAAAAAACTCTAAAAACCTTAAAATCCATAAACACTCAAAGAACCCTAAACCACCAAAAGTCCCTAAAAACCTTGAAAACCCATAAAAACCCTAAAATCCAAAAAATATATAAAAACCATCAAAATCCCTAAAAACCCTAAAAACCAAAAAAAAACCAAAAAGAATCTTTGAAAACATAAAAACCTTAAAAACCCTAAAAACCACCTGAAAACCATAAAACCCCCTTAAAACATTAAAAAACCCATAAAAAACTCTAAAAAATCTTAAAACCGGTAAAAATGTTGAAAAACACTATAAAACATTACAAATACTAAAAACTAAAAAAATCTTAAAACCCCAAAACACTATAAAAACCATAAAAAACCCTAAAATCCCAAGAAAACCCTAAAACTCCTCAAAATCCTAAAACACCCTAAAAAATCTTTAAAAACCATAAAAATCCTAAAAAACCCTAAAAGCCTTAAAAAGGTAAAAAAACCCTAAAAACCCTAAAACCCCTAAAAACCACCTGAAAACCATAAAACCCCCTAAAACCCCTAAAAACACTAAACACCCATAAAAATCCTAAAAAACCACTAAAAACTCAAGAAATCCTTAAAACCCAGAAAAATGTTGAAAACACAAAAAACCCAAAAGGCCTAAAAACCCTAAAAACCCCTAAAAACCCATGAAAACCCATAAAAACATCAGAACCCCTATAAAACCTTGAAAAACCTAAAACCCATAAAAATACTAATAAATCCCTACAATTCCCCAAAAATATAAAAAACCCTAAAAACCCTAAAAACTATAAAAACCCATAAAACCTTAAAAAACACTAAAACTCTATTAAACCCTAAAAACCACTAAAAATAATAAAAACCCTTAAAACACTGAAAAATGTTTAAAATCTCTAAAAAACCTTTAAACCCTTAAAGCTCCAAAAAACCCTAAAACTCCAAAAGACTAAAACCCTAAAAAATCCCTCAAAATCTCTAAAATCCATTGAAACCCCTAAAAACAATAAAATTCCTAAAAAATCCTAAAAAATCACTAAAAACCTAAAAAATCCAAAAACCCTTAAAACCCCCTCAAACCATAAAAAATCATAAAAACCTTAAAAAACCATAAAACCCATAAAACCCTAAAAAACCATGAAAAATCCTAAAATCCCTTTAAACCCCTAAAAACGATAAAAAACTCTAAAAATTCTTAAAAACCCTAGAAAACTCAAAAAAAACCCAAAAACACCTAAAAGACCCTATAACCAAATAAACCCCCTAAAAATCCCAAAAAACCCCCTCAAAATCCTAAAAACCATAAAATCAAAAAAAATCCCAAAAAGACCCAAAAAACACAGAAAACCTAAAAAACAATAAAAACTCTGAAAAAACCTTAAAACCTATAAAAAACCTAAAAACCATAAAAAGCCCTAAAAACTCATAAAACCACTAAAAACCAATAAACACTCTAAAAACACAAAACCCCCCTAAAACGTTAAAAAACCATAAAACCTCAAAAAATCCAAAAAACTCTAAAAAACACTAAAAACCTTCAAAATTCCTAAAAACCCTAAAACTAATAAAAATCCTAAAAAATCCCTAAAAAACACTAAAGACCTAAAAAAATCCTAAAACCCTAAAAACCCCTTGAAGACCCTAAAACCCCAAAAAACCTTTAAAATCCTAAAACCCCCTAAAAACACTAAAAACTGTAAAAAAATATAAAAACCCATAAACCCTTAAAAACCTTAAAACCCTTAAAAACTCAAAAAAAATACTGAAAACACCTAAATTCCATAAAACTCATGAAAACCCCTAGAAACCCAAAAAATCACTAAAACACCCTAAAAACCATCAAAATCCCTTAAAACCCTCAAAATCTATTAAAACCCTAAAAAACCATAAACCCCCAAAAAACCTTAAAAAACATAAAACCTATAAAAACCCTAAAACCCCCCTAAAAACTCTAAAAACTTTAAATCCCTAAAAACATTAAAAAAATCTAAAAAACTTTTAAAACCCTAAAAACTCAAAAAACCCTAAAAACCAAAAAGACCCTAAAAACCCTGAAAACCTGAAAAAAACCTAAAAACCTAAAAACCATGGAAACCCCTAAGAACCCTAAAAATCCATAGAAACCCTAAAAACCAAAAAAACAAAGAAAATACTAAAAGATCCCTAAAAATCCCTAAAAATGTTAAAAACCCTAAAACCCTTGAAAAACAACTTAAAACCATAAAACCCCTAAAAACCATAAAATCACATAAAAACCCTAAAAACCACTAAAAACTCTAAAAAAATAAAAATCCCAAAAAACAAAAAAAAACCTAAAACCCCCTAAAAACCATAAAAACACTAATTGCCCCAAAAAAAACCCCAAAAACAATCAAAATCCCTAAAACCCTAAAAAACACTAAAAACTATAAAAATCCTAAAAAAGATATAAAAATCCCTAAAAAATAATAAAACCCAAAAAACCATGAAATATATCTGAAAACCATAAATACCATTGAAAATCATAAAAATCCTAAAAACCTTTAAAAACTCTAAAAACCCATAAAACCATAAAAACCAACTAAAACACCTCAAATCCCTAAAAAACCTAAAAACCTAAAAACCATAAAAATCCCTAAAAATCCCTAAAAACGTGAAAAACCCTAAAAAACTAAAAACCATAAAACCCCCTAAAAAAAATAAAAAAACTCTAAAACCCATAAAATCCCTAAAAATATATGAAATCATAGGAAACCTTAAAAACCATAAACCCCTTGAAAACTATAAAAATCCCTAATAACCTTAAAAACCTAACAAACCCATAAAAACACTGAAAATAATAAAAAAATCTAAAACCCCTAAACACATTAAAAAACACTAAAAACCTAAAAACCCTAAAAAACTCAAAAAAACCTAAAAACCAAAAGACACAAAAAACCGAGAAAATTCCTAAAACCCTAAAAATATTGAAAAAACCTAAAATCCTCAAAATCACTAAAAACCCTAAAAACCCTAAAAATAATAAAAAATCTAAAAAATCCTTAAAAATACCTGAAAATGTAAAAAACCCTAAAAAACTTGAAAAAAACCCTTGAAATCCATAAAACCCCTAAAAACCGTAAAAACACAGAAATTGTGCTGCTGGATGCTGGTTGCTGCTGAGCTGGGAGTTGCTGAAGCTGTGGTTTATGATCGTGCTGCTACTGGATATTGATTGTTGGTTGAGTTTGAATGCTCGCCGTTGGTTAGCTGTGAGATGTTGGATGCTGGTTGATGCTGGATGATGGTGGTGGATGCTTTGCTTTGTGTGCTTTTACTTTTTTCACTTTTGTTTTTCTCTCTTTTGGGGTCTTTTTTGCTTTGGGTTGTAAGGGGTTTTTGGATGTGGGTCGTTTGACCCCTCCCCTCCCTTGTCTGTTGTGTCTCCTTTTTCTTTCTAATAAATTTGGGGGGGCCGGGAATAGCCCGACCCTCGCATCTTCCTTTCCCCTAAAAACCCTAAAAACTTTAAAATCCCTAAAACCCTTTAAAATACCTAAAAACCCAAATATCAATAAAAAACCTAAAAATCCATATAAAGTTAAAAATCCGTACAACACATGAAAAAATCGTAAAAAACCAGAAAAAAATAAACCACTAAAAACCATAAAAAATCCTAAAAACCCTTAAAACCACTAGGAACTCTAAAACACCTTAAGCCCCTAAAAACATTAGAAAATCTAAATGAACTTTAAACCCTAAAAACTTAAAAAACCCTAACACACTCAAAAGACCCTAAAAACCCTCACAAACCCATAAAATCCTAAAAACCATGAAAACCCCTAAAACCCCTCAATATCTATAAAAACTCTAAAAACTATAAAAATCCTAAAAAATCCCTAAAAATCCCGAAAAATGTAAATAACCGAAAAAACTGAAGCCCCCCTAAAACCCATAAAAACCGCTAGAAACCTTACAAACCATAAAACCTCAAAAAAACCACTAAAAATATAAAGGCCCTTAAACTCTCTAAAAATGTTTAAAAACTCTAAAAAAACTAAAGAACCCTCAATTCAAAAAAACAAAAAACCCAAAAGACCCTAAAATCCATAGAAAGACCCTAAAACCCTAAAAACCCTAAAAACCCAAAAAATTACTAAATACCGTAAAAAATGCTAAAAACTGTAAAAATAATAAAAAATCCCTAAAAATCCTTGAAAGTATAAAAAAAATTAAAAACCCTAAAAAACCCATGAAAACCAAAAAAACCCACTAAAAACTCTAAAAACCCCTAAATCACCTAAAAACATTAAAAAAACTATAAAAATATTTGAAAACCCTAAACAACTCAATAAAACTCCCAAAAAATACAAAAAAGACCCTAAAAACTCTGAAAAAACCAAAAACCCAAAAAAATCTTAAAAACTCTAAAAACCATTAAAATCCATAAAAACCCTAAAAACCTCAAATCCATCAAAAATCCTAAAAAATCTCTAAAAATACCTAAAAATGTAAAACCCCCAAAAAACCTTGAATACCCCTCAAACCCATAAAAACCCATAAAAACCTTAAAAACCTTAAAAACCCATAAAAGCTCATAAAAACCCTAAAATCCATTAAAAACATTAAAAACTCTTAAACCACCTAAAATTGTTAAAATACTTTAAAAAACCTTTAAAAACGTAAAAACTCAAAAAAAAACCTAAAACCCCAAAAGACCCTAAAAACCCTGAAAAAACCCCTAAAAACCCTAAATACCCCTAAGACCCCTCAAAATCCCTAAGAACCCTAAGAACCCTAAAACACAAAAAACCCATAAAAACCCCAAAAATTCCTAAAAATGTAAAAAACATAAAAATATTTAAACCCCCTAAAAACTATAAAAACATGTAAAAACCTTAAAAACTCTAAAACCCTAAAATCCAACTAAAAACTCTAAAAAAACCATAAAACCCCTAAAAATATTAAAAACTATAAAATACCTTTAAACCCTTAAAATACTCAAAAACCACCAAAACCCAAAAAGACCCTTAAAACCCCTAAAACACTAAAAAACCCTAAAAACCTAAAAACCATCAAAATCTCAAAAATCACTAAAAAACCTAAAAAACCATAAAAATCCCAAAATATCACTAAAAATCCCTGAAAACAAAAAAAAACCTAAAAACCCTAAAACCCCTGAAAACCATAAAACCCCTAAAAACCTAAAAACCCCTAAAACTCCTAGAAACCCTAAAAACCCACTAAAAACTTTAAAAACCCATTAAACCCCTAAAAACATTTAAAAACTCTTAAAAACCCTAAAAAATCAAAAAAAACTAAAAACCAAAAAATACCCTAAAACCCCTAAAAATCCCTAAAAATCCTAAAAACCCTGAAGAGCCATAAAAACCCTCAAAATCCCTAAAACCATTAAAACCTTTAAAACCATAAAAATCTTAAAAAACCCCTAAAAAACCCTAAAAATTTAAAAACCCTTAAAAACATTGAAAAACCCCTAAAACCCATAAAACGCCTAAATTTTTTAAAAAACCCTTAAACACATAAAAACCTCAAAAACCACTAAATTTTTTAAAAACCCTTAAACCCCCTAAAAATATTATCCATGTGTCAAAGGCTAAACCTTACTATGACCCATGCCTATCGGGAGGTGAATGCGGTGGCAGATGCTCTCTCCAAACAGGCCATTGTGGAGAGGTTCTCTTTGTGGTCCTTTGTTTCCACGCCCTCCTGCTCCTTGCTTGTGAACTCTGACTTGAAGGGTGAGTTGCACACCCAGTTATGTAACCCCTCCTTGTAGCTCTCTGTTTTCTCTTCCCTATTGGAATAAATTTTGGGGGACCAGGCTTGCCTAGTCTCGAGCCTTCATGCCCTAAAAATATAAAAAATTCATGAAAATTGAAGAAACCCTAAAAACACAAAACCCCTAAAAATACAAAGACCCTACAAACCCTAAGAACCCTAAAAACTATAAAAAATATTGAAAACCCCAATACCCCTCAAAATCCCTAAAACCCTAAAATCTCTAAGTACCATAAAAATCCCAAAAAAACCTTTAAAATACCGAAAAAATTAAAAAATGATAATAATACTGAAAACCCTCTGAAAACCATAAACCACTAAAATCCCATAAAATGCTACAAATTGTAAAAAAACCTTAAAACCCCTAAAAATGTTTAAAAAAACACTAAAATACTTAAAAACCCTAAAAACGAAAAAAACCCTATAAACCCAAAAATTCTTAAAACACCTAAAAACCCTAAAAACCGTAAAAAAAACCTTGAAAAACCCCAAAACTCTCAAAATACCTAAAAACTCTAAAACCATAAAAACATAAAAATCCACGAAAACATAAAAAACCCAAAAAACCATTAAACCCACTAAAAACAATAAAAATTCCTAAAAACCTTATAAAACCCATAAAACCCTAAAAACCCACTAAAACTCTAAAAATTCTTTAAACCCCCAAAAACATGAAAAACTCTAAAAAACCTCAAAACCCCTAAAATGATAAAAAAATCTAAAACTCCAAAAGGCCCTAAAACCCCTAAAAACCCTAAAAACTGTAAAAACCCTAAAACTGCTCCAAATACCAAACAACCCTAAAGACCATAAAAAATAAAAATCCTAAAAAAGTGCTAAAAATCCCTGAAAACGTAAAAATCCATAAAAACCATAAAAACCTCTAAAACCCATAAAAACCTTAAAAAACCTTAAAAACACTAAAACCTCTCTAAAAACTCTAAAAACCTAAAAACATCTGCAAACCCATAAAACCCCTAAAAACATTAAAAAACTCTAAAAAAAATTAAAACCCACTAAAAAGGTAAGAAACACTATAAACACAAAAAGACCCTTAAACCCCTTAAAACCATCAAAACACTAAAAACCATCAAAACACTAAAAAATCATAAAAATTATCAAAATCCTAAAATAACCTAAAAATACCTATAAACATAAAAAACCATAAAAACCCTGAAAACCATAAGAACCCCTAAAAACCATAAAAACGCTAAAAACCCACTAAAAACTCAAAAAATTACTAAACAACCTAAACACGTTAAAAATGTAAAAAAACACTAAAAAAACTTAATATCCAACAAAAATATAAAAAAACTAAAGACCCAAAAAACCCAAAAAATCCAAAAAACCCTCAAAATACCAAAAAACCATAAGAACCATGAAAATCCTAAAAATCCACAGAAATCCCTAATAATGTAAAAGCCTCTAAAAACCCTGAAAACCCCCTAAAAACCATAAAACCCCCTAAAAACCTTAAAACCCCTAAAAACACATAAAAACCCTAAAAAAACACTAAAATTGTAAAAACACTCAAATTACCAAAAAACATTAAAAAACTATAAAAACCTTAAAGGCCCTCAAAAATTCAAAACAAAAAACCCAAAAAACTCTAAAAACCCTAAGAACACCGAAAATCCCTCAAAATCACTAAAAACCTAAAAACTCTAAAAATCATAAAAATCCTAAAAAATCAATAAAAATCTCAAAAAATGTAAAAACCCATAAAATCCATGAATAACTTCTTAAGACCATAAAACCCCTAAAAGGCTTTAAAAACCCAAAAAACCCAAAAAACCACTAAAAACCCACTAAAAACTCTAAAAGCCCTTAAAACCCCTAAAAACATAAAAAAAAGTTTAAAAACCTTAAAAACTCTAAAAAAACTATAAAAATCATGTAAAACCTAAAAAACCTTGAAAAATCCTAAAAACCCAAAACCCTTGAAATTTTTTAAAAACCCTAAAAACCCATAAAAACCATAAAACCCTAAAATCATATAAAAATCATTGAAAACTCTAAAAACCCTTAAACCTTTTAAAACATTAAAAAACTAAAAAACACTTTAAACCCATCAAAAATAAAAAAACCCTAAAAACCTTAAAAGACCATAAAAACTTTGAAAACCCCAAAAACCCCCTAAGAAACTTTATAAACCTGAATACCCCTAAAACCCCTAAAAATCCCTAAAAAATTTAAAAGCCATAAAAACATAAAAATCTCTTCAAATCCCTGAAATCCTAAAAAACCCTAAAAAACCTGAATAACCATTGAAAACCATAAAATCCCTAAAAACCTAAAAACCAATAAAAACTCTAAAAACTTTAAAACTCCTAAAAATATAAAAAAATCCAAAAGACCCTAAAAACCCTGAAAACTATAAAATTCTGAAAACCATGAAAAACCCTAAAAACCCTCAAAATCCATTAAAAACCTTAAAAACCCTAAAAATAATAAAATTCCTAAAAATCCCTAAAAAACCCTGAAAATGTAAAAAAACTAAAAAACTTGAAAAACCCCTCAAAACATTAAAAACACCTAAAACATTAAACTCTAAATAATAGTAGTGGTGATGAAGTTGGTAATGCAATGGTTGTGCATTTTGTGGATAACTTTAACAATGAACAGGTTGGAAAAGGGGAGGCGCATGATCCTAGTTTTGTATAATAGGTTTGAGTGCCTTATGTATGTTGCACCAGAGGGTGAAGCTGTGGCACAGGTGGATGTGGAGGACCAAGGGATGATGGCAGAATAGGGAGAGGTGGTTGGACAGGGGGAGGGGATCCGTTTTGACAATGAAGAGAATGGGAACTATAGTTGTAGTGTGGCTGAAGATGTTGTGCGGGATATGAGTTGTGGTGACAATGGATATGATGAGGTGAAGGTTATATCAGCAGAGAGTAATGTGGAGGTTGGGGAGGATGGTGTTGAAGGTGTGCTTGGATGTAGGCCTTCTGGACTCATTGTGAAAATTCCTGGGGTGGTGCTTGATGGAGCTGTTGGTGGTGAATCTTATTGTGCAGCTGGGCAGGGGAAGGTGGTTGAGCAGGGGGAGATGGATAAGAAAGAGGTGGTGGCTGAGTAGGGGAGAGAGTCTGTGGAAGGGAAGGTGAATGGTTAAGGGGAGGGAGCTGAGCAGAGATATGTGGCTCAATTTAGTCACGAGCTGGGGGGCGGCCAAGAAGGTGGAGGTGTTTGAGAAAGGGGAGTTGGCTGAGTAGTGTGTTGTGGCATGTGCTATGGTGATGGAGGGATCCCCGCTGTCTGGGCAGGGGAAATAGTCTTTGATGGTGCATGAGGGGGTTTCCACTGGTGATTCTATTTGTGTGTCTCTGCAGGGGGCTTTGGCTCAGTTTGATCATGAGTAGGGGGAGTTGCTGAACAGGGGCTGGTGATGGAGGCAGTTGTGGAGGTGCCTGAGGGGGCCTCGACTGATAGGACTAGGTGCATAGGATTACATGAAATGGAGATGGAGGACCGCTCAGGTGGCCCTTGGAATGGAATCCCCCAAGATGTGTTGGATGGAATGGCTCTCGAGGAACCTAAGGTGATTTCTAGCATGCTGCAATGTGGGGTTCTTATTGACTATTCCCTAAACCAAGAATCCTTCTTCATCCCTGAAGAAGATCTTTTATCAGAGAATGATAAAAGGATGAACCACAATATGGCTATGATCATTAAGGAGAGGGCCTTGCTTGAGGAGGCCATTCCATATGGGAAGGAAAACAAACCCGTGGTGGTCTCTATTGATTCCCGAAGGAGGAAGCTGAGGAAGGACTACTCTACTTTGCCAAAGACTGTGTCCACAAGAGCCTCCTACAAAGCTAAGGAAAATGCTTCTGGTAGGTCTGTCAAGGCGTAGGGGAATGTGGATCAGCAACATCTCTGGGAGTATTACACTACCTTCCTTAAGCAATATGAATCATCTGAATGGGAGTTGGTGGATTCAGTTGCTTCCTCTGGGTATGGTGTTGATGGGGATCCATATGGAGATGAAGCGGCTTCTGGATATGGTGCAGAGGGTGACCCTTATGGTGCAAATTCTGTTTATGAATTTGGTGGGGATGTTGACTGACTTGTTTTTCTTTTGTGTGATTTTTGGTTTTTTTGGGTTTTTTGGGGTTTGGGGTTGTTAAGGGTTTTTTGGTGTGGGTCATTTGACCCCTCCCCTCCCTTGTCTACTGCATCTTTTTTTTTTTCTAATAAATTTGGGGGGTCGGGATTGGCCTGAACCTGCACCTTTCTTGCCCTAAAAACATTAAAAAAAACCTAAACACATAAAAAGCCTAAAAACCGCTAAATACACAAAAAACTCTTAAAACACGTAAAATGTTAAAAACTCTAAAAAACATTAAAAACCCTAAAATAATTCAAAAAACCATAAAAACCCTAAAATACTGTAAAAAACTAAAAAACCCCCCACAAACCCTAAAAACCCTCAAAATCCCTTCAAACCCTAAAATCCCTAAAAACCATAAAAATCATAAAAAATACTAAAAATAAATGAAAACCTAAAAAACCCTAAAAACCAAGAAAAATCCCTAAAATCCATTAAAACCACTAAAAATATTAAAAAACAATAAAACTCCATAAAAACCATAAAAACTACTAAAAACTATAAAAACCCTCAAAACCACTAAAAAAATTAAAAACTCTAAAACACCGTAAAAACCATAAAGACCCAAAAAAACATAAAACCCAATAACCCTAAAAGCAATAAAAACTCTGAAAATCCCTAAAAACCCTATAACCATAAAAATCCAAAAAAATCCCTAAAAATTCCTCGAAACTTAAAAAAACCCTAAAGACCCTGAAAAACCACCGAAAATCATAAAAACCCATAAAATCCCATAAAAACCTTAAAAATCCCTAAAACCCATAAAAATACTAAAACACATTAAAAACTGTAAAACCTATTAAAACTCATAAAAAAGATAAAAACTCTAAAAAACCATAAAAACTCAAAAAAAACTCAAAAAACCCTAAAAACTCAAAATGACCCTAAAACAACTAAAAACCCTAAAAACCATCAAAATCCATAACAACCATAAAAACCCATAACAATAACAAAAATCCTAAAAAACCCCTAAAAATACTTGAAAATGTTAAAAACCCTAAAAATCCCATGAAAACCAAAAAACCCCTAAAAACCTTAAAACCCTAAAAACATGTAAAAACACTAAAAACCACTAAAAATTTTAAAAAACCTTAAAACCTCTAAAAATGTTAAAAAACTCTAAAAAACTTAAAAATACGAAAAAACTCAAAAAACCCTAAAACTCCAAAAGACCCTGAAAATCCATAAAACCCTGAAAATCCCTAAAAACTCTAAAATCCCCCAAAATCCATAAAAATAATTTTAAAATCCCTAAAAATAACTTGAAAAAACCCTAAAAACCCTCCTGAAAACAATAAAAACCCAAAAAAACAAATAAAAACCCACTAAAAACACTAAAAACCCTTAAAACCACTAATTTTAAAAAAACTATAAAAATTCGTAAAAACACTAAAAAACATAAAAAACCGAAAAAACCCAAAAGATCCTAAAACCCTGAAAATCCATAAAAACCCTAAAAACACTTAAAACCATAAAATTTCTTAGAAATCCTAAAAACTACTGAAAAATAAAAAATCTTAAAAACCCAAAAAACCACTAAAAACTCTAAAAAAGCTTAAAACTCATAAAACATTAAAAAAATCTAAAACCCCTAAAACACTCAAAAAAACCCAAAAATCCAAAAATACCATAAAACCCTTAAAAGCCATAAAAATCTTCAAAAAAACCCTAAAAACATTGAAAACCCCAAAAACACTCAAAATCCCTAAAAACCCTAAAAACCCTAAAACCGTAAAAATCATAAAAAATCCTAAAAAATCTCTAAAAACATAAAAATCCCTAAAAACCCTGAAAACCAACTAAAAACAATAAAAACCGCAAAACCCTTAAAAAACTAAAAAACACAAAACCCTGAAAAACAACTAAAAACTCTAAAAACACTTAAAACCCCTAAAAACATTAAAAAATCTAAAAACCCAAAAAACACTAAAAACATTGAAAACCCCTCAAAATGCATAAAAATACCAAATCCATAAATTTCTTAAAAGAACCCTAAAAATCCTTAAAAACATAAAAAACCTTAAAAACCTAGAAAACCCCATGAAAATCATAACACCACTAAAATCATTAAAAACTCCTAAAAAACTGTAAGACCCTAAAAAATAAAAAAAACACTAAAAATCCTTAAAACCTCTAGAAAAGTTAAAGAACTATAAAAACAATTTAAAATACAAAAAAATTGAAAAAACCCTAAAAACCATAAAAGACCCTAAAATCCCTAAAAACCCTAAAAACCCTAAAAACCTTAAAAACCCTGAAAAATCCTAAAGCCCGTCAAAATCTCTAAAACCCCCCCAAAACCATAAAAATTCTAAAAAATCCATAAAAATCTCTGAAAACATAAAAACCCTAAAAACCCTGAAAACCCCTAAAAACAATAAAAACCAATAAAAACCCATACAAACACTAAAAATAAAATAAAAACTCTAAAAACTATTTAAACACCTAAAAACATTAAAAATTATAAAAAACCTTAAAACCACTAAAAAACCCTAAAAACCCTAAAAACCATTGAAAACCCCTCAAAATTGCTCAAAATTCCAAAAAACCCTAAAAACCTTAAAAGTCCCTAAAAATCCCTAATAACTTAAAAACCCTAAAAACCATGAAAACCCCCTAAAAACCTCTAAAAACCTTTAAAACCCTTAAAATCGATAAAATCCCTAAAAACCACTAAAAACTCTAAAAACTCTTAAAACCCCCAAAATGTTAAAAACTCTAAAAACTCAAAAAACTCAAAAAAATGCTAAAAACCCAAAAGGCCCAAAAATCCCTGGAAAACATTAAAAACCTTTAAACCCTAAGAAACTCAGAAAACCCCTAAAACAACCCAAAATCCCTAAAAACCATAAAAAATATTAAAACCATAAAAATCCTAAAAAAGCCCTAAAAATCCTTAAAAAGGTAAAAAACATGAAATACCCTAAAAACCCCTTGAAAACAATAAAAATCTCTAAAAACCATAAAAACCCTAAAATCCTAAAAACCCACTAAAAACTCTAGAAACCCTTTAAACCCCTAAAAATGTTAAAAAATCTAAAAAACCTTAAAAACCTGAAATAAACTCAAAAAAATTCCTAAAACCCCAAATAACCATAAAACCCCTAAAAACCCTAAAAACCTTTAAAACCCTGAATAACCCTAAAACCCTTCAAAATCCCAAAAACCCTTAAAACCACTAAAATCCATAAAAATCCTACAAAATCCCTAAAAATCCCCCAAAACATGAAAACCCCTTAAAACCCTAAAACCTCCCTAAAAACCATAACACCCCCAAAAAACCATTTTAACATTAAAAACAATTAAAAACTCTAAAAGCGCTTAAAATAACTAAAATCTATAAAAACAAAAAAAAAACATAAGTACCCCAAAAGAACCTAAAAACCCTAAAAACTCTAAAAACCCAAAAAAAAAACAAAAAACCCCTCAAAATACATAAACCTTAAAAAACCCTAAAACCCATAAAATACTAAAAAATCCCTAAAAATACTTAAAAATTTAAAAAAACCTAAAACCCCTGAAAACCATAAAAACAACTAAAAACATTAAAACCCCTAAAACCACTAAAAAATCTAAAAACCCTTAAAATCCCTAAAAACGTTAAAAATTTTAAAAAACGTAAAAAACACTAAAAAACTCAAAAATACCCCTACAATTCCAAAAAGAAACTAAAAACCTAAAAACCCCTTAAAACTCTGAAAACCCCTGAAAACCCTCAAACTCCATTGAAATGCTAAAAATAATACAAATCGTAAAAAATCCCTAAAAACATAAAAATCCGATAAAACCCTGAAAGATCCCTAAAAACCCTAAAACCCCTGAAAACCTTTAAAAATTATAAAACCCATAAAACCAATAAAAACCCACTAAAAACACTAAAAATACTTCAGTCCCATAAAAACATAAAAAAAGTCTGAAGACCTCAAAAACCATAAAATATCAAAAAAAACCCTAAACCCCAAAAGACACGAAAAACCATGAAAACCCAAAAAAACTATGAGAAAACCTCAAAACTCTCAAAATCCATTAAAACCCTAAAAAACCCTAAAAATCTAAAAAATAATATAAAATCATAAAAATCCCTGAAAATGTAAAAAACAATAAAAACCCTGAAAACCCCCTGAAAAGACAAAAGCCCACAAAAACCTTAAACACCCAAAAATCCCATAAAAAACCTAAAAACAACTATAAAATCTAAAAACCCTTAAAAACCGTAAAAACATTAAAAACTCTAAAATACCTTAAAACCTTAAAAAACTAAAAAAACCCCTAAAAACCCAAAAGACTCTAAAACCCTGAAAACTCCCAAAACCCCTAAAAACCCTAAACCCCCTTAAAATACCAAAAAATATAAAAAAACCCATAAAACCATATAAATCCTAAAAAATCCCCAAAATCCCTAAACATAAAAAAACCTAAAAACCTTGAAAAACCCCTCAAAATCATAAAACACATAAAAATCGTAAAATACCTCTAAAAACCCTAAAACCCAAAAACCCCATTGAAACCCTAAAAACCAAAAAACCATAAAAATCCTCAGACCCTAAAAATCCTAGAAAATGCGAAAAAAACCCTACAAACCTTGAAGAAAACCTCAAATACATAAAAACCCCTAAAAACATAAAAACCCATACAAACCCTAAAAAATACTAAAAATTATAAAAACTCTTTAAACTCTTAAAATCATTATAAAAGACTAAAAACCCTAATAACCCCTAAAAACTCAAAAGATACCCTAAAAACCCAAAAAACCATAAAAACCCTAAATACACTAAAAACACTAAAAATCTCTAAAAACCTAAAACCCTAAAAAACACTAAAAACCATAAAAATCATAAAATTCCCTAAAAATCCATAAAAATGTAAAAACCCCTAAAAACATTGAAACGCCCTTGAAAACCATAAAAACCCCTTAAAACCTTAAAAATACTAAAACCCTAAAATCCCACTAAAAACTCTAAAACCCCTTAAACCCAAAAAAAACATTAAAAACTTTATAAAAACCATAAACATCTCAAAAACCCTAAAATACAAAAAGACCCTAAAAACTCTAAGAACCCTCAAAAACCCTCTAAACCCCTAAAACCCCACAAAATCCCTAAAACCCTAAAAAACCCTAAAACCATAAAAATCCTAAAAATGTCCTAAAAATCCACGAAAACATACAAAACCCGAAAACCCCGAAAACCACTGAAATCCATAAAACCCCTAAAAATCATAAAAACCCATTGAGACCCTAAAAACACTAAAAACTCTAAAAAGCATTAAAACCCCTAAAACCCATAAAAAACTAAAAAACTCTAAAAACCTTTAAAAAACTAAAAACTCAACCCCCCTAAAAACCCAAACAATACCCTAAAACCCCAAAAAATCCTAAAAACCCTAAAAACCCTGAAAATCACTTAAATCCCTAAAAAATACTAAAAACAATTAAAATCCAAAAAAATCCTAATTTTTTTTTGAAAAACATAAAAACCCCTAAAAACATTGAAAACCCCCAAAAAACCATAAAAATACTTAAAACCTTAGAAACCCTAAAAACTTATAGAAACCTTAAAAATCCACTAAAACTTTAAAAAACCTAAAAACCCTTAAAAACATTAAAAGCTCTAAAAAACCTTAAAACCCCTCAAAAACTCAAAATAACCCTAAAACCCCAAAAAATACCCTAAAACCCCTAAAAATTATTAAAACCCTAAAAACTTAAGAAACCCCAAACCCCCTCAAATTACCTAAAAACATAAAAACCCATAAAAAAGAAGAAACCTAAATAATCCCTTAAAATCCATGAAAATGTAAGAAACCATGAAAACCCTAAAAACCATAAAACACCTAAATTTCTTTAAAAACCCCTAAAAACAAAAAATCACTAAATATTCTAAAAACCCTTAAAACCCCAAAAATTGTTAAAAACTCAAAAGAACCTTAAAATCCCTAAAAACTAAAAAAACCCTAAAAAACTTGAAAACCACTAAAACCCTAAAAAACCCTGCAAACCCATAAAAATCCTCAAAATACAAAAAAAAACATAAAAACCCTAAAAACCATAAAAATCCTAAAAAAAATCCATAAGAATCCCTAAAAACCCTAAAAACTGTTGAAACCCATGTAAACCCCTAAAACTTTTCTAATAAATTTCATGGGGGGTCGGGATTAGCCTGACCCTGCACCTTCCTTGCCATGAAAACCCATAAAAACCTTAAAAACTCAAAAAACCCATAAAATCCTAAAACCCCATAAAAACTCTAAAAACCCTTTGAACACCTAAAAATGGTCCCAGGAATAGCCTGGACCTGAGCCTTCCTTTCCTTTTAACACCTAAAAAGTTAGAAAAACACTAAAAACCCTTAAAACCCTTAAAAAGCAAAAAATTAACCCAAAACCCAAAAAATGCGCTAAAAATCCAGAAAACCCTAAAGATGATAAAAATCCCTAAAACCCCCTATAACCCCTCAAAATATTCAAAAACCCTAACAATCCTTAAAACCAAAGAAATCCTAAAAATCCCTAAAAATCCATGAAAACATAAAATATCCTAAAAACGTTGAAAACCCCTTGAAAACCATAAAACCCCTAAAAACCTTAAAAACCCAAAAACTAATTCAAACCCTTAAAAACCACTAAAAATTTTAAAAACCCTTAAAACCCTAAAAAATGTTAAAAAATCTTCAAAATCTTAAAAACCCTAAAAAAGTCAAAAAACCCTAAAAAATACCCTAAAAATCCTAAAAACCCTAAAACCCATAAAAATCTGAAACCCCCTTAAAAATCCCTAAAAACGTAAAAACCCCTAAAAACCTTGAAAAAACCCCTGAAACCCATAAAACCCCAAAAATCGTTAAAAACCTTAAAAACCCCTAAAATCACAAAAAACCACTAAAAACTATAAAAACACTAAAACCCCTAAATTCCCTAAAAACCACTAAAACCCTTAAAAACTCTAAAAAAATATAAAAACTCTAAAAAAATTGAAACCCAAAATACTCAAAAAAAACCTCAAAAACCAAAAATCCAAAAAAAATGTGAAAACCCTATACCCCTAAAACCCTCAAAATCCATAAAAACTATAAAAAACCCAAAAATCCCTAAAAATACCAGAAAACATAAAAACCGTTAAAAACCAATGAAAACCATAAATACCTGTAAAAACCTAAAAACCTAAAAACACATAAAAACCATAAAAACACTAAAAAATCTTAAAACCCTAAAAACCCATAAAAACATTAAGAACTATAAAATACATTAAAATCCCTAAAAACTTAAAAAACCCTAATACACCAAAAATACCATAAAAACAATAAAAACCCATAAAAACCCTAAAAAACCTAGAAACCCCTCAAAATCCCTAAAATAACTAAAATATCCTAAAACCCATAAAAATACTAAAAAACCCTAAAAATCCAAAAAAATGTAAAAAACCCTAACCCCTGAAAACCCCATTAAAACAAAAAAAATACCAAAACCCTTTAAAATCCCTAAAAACCCATAAAACCCCAAAAAACCCACTAAAACTCTAAAACACCTAAAACCCCTAAATATGTTAGAAAATTTTAAAAACCCTAAAAAACTCAAAATGACCCCTAAAAACCCAAAAATACCGTAAAAACCCAAACCCCCCACCTCTTAAAAACCCTATAAACCCTCAAAATACCAAAAGACCATAAAAAAAATCATCCTAAAAATGACCTAAAATCCTTGAAAACATAAAAAACCCTAAACCCCATGAAAACCATAAACCCCTAAAAACCTTAAAAACCCATAAAAACCCTAAAAACACTAAAAACTCT
This sequence comes from Viscum album, assembly GCA_963277665.1. Lineage (NCBI taxonomy): Eukaryota > Viridiplantae > Streptophyta > Magnoliopsida > Santalales > Viscaceae > Viscum > Viscum album. The sequence continues at coordinate 1,885,574,754 of OY728141.1, read as the reverse complement.
GAAAAACCTTTAAACCCCTAAAAATGTTAAAAACCCTAAAAATATTCAAAAACCCTAAAAATATTAAAAAACCCTAAAAAATCAAAAATAACCCTAAAACCCAAAATTCCCTAAAACCTTGAAAACCCAAAAAAACCCTAAAACCTTAAAAAAGACTAAGAACCCTCAAAATCCATAAAAAAACCCAAGAACCCAAGAAACCATGAAACTCCTAAAAAACCATAAAAATCCCTAAATACCTAAAAATCCCTAAAACCAAGAAACCCCCTGAATACCATAAAAACCTTAAAAAAATTAAAAACATAAACGCCCATAAAAACCCTAAAAAGGAGTAAAAATTCTCAAAAGTCTTAAAACTCTTGAGACCCCTAAAACCGTTAAAAACTTTTAAAAACCTTAAAAACAATTATGAACTCAAAAAAACCATAAACCCATAAAAAGACCCCAAAAAACCATGAAAACCCAAAAATACCCTGAAAACCCCTAAAACCCCTCAAAATACCCCAAATCCCTAAAAACTATAAAAATAAAAAAAAACCCTAAAAATCCTTGAAAATGTAAAAAAACCCTAAAAACATTGAAATACCCCTGAAAACCATAAACAACCCTAAAAACTAAAAAAACCCTTTTAAACCCATAAAGATCCAGAAACCTAATAAAAAGTCTAAAACCCAATAAAATCTCTAAAAAAACAAAAAACTCTATAAACCCTAAAAAACACAATAACCCCTTCAAAACCCCAAAAAGCCCTAAAATCATGAAAAAAACATAAAAATCCTAAAAAAACCTTGATAAACCCTAAAAACCATCAACATCCCTAAAAACCCAAGAAACCATAAATATCCAAAAAACATTAAAAATCACGGAAAATGTCAAAAACCCTAAAACCATGACGACAATAAAAACCTTAAAAACTATAAAAACCCATAAAAACCCAAAATCCCCTAAAAACTATAAAAACCATAAAAATCACTGAGAACCCTAAAACCCATGAAAGCAATAGAAATCCTAAAAATCCCTAAAAATCCCTGAAAATGTAAAAAACTCAAAAAACATTGAAAATCCCTTGAAAACTATAAAACCCCAAAAAAGCTTTAAAATTCCTAAAACCCTATAAAACCCCAAAAAACACTAAAAATAATAAAAATGTTTAAAAAAATAAAAAAAACATAAAAAACCCTAAAAAAATCAAGAAAACCCTAGAAACCCAAAAGACCCTAAAATTGTAAATCCCCTAAAACCCTAAAAAACCATAAAAACACTCAAAATATAAATACATTAAAGTAACCTAAAAACCCTAAAATTCCTAAAAATTTTCCTAAAAGTCACTAAAAATGTAAAAAATCCTTAAAAAACCCTAAAAACCGACTGAAAACCCTAAAAACCCTAAAACACTAAAAAAAACTAGAGACTCCAAAACCCCATAAAACCCCTTGAAACGTTTAAAACTCAAAAAGCCTTAAAAATCATAAAAATTGACAAAAATGATAAAAATACAAAAAGACCCTAAAACCCTTAAAACCCTAAAAATATTAAAATCATTGAAAACCCTTAAAACCCCTTAAAATCTCTAAAAAATCAAAAAAAAATCCCTAAATATCCAAGAAAATGTAAAAACCCTTAAAAAACCTAACCCCCCTAATTTATAAAAACATGTAGAAAACATAAAAAATCCCTAAAACCCAATAAAAACCCAAGAAAACCACTAAATACTCTTAAAACATTAAAATCCCTAAAAAACCCAATAAAACCATATACCCCAAAGACCCTAAAAACAATGAAAAACCCCAAAACCTCCAAAACCCCTTGAAACCCCCCAAACTCCCTAAAACACTAAAAATTGTAAAAAATACTAAAACAACCTTAAAAATCCCATAAAAAATAAAATACCATAAAAATCATGAAAAACCCCTAAAAACAAAAAAAACCCTGAAACCCTAAAAACCCTAAAAAACCATAAAAACCTTAAGAACCACTAAAAACTCTAAAAACCCTTAAAACACCTACAAATGTTAAAAAAACTCTAAACAACCTTACAAACCATAAAAAAACTAAAAAAACTCTAAAACCCCAAAAAGACCCTAAAGAAATCCCAAAAAATAGAAAAAACCCCTAAAAACCTTTAAAATCAATAAAAAGCCTAAAAACCCCTAATACATAAAAATCCTAAAAAACCCGAAAAATCCCTAAAAATGATAAAACCCTAAAAGCCCTAAAACCCTAGAAAACCATAAAAACCCTAAAAAAACACATAAAACCCCTAAAACATTGGAAATGTTAAAAAACCTCTAACAAAACTCAAAACCCAAAAAACCCTAAGACCCCTTGAAATCCCTAAAAACCCTAAAAACCATAAAAATCCTAAAAATCCGTAAAAATGTAAAAAAAATATAAAAACACTAATAAATCCCTAAAATCAATAAAAACCCATAAAAACCTTTAAAACCCCTAAAAATCCATTAAAATCCAAAAAAGAAACTAAAAACTCTTAAAACCATTAAAAACCCTAAAATTTTTAAAAACTCTAAAAAATCGTAAAAACCATATTTTTTTTAAAACCCCTAATACCCCAAAAATACCTTTAAACCCCCTAAAATACCCTAAACCCCCTAAAAATCCCTAAAAACCCTAAAAATCTCTAAAAATACTAAAACCATAAAAACTATAAAAATCCTTATGAAGTTCTAAAAATCCTTATGAAGTCCTAAAAATCCTTAAAAACGTAAAAACCCCTAAAAACCCACTAAAAACCATAAAACCCCTAAAAACTTAAAAAACCCTAAAGCCCCACTAAGTATTCTAAGAACCTTTAAACCCCCTAAAACATTAAAAACTCTCAAAAACTATTAAAACCCTTAAAAACTAAAAAAACCAAAAAACTGGAAAAAAAGACCTTAAAAACCTTAAAAGAACCTAAAAACCATCAAAATCCCTACAAACCATAAAATACTAAAAAATACCTAAAATTCCTTGAAAACATAAAAAACCATAAAAACCTTGAAATACCCCTAAAAACCATAAAAAGGCCTAAAACCTTAAAACCCCCCTAAAAATGCATAAAAACCATAAAACCCACTAAAACTCTAAAAACCCAAACACATTATTTTTTTAAAAAACTCTAAAAAACTTTTAAAAACTCTAAAAAAACAAAAAAAAACACAAAAACACAAAAACACAAAAATATTCTAAAAACCCTACAACCCTAAAATTTATGAAAACCCCTAAAAACCCTAAAATCCCAAAAAACCCAAAAAACCAATAAACACATAAAAATCCCAAAAAAGCCCTAAAAATATCTAAAAACATAAAAACCCTAAAAACCCTTACAAATACTTGGAAACCATAAAAACCCCTAAAACCCTTAAAACCCCTAAAAACCCCTAAAAACCCACAAAAACCTTTAAGACTTTTAAAAACTCTAAAAATCCTTAAAATCCTAATAACATCAAAAAAATTAAAAAACATTAAAAAAAACATAAAACCCCAAAAGACCCTAAAACCCCAAAACCATGAGAACCCCTAATAATTCTTAAAATCCCCAAAAAATCTAAAAAACCCTAAAACTCCTAAAAGCATAAAAATCCCAAAAAAAATACCTAAAAACATAAAAAACACTAAAACCCCTAAAAACCATAAAAACCACTAAAAACATAAAAACCAAAAAAAACCCAAAAAAACTATAATAAACCACTAAAAACACTAAAATTCCTTAAAACCCCTAAATTTTTTTAAAAAACTCTAAAAAGAATCAAAAACCCTAAAAATAGAAAAATAACCTAAAAAACTCAAAACCCCTCAAAAATCCTAAAACCATAAGAACCCTAAAAATCCCTAAAAACCCTAAAACCCATAAAAACCCTAAAACCCATAAATATCCTAACAAAGCTCTAAAAATTCCTAAAAACAAAAAAAAAACCCTAAAAAACCTAAAAAACCCCTAAAAACTATAAAAACCCCTAAAAACCATAAAAACCCATAAAACCCATAAAACCCACTAAAACTCAAAAACCCTCAAAACCTCTAAAATGTTAAAAAACCTTAAAAACTCTAAAAATCGTTAAGAACCATAAAAAACTCAAAAAACCCCATAAAACCCTAAAAGACCCCAAAAACCATGGAAACCAAAAATAACCCTGAAAAACATTTAAACCCCTCAAATTCCCTAAATATGCTAAAAACACTAAAAACTATAAAAATCCTAAAAAATCCCTAAAAATCCTTGAAAATGTAAAAGACCCTAAAACTCTAAAAACCAAAAAAACCTCTAAAAACCATTAAAACGTCTAAATCCCATAAAAACCATAAAAAACCCAAAAAAACTCAAAAAACCCTTAAAACTGCTAAAAATGTTAAAAAACACTAAAAAATGTTCAAACCCCTAAAACCTAAAAAAAACCCTAAAAACCAAAAATGATCATAAAAATCCTGAAAAACCCTAAAAAACCCTACAACCCCTCAAAATCCTTAAAAATCTAAAATACTGTAAAAACAATAAAAATACAAAAAATGCGCTGAAAATTCCTGAAAACATAAAAAACACTAAAACCCTAAAAGTATCTTGAAAACCATAAAACTTCTAAAGTCCTTAAAAACCCTCAAAACCTAAAAAACCTTAAAACCCCACTAAAAAATCTAAAAACCCTTAAAACCTCTACAACATTAAAAATGTTAAAAACTATAAAAACCCCTAAAAACCATAGAAAGATGGGCCCTACTCCGCTCTCTAGTGGATGGTGATTCTCCCTCCCTTCGACAACCTTGAAGAATATTATGGGAATTGTGCCTCTCCCTCACCCTACTACGGGGGAGGGGCCTCCGCTAATTCTCGAGGAAGATCAATCGTTTGTCCCATTCAAGGTTCTGAATTTGCTGCCCCCATTTCTGCAGATTGATCTTTTCCCTAAGGTGAAAGACCTTCATGAAGGACGTCCACGACTCTAGCTCTCGATTATGGTGTTTAATGAAGGCTTCGATCTGCATAAGTTGACTTTGGTTGCTCAATTTCTGAACTAGTACCCTTCGATGGACATTTTTGACAGATTCATCTTTGAAATTTGGGATCTATAGGATTGTGATATAGTGGGTCTTTTCAATAACTACCATATTCTGATTCAATTTTCATCTAAGGAAGATCTTATTAATTCTTGGTCCGCGACTCCTCGAAAATGTGATGGTGCCTGGTTCTCACTATTTTCGGTGGAGTTTTGATCTTAACTTTCACCGTGATTCACCAATGGTGGCAACTTTTGTGAGATTTCCAGAACTTCCACTCCCCTTCCAAAATTTGTCTATTATTTTGATGTTGGGGAACCTGGTGGGAAGGTTCCTTTGTGTGGACAACAGGACTTGGGCTCTATGCTATCCAATGTCTTTGAGGGATTTTATTGAGGTGGATGCTTCCAAGGAGCCGCTGGACTTTGTGTGGATTGCTATTGGTGAGGAGCTCTGATGGAGGCATTTGGTGATATTTGAGACATGGGTTGATTTTTGTTCCTCTTGTCGGCATCTTGGTCATGAAGACTGAGTCTGCAGTAGAGGATTAAGTGGATCTGGTGTTTTGAATTTGGATCAAGGGGCATGGTGAAGGAAGTCAGAATTTGGTGGGGGGTGGGGGCAGGAGGTGCCTATCAAGGCTATTCAGTTCTTGCCTCCCCTGCCATATGTTAGGGACATATTTCACATTTGAGATCAAATTTAAAATGTGGTGGTGGTAAGGAGGAGGCATGGGTGAGCACCTTGGGGTTGTGGAATCTAAATAATAGTAGTGGAGATGAAGGTGGTAATGTAGTGGTCGTGCATTTTTCTCATAACATTAACAGTGAACAAGATGGTAAGAGGGAGGCGCATGTTCAGAGTGATACTTCTTTTTAAAATAGGTTCGAGTGTCTTTTGTCTATTGAGCCAGAGGGTGAAGCCTTAGCACAGGGGGAAGTGGAGGATCAAGGGATGATGGAAGAACGTGGAGAGGTGGCTGGGTAGGGGGAGGGGATCCGTGTTGACCATAAGTAGAATGTGCTCCATGATTACAGTGTGGCTGAAGCTGTTGTGAGGAAATCGGACTGCGGTGAAAATGGGGATGATGATGTCTAGGTTCTGCCAGCGGAGAGCAATGTGGAGGCTAGGGAGGATGGTGTTGAGGGTGTGACTGGATGTAGGCTTTTTGGCCTCAATGTGCAAATTTTTGGGGCGATACTTGATGGAGCTACTGTTGGTGAACATTGTTGTGTGCTGGGCAGGGGAAGGTGGATGAGCAGGGGGTGGATAAGAAAGAGGAGGTGGCTGAGCAGGGGAAAGCGTTTGTGAAAGGGATGGTGAATGAGCACGGGGAGGGAGCTGAGCAGAGAGATGTGGCTCAATCCGGTCAGGAACTGGGGGAGGTGTTTGAGCAAGGGGAGATGGTTGACCAGTCTAAAGAAGCATGTGCTATGGTTATGGAGGGATCCATGCTTCCTGGTAAGGGGTAGCTGGCTTTGATGGTGCATGAGGGGGATTCATTTAGTGAGTCTAGTTGTGAGTCTCTACAGGGGGTAATGGCTCGGTTTGGTTATGAGTAGGGGGAGGTTGCTAAGTGGGGGGAGGTGATGGAGCTGGCTGTGGGTGTGCATGAGGGGGGCTCAGTTGATAGGCTAGGATGTATGGTTTTTCATGACATGGAGATGGAGGAACGCATAGGTGGATCCTAGAAGGGCAGTCCCCAGGATGTGGATGAGGTTGGGCAGTTGGACATGTTGTATGCCAAGGATGATAAATGGATCAACTCCAACATGGATCAGATCATGAGGGAGAGCATGATTGGGGTTGATGCACCTTGTGGTAAAAAGAATAACTCTGTTGTGAAAATTTCAAATTCTCAAAAGCAGAAGCTGAGGAAGGACTACTAAATGCTTCTAAGATCTCTGTCTACCATAGCCTCCTTGAAGGGAACCAAGTAGAAGGATTATGGAAAGTATGGGCAGCCTGAGATCCCCATGGAACAGTCATCTGAGGAGCAGAAAATGCTAAAATATGTTTATACGACTCTTTCCATGGATATGGACAATGCTTGGATGGCGCTGTTTAGTGGGAGACGACAGAGCCGGACACGTCATCTGGATATGATGTTGATAGAGACCCCTATGGTCACCCCTTTGAATATTTTGATTCATATGATATGTAATTTTTGTTGGGCATGGGTTTCTTGAATCTACCCTTTCTTGTGTGCTTTTGGATTTTGGGTTTCTTCTTCTTTGTTTTGGGTTTGGGGATATTAAGGGTTTTTGGTGTGGGTCATTTGACTCTACCCCTGCCTTGTCTACTGGGTCTTTTTCTCTAATAAATTGGGGGGGGGGGGATAGCCTGACCCTACACCTACTTTGTCCTAAAACCCATAAAAACTAAAGAAAACCCTAAAAACCAAAAAGACCCAATAAAACTTTGAAAAATCATAAAAACCCTAAGAACCCTTAAAACTCTAAAAACCCTAAAAAACACTAAAATTCCTAAAAACCATAAAAATCCTAAAAAATCCCTAAAAACAAATTAAAACATCAAAAACCCTAAAAACCATGAAAACCACAAAAACCCTAAAAACCTTAAAAACACTATAAACCCATAAAAATACAAAAAACAAATAAAAAATTTAAAATCCCATAAAACCCTTAAAAACGTTAAAAACTAAAAAAACATTAAATACTTTAAAAACTAAGAAAACCCTAAAAAATCATGAAAATACCAAAACCCCTATAAATACCTAAAAACACTAAAGACCATAAAAACCTTAAAAAAGCCAAAAAAATCCTTAAAATTTAAAAAACCTCAAAAAACTTTTCAAAACACTAAAACACAAAAAACATAAAAACCCCACTAAAAAATCTAAAACCCTTTAAACCCCTAAAAATGTTAATAAACATTAAAAACACTAAAAATCTTAAAAACCCTAAAATCTCAAAAAACTCTAAAACATCAAAAGACCATAAAACACTGAAAACCCTAAAAATCCTAAAAAAACCCAGAAAATCCCTAAAACCGAAAAAATCCCTAAAAACCTTAAAAACCCAAAAATGATAAAAATCCTAGAAAAGCATTAAAAATATGAGAAAATGTAAAAAATCCAAAAAACCCCAGAAAACCATAAAATCCCCTAAAAACCTAGAAAACCCTAAAAACCCATAAAAACCCAGAATAAACCACTAAAAACTCTAAAACCCCTTAAAACCCCTAAAAATGTTGAAAAACTATAAAAAACCTTTAAAAACTAAAAAAACTAAAAAAACCATAAAATCCAAAACCCATGAAAATTCTAAAAATCCATAAAAATACATTGGATTGCTGCCAAGAACCCTCAATATCCTTAAAAACCCTAAAAACCCTAAAACCCATGAAAATTCTAAAAATCCATAAAAATACATTAAAATGAAAAAAACCCTAAAAACCTTGAAATCCCTTGAAAACCATAAAAGGCCACCAAAAACTCTAATAACTCATAAAACCCCTAGAAATGTTAAAATTTCCTAGAAAACCTTAAAACCCCTAAAACTCAAAAAACCCATAAAAAACCAAAAAACCAATAAAAACCATAGAAACCCTAAAAACCTAGAAAAACCCTTAAAACCATCAAAATCCCTTAAAACTCTTAAGATCCCTAAAAACCATAAATATCCTACAAAATCCATAAAATTACCTAAAAACATAAAAAACCCTAAAAACACTAAATAGCCTTGAAACCACTAAAAACTCTAAAAACCCTTAAAACCCTATGAAACATAACAAACTCTAAAAATCCTTAAAACCCTAAAAAACTCAAAAAAATAGTAAAAACCCAAAAGACCCGAAAATCATAAAACCCCGAAAAACCCTAAAGACCCTTAAAACCCATCAAAATCCATAAAAAACCTAAAAATATTTAAAACCATAAAATCCTAAAAGATCACTAAAAATAGAAGAAAACGTAAAAACCCTCAAAACTCTGAAAAATCCCTTAAAGAATTAGAAACCCCTAAAACACCAATGAAATAAAAAAACCTAAAACCCTAAAAGACCATAAAAACCATAAAACCCTAAAACCCCTAAAAACCCTAAAACCCTAAAAATACCTAAAAACCCTTAAAACAATAAAACCATAAAAATTCTAAAAAAGACCTAAAAGTCCCTAAAAACGTAAAAAAACATAAAAACCCTAAAAAACCATTGAAAACTATAAAAACCCATAAAAATCTTAAAACCCCTAAAAACACATTAACACTACTAACCCATTAACACTACCAACAACTCTAAAAACCCTTTAAACCCCTAAAAACGTTAAAAACTCTAAAAATATTAAAACCCCTAAATACTCAAAAAACCCCTAAAACCCCAAAAATACCCTAAAATCCTAAAACAACTAAAACCCTAAAACACTTGAGAAACCCATAAAATACCTAAAAACCATAAAAACCCAAAAAATCAAAAAAATCCTAAACACCCTAAAAATCCCTAAACACCTAAAAAATCTTAACACCCCGAAAAGCCCCAAAAAACCATAAAAACCCATTAAAACCTTAAAAACCTCTAAACCTATAAAAAAATCACTAAAAACTCTAAAAACCTTAAAATTACTAAAAACATTAAAAAACTCTAGAAAACTAAAAAATCCTAAAAATCAAAAAAACCCCAAAGGCCCTAAAACCATGAAAAACCCTAAAAGTCTAGAAAACCCAAAAAAACCCTAAAATCCCTTATAAATCCCTAAAACTTCTAAAAAACCTTAAAAACCAAAAAAAATCTAAAAAATTGCTAAAAATCCCTAAAAATGTAAAAAACCTAAAGACCCTTGAAAACCATAAAAACCCTAAAAACCTTAAAAAACCTAAAACCCAATAAAAACTATAAAACACACTAAAAGACTCTAAAAGCCTTTTAAACACCTAATAATGTTAAAAACCTTAAAAAACTATAAAAAATGTTAAAACCTTAAAAACTCAAAAAACCCCTAAAACCCCCAAAAGACCCTAAAAACCCTAAAAAACCATAAAACCCTAAAAAACCTGAAATCCCCTAAAAACCCTAAAAATATCTAAAAACCTTAAAAACATAAAGATCTTAAATATCCTAAAAAATCCCTAAAAATCATGGAAAACGTCAAAAATAGTAAAAACCTTGAAAAACCCCTAAAAGCGATAAAAACCCATAAAAACCTTAAAAAATCTAAAAAACACTCCAGATTTTCTTCCCTTCCCCTCCGGCATGGTCCGTCCTCAGTAACTCTAAAAACTCTTAAAAACCCTAAAAACTCAAAAAACCCCTAAAAACCCAAAAAGAACCCTAAAACCCCTGAAAAACCCTAAAAACCATAAACCCCTAAAAACCTCAAAATCCATAAAAACCCTAAAAACACAAAAATACCCAAAAAACCATGAAAATATAATAAAATCACAAAAATTTAAAAAACCCTAAAAACCTTAAGAAAATCTTAAAACCCATGAAACCCTAAAAACCAACTAAAAACTCTAAAAATCCTTAAAACCCATAAAATGTAAAAAAACTAAAAAACCTTTAAAACCCTAAAAATCTCAAAAAACATTAAAAACCTAAAAGACCCTAAAAACTCGGATAAAACCATGAAAACCTTGAAAACACTTGAAACCCTCAAAATCACAAAAGACCATAAAAACCCTAATACCATAAAAAAGCTAAAAATGCCCTAAAAATCCTTGAAAACATAAAAAATCCTAAAAAACACGAAAAAGCAATGAAAACCATAAAACCCCTAAAACCATAAAAACCCTAAAACCCCATAAAAACCCTAAAAACCACTAAAAACTCTAAAAACACATGAAAACCATGAAAATGTTAAAAAAATCTAAAAACCATTAAATACTAAAAAAACCCTAAAAACCCAAAAGGCCCTAAAAACCATAAAAAATCCTAAGACCCCCTCAAAATCCCTAAAACCCCTCAAAATCCCTAAAACCTAGAAAAATCCTTAAAAATCCTAAAACCCCATAAAAACCCTAAAAACCACTAAAATCTTTTAAAACCCTGAATCCCCTAAAAATGTTTAAAAATATTTAAAAGCTCTATAAAACCTTAAAACCCCTAAAAACCCAAAAAGACCATTAAAATCATGAAAACCCCTAAAACCCCTAAGACCCTAAAACCCCTAAAAATCCATTAAAAAACCTAAAACCCCTAAAAACCATAAAAATCCTAAAAAAGTCATAAAAATCCCTAAAACGTAAAAAACTCTAAAAACTCTGAAAAACCCCTAAAAGGCCTAAAACCCTAAAAACCTTACAAAATCCTAAAATAACATAAATCCCTAAAAAGCCACTAATAACTCTTAAACTCTTAAAACCCCTAAAAATGTAAAAATACCCTAAAAACATTCAAACCCCTAAAAACTCAAAAGACCCCAAAAACACCAAAATCCCCCCTAAAAAACTCTAAAACCCCCTAAAAACCCTAAAATCAAAAACCAAATTTTTTTAAAAACCATAAAAACTCTAAAAAAAGCCCTAAAAATTTCAAAATACCCTAAAAACATTCAAACCCATAAAAACTCAAAAGACCCCCAAAACACCAAAATCCCCCTAAAAAAAACTCTAAAACCCCCTAAAAACCCTAAAAGTAAAAAACAAAAAATTTTTAAAAACCATAAAAACACTAAAAAGTCCCTAAAAATTCGTAAAAATGTAAAAAAACCATAAAAAACCTGAAAACCTCTAAAACCATAAATAGCTTTAAAACCCCATAAAACCCCTTAAAACTCCTAAAAATGTTAAAAAACTTTAAAAAAACTCTCAAAAACCTTAAAAAGCTAGAAAAACTAAAAAATTCCCTAAAACCCCAAAATACCCCTAAAATCATATAAAGCCATGAAAAACCTAAAAACCGACAGAATCCCTCAAAACACTAAAAATCATAAAAACCCAAAAAAATCCCTAAATCCTAGAAAATATAAAAAATCCTAAAAACCATAAAGCCCTAAAACACCTGAAAAACACCTGAAAAACACTTGAAGACTAGAAAACCCCTAATAACTTAAAAAAACTATTAAAACCCTAAAAACCCAATAAACTACAAAAACATTAAAAACAGTTAAAACAAATAAAAACGTTAAAAACTCTAAAAGCCTTAAAAAATCTAAAAAACTCAAAAAAACCCTAAAAACTCAAAAAAACCCTAAAAATATTTAAAACACTAAAAACATGAAAAACCACAAAAATTCCTAAAAACTTAATAAACCCAAAAAACCTAAAAACCCCCAAAAAACAGTAAAAACTCAGAGAAACCTTAAAAAAACTAAAACCCTTTAAAACCCTAAAAACCCACTAAAAATTGTAAAACAACTAAAAATGATAAAAAACTCAAAAAACCTTAGAAACACTAAAAAACTCAAAAAACTCCTTAAAACCTTTAAAACCCCTAAGACCCCTCAAAATCCCTAAAATCCCTAAAACCCCTCAAAATCTCTAAAAACCCTAAAAAACCCTGAAAACCATAAATATCCTAAAAAATCCTTAAATATCCTTGACATCATAAAAACCCATAAAACCCTAAAAAACCCCGAAAAAAAATTAAAAAACCCTAAACCCTCATAAAAACCTTAAAAATCCACTAAAACTCTAAAACCCCTAAAACCCATAAATGTTAAAAATATATAAAAAACTTAATCCCCTAAAAAACTCAAAAAACCCTAAAAACCTAAAAAGAGACTAAAAATACTAACAACCTAAAAACCCTAAATAACCCTAAAAAAATCTAGAACCCAAAAAGTCCCTAAAACCTTTGAAAACCCCATGAGAACCATAAAAACATTAAAAACTCTAAAAAACCTTAAAACCCCTAAAAAATAAAAAAAAATCCTAAAACCCCCAAAAAAACCCTAAAACCCATAAAAACACTAAAAAATATATATAATTCTAAAACCCCTCATAATTTCTAAAAACACTAAAAAACCCTAAAAACCATAAAAATCCGAAAAATCCCAAAAAATCGTAAAAACTTAAAAAACCTAAAAACCATGAAAAAACTACTAAAAACCATAAAACCCCTAAAAACCTTAAAAACCTTAAAAACCTATAAATAACATAAAACCACTAAAAACTCTAAAAGTCCTTGAAACTCTGAAAAAAATTAAAAAACTCTAAAAACCTTAAAACTCCTAAAAAAGTCAAAAAGACCATAACTACCAAAAAAGACCCTAAAACCCTAAATACCCCTAAATACCCCAAAAAACCCAAAAAACCATTATAACCCCTAAAATGCATTAAAAACGGAATATACCTAAACAATAAAAAATCAAAAAAATCCTTAAAAATTCCTAAAAACATAAAAAACCATAAAACCTCGAAAAATCCCTGAAAACCATAATACCCTTAAAACCCTTAAAAACTATAAAATCCATAAAAACATTAAAAATACACTAAAAATTCTTAGAATACTTAAAAACCTAAAAATTATAAAAACTCTAAAAAACCAGGAAAACCCTAAAAACTCCGAAAAACCCTAAATACCCAAAAAACCCTACCAACCCCCAAAATCCATAAAAACCCAAAAGACCCAAAAAATCATAAAAATCCTAAAAAAGTCCTAAAAATACCTAACAACATAAAAAACCCTTGAAACTATAAAAAATAAAAAAAACCAATAAAAACCTTCAAAACCCTTAAAAATCCATAAAAGCCCTAACCCCCCCCCCCGTAAAAATCAAAATACCCTTAAAAACCTTAAAAACGTTAAAAAATGTTGAAAACTCTAAAAAATGTTAAAAACCCAAAAAAGACCCTAAAACCCCAAAAATCCTAAAAAACCTAGAAAACCCAAAAAACCCTAAGAGCTGAACACTTTCTGATCCAGTTTAGGAATGATGAAGATTTGATTTTTTCTTGGGATTTTTCACCATAGATCGTTGACGGTCTTAGATTTTATTTTTTCTACTAGAATTTTGATTTTCATCTGCATTGTGATCCCATGAGCATTGAACTATAGATTACTCTTCCTGGTCTTGCCCCGTCCTTCCAAAACCCAGCCATCCTCTACATCATTGACAACCTCATCAGTAGATTTCTTTATATGGATGCATGAATGAGTGCTGCCTACCGCCTGATTGTGATGTAGATATGCATAAAGGTGGATGTGTCCAAGTCACAGGTTAATTCTATCTGTGTTGAGATTGAAGGTGAGATCTAGTGGCATCAGAAGATTTTCTTTGAATCTTGGGTTTCTTTCTGTTCAAACTGCCATAGACTGGGCAACTATGCATCTACCTGTAAGTGTGCTAGTAGTACTGTCAAGTCTACACTGCAGTGGATGACTGCTATAACTCATGGTTTGTAACTAGATGCACCTCTATGGGGCTCATGGATTGCATGGTGCATGTATACATGATGAATAAACAAATGTGTCTCTGGCTGATGATCATGCTGTTATAGTGGTTGGAGATGTTCCATTGAAGGTTGTTCGACAGTCTTCATCCAAAACAAGGGTCTACGCAGTGTTTGATAGGTTGAAACATGACTTAGGAATTGTGACTAATAAGGGGGTGATGGAAACTGAGGAAGGATGAAATAGTCTGAGGATGGTGGAGTTGCGGCAGATGTCACCACCTATGTTGTGCCTCAATTATGAAGTTTTGGAGGAGGCAGAGGATTCTTCGGATCAACTGGCAGCGATGGTGTCCCTTTGTACAATCAGTTTGATGGCTTTGTTTCTGAGGAGCTGGTCCATGAGCAACATGTTGTACAACCGAAGCTGGCCGGTGGCATTGAAGAACAACCTGGGCAAACTACTTGCTCTGGGCTCGAGGGTGCTGCTTTTTAAGATAGGGGTAAGGGTTTAAAAGATGTCTTGACATGTGATGATATTATGTTGGCTAGTACAGGGGATGAGGATGATGTTATTGTGTATGACGTGAGTGTTTTTGTAAATGGATCTCTGGTTCTGATTGCAGTGGATGAATCTTTTGTGCTTGAGGGAGTGTAAGTCGCTCGGTCTGCTTGTAATGAGGATGAGTTCGCACATGGTGATGTGACGGTTCCCCTATCTAGTTGTGATGCTTGTACTGGGATTGAGATGGTACTGGACAAGGCTTCCATTGCTACTCAGGAGGGAGTACATACTGGGTAGAATTCTCGTGAGGAGTATGAGGGCATGTAATTGATTCTGGTATATTCAGGTGACACTTCCTTGGAGGTTGTTAGGAGTTGTACTAGTTTTGAGCAGGCGTCGGTGACTCTGAATGTTCTTGGTGATTAAGTGATGGATGTTTTGCCCTTGGATTAGAATGCTGGTGATCCTATTCAAGATTTTGTGGTCCAAGGCATGATGCAATGTAAAGTGTTGGATGACTGTATTATAAATCAGGAAGACACCTACATCCCCAAACACATAAGTATTTTCTAGGGGGAGGGTAGTAGGATGAGCTTTAACATGGCTATGATCATTAAAGAGAGGACTTTGATAGAGGAGGTCATTCCATATGGGAAGGGGAATAAATCTATAGGAGTCACATCAGACCCCTGAAAGAGGAAGCTGAGGAAAGACTACTCTAGTTTTCTAAAGATAGTGTCCACTAGAGCCTCCTCCAAATCTCTAAAGAAAAATGTTTCTGATAGGGTAGGGCGGTCTGCCAAGGTGTAGCTAAATGCAGATCAAAAAAGGCTCATAGAAAACTACATTGCCTTATTCAGGAAACATGAATCTGAATGGGAGTCGGCAGATACTGATGCAGACATCGGATGTGGTGTTGATGGAGACCCTAAAAACCTTAAAAAACCCTAAAACCCCATAAAACCCATAAAACCACAAAAAACACTAAAAACCCATAAAACACCTAAAAATGTTAAAAACATTAAAAACTATAAAAAACCTTAAAAACCCTAATAAACTCAAAAAAAACCCTAAAAACCCAAAAGTCCCAAAAAACACTAAAACCCCTAAAAACCCTCAAAATCCCTAAAACCATAAAAATGAAAAAAAACCCTATAAACCTGAAAACACCCTAAAAACCTTAAAAATCACTAAAACCCAAAAATCATTAAAAGCCATTGAACACTCTAAAAACCCTTAAAAACCCTAAAAATGTTAAAAAACTCTAAAAAACCTTAAAACCCCTAAAAACTAAAAAACCCTAAAAACCCCAAAAGAACCTAAAATCCTTGAAAATCCTTAAAAACTATAAAAACCCTCAAAATCCCAAAAAACCTAAAAAAACCCTAAAACCCATAAAAATCCTAAAAAATCCCTAAAAGTCTGTGGATACGTAAAAAATCCTAAAATCCAAGAAAACATTTGAAAAGAATTAAACCCCTAAAAACCATAAAAAACCCTAAAAACCCATTAAAACCCTAAAAACCAATAAAAACTAAAAGAACCATAGAACCACTTAAAACATTAAAAACTATGAAAAACCAAATAACTAAAAAAACCTAAAAACCAAAAAAACCAAAAAAGACCCTAAAACCCCAAAAAACCCCAAAAGACCCAAAAACCTGAAAACCCCTAAAAACCCTTAAAATTGCTAAAAACGCTAAAATAAATAATGGGCATAAAAAGCCCTAAAAATCCCGGAAAACATGAAAAACCTAAAAAAAACTTGAAAAAACCTCTAAAGCCCATAAAACCCATAAAAAACTTAAAAAATAACAAAATCCCAAAAAAAAAACTCTAAAAACCCTTAAAGCCCCAAGAATCATTAAAAACTCTAAAAAACCATAAAACCCTAAAAACTCAAAAAACACTAAAACCCCCAAAATACCCCCAAACCTTGAAAAATCCTAAAACCCCTGAAAACCATTTAAAACCTAAAAAATCTCTAAGAACCCTAAGAAACCCTAAAAACAATAAAATTCCTAAAAAACCCTAAGAATTCCTGAAAACGGAAAAACCCATAAAACCCTAAGAAACCCATGAAAACCAAGAAAACCTTAAAATACCCTAGAAAACCTTAAAACCATAAAAAACCACTACAATCTCTAAAACCCTCAAAACCTCTAAAAATGTTAAAAATGTTAAAAAAAAAACTCTAAAAATACTTAGGAAACCTAAAAAACTCAAAAAAAACTTGAAAAACCCTAAAAAACCCTAAAACCCCTAAAAACCATGGAAAACCCTAAAAACAATCAAAATCTCTAAAAACCCTAAAAACCATAAAAAATATAACAAATTCCTAAAATATCTAAAAACGTGAAAAACCCTAACCATTAAAAACCCCAAAAAACCCATAAAAACCCATAAAAACCATAAAAACTAATAAAAACTCTAAAAACCCTTAAAACTGATAGAAACGTTAAAAAAATTTAAAAAACCCAAAAAAATATTTAAACCCCCAAAAAACACAAAAAAAAAACTAGAATCGAAAGACCCTAAAACCCTAAAAATAACTTAAAACCACAAAAAATCCAAAAAAATCCCAAAAATCCCTTAAAACTTTAAAATCCTAAAGACCCTGAAAAGCACCTGAAAACCATAAAAAACCCTAAAACCTTACCCATGAAACCCTAAAAACCCACTAAAAACTCTAATAACCCTTATAACACCTAAAAACGTTACAAAACATTAAAAACTCTAAAAACCCAAAAAAACAAAAAAAATCATAAAATCCCAAACCCCTAAAAACCTAAAAAACCCTAAAAACCCTAAAAACTATAAAAATCCTAAAAATCTTTATAAATACCTAAAAATGTAAAAAACCATAAAAACCTTGAAAAACCTCTGAAAACCATAAAACCCCCTAAAAACCATAAAAGACCAAAAAACCCCTTAAAACCCCTAAAAACATTAAAAACGTTAAAAAACTCTAAAAACCCAAAAAAACTCAGAAAAACCCTAAAATATCAAAAGGACCCTAAAAACCCTAAAATTCCTAAAACCCCCTTAAAATCGCAAAAAATCCCTAAAAACTTTAAAAACAATAAAAATCCTATAAAACACTAAAATTGTAAAAATCCCTAAAACCCTAAAAATCCTATAAAACACTAAAATTGTAAAAATACCTAAAACCCTAAAAATCCCCTACAAACCCTAAAACACTAAAAATCCATAAATACCCTAAACCCACTGAAACTCTAAAATCCATTAAAACCCATAAAAAAGTTAAAAAAACTCAAAAACCCTTAAAACTTCCAAAAAACGAAAAAACCCCTTAAAATCCTTAAAACCCCCCAAAACCCTCAGAATCCCTAAAAGCCCTAAAAAACCCAAAAAACCATATAAACCCTAAAAAATCCAAAAAATCCTTGAAAATGTAAAAAACCCTAAAAACCCTGAAAGCCCCCTAAAAACCCTGGTCGTTGGTTAGCTGCGAGCTGCTGGATGCTGGTTGATGCTGGATAATGGTAGTGGCTACTTTGCTTTGTGTGTTTTCTTTTTCGTTCTTGATTTTTCTTTTTTGAGGTTTTTGTCTTGGGTCGTTAAGGGTTTTTGGGTGTGGGTTGATTGACCCCTCCCCTCCCTTGTCTGCTATGTCTCTTTTGTTTTTTTAATAAATTTGGGGGGGCTGGGAATAGCCTGACCCTCGCATCTTCCTTGCCCTAAAAATGTTTAAAAACTCTAAAAAACCATAAAACCTTAAAAAAATAAAAGAAACCCCTCAATACCTAAAAAGACCCAAAATACCTTTAAAAAAACTAAAACCTAAAAAACCCTGAAAGACAATAAAAACACACAAAATTTCTAAAAACCCTAAAAACATAAAAATCCAAAAAAATCCCTAAAATTCCCTAAAAACATAAAAAAACCTAAAATCCCTGAAACCCCCCTAAAAACTATAAACCCCTAAAAACATTAAAAACTCTAAAAACCCTTAAAACCATAAAAAACAAAACAAAAACCGCTAAAAACGCAAAAAGACCCTAAAAATCCTGAAAAACCCTAAAACCCGTAAAATCCCTCAAAATCCCAATAAATCCGTAAAAACCCTAAAAAACCCTTGAACACCATAAAACTCTTAAAAAACTTAAAATTCCTAAGACCCATACAAACCCTAAAATCAAACTAATAACTCTAAAATCCATGAAACCACTAAAACTGTTAATAAAACTCTAAAAACCCTTAAAAGTTATAAAAAACTGAAAAAAACCTAAAAAACCCCAAAAGACCCTAAAAACCATAAAAGCACCTAAAAACCCTAAAAAAGTCTGAAAACCCTTTAAAAGCCCTCAAAATCCCTAAAACCTCTAAAAATCCAAAAGAACCATAAAAATCTTTAAAAATCCATAAAAACATAAAAAATCCTAAAACCCTAAAAACTGATTGAAACCTGTAAAAACTCCAAAAAACCATAAAACCCCTAAAAATCTCTAAAAAACCTAGGAACCCTAAAATCAATAAAAATTCTAAAAAATCCCAAAACCCAAAAAAACATAAAGAACCCTATAATCCCTAAAAACCATAAAACCCCTAAAAACCATAAAACCCCTAAAAACCAGAAAACCCCATAAAAACGCTAAAAACCCACTAAAAATTCTCAAAAACCTTTAAACCCCTAAAAACATTAAAAAAATCTAAAATACCCTAAAACCCCTAAAAGCTCAAAAAACCCTAACACCCAAAAAGATCGTAAAAACCATGATAACCCTAAATTCCATGAGAAACCCTTAAAAACCTCAAAATCCATACAAACTATAAAAAACCCTAAAATCATAAAAATCCTAAAAAATACATAAAAATCCTTAAAAACAAAAAAAACCCAAAAAAAACTTGGAAAGCCATAAAACCCCTTAAAAACCTTAAAAAACCCTAAAACCAATAAAAACCCTAAAAACAGAAAAAATAACTCTAAAACCCCTTAGAACCACTAAAAATGTTAAGAAAAAATAAAAAACCTTATAAACCATAAAAAACTAAAAAAACCCTAAAACCCAAATGACCCTAAAAACCCTAAAACCCTTAAGAACCCTAAAAACCCTAAAAACCCCTAAACCCCCTCAAAGTCCCTAAAAGCCACTAAAACCATTAAATCATAAAAAGCACCAAAAATCCCTAAAAACATAAAAACCCTAAAAACCCATGAAAATAATAAAAACCCGTAAAAACCATAAACCACCATAAAAACCCTAAAGCCCACTAAAAACTCTAAAAAACCTTAAAAACCACAAAAAACCTTAAAACCCCTAAAAACCCTGAAAACCCAAATAAACCCTGAAAACCCCTAAAAATACTCAAAATCCCTAAAAATCCTAAAAAACACTAAAAACCATAAAAATCCTAAAAAAAATCCCTAAAAATCCATGTAAACATAAAAAACCATAAAACCCTGAAAAACCCCTAAAAACCATAAAAACCAGGAATAGCCTGGACCCGAGCCTTCCTTTGCCTAAAACCACTAAAAACTCTAAAAACTCTTAAAGCCCCTAAAGACTTCAAAAAATGTTAAGAAACACTAAAAACCCATAAAATCCTAAAAATCTAAAAAAATCCTAGAAACCCAAATGGACTCTAAAAACCTTGAAAAATCTAAAAACGCTAAAAACCCTGAAAACCCCTAAACCCCTCAAAATCCCAAAAACCCATAAAAATGGTAAGAAAAATCTAAAAAGTCCTAAAAATCCCTTAAATTGTAAAAAATTAAAAAACCCCTAAAAACATTAAAAAACACAGAAAAACCCTAAAAATAACAAAAAACTCAAAAATCCCTTAAACCCCTAAAAATGTTAAAAAACTAAAAAACTGAAAAAAAAACCTAAAAAATCAAAAAAACCCTAAAACCCCCAAAAGACCCTAAAACCCTTAAAAACCTTGAAAATCCTAAACACCCTAAAAACCTCTAAAAAAACCAATAAAACCCAAAATATCCTAATAACCTTGAAAAACCCTAAAAATTGTCAAAGTCCCAAAAAACCCAAAAAATCCCTAAAAACCAAAAAAAAATCCTAAAAATCCCTAAAAACCCTTGAAAATGAAAAGAACACTAAAAACCTAAAAAATCCTCAAAACATATAAAAACCCAAAAAACAAAAAAAAAACTTTAACAACCCTTAAAGCCCCTAAAAACATTAAAAAACTGTAAAAAATGTAAAATAGACTAAAAAACTCAAAAAACCGCTAAAACCCCAGAGGCCCTAAAATCCCTAAAAACCTTGAAAAACCCTAAAAACCAAAAAAATTACTAAAACCTCTAAACACCATAAAAACTCAAAGAAACCTTAAAAACCAAAAAAGTCCTAAAAAACACGGAAAAACCCTAAAAACCATAAAAAATCTGAAAACCCCTAAAAACCATAAAAAATCTAAAACCCTAAAAATCTATAAAAACACTAAAAAATGATAAAAACTCTAAAAACACTTAAAAACCCTAAAAGGTAAAAAAACTCTAAAAAACCCTAAAAAACTAAAAAACACCCTAAAACCTCTAAAAGACCCTAAAATCACTAGAAAAAAAAAGTAAAACCCATAAATCCCCTAAAACTCCTCAAAATCCCGAAAACTCCTAAAAATCCCTAAAAATACTAAAAAATCCCTAAAACCCCAAAAAAACATAAAAAACCGTAAAGTCCCAAAAAATATTAAAAACCCTAAAACCCCTTAAAACCCTAAAAACACTAAAAACTATAAAAAACAATAAAACCCCTAAAATATTAAAAGTATTAAAAAATATAAAGACCCTAAAAACTCAAAAAAATCCTTTAAAACCAAAAAAAGCCTAGTAAGCCCAAAAAACCCCTCAAAAATCATAAAAACCATTAAAATACCTAAAAACCCCCAAAACCCTAAAAAATATAAAAAACATAAAAATTCCATATAATTTCCTAAAAAAGTTAGATGAAAAACCCCCTGAATACCCATAGATAGGATGTGACCTCTCTCTCATGGGTTCTCCCTCTCGGCACCGCACTTTCCATGGTCTCCTCCCCGATTTCTTCCCAGTAGCTTCGTCACAGAGTTCGTCTTCCCCTCTTTGGTCGACTCCCTCACGTCTTCTCTCCCTTGGTGGGAGCTTTTCAAGTCGGTCAAGGTGGGGATCTCCATCTCTGGTGGCGACGGCTGGGAACTTGTGTGGTTTCTTCATCAGCTTCCCTGCGCGAAGATCTGGGTAAGGGTTCCCTCTTGGTGGATCTTCTTCTTCGGAGAAAAGCCTTATCATAGGTGCAGCGTGATGTCATGTAGATCTCATATGCTGATCATTCTGTCGTCTGCTCTCGAAGATCTGATATCTGGCGTGTTTTTCTCTTTCTTCAGTTTGCACGATGGAAGTTGGTGCTTATAGAGGGTTTGGTGTCGATCAGCTAGTGGTATGTTTGGTCCTTTGGTATGCGCTTCTAGATCTGTCGGTCAACGCCTCATGCATAATGATCAGGTTTGGTTTTAAGGTTCTATGGATTTCTCTACTTTTTAAGCTGTTGATGCGGAGTGGCTTAAGTTGTGCTGGGACCTGGTTGATCTGCTGGTCTTTGGTTCGTCAGGGTACCAAAATGGATTCTCTGGTCCCCTGTTTTCTATTGAAAATCTTATTTGGAGCTCATTTCTTGCTGAAAACCTTGGTTGGTTTTCTTTTTGTTGCATTTTGGTTTTGGTTTATGCCTTCCTTTGGTGCCAAAGCGGTTTTCTTGGCCCCGAGATACTGGTTCTATTTGCTGAGATGTCTCTAGATGCTAGAAGGTGTATTGCAAGTTGGGTTGTGGAATTATGTGTTGTTGCTGGTTCTGTCAGAGGCTGCTCCTGGTTTTCTGGGCAGATGAGCTTGGCTTGGTATTCTGAGCGGGAGTTGCATTTGTGCTGGGTTTTGGCTACTATATGTAGCTCTTTGTGCTGTGGTTGGTTTGGTTGTGTTCTGTTGCAAGCGCTGGTCTTTGGTCATGGCTGCTGGTGCTTGGTGATGGTTGTTGTTCTACTGTGAGGTGACGAAGCTGGTTTGGTTATGGCTCGAATGGATGCTGACTATTGGTTCTGTTGCATGTTGCTACATTTTGTTCCGCCGTTGTGTGCTGTGGAGCTACTGATTTGTTCCGAAGTGATGAAGGGGGGATTTATGACCTTGGTGCTGATGGTTCTGTGCTGATGGAGGTGGATCTTCTTGGTGAGAAGGTGGTGGATGCTTGCTTTTGTGAGTCTGGGTGCTGTCCTTTGGCTAGTTGTGATCTGCTAGTTACTGGTGAATGCTGGATGATGGAGTTCCATATGGCGGAGCTTCTTTGTGAGAAGGTGTTGGATGCTGGAAAATGTGAGACAGGATGATGATCGCTGCTTGGCTGTGAGCTTTGGATGCTGGTTTCTGCTTGGATGAGAAGTGATAAAGGGGTGATGGAGCTGTGGACTGCTGGAATTGGCTGAGATGGTGCCGAAGCTACTAGGAGCATGGCGTTGTGTCTTTTCTTCTTTTGATTTTTCTTTTTTTTTTTGCGGTCTTTGGGTGTGTGTTTGTTAAGGGATTTTGGGTGTGGGTTGATTGACCCCACCCCTCCCTTGTCTGCAGTGTCTTCACGTCTTTTTTCTAATAAATTTTGGGTGAGTCAGGAATATCCTGGCCCTGAGCCTTCCTTGCCCTAAAAATGTTAGAAACCCTAACAACCATTGAAAACCATAGAAACCCCTAAAAACCTTAAAAACCCAAAATATCCACTAAAAACACTAAAAACCCTTAAAACCCTAAAAACATTAAAAAAATCTAAAACCCCTTAAAAAAATAAAAAACCCGAAAACCGAAAAAAGATAAAAATATCTTGAAATCCCCTAAAAAACCCTAAAAAACCTTGAAAATGACTAAAAACCCTCAAAATCACTAAAACTCTAAAAAGCCCTAAAACCCATAAAAATCATAAAAATGCCTTAAAAAACCCTGAAAACCTAAAAAACCATAATAACCCAAAAAACCCCTGAAAACGATCAAACCCCATAAAAACCATAAAACCCCATAAAAACACTAAAAACAGACTAACCACCCTAAAAACCCTTAAAACTCTAAAAATAGTAAAAATGTTAAAAAACTCTAAAAAACCCCAAAACCCTAAAAAACTCAAAGAAAACCCTAAAAAACTCAAAGAAAACCCTAAAAACCCAAACAAACCCTAAAAATCTTAAAAAACCCTGAAACCCCTAAAAAACCCTAAAACCCCTCAAAATTCCAAAAATCCCTAAAAATAATAAAAATACTAAAAAATCCCTAAAAATCCTTAAAAACATTAAAAACCACGAAAAACCCTTCAGATCTATAAAACCCCCTAAAAACATTAAAAAAAGTCTAAAAAACATTAAAACCTTAAAAAAAACGTAAAAACCCAAAGAGACCCCAAAATCCCCCAAAACCCCCTAAAAACCCAAAAAACACACTAAAATCCCTAAGAAATATCAAAATCCCTAAAAACACTTAAAAACTATTAAAATACTAAAATGCCCTAAAAATACTTTAAAACGTAAAAAACCCTAAAAACCATTGAAAACCATAAAACCTTCTAAAAATCATAAAAAACCCCTAAAACCCCTAAAAACCAACTAAAAACCCATAAAACCCTTAAAAACCTTAAAATGATAAAAAAATATAAAAATCCATTAAAACCCTAAAAGACTAAAAAAACACCTAAAAACCCAAAACACCCAAAAAAACCCTGAAAACCCCTAAAACCCATCAAAATCACTAAAACCATAAAAAACCCTAAAAACCATAAAAATTATAATAAAGCCGTAAAAATCCTTGAAAACAAAAAAAACCCAAAAAACCCTGAAAACCCCAGGAAAACCAAAAAATACCTAAAAACCCATTAAAATATCTAAACCCCACAAAAACTCTAAAACCCCTAAAAAACATTAAAACATTAAAATACTCTAAAAACCTTAATAACCATAAAAAGTAAAAAAAACCTAAAACACAAAATGACCGTAAAAACCAAAAAACATAGGGAAACCTTAAAAACCCTCAAAATCCCAAAAATCCCTAAAAAATCCCTAAAAATATCTAAAAATGTAAAAAAACCTAAAACCCTAAAAAATCCATCAAAACCATAAAACCCCTAAAAACATTAATAAACACTAAAAAATCTTAAAAACTCATAAAAACCCATTGAAAACCCTTAAAACTCTAAAAACATTAAAAATCTATAAAAACCTTTAAAATCCTAGAAAACTAAAAAAAACCGTAAAAGCCCAAAAAAGAACCAAAAAACCTAAAAAATCCCTCAAAACCCTGAAAAATAAAAAAAACACTCAAATCCCTAAAACTCCTAAAAAACATAAAAACCACAAAAATCGTAAAAAATCCTAAAATTCGCTGAAAACATAAAAACCCTAAAAAGTCCTTCAAATCATAAAAACCCCTAAAACCCTTAAAAACCCTTAAAACCCATCAAAACCTTAAAAACCCACTAAAAACTCTAAAAATCCTTAAAATCCGAAAATACATTAAGAACTCTAAAAATACTTAAAAACCTATAAAACTAAAAACAACACTAAAAACCCAATTGCCCCTAAAAACCCTAAAAACCCCTAAAAACCCTAAAAACCTTGAAAACCCCTTAAAATCCATAAAAACCCCAAAAAAATAAAAAACTTAAAATATCCCTAAAAATCCATGAAAATGTAAAAATCCCTAAAAACACTGAAAAAAAACCTGAAAACCACCAAAACCCCTAAAAACCTTAAAAAACCTAAAAACCCATAAAAACCTAAAACCACTAAAAACACTAAATGCTTAAAACCCATAAAAACGTTAAAAACCCTAAAAACCATTAAATCCCAAAAAACTCCAAAAGAACCCTAAAAACCCTAAAACCCACTAAAAAATTCAGAAATCAATAAAAACCCTAAAAAACCTAAAACCCATAAAAAACCTAAAAATCAAAAAAAAAATCCTCAAAAACATAAAAAAACCCTTAAAC
This sequence comes from Viscum album, assembly GCA_963277665.1. Classification (NCBI taxonomy): domain Eukaryota; kingdom Viridiplantae; phylum Streptophyta; class Magnoliopsida; order Santalales; family Viscaceae; genus Viscum; species Viscum album. The sequence goes on along the minus strand of OY728141.1, from coordinate 1,885,548,991 downwards.
CATAGAAAACCCTGGAAAAGCATAAAACCCCTAAAAACCTTAAAAACCATAAAACCTTTAAAAACCCTAAAAACCTGCTATAAAATCTAAAAAAACACAAAAAAACCCTAAACCACCCAAAAAACCATAAAAATCCCTCCCCTCCCTTGTCTGCAGTGTTTGTATCCTTTGTTTATAAATTTTGGGGGGTTCTGGGAATAGCCTGGACCCGTGCCCTCTTTTCCAAAAAACACTAAAAACCCTAAAATCATAAAAATCCTAAAAAATCCATAAAAATATCTGAAAACGTAAAAACCTTAAAAATCCTGAAAACCCCTTAAAATCCATAAAACCCCTAAAAGCACCTAAAAACCTTAAAAACACTAAAAACCCATAAAAACCCAAAAAACCACTAAAGCATTAAAAACACTTTAAACTCCAAAAAATGTTAAAAATGTTAAAAACTCTCAAAAACCCATAAAAACCATAAAAACTCAAAAAAAAATCCTAACCCCCCCCCCAAAGAACCTAAAACCTTAAAACACTAAACCTTAAAACACTAAAAACGCTTTGAAAAATCTAAAACCCCTCAAAATCCCTAAAAACCCTAAAAACCATAAAAATCCCTAAAATATCTGAAAACATAAAAAACCCTGAAAACCCCTCAAAACATAAAGACCCCTAGAATCATAAAAAACCTATAAAAATCTAGAAAACCTCTAAAAACTCTAAAAACCCTTAAAACCTCTAAAAAATTTAGAAATATCTAAATACCTTAAAACCCTAAAAAACTCAAAAAAACCCTAAAAACCCAAAAACACCTTAAATACCCTAGAAACCCCCAAAAACCATAAAAAACCCTAAAAACCATAAACCATCAAAATCACTAAAAACCATAAAAATCCTGATAAAGCCTTTAGAAACCCTGATAACATAAAAAGCCCTAAAATCCCAAAAAAAACCCAAAACCCTTAAAAACTCCTCAAAACCATAAAAACCCTAAACCCATAAAAACCCTAAAAACCAAAAAAAACTATAAAAACCCTTTAAACCCCTAAAAACATTAAAAATTCCTAAAGATTTTAAAAACCATTAAAACCCTTAAAAATTCAAAAAAAATCTAAAAACTTAAAAAGACCCTAAAAACCTTGAAAACCCCTAAAACCCCTAAAAACCATGAAAACCCATCAAAATACCTCAAAACCCTATACAAGCTTTTAAACCCATAAAAATCATAAAAAGCCCTTAAAAATCCTTGAAAACATATAAAACCTTAAAACCCTAAAAAACCCATGAAAACAATAAAAACATTAAAAACACATTAAACCATAAAAAACAAAAAATTCTAAATAACATTAAAACCCCTTAAAATGTAAAAAAAATTCTAAAAAACTAAAAAAAAACTAAAACTGCCAAAAACCCCAAAAACCCCTAAAAACCCCTAAAACCCTAAAAACCCATAAAACCCCTAAAACCGCTTAAAAACCCTAAAAATATATAAAACCCATAAAAGTAATAAAAAATCCTTGAAAATGTAAAAAACCCTAAAAACCTTGAACCCCCCCCCTAAAAATTAAAAAATCCACTAAAACACAAAAAACCCCTAAAAAATTATAAAAACATCTAAAAACTCTAAAAACCCTTAAAACCCCGAAAATGTTAAAAAAACACTAAAAACATTTAAAACCCTAAAAAAGTCAAAAAAAAAAAACCTTTTAGACACCAAAATATCCTAAAAACCATGAAAACCTTAAAACCCCTAAAAACCCTTAAATCCCCACAAAATACCTAAAAAGACTAAAAACCCTAAAATCCATAAAAATCCTAAAAAACCTCTAAAATTAAATGAAAATATAAAAAAACCTAAAAACCTTGAAAAACAACTAAAGACCATAAAACCCTCTAAAAACATTAAAAACCCCTAAAAATCTACTAAAAATATATAAACCCTTAAACCCCCTAAAAACAATAAAAACCATGAAAAACCTAAAAAAACTCATACAAACCCTAAAAACCCTAAAGACCTAAAAACCCCTAAAAACCCTCAAAATCCCAAAAAACCCTAAAAAACCCTAATAACTATAAAAATTCTAAAAAATCCCAAAAAATCCCTTAAAACATAAAAAACAAAAAACCTCAAGAACACATGAAAACCATAACCCCCCCTAAAAACTTTTAAAACCCCTAAAACCCCATAAAAACCCTAAAAACCATTAAAACCCCTAAAAACACTTAAAACCCATAAAACATTAAAAACTCTAAAAAACCTTAAAACCCATAAAAACTAAAAAAACACACTAAAATCCCCAAAAGACACTAAAACCCTGAAAAACCCTAAAAACCCCCAAAACCTTGAAAAACTCGAAAAACCCTAGTAATCCCGAAAAACCTAAATGCACTAAAGACAATAAAAATCCTAAAAACCCTTAAAAATCCCTAAAAACATAAAAAACCCAAAAAAACTCTAAAAGACTTTTAAAAACCATAAAACCCCCTAAAACCTAAAAAATTCCTAAAAAACCAAAAAAACCCACTAAAAACTCTAAAACCCCTAAAACCCTTAAAGCCCTTAAAAATGTTTAAAAAATACTAAAAAACCTTAAACCCCAAAAAATTCAAAAAAACAATAAAAACCCAAATTGAACCTAAAAACCTTGAAACCCCTAAAACTCTGAAAGTTATAAAAACCCTAAAATTCCTAAAAACACTAAAAAAATAATTTTTTTTAAAGTGCTAAAAATCCCTAAAAATGTAAAAAACCCTAAAAAACTAAAAAAACTAAAAATTCCTCTGAAATCAATAAAAATCTCTAAAACCATAAAAACCCATAAAAACACTACAAACCACTAAAAACCCTAAAAACCCTAAAAAGGTTACAAAATGTTAAAAAATCTAAAAACCTTAAAAACCCTAAAAAATTTAAAAGCCTAAAACCCCAAAACACCCTAATAACCCTGAAAATTGTAAAAACCATCAAAATCCCTAAAAACTCTAAAACCACTAAAAATACCATAAAAATCTTTAAAAAATCCCGAAAAACCCCTGAAAAAGTAAAAAACCCAAAAAACCCAAAAAACCCAGAAGACCCACTGAAAACCATAAGACGGCCTAAAAACCTTAAAGAACCATAAAATACCACAAAATTCCTAAAAAATCAATAAAACTCTTAAAACCCCGTAAAAAGGTTAAAACTTTAAATATCTAAAAAACCCCAAACACCTCAAAAAACTCCTAAAAACCCCAAAAGACCCTAAAAACCCTAAAATACTCTGAAAACCCCAAAAAACAACCACAATGCCTAAAAACCTAAGAAACCCTAAAAACCAAAAAACACTAAAAAGGCCCTAAAAATCCCTTAAAAGGTAAAAAACTATGAAAAACCTAAAAAACCCATGAAAACCATAAAATCCCTAAAAAACCTTAAAAACCCTCAAAACCCATAAATACCCTAAAAACCACTAAAAACTCTAAAAACCCATAAAACCCCTAAAAATGTAAAAAAAATCTAAAACCTGTTTAAAACCTAAAAAACTCTAAATATCCTAAAAACTGAAAACAATGAAAAAACCCTGAAAACACTAAAAACCCCTAAAAATCCGGAAAAACCCCTCAAACCCCAAAAAAACATAATAACCATAAAATCCTAAAAGTCCTAAAAATCACAGAAAAATAAAAACCTTAAAAAACTTGAAACCCCTTGAAAACAATAAAAACCCCTAAAAACCATAGACACCCAAATCCCATGAAAACCCAAAAACCCACTAAAAATCTAAAAAACATCAAAAATGCTAAAACGTTAAAAAACACTAAAAACCTTAAAAACCCAAAAAAACTCAAAAAACCCCCTAAAACCCCAAAATACTGTAAAATTGTGAAAACCCCTAAAAACCCAAAAAAAAAAATGAAAAACCCTAAAAACCATAAAAATCCTAAAAATCCCTATTAATGATTCAAAATGTAAATAACCATAAAAACCCTAAAAAAGTCTAGAAAACCATAAAACCTCCTAAAAACCATAAAAACTAAAAAACCACTAAAAACTCTAAAAACCATTAAAACCCCCCAAAATGTAAATAACTCTAAAAAACATTATAACCCAAAAAACCGTAAAAATGCTAAAAACCCCTAAAAACCCTAAAACCCCTAAAAATCCATAAAATCCTGAAAAAACCTAAAAACCATAAAAAAACCTAAAAATCCATAAAAGTATTTGAAAATGAAAAAAACCTAAAAATCCAAAAAAAAACCCCCTAAAAACCATAAACCCCTAAAAACCTAAAAACACTTAAAACCCTCCAAAACCCCCCAAAACACTAAAAACTCTTTAAACCCCTAAAACATTAAAAATGTTAAAACTCTAAAAACCCAAAAAACCCTAAAAATTTCAAATAAAACCCTTAAAAACACAAAGACCTTAAAACCATTGAACCCATCAAAAAACCCAAAAAAACCAGAATACCCTAGAACCCATGAAATTCTTTAAAACCCTAAAAAACCTAAAAACAATAAAAATCTTAAAAATCCCTAAAAATCCCAAAAAACATAAAACACCCTAAAAACCCTGAAACCCCCCCTAAAACATTAAAAACCCTAAAAACTAAAAAAACCCATAAACCTGTAAAAACCCTAAAAGCCCACTAAAACCCCAGAAAACCCCCAAATCCCTAAACCCCTAAAAACCATAAAATCCTAAAAAACACCTAAAACCTTAAAAACCCTAAAAACCCATTAAAACACTAGAAACCACTAAAAACTATAAAACCCTTAAGAACCCTAAAAAACTCAAAAAAACTCTAAAAGGTTTAAAGACTTTAAAAATCTTAAAACCCTAAAAAACTCAAAAAAAAAACAATAAATCCCCAAAAGTCCCCAAAACCCTAAAAACCCTAGAAACCTTTAGAACCACTAAAAACCCCTCACAATCTCTAAAACCCCTAAAAATCTTAAAAAACATAAAAATCCTAAAAAGACCAAAAATTTCTTAAAAAAAAAAAAATTATAAATACCCTGAAAAACCATGAAAACCTAAAAACCTCTAAAAACATTAAAAAACACTAAAACATATAAAGACCTTAAAACCACTAAAAACTCTAAAAACATTTAAACCCCTAAAATGTTAAAAAAACTCTAAATGACAATAAAAACCATAAAAACACAAAAAACCCAAAAAATCCAAAAAACCCTAAAACCCATAAAAACCCTCAAATTCCGTTAAAATTATTAGAACCCCTAAAATCCATAAAAATCGTAAAAAAATCAATAAAAATCCCTCAAAATGTAAAAAACCCTAAAAACTATAAAAAACCCCTAAAACCCATAAAAACCCTGGAAACCCATAAAATCGAAAAAAAACCACTTAAAACTCTACAAACCATTAAAACCCATAAAAACATTGAAACGCTAAAAAAATTGGAATCCATAAAAACCCAAAAGACCCTAAAACACAGAAAAACCATAAGAACCCTGAAAAACCTTGAAAAACCCTAAAACCATCAAAATCCATAAAAACCCTAAAAAACCCCCAAAACCATAAAAATCCTAATAAATCCCTAAAAATGTAAAAAACACAGAAAAATACATGAAAACCATAAAAACCCTTAAACCCCCTAAAAATGTTAAAAATTGTTAAAAACTCTAAAAACCTTAAAACCCCTAAAAAACTCAAAAAAAACCTAAAACCCACAAAGACCCTAAAAACCATCCAAAACCCTAAAAACCCTAAAAATGCTGAAAACACCTAAAACCCCTTTATATCCTTAAAAAGCTAAAACCTTAAAAACCATAAAAATCCTATAAAAACCCTAAAAATCTTGGAAAATGTAAAAAACCATAAAAACCTTAAAAATCGATAAAAACCATAAAAACCCCTAAAAACCATAAAACCCATAAAAACATTAAAACCCACTAAACACTGTAAAAGCTCTAAAAATCCCTAAAATGTAAAAAAAACTCTAAAAAACCTGAAAACCCTAAAAGCTCTGCCCTAGAAAACCTGAAAAACTCTAAAAACCCCAAAAGCCCACAAAATCCCTAAAATCCCTAAAACACCTAAAAACCCTAAAAACCATAAAAATCTTACAAAATCCCTAAAAATCCTGAATAATGTAAACAACCCTAAATTCCTAAAAAAAACCCCTAAAAACCATAAAACCCCCCAAACCCCCTAAAAACCAGAGAATCCACTAAAAAATATAAAACCCCTAAAAATTTTAAAATTGTTAAAATACTCTAAAAACAATAGAAACCCTAAAAAACTCAAAAAAACCCTAAAACCATCCAAAAGACCCTAAAAACCCTTTAAAAACCTAAAACCCCTAAAAACCATGAAAAACCCTAGCAACCCTCAAAATCCCTAAAACCCCTAAAACCCTAAAAACCATAAAAATCCTAAAAAATCCATAAAAAATCCATGAAAACATAAAATACCCAAAAACCCTGAAGGCCTCCTAAAAGACATAAACCCCTAAAAACCTTTAAAACCCATAAAATCCCTAAAATCCCTAAAAAACAAAAAACTCTAAAACCCCTCAAAATTTTAAAAACTCTAAAAACTATTAAATACACTAAAAATAAAAAAAAAACTAAAAGCCCAAAAGTCCCTAAAAACCTAGAAAACTAAAAAAACCCTGAAAACCCCTCAAAATCCCTAAAAACCAAAATAATGATAAAATCTTAAAAATACTCTAAAAATCACTGAAAACGTAAAAATCCATCAAAACCCTAAAAAACCTCTGAAAACCATAAAACCCCGAACACACTTAAAAAAAACCGCACAAAAATCCTAAAAATCACTAAAAACTCTAAAAACCCTAAAAACCCCTAAAACATTAAAAAGATTTTAAAAAACCCCTAAAAACCCAGAAAGGCCCTAACACCCTAAAAACCCTAAAAAACCTTGAAAAATCCTAAATAAACTCAAATTCCATATAAACCCTAAAATCCCTAAAACCATAAAAATCATAAAACAAATCTCAAAAAACATTAAAAACCATAGAAACCCTGAAACCCACCTGAAAAACATAAAACCCCTACAAACCTTAAAACCCCTAAAACTTATAAAAACCCCCAAAACCCACTAAAAGCTCAAGAAAACCTTAAAACTAATAAAAATGTTAAAAAACTCTAAAAAACCTTATAACCCAAAAAAAAACTAAAAAAGAAAAAAAAACCCAAGAAGTTCTTAAAAACCCTAAAACCCCAAAAAAAAACATAAAAACCCACAAAAACCCTAAAAACCTTCAAAATCACTAAAACCCCTTAAAACCATAAAAATCATAAATATCATAAAAACCATAAAACCCTGAAAATTTAAAAACCCTCGAACCCCTGAAAACTATAAAACCACTAAAAACCTTAAAACCCCTAAAAACCCATAAAACCCCACTAAAAATTCTAAAACCCCTTAAAAACCCTAAAAATATTAAAAACTCTAAAAAACCAAAAAACAGTAAAAAACACAAAAAACCCTAAAAAGACCCTAGAAACCAAGAAAAACCCTAAAAATCCAGAAAATCGATAAAAACTTACAAAATCCAGAAAAACCCTCCAACCCCCTAAAATCCATAAAATCCTAAAAAAACCCAAAAAATTCCTAAAAACATAAAAACCACTAAAACCCCTAAAAAATCCCTAATAACCATAAAACCCCTAAAAACGTTTAAAAACCCTAAAAAACACTAAAAACACTAAAACCCCTCAAAACCCATTAAAACATAAAAATACTCAAAAAAACTTAAAGCCTCTAAAAATTCAGAAAACCCATAAAAAACCTAAAACCCTAGAAAGCCCAAAAAACCCCCAAAACCCCTAAAAACCCTGAAAACCTGTAAAAACTTTAAAATCTTGAAAAACCTTAAAAAACCCTCAAAACCATAAAAATCCAAAAAATACCTAAAAATCCATTATAAGGTAGAAAAATTCTACGAACCCTCAAAGACCCCTTAAAACCATAAAAACCCCTTAAAAACTTAAAAAAACCCTAAAACCACACTAAAATCTCTGAAAACACTTAAAGCCCCTAAAACGTTAAAAACTCTAAAAACCTATTAAAACACTAAAAAACTTCAAAAAAACCCATAAAAACCCTAAAACACAAAAAAATCCCATGAAAAACCCTAAATGCCCTCAAAACCCAAAAAAACTAAAAACCATTAAAAACTTAAAAAAATCCTAAAAAGCACTGAAAATCCTTGAAAATATAAAAAACCCTAAAAACCCTAGAAAATGACTGAAATCCATAAAAACACCTAAAAAACCTAAAAATCCTAAAAACCCACTAAAAATCTAAAAACCCTTAAAACCCTTGAAAATGTTAAAAAAATTTAAAGACCCTAAAAAACATTGAAAACCCGAAAAGATCCTAAAAACATTGAAAAACCATAAAACTCTAAGAACCCTAAAAAACCCTAAAAAACCTAAAAGCATAAAAACCCTAAAAAATCTTAAAAAATCGCTAATTAGATAAAAACCCATAAAAACCCCTAAAAACACCCTAAAAACAATAAAACCCTCAAAAAACATAAAAAACCTAAAACCCCCATAAAAACCCTAAAAACAACTAAAAACTTAAAAAAGCCCTTAAAACCCTAAAAAAATTAAAAAACTCTAAAAAGACTTTCAAACCCCTAAAAAATCAAAAAAAAACCCTAAAACCCCAAAAGAACCTAAAAACCTTGAAAACCCCTAAAACCCTTAAAAACCTTTGAAAACCCCTCAAATCCCTAAAACCTGAAGAACCCTAAAAACCCTAAAAAACCCCTGAAACCCATAAAAACACATAAAACCACAAAAAACCCTATACCCCCATAAAAACCATAAAAACCCACTAAAAACTCAAAAAACTCTTAAAACCTAAAAACATTAAAAAACCATAAAAAACATAAAAACCCAATAACCCAAAAAAACCGGGAAAAGACCTAAAAACACTCAAAATACCTAAAAAACATAAAACCCTAAAAATGATAAAAATCTTAAAAAAACTCTGAAAAACTTCTAAAAACCATAAAGACTCCTAAAAACCTTAATAAAACCTAAATACAAATAAATACCGCAAAAACCACTAAAAACTCTAAAAACATATAAACCACTAAAAACGTTCAAAAACTCCAAAACTCCAAAAAAAACCTTAAAACCCATAAAAAAAAAACCATAAAACCCATAAAAAATAAAAGAACCCTCTAAAAACTGAAAAGGACCCTAAAAACCTTGAAAACCCTAAAAACCCTAAAACCCCCTAAAAAAACTTAAAAAACCCCACAAAACCATAACATCCCCTAAAATCCTTAAAAACCATAAAACCCCTTAAAACCCTAAAATGTTAAAAAGACTCCAAAAAAATCTTAAAAACCAGAAATACTCAAAAAACCCCTAAAAAGCCCAAAAATAAACTAAAAAATCCTGAAAACCCCTAAAATCATTAAAAAACCCTAAATGCCCATAAAAACCCTAAAAATAACTAAAACCAATCAAAATCCTAAAAATCCAAAAAACCCTAAAAACCATAAAATTTTTAAAAAGGCCCAAAAATTTCATGAAATAATAAAAAACCCTAAAAACCCTAAAAAAATAAAAACCCCTAAAAATTTTTACCCCCCCCCCAAACCCATAAAATTCCTAAAAACCCAATAAAAACTCGGAAACCCCTTAAAACCAATAACAACTTTAAAAAACTCTAAAAACCTTTAAAACCCAAAAAAAATAAAAAAAACCCTAAAAACCCTAAAAAACCCTAAAACCCTTAAAAACTCCTAAAACACTCAAAATTACCTAAATACCATAAAAACACTAAAACCATAAAAATCTTAAAAAAGCCTTAAATATCCCATAAAATGTTAAAAACCATAAAAACCTTAAAAAAAACCTTGAAAACCATAAAACCCCCCAAAAACATAAAAATCCTAAAACCCATAAAAACACAAAAAAACTAATTAAAAATCCAAAAAAATTAAAAAAAAATCTAAAAACCATAAAAAATATTAAAAATCCTAAAAACCCAAAAAGTTCATAAAAACCCTAAAACCCCAAAAAACATTGAAAACCCACAAACCCTCAAAATCTCTAAAAACATGAAAAACCCCTAAAAACCAAAAAACATTCCTCAAAAACACCCTAAAAATCCCACAAAATATAAAAAAACCCTAAACCCCTTAAAAGACCCCCGAATTCCATAAGAACCCCTAAAAATGTTAAAAACCCCCTAAAAACATATGATAACCCTCAAAACCTTAAAAAGTCAAAAAAATTTAAAACCCTTGGTAACTAAAAAAACTCTATAAACCCAAAATGACCATAAAAACCCAGAAAACCCGTTAAAATACCTAAAAACCCTCAGAATTCCTAGAAAACCATAAAACCATAAAAATCCTAAAAAAATACGAAAAATCCCTGAAATCGAAAAAACTCAAAAAAACCTGAAAAGCCCATAAAAATCCATTATAACCTTATAAACCAATAAAAACCCTAAAAAACTCAAAAAACACAAAGAAACGAAAATGACCAAAAAAACCTTGAAAACCCCTAAAAACCCTAAAAACGCTGAAAACCCATCAAAATCACTAAAACCCTAAATAAACGTAAAAACAATAAAAATCCTAAAAAATCCCAAAAAATACTTGAATATCCTAAAAACCATATAAACCTAGAAACCCCCCTAAAAACTATAAAACACCTAATGATGTTAAAAATCCTAAAACCACATAAAAACCCTAAAAACCACTAAAAACACTAAAAATCCTTAAAATTCCTAAAAACGTTAAAAACTCTAAAAACCCTCAAAACCCCTAAAAGCTCAAAAAACCCCTAAAAGAAAAAAAAACTTAAAACCTTGCAAACACCTAAAATCACTAAAAACCTTTAAAACCCTAAAACCCCTCGAAATACATAAAAACCCTAAAAACCCCTAAACCCATAAAATTCCTAAAAATCCCTAAAAATGTTAAATCCCTAAAAAATTCCTGAAACCCCTGAATACCATAAAAATACATAAAAAATTTAAAAAACCCCAAAAACCAATAAAAATCACTAAAAACACTAAAAACACTTTAAACCCCTAAAAAATTTAAAAAAACTACAAAAATATTAAAAAACCTAAAAAACTCAAAAATACCCCTAAAACCCCAAAAAAACAATAAATTCCATAAAACCCCTAAAAATCCCTAAAACCTGAAAACCCCTAAAAACCCAAGAAAGCATAAAATACTAAAAATCCCTAAAAATCCATGAAAATTTAAAAAAACCAAAAACCCCTAAAAACCATAAAACCCCCCAAAAAACCATAAAAACCACCAATACCCATAAAACTCTAAAACCCCACTAAAAACTCTAAAAACCCTGAAATCCCCTTAAAATGTTAAAAAAATCTAAAAACCCTTAAAAACACTAAAAAACTTAAAAAACCCTAAAACCACAAAAACATTAAAACCCATAAAAATGCTTGAAAATGCATAAAAACCTAAAAAATGAATTAAAATCCAAAAAACCATAAAACCATAAAAATTATAAAAAAATCCCTAAAAATCACGAAAAACGTAAGAAACCCTAAAACCAAAAAAAGCACATGAAAACCATAAAAGCCACTAAAACCATAAAAGACCCTAAAAACCCATAAAAATATTAAAACCACTATAAACTCTATAAACCCTTAAAACCCCTAAAAATATTTAAAAACTATAAAAATCTTTAAAAAGCCTAAAAAATTCAAACAAACCTTAAAACCCCCTAAGGCCCTAAAATGTTTTGGGTTGTAAGAAGTTTTTGGGTGTGGGTCGTTTGAACCCTCCCCTCCCTTGTCTGTTGTGTCTCCTTTTTCTTTCTAATAAATTTGGGGGGACCGGGAATAACCCGACCCTCACATCTTCCTTTCCCAAAAGGCCCTAAAACCCTAAAAACCCTAAAAAACATAAAAACACTCAAAATCCCTTAAAACCATTTAAACCATAAAAATGTAAAAAACAGTAAAAACCCTAAAAATGTAAAAAACCCTAAAACCCCTGAAAACCCATAAAAACCCTAAAAACCCCTAAAAACCTTAAAACCCCCAAATACCTATAAAAATCCTAAAAAATCACTAAAAACTCTAAAAAACCCTTAAACCCCTAATTTTTTTTAAAAACTCTAAAAACCCCTAAAAACTGAAAGAAAACCCTAAAAACCCAAAAAGAACAAAAAAACATTGAAACATCATAAAAACCCTAAAAATCCCCCAAAACCCAATAAAATCCTAAAACCCTAAAAAATCCTAAAAACTATAAAAAGAAAAAAAGTCCATAAAATCCCTAAAAATATAAAAAACCCAAAAACCCTGAAAAACCCTTGAAAACCATAAAAACCCCAAAAAACCTAAAAACCCAAAAAACCCAAAAAACCACTAAAAACTCTAAAAACCCTTCAAACCCCTAAAAACATTAAAAATATAAAAAACTCAAAAAAAACCTTGAAACATCAACAAAATCTAAAAAACCTCTAAAAACCCAAAAGACCCCAAAACCCTGAAAACCCTAAAAACCCTAAAACCCTAAAAACCCTAAAAACCAAGAAACCCCATAAAATCCGTAAAAACCCTGAAAATCATAAAAATATTAATAAATCCCTAAAAACACTAAAAACCCTTAAAAACCCTAAACCCCCTAAAAACTCTAAACCCCCCTAAAACACCTAAATATGTTAAAAACTCTAAGAAACCTCAAAACCCCTAAAACTCCAGAAAAAAACTCCTAAAACCCAAAAAGACCCTAAAAACCATAAAACCCCATAAAACCCTAAAAATACTAAAACCCCTTAAAATCCTTAAAAACCCTACAAAACCCTAAAAACCATAAAAGCCTAAAAATCCCTAAAAATCCTTAAAACTTAAAAAAGACTCCAAAACCCCTGAAAACCCCCTAAACACCATAAATACCCCAAAATACCTTAAAACCCCATAAAACCTGAAAAACCCACAAAAACCCCTTAAACCCCTTAAAACCCCTAAAAAGTTAAAAAACTATAAAAAAATCTTTGAAACCTAATAAACTAAAAAAGAACTAAAAACCTAAAAAGACCCTAAAAAGGTGCTAGAGGTTACAAGTTTGGTGTTGGAAGTTCTAAGGTGCGGGAGGTGTTTCTTCTTGGTAAGAAGGTGAGAGAGTTTGCAGATGATAATGGGTTGGTGCTGCTGATGGTTGATCTTCTTGGCAAAGAAATGATTAATGATGGTAACACTGATATGGGCTTGTTGCTGTTTGAATGGAATGCGATGAAGCTTGCGAGTTGGAAATTGGTGTTGATGGCTCTGTGCTGCTTGTGGTGGAATTTCTTGGTGAGGAGGTTCTGGATGCTGTATTCTGTGAGAATAGATGATGGTTGTTGCTTGGATGTGAGCTCTGGTTGCCGGTTTTTGTGTGTCTTTTGGTGTTGATCGATCTATTCTACTAGTGGTGGCTCGTTTTGATGAGGAGGTAATAGATGCTGGTTTTTGTGAGATTGGATGTTGGTCATTGCTTGGTTGTGAGCTGTTGGATGCTGGTTAGCTGGATGATGGTGATGGTTGCTGCTTGGCTTTGTGGTTTTTTGGTTTTTGTTTGGTTTTGGTTTTCTTTTTGACTGTTTTGGATTTTTTCTATGTTTGGGGCTGTTAAGGGTTTTTGGGTGTGGGTTAAAAAACCATATAGGCATTGAAAACCACTAAAAATTCTAAAAACTTTAAATCCCTCAAAAACGTTAAAAACTCTAAAAAACCTTAAAAATGCTAAACACCCAAAAAAAGCATAAAAACCAAAAATAACCCCCAAACCCCTAAAATACCCTAAAACCCCATAAAATCCCTGAAACCCTCAAAATACCTAAATACTCTAAAAACATTAAAAAACATAAAAACCATAAAAACAATAAAAATCCCTAAAAACGTAAAAACCCCAAAAACATAAAAATCCATGAAAATAAGAAAACATCCTAAAACCTTAAATACCCTAAAAACCCATAAAAACCCTAAAAACCACTAAAAACACTAAAGACACTTAAAAACCTAAAAATGTGAAAAAAAACTCTAAAAACCATAAAACATAAAATAACTCAAAAAACTCAAAAAAACTCCAAACACCCAAAAAGGCCCTAAAAACCATAAAAACCCCTAAAAACCATAAATAACCCTAGAAACCCCAAAACCCCGAAAAATCCCTTAAAACCATAAAAACCCATAAAACCATAAAAATCCTAAAAAATCCCAAAAAATCCCATAAAATCCAAGAAAATGAAAAAATCCCTAAAAACCCTAAAAACCATAAGATACCATAAAAAACTAAACACCCTAAAAACCCATAAAACCCCTAAAAACCACTAAAAACTCAAAATATACTTTAAACCCCTAAAATGTTAAAAAACTCTAAAAAAATTAATAAGCATAAAAAACTCAAAAAAACCTAAGAATCCTAGAAGACCCTAAAAACCCTAAAAACCCTAAAAAGACTAAAACCCCTTCAAACCCTAAAAAACCTCAAAATAAGAAAACAACTTAAAACCCTTAAAACCCTAAAAACCCTAAAAACCAAAAACTCCAAAAAAACTTAAGAATCCCTAAAAATATAAAAAACCCTAAAAACGCTAATAACCCCCTTAAAATTATAAAAACCCCTAAAAACCTTTAAAAACCTGAAAAACCCAATAAAACCCTAAAAACTACTAAAACCTCTAAAACCCCTTAAAACCCCTACAACGTTAAAATATCTAAAATCCTTAAAAACCATAAAAAATAAAAAACCCATTAAAACCCAAAAAAAACCCTGAAAACCCCTAGAAACCATAAAAACCTATGAAAACCCCAAAATATCCTCGAAATCCCTAAAAACCTTAAAAACACCTAAAAACTATAAAAATACTAAAAATACCTAAAAATCCTTAAAAACTTAAAACCCCTAAACCCCACAAAAAAATTTTGAAAACCATAAAAAACCCTAAATCCCCATAAAAACCCTTAAAACCAATAAAAATTTCTAAAAACCCTTAAACCCTAAAAACTATAAAAATGTCTAAAAAACCATAAAACCCTAAAAACCCCTAAATACCCAAAAAAACATAAAATTCCTAAAACCCAAAAAACTCTAAAAACCCTAAAACCCCTCAAAATCCCTAGAAACCCAATAAAACCCTGAAAACCATAAAAATTCTAAAAATTCCTAAAAAAAGCTAAAAACATAAAAAACTCTTAAAACCTTGAAAAACCCATGAAAACCATAAAACCCCTAAAAACCTTAAAACCCCCAAAAAACAATAAAATCCCAAAAACCATAATTTTTTTTAAAACCCCTAAAACTACTAAAAACATTAAAAAACTCTAAAAAACATTAGAAAACCGAAAAACTCAAGAAAACCCTTAAAAAACTAAAAAGACCCTACAAATCCTAAAACCCTAAAAAACCCTGAAAAAACCTAAAACCCCTCAAAATCATGAAAACCCCTAAAAATACATAAAAATCCTAAAAGAAACCCAAAAATACCTTAAAACATAAAATCCATAAAACCCTAAAAAACCCCTGAAAACAATAAAAAACCTGAGAAAACCTAAAAACTGATAATAACTCTATAACCACTTAAAACTTTAAAAACCCTTAAAACCCCTAAAAATGTTAAAAACACTAGAAAACATAAAACCACTTAAATACTCAATAAACCCTAAAAACCCAATAAAACCCCCTGGAAAATACTAAAACCCTAAAAAACATTGAAAAAACCTAAAAAATCAAAATCCCTAAAAACACTAAAAAACCCTTCAAAACCATAAAACACCTAATAACCTTAAAAAACCCCTAAAACCCATAAAACCCTAAAAACCACTAAAAACTCAAAAACTACTTTAAACCCCCAAAGATGTTTAAAAACGCTAAAAACCTTGAAATACACAAAACCCCCTCAAAATCCCTAAATCCCCTAAAAACCCAAAAAACCATAAAAATCCATAAAAAGCCCTCAAAATCACAGAAAACAAAAAAAAACCACAAAAACCCCTAAAAAACATAAAACCATTTAAAACCTTAAAAATACTAAATACCCAAAAAAACTCTAAAACCCCACTAAAAATTATAAAAACTCTTTAAACCCCTAAAAATGTTAAAAAACTTAAAACACCTAAAAAACTCAAAAACACTCCAAAAACCCCAAAAATATCGTAAAAACCCTAAACCCCTAAAAACTATTAAACAAATTGAAAACCCCTAACAACCATCAAAATCCATAAAAACCCTAAAAACCCTTAAAAACCCAAAAAATCCTAAAAAAACTCCAACTCCTCTTAAAACCCCTAAAAACTTTATAAAACTCCAAAAAGCCTAAGAAAACATAAAAAACATAAAACAAGATGAGAACCCCAAAATACCCTAACCACCCTAAAAAACCCTAAAAACCTAAAAACCATGAAAATCGGTAAAAACCCTCAATAACCATAATGACAAAAAAAATCCAAAAAATCCCTTAAAAACTCTGAAAATGTAAAAACTCCTAAAGTCCCTGGAAAATATCTAAAAACTATAAAACCCATAAAAACCTCAAAAACCCAAAAAACCCCTAAAAATCCACTAAGAACTCTAAAACCCCTTTAAACCCATAAAAATGTTAAAAAACACTAAAACCTTAAAATGCCTAAAAGCTAAAAAACCATTAAAAACCAAAAAGACCCTAAAACCCTTAAAAACCATAAAAACCCTGAAAACCCCTGAAAAATCCTAAAACCCATCAAATTCCGTAAGAACCCTAAAAGCCCCTAAAACCCAAAAAAATCCTAAAATACCCCAAAAAATCCTTGAAAACGTAAAAAACCCTAAAAGCCCATGAAAACCATAAAAACACCTTAAAACCTTAAAAAACCTAAAAACCCATTAAAACCCAAAAAACCCACTAAAAACTATAAAAACCGTTAAACTCCTAAAAAAGGTTGAGAAACTTTAAAAATGATTGAAAACCATAAAAACTCAAAAAACCCCAAAAAACAGCAAAAAACCCAAAAAGATACTAAAAACCAAGAAAACCCCTAAAACCCCTTAAATTCCCTAAAAACCCTAAAAACCATAAAAACCATAAAAATACGTAAAAACATAAAAAATCATAAAAACCCTGAAAACCATAAACCCCCCTAAAAACCCATAAAAATCCTAAAACCACTAAAAACTCTAAAAATCCTTAAAACCCTAAAATGTTAAAAAATTGTAAAAATAGTAAAACCTAATAACTCAAAAAAACCCAAAAAACCATAAAACGTAGAAAAATCCTAAAAATCCTAAACCCCTAAAAATCTCTAAAACCCTAAAAATACATAAAAACCATATAAATATTAAAAAAAATCCCTGAAAACATAAAAAACCCTAAAAACCCTAAAAAACTCCCAAAAGCCATAAAACCCCTAAAACCATTTTAAAAAGCCTAAAATGCCTAAAAACCACTAAAAACTCTAAAAACCCTTTAAAGCCTTAAAATGTTAAAATATCTAAAAAATCTAAAAAAACTTAAAACCCAAAAAAAACTCTAAAAACCCCTAAAATCCCAGAAATATCTTAAGCCCCCCCCCCAAAAAAAATCCTAAAAACCCTCAAAATACCAAAAACTATAAAAATCCTAAAAAATCCCTAAAAATATCTGGAAACCTAAAAAAACTAAAAATCCTAAAAATCCTAAAAACCCTTAAAAATCATAAAAACCCCTTAAAACCATAAAAATCATAAAAACCCATAAAACCCTAAAAACCACTGAAAACTATAAAAACATTTTAAACCCCTTAAAATGTTAAAAATTTCTAAAAAACTTTAAAACACCTAAAAACATAAAAAACCCGAAAAACCTAAGAAGACCCTAAAAACTCTGACAAAACTAAAAACCCATAACCCCCCCCCCCCCCGAAAACCCCTAACACATCCCAAAATTCTTAAATACCATAAACACCCTTAAAAACCATAAAATCCAAAAAAATCTCTAAAAATCCATAAAAACAAAAAAAACCCTAAAAACATAAAAACCCATTATAAACTCTATAAAATTTAAAAACGTATAAAAATGATAAAAACATTAAAAACTATAAAGAACCTTAACACCCAATAAAACATAAAAAAACCCTGAACACCCAAAAGAACCTAAAGACCCAGAAAATCCCTAAAACCCTTGAAATCCCTAAAAACCCTAAAAAATTCTAAAACCATAAAAATCCTAAAAATCACTAAAAATCCTTGAAAACATAAAAAAACCTCAAAACCATGAAAAACCCCTAAAACCATGAAACTCCTTGAAACCCTTTAAAAACCCTAAAACCCATAAAACCCTAAAAACAACTCAAAAATCTAAAAACATTTAAACCTGTAAAAACATTAAAACCCTTAAAAAACCAAAAAAAATTAAAAAAACCCACAAAACCCTAACAAAATAAAAATCATAAAAATCCTAAAATCCCTTACAACATAAAAAAACATAAAAACCATGAAAAACCCCTGAACACTATAAAAATCATGAAATCCTTTAAAAACCTTTCAAACCCCTATAACCCCTAAAAAAACAATAAAAACTCTAAAAACCATCAAAACCCTTAAAAATGTTAAAAAATGTTAAAAAAACCAAAAATTAATAAAACCCACAAAAAAACTCAAAAAAATCCCCAAAAAACAAAAAATGAGCCTAAAACCCTAGAAATCCAAAAAAAACTGAAAAAACTAAAATCCTTAAAAATCAATAAAAACCCTAAAAAACATAAAAAATCCCAAAAGGCCCTAAAATCCCTAAAGGCATAAAAAACCCTAAAAACCCAAAAAACCCCTTGATATCCATAAAAACATTAAAACTCCTAAAAACACATCAAATCCCTAAAAACCACTAAAAACTCTAAAACCACTTATAACCAGTAAAAACGTTAAAAAATATAAAACCCTAAAACCCTCAAAAAAACACATAAAAACCCAAAAACACAAAAAAAAAAACCATAAAACACTAAAAACCCTCAAAATCCCTAAAAACCATAAAAACCCTAAAAACCATAAAAATCCTAAAAATCCCAAAAAATCCCAAAAAGTCCCTAAAAACATAAAAACCCCCAAAACCCTTAAAACCCCCTAAAAGCCATAAAACCCCTAGGAACCTAAAAATCAATAAAATCCCATAAAACCCCTAAAAACCCACCCAAAACTCTAAAAACCATTTAAATCCCAAAAAACGATAAAAAAACTAAAAACATTAAAAACCCTAAAAAATTCCTAAAATCCCTAAAAACCTTAAGACTATAAAAATACTAGAAAATACCAAAGAACCATGAAAGACCCCATAAAACCATAAAACCCATAAAAACATTAAAAACCCCTAAAAACCCATAAAAACACTAAATCCACTACAAATTCTAAAACACCTTAAACCCCCTAAAATGTTAAAAAACTCTAAAAAATCTTAAAACCCCTAAAATATAAATAAATACAAAAACTCAAAAGACCCTAAACCCCCTTAAACCACTATAAATATTCTGAAAATCCCTAAAACCCCTAAAAAACCATAAAACCATAAAAATCCTAAAAAAATCTTAAAAATACCTTAAAAGTAAAAAAACCCAAATAACCCTAAAAACCCCCTCAAAACCATAAAAACCTTTTAAACCCTAGAAACCCAGAAAAACCCACTAAAAACTCTAAAAACCCTAAAAACCCTAAAAATGTTAAAAAATTATAAAAAATATAAAACCCCTACAAAACTAAAAAAACTCCCTACAAACTAAAAAAGACGCTGAATACCCAAAAACCCAAAAAACACAATAACCCTAAAAAACCCCAAATCCCAAAATACCAAAAAAACTATAAAAACCATAAATATCCTTAAAAAATCCTAAAAATCCCTGAAAATGTACAAGACCCTAAAAACCCTAAACCCCCCCTGGAAAACACAAAAACACCCAAATACATTAAAAACCCTAAAAACCCTAAAAACCCCAAAAACCCTAAGAAGAAAAGACTTTGAGAGGATGTGGCCGCTCTCTCCCGGGCCTCTCCCGACGCGGCGATTTCTAGGGTTCCTTCTTGGAATCCTCCTCAGCGGCTCCGTTGATCTCTCCCTCTTCAGGCTTTGCGATGTGGATGGTTTTTTGTTCGAGTTGCGTTCTCCCCTGGTGCGATGTTGGTTTTCGAGGCGGATGGCCGACGACGCTGAGTTCTGGTCGGTTGTTTCAGGTTGTGGTGGTGATGGCTTGGTCTGGTTTTTACTTCGATTTGGATTGGATTTTCTAGATCTGGATTCTGCGTTCCTTGGTGGCGACGGTGATGCCTTTCTAGTGATCTGGATGAAGTCAAAGAGGTTGATGGTGAAGTCAATGCAAGCGCCATGGATGCTTCAACGAATGGACAAAGGTGTGCTCGGCCCGATGGACCTTTGGTGCAGTAGGATGCTCTGGTGGTTTTGTTGGGGGGAGTTCTGGCTTCGCCTTGGTGATATGTGGGTTCGACGGGCTTTGCGTCTTCTTTGCGCTGGCGATTACGGCTCTGCACTCAGTTCTGCGCTGCTTGTCCGAACCCGAGGAAGGTCTTGCTAGCTTCTCTGGCTTCTTGACGGGACTTGGTGGATGCATAGGGCGTGGATGCAGGTTTTCTCTTCTGGATCTACTTTCTTGTTCTTGAATCATGCTGCTGATGAAGGAATGGTCACACTATGTTGTGTTCGCTTTGATTTGTTGGTCTGCGTGTTTTTGACTGGTGGCTGGCTTGGTTTTGAGTTGTTGTTTCTGTTGAATGCGTTTTGGCTACTATTTTGGTTTCGATGTGGATGTCGGCTATCGGTTCTATTGGGTGGTGCTGATTTTTGTTCTGTTGATGCTGATGGTTCTATGTTGCTGGAGAGGGACCTTCTTGGTGAGAAGGTGTTGGGTGCTAGACCTTGTAAGATTGGATGCGGGTCTTTGGTTGGTTATGTGTTGATGGTTGCTGGTGAATGTTGGATGATGTGTGGTTGTTTGGTTTTTGATACTGTTGCAGATGAGTATGTTGTTGTGCTGCTAGTTGATGGTTGTTGTTTGATGGAAGGTGATGTTTGCTGCGTTCGATTGCACTTGTGTTTTGGTTTGATGCTACTGGTTGTGTTTGGCTGTGATGCTGGATTTGGTGTTGTTGGTTGCTGGGGTTGGTTGGTTTGGATGTATTGTTGCTGCTGTGTTGTTATGATGATTGGATGTGGTGTTGCTGGATGCTGGTATTGGCTGGATGTGACGTGATGATGCCGCTATAGTGTCTGTTTTTGAATCTTTTTCTTTATTTGATTTTCTTTTTTTGGCGTGGGTTGTAAGGGGTTTTTGAGTGCGGGTCGTTTGACCCCTCCCCTCCCTTGTCTGCTGTGTCTCCTTTTCTCTTGCTAATAAATTTGGGGGGGGGGGGGCTGGGAATAGGCCGACCATCACATCTTCCTTGCCCAAAAAACCCTAGACCAATAAAAACTCTAAAAACCATTAAAACCCCTAAAAATGTTAAAAAACTATGTAAACCAATAAAAAAACTCAAAACCCCCTAAAAACCCAAAAGACCCTTAAGCCTTGAAAAACTGTAAAAACCATAAAAAAACCCTGAAAAAATCTAAAAGCCCCCAAAATCCCTAAAAACCCTAACAAACCCTAATAACCATAGAAAATATAAAATACGCTTAAAAATACAAGAAAACATAAAAAAACCTAAAAACCTTGAAAACCCCTTGAAAATAATAAAGCCCCGTAAAATCTTATAAACCTTAATAACCCATATAAACCCTCAAAACCCATAAAACTTGAAAAAATTCAAAACCCCCAAAAAATATAAAAACCCTAAAAACCCTACAAAATCATGAAAAACCCTAAAACCATAAAAATATCTAAAAACCCTTAAAAACCCCTAAAACCCCTAACTACTACAAAAATCCTAAAAAATCTCAAAAAATCTTTGAAAATGTAAAAAACCCTAAAAACCTTGAAAACACCCTAAAAACCATAAAAACCCCTCAGAACCTTAAAAAACACTTTAAACCCCAAAAAATGTTTGAAAACTCTAAAAATATATGAAACCCCTAAAAAGTAAAAAAAACCACGAAACTCAAAATACCCTAAAACCGCTAAAAACCTAAAAACTAGGAAACCCCTAAACCCCAAAAATACCCTAAAACCACTAAAAACTCTAAAACCCCTTAACACCCCTTAAAAATGTTGAAAAACTATAAAAAAACAAAAAACCCAAAAAACCAAAAAAAAACAATAAAAACCTAAAAGACCCTAAAAGCCCTAAAAATCATAAAAACCATATAACCCCAAAAACCTCAAAATCCCTAGAAAAAATAAAAACCCTGAAAAACCATAATAATCCTAAAAATTCCTAAAAATTATTGATAGCATAAAAATCCTAAAAAACTTTAAAAAACCTTGAAAACCATAAAACCCCTAAAACCATAAAAACCATAAAAACGCATAAAAATACTAAGAAACCACTAAAAACTCTAATACCCCCCAAAAACCCTTAAAACGATAAAAATATTAAAATACTCTAAAAAGCTTAAAACCCCTAAAAAATCAAAAAAACCCTAAAACCCCATAAAGTACCTAAGAACCGGAAAACCCCTAAAAGATCATGAAAATCCATAAAACCCCTCAAAATCCTTAAAAACGTGAAAAACCCTAAAAATCATAAAAATCTTCAAGAAGCCCTAAAAATCCCCCAAAAAGTAAAAAAATCTAAAAACCCTAAAAGACCCTTAAAACCCAAAAAAATCACTAAAAACCTTAAAAACCCTAAAACAAATAAAAACTATAAAAACCTATAAAAACTCTAACAACCCTTAAAACCCCAAAAAATGGTAAAAAAGTATAAAAAACATTAAAACTTAAAATAACTCAAAACCCCCTAAAAACCCTAAAAACTCTAAAAACCCTAAAAACACTAAAAACCCTCTAAGTAAATCAAAACCCTAAAACCCCTAAAACCATAAAATTCTAAAAATCCCAGAAAATATAAAAACCCTAATGACCCTAAAAACCCCATGAAAACCATAAAACTCTTAAAAAACATAAAAAACCCAAAAAATCAATAAAAACACTAAAAACCATTAAAACCCCTAAAAATGTTAAAAAACTCTAAAAAGCCAAAAAAACTAAAAAAACTAAAAACCCGTAAAAAACCAGAGGATCCTAAAACCCCTAAATAACCCCAAAACCCGAAAAACCCCTAAAAACCCCTAAAAATACTCAAAATCCCTAAAAATATAAAAACCCTAAAAACTATAAAAAACATAAAAATACCCCAAAAATACATGAAAACGTAAAATTCCATAAAAAACCCTAAAAAATAAAAAAAAAAACCCCTTAATATTTTAGAACCCCTAAAATCCCATAAAACCCCAAAAAAACCACAAAAAAACTTAAAAACCACATAAAGCCCCTAAAAACGTTAAAAGCTCAGAAAAACCTTAAAAAAACTAAAAACTCAAAAGAACCCTAAAACCCAAAAAAAAGATACAAACCATGTAAACCCTAAAACCCTAAAAAACCCATAAAAACCTCAAAATCCATAAAAACCATAAAAATCATAAAAACCATAGAAATCCGAAAAATCCCAAAAATTCCCTAAAAATGTAAAAAACCCTAAAAACCCTGAAAACCAACTTAAAACCATAAAAACCCCTAAGAACCTTAAACAAACCTTTAAAACCATAAACATCATAAACACCACTAAAAATTATAAAAACTATTAAATACCCTAAAACGTTAGAAAACTCTAAAAACCCTTAAAACTTTAAAAACACAAAAAACCCATAAAACCCCTAAAAAACCATAAAAACCCTAAAACCCTAAAAAAATCTGAAAACCAATTAAAACAATCAAAATCCTTAAAATCCCTAAAAACCATAAAAACCATAAAAATCCTAAAAAATCCCTGAATATACAAAAAATGAAAAAAAATCATAAAAACCTTAAAAACCCATGAAAACCATAAAAACACCTCAAAACATTAAAAACCCTAAAAACCCTAAAAACCCTAAAACCAACAAAAAACTCTAAAAACCCTTTAAACCCCTAAAAATGTTAAAAAACTCTAACAAACTTGAAACCAGTAAAAAACACTAAAAACCCCTAAAACCCCTAAAAACCTAAAAACTCTACATGCAGGATGTTTTTGGTCTCCACTTACCTCCTGGAACCTTTTCTCAACGGATGCTTTTTATCAATTATTTTAGCTGCAGTGAGCTGCTTCATAACCTTCTTCTTGCAGCATCGGCAGCCATTGTCTCTTTCCTATGGGCTGCTAGAAATTCTGCTATGTTTCGGAACAAATCATGCTCCACGCATGAGGGTATTATTTCCATGCATAGTGCTGTTCGGCTGGCTGGGAGTCTCCAATCAGGTACGATGAACAACTGCTTCAATGATCTTGTTACACTCCGCACCCTTGGTGTCCCTGGGAGGTGCAAAAAACCAATGTTGATGAAGTACATTAGATGGATTCCACCAATGATGGTGCGACGGCAGGCTCACCAGGCCCTTCAGGTTGTGGTGGGGTCTTCCGTACTTGTCGAGGATTTGTCAAGGGTATTTTCTATCACTACATTGGGAATGGATGTGCTTATGAGGCAGAGCTTTGGGCTATTATCAAGGCTGTTCGTTTTGCAATTCAATTTGGGTGGTTGCATCTATGGATCGAATCGGACTTAATGCTTGCAGTGGAGGCGCTTCGCCAAAACTCAAGGAAGGTTCCATGGCGGCTTCTTCCTCAGTGGATTGAATGCCTTAGCCTATCCAAGAACCTGTCTCTCAGGATCTCTCATGCATATAGGGAAGTCAATATGGTGGCTGATGCTCTCTCCAAGATGGCTATTGAAGAATACTGCTCACAGTGGTCATTCATTGCTCCTTCCTTTTGCACGTCTCATGTAGCCTCTGACATGATGGGTGTTACCCGCACACGAATGTACAAGTCCCCCCTGTAATGTTTTGTACCTTTTCTTTTTATTAATTGAGGCGCCAAGCTTTCTGCTTGGCACGCGCCTTCTTTGCCCTTAAAACCTAAAACCCCTAAAAACCACGAAAACCCTAAAAACACTCAAAATCCCCCAAACCCTAAAAACCATTAAGATCCTAAAAAAATACTAAGAATCCTTGAAAATGTAAAAACCTATAAAAACCCTGAAAACCCCCTAAAATCCATAAAACCCCATAAAATCCTCAAAAAAACCCCAAAAACCCATAAAAACCCTAAAACATAACTAAAACCCTTAAAACCCCTAAATACTAATAAAACACACTATAAAACCTTAAAAACCATAAAAAATTAAAAAACCACTAAAACCCCAAAGACCCCAAAAACACTAAAAACCCCCTTAAAAGCCTAAAAACTGTGAAAAAATATAAAAAACCCACAAAATCCCTAAAAACCCATAAAATTCCCAAAAAATCATAAAAATACTAAAAAAGTTCTAAAAAACCTAAAAATAAAAAAACCCTAAAATCCCTAAAAATCCCTCAAAACCATAAAACCCCTACAAACATTAAAAAACCATAAAACCCCATAAAACACTAAAAGCCAATAAAAAATCTTAAAACATTTAGAGCCCATAAAAATGGTTAAAAACTATAAAAAACTTTAAAAAACCAAAAAACCTCAAAACCCTAAAATCCCTAAAACCCTAAAAAACCCGTAAAACCTCTCAAAATCCCGAAAACCTCTAAAAAACACTAGAACCAATAATTTTTTTAGAAAAACCCTAAAATTCCCTAAAAACCTAAGAAACCCTAAAAACCCCCCTAAAAACCTTACAAAACACTAAAAACCTTGAAAACCAATAAAACACTAAAAACCCTTTAAACCCCTAACAATGTTGAAAAAATCCCTAAAATCCCTAAAAATCCTAGAAAACCTCAAAATAACCCTAAAAACCCATAAAAATCCAAAAAACCATAAAATTATTTAAAAACCTTAAAAATACCTAAAAATGTAAAAAAACCCCCCCTAAAAACCCTGAAAACCCCTTGAAAACCATAAAAAAACCCTAAATCCCTAAAAACCCAATCAAAACCATAAAACCACTAAAAATATAGAAACACATAAAATCCCTAAAATTGCTAAAAGACTCTAAAAAACCTAAAAACCCTAAAAACTCTATAAAGCCTAAAAACCCTAAAACCACCTAAAACCTAAAAACCCTAAAACCCCCTAAACCCCCTCAAAATTACTAAAAAACCTAAAAATAATAAAAATTCTAAAAAACCCTAAAAATCCATGAAAATGTAAAAGTCCATAAAACCCTGAAAACCCCCTGAAAACAATAAAAACCCCATAAAACCACTAAAGCCCATAAAACCCCTAAAAACCCATTAAAACTCTAAACCTATTAAAATCCCTAAAAATGTTTAAAAAAACTCCAAAAAACCTTAAGACCCCATAAAACTGAAAAAAAACTAAAATCCATAAAATCCCTAAAAACCCTCAAAAACCCTCTAAACCGCAAAAAACCTAAAAATCCCTAAAAATACCAAAAAAATGTTAAAACCCGTAAAAACCTTGAAAAACCCTAGAAAACCATAAAAACCCCCAAAAATCATAAAACCCCTAAAAACCCATAACCCCCCCCCCCCCAAAAAAAACCAATAAAAGCTCTAAAAACCTTTAAAACCCCTAAAAACAATAAAAACTATAAAAATCATTAAAAAGACTAAAAACTCAAAAAAAACCCAAAAAACTATTAAGGCCCCTAAAACCCCTAAAAGACACAAAAAACCCTAAAAATCCCTAAAAACTATAAAAATCCTAAAAATTACTAAAAATCTCTAAAAATGTAAAAACCCCTAAAAACTCTGAAAACCCCCTAAAACCAATAACCCTAAAACCTTAAAAACCACTTAAAAGCATAAGAACCCTAAAACCCACTAAAAATTTTAAAAAGCCTCAGAACCCATAAAGACATTAAAAAAAATCTAAAAACCATTAATACATGAAAAACTCAAAGACCACTAAAACCCCAATAAATACGTTAAAACCCCAAAAAACCCTTAAAATACTAAAAAATCCCAAAAAATACAAGAAACCATCAAAATACCTAAAATCCATAAAACACCTAAAAATAAAAAAACTAATAAAGCCCAAAAAATCCCTGAAAATATAAAAACCTCTAAAACCCTTAAAACCCCCTAAAACCATAAACCCCCCTAAAAACCTCAAAAACACTAAAAACACATAAACCCCCCAAAAACACTAAAAACTCTAAAAACCTATAAAACCCCTAAAAACGTTAAAAAACTTTAAAAACACAAAAAATCATAAAAATCCCAAAAGACTCTAAAAACCCTAAAAACCAAAAATATCATAAAACCCCCTAAAAATCTAAGAAACCCTTAAAACACGTAAAAAACCAAAAAATCCCTAAAAACCATAAAACCCCCTAAAAACCTTAGAATCCCTTAAAACACATAAAAACCTAAAAAACACTAAAACTCAAAAAACCTGTAAAACCCCAAAAAAACTTAAAAAAATCTAAAGACTAAAAAAAACCTAAAAACACAAAAAGACCCTAAAAACTATAAAAAACTTAAAACCCCTTGAAAACCCCAAAAACACTCAAAATCGCTAAAAACCCCAAAAAAATAAAAACAATAAAAATAAAAAAATACCTAGAAATCCATGAAAACGTAAAGAACCATAAAAACCATTAAATACTCTAAAACACCAAAAAATCCTTAAAAAGGTTTAAAAACCATAAAAAACCTTAAAAACCTAAAAAACTCAAAAACCCATAAAAACCCAAAAAGACCCTAAAAACCCTGATAGCCCCTAAAAACCAAAATTAGTCTAAAAAACCACTAAAACCCTAAAAATCCATGAAAATACTAAAAAACCTAAAAAGCATAAAATTCCAAAAAAGGTCGCAAGAGTCCCTGAAAATTTAAAAAACACAAAAAAACATGAAAAACCCTCAAAACCATAAAACCCCTAACACCTTAAAACCGCTAAAAATCCTAAAATCCATTAAAAAAATATAAAAAACATTAAAAATGTTAAAGATTTCTAAAAACCATTAAAGCCCCTAAAAAATTCAAAGAAACCCTAAAAACCCTAAAAACCATTAAAACCCTGAAAAACTCTAAAAACCCTAAAAACCCTGAAAACCCAAAAAGACCCAAAAAATTCGTAAAAACCAAAAAAATCCTAAAAACAATAAAAATCCTAAAAAATCCCTACAAATCTCAAAAAACATAAAAAACCCCTTAAAAACCCTAAAAACCATAAAACCCTAAAACCCCACTTAAAAATATGAAAACCCTTAAAACCCATAAAAATTTTAAAAAACCATAAATATCCATAAAATCCTTGAAAATGTAAAAAGCCCTAAAGACCCTAAAAACCCACTGAATACCAATAAAACCTTAAAAACCTAAATACCCAAAAACCCTAAAAATCCCTAAAAACCGAGTAAAAACTCCAAAAACCCTAAAAACAAACAAAAAACCCATAAAAACCCTAATAACCGCACAAAATCACTAAAACACCTCAAAAAACCTGAAAACCCCCAAAACCCTAAAAACCATAAAAAACCAAAAAAAGAAATAAATATCCCTAAAAACTTTAAAAACCCTGAAAAACACATGAAAACTATAAAACCCTTAAAAACCATAAAAACCCCAAAAACCCCTAAAAATAACTAAAAACTATAAAAACCATTAAAATCCATGAAAACGTTAAAAATTCTAAAAGTCTTTAAAAACCCTAAGACTCAAAAAAAACCCTAAAACCCAAAAAATTCCATAAAACCCATAAAAACAATAAAACCCATAAAAAACCCTAAAAACCTAAAAAACCTAAAATCCATAAAAATCCCTAAAAACCGTAAAAATAATAAAAAATATAAAGTCTAAAAAATCCCTAAAAATCCCAAAAAACATAAAAACAATAAAAACCCTGAAAACCATAAAACCACTAAAAACCTTAATATCCTAAAACCCACTAAAAACTCTAAAAACACCTTAAAATCCCTAAAAATGTGAAAAACACTAAAACCCTTAAAAAGCCTAAAAAATAAAAAAAATAACAAAAAACACCAAAAGTCACTAAAAAACTTAAAAATACCTAAAAAACTTGAAAACCCTAGAAAACCCCTAAAACCGCTAAAAATCCCTAAAATCGCTAAAAACCATAAATCCTAAAAATCCCTAAAAATCCCTAAAAATATAAAGAACCCTAAAAACCTAAAAAACCATTGAAAACTGTAAAACCCCTAAAAACATTAAAACCCCTAAAGACTCATAAAAACCCTAAAAAACCACTAGAACTCTAAAAACCCTTAAAACCCTAAAACATTAAAAACTCTAAAACCCCAAAAGGACCATAAAAACCCTGAAAACCACTAAAAACCCCTAAAAACTCAAAATCCCTAAAATCCTAAAATCACTAAAAACAAAAAAAACCTAAAAATGCCCTATAATCACTAAAAATATAAAAAACCATAAAAACCCTGAAAACCCCTAGAAAATCATAACAACTCCAAAAAACCTTAAAAACATAAAAAACCATAAAACCTTCAAAACCCACTAAAAAATCTAAAAAACCTCAAAACCCCTAAACACTTTAAAAACCTCTAAAAACCATAAAAACACAAAAGTCTCTAAAAAATTCTAAAAGAACTAAAAAACCCTAAAATCAATAAAAACCCTCAAAATCCTAAAACCCATAAAAGCCTAAAAATCGCTAAAATACCTGAAAATGCAAAGAACCTTAAAAACCCTTAAAAACCCTTGAAAACATAAGAACCTGTAAAACCTTAAAATCCCTAAAAAACCCATAAAAACTCTAAAAACCAATAAAAACTCTAAAACCCATTAAACCCCCTAAAATGTTAAAAAACTATAAAATCCTTAAAAATAAAAAAAACTCAAAAAAACCCCAAAACCCAAAAGACCCTAAAGCCTTGAAAAACCATAAAAACCCTAAAAAAACCCCCAAAACCATCAAAATCCTAAAAACCAAAAAATACTAAAGAATACCTAAAAATCCTTAAAAATGTAAAAAACCCTGAAAAACCCCAAAAACCCATAAAAACTATGAACCTTAAAAACCCCCAAAAACCATAAAACCCCTAAAAATCACTAGAAGAAAACCGAATTCCAGAATGATGGTGGCTCCCTTTTCCAACCTTGAAGATGATGAAAGGCTTCACGCATCTCCCTCCCCCCACCGCGGGGGAGGGGCCTTCGCTGAATTTCATGGATGATTGGCCTTTTGTTCTGTTCATGGCTCCGGAACTGTTTCCCCCTTTTTTGTGGATCGATCTTTACCCCAAGGTTCCTCACCTTCATGAAGGATGTCCGCAGCTTCAACTCTTGATTTCAGAGTTCAATGAAGCCTCTGCTTTGCATAAGCTGACTTTGGTTGCTCATTTCATGAAATTGCGTCCTCTGGTGGGCGTTTTTGACAGATTTATTTTTGAAAGTTGGGATCTGTAGGATTGCACTACGGTGGGTCTTGTTGATAGCTACCTTATTTTGATTCATTTTACATCTGAAGAAGATCTTATTCATGCTTGGTCTACAACTCCTCTGAATTGCAATAGTGACCGGTTTTTCCTTTTTCGATGGAGTTTTGATCTTAACTTGCATCATGATTCACCAATGGTGGAAACATGGGTGATATTTCTCCAGAACTCCCTCTCCCCTTCCAGAATTTTTCTATTATTTCGATGTTGGGGAACCTGATGGTGAGGTTCCTTTATGTGGATAGCAGGACTCGGTCTATATGCCATCTAGTCATCCTGAGGGATTTTGTTGAGGTGGACACTACAAAGGAGCCGATGGACTTTGTGTGGATTACTGTTGGTGAGGAGCTCCGATGGAGACAGCAGGTGGTCTTTGATACATGGGTTGAATTCTGTTCCTATTGCTAGCATCTTGGTCATGAAGATCATGTCTGTAGGAGAGGCTTAAGGAGATTTGGTGTTATGAATCTAGCTCTGATGGGGCATGGCGAAGGACGCCATAATCTGGTGGGGGGAAAGAGGTGCCTGTCAAGGCTACTCAGTGCTTACCTCCCCATCCATTGGTTAGGGACATCTTTGCACGCCTAAGAGCTGATTTAAATTATGGAGGTGGTAAGGAGGAGGTAAGGGAGGATCCATGTGACTTGGGGTTGGAGACTCTAAATAATAGTAGTGGGAATGAGGATGGTAATGTAGTGGTCATGCACTTGGATGATAGTTTTAACAGTGAATAGGTTGAAAAAAGGGAGGCGTATTATTAGAGTGATACTTCTTTGTATAATAGGTTTGAATGCCTTGTGTATGTTGAGCCATACGGTGAAGTAGTAGCATAAGAGGATGTGGAGGATCAAGGGATGATGGCGGAACATGGAGAGGTGGCTAGGAAGGGGGAGGGGATCCATTTTGTTCATGAGTAGAATGGGCTCTATAGTTACAGTGTAGTTGAAGCTGTTGTGCGGGAATCGAGTTGTGGTGACATTAGTAAGGTGTGGGTTCTATCATCCGAGAGAAATGTGGAGGTTTGGAATGATGGTGTGGAGGGTGTGGCTAGATGTAGGCCTCTTGGATTCACTGTGAAAACACCTGGGGTGGTGCTGGATGGAACTATTGATTGGGAATCTTGTTGTGCATCTGGGCAAGGGAAGGTAGATGAGAAGGGGTGAAGGATACGATAGCGGTGGTGGCTGAGAAGGGTGGAGCATCTGTGGAAGGGAAAGTGTTTGAACAGAGGGAGGGAGTTGAGTAGAGAGGTGTGGCACCTTTCAGTTTGGATATGGGGTAGGCGGCCGAGCAGGGGGAGGGGTCTGAGCAAGGGGAGTTGGTGGAGCATTGTTTTGTGGCATGTGCTGAGGGGGTGGATGAGTCCCTACTGCCTGGGAAGGGGCAATCGACTTTGATGGTGCGTGAGGGGGCTTCTGCTGGTGAGTATTTTTGTGAGTCTCTGTAGGGGGCTTTGGCTCAGTTTGATCATGAGAAGAGGGAGGTTGTTGAACACAGGGAGGTGATGGATTCAGTTGTGGAGGTGCATGAGGGGGCCTCAGATGATATGCCTAGCTGTATGGGTCTACATGAATTAGAGATGGAGGACCACCCTGGTGGCCCTTGGGAGGGATGTCCCTAGGATGTGCATCAAGCCAGGTGCTTGGATGCTCTCAAGAAACCTGTTCTTGCTGGCTATCCTCTAAACCAAGAATCCTTTTTCATCCCCGATCAAGACCTATTCTAGGAGGATGGTAGAAGGATGAATTGCGATACGACCATAACGATTAAGGATAAGGCCTTGCTTGAGGAGGCCATTATATATGGTAAGGAAAACAAACCTGCAGGTATCTATGTTGATCGTTGAAGGAGGAAGCCAAGGAAGGATTACTCTACCTTTCCAAAGACTGTGTCCAAAAGAGCCTCCTGCAAAGCTAAGGAAAACGCCTCTAAAAGGGGAGTTAGGCCTGTCCAGGTGCAGCAGAATGTGGATCAACAACATCTCAGGGAGTATTATACTGCCTTCCTCAAGCAATATGAATAATCTGAATGGGAGTCGGTAGATTCAGATGCTTTTTCCGGGTATGGTGGTGATGGAGATCCATATAGAGATGACACGACCTATGGATATGTAGCAGCTTCTGTTTATGACTTTGGTGGTGATCTTGACTGACTTTCTTTTCTTTGGGGGTTTTCTTTTTTTGGTTTTTTGGGGTTGGTTTGGGTCTTTATCTGTCTTTTGGGTGTGGGTCACTTGACTCCTCCCCTGTCTGTCATGTATTTTTTCTTAATAAATTTTGGGGGTCAGGTTTTGCTTGGTTCTGCACCTTCCTTGCCCTAAAAACTACTAAAAACTCTAAAAACCATTAAAAACCCTAAAAACGTTAAAAAAATCTAAAAACCCATAAAAATCATAATTTTTTTTAGAAAAACCCTAAAAACCCAAAGATTCTAAAAACCCTGAATTCCCCCCAAAACCTTGAAAACTCAGAAAAAACCAAAAATCCCAAAAATCCCAAAAATCCCAAAAAATCGGAAAAACCTTAAAACACCTAAAAATCCCTAAAAACGCAAAAAAAAAAACCCGATGTGTCGCCGGAATCTCAAAACAAGTAAGTGAAGAGGAGCAGTGTAATATAGCCGAATTGACCAAGGATTAAAGGCAAAGCCACCCACCAAGGTTTCTCTACGCTTAAAGGCCATGTCACCATCAATGGAGATGCACCACCAATTCCAGGCAAAGGAAAGATGCTAAAGCTAGAAGAATGCACAACAAACTTCACAAATTCATCCAATTCAAGCCTAATACTTAAAAAGGGGTGAAAATACATTATAAAGAAAAAATAAAGAAAGAAAAATGCCCTAATTCGAATTACAAGGCATGGGGAACCCAAAAGGTATATAAAAAGCACAAAACAACACTTTCCCATTCCATTTAATGACCCCACTAAGCAAAAGTAGCGGGATTCCCTCTTAATGATGTTTTTCTCTATCTTATCTCTCTTCTTTAATGTGCTTCTACGAATTTCCATCCATTGCAATGTGGGTAAGTAATTTTGGGCTCCAAATAAGTGTGTTGTGTCCCACTATGGTGTTGGATGTCAAGAAGTGTGGGCTGGTCCAATTCAAATAACAGTTGGGCTTAAAGTTTTTATCAAGCCAAAAATTATTCTCTTTGGGCTGAATCTGATCCATATCAAAAACCATAAAACCCTAACCCCCCCCCCCCCAAATGATTAAAACCCCTTAAAACTTAACAAATATGAACACCCATAAAAACCCTAAAACTACTAAAAATGTTAAAAACTCTAAAAAACCTTAAAACCCTTAAAAACCACAAAAACCCAAAAAGACCTTAAAACCCCCTAAAACCCTAAAACTCCCTAAAAACCCAAAACCCCCTAAAAAGATAAAAATAATAAAAATTCATGAAAATTCAGGAAAGAGTAATAACCCCAAAATCCCAAAAACCACCTGAAAACCATAAACCCCCTAAAAATATTAAAAACCCCTAAAAACCATAAAAACTCTAAAACCCACTAAAATCTCTATAATCTCTTTAAACCCCTAAAAATGATAAAAAACTCTAAAAAACCTTAAAACCCCTAAAAATTCAAAAAAGAACCCTAAAACCCAAAAAGGACCCTAAAACCCAGAAAACCCATAAAAACCATAACCCCCCCCCCCAAACACATAAAACCATCAAAATCCCTAAAAAACCTAAAACCCCCAAAACCCATAAGATTCCTAAAAATACCTAAAATTCCCTGAAAACATAAAAAACCCTAAAAACCCTAAAAGGACCATCAAAACCATAAAACCCCTAAAAATATTTAAAAACCCTAAAAACCATAAAAACACAAAAACTACTAAAAACTTTAAAACACATTTAAACCCCTAACAACTCAACCCCCTCTAAAATCCCAAATGGCCCACCTGGAAATACCCAAATACCATAAAAATCCCTAAAAACCCTAAAATCCCTAAAACCCTAAAAATCCTTAAAAGTCCATGAAAATGTAAAAAACCTTGAAAACCCTGATAACCACCAGAAAACCATAAAAATCCATAAAACATTAAAAACCCTAAAAACCAATAAAAACCCAAAAAATCCACAAAAAAACTCTAAAAACACTTAAAACCCCTAAAAACGTTAAAAAACTCGGACACCCATAAAAACCCTAAAAACTCAAAAAACCCTCAAAACCTAAAAACGCCCTCAAACTAAGAAATCCCCTAAAAACATTGAAATACCCTAAAACCCATCAATATCCATAAAAACCATAATAACCCTTAAAATAATAAAAAATCCTAAAAAGTCCCTAGAAATCCCTTAAAAAGTAAAAAACCCTAAAAACCTTGAAAAAACCAATGAAAACCCAAAAGACCCCAAAAAACATTAAAAAACCCCAAAAACTATAAAAACTCTAAAAAACACTAAAAACAATAAAAACCCATAAAACCCCTAAATACCCTAAAAACCCTAACAATCCCTAAAAACCCTCAAAATCCCTAAAAACCCAAAAAACCATAAATATCCTAAAAATCCTACAAATCCATCAAAACTAAAAACCATAAAAACCGTGAAAACCCCCTAAAATCCATAAAAACCCTTAAAACTCATAAAACATCTACAAATCCACAAAACCCAAAAAAACACCAAAACCCTAAAAACCCCTAAAAATGTTAAAAAACTATAAACACCTTAAAACCCCTAAAAACTCAAACACCATCATAAAACCCAAAAAAGAACCAAAACCATGAAAACCCTAAAAAACCTCAAAACCCCTAAAAACCCTCAAAATGCCTAAAAACTCTAAAAAACTTAAAAACCATAAATCCTAAAAAGGCCCGAAAAATCCCTAAAAATGTAAAAACCCTAAAAACCATGAAAAATCCCTGAAACCCACAAAAACTTCTAAAAACATTAAAAAACCCTAAAAACCCAAAAAACCCAAAAAATAACTAAAAACACTAAACACCCTTAAAACCCCTAAAAAGGTTAAAAAATGTAAAAAACCTAAAAACCCAAAAATACTCAAACAACCATGGAAAACCCTAAAACCACTAAAACCCTTTAAAATCCATAAAAAACCTCAAAATCCATAAAACCCTAAAATCCCTAAAAACCCCTAAAACTATAAAAATCCTAAAAAATCCCAAAAAATCCATGAAAACCTAGAAAACATAGAAAACCTTAAAAAAATCTAAAAACCATGAAAACCAGTAAAAAAATTAACAACCCTAAAAACCAAAAAACCCTAAAAACTCACTAAAAATATAAAAACACTTAAAAACAGTAAAAACCTTAAAAAATAAAAAAAATACCCTCAAAAACTCCAAAAAAAACAATAAAAACTCAAAAATACCCTAAACCCCTGAAAAACCCAAAATACTCTAAAAACCTTAAAAACCCTGAAAACCCTTGAAAAGCATAAAAACTCCTAAAAACCTTAAAAATCCCTACAAAAATAAAAAACTAAAACCCATTAAAAACTCTAAAAACCATTAAATCCCCTAAAAACTTTAAAACTCTAAAAACCTTAAAAACCGTAAAAATCTAAAGAACATCAAAAAACCAAGAAAAAACCAAGAAAAACCCCAAAACCCAGAATAACCATAAAACCCTCCAAATCTCTAAAAACCCTAGAAACCATAAAATTCCTTAAAATGACCTAAAAACCCCAAAAAATGTAAAAACCCCTAAAAACCTTAAAAACCCAAAAACTCTATAAAAACCCTAATGACCATTAAAAACTCTAAAACCCTTAAAACCACTAGAAATGCTAAAAACTCTAAAAATCCTTAAAAACCTTAAAATACTCAACAAAACACTAAATACCCAAAGAGACCCTAAAAGCCCTAAAAACCCAGAAATAACCCTAAAACCAAAAAACCCCTGAAAAACCCCTGAAAAACCCTTGAAAAACATAAAACCCCTCAAAACCATAAAATCACTAAAAGCCCATAAAACCCCAAAAAACACTAAAAACTATAAAACCCTCAAAAACCCTAAAAACATTAAAAAATATTTAAAACCCTAAAAAAAATCAAAAAACCCCTAAATGCCAAACAATTCTCTTAAAACATATAAAAACCCTAAAACGACTAAAAACCCTAAAAAGACTAAATACCCTAAAAACAGTAAAAACCTTGAAAATTCCTAAAAACCCTAAAAATCCAAAAAACTCTAAAAACCATAAAAATAAAAAATAGCCCTAAAATCCCTGAAAACATAAAAGAACATAAAAACCCTAAAAGACTCCTGAAAATCATAAAACCCCTAAAAACATTAAAAATCCTAAAATACATAAAAACACAACAACCCGCTAAAAACTCTAGAAACCCTTTAAAAACCTAAAAAAATTAAAAAACTCTAAAAAGGATTAAACACTCTAAAAAACACAAAAAAACCTAAAAACTGAAAGACATTAAAAACCCTAAAATCTCCTAAAAACCCTAAAAGCCTTAATACCACTCAAAATCCCTAAAAACCATAAAAAACCTTAAAAACCATAAAAACCCTAAAAAAATCCCTCAAATACCTAAAAAATTAAAAACCCATAAAAACTTTGAAAAACCGCTAAAAAACATAAAAACCCCTAAAAACCTTAAAAATCCCTAAAAACCCTAATGATGCTGGTGTTGGCTGGACAAAATGTGTGGAAGCTTCTGTTGTGTTTTATTTTGGTTATTTTTCTCAGTCTTTGTTTTCATTTTTGATTTTTCTTTTTTTGGGTCTTTTACTGTGGTTTTTGGGTGTGGGTCATTTGACCCCTCCCCTCCCTTGTCTCCTGTGTCTTTTTTCTTCTTAATAAATTTGGGGGTGCCGGGAATAGCCTGACCCTCGCATCTTCCTTGCCCAAAAAACCCTAAAAACCCTAAAAACCACTAAAAACTCTAAAAACTCTAAAAACCCTAAAAATGTTAAAATTATCTAAAAAACCTTTAAACCCCTAAAAACTAAAAAATACCCTAAAACCCCTTGAAAACCCCTAAAAATTCCCAAAATTGCTCAAAACCCTAAAAACCATAAAAATCCTAAAATGCTCAACAAATCCCTAAAAATGTAAAAACCCCCTAAAAAACCTAAAGAAACCCTAATAAACCCCTAAAAACCAAACCCCATCAAAAACATAAAAACCCAAAAAAATCATAAAACCCACTAAATACTCTAAAACCCTTTAAACACTTAAAAACAGCTAACATATCTAAAAAAACATGAAAACATAAAAAATCCAAAAAATCCAAAAAAACCCAAAAAGTCATAGAAAACATGAAAAACTCTAAAAACCCTAAAATCCCCTAAAAACCCTAAAAAACCCTCATAATCACTAAACACCCTAAAAACATAAAAATCGTAAAAATCCTAAAAAAACTCTAAAACCCTACAAACGTAAAAAACCCTAAAAAACATAAAAACCCATAAAAGACCCTAAACAACTTGAAAACCCCATGAAACCCATAAAAACCCCTTAGAAACTTAAAAAATCCTGAAATCTATAAAACATTAAAAAATCAATAAAAATTCTAAAAACCCTTGTATCCCATAAAACCCATAAAATGTTAAAAACTCTAAAACACCTTAAAGACGCTACAAAAACCAAAAAACACGAAAAAACCCAAAAATATTAAAAACACTAAAAAAAACCCGAAAAACCTAAAATACCCTGAAAATCCCAAAAACCCCCAAAATCCCTAAAAACCACAAAAACCATAAAAAACCTAAAAAACCAAAAATATCTTTTAAAATGTAAAAAAACCTACAAACCCTGAAAACCGGTTGAAAACCATAAAAAGCCTTAAAAACCTTAAAATACCTTAAAATACTCTAAAAACCCATAAAAAACTAAATTTTATAAAATCCCTTAAAACCCCTAAAAATGTTAAAAACTCTAAAAAACCTTCAAAACCCCTAAAAAACTCAAAAAACTCTAAAAAATACCCTAAAACCTGAAAACCCTTAAAACCCCCAAAAAACTCTAAAAATGCTAAAAACCCTCAAAATCCCTAAAACCATAAAAATCCTAGAAAATCCCAAAAAATCCCTTAAAATGTAAAAAACCCAAAAAACTCTAAAAAACCCTAAAAATGAAAAAACCCATAAAAGCTTTAAAAACCATAAAAACCCATAAAACACCATAAAACACTAAAAATCTCGATAAAAACCCTAAAACCCCAAAAGACCCAAAACCCACTTAAAACCCGAAAAACCCTAAAGAACCTTGAAAACCCCTAAAACCCCTCAAAATCTTTAAATCCCTAAAATCCTTAAAAACCATAAAAACATGAAAAATGCCATAAAAATCCCTAAAATTGTAAAAAATCATAACACCCTAGAAACCCCCTAAAAATTATAAAACCCCTAAAAAACCTAAAAACCCATAAAAACCTTAAAAACCCACTAAAAACTCTAAAAATTAATAAAACCCCTAAAAAGGTTTAAAAAATCTAAAAAAACTTAGAATCCCTAAAAAAACTCAAAAAAACCCATAAAAACCAAAAAAGACCCTAAAACCCTGAAAACCCTGAAAACCCTGAAAACTTCTAAAAACCCTCCAAATCCCTGAAATCTCTAGAAAACCCAAAAACCCAAAGAAAAATTAAAAAATATATAAAAATTTAAAAAACCCTAAAAACCCTAAAAAACCCCTAAAAATCATAAAACCCCTAAAAAACTTTAAAACCTTAAAAACCCATAAAATCCCTAAAAAATCACTAAAAACTCTAAAAACCCTTAAAACCCTTAAATCACCTAAAATCGTTAAAAACCTTAAAAACCATAAAAACCCAAAAAACTCAAAAAAGCATAAAAACCCAAAAAGACCTTAAAAACCCATTGAAATCATGAAAACCCTCACAATACTATAAAACATAAAAACCCTAAAATCCATAAAAACCCTAAAAAACCCCTAAAAATCCCTAAAAATTTTAAAAACGCTAAAACCCTAAAAACCTCCAGAAACCGTAAAAAAACCCAAAAAACCAAAAAACCCCAAAAAACCAATAAAAATTCAAAAAACTCTTAAAACCCATAAAAACATTAAAGAAATATAAAAAACATAAAAACCCATAAATAACTCAAAAACCCCTAAAACCTAAAAAGACCCTAAAACCCCCTGAAAACACTAAAAAACCTAGAATTCATGAAAATCCCTAAAAACTCTCAAAACCCTTAAAACCCTAAAAAACCTAACAACCATAAAAACCTAAAATGGGGCTAAATATACTAGAAAAAACATCTAAACACCTAAAAACCCAAAAAAACAATAAAAACCAAAAAAACCCAAAAAAAACCCTGAAAAAACCAAAATACCATAAAAACTTTAAAAAAACACCCTAAAGACCCTCAAAATCCCTAAAAACCCTAAAAACCTGAAAAACTATTCAAATACTAAAAAAGCCTCAAAATTCCCTGAAAATGTAAAAACATAAAAACCCTGAATAATCCCTAAAAACAATAAGAACCCCTAAAACCAATAAAAACATCTAAAACCTTTAATAACCCTAAAACCCACTAAAAACTCTAAAAACCCTAAAAACCCTAAAACCCCTAAAAATCCCTAAACACCAAAAAACCCCAAAAAACAATAAAAAACCTAAAATAACACTGAAAATCCATGAAAACGTAAAAACCCTAAAAACCCCAAAAATCCCTAAAAAGAAAAAAATGCTAAAAAGCATAAAAACCCATAAAACCCTAAAAACCACTCAAAATTATAAAACCCATTAAAAACGTAAAAATGTTGAAAAAACTCTAAAAATACTTAAAAACCCCCCAAAACTCAAAAAAACCCAAAACCCTTCCAAAAAACTAAAAACCCTAAATAGCCCTTAAAACCCCTAAAACCCCTCAAATTATCTTAAAACCCAGACAACCCCTAAAACCATAAAAATCCTAAAAAATCCCTTAAAACCATAAAACCCCTAAAAACATTTAAAAATATTAAAATCCATAAAACCCGAAAAACAACTAAAAACTCTAAAAACCCTTAAATCCCAAAAAATATGTTACAAACTATAAAAAATATTAAAACCCCCACAAATTCAAAAAACCTAAAACCCCCAAAAGATCTTAAAAATCCTAAAAAAACACTAAAAACATAAAAAACCTTGAAAACTCTAAAACCTTTAAAAATCCCTAAAACCCCTAAAAACCTAAAAACCATAAAAATCATAAAAAATCCAGAAAATGTAATGAATCCTAAAAACCCAAAAACGCCACCTGAAAACCATAAACCCCTAAAAATTTTCAAAAACCCCTAAAACCCATAAAATACGAAAAAACCCACTAAAATCTTTAAAAACCCTTAAAACCCCTAAAACGTTAAAAAACTCTAAAAAACATAAATACCCCTAAAAACAAAAGAAAACGTTAAAAACCAAACAAACCCTAAAAATCATGAAAACTCTAATAACCCTAAAAACCAGGAAACCCCCTCAAATTCTGTAAAAACCCTAAAAACCCTAAAAAACTTAAAAATCCTAAAAAGTCCCTAAAAATCCATGAAAATGTAAAAAAATCCAAAAACCCTAAAAACCCCTAAAACCCATAAAACCCCTAAAAACTTTAAATAACCTAAAAACACATAAAAGTCCTAAATAACCACTACAAACTCTAAAATCCCTAAAACCTATAATAATGTTAAAAACTCTAAAAGATCTTAAAAAGCATAAATAATAAAAAAACCCTAAAACCGCTTAAAATCCCTAAAAACCCTAAAAACACTAAAAGCCATAAAAATCAAAGAAATACCTAAAAATACTTGAAAACCTAGAAAACCCTAAGAACCTTGAAATCAACAGAAAACCATAAAACACCTAAAACCTTAAAAAACACTCAGAAATCCTAAAAATTCGTAAAGCCACTAAAACTCTAAATACCCTTATAACCCGTAAAATTGTTAAAAAGTCTTAAAAACACTAAAAAATCAAATAAACCTTAAAAACCAAAAAATACCCTAAAAACACTAAAAATAATGGAAAAACCTAAAAACCCTAAAAACCCCTAAAACCCCTAAAAAAATAAAAAGCCTTAAAATGTCTTAAAAATCCCAAAAAACATAATACACCCTTAAAACCCTAAAAACCAATGAAACACATAAAAACCCCTAAAAAATTTAAAACCCTAAACACCCATAAAAACTATAAAATTGACTAAAAACACTAAAACCCCTTAAACCCGAAAAAAGTTTAATAACTATCAAAAATATTTCAAAACCCAAAAAAAATTAAAATGCCTAAAAAACATTAAAACCCCTAAAAACCCATAAAACCCCAAAAAACATTAAAAAAACTAAAAACACTAAAACCCCCTAAAAATGTTAAAAAACTCTACAAAACCTTAAAAACACTAAAATAACTCAAGAAAACCTTAAACACCAAATAGACCATAAAAATCCTAAAAACCACTAAAACCCTAAAAAAAACCCAAAAACCCAAAAAACACTCAACATATTTGCTCCCTAAAAACCATAAAATTCCTAAAAAATGCCCTAAAAGACACTGAAAATGTAAAAAATCCCTAAATTCCATAAAAAACCCTTAAAACCATAAAAACGAAAAGACGCTAAAAACCCTGAAAGAACCCTGAAAACCATAAAAACCCTAAAACCCTTTGAAACCCCAAAATCCAATAAAAACCATAAAAAACTACTGAAAACTATAAAAAATATTAAAATCCCTAAACACCCAAAAAACCCAAGAAACTATAAAAATCCTAAAATAACACTGAAAATCCATGAAAACGTAAAAAACCCTAAAACCCCTAAAAATCCCTAAAAAGTAAAAAATGCTAAAAAACCCTGAAAATCCCTGAAAACCATAAAAACCACTAAAAACATTTAAAACCCTAAAAACTCATAAAACCCTAAAACAACTAAAAACTGTAGAAACCCTTAAATCTCCAAAAGTATGTTAAAAAATCTAAAAAATATTTAAACCCTAACAAACTCAAAAAAACCTAAAACCCCCAAAATACCCTAAAAATCCTAAAAAACACTAAAAACCCTAAAAACCCTAAAAACCCAAAAAACCTTGAAAACCCTTAAACATTTCAAAATCCCTAAAAACCCTAAAAAACATAAAAACCATAAAAACCTTAAAAAAATAAGAAAATGTAAAGAATCCTAAAAACCTTGAAACCCCCCTTGAAAACCAAAAACCCCCTAAAAATCTTTAAAACCCCCTATAACCCATAAAATCCGTAAAACCCACTAAACACTCTAAAACCCCTAAATTTTTTAAAAACTCTAAAAAACCTAAATACACCTAAGAAACACAAGAAAACCTTAAATACCCAAACATACCCTCAAAACAATGAAAACTATAATAACCTTAAAAACTATGAAAACCCTTCAAATACCATAAAAAACCCTAAAAACATAAAAATCCAAAAAAATCCCTAAAAATCCATCACAACGTAAAAAAACCATTAAAACCCTTGAAAAGTCCCTAAAGGGTTTTTGGGTGTGGGTCGTTTGACCCCTCCCCTCCCGTGTC
Organism: Viscum album; assembly: GCA_963277665.1. Taxonomy (NCBI): domain Eukaryota; kingdom Viridiplantae; phylum Streptophyta; class Magnoliopsida; order Santalales; family Viscaceae; genus Viscum; species Viscum album. The sequence continues at coordinate 1,885,506,091 of OY728141.1, read as the reverse complement.
TGCTGTGTCTTTTTTCTTCTTAATAAATTTGGGGGGATCGGGAATAGCCCGACCCTCGCATCATCCTTCCCTAAAAACCCTAAAACCCCTTAAAATACACAGAGCCTAAAAAACCCCAAAAACCATCAAAATCCATAAAAATCCTAAAAACTATAAAATCCTAAAAGGCCCTAAATACCCAAAAAATGTAAAAAACCCCTAAAATCCCTAAAAACCCTATAAAGACCAAAAAAACCCCTGAAAAGGATTCAAAACCCTAGAAACCCTAAAACCCATAAAACCCCTAAAAATCACTAAAAACTATAAAAACCTTTTAAACCCCTAAAATGTTAAAAAACTCTAAAAACCCTTTAAAACACTAAAAAACTATAACAAACTCTAAAACCCCAAAGAGACCCAAAAACTCTAAAAACCCATAAAAACTTTAAAGAATCCAAAAAAACCCTAAAAACCCTAAAAAATCCATAAAAACCCTAAAACCCCAAAAACCATAAAAAACCTAAAAAATTCATAAGAATCCCTAAAAAACAAAAAAAAAATTAAAACCCTTAAAAAACCCATAACACCTTAAAAACCACTAAAAACTATGAAAATCACTAAATATGTTTAAAAACTAAAAAAAAACTTAAAACAACCCCCTCAAAACCCCAAAGACCTTAGAAACCCTCAAAAACCCTAAAACCCTCAAAAACACAAAAAACCATAAAACCCCTCAAAATCGCTAAAAATCATAAAGAACCTAAAAACTATAAAAATCCGAAAACCCCCTAAAATTTCCGGAAAACATAAAAAAAACCTAAAAACACTGAAAAACCCTTAAAAACCATAAAAACCCCTGAAAAAAATTAAAAACCAATAAAACACTACAACCACTAAAAACATTAAAAACCCTTAAAACCCATAAAAATGTTAAAAAAATCTAAAATACTTTAAAACCCAAAAAACTCAAAGAACCCCAAAACCCCCAAAAGGCCCTAAAACCCTGAAAACCCATAAAAATCATAAAAAAACCCGAAAAACCCCTAAAATCCCCCAAATTCCCAAAATCCCGACCCCTTAAACCTCTAAAAACCATAAAATCCTAAAAAATTCTAAAAACGCCTAAAAATGTAAAAACCCCTAAAAACAATGAAATACCCTTGAAAACATAATCCCTAAAAAACTACTAAAAACTCTAAAAACCCTAAAACCCCCTAAAAATGTTAAAAAACTCTAAAAAACCTTTAAACTGCAAAAAACATAAATTAAACCCTAAAAACCCAAAAGGCTCTAAAAACCCTAAAAATCCCTAAAAACCATAATAATCCCTAACAACCCTAAAACCCTAAAAACCCCTTAAAATCCCTAAAACCAATAAAAATCCAAAAAAATCCCTAAAAGCCCTAAAAACCCTAGAAAACCAAAAAAACCCCTAAAAACATAAAAACCCCTAAAAACCTCTAAAACCATTAAACACCACTGAAATCTATGAAAACCCTTGAGATACTTAAAACCATTAAAAACTCTAAAAAACACTTAAAAACAATAAAAAACTCAAAAAAGCACCAAAAACCCCAAAAAGACCCAAAAAATTGAAAACCCCTAAAAACCCTAAAAACCTCTAAAATCCTTCAAAATCCCCAAAATCCCTAAAAACCATAGAAATCCGAAAAAACCCCAAAAAACCCATGAAAGCATTAAAAATCCCTAAAAGACCATGAAAACGTAAATAAACCCAAAAAACTCTGAAAATCCCTTGAAACCATAAAACCTCCAAAAAACATTAAAAACCCATAAACCCCTTAAAACAATAGAAACTCCTAAAAACATTAAAAAACTCTAAAAAAACCATAAAAACACTAAAAAAATCAAGAAGCCTTAAAAAACAAAAGACATAAAAACCCTGAAAACCACTAAAACCCTAATAAACCGTAAATACCCCTAAAAACACTCAAAATATCTACACCCTAAAAAACACTAAAACACATAAAATTCGTAAAAATTCCCTAAAAGTCACTAAAAACGTAAAAAATCCAAAAAATCCCTAAAAAACCCTTAAAACTATAAAATCCCCTAAAACCCCTAAAACCCTGAAAACCACTAGAATATAAAACCCCCCAAACCCCTAAAAAAGTTAAAAACTCTAAAAACCATAAAAATCATAAAAAAACTCAAAAAATACTAAAAATAAAAAAGGAACCTAAAACCCTCAAAACCCTAAAAGCAATGAAAACCCCTAAAAACTCAAAAAATCTCTAAAAACCCTAAAATAACAAAAAATCCTTAAAAATACTAAAAAATCCATAAAATCTCTGAAAACGTAAAAGCCCTTAAAACCTTGAAAACCCCTTAATTTATAAAACCCCTAAAAAATATAAACATCTTTAAAAATCCCTGAAAACCCAAAAAAACCACTAAAAACTCTAAAAACCCTTAAACCCCCTAAAAACGTTTAAAAACTATAAAAACATTAAAACCCCAAAAAAACTCAATAAAACCCCATAACCTAGAAAGACCCTAAAAATAATGAAAACCCCTAAAACCCCCTAAAACTCGTCAAACTCCCTAAAAACATTAAAATACCTTAAAACATAAAAAACCGTAAAAACCTTGAAAAACCCCTAAAAATCAAAAAAAAACCCTAGAAACCTTAAAAACCCAAAAAAATCCATAAAACCCCTATGAACCACAAAAAACTACAAAACCCATAATACACCAACAAATATTAAAAATCTCTAGACAACCTTAAAAACCATAAAAAACTCAAAAAAACCCTTAAAACCCCAAAAATACCTTAAAACCTCATAAACAATAAAGACCCCTAAAACACCTCAAAATCATTAAAAACCCTAAAAATCCCTAAAACCATAAAAATTATAAAAAATCCCTAAAAATCCTTGAAATTGTAAAAAATCCTAAATCCTTGAAACCCCCCAGGAAACCATGAAAACCCTAAAACCTTAAAAAACACTAAAAATCCTAAAAACACTAAAACCACTAAAAGCTCTAAAAACCCATAAAAACCCTAAAACATTAAAAATGTTAAAAAAATCTGACAAATCTCAAAACCCCTATAAAATTAAAAAAAACCCTAAAACACCAAAAATCCTCAAAACCCTAAAACCACCTAAAAACCCTAAAAAACCCTAAAACCCCTAAAAATCCCTAAAAACCCAAAAAAACCCTAAAACCCATAAAAATCCTAAAAATCCCTAAAAAACTATGAAAACGTAAAAAAACCCTAAAAACTATTAAACTGTTGAAAAAATTAAAATCCCTAAAAACCTTAAAAAACACTAAAAATCCATAAAATTCCAAAAAAAATAAACTAAAAAAATCTAAAAACCCTTAAAACCCCTAAAACGTTAAAACCCCTTAAAAACTCTTAAAAACCTTAAGTACCCTAAAAAATCCCAAAAAGACCATAAACCCCAAAAGACCCTAAAATCCAAGGAAAACTGAAAAAAAATCCTAGAAAACCCTGAAAAACATTTAAACCCTTCAAAATCTCTAAAAACTCTACAAAACACTAAAAACTATAAAAATAATAAAAAATTCCTAAAAAACCCTAAAAACATAAAAGACCCTAAAAACCCTGATAGAACCCAGAAAACAAAAAAAAAACTATAAACCTTTAAAACCCTTAAATCCAATAAAAACCATAAAATACTACTAAAAACTCTAAAAACCCATAAAACCCCTATAAATGTTAAAAAACAAAAAAAAAGATACAACCCCTTAAAACTCAAAAAAAACCCTAAAAACCCAAAATGACCATAAAATTCAAGAAAAACACTAAAAATTTGAAAAACACTAAAAAACCCTAAACCCCTCAAAATCCCTAAAAACTTGAAAAACCTTAAAAACCATTAAAATCCTAAAAATACGCTAAAAATACCTAAAAACCTAAAAAACTCTAAAACCCCTAAAAATCCCTTGAAAACCATAAAACCCCTACAAACCTTAAAAGCCCCTAAAAACCCCAAAAAAAATTAAAACCCCACTAAATACTATAAAAACACTTAAAACCCCTAAAACATTAAGAAAAAGTTAAAAAAATCTAAAAAACCCTAAAAACCATAAAAAACTAAAGAAAACCCTAAAAACCCAAAAGACCCAAAAACCCTTGAAATCCCCTAAAACCCTAAAAACCCTTGAAAAACTCTAAAACCCCCCAAAATTCCTAAAAACCCTAAAACCCATAAAAATCCTAAAAAACCCTAAAAATCCCTGAAAACATAAAAGACCATAAAAACGATGAAATACCCCTAAAAACCATAAAAACCCAAAAAAACCATAAAAACCATAAAAATCCTAAAAAACAACTAAAAAACTAAAAGCCCTTAAAAACATTAAAAAAATCCAGAAAACATTAAATATCTTAAAAACTCGAAAAACTCTAAAAACCCAAAAAGAAAATAAAAACCCTGAAAAAACCCTAAAAACCCTAAAAAATGTTGAAATCCCTAAAAACCCTTTAGATCCCTAAAAACCATAAAAACTATAAAAATCCAAAAAACATAAAAATACTTAAAAATGTAAAAAAACCCCTAAAAACCCAAATAACCTTATGAAACCCTAAACCCCTTATAAACCATAAAACCTCACTAAAAACTCTAAAACCCTTTATCCCTTAAAATGTAATAAAAGTTAAAAACCCTAAAATCTCAAAAAAACTCTAAAACCCAAAAAAGACCCTAAACACTGTGAAATCCATAAAAATACTAAAAAAACCCAAAAAAAACCAAAAAACCCTCAAAATCCCTAAAAACGATAAAGACCATAAAAATCCTAAAAAAACATTAAAAATCCCATAAAATGTAAAAGACCCTAAAAACCCTAAAAACCCCTAATAACCCATAAAAAACTAAAAGAAACCAGTAAATCCCCTTAAAACCCCTAAAAATGTTAAAAACTCTAAAAAAACATAAAAAACTTAAAAGGCTCAAAAAAACTTTAAAAACCAAAAGAGACCTAAAAAACCATGAAAACCCCTCAAAATCGTAAAAAACCATGAAAATCCTAAAAAACCCTAAAAAAGAGGGCCTCAGAGGGGTGGCTATCCTCCCTCCCTCATGGTGCTAGGGTTCTCCTTCGGCTCTTTCTCCTTCCCCCTCTAGTGTGGTCCGACCCTGGTGTCTGCGACTTTATCATGGAATGGCATCGATGGAGGTCCCCCCTGCGTCCCTGATTCGGTTTGATTTGGTGTTGTGTCATGCCTTGCAGCTTCAGGATCTTGCTACGGGTTCAGATCATTCGTTGATGGCTTTGGTTCACGTGGAGTTGACTCCGTCTCCCCTGGCTTCGGATCCCCGGTCTGGCCTCGGTTTGCACTTAAATCCAAGTTGGTGTATGCCTTTCTAGATTGGGGTTCTTTCTGTGGTCTTGGGAGGTCAGGCTTGGGCTTGGTGTTCCTGTCAACTTATTCAGCGCTCCCCTATCCTACGGACCTTGTTGTGGCTTTCGTGCGCTCATTGTCGGCTCTAGGCTGCTCGTTTCCGGCTGTGGTGGGTACCTCCCTGGCCCCGAGATTTGGTCGCGGCTGCGGTATTCCTGTCTTTTGGTTTTGATATCCCTGCTCGACCTCTTCTCGGTGAAACGGAGGTCTTGGCATGATCCGGTCTCCTCAGACTCGGCTCCATTGGCTTAGAGGGGGGAGGCCCTATTTTTCGACTCCTCTGGTTTCCTGCGCTCCAGTTTTTTGCTGCTGATGAATTGATGTGGTATGTGATTTTACTATTTACTGTTGTTGGTTGCTGAGTGAAGGAAGGTGATGACTTCTTTTCTAGTGAATGTTGTGATGGTGGCTGATTTGGGGCTGCAAGAGATGGATGTTTGGTGGTGATGATCCTTGGTCGATGATGTTGCTGCTTATGGTCTGGTGCTGCTGTTTGCGGGTTCTGTTTGGTTTGGAGGTGATGCTAGGGTATGTACTTTTTCTATTTTTTTTCTTTTGTTTTCTTTTTGGTCTTTTGTTTTGGGGTTTTTTGGGTGTGGGTTTGTTAGGGGTTTTTTCAGTGTGGGTAGTTTGACTCCTCTCCTCCCTTGTCTGTTGTATATTTTTTTCTAATAAATTTGGAGGGGGTCAGGAATAGCCTGTCCTCCGTATCTTCCTTGCCTAAAAACCCTAAAAATCCTAAAACCTATGAAAAATAATAAAAAATCCCTAAAAATATCTTAAAATGTGAAAAACCCTAAAAAACATGAAAAATCACTAAAAACCATAAAACCCACTAAAAACTCTTACAACTCTTTAAACCCCTAAAAATGCTAGAAATCTCTAAAATACCTTAAACCCCTAAAAACTCAAAAACAACTAAAACACCAAAAAACCAATAAAAATCATAGAAACTATAAAAACCCAAAAAAAACCCTAAAAACCCTAAAAATCCCTAAAAACTCTAAAGACACCTAAAAACCATGAAAATTCTAAAAAATCCATAAATTTTCCTGAAAACATAAAAACCCTTAAAACCCCTATATAACCCCTTAAAACCACTAAATACTCTAAAAACCCTTAAAACCTCAAAAAACATAAAAAACTCTAAAAACCAGCACAACCATAAAAAACCTAAAAACCAAAAAGACCCTAAAAACCCTAAAACCCCTAAAAACACCTAAAGACTCTTAAAAACCATCAAAATCTATAAAACCCCTAAAAATCATTAAAACCATAAAAATCCTAAAAAATCACTAAAAATACCTAAAAGTGTAAAAACTATCAAAACCTAAAAAAAATCCTTGAAAGACTTAAAACCCCTAAAAATCCTAAAAACACTAAAAAACAATCAAAATCCCTAAACACCCTTAAAAACTCTAACACCATAAAAATCCCGAAAATCTCTAAAAATACCTGAAAATATAAAAAACCCTGAACCCCCTAAAAATCTTCGAAACCATAAAAAACCACTAAAACCTTAAAAACAAAAAAAAACTAAAAAAACTAAAAACACACTAAAACACTAAAAACCCTTTAAAATCCTAAAAAGGTTAAAAACTATAAAAATCCTAAAAATAAAAAAAAACTAAAAAAACTAAAAATATCCTAAAATCCTAAAAAGAACCTAAAAAAATAAAAACCTTCAAATCATAAAAATCTTAGAAAATATATAAGAAACCCTGAAAACATAAAAAACACAATAAACCATGAAAAATCCTTAAAAATCATAAAAACTATAAAACCCCAAAAAACACTAAAATCTCTAAAAACCCATAAAACCCCAAAAAATGTCAAAAAAAACTCTTAAAAACCATAAAAATTTAAAGAACTCAAAAAACCCAAAAACCCCAAAAAATCATAAAACCCTTAAAAACCATAAAAACCCTAAAAACCCTAGAAAACCCTAAAACCCTCAAAAACCATAAAAACCCAAAAAACCCTAGAAAACCCTAAAACCCTCAAAACCCCTAAAACCCCTTAAAACCCAAAAACCATAAAAATTATAAAAAAAGACCTAAAACTCCCTAAAAACATATAAAAAACCTGGAAATACCACCGAAAAATATAAAATACCCTAAAAACCTAAAAACCCCTAAAACCCAATAACACCACTAAAAACTCTAAAAACCCTTTAAACCCCTAAAAACGTTAAAAGTGTTAAAAACTCTAAAAAACATTGAAACCCCTCAAAACTCAAAACACCCCTAAAACCCCAAAAGACCCTAAAAACCCTAAAACCCTAAAAAGCCCATGAAAACCATAAAAACCCATAAAAAGAATAAAATCACATAAAAACCATAAAATCCCTAAAACCCCATAAAAAATATGAATCACTAAAAACACTAAAAACCATAAAACCACTAAAAACGTTAAAAAACTCTAAAAACCATAAAAACCCCTAAACCTCTAGAAAACCCACAAAGCCCCTAAAATCCCTTAAAAATCCCTAAAAACTCTAAAAAACATAAAAAGCATAAAATTCCTAAAAAATACCTGAAAACGTAAAAAACGTAAAAACCCTAAAAAACCCTCAAAAAACATAAAAACCCCTAAAACAATTAAAAGCCCTAAAACCATAAAAACTATAAAACACACTAAAAAACTCTAAAAACTTTTAAATCCCTAATAATGTTAAAAACGTAAAAAACTCTAAAAACTTTAAAACCCTAAAAAACTCAAAAAACCCATAAAACCCAAAAGAGCCTAAAATTCCTAAAAACCCATAAAACCCTAAAAAACCTGAAAACCCAAAAAATCCCTGAAAATATCTGAAACCCTAAAAAACCTAAAAAACATAAAAAACCCAAAAAATTCCTAAAAATCCCGGAAAACGTAAAAAATCCAAAAAATTCTGTAAAACCCCTGAAAGACATGAAAACCCCTAAAACTTTAAAAAATCCTTAAAATCCATAAAAACTATAAAAACCCACTAAAAAAATCTAAAACCCCTATAAACCCCTAAAATCCCAAAAAAACCCCCTTAAAACTAAAAAATGACTAAAAAACCCTGAAACCCCTAATAACCCTAAAAACCCTCAAAATCCCTAAAACACTAAAAATCTATAAAAACCATAAAAATCCCAAAAATCACTAAAAACCATGAAAACCTAAAAAACCCTAAAACGCCCCTAATACCATAAAACCCTTAAAAACCATAAAACCCAAAAAAACCATTAAAAACACTAAAATCCAATAAAATCCCTAAAAACGTTAAAAATATTAAAAAACCTTAAAACCCCTAAAAATTCAAAAAAACCCAAAAACTCAAAAAAAGTCCCTTAAAACCATGAAAAACCTTAAAAAACATAAAAACCTTGAAATACCTTAAAATCATTAAAATCCCTAAAACCCTTAAATCCCTAAGAACTAAAAAAATACAAAAAAAATCTCTAAAATTTTAAAAGAGTACCCTAAAAACATTTTAAAACCATAAATCCCCTAAGCACCTAAAAAAACCAAAAACACATAAAATCCTTAAAAAATATAAAAATCTAAAATCCCTTTTAAACTCTAAAAACTAAAAAAAACAATAAAAACAAAATAAAACACTTATATCGACTAAAAAACGTAAAACCCTAAAAACCAATTAAAACACTCAGAATCTCTAAAAACCCTAAAAGACTAAAAACATAAAAAACCTTAAAAAACCCTAAAAATGTAAAAAACCCTAAAAACCATGAAAAACTCCTAAAAGCATAAAAACCCCTAAAAACATTAAAAGGCCCTAAAATCCATAGAAATCATAAAAACCCACTAAAAACTCTAGAAACCCTTTAAACTCGTAAAAGAATTAAAAACTTCAAAAAACCATAAAACCCCTAAAAACATATAAAAACCCTAAAACCAAAAAAAGTTCATAAAACCCAAAAATACCCCAAAAATCCCTAAAACCCATGAAAAAACCCTCAAAAACCGCAAAATACCTAAAAAACCTAAAAAACCTAAAAACATTAAAATCCTAAAAAAGCCCTAAAAATCCGTGAAAATATTAAAAACCCTAAAAAACCCTAAAACCCCAATAAAACTTAAAAAACCTTTAAAACACAAAAACCACTAAAATATATTAAAACCCCTTAAACCCCGTAAAAAGTTAAAATCTCTAAAAACTCATAATAAAACCCCAAAAACCAAAAATACACTAAAAAATCTGAAAACCATAAAAACCCTAAAAAACCCTGAAAACCCGCAAAATCTATAAAAACTCTAAAACACCATAAAACCCATAAAAACAATAAAAAATCTCTAAATATTCCAAAAAACATAAAAACCCATAAAACCCTAAAAACCTATGAAAACCATAAAAACCCCTAAAAACAATAAAAACCCATAAAACCCTAAAAACTACTAAAAAAATTAAAAACCCTTCAACCTTCTAAAAATGTTATAAACTCTAAAAAATCTTTAAAAATATAAAAACTCTAAAAACCCCTAAACCCCCAAAACTACCTCCTGAAAACCCCTAAACACCTCAAAAAACTATAAAAAACCTCAAAATCCATAAAACCCTGAAAAAACCCTAAAAAACAAAAAAATCGAAAGATATCCCTAAAAATCCCTAAAAATGTAAAAAACCCTAAAACCCATAAAAATCCCCTAAAAACCATAAAACCCCCAAAACCCTTAAAGAACCATAAGAACCCACAAAAACCCTAAAAACCACTAAATACTTTAAAACCCATTAAAAACCATAAAATTGTTAAAAAGACATTGCAAAACCTTAAAACCCCTAAAAAATTAAAAAAACTATAAAAAACACAAATGACCTTAAAAGCCCTAAAAACCCTGGAAACCAATAAAACCCAACAAAATCCCTAAAAACCCTAAAAACCCTAAATCCCCTAAAACCCCTAAAAACCCTAAAAATCTTAAAAGGCCCTAAAAATCCCAGAAAACGTAAAAACCCTGAAAACCCCTAAAACCCATAAAATCCCAAAAAAACATAAAACCCTAAAACCCATAAAAACACTAAAAACTCTAAAAACCCTTAAAACCTCTAAAAATGTTAAAAGCTTTAAAAAATAGAAAAAACCTTTAAAACCCTAAGAAACTCAAAAAACCCTAAAAACCCAAAAAACCCCAAAAAACCCCGAAAACCATTAAAACCATAAAAAACATTGAAAACCCCTAAAACCTCTCAAAATCACTAAAACCCCTAAAAATCCTAAAAACCATAAAAATACTAAAAATCCCAAAAATTCCCTTAAAACATAAAAAACACTAAAAACCCATGAAAACCATTAAACCCCTAAAATTAAAAAAACTAAAACTAATAAAAACCATAAAAAACAACTAAAAACTCCAAAAACCCTTAAAAACCCAAAAAAATCTAAAAAACATTAAAAAACATAAAACCATGAAAAACTAAAAAACCCTAAAAACCCAAAAGACCCTAAAAAACTGAACACCCCTAAAAACCATGAAATCCCCTAAAACCCCTCAAAATCACTAAAACCTAAAAACCATAAAAATCCTATAAAATCCCTACAAATCCTTGAGAATGTGAAAATGTCCCAAAAAATCCTGAAAACCCACAGAAAACCATAAAAACGCATAAAAACTGCAAAAACCCTAAAAACTCAAAAAAACCCCTAAAAAGCATAAAAATACCTAAAACCCCTAAAAATCTTAAAAACCATAAAAGTCCTAAAAAGCACAATAAATTCCTTAGAAAATAAAAAACCCAAAAAAACCCTGAAAACCCACTAAAAACCATACAAACCCCTAAAAACCTTAAAAACCAAAAAAATCCATTGAAACTCTAAAAACCCTTAAACCCTCCAAAAATGTTAAAAACTATAAAAACCTTAAAAACCTAAAAAACTAAAAAAAACCCAAAAAACCTTAAAAAAACCAAAAATGCTAAAACCCCATAAAAACCCTTAAGATCCCTAAAAACCCTAAAAACCCATAAAAATATAAAAAACCTTAAAAATTGCTAAAAATCATTGAAACATAAAACCCCAAAAAACTCTACCCCCCCTGAAAACCATAAAACCATTAAAACTTTAAAAACCCTAAAAACCCACAAAACATTTAGAAACCCACTAAAACTGTAAAAACCCTTTAAACCCCTAAAAATGTTAAAAACTCTAAAAAACCATAAAAACTAAAAAAACATATAACCCAAAAGTCCCTAAAAACCATAAAACCCTTAAAAACCTTGAAAACCACTAAAAATTTCCCAAAATCCATTAAAATATAAACAAAACACTAAAAAACATAAAAATCCTAAAAATGCCCTAAAATCCCCAAAAATGTAAAAAACCCTAAAAAAATAATAAAAACTCTAAAAACCTTAAAACCAATAAAAACATCAAAAAACTCTAAAAAAACTTTTAACCTCTAAAAACTAAAAATACCATTAAAACCCAAAAGACCCTAAAAACCTTGAAAATCCCTCAAAACCCGAAAACACCTAAACACCCTCAAAACCCTAAAACCCTAAAAACCATAAAAATACTAAAAAAGCCGTACAAATCCCTAAAAACATAAAAACCCCTAAAAACCCAAAAACATCCCTAAAAACCAAAAAAATCCTTAAAACCCTATGAAAAACCTAAAACTCACAAAAACCTCTAAAAACTCTATAAACCCTAAAAATATTAAAAAAACATTGAAAAACTCTAAAACCCCTGAAAAGATCTAAAAAACCTAAAAACACTAAAAATCCCTAAAACCCCTCAAAATCCCCAAAAACCCCAAAAACCCCAAAAACCCAAAAAACCCTAAAAACCATAAAAATCTAAAAAATCCCTGAAAATATAGAAAACCCTAAAAAACCCCATGAAAAATATAAAAAACCCTAAAACCTTAAAATACCGTTAAAAGGAATAAAACCTTAAAAACCCACTAAAAACTCTAAAAACCCTTAAACCCCATAAAAATGTTAAAAAATCTATAAAATTTTAAAACCCCTAAAAAACTCAAAAAACCATGAAAACCTAAAATACCCTAAAAACACTAAAAAATAATAAAAACCTTGAAAACCCTAAAAACCCTCAAAATCCCTAAAGACCATAAAAACCTTAAAAACCATAAAAAACCTAAAAGGCACTAAAAATCCCTGAAAACGTAAAAATATCCAAAAAACCCTAAAAAACCAATAAAAACCATAAAACCTATAAAAGGCATAGAAAAGCCTCAAACACCATAAAAACCCTAAAACCCCACTAAAAACTCTAAAAACACTTAAAATCCCTAAAAATAATAAAAACTCTAAAAAACCTAAAAACCCATTAAATCTCAAAAAAACCATAAAAACCATAAAAGGTCCTTAAATCCCTCAAAAATCCAAAACCCCCTAAAATTACGTGAAAATCCTAAAAACCCCTCAAAATCCCAAAAAAATGGAACATCCCTAAAATCTATAAATATCCTTAAAAGCCCTAAAAATCCTTGAAAACATAAAAACCCTAAAATCTTTGAAAAACCCTTGAAACCCACAAAAAACTTAAAAAATCCAAAAACTTTTAAAACCCCTAAAAATGTTTAAAAACATTAAAAGTCTCTAAATAACCTTAAAACCCCAAAAAAACTGAAAAAAACCCTAAAAACCTAAAAAAACCCAAAAAACCTTGAAAACCCCTAAAAACCCAGGAGACCCTAAAACCCTAAAAGACCCTAAAATCCCTCAAAATACCTAAAACCCCTAAAACCCCTAAAAACCATAAAATCCTAAAAAATCTATAAAATTCCCTGAAAATGTAAAAAACCTTGAAAACTCTAAAAAACAATGAAAACCATAAAAACACCTAAAAACCAGAAAAAACCCCTAAAATCCCATAAAAATCCACTAATAACTTTAAAACCCCTTTAAACCCTTAAAAATGTTAATATACCCTAAAAACATTCAAAGCCCTAAAAAATCAAAAAAAACTCAATACCGTAAAAAACCCAAAAAAACTCCTAAAAACCCTAAAAAATTAAAAACAAAAAAATTCCTAAAAACCATAAAAATTCTAAAAAATCCCTAAAAATTCTTGAAAATGTAAAATACCATTAAAACCATGAAAACACCCTAAAAATGATAAAAAACTCCTAGAAACCATAAATAACCGTAAAATCCCATAAAACCCCTAAAAATCACTAAAAACTCTAAAACCCCTTAAAATTCCTAAAAATGTTAAAAAAAACTTTTAAAACACTAAAAAACCCAAAAAACCCAGAAAAACTCAAAAAAACTCCTAAAAATCCAGAAAATCCCTAAAACCGTATAAAGCCATGAAAGAGCCCAAAACCTTCAAAATCCCCCAAAACCCTAAAAACCTTAAAAACCCAAAAAAAATCCTTAAAATCCCTAAAAATATAAAGAAAGAAGGAGGCCTCGAAGAGGTGACTCTTCTCCTCTCCTCGCATCACTAGGGTTCCTTTGCGGATTCCACTCCTTCCCCCTCCGGTGTGGTCCGGCCTCAGTGATCGCAGCTTCACCTTGGATTGGCATTGATGGAGGTTGTCCACAAGTGCCTTGGATTCACTTTTGATCCAGTGGTGGCTTTATGGCGCTTTGCGGCTTCGAGATCTGGCTTTGGATTTGGATTGCTAGTTGTTGGATCTGGTTCACGCAGAGGTGACTTCGACTATCCTGGCTTTAGGGTCCCTATCTAGTTTTGGCTTGCTTTAGTTCTGTGTGGTCCAGATCTGGGTTTCCAGATTAATGTTGTCCTTTCTAGATCTAGGATTTTTTTGTGGCTGCGAGAGCTTGGTGTCGTGCTTGGCATTCTTGGTGTCCGATTTGGCATTCCCCTATCCTCGGGTTTTTGTTGCGGCCTCCACGTGTTTGCTACTACCTCTGGATTGAGTTAAAATATGCGGCGGGCTCCTCCTGGATTTCATGATTTGGTCTCGGCTGTGGGTTCTTTGTGTTGGATCTTGCGCTTCCGGCCACGAAATCTCATCCCGGCTTCTTCTCGGCTTGACAACGGTTCTGGTGTGCTTTGGTTTACTCGGTTTTGGCTCTAGTGGCTTGGAGGGGGGAGGACCTGCTCATTGTATCATCTAGTTTCTTGGGATTCTGATCAAATGATGTTGGTATTTTGTTGTGGTGGGTGTTTGTTCTGGTTTCTACTGCTGGTTACTGGTCGTTGATTGCTGGAAGATGATGTTGCTTGGTGTGAATGTGGTGATGGTGGTTTTCTTGAGGCTGCTGAAGGTTGGTGTTTGTGTCATTGTGGTGCTGAAGTTGGGTTGATGAAGTTGCTACATATGGTTTGGTTTTGCTGGCTCCTGGTTGCTGATGTACTGGGAGGTGATGTTGGTGACTCTTGTTTTTCTGTTTTGTGTGTTTTTTTCTTCTTTGGGGTTTTTAGGGGCTTTTTGGGGTTGGGGTTGTAAGGGGTTTTTTGGGTGTGGGTCGTTTGACCCCTCCCCTCCCTTGTCTGTTGTATCTTTCTTTCTAATAATTTTTTTTTGGGGGGGGGGGGGTTGGGAATAGCCTGACCCTCGCATCTTCCTTGCCCTAAAAAGGTAAAAAACCCTAAAAACCCTAAAACCCCCCTAAAAACCCTAAAACCCCCCTAAAAACCTTAGAAAACCATAAAAACCCATAATAACCCTAAAACCCCACTAAAACATTAAAAACACTTTAAACCACTAAAAATGTTAAAAACTCTAAAAACATTAATAAATATAAAAAACTCAAAAAAAACCCAAAAAATCTTAAAACCCCTAAAAAACCTCAAAATATCTAAAAACCCTAAAATCCCCTAGAAACCAAAAAAGTCCCGAAAAATCCCTAAAAACCTGTGAAAAATTAGTAGTCCCTAAAACCCTAAAAACCGCCTGAAAAACCTAAAAACTCGAAGAAACCTTAAACACCCCCTAAAAACTCTTTAGAACCCCAGAAACCCACTAAATACTATAAAACCCCTTAAAACACCTAAAAATGATAAAAAAAACTCTAAAAACATTACAAAAACTGAAAAACTCAGAAAAACCCTAAAAACTCAACAAGAACCAAAAACCCTAAAAACCCCCAAAAAACTCCTAAAACCCGTTAAAACCCCTAAAACCCTTCAAAATCCCTAAAAATCCTAAAACACTAAAAACCATAGATATCCTAAAAAATCCATAAATATCCCTGAGGACGTGAAAAACCCTAAAACCAAAAAATAAACCATAAAAACCAAAAAAATACCTAAAACATTAAAAAACCCTAAAAACCCACTAAAAACTCTAAAACCTCTTAAAACCCATAAAATATTAAAAAATTCTAAAAACCTTAAAACCTAAAAACCCCAAATAACGCTAAAAATCCTAAAACCCCACAAAATCTCTAAGAACACTAAAAATAATAAAAAACCTAAAAATCCCCAAAAATAACTGAAAACATAAAAAAACCAAAAAAAACCAAAAAAATCCTACAAACCGTAATAGAACCTAAAAAACAATAAAAAGCCTAAAACTCGAAAAAAAAACTATAAAAACCCTTTAAACCCTTAAAAACTATAAAAAACCATAAAACCCCTAAAAACTAAAAAAAACGAAAAAAAAACCCAAAAAGACCCTAAAACCCCTAAAAATCTAAAAACCCTAAGAACCCTCAAAACGCCTAAAACCCCTAAAACCCCCCCAAAAACCCTCAAAATCCCTAAAAACCATAAAAATACTCAAAATCCCTAAAAATGTAAAAAATCCCTAAAACCATAAAAACCCCTAAAAACATAGAAACCCCTAAAAACCCTAAAGCCTTTAAAAACCATGAAGAACTAAAAAACCCCTAGAACTCTTAAAAACTTTAAAAATATTAAAAACCTTAAAACCGCTAAATAACTCAAAAAACCCTAAAATCCAAAAAAGAAGCTAGAACCCTGAAAAAACCTAAAAACCCTAAAAAACCCTGAAAACCCCTAAAAACCCATAGAATCCCAAAAAACCATAAAAAACATAAAAATATTAAAACCCCCTAAAAATCCTTGAAAACATAAAAACCCATTAAAACCCTAAAACCCCCCTAAAAACTATAAAAAATAATTTTTTTTTTAAAAAACCATAAAACCCCATAAAAAATCCTACAAACCACTAAAAACTCTAAAAACCACTAAAAACATTAAAAAACTCAAAAAAAACATTAAAACCCCTAAAAAAACTCAAAAAATCCTAAAAACCCAAAAAACCAAAAAACCATAAAAAACTTTGAAAAACCCCAAAATCCATCAAAATACCTAAAAACTCTAAAAACACTAAAACCATAAAAATCCGAACAAATCCATAAAAATCTCAAAAAATATAAAAAAACCTAAAACCTTGAAAAATCCCTAAATTCTTTAGAAATCCCTAAAACCTTAAGAGGAGATGGCGGCGCACTCCCCCGGTTCTCTCTTCCGCTCGACGCTCCTGCCAGGTTTTCCCCTGGTTTCTTATCGAGATCTTGGTGATGTTTCTCTGATTCCTCAGCGATGGTGTTCTCTGGTCTTCAGTCTCAAGATGGTGGTGGTTTTCAGTCTTCAGTAGCCTCGATTTCCCTGTACTGTGCCCTGGATCTCGGCCTTGGAGGGTCTTATTTGCTGGTGCGCTTGGGTTTCGTCGGCTTTGGATGTTGTTCAGGCTTCCGTGGTCCTAGATCGGTTAGATCTGGATTGTGGTGAAGCTGATGGCTCCTTAGTGGTCGGATACCTTTCTGGAAATCAGCCACGATTTGGGGTTGACTATGCAGATCTGGGGTTTCCTAGGGCGGATCAGCGGAGACGAGATCCTCAATAATGAAGCAGATTGCTCTGGTGTCACGGCCATGTCGAGGCGAGGTTTTACGACAATGCTCAGGGGAAGGAGGCATTGATGAGTTCGGCTGGGTAGTGGTTTGTGCTGCAGATGCAGTCTCGAAAGACGATGGAGAAGCGACTCTCAAAGCTGGCTTCAGATCTGTGGATGCAGTGGTCTTTCTGGTCCTACGACGGCAGAAGGCGTGTGAGACGGGCATTCAGATGGCTGGATAGTGATGTGCTTAGCCCGATCTCTAGATTTTTTTGCCAGATCTGGGTTTGGTCTTGAATGTTCAGCTATCTTGTTGTTCAGTGCTTCAGTTTTATTCAATGGTGTGGTGAGATGATTTGGAGGCTTCACTTGAGATGGATCTGGCTTTTCAATGGTGGAAGTTGGGTGAAGAAGGCTTTGCGACCTCTTGATGGTGGCGTACGATATCTCATGCTCGGACCTGTGCTACTTGATCCGAGCCAAGGAGGAGATCACAGGTTTTTCTGGCTCCATGATGGGTTATGGTGGATGCAAAGGGCAAAGATGCAGGTTTTTTTTTCTGGTTTCTTATTTTTGTTCTTAGTTCTTGATGTTGTTGAAGGGTTGGTCTTTTTGTGCTGCTCTCTTTTTGAGATTCTATTCTGTGGAATTTTGAGTTGTGGATGGCTCGGTTATGGGTTGCTACTTTTGCTTTATGAGGATTTGATGGTACTGTGAAATGGGATTAGGCGTGGGTGGTGTTGGTCTTTTGTTTTTGGCTGCTTTGGGATATCAAAAGTTGTCTGGTTAGGAGGAGATGGTCACTGGACATTGTGTTGTTGGGGTATGTTTGCTGCTGGCTGCTGGTCTATGTTGGTGCTCGATGAAGATGGTGATGATTATGCTTTTGGTGCTGGTGGATGTGTGTGGCTGGTGGTGAACTTGATTGGAAAGAACTCGCTGGATGCTGGAAATTGTGATGCTGGATGCCGGTTGCTGCTGAACTGGGAGGTACTGGGAACCGCTGAAAGAGTTGTTGGCTGTCGAAATCTGATTGGATGGACATTGAATGCTGCTTGGCTGAGATGTGATGTTGCTGATGCTTTGGAGGTGAAGAAGTTGTTTCGTATGGTGATGGTGCTGCTGCTGCTGGATGTTGGTTTCTGCTTGGTTGGAATTGTTGTTGGATCGTTCTTGCTTGGTTTTGTGTGATTTTTCTTTTATGATCTTTCTTTTTTTGGGGTCTTTTGCATCTTGAGTTTGTAAAGGGTTTTTGGGTGTGGGTCGTTTGACCCCTCCCCTCCCTTGTCTGCTGTGGCTTTTTTTCTTCTTAATAAATTTGGGGAAGCCGTGAATAACCCGACCCTCGAATCTTCCTTGCCCTAAAACCTTAAAAACCCTAAAACCCTTAAAAACCCCAAACCCCTAAAAACTCTTAAAAACCTTAAATCCCATAAAACCATAAAACTCTAAAAAAATATTTAAATCCCTAAAAACTCAAAATAACCCTAAAAATGAAAAAAAATACACTAGATACCCTGAAAACAACAAAAACCCTAAAAACCCTTAAAAATCCTGAAATGCCTCAAAATACCTTAAAACCATAAAAACACCTAAAAACCATAAAAATCCTAAAAAACCTTAAAAATGTAAAAAACCCTAAAACCCTGGAAACCCCTTGAAAACAATAAAAACCTCTAAAAACCTTAAAAAATCAATAAAACCAATAAAAATCCACTAAAAATCTAAAAACCCTTTAAACCCCTAAAAACCATAGAAAACTTTAAAAAAATCTAAAAAACATTTAAACCCCTTAAAAACTCAAAAAACCCTAAGAACCCAAAAGACCCTAAAAATCTTGAAAAACCCTAAAAACCAAAAAACCAAAAAAACCCTCAAAATCCCTAAAAACCATAAAAAACCTAAAAACCATAAAAATCCCAAAAAATGGCTAAAATTCCATGAAAACGAAAAAAACCCCAAAAACCTTAGAAACCCCCTAAAATCCATAAAACCACTTAAAAACCATAAAAAACCTAAAACCCAAAAAAGCTCTAAAACCCACTAAAAACTATAAAGTTCCTCAAAACCCATAAAAATGTTAAAAACCCTAAAAACCTTTTAAAGCCTAAAAAACTAAAAAAAATATGAAAACCCAAAAAGACCATAAAAACCCAAAAAACCCAAAAAAGGCTCAAAATCCCTAAAAACCCTAAAAATCATAAAAATCCAAAAAACCCCTTAAAAATCTCTGAAAACGTAAAGAACACTAAAAAAACTAAAAATCCCATGAAAACCATAAAAACCCCTAAAACCGTTAAAACCCCTAAAAACCAATAAAAAATCGAAAAACCCCAAAAACACCTAAAAAGTTAAAAGATACTAAAACCTAAAAAACTTGAAAATACTCAAAAAACCCTAAAATCCCAAAAATATCTTAAAATATTTGAAAAACAATAAAAACCATGAAGACCCCTAAAACCCATCAAAATAACTAATGACCCTAAAAACCCTAAAAACCATAAAAATCTAAAGAAGCACAAAAAATCCAAAAAAATGTAAAAACCTTGAAAAAATATTTAAAACCATAAAACCCCTAAAACCTTAAAAACACTAAAACACCATGAAACCCTAAAAACATGATAACAAATCTAAGAAAAATTTAAACCCCAAAAATGATAAAGATGTTAAAAACTATAAAAACATAAAAAACCTAAAAAACTCAACCCCCCTAAAAACCCAAAAGGACCTTAATAAACATGAAAACCCTAAATCCCCTAAAAAACCTAAAAACCCCTCAAAATACATAAAAATCTAAAAACTAAAAAAACCATAAAATCCTAAAAAATCCTGAAGAATTTATGAAAACATAAAACCCTTAAAAATGCTAAAAAACCCATGAAACCAATAAAAACCCCAAAAGAGTGTAAAAAACCTTAAAACCCCATAAAATCCTAAAAACCTTATGGTAACTTTAAAAAACCTCAAAACCTAAAAACACATTAAAAAACTCTAAAAAACCCAAAAAAACACAAAAACCCTAAACACCTAAAAGACCCTAAAAACCCATAAAAACCAAGAAAAAATGTTGAAAACCTCTAAAAACCCAAAAAACCCTAATGACACAAAAAACCACAAAAACTCTAAATATCCATAAAACCCCCAAAAGGACCTAAAACATATTAAAAAACCCTAACACCCCTAAAGCATAAAAATACTTAAAAATATCTAAAAATCGTTGAAAACATAAAAAGTCCTAAATACCCTGAAAATCCACTGAACACCATAAAAACCACTAAAAACCATAAAAACTCTAAAACCCCTAAAAACACACTAAAAACCCTTAAAACCCATAAAAAGTTAAAAAACACTAAAATCCTTAAAACCCCTAAAAACTCCAAAAACCCCAAGAAACCCAAAAAGACTCTAAAAACCATGGAAAATCCTAAAAACCATAAAAAACCATAAAAAACCAAAAATCCTTGTAAATGTAAAAAACTCAAAAAACACTAAAAACCTCTGAAATTCATAAAAATCTCTAGAAACCTTAAAAACCCTAAAACCCGTAAAATCCATAAAAGAACTATAATATCTAAAACCCCTTAAAATCCCTAAAAATGTAAAAATATATTAAAAACTCAAAAAACCGTAAAACCCCCTAAAAAATCACAATAAAACCCTAAAATCCCCAAAAGTCCCAAAAAACCCTGAAAACCTTTAAAAACCATAAACAACCCAAAAAACCTTCAAAATCAGTAAAAACACTAAAAACCCAAAAATCCATAAAAATCCTAAAAAGCCCAAAAAATCATGAAAATATGGAAAACACAAAAAACCTTTAAAACCCCTGAAAACCATAAACAGCTGAAAAAACCATAAAAACCTTAAACACCTATAACAACCATAAACCACTAAAAAAATCTAAAAACCCTTAAAATCCTAAAAACCCCTAAAAACTTTAAAAACAATAAAAAACCTTAAGACCCTAAAAAACTCAAAAAACCCCTAAAAACTAAAAAATACACTAAACCCCAGAAAAATCCTGAAAACACTAAAACCATAAAAAACTAAAAACAATAAAAATCCTAAAAATATCTAAATCTCCTTAAAAACTTAAAGGACCCTAAAACTCTAAAAAATCCCCTGAAAACAATAAAAACCCTTACAAACCTTAAAAACCCCCAAAACCCATAGAAACCCTAATAACCTGCTAAAATTTCTAAAAATACTCAAAACCCCTAAAAACCTTAACACATTAAAAACTCTAAAAAACCTTAACCACTCTAAAAAACTCATAAACCACTAAAAACTCAAAAATACCCTAAAAACCCAAAAAACCTTGAAACCCTAAAAACACTAAAAAACCCTAAAATCCATAAAAATCCTAAAAAACCCTAAAAATACCTGAAAATTTAAATAACCCTAAAAACCCTCTGAAAACCATAAAAACCTGTAAAACCTTAAAAACCCTAAAACCCATAAAAACCCTAAAACCCATAAAAATTCTAAAACCACTAAAAACCCAAAAAACCCAAAAAACAATAAAAAATCTAAAAAACCTTAAAAACATAAAAAATATAAACAACTCTAAAAATTTGAAAAACCGTAAAAACCGTCAAAATCCCTAAATCCTTAGATATCATAAAAATCCTAAAAAAGAACTAAAAATACCTGACAACGTAACAAACACTAAAAACCGTCAAAATCCCTAAATCCTTAGATATCATAAAAATCCTAAAAAAGAACTAAAAATCCCTGACAACGTAACAAACACTAAAAACCCTGAAAACCCCTAAAAAACATAAAAACCCCTGAACATTAAAAACCCTGAAAACTTATAAAAACCCTAAAAACCACTAAAAACTCTAAAAACCCTTAAAACACCTAAAAATGTAAAAAAGTTAAAAAAACTTTATACCCCTAAAAACTCAAAAAAAAACCCCCTAAAACCCCCAAAAGGCCCTAAAAACCTTAAAAAACCTAAAAAACCCCCAAAAAACTCTGAAAATCTCAGGAAACCCTTAAAATCCCTAAAAATCCTAAAAACCCTGAAACCATAAAAATCTTTAAAAAGTCCTAAAAATCTTGAAAACCCCATGAAAACCATAAAAACCATAAAAATGACTAAAAACATTAAAAACCCTAAAACCCATAAAAACCCTAAAAGCCCACTAAAAACTCAAAAAACACTTTAAACACCTAAAAACAGTAAAAAGTGTTTAAAAACTCTAAATCCTTTAAAACCCAAAAAACTCAAAAAAACCGTAAAAACACAAAAGACCCTAGAAACCCTGAAAAACACTAAAAATTATAAAAACCATAGAAAACCCAAAAAATTATCAAAAATCAAAAAAACCCTAAAAACCCTAAAAACTATTAAAATCCCCAAAAGCCCTGAAAAGGCAATACACCCTTAAAACCCAAAAAACCCCCAAAAAACATTAAAATCCCTAAAACCCCCTAAAACCCTAAAATCCACTAAAAACTCTAAAAACCCTTAAAACCCCTAAGAACATTAAAAACACTAAAATAACTCAAACCCCCTAAAAAAGTAAAAACACCCTAAAAATCCAAAAGACCCTAAAAACCTTCAAAAAACATAAAAACACTAAAAATACCCCAAAACCTTTAAAAACCCTCAAATCCCTAAAAACATAAAACCCCTAAAACCCTAAAAAATACCCGAAAACCATAAAATCAGCTAAAACCCTTATAAACCCTAAAAATTCATAAAAACTCTTAAAACCAAAAAAATCTCTAAAAATGATGAAAACCCCTAGAAACATTAAAAAATCTAAAAAAGCTCAAAAACCCTAAAAACTCAATAAAAACACTAAAAACCAAAAAATACCCTAAAAACACTGAAAACCCTTAAAAACACTAAAAAATACAAAATCCCTAAAAAATCCCTAAAAGCCCAAAAAACCATTAAAACTAAAAAGTCCTAGAAAATTCATAAAAACCCACAAAAACATAAATTCCCCAAAAAACACTGAAAAACCCTTGAAAACAATAAAAAACACTAAAAAACTTATAAAAACCCTTAAACCCACTAAAAACTCTAAAAACCCATAAAACCTCTAAAAACATTAAAAAACCCTAAAAAATATTAAAACCCATAAAAAAACCCAAAAACCCCTAAAAACCCCAAAAGACCCTAAAAACCCTAAAAAATTGAAATTTCCAAAAAAAAACCTCAAATACTTACAACCCATAAAAAACCCTAAAAAATCCCCCCAAATCCCTAAAAAAACAAAAAACCCATAAAAACCCCTAAAAACCATAAAACCCATAAAAACCTTTAAACCCCTAAAAATCCACAAAACCCCCCCAAACAACTATAAAATCTAAAAATCCTTTAAACCCCTAAAATGTTAAAAATGTCTAAAAACCCATTAAAATCCTAAAAACTCAAAAAAAACCCTAAACCCCCCCCCCCAAAGACCTTAAACCCCTGAAAACCTCTAAAACCCTAAAAAACCATGAAAATCCCTAAAACCTCTGAAAATCCCTAAAATCCCTAAAAAATATAGAATGCAAAAAAAAACCTAAAAATACCAAAAAAATCCTTGAAAATGTAAAACCCCTAAAAAATCCCTAAAAATCCCAAAAAACATAAAAAAATGCTAAAAACCCAAAAACCCCTGAAAATAATAAAAACCACTAAAAACATTAATAAACCATAAGAACCAATAAAAACACTAAAACCCCAAAACCCCTTTAAAACCCAAAAAATGTTAAAAAAAACTTAAAAACCTTTAATACCCTAAAAGGATTTTAAAAAACCTAAAAACCCTAAAGGCCCTAAAACCCTAAAAACCATAAAAAACCCTAAAAAATCTTTAAACCCTCAAAATCCATAAAAATCTTAAAAATTAAAAAAAATCCAAAAAAATCAAAAAAATCCATGAAAACATAAAAAAACTAAAAACCCTAACCCCCCTAAAATCCATAAAACCCCTAAAACCCTTAAAAACCCATAAAATAGAATAAAAATAATAAAAACCCACTAAAATTCTAAAAACCAAAAAAACCCCAAAAAATGTTAAAAAATATTAAAAAACCTTTAAAACCCAAAAACTCAAAAAGTTTCCTAAAACCCCAAAAGACCCTAGAAACCCTTAAAAACACCAAAACACATAAAAACCCCTAAAAACCCCCAAAAACCTCTAATACTCCCAAAATCCATAAAAACCCTAACACCCTAAAAACCATTAAAATTTAAAAAAATCCCTAAAATCCCTAAAAATTAAAAAAACCCTAAAAACCCTAGAAAACCTCTAAAACCAATAAAAACCCCTAAAAACCTTAAAAACCCTAAAACCCCATAAAAACCTTAAAACCCACTAAAAATAATAAAAAACCCTTAAACCCCCTAAAAATGTTGAAAATATTAAAAACCTTAAAAACCTAAAAAAACTCAAAAAAACCCAAAAAACCCATAGAGATATTAATAACCCAAACCCCCTAAAAAACCCTGAAACCCCCTAAAAACTCTCAAAATCCCTAAAACTAATAAAAACCATAAAAACCATAAAAATCCTAAAAATCCCTAAAAACCCTAAAAACGTATAAAACCCTAAAATCCCTAAAAAATCCCTGAAAACTATAAATCCCATAAAAACCATTAAAAACCCTAAAAACACATAAAATCCCAAAAAACTAATAAAAACTATAAAAACCCTTAAAACCTCTAAAAATGTTATAAAAACATTAAAAGCCCAAAAAACTCAAAAAATCCCCAAAACCCCAATAAAACATAAAAACCCTGAAAACCCAAAAAAACCATAAAACCATGAAATCCCTAAACCCCCTCAAAATACATATAATCCTTAAAAACCAAAAAAACCATAAAATCCCTTAAAGTCCTTGAAAATGTAAAAAATCCTAAGAACCTAGAAACCCCCCAGAAAACCATATAACCCTAAAAAACCTTAAAAACCTTAAAACCCTAAAAACCCCATAAAACCCTAAAAATATTAAAAACTCTAAAAACCCTTAAAACTCAAAAAAAACCTTAAAACCTCCAAAAACCCAAAAACCCCCAAAAAACCATAAAAACCATAAAACCCTAAAAACCCTAAAAAACCCAAAAAAAACCCTTAATATCCCTAAAAACCCTGAAAAACATAAAAACATAAAAACCCCTAAAATCCCAAAAAACATAAAATCCCCTGAAAACCATAAAATCCCCCTAAAACCATAAAAAACCCATAAAACCCTAAAAACCACTAAAAACTAAAAAAACGATTTAAACATATAAAAATGTTAAAAACATTAAAACCCTTAAGAAACCTAAATAACTCAAAAAAACCTTAAAACCCAGCCTTTAAAAAAAAACCTAAAAAACACAAAAGTCCATAAAAACCATTAAATCCCTAAAAACCCTTAAAACTGTAAGAACCCTCAGAATCCATAAAAATCCTAAAAAACATAAAAAACAAAAACTCTTAAGAAGCCCTAACAATCCCTTAAAATGAAAAGGATTTATGTACATTGAAACCCCTTGAAAACTATAAAAATCCCTAAAAACTTTAAAAACCCTAAGAAATCGTAAAAACCCTAAAAACCCACTAAAAAATATAAAAACCATTAAAACCCATAAAAAAAATTAAAAAATCTTAAAATCTTAAAATCCATAAACACTCAAAGAACCCTAAACCACCAAGAGGCCCTAAATACCTTGAAAACCCCATAAAAACCCTAAAACCATAAAAAAAATATAAAAACCTTCAAAATCCCTAGAAACCCTAAAAACCAAAAAAACCAAAAAAACCAAAAAAAAAATCCTTGAAAACATAAAACCCTTAAAACCCCTAAAAACCACCTGAAAACCATAAAGCCCCCTTTAAACATTAAAAAATTCATAAAAAACTAAAAACCCATTAAATACTCTAAAAATTCTTTAAACCACTAAAAATGTTGAAAAACACCATAAAACATTAAAAATACTAAAAACTAAAAAAATCTTAAAAACCCCAAAACACTATAAAAACCATGAAAGAACCCTAAAATCCCCTAGAAAACCCTAAAAACCATGAAAATTCAAAAACACCATAAAAAATCCCTAAAAACCATAAAAAACCTAAAAACCCCTAAAAGCCTTAAAAAAGTAAAAAACCCCTAAAACCCCCAAAACCTCCTGAAAACCTCCTGAAAACCATAAAACACCATAAAACCCCTAAAACCCCAAAACACGCATAAAAACCCTAAAAAACACTAAAAACACTAAAACCCATTAAACTCCTAAAAATGTTTAAAAACTCTAAAAAACATTAAAAATCCTAAAAAACTCAAAAAACCCTAAAAACTTAAAAGGCCTTAAAAATTTGAAAACCCCTAAAACCTAAAAAAACAATGAAAACCCTAAAAACCCTCAAAATCAATAAAAACACACAAAATCACTAAATACCCTAAAACCCCTAAAAGTAATGAAAATATTTAAAAATCCCTAAAAATCCTTGAAAACGTAAAAAACCTAAAAACCCTGAAAAACCAGTGAAAACCAAAAAAACCTAAAACCTTAAAAACCACTAAAAAAACAAAAAAAAAATAACTATAAAACCCCTAAAAATGTTTAAAAAATATAAAAAATATTAAAACCCATAAAAGAACTCAAAAAACACTAAAAACCCAAAAATACGCTAAAACCCTTGAAAACCCCTATAACCCTAAAAAACCTTGAAAACCCTAAAACCCCTCAAAATCCCTAAGAACCCTAAAAACCTCTAAAATCCATTAAAATCAATAAATGCCTTAAAATACCAAAAAATGTAAAACCCCTCAAAACCTTGAAAAACATTTAAAAACCATAAAACCCCTAAAAACCTTAAAATAACCTAAAAATCCAAAAAAACATAAAGCACTAAATAACCCAAAAACACATAAAACCCCTAAAAACATTAAAAAACTCTAAAAAACTTTAAAAACTATTAAAAAAGCTCAAAAAACTCAAAAAACCCAAAAGACCCTCAAAACCCTAAGAAAACCCAAAAAACACTAAAAAACCCTAAAACCTCCAAAACCCCTTAAAATCCCAAAAACCATAAAAAACAAAAATATCCTAGAAGGCTCTAAAAATCCATGAAAACGTAAAAACCCTAAAAACCCTGAAAATTATAATAACCCCCGAAAACCTTTAAAAGACCCTAAAAAACCCGTAAAAACCCAAGAAAACCACTAAAAACACTAGAAAACCATAAAAATACAAAAAAACATTAAAATACTCTAAAACCACTAAAATCCCTCTAAAAACTCTAAAAACCTTGCCCTATAAAAAAACTTAAAAAACCCTGAAAACCTGAAATACATTAAAAACTATAAAAAACCTTATAATCCCAAAAAAACTCAAAAACCCCCTAAAAACCTTGAAAACCCTAAAACCCCCTAAAAATCTCTGAAAACCTAAAAATACAAAAAACCCTAAAAATCTTAAAAATTCACGAAAAATCCTTAAAAACATAAAAATCCCTAAAAACTCTGAAAACCCCTAAAAAATATAAAAACCCTAATAACTGTAAAAACCATAAACACCAATAAAAACTGAAAAATCACTAAAAACACAAAATAATCTTAAAACCCTACAAAACCTTAAAAAACTCTAAAAAATCATAAAACCTTATAAAAGTAAAAAAATACCTAAAAACTAAAAAATGCCCTAAAACCCCTAATCCCTAAAACCCAGGAAAACCCTAAAAACCCACAAAATCCCTAAAAACCATAAAAATATAAAAACACTAAAAAACCCTAAAAATCCTTGAAAATGAAAAACCCCAAAAAACCTTGAAAAGCCCTGAAAACCAAAAAACACCTAAAAACCTAAAAACCCATAAAAACTCTAAAAATAACAAAAAACTCTAAAAACCATATAAGATCTTAAAAATGTAAAAAAACTTCGAAAAATCTTAAAAATCATAAAAAAAATTAAAAACCCCCCAACACCCCAAAAAGGCGCTAATAACCACCAAAAATCCAAAAAACCAAAAAACCTTAAAAACCCCTTAAAACCCTAAAAACCCTAAAAACCCCTTAAAATCCCTAAAAACCCTAAAAATCATAAAAATACAAAAAACACTAAAAATTTCGGATAAATAAAAAACCCTAAAAACCTAAAAAAACCTTGAAAACCATAATCCCCTAAAAATCTTAAAATCCTAAAAACCCATAAAACCCCTAAAAACCCACTAAAAACACTAAAAACCCTTAAAACCCTAAAAACATTAAAAAAGTCTAAAAACCTTAAAAAACTCAAACAAACACCTAAAAACCCAAAAAGACCCTGAAAACCCTAAAAATCATAAAAATTCTAAAAAATCTAGAAAAATCCCTAAAAATGTAAAAAACAATGAAAACCTTGAAAACCATAAAAACCCTTAAAATGATTAAAAACCCTAAAAACCCGAAAACCCCAAAAGACCATAAAACCTTGAAAACCCCCTAAAAATGCTAAAAAATCCCAAAAAATTGCAAAATTCCCTAAAAATCCCAAAAAACCCCAAAAACCCCTAAAACCCATAAAAACCATTAAAAATCTCAAAAAATCCATAAAACCGTATAAAACCCTAAAATCCCTAAAAACCCTTGAAAACCATAAAAACCCATAAACCCATAAAAACTAAAACCCAATAAAAACCCTAAAAAACAACAAAAAACTCTTAAAACCACTAAAAAAATGAAAAACTCTTAAAAATCTTAAAAAACCCTAAAAACTCAGAATAACCCTAAAAACATTTAAAAAACCATAAAAACCCACAAAATCCCTAAAAACCATAAAACCATAAAATCCTTAGAAATCCAAAAAATCCGGAAAAACATATAGAACCCAAAAAAAAACCCATATAACCAAAAAACCTTAAAACCTTAAAAAATCCTAAATTCCCATAAAATCATAAAAACACTAAAAACTCTAAAAACCCTTAAAACGCCTAAAAATGTTAAAAAAATCTCTAAAAACCTTAAAAAACTAAAAAAAATCAAAAATCCCTAAAATCCCTAAAAACCTTAAAACCCAGCACAAAACCATAAAACCCAGAACCCCTAAAAACCCCTAAAAACACTAAAAACCCTAAAAATATCAGAAAACAAAAAAAAATCATAAAATCTGAAAAGCCCTAAAAACCCCAAAAATGAAAAAAACCATAAAAACCCAGAAAACCCCCGAAAACCATAAAGACCACTAAAAACTCTAAAATCACTTTAACCTAAAACACCTAAAACTTAAAAAAATTTAAAACCTAAAACACCTAAAAACTCCAAAAACCCTAAAAAACCAAAAAGACCCTAAAAACCCCTAAAACCCTAAAAATTCTAAGAAAACCTAAAAACCCTTAAAATCCCAAAAAACCCTCAAATCCCTAAAAACCCTAAAAACCTTAAAAAAATAAAAATCCCTAAAAACATAGAAACTCTAAAAAATCCTAAAAACCCCCTTAAAACCATTAAAACACATAAAAACCTTAAAAACCCTAAATACCCATAAAAACCTTAAACCCACTAGAAACTCTAAAACCCTTTAAACCCCCAAAAAATGTTAAAAAAAATTCTAAAAATACTTAAAAACCCTAAAAAACTCATAATAAACCCTAAAAACCTAAAAGGCCCTGAAAACCCTAAAAACCTTAAAAACTATGAAACACTTTTAACCCTTGAAAATCTCAAAAACTGTAAAAACCCTCTAAAAACAATTAAAATCCTAAAAAATCCCTAAATTTTTTTAAAACATAAAGAACCAAAAAAAACCCTAAAAAATTCCAGAAAACCAAAAAACCCCAAAAAGCCTTAAAAACCCATAAAAACCCAAAAAAACCTCTAAAAACACTCAAAATGCGTAAAACCCCTAAAAATGTTAAAAACATTAAAAAACATAAGAACCCTAAAAGCTAAAAAAATCTAAAAACCCAAAAAGACAATAAAAACCCTGAAAACCACTAAAAACCATGAAATCCCCAAAAAAACCCTCAAAAATCCCCAAAAACACTATATACCCTGAAAACCTAAAAAACCAAAAAAATCCCACAAAACTCTAAAAATGTAAAAACCCATAAAGCCCCTACAAACCCCATGAAAACCATTAAAATCCCTAAAAACCTGTAAAAATCCTAAACTTCCATATAAAACCTAAACACAATAAAAACTCTAAAACCCCTTAAACCCCCTAAAAATGTCAAAAAACACTAAAAAACCTCAAAACCCCTAAAAAACTAAAAAAATCCCTAAAAATAATAAAGAACCGTAGAAATCCCTAAAACCTAAAAAACCCTG
Source organism: Viscum album (assembly GCA_963277665.1). NCBI lineage: Eukaryota > Viridiplantae > Streptophyta > Magnoliopsida > Santalales > Viscaceae > Viscum > Viscum album. The sequence goes on along the minus strand of OY728141.1, from coordinate 1,885,475,745 downwards.
AAAACCACTAAATAGCCTAAAAATACTATAAACCATAAAATCCTAAAAAATCCTAAAAAAGTCATAAAAATATTTGAAAACAAAAAATATATAAAAATTATGAAAAACCCATAAAAACCCTAAAAACCCAATAAAAACTTTAAAGACCCTTAAAACCCATAAAAGCTTTAAAAAACTCTAAAAAAGCTTAAAACCCCTAAAAATTTTCAATAGAACCCAAATACCCAAAAAGACCCTGATAACCCTAAAAAACCCCAAAACCCTAAAACACACTAAATACCATAAAAAACTAAAAAGCCCTAAAATTCCCTGAAAACGTAAAAAAGACCCTAAAACCCTAAAACCGCCTAAAAACCATAAAAACCCCTTAAAAAATTTAAACCCATAAAACTCTAAAAACCCAATAAAAACTCTTAAAATTTTTAAGACTCCTAAAAACGTTAAAAATGTTAAAACTCTAAAAACCCTTAAAACCCATAAAAAACTGAAAAAAACCCTAAAACCCCAAAAGACCCTAACAACCCAAAAAAATCTAGAACCCTTAAGAACTCTAAAAAACAATAAAAACCCTCAAATTCCATAAAAACCCTAAAAAACATTACAATCCTAAAATGTCCTAAAAGTCCCAAAAAAACGTTTAAAACCCTTAAAACGATGAAAAACCTCAGAAAACCATAAAACCCCCTAAAACATTAAAATACCCTAAAAAAAATAAAACCCTAAAAACTAATAAAAAATCCAACAACTTGAAACCCCCTAAAAACATTAAAAAACTCTAAAAAATCTTTTAAACCCTAAAAAACTCAAAAAACATTCTAAAACCCTGAAAAACACTAAAACCTCTCAAAATCCCTAAAAACCATAAAACCCCAAAAATAAACCTTAAAAATCCCGGAAAAGGTAAAAAATCCTAAAAACCTCAAAAAACCCCTAAAAACCATAAAACCCCTAAAAATATTAAGAATATCGGAAGGAGAGGATGTCGCCGCTCTCTCCCAGGCCTCTCCCGACGCGGCGATTTCTAGGGTTCCATCTTGGAATCCTCTTCAGCAGCTCCGTTGATCTCTCCCTCTTTAAGCTTTGCGATGTGGATGCTTTGCTGTTCGAGATGCGTTCTCCCCTGGCGCGATGGTGGTTTTTGAGGCGGATGGCCGACGACGCTGGTTTCTGGTCGGTTGTTTCAGGTGGTGGTGGTGACGACTTGGTCTGGATTTTGCTTCGATTTGGATTGGCTTTTCTAGATCTGGATTCTGCGTTCCTTGGCAGCGGCGGTGATGCCTTTCTAGTGATCTGGATTAAGTTGAAGAGGTTGATGGTGAAGTCAATGCAGGCGCGATGGATGCTTCGACGAATGGATAGAGGTGTGCTCAGCCTGATGGTTCTTTGGTGCGGCAAGACACTCTGGTGGTTTTTTTGGGGAAATTTCTGGCTTCGCCTTGGTGATATGTGGGTTCGACGGGCTTTGCGTCTTCTTCGCGCTGGCGTTTACGGCTCTATGCTCGGTTATGCGCTGCTTGTCCGGACCTGAGGAAGGTCTTGCTGGTTTCTCTGGCTTCTCGACGGGACTTGGTGGATGCATAGGGCGTGGATTCAGGTTTTCTCTTTTGGGTCTGCTTTCTTGTTCTTGGATCTTGCTGCTGACGAAGGTATGGTCACACTATGCTGTGTTCACTTTGATTTGCAAGTCTACGTGTTTTTGACTGGTGGCTGGCTTGGTTTTGAGTTGTTGTTTCTGCTGAATGCGTTTTGGCTGCTGTTTTGGTTTCGATGTGGATGTTGGCTATCGGTTCTGTTGGGGGGTTCTGATTTTTGTTCTATTGATGTTGATGGTTCTATGTTGATGGAGAGGGACCTTCTTGGTGAGAAGGTGCTGGGTGCTGGACTTTGTAAGATTGGATGCGGGTCATTGGTTGGTTATGAGTTGCTGGTTGCTGGTGAATGTTGGATGATGTGTGGTTGTTTGGTTTTTGATACTGCTGCGGATGAGTATGTTGTTGTGATGCTAGTTGATGGTTGCTGTTTGCTGGAAGGTGATGTTTGCTGCGTTCGGTTGCGCTTGTGCTGTGGTTTGATGTTGCTGGTTGTGTTTGGCTGTGATGCTGGATTTGGTGATGTTGGTTGCTGGGGCTGGTTGGTTTGGATGTATTGCTGCTGCTATGTTTCTATGATGATTGGATGTGGTGTTGTTGGATGCTGGTACTGGCTGGATGTGACGTGATGATGCTGCTGTTGTGTCTGTTTTTGAGTCTTTTTCTTTCTTTGTTTTTCTTTTTTTAGCGTGGGTTGTAAGGGTTTTTGGGTGCGGGTCGTTTGACCCCTCCCCTCCCTTGTCTGCTGTGTCTCCTTTTTTTCTTGCTTATAAATTTGGGGGGGGGGGGGGAATAGCCCGACCCTCACATCTTCCTTGCCCTATAAACCTTAAAAACCCAAAAAATCCAAAAAATCCACTAAAACTCTAAAAACCCATAAAAACCCTAAAAACGTTAATAAACTCTAAGAAATATTAAAATCCCTAAAAAAAGTCAAAAAAATGCTTAAAACGCAAAATATCCTAAAAACCAGAAAAATCCCTAAAACCCTAAAATGCCTGAAAAACCCTAAAACCCATCAAAATCCCTAAAAACTCTAAAAACCATAAAAATCCTATAAAATATATGAAAATCCCTTAAAAACTCTAAAAACCCTTAAAAGGATAAAAAACTATAGAAAACATTAAAATCCCAAAACAAATTAGAAAAACCTTAAAACCCCAAAAGACCCCTAAAACCCCTAAAACCCAATAATTTCCCTAAAAACCTACAAACCCAAAAAACAATAAAAATCTTAAGGGGCCCTAAGAGTCACTGAAAATGTAAACAACACTAAAAACCTCTTAAAACCATAAAAACCTTAAAAAAACTCTAAAAACCACTAAAACCCCAATAAACCCTTAAAACCCCAAAAAATGTTAAAAACTTTAAGAACCCTTAAAACCCTAAAAATTAAAAAATACCCTAAAACCCCAAAAAGACCCAAAAACACCAAAAATTTCAAAAAACTCTAAAAACCCAGTAAAAACATAAAAACCCACAAAATCCCTAAAAACCCAAAAAACCCTAAAACCATAAAAATCTTAAAAAATCTTTAAAATTCTTTCAAAATGTAAAAAACCCTGAAAACCCTGAAAAACCCATGCAAACCATAAAAACCCTAAAAATGTTTAAAAACGTAAAAACCCATAAAAACCCTAAATACCACTAAAAACTCTAAAAACCCTTAAGACCCCTAAAAACATTAAAAAACACTAAAAACCATAAATCCCAAAATACCCTAAAACCCAAAAACCCCAGAAAAATTCTAAAAACCTTCAAAATCCCCCAAAACACAAAAAAACATAAAAATCCTAAAAAATCCCTAAAAATCGTTGAAAATATAAAAAACCCTAAAAACCCTAAAAAACCACTAAAAACTATAATAACTCCAAATAAAATTAAAAAAAATCCTAAAAACGCATAAAAAATACACAAAAACCTTAAAATCATTAAAAACTCTAAAAACCATTAAATCCCCTAAAAAATTTAAAAAAAATACAAAATACCTTAAAACCCTAAAAAGATAAAAAACCCTAAAACCCAAAAAAGACCATGAAAACCCATAAAAACCCTAAAACCCCTCAAAACCCCTAAAATCCCTAAAATCCATAAAAATCCTAGAAAATCCCTAAAAATTCTTAAATACATATTAAGGCCTAAAAACCTAAAAAACCCATGAAAAACATAAAACCCCCAAAAACCTTAAAAACCCCTAAAACCCCCATAAAACCCAAAAAACCACTAAAAATCTAAAAACCCTTTAAACCCCAAGAAAGTTATAAAACTCAAAAAAACCATTAAAAACTCCAAAAAACACTAAAAACCAAAAAATACCCTAAAAACCCTTAAACCCCTAAAAACCATAAAAAGCATGAAAAAATCGAAAAACCCGAAAATTCCCTAAAAACCCTAAAAAAAATAAAAACTGTAAAAATACTAAAAATGCCCAAAAAATCCCTGAAAATGTAAAAAACTCTAAAAACACTGAAAACCCCATAAAAATCGTAAAAACTACTATGAACCTTAAAAACCTTAAAAACCATAAAATCCCATAAAAACCATAAAAAAATTTAAAAAACGATAAAACCCTAAACAAATCAAAACCCCATAAAAACCCAAAAGACCCTAAAAACCAAAAATAATCATAAAAACCCTAAAAGCCATGAAAAACATAAAAAACCTTCAAATTGAAACAAAAACACATAATATCATGAAAATCCCAAAAAACATAAAAAAACCTAAAAACCAAAATAACTCCTAAAAACCACTAAACACTCATAAAATCTTAAAACCCCAAAAAACATAAAAAACCTTAAAAACGTTAAAAACCTTTAAAACCTCTAAAAAACTAAAAAAACCTAAAACCCAAAAGACCCTAAAAACCCCTTAAAACATAAAAACCCCTTAAAACATAAAAACCCCTACAAACCCATAAAAACTCTAAAAACCTGTAAAACTCCTAAAGACGTTACAAACCAGAAAAACATTAAAAGCCTCAAAAAACTTTAAAAACCCCTAAAACTCAAAATGACCCTAAAACCCCTAAAGACCTTCAAAATCCCTAAAACCCTAATAACCCGAAAAAACCATAAATTTTTTAAAAAAGACCTAAAAAGACCTAAAAGGATAAAAATACCTAAAAAAACTAAAATCCCATAGAAACAATATAATCCCCTAAAACCTTAAAAAACCTACAACCCTATAAAACCCCTAAAAACTCACTAAAAACTCTAAAAACCCTTTAAACCCCTTAAAATGTTAAAAAACTCAAAACACCTTAAAACCCCAAAAAAACCTTACAAAACCAAAAATACCCTAAAAACCCAAAAATCCCAAAAATCCCTAAAAATCCCTAAAAACCATCAAAATCACTAAAAACCCTAAAAACCATAAAACAATAATAATCCTAAAAGATTATTAAAAATTCATAAAAATGTAAAAAAACCAAAACACCCTTAAAACCTTTTAAAAACCATAAAACCCCAAAAACCTTAAAAACCCTCAAAACACATAAAAACCTTAAAAACACATAAAAACATTAAAAAACAATTAAATCCAAAAAAACACAAAAAACCCTAAAAACAAAAAACACCCTAAAATCCCTAAAAACCCTCAAAATCCCTAAAACCCCTAAAAACCATCAATACCCGAAAAACCATAAAAATCATAAAAAATCCCTAAAAATCCCTGAAAAGATAAAATACCCTAAAAATCCTGAAAAACCCCTGAAAACCATAAAAATACTTAAAAACCTTAAAACCCCTTAAAACCCATAAAACCCCAAAAAATAACTAAAATCTCAAAAAACATCTAAAAGGCACAAAAAATGATAATAAAACTCTAAAAAACATAAAATCCTTAAAAACTCATAAAACGCTAAAAACACAAAAAAAAACCCTAAAACCATTAAAACCCAAAAAAAACACTAAAACACCTCAAAATCCCTAAAAAACCTAAAAACCTAAAAACCATAAAAATCCCTAAAAATCCCTGAAAATGTGAAAACCCCTAAAAAAACTAAAAAACATAAAAACCCCTAAAACCATAAAAACTCAAAATCCCATAAAATTCTTAAAAATATATGAAAACATAGGAAAACTTAAAAACCCTAAACCCCCCTTAAAACCATAAAAATCTCTGATAACCTTAAAAAACTTACAAACCCATAAAAACACTGAAAATTATAAAAAAATATAAAACCCCTAAAAACGTTAAACACTAAAACCTTAAAACCATAAAAAACTCAACAGAACCTAAAAACCAAAAGACAAAAAAAACCCTGAAAATTCCTAAAACCCTAAAAATATTGGAAAACCCTAAAATCCTCAAAATCACTAAAAACCCTAAAAATAATAAAAAATCTAAAAAATCCTTAAAAATACATGAAAATGTAAAAAACCCCAACAAACTTGAAAAACCTTTGAAATCCATAAAACCCCTGAAAACAATAAAAACACATAAAACCCTAAAAAACCTCTAAAAACTCTAAAAACATTTAAAACCCCTAAAAATATTAAACTACTCTGAAAAACCTTTAAAACACTAAAAAACTCAAAAAACACCAAAAAGCCCAAAAAGACCATAAAACCATAAAACCCCCTAAAAACCCTAAAAAGCCATAAAAACCATAAAAACCCCTAAAATCCCTAAAAACCCAGAAATCCATAAAAACCCTAAAAATCCATATAAAAGTAAAAATCCGTACAACACATGAAAAAATCGTAACAACCAAAAAAACAAATAAACCCCAAAAAACCACAAAAAAACCTAAAAACCCTTAAAACCACTAAGAACTCTAAATCCCCTTAAACCCCTAAAACATAAGAATAATCTAAAAAACCTTTAAACCCTATAAACATAAAAAACCCTAACACACTCAAAAGTCCCTAAAACCCCAGACAAACCCATAAAAGCCTAAAAAACCCTAAAAACCCCTCAAAAATCTATAGCAACCCTAAAAACTATAAAAATCCTAAAAATTCCCGAAAAATACCGAAAAATGTAAATAACTGAAAAAACTGACCCCCCCTAAAAACTATAAAAACCCCTAGAAACCTTAAAAACCATAAATCCTCATAAAAACCACTAAAAATATAAAGGCCCTTAAACTCTCTAAAAATGTTAAAAAACTCTAAAAACACTTAAGAATCCTCAATTCAAAAAAAAACAAAAAAACCAAAAAGGCCCTAAAACACCTAGAAATACCCTAAAACCCTAAAAACCCTAAAAACCCACAAAATCATTAAAAATCGTAAAAAATGCTAAAAATTGTAAAAATAATAAAAAATCCCTAAAAATCCTTGAAAGTATAAAAAACATTAAAAACCCTGAAAAACCAATGAAAACCATAAAACCCACTAAAAACTCTAAAACCCCCTAAATCACCTAAAAACATTAAAAAAATATAAAAATCCTTTAAAACCCTAAACAACTCAAAAAAACTCCCAAAAAATACAAAAAATACCATAAAAACCTTGAAAAACCCCAAAACCCAAAAAATCCTAAAAACTCTAAAAACCCTCAAAATCCATAAAAACCCTAAAAAACCTCAAATCCATCAAAAATACCAAAAAATCCCAAAAAATACATGAAAATGTAAAACCCCCAAAAAACCCTTGAATAGCCCTCAAACCCATAAAAACCCCTAAAACCCCCTAAAACCCCTAAATGCCATTAAAAACATTAAAAACTCTTAAACCACCTAAAAATGTTAAAATACTTTAAAAAACCTTCAAAACCATCAAAACTCGAAAAAACCCCTATAACCCCAAAATACCATAAAAACCCTGAAAAAAACCCTAAAAAACCCTAAAGACCCCTAAGACCCCTCAAAATCCCTAAGAACCCTAAAAACACTAAAACTCAAAAAACCCCTAAAAACCCCAAAAATTCCTAAAAATTTAAAAAACTCTAAAAATATTTAAACCCCCTAAAAACCATAAAAACACATAAAAACCTTAAAAACTCTAAAAACCCTAAAATCCCACTAAAATCTCTAAAAAACCATAAAACCCCTAAAAATGTTAAAAACTATAAAATACCTTCAAACCCTAAAAACACTAAAAAACCAAAAATCCCAAAAGATACTTAAAACCCTTAAAACCCTTAAAACCCTAAAAAACCCTAAAACCCTAAAAAACATCAAAATCCCAAAAATCACGAAAAAACCTAAAAAACCATAAAAATCCTAAAATATCACTAAAAATCCATGAAAACATAAAAAACCATAAAAACCCAAAAACCCCTGAAAACCATAAAACCCCTAAAAACCTAAAAACCCCTAAAACACCTAGAAACCCTAAAAAACTATAAAAACTTTAAAACCCCATTAAACCCCTAAAAATGTTGAAAAACTCTAAAAACTCTTAAAACCCTAAAAACTAAAAAAACCCTAAAAACCAAAAAATACCCTAAAAACCCTAAAAATTCTTAAAAACCCTAAAAAAACCCTGAAGAGCCATAAAAACCCTCAAAATCCCTAAAACCGTAAAAACACTTAAAAACCATAAAAATCCTAAAAATCCATAAAAACCCCGAAAAACGTAAAAAAACTTAAAAACAATGAAATACCCATGAAACCCATAAAACACCTAAAAACTTTAAAAAACCCTTAAACACATAAAAACCCTAAAAACCACTAAATTTTTTAAAAACCCTCAAACCCCCTAAAAATATTAAAAAACTCTTGAAAACCATAAAACACTAAAAAACACAAAAAACCCTAAAAATACAAAGACCCTACAAACCCTAAGAACCCTAAAAACTATAAAAAAACTTGAAAACCCCTAAACCCCTCAAAATCCCTAAAACCCTAAAACCTATAAATACCATAAAAATCCCAAAAAAACCATAAAAATACCTGAAAAATTAAAAAATGATAATAACTCTGAAAACCCTCTAAAACCCATAAACCCCTAAAAACCCACAAAACACTAAAAACTGTAAAATACCTTAAAACCCCAAAAAATGTTAAAAAACTCAAAAATACCTAAAAACCCTAAAAACATAAAAAAAACCCTATAAAACCAAAAATCCGTAAAACACCTAAAAACCCTGAAAAACGTTGAAAACCACTAGAACTCTAAAAATACCTAAAAACCCTAAAACCATAAAAACCTAAAAAATCCATGAAAACATAAAAAAACCAAAATACCCTTAAACCCCCTAAAAAAAATAAAAATTCCTAAAAACCTTATAAAACCCATAAAACCCATAAAACCCACTAAAACTCTAAAAATTATTTAAACCCCTAAAAACATTAAAAAACTCTAGAAAACCTCAAAAACCCCTAAAATGCTAAAAAAATCCTAAATACCCAAAAGATCCTAAAACCCCTAAAAACCCAAAAAACTGTAAAACCCCCTAAAAACCATCCAAATACCAAAAAACCCTAAATACGGTAAAAAAATAAAAATCCTAAAAAAGCGATAAAAATCCCTAAAAACGTAAAAATCCATAAAAACCCTAAAAACCCCTAAAACCAATAAAAACCTCAAAAACCCTTAAAAACACTAAAAACTCTAAAAACCCAAAAACATATGCAAACCCATAAAACCCCTAAAAACATTAAAAAACTCAAAAAAATTAAAAAACCCTAAAAAGGTAAGAAACACTATAAACCCAAAAGACCCTAAAACCACTTAAAACCCTAAAACCCTAAAAACCCTAAAAACCATCAAAACAAAAAAAAATCATAAAAATCAAAAAAATCATAAAAATCAAAAAAATCAAAAAAATCAAAAAAATCATAAAATGACCTGAAAATACCTGTAAACATAAAAAAACCATAAGAACCCTAAAAACCATAAGAACCCCTAAAAACCATAAAAATGCTAAAAACCCACTAAAATCTCAAAAAAATCACTAAACCACCTAAACACGTTAAAAATGTAAAAAACACTAAAATACTTATATCCCACAAAAATATAAAAAACTTAAAGACAAAAAAGACCCAAAAAATCATAAAAGCCCTCAAATACCAAAAAACCCTAAGAACCATAAAAATCCTAAAAAATCCCCAAAAATCCCTAATAATGTAAAAAACTCTAAAATCCATGAAAACCCCCTAAAAACCATAAAACCCTTAAAAAACCTTAAAACCCCTAAAAACACATAAAATCCCAAAAAACCACTAAAATTGTAAAAACCCTCAAAATCCCAAAAAACATTAAAAACTCTAAAAACATTAAAAGCCCTAAAAAACTAAAAACCCCCCCAAAAAACTCTAAAAACCCTAAGAATACCGAAAATCCCTCAAAATCCCTAAAAACCCAAAAACTCTAAAAACCATAAAAATCCTAAAAAATAAAAAAAATACCAGAAAACGTAAAAACCCCTAAAATCCTTGAAAAACTCCTTAAGACCATAAAAACCATAAAAGGCTTAAAAACCCAAAAATCCTATAAAACCACTTAAAACTCACTAAAAACTCGAAAATCCCTTAAAACCCCTAAAAACATAAAAAAGTGTAAAAACCTTAAAAACTCTAAAAAACTATAAAAATCATGTAAAACCCAAAAAACATTGAAAAATCCTAAAAACCCAAAAACCCTGAAAATTTGTAAAAACCCCTAAAAACCATAAAACCCTAAAATCATATAACAATCACTGAAAAATCTAGAAACCCTTAAACCCTTTAAAACATTAAAAAACTAAAAAATACTTAAAAACCATCAAAAATAAAAAAACCCTAAAAGCCTTGAAATGCCCTAAAAACATTGAAAATACCAAAAACCCCCTATGAAACTTTATAAACCTGAATACCCCTAAAAACCCTCAAAATCCCTGAAAACTATAAAATTCCATAAAAACATAAAAAATCCCTTAAAATCTTTGAAATCCTAAAAACCCTAGAAAACCTGAATAACCATTGAAAACCATAAAATCCCTAAAAACCTAAAAACACCACTAAAAACTCTAAAAACTTTTAAACCCCTAAAAATATAAAAAAAATCCAAAAAACCCTAAAAAACCCTGAAAACTCATAAATTTCATAAAACCATGAAAAACCCTAAAACCTCTCAAAATTTCTTAAAAACCTTAAAAAACCTAAAAATAAAAAAAACCTAAAAATCCCTAAAAACCCTAAAAATGTAAAAAACACTGAAAAACTTGAAAACCCCCTGAAAACATTTAAAACCCCCAAAACATTAAACTCTAAATAATAGTAGTGATAATGAAGATGGTAATGTAGTGTTTGTGCATTTTGCTGATTGCTTTAACAGTGAACTGGTTGGAAAAAAGGAGGCGCATGATCAGAGTGATACTTATTTATATAATAGGTTTGAGTGCCTTGTGTCTGTTGCACCAGAGGGTGAAGCTATGGCATAGGTGGATGTGGAGGACCAAGGGACTATGGTAGAATAGAAAGAGGTGGCTGGATAGGGAGAGGGGATCCGTTTTAACCATGAAGAGAATGGGAACTATAGTTGGAGTGTGGTTGAAGATGTTGTGCGGGATATGAGTTGTGGTGACAATGGAGATGATGAGGTGAAGGTTATATCAGCAGAGAGCAATGTGGAGGTTGGGGGGGATGGTGTTGAAGGTGTGCCTGGATATAGGCCCTCTAGCCTCATTGTAAAAATGCCTTGGGTGGTGCTTGATAGAGTTGTTGTTGGTGAATCTTGTTGTGTAGCTGGGCAGGGGAAGGTGGTTGAGAAGGGGGTGATGGATAAGAAAGAGGTGGTGGATGAGTATGGGGGAGAGTATGTGGAAGGGAAGGTGAATGTTCAGGGTGAGAGAGCTGAGCAGAGAGATGTGGCTCAATTTTGTCAGGAGATGGGGGAGCCGGCCAAGAAGGGGGAGGTGTTTGAGCAAGGGGAGTTGGTTGAGTAGTGTTTTGTGGCATGTGCTATGGTGATGGAGGGATCCCCACTGCCTAGGCAGGGGTAATTTTATTTGATGGTTCATGAGGGGGTTTCCACTGGTGAGTCTATTTGTGTGTCTCTACAGGGGGCTTTGCCTCAGTTTGATCATGAGCAGGGGGAAGTTGCTGAATAGGGGGAGGTGATGAAGCCAGTTGTGGAGGTGCATGAGAGGGCCTCGGCAGATTGGACTAACTGGATAGGATTGTATAAATTAGAGATGGAGGATCGCTCAGGTGTCCCTTAGAAGGGCAGCCCCCAGGATGTGGATCAGCAACCTCTCAGGGAGTATTACACTACCTTCCTCAAGAAATATGAATCATCTGAATAGGAGTCGGTGGATTCAGATGCTTCCTCCAGGTATGGTGCTGATGGGGATCCACATAGAGATGATATGACTTCTGGATATGGTGTAGAGGGTGACCCTTATGGCGCAACTTCTGTTTATGAATTTGGTGGGGACGTTGACTGGCTTTTTTTATTTTGTGTGCCTTTTGGTTTTTTGGGTTTTTTTTGGGTTTGAGGTTGTTAAGGATTTTTGGGTGTTGGTCACTTGACCCCTCCCCTTCCTTGTCTGTTGTGTCTTTTTTTTCTAATAAATTTGGGGGGTCGGGATTGGCCTGACCCTGCACCTTCCTTGCCCTAGAAACATTAAAAAAACCTAAACCCATAAAAACCGCTAAATAATCTAAAAACTCTTAAAACCCGTAAAATGTTAAAAACTCTAAAAAACATTAAAACCCCTAAAAAAACTCAAAAAACAATAAAACCCCAAAAATACTGTAAAAACTGAAAAACCCCCTAAAAACCATAAAAATCCTAAAAAATTACTAAAAATAAATGAAAACATAAAAATTCCTAAAAACCATGAAAAATCCCTAAAATCCATTAAAACCACTAAAAACATTAAAAAACCACAAAAAATTAAAACCACTCAAAACCAATAAAAAAATTAAAAACTCTAAAAAACCATAAAAACCCAAAAAACTCAAAAAAAAACCATAAAGACCCAAAAAAAAAAATAAAACCCAAGCCCTATAACCCTAAAAGTAATAAAAACTCTGAAAAACCCTAAAACCATAAAAATCCCAAAAAAACCCTACAAATTCCTCAAAACATAAAAAAACCCTAAAGAGCCTGAAAAACCCCAGAAAACCATAAAAACACATAAAATCCCATAAAAACCTTAAAAATACATCAAACACATAAAAATAATAAAAAAACATTAAAAATTGTAAAACTAATTAAAACACCTAAAATAGATAAAAACTCTAAAAAACCTTAAAAACTTGAAAAAACTCAAAAAATCCTAAAAAATCAAAATGACCTTAAAAAAACTAAAAACCCTAAAAACAATCAAAATCTCTAACGACCATAAAAAACCATAACAATCACAAAAATCCTAAAAATCCCTAAAAATCCTTGAAAAGGTAAAAAAACCCTAAAAATCCCCTGAAAACCATAAAAACACATAAAACCACTAAAAACATTAAAAAACCTTAAAACCCCTAAATATGTTTAAAAAGTCTAAAAAACATAAAAATACAAAAAAACTCAAAAAACCCTAAAACTCTAAAAGACCCTAAAAACCCTAAAAACCCAAAAAACCCTCAAAATCCCTAAAAACTCTAAAATCCCCCAAAACCAATAAAAATGCTTTAAAAATCCATAAAAATCCCTTAAAAAATAAAAAACCCTAAAAACCTCCTGAAAACCATAAAAACCCAAAAAAACCCCTTAAAAGCCTAAAAAATCAATAAAAACCCACTAAAAACTCTAAAACCCCTTAAAACCACTAAAATTGTTAAAAATTTATAAAAATTCATAAAAACACTAAAAAACATAAAAAAACCCTAAAAACCCAAAAGACCCTCAAACCCTAAAAATCCCTAAAACCACTAAAAACATTTAAAACCATAAAAATCCTTAAAAATCCTAAAAATCTCAAAAAAATAAAAAACCTTAAAACCCTAAAAACCCTTAAAAACCATAAAAACTTATAAAAGGGTTAAAAACCCTAAACCCCCATAAAAACCCTAAAACCCACTAGAAACTCTAAAAACGATTTAAACCCCTAAAACATTAAAAACTCTAAAACCCCTTAAAACTCATAAAACACTCAAAAAAACCTAAAAAGAAAAAATACCACAAAACCCCTAAAAATAATAAAAAACATCAAAAAATCTTAAAAACATTAAAAACATTAAAAACCCCTAAAACACTCAAAATCTCTAAAAACCCCAAAAACCCAAAAACCGTAAAAAATCCCCAAAAATCCCCAAAAATATCTAAAAACATAAAAACCCCTAAAACCCGGAAAACCAACTAAAAACAATAAAAACCCCAAAACACTTAAAAAAACACAAAACCCTGAAAAAGAACTAAAAACTCTAAAAACACTTAAAACCCCTAAAAACATTAAAAAATCTAAAAACCCTTAAAACCCATACAAACTTAAAAAAACCCTAAAACCCCAAAAGACCCTAAAAACCCAAAAAATCCCTAAAAACTCTAAAAACTCTAAAAAACCATCAAAATACATAAAATACCAAAAATCATAAAAACTATAAAATTCTAAAAGAACCTAAAAGTCCTTAAAAACATAAAAAACCTTAAAAATGTGGAAAACCCCATGAAAACCATAACACCACTAAAATCATTAAAAACTCCTAAAAAACTATAAAACCCTAAAAAATCACAAAAAACTCTAAAAACCCTTAAAACCTCTAGAAAAGTTAAAGAGCTCTAAAAACCCTTTAAAATACTAAAAAATTCAAAAAACCCTAAAAACCATAAAAGACCTTAAAACACCTAAAAACCTTAAAAACCCTGAAAACCCCTAAAGCCCCTCAAAATCCCGAAAACCCCTAAAACCCCCAAAAAATCATAAAAATACTAAAAATGCCATAAATATATCTGAAAACATAAAAAACCCTAAAACCCCTGAAAACCCTTAAAAACAATAAAAACAAATAAAAACCCATAAAAACACTAAAAATAAAATATAAACTCTAAAAACTATTTAAACCCCTAAAAACATTAAAAATTATAAAAAACCTTAAAACCCTAAAAACTCTAAAACCCCTAAAAACCCAAAAAGCCTTAAAACCACTAAATATCCCTAAAAACCATAAAAACCACTGAAAACCTCTCAAAATCGCTCAAAATTCCAAAAAAACCTAAAAACCATAAAAACCTGAAAGGGCCCTAAAAATCCCTAAAAACTTAAGAAACCCTAAAAACCATGAAAACCCCCTAAAACCTCTAAAAATCTTAAAAACCATAAAAACCTATAAAATCTGTAAAATCCACTAAAATCTCTAAAAACTCCTAAAACCTGTAAAAACATTAAAAACCCCAAAAATCAAAAAAATGCTAAAACCCAAAGTCCCTAAAAGCCCTGGAAAACATTAAAAACCTTAAAACCCTAAGAAACCCAGAAAACCCCTAAAACCACCCAAAATCTCTAAAATCCATAAAAAATATCAAAACCATAAAAGCCTAAAAAATCCCTAAAAATCCATAAAAACATAGAAAATATGAAATACCCTGAAAACCCCTTGAAAACCATAAAAATCCCTAAAACCCTTAAAATCCCTAAAATCCTAAAAACCCACTAAAAACTCTAAAACCCCTTAAAACCCCTAAAAACGTTAAAAAATCTAAAAAACCTTAAAAACCTTAAATAAACTTAAAAAACTTCCTAAAACCCCAAATAACCATAAAACCCCTAAAAACCCTTCAAAATACCAAAAACCCTTAAAACCTCTAAAAACCATAAAAAACCTACAAATTCCCTAAAAATCCCTAAAAATCCCCAAAAACATAAAAAAACCCTTAAAACCATAAAACCCCCATAAAAACCATAACACCCTCAAAAAACCAAAAAACCCTAAAAAAATTCAAAACTCTAAAAAACCTTAAAAACTCTAAAAACTAAAAAAACATAAGGACCCAAAAAGAACCTAAAAACCCTAAAAACTCTAAAAACCCAAAAAAACCCAGAAAACCCAGAAAACCCCTCAAAATCAACAAACCCCCCAAAACCCCAAAATCCATAAAATCATAAAAAATCCTTAAAAATCTTTAAAAATGTAAAAGAACCTAAAACCCCTGAACCACTAAAAACACTAAAAATACTTAAAACCACTAAAAACGTTAAAAAATATAAAAAGATCAAAACCCCTAAAAATAGAAAAATAGCCTAAAAAACCCGAAAACCCTTAAAAATTCTAAAAACCCTAAAAACCATAAGAACCCTAAAAATCCCTAAAATCCCTAAAACCCCTAAAAATCCTAGAACCCACAAATATCCTAATAAAGCTCTAAAAATACCTAAAAACATAAAATACCCTAAATACCCTAAGAAACTCCTAAAAACTATAAAAATCCCTAAAAATCATAAAAACCCATAAAACCCATAAAACCCACTAAAACTCTAAAAACCCTTAAAACCTCTAAATTGTTAAAAAAACTTAAAAACTCTAAATATCATTAAGAACCATAAAAAACTAAAAAACCCCATAAAACCACAAAAGACCCCAAAAACCATGGAAACCAAAAAAAACCTGAAAAACATTTAAACACCTCAAATTCCCTAAATATGGTAAAAAACACTAAAATCCATAAAAATCCTAAAAAATCCCTAAAAATCCTTGAAAATGTAAAAGACCCTAAAAACTATAAAAACCATAAAAACCCCTAAACAACATTAAAACGCCTAAATCCCATAAAAACCATAAAAACTCAAAAAACTAAAAAAACCCTTAAAACCACTAAAAATGTTAAAAAACACTAAAAAATGTTCAAACCCATAAAACCTCAACAAAACCCCTAAAAAACCCAAAATGATCATAAAAATCTTGAAAACCCCTAAAAACTCTAAAGACCTTGAAAACCCCTAAAACCCCTTAAAATCCTTAAAAATCGAAAAAACTTTGAAAACCATAAAAATCCAAAAAATGTGCTGAAAATTCCTGAAAACATAAAAAACCCTAAAAACCCTAAAATTATATTGAAAACCATAAAACTTCTAAAGTCCTTAAAAACCCTCAAACCCCAAAAAAACCTTAAAACACCACTAAAAACTCTAAAAACCCTTAAAACCTCTACAACATTAAAAATGTTAAAAACTATAAAAAAACCCCTAAAAACCATAGAAAGATGGCCCCTACTCCGTTCTCTAGTGGATAGAGATTCTCCCTCCCTTCAGAAACCTTAAAGAAGATTATGGGCATTATGCCTATACCTCCCCCACTACGGGGGATGGGCCTCCTCTAATTCTCCAGGAAGATCAATCATTTGTCCTGTTCACGGTTCCGAATTTGCAGCACCCATTTCCACGGATTGATCTTTTAACTAAGGTGAAAGACCTTCATGAAGGACGTCCATAGCTCTAGCTCTTGATTTTGGTGTTTAATAAAGGCTTTTTTCTGCATAAGTTGACTTTGGTTGCTCAATTCTCAAACCGGCGCCCTTCGATGGACGTTTTTGATAGATTCGTCTTTGAAAGTTGGGAACTACATGATTGTGATATAGTGGGTCTTGTCAATAACTACCATATTCTGATTCAATTTTCATAGGAGGAAGATCTTATTCATTCTTGGTCCATGACTCCTCGAAAATGTTATGGTGCTTGGTTCTCACTATTACAGTGGAGTTTTGATCTTAACTTGCACCGTGATTCACTATTGGTGAAAACTTGGGTGAGATTTACAGAACTTCCACTCCCCTTCCAAAATTTGTCTATTATTTTGATGTTAGGGAACCTGGTGGGAAGGTTCCTTTGTGTGGATAGCAGGACTTGGGATTTATGCTATCCAGTGTCTTTGAGGTGGATGCATCCAAGGAGCCACTGGACTTTGTGTGGATAGCTATTGGTGAGGAGCTCTGATGGAGGCATTTGGTGATCTTTGGGACATGGGTTGATTTTTGTTCCTCTTGTTGGCATCCTGTTTATGAAGACTGAGTCTTCATAAGAGGATTAAGTGGATCTGGTGTTTTGAATTTGGCTCAGGAGGGTATGGTGAAGGAAGTCAGAATTTGGTGGGGGGGGCAGGAGGTGCCTATCAAGGCTATTCGGTTCTTACCTCCCCAGCCAAATGTTAGGGACATTTTTCACATTTGAGAGCTGATTTAAAATGCGGTGGTGGTAAGGAGGAGGAATGGACGGGCACCTTGGGGTTGGGGAATCTAAAGAATAGTAGTGGAGATGAAGGTGGTAATGTAGTGGTCGTGCATTTTGGTGATAGCGTTAATAGTGAACAGGATGGTAAGAGGGAGGCGCATGTTCAGAGTGATACTTCTTTTTATAATAGGTTTGAGTGTCTTTTTTCTATTGAGCCAGAGGGTGAAGCCGCAACACAGGGGGAGGTGGAGGATCAAGGGATGATGGAAGAACAAGGAGAGGTGGTTGGGTAGGGTTAGGGGATCCTTGTTGACCATGACTAGAATGGGCTCCATGATTACAGTGTGGCTAAAGCTGTTGTGCGGGAATCAGACTTCGGTGAAAATGGGGATGATGATGTGTAGGTTCTGCCAGCAGAGAGCAATGTGGAGGCTGGGGATGATGGTGTTGAGGGTGTGGCTGGATGTAGGCTTTTTGGCCTCAATGTGAAAATTTATGGGGCGGTGCTTGATGCTGCTGGTGAACATTATTGTGTGGCCGGGCAGGGGAAGGTGGATGAGAAGGAATGGTGGATAAGAAAGAGGAGGTGGCTAAGTAGGGGAAGCGTTTGTGAAAGGGATGGTGAATGAGCATGGGGAGGGAGCTGAGTAGAGATATGTGGATCAATCTGGTCAGGAACTGGGGAGGTGTTTGAGTAAGGGGAGATGGATGAGCAGTGTGATGCATCATGTGCTATGGTTATGGTGGGATCCATGCTTCCTGGTAAGGGGCAGCTGGCTTTGATGGTGCATGAGGGGGATTCGGCTGGTGAGTCTAGTTGTGAGTCTCTATAGGGGGTAATGGATCAGTTTGGTCATGAGCATGGGGAGGTTTCTGAGTGGGGGGAGGTGATGAAGCTGGCTGTGGGTGTGCATGAGGGGGCCTCAGCTGATAGGCCAGGCTGTAAGTTTTTTCATGACATGGAGATGGAGGAACGCATAGGTGGATCCTGAAAGGGCAGTCCCCAGGATGTGGATGAGGCTGGGCAGTTGGATATGTTGTATGCCAAGGATGATAAATGGATCAAATCCAACATGGCTCAGATCATGAGGAAGAGGGTCATGATTGGGGTTGATTCACCTCGTGGTAAGGAGAAAAACTCTATTGTGAAAATTTCAAATTCTCGAAAGCAGAAGCTGAGGAAGGACTACTAAATGCTTCTAAGATCTCTGTCTACCAGAGCCTCCTTGAAGGGAACCAATTAGAATGATTATGGGAAGTATGGGAGGCTTGAGATCCCCATGGAACAATCATCTTATGTGTTAAAAATGGTAAAGGATGTTTATATGACTCTTTCCATGGATATGGACAGTGCTTGGATGGTTGTTGCTGAGTGGGAGACGATAGAGCTGGATGTGTCATCTGGATATGGTGTTGATGGAGACCCTTATGGTGACCCCTTTTAAGATTTTGATCCATATGACATGTAATTTTTGTTGGGCATGGGTTTCTTGACTCTACCCTTTCTTGTGTGCTTTTGGATTTTGGGTTTCTTCTTCTTTGTTTTGGGTTTGGGGATGTTAAGGGTTTTTGGTGTGGGTTATTTGACTCCACCCCTTGTCTACTGGGTCTTTTTCTCTAATAAATTGGGGGGGGGGGATAGCCTGGCCCTACACCTACTTTGTCCTAAAACCCATAAAAAACTAAAGAAAACCCTAAAAACCAAAAAGACCCAACAAAACTTTGAAAACTCTTAAAAAACCTAAAAACCCTTAAAACTCTAAAACCCTAAAAAACCCTAAAATCCCTAAAAACCATAAAAATCCTAAAAAATCCCTAAAAATAAATTAAAACATCAAAAACCCTAAAAACCATGAAAACCAAAAAAACCCTAAAAAGATTACAAACACTATAAACCATAAAAATACAAAAAACAAATA
Organism: Viscum album; assembly: GCA_963277665.1. Taxonomy (NCBI): domain Eukaryota; kingdom Viridiplantae; phylum Streptophyta; class Magnoliopsida; order Santalales; family Viscaceae; genus Viscum; species Viscum album. The sequence goes on along the minus strand of OY728141.1, from coordinate 1,885,456,265 downwards.
AAAAATTTAAAATCCCATAAAACCCATAAAAACATTAAAAACTCAAAAAAAACATTAAATACCTTAAAAACTAAGAAAACCCTAAAAAATCATGAAAATACCTAAAACCCCCCACTAAATACCTAAAAATCCTAAAATCCAAAGAAAAGCTCACCAAAGCACAATTCAACATTAAATGGTTGCAAGATGGAGACCGGAACTCCAAATTTTTTCATGGCTTACACAGAGAGAGGCGGACCAAGAACACCTTGAGTGTTCTATGGGTTGGTGACAACACGTTTTCTACGGTTGAGGACATTTCCAAAGCCTCCGTTTACTACTTCCAGGAGCTTTACACAGATGATGGTTAACTTTTCACCATGTTTGCAGACTCTATTTCAGCCTGTGTCACATCCACGCAGAATGAGACCCTCACGGCTGCTCCTCTGGAGGGGGAAGTTAGGGAAAGACTCTTTTCTCTTAATATGGACAGCACTGCGGGGCCTGATGGATTTGGAAACAAATTCTTTATGTTCTACTCGGATATTCTCCATGCGGACATAACCAATGCGGTGAGGGAATTTTTTCTCTCGGGTTCTCTTCCTCATGGAGCAGGTGCCAACTTTATCTCTTTGATACTGAAGAAGGATAATGCTATTGTGATTGGAGACATTCACCCGGTTGTCGTTGGAAACACCATGCCAAAAATTATTAGCAAGATCATTTTTATCAGGCTGGGGAAAATTCTATGAGACATCATTACTCCAAATCAATTTGGGTTCATCCCTGGGAGGAACATCCAAACATGCCTCTTTACTGCTTCGAAGGGGTTCAATGCTATGCGGAGAAAGACAAAGCAAGGTAGCTTTTCTTTGAAGCTGGATATTTCCAAGGTGTTTGACATAATTAAATGGAGTTTCATCTTTGAGATACTTAGCAGATATGGCTTCTCCAACAAGTTCATCAGGCTGATTGCCTCGATCCTCCATATTGCTAGAGTCTCAGTTCTGATTAATGGATCTCCACCTGGATTTTTTGCTTGCTCTCGTGGAGTTCTCCAGGGGGATCCTCTCTCTGGCTTCCTCTTTGCTATGGTGGAGGACTACATGAGTCGGTGCATTCTTGATCTCGTGTAGGCGGGGCTGTTTTCTCCGATCAAAGCTGGTCGAAATCTCTTTTTCGCCACACATCTGCTGTATGCAGACGACATCCTCCTTTTTGGGCAGGCTTACAGGAAGACTCTGTCCACAATTAAGAAAATATTCCACCACTATGAATGTGTGGCTGGGTAGGCCATTAGCTGGTTCAAGTCCTCAATTGTTTTTGGCAAGGGTGTTCCTCCTGCAAAACAGACTCGCATTGCCAATATGTTGGGTGTCAAGAGAGGCTCACTTCCATTCACCTACCTGGGAGTTCCCCTCTTCTAGGGGAAAGCAAGAAGCTGTTACTTTGAAGGCATCACCTCTAAAATCACCCAACAAATGTCGAAATGGAAGGGAAAATCTCTTTCGCAGGCTGGATGGGTCTGCCTGATTAATTCTGTTATCACCGCCATGTTCGTCCATGCCTTCTCCATTTATAGATGGCCGGCGAGCCTCATTAAAAGCCTAACTTCCAAGATTAGGAACTTTGCCTGGACAGGCTCAATTTTTTAGTAGAAAATGATCTATGTGGCCTGGAAGCACAGTATGAAGCCGCTTGATATGGGCAAGCTAGGCATTAAAGACCTACAACGATTCAAGGATGCAATGATTGGTAAGTTTACGTGGTGTTTGCTGAACCCTCAGAACGAAGGACTTGATTTTATCAGGGAAAGATTCACACACAGATTGTGTGACGGTTTTACGGGGTATTTTTCCTCCTTGGTTTGGCCAACTTTAAGGTCCTCGTACAAGGACATTATGTCAAAGGAAAAAATGGATTGTGTCCCGGAATTCTAGCCTGAACTGCTAGTCGACACCATATCTAGAACAACCCCTTGCAGATGTCCTGACTCCGCCACTTGACCGGAAGCACCTCACCGTTGCTAAACTGGTTCGACAATGTGATGAATCGACTGCCCCCCTCCCGGATAGTGTGGTCATGCAAGTGCAGTGATATACTTATACTAACACTGATACTCTTATCTGGATGCCCATCATGGTCGGAAAATTTAACACCTGGGATTACTACCGGCTAAAGTGTCCGCTAGGCCCGACCTCGCCGTCATGGCTGACTAAATTCAGGATGTCCTTCATTCCTCCATCCCACTTTATTCTCCTCTGGAAAATTTGGCGAAACAGACTCCCAACACATGATCAGCTTCAAATTGCTGGATGGAAACTCGCTTCTGTTTACTTCCTGTGTAGGAGAGATGGAGAGAGCTGCGGCCACATTTTCTTACACTATACTTTTGGTGCGGAGCTGTGGAGCTACTTTTCACAGATCTTTGGGCTGACCTGATGTTCGCATGGGTCGATCTGTGACTTTCTGCGTGGGCTGGTTGACCTGCACCGGAGTGACCAGATCCAGAACCTTCTGTTGGCCGGGGCGGCTGCTACCATTCATTATATATGGGCTGCCCGGAACGCAGCATCTTTCAATCGGCAGCCACTCTCATTGCAGGGAGGGGTGGTGTCGATACACAAGGCTATTCACAGCGCCTCACAGCTTCAGGTAGGTACGATGTTTAATGATGTTGAGGACCTCACTATACTGCGTGCTCTTGGTGTGGCTGGCAGGAGCCGAAAGCCGCTAGTCTTGAAATTTATTAGATGGATCCCGCCACTCCCGTCATGGATAAAGGTCAACGTTGATGGCGCGACACTTGGCGCTCCTAGGCCATCGGGGTGCGGAGTTGTTTTTCACACCCTGCGGGGCTTCTTGAAGGGTTGCATCTTTCAGTTTCTTGGGGATGGATGTGCTTATGAAGCGGAGTTGTGGGCGATCATAAAGGCTGTGAAGTTTGCATGCTAGTTCAACTGGTCACCGCTTTGGATTGATTCTGACTCGATGTTTGCGGTTGATGCGTTAAAGGGATGCTCCAGGGATGTCCACTGGAGACTCTTGCCACACTGGATCGAATGCCTTGAGCTGTCTCGGAACTTGAACCTCAATGTCTCACGTGCCTACAGGGAAGCTAACTCGGTTACTGATGCCCTCTCCAAATAGGCGATTGCGAAGAGCTCCTCAATGTGGTCCTTTTTGGACCCACCTTATTGTATTTCGTTCATGGAGTCGGATCGGAAGGGCGATGTTCATACTCACTCTTTCAGGCCCATCTTGTAGTTGCCTTTTTCTTTTTAATTAAGTTTGGGGGGCTAGGCTTGCCTAGTCCCGAACCTCTTATGCCTTAAAAAACTCAAAAAACTCATAAAAAACTAAAAAACCAATAAAACCCGTAGAAACCCTAAAAACCTAGAAAAACCCTAAAAACCATCAAAATCCCTAAAAACTCAAAAGATACCTAAAAACCATAAATATCCAACAAAATCCAAAAAATTACCTAAAAACATAAAAAAAGCCTAAAAACACTAAATAACCCTTGAAACCACTAAAAACTCTAAAAACCCTTAAAACCCTATGAAACATAAAAAACTCTTGAAATCCTTAAAACCCTAAAAAAATCAAAAAAAGGAAAAAACCCAAAAGACCCGAAAATCATAAAACCCAGAAAAACCATAAAGACCCTTAAAACCATCAAAATCAATAATAAACCCTAAAAAATATTTAAAACTATAAAAATCCTAAAAGATCACTAAAAATACCGGAAAACGTAAAAACCCTAAAAACTCTGAAAAATCCCTTGAAGAATTAGAAACCCCTAAAACACCAAAGAACTCAAAAAACCCTAAAACCCCCAAAGCCAATAAAATCCCTAAATACCATAAAAACCATAAAAACCCTAAAACCCTCAAAATCCCTAAAAACCCTTAAAACAATAAAACCATAAAAATACTAAAAAAGACATAAAGTCCCTAAAAACGTAAAAAATCGTAAAAACCCTAAAAATCCCTTGAAGACTATAAAAACCAATAAAAATCTTAAAATCCCTAAAAACACATTAACACTACTACCCATTAACACTACTAACAACTCTGTAAACCCTTTAAACCCCTATAAACGTTAAAAACTCTAAAAATATTAAAACCCCTAAATACTCAAAAAAACCCCTAAACCCCAAAAATACCCCAAAACCCTAAAAACCCTAAAACCCTAAAAACCCTTGAGAAACCCTAAAAACCCTAAAATCCCTAAAAACCATAAAAACCCAAAAAAATTAAAAAACCCTAAAAACCCTAAAAGTCCCTGAACACGTAAAAAATCCTAAAACCCTGAAAAGCCCCAGAAAACCATACAAATACCCATAAAAACCTTAAAAACCCCAAAACCTATAAAAAACAAAAAATCACTAAAAACTCTAAAAAACCTTAAAAATACTAAAAACACTAAAAAAATCTAGAAACCTAAAAAATCCTAAAAAAATTAAAAAACCCCTAAAACCCCAAAAGGCCCTAAAACCATGAAAAACCCTAAAAGTCATGAAAACCCCCAAAAAAACCCTAAAATCCCTTATAAATCCCTAAAGCTTCTAAAACCCTTAAAAAGCCAAAAAAAATCTAAAAAATTGCTAAAAATCCCTAAAAATGTAAAAAACCTAAAGACCCTTGAAAACCATAAAACCCCCTAAAAACCTTAAAAAAACTAAAACCCAATAAAAACTATAAAACACACTAAAAGACTCTAAAAACCTTTTAAACACCCAATATTGTTAAAAACCTTAAAAAACTATAAAAAACTTTAAAACCTTAAAAACTCAAAAAACCCCTAAAACCCCCAAAAGACCCTAAAAACCCTGAAAACCCATAAAACCCTAAAAAACCTAAAAATCTCTAAAAACCCTAAAAATATATAAAATCCTTAAAAACATAAAGATTGTAAATATCCTAAAAAATCCCTAAAAATCATGGAAAACTCAAAAACGCTAAAAACCTTGAAAAACCCCCTAAAAGCCATAAAAACCCATTAAAAACTTAAAAATCTAAAATTCCCTCAGGATTTTCTTCCCTTTTCCTCCAGCATGGTCCGTCCTCGGTGACTCCAGCTCTGCGCTAGATTGGCGTCGATGGAGGTAGTTCACTTGTGCTCTGGCTTCGATTCTGATATGGTGGCACTACCACAAAACTGGGCAAGGCATGCGCCTGCCTTTATCAGCGCTAACGGAAAAGCGCTGATAAAGGTTGTATTTATCAGCGCTTTTCATTTTAGCGCTGATAAATACATCCTTTATCAGTGCTAACAAACTAGCGCTGATAAAGGCTCACACAGATTTGTTAAAAACCCGCGGGTCCTCTTCCTCCTCCCTGCACCCGGTCAAGCTCTCGCGGAAGCCCTCCTCTGCACCGCTGTCGCCGCCTCCTCCTGCTCCTCCTCCTCCGGCTGCCTCCTCCTCCTTCGGCCGCCTCCTCCTCCTCCGGCCGCCACCTCCTCCTTCTCCTCCTCCTCCAGCCGCCGCCTCCTCCTTCTTCTCCTCCTCCTCTGCTCCTCCTCCTCCTCCTCCTTCTCCTCCACTGCAGCCTCGTCCTCCTCCTCCTCCACCAGCGCTTCCTCCTCCTCCTCCTAGTCCGCTGCCTCATCCTCCTCCTCCACCGGCGCCTCCTCCTCCTCCTCCTCTGCCTACTCTACTGCCTCCTCCTCCACCGTGGTTTGAGAGGTGCCTCAAGTACTCAGGTGAGTCTCACAAGCTTTATTTTAGTTTTATATGATGTTTTTTGGAGATTTTTCAAATGAAACATGGTTTTGTGTTCATATTTTTTGAGAAATAATGTAGAACCTTGAGCATGAAGAGGTTTTCAGTCCTCTTTCTAAATCACATAGTTGACTTTCATGGTAAGTGAAGGTTAACCATGAGATATCTTAGAGGAAACCATGTGAGGTGGATTTTAGTTAGGGATTAACATACCATTTTTTCATGATTTCATACAAAACATGTGAAATTTTGTAGACTGAGGTAGTTCCAATTTACATAATTAATGCATAGTTTGGTAAACTATGTTGACCAAATATTTGAAGGGGTTTTCTTGTACAGTTCCACCACATTATTAATATATGGTTTGGAAAATTGTGTAGAACATTAAAATTATATTTTCATCTTTTTTCCTCTGAAATTCCAATAGGGGAAGCCCCCATTTCTCATCCTCCCTCTTATACAATTCCCAATCAACCCACCCCCTTATTCCTCTTTGATTCCCCTTTCCATGGGGAGTTTTTTAGTGGATTTATTCAACAATTCTAAGTGATTTCACCATCTTCCTTACCATTTTATTCTTTATATTTAGTTTCTATTGATTTTTTATTTATCTAGATTAGGTTTTATGGGTGATTCAACTGGAGCACGGTGGTATCATATTGATTTGATGGGGGTGTTTTCCTACCTCATGTATAAGAGGCATCATGATGGTATCTGCAAGTCACCAATCATTATGAAGGATTTGTGTTTCCTTTTTTAGTTTTCATGGATATTTGATCAAATTATATAATGTTGTCTATGGATTTGGTTCTGATGGTTGGGTATTTTTCCTAAGATGGCACTAAGATCCCACTTCAGATCTTATATGGATTTTTGGTCTTGGTTCTAACATGAAAATTCCACAAGATGAGTTTCTAGTGAATATAACTAGTTTAAATTGATTTGGATAATTAATTATAAATGTTATAATTTAATAATTTTGGTTTTTTGGAGAGAGGAAGGAGCTATATTGATGAGTTGATCTTGGGGTAGACATTGGACGAGGATTAGAGAGCCTAGGAAAAGTTTTCAACCTGGAATTAAAATAGTAGAAACATATAAAATAGGTATGTGGTCCTGGTAATTTCTTTATGGATTTATAAATTCCTTAATGGGTGTTATTAGAGTGAGTGTGACTTAGAGGAACTTGTTAGGGGGAACCCGGAGACCTCTTGGAATACATTCTGTGACTTTTATGTATTTGTTCCCATAGGCCACACATGGAACTAGTGATACATCAGAGCCCTTGGCCTTATTGAATTGAACCTAAAGTGTGTGAACATCCCCCTTGGGGATGTGACTACTTGGGTGGGTATAACTTTGTAAGGTTGTTGATAGGCTGGATGTGTAGACTGACCCAGAACAAACCTATATATTGAAATGGGACATGAGCCATCTCTTGAGACTATTTATAGTATGGAATATTACCATGTAAATATTATGAGGCTATACCATGTAAGACACTGATAAATAATATGATGCTCTCATGCGATGAGTGTTTCACTACATCATGTGCTTCTGTTGGATGGTGACGTTGTAATGATGGTCTTCATTCTTAACAGCTTATTGATCCAAACCTTTAATGGTTTTCCTTTCTAAACATTGGTTTTAATGTATTAAGGTCTTTCTCAGGTTTCATTTCAGCCCTTCATTTTAAAATAACAACTGTATAACAGCATGAATAACATAACTCAAGTTGATAGAGAAGAAAATTTATGAAGGCATTGGATTCCCTTCGATCCAGATGGATTAGTGTTGTCCCCATGGATAGTAAAACCCCTTTTGGAGATCATGGAATAGTTGATAATAGGTTGTTTGGATCATTCATTGCTTCTAGATATTTTTCCAGATTTTCCTTGGTGTTTTTGGTTTATACTTCTCACAATCCCTACTGGTGTAAGTTCTTTTCACCTTGTGTTTGTACTTATACTCTTTTTTTTAATTGATTCCTTTGGGGCATGAATTAGGTGACCAATTCTTGTCACCACTTTTATTAAAAAAATGACCTTGAGGTGGTATTTTATTGAAATGGAAAAAATTACATAGTAGTGAGGTCTATGATACTACTAATAGGGATGCCATTGATTTTGAGTAGTGATTATATTTGTTATGAAAAGTGGATAGGTGAGAGATTTCAGTCCTTATTGTGTATTTGGACTGTTTGGTTGAGTGTCCTGCACTACTGGGGTTAAGTTGTTGGGAAAAATTTTATACTAGTATGGATACTACTCAAGTTGTGATAATGGGATGGAGGTTTTCCAGGTTATTATCATATTCACCAGGGTGAGTTTATATCTAGGGTAATTATCAATGTATACTAGGGTGAAAGGCCTCATGATTATTGTTATGGTTGGTATAGTCATCACAATGTTCTCAAATACACTTTGGCACTAGCCAAAGTTGGTATGGATGATCGAGGCTACGAACCTGAGAATCAATGATGATTTATTTATTTATTAGATATTATTTATTTATTCAGAGCATGAAACATGCACATATAACTAAAAATTAGAATTTATGAAACCACATTGGTGGTTCCCTACTGAGTACCCAAGAAATCCTCATGTATTGAAGGTCAGGTAGAATTGGGTCCCAGTGTTTCCAGATCGAGTTAGAGTAACTTTGATGGGTTTTAGAGATCTAGATGATGTGAGGCTTGGGGATTGTAGTGGTTCCCAATATATTTTTTATTTTGGTATTTATTTATTCCTTTATTTCCTTGAAGTATCTTGTTTTTTATCTAAATTATACTCATATTCTTTCTCCTTTAACCTATATACTTATCCTATGGATTTTAAATAGGATGAATATAAATAAAGAATGGATGAATGCCAATCGGTTGACAAAAGAGTATGAAGAAGGTGTGAAAGAATTTATCAAGTTTGCAAAAGATCATGCATGCGACTCTTCTCAAATCCTTTTTCCGTGTTTACGCTGTTGTTATTCAAAACAAATTAGTCCAGATGAGTTAGAAGAACACTTGATCTGTCACGGAATAGATCAAAGTTATACATGTTGGAATAAACACGGGGAAACAACGAATGTAGGTAGTGACTGGGGTGACACTGCGTTTTATGGATCATCTGATATGATTACAAACATGAACAATGAAGATGACCGTATGGAGGATGTGATTACAGATGTGAATGATGATGAAGATCGTATTGAGAAAATGACAAGGACCTTCGAAGATGAACTTCGTGATTGCCCAAAATTGTTTGAGAAGTTAAAAAGTTGTGCAAAGACGCCATTGTATGCTGGTTGCACTAAATATACAGCATTGTCAGCCGTACTGAAGCTGTATAATTTGAAAGCAGATAACGGGTGGCGTGACGACAGTTTTACGAAACTACTTTCCCTCTTGAATGACATGCTCCCAGAAGACAATGAACTCCCGAGCCGAACATACAATGCCAAACGAATGCTATGCTCTATGGGTATGATCTCTGAAAGAATACACACCTGCCCGAATAACTGTATACTGTTTCGCAAGGACCACAAATCACTTAAAGAATGCCCAAAGTGTGGTGCTTCTCGATACAAGAAAGATGAATCCCGTCCTACTAAAGTTTTATGGTACTTTCCAATCATTCCAAGGTTTAGACGCCTATATGGAAGTGAGGAGACTGCAGAACAATTAACATGGCATGCAGATACAAGAATTAAAGATGGGATACTACGTCACCCGGCAGACTCTCCTCAGTGGAAGAGAATCGATCATGAGTATCTTGAATTTGGAAACGAGTCGAGAAACCTTCGTCTTGCGTTATCTACAGATGGAATGAATCCTTTTGGTTTTCAAAGCAGCAGTCACAGTACATGGCCGGTTATGTTGATAAATTATAACTTACCACCGTGGTTATGTATGAAACGAAAATACATCATGTTATCTATGCTTATATCAGGACCAAAATAACCGGGTAATGATATTGATGTTTATTTAGCTCCATTGATCGAAGATTTGAAATTATTGTGGGATTCAGGTGTTACATTGTATGATGCTTGTAGAAAGGAAGATTTCACTTTGAGAGTCATGTTGTATGGGATGATAAATGACTTCCCAGCTTATGGAAATTTGTCAGGATATAGCATTAAAGGAACTCAAGGCTGTCCCGTTTGCGAAGAAGGTACACAATCAATTAGGTTGAAACATTCATCGAAAACCGTGTTTCTAGGACATCGCAAATTTCTACCGCGATGACATAAGTACCGTTCTTGGAAGACATCATTCGATGGAAGTTCAGAAGAACATATAGCACCGTCTCCACTAACAGGAGATCAATTGTTTGAGAAAGTTAAAAATTTGGACACTACTTTTGGTAAACCGGCTTCAAAAAACCTTACGAAAATCGGTTGGAAAAAGAGATCAATTTTTTTGAATTACAATACTAAAATTGTCTGTATGTAAGACATTTTATTGATGTTATGCATGTAGAAAAAATGTATTTGACAGTGTTATCGGCACGTTGCTAAATACATCTGGCAAAAGAAAAGATGGAATTAAGGCTAGGTTGGACATGGTTGAGATGGGAATACGAGAAGAGTTGGAACCAGTAAAGGGTGAAAAACAAACATTTCTTCCTCCTGCTGCTTACACTCTTTCCAGGCAAGAGAGATATCAGTTTTGAAACTTCTTGAATGATGTAAAGGTTCCAGAGGGGTATTCATCAAATATCAGTAACCTTGTGTCAATGAGTGACTTGAAGTTAAAAGGTCTGAAATCACATGACTGTCATGTTTTGATGCAAAATCTCATTCCAATTGCTTTACATTGCATTTTTCCCAAGAATGTCCACCATACATTAACGAAACTATGTTTCTTCTTCAAAGCTATATGCAGCAAAGTTATAGACCCGGTGAAATTGCCAGCTATGGAAAAAGAAATTGCCGTCATATTATGTGAATTAGAAATGTTCTTCCCACCTTCATTTTTTGATATGATGGTTCATTTGATGGTCCACTTGGTGAGAGAGATTCGACTATGTGGTCCTGTACATTACAGATGGATGTACCCCATTGAACGGTATATGAAGATTTTGAAAGGGTATGTCAAAAATCGAAGTCGGCCAGAGGGTTGTATTGCAGAGCGATATATTATTGAGGAAGCTGTTGAATTCTGTACTGAATACTTGTCTGGTGTGGAAAGCATTGGCTTACCGAAATCTCGTCACACTGGGCAGCTAGAGGGTGAAGGAATTTCTGAAAGAAAGGTTGTCACAATCAATATTACAGATCGGGAGCAGGCCCACCTTTATGTTTTGCATAACAGTTTGGACGTTGACCCATATGTTGAAATCCACAAAGAAATTCTTAGGCAATTGAATCCATCAAGGGCTGAAAAATGGATATCAGATACACATAATCGACAGTTTATAGGATGGTTTCGAGATCATATTTTTAAGAAGTCAGATGAAAATCCAAAGTCTATTTCGGAACGACTTCGATGGCTAGCTGGAGGACCAAGTGTGTATGCATTATCTTACAATGCTTATGTAGTTAATGGTTATACATTTTATACTAATGAACATGATGAAGACAGTACCATGCAGAATAGTGGGGTTACACTTGTGGATGAAGCGATGCATGTTTCTGGTGATAAGGAAAGAAATCCAATTTATGCGAATATGTCATACTTTGGCATCATCAAACAAATATGGGAGTTGGATTATATGGAATTTCAAGTTCCGATATTTCAATGCAAGTGGGTTGATAATAGGAGTGCTGTTAAAATAGATGATTTGGGATTTGTGAAAGTTGATTTCAGTAAGGAAGGGGAGAAAGACGAACCATTTATAATGGCGTCATAGGTAGTGCAAGTATTTTATGTTCTCGATCCCGCAAACCGAAACTGGTCAATTGTTCTTTTATCGACCAAAACAGCTGAAGGGTCAGATGAAAATTCAACGAAAGATGACCCTTTCATTGGGATTTCACAATCATTTCGCAGTGGTCCCAATGTAGATGACGTTTTGTATGTCAGAGGAGACCACAATGAAGGGATATGGATAGTTGATAGAGGGGTCAAATCCCTTTATCCTTTTAAAAAAAAGAGAGTTCAATAATCAGGTTATTGATTTTTATTGTAATATAGATTGTGTTACATTATGTTATTATCTGTTCGCTGCTGTTTTTATGTGATCTAACTTAAATTTTAAACCAGTTCTGCAGATAATGACTTCTTCACCTACTGATGCACCCAATCCCGAGACACAACACGTCTCTCAACCTGTTGCAGCTGGTCCCACTGCTGAGAGACAACGGGTCTCTCAACCTGTTGCAGCTGGTCCCACTGCTGACGTACAACATGTCTCTCAACCTATTGCAGCTGGTACCACTGCTGAGAGACAACAGGTCTCTCAACCTTTTGCAGCTGGCCCCACTACTAACGTACAACAGGTCTCTCAACCTGTTGCAGCTGGTGTCAGTGCCGAAGCCAGCGCTTCGGAGAAACATAATGTTGATGCATAAACTGAGGAAATGGTAGGCGATGAAACCCCAGCGACACAAAAAAAACAGGTGCGCCGTAGTTTGATAGTTTTAGGAAAAATCCTTAAGGCAAAAGCAAAAGGCATCAAATATGAGGTGGGATGGAATAAGCTAGGCCAGCATGTAAACCCCAACAAATCCATGTTTAGTAGCTACATTGGAATCGTCACTCGACAACGCATACCGATTGACGTAGAGTCGTGTCACTATGTTGTCAGCGGGTTGAAAACATTAATGTGGGAAGAGATTACGGTAACATTACGATATCATCTATTTAATTTATTAAAATAAAATAAAATATTAAAATATTGACTAACCCTTCATCATCTCTTGCAGAGTGCATTTATAGTAGATGTTTCTCACAAAGAATATGTTTTCAGACTGGCAGGAAGGATTCATAGAGGCTTTCGCACCATTTTAACGAAAAATCATCTGAAAGATGCCGAAGGGAAAATCAAGCCGCACCCGCCTCCTCTTTATGCACACTTGATATCCCAAGGAACATGGGATGCGTTTTGCAACCGTCGTACGGAAAAGAATTTTCAGGTACATTGTGTTTGGTTACACGTTGTGTAACGTTGCTTGTATTCATCACATTGATTGATAGGTTTTTATTTATGAAATAGCAACTGAGTGCTGAAAATAAAGAACGGGCAACAAAACCAGCGTACCCCTACCGTAAAGAAAGGTTGGGGTACGCTTCAATTGAAAAACAATTGGTATGTATTTTAAAAGTACTATAATAATTTTATGTGACATAAAACATCACTGTAACCATGTTTCTCTGTTTATATACAGATTGATGAAGCAAAATCTCAAGTCACTTCCATTCCATGCCATGTGCTATGGAAGGAGGCTCGTGTTAATAAAGAGGGGAAACTAATAGATGAAAACACACGAAAAGTGTGAGAAACATGTGTAAGTATGACATAATATAAACTTTTTTTTTCTTTAAATCACTATTACATAACGATGCTTACTTATTTTTTCATATTTTCTATTTTACATAGTCACAGGAATCAACAACACCCGCACCGGATGCAGACATACTTTCAACGGCCTTGAAATATCCAGAACAGTATGGCCGCGTCAGAGGTGTGGGTTTTGGGGTGTCACCCAAGACATATTTTAAGAAAAAAAACAAGAGGATGAACAAACTAAATAATTGCATGTAATGAGAGATAGAGTAGCTACCCTTGAAGAACTAATCCAAACTCAGGGAGAGATGCTAAAGAGTTTGATGGAGGAGAGGCAAAGAGAACAAACAACTCAAGAACAACCCCCGCGAGAATATCCACCCCTCACCAGCTTTGAGGCGAGCCATTCCCCTCAAAGACCTAACTTAACCGAGGTAATCAATGTTATAATATTCGTTTTTGTGAGATGTGAATCACATAGACACCGATACCTTTCATTTAATGATATTCTGCAGGGTGAAAATGACTGTGATTTATATCTGTCAACTCCCACCCATCGCCTTGTAGCGAGGGCTACGGTGTTCAATATGCAGAATGACACGCTACACTCCAGACCACTTCCAACCGGTCATTTCAAAGTGTCTATTAATGTAACTCATGAGCCGAGCGCCGAGCTACCCGTGCCAAATGACGATGACGACATTCATACGGTGGAAAAAGCTATTGGAACATTCATTGCATGGCCGTCGAATCTTGTAAAAAAACACGTCGAGCAGGAGGTATTCATTTCCAGTTCATTTTTCAAGCAGAACCTTTAACATTAAATTAGAAAATGGCTGAACTGGTGAATGTTATTATAGAAGGATAAAATGGAGAATCTAAAACGAACGAGCGGATCCAAGATTGGATCAACCAACTGATCAAAACGATCTACTGAGAGCGCGTTCACCCTACCCGTTCTATATCCACATTTAATATCATTGCAATCTCATGTGGATACGAAAATGAAAGACGGAAAGAATCATACAATTGTTTGTGAAAAAGATATGTACGGAGAGAAAACAATAGATTTCGTTAGTGCAGACGCTGTACGAATTGATACTTTAGTAAAACGATCCAAGAGTCATTTGTGACGTGTACGAATTGACCGCACCTCAATCTGACGCACGGTGTGACTGGTATGGCTAAAAGTGTCTGATATCAGTTTCAAATTGAGATAAACTTTGGAAAACAACAACAATGACATACGCCAAACCGAGAAAATGCATTCAGATTGTTTTGATACTTTAGGACAATGATCCACGAGTCATTTGTGACGTGTACGAATTGACCGCACCTCAATCTGACGCACGGTGTGACCAGTATGGATAAAATTGTCTGATATCAGTTTCAAATTGAGATAAACTTTGGAAAACAACACCAATGACATACGGAAAACCAAGAAAACGCGTTAGGATTGTTTTGATAATTTAGGACAATGATCCAAGAGTCATTTGTGATGTGTAAAAATCGACCGCACCTCAATCCGACGCACAGTGTGACCGGTATGGATAAAAGTGTCTGATATCAGTTTCAAATTGAGATAAACTTTGGAAAACAACACCAATGACATACGACAAACTAAACAAACACGTTCGGATTGTTTTGATACTTTAGGAAAACGATCCAAGAGTCATTTTTGACGTTTACAAATTGACCGCACCTCAATATGACGCACGGTGTGACCGGTATGGCTAAACATGGCTGATATCAGTTTGAAAATGACATAAACTTTGGAAAACAACACCAATGACACATGGAAAAATAAGAAAACACGTTCGTATTGTTTTGATACTTTAGGAAAACGATCCACGAGTCATTTGTGACGTGTACGAATCAACCTCACCTCAATCCGACGCACGGTGTGACCGGTATGGCTAAAAGTGTCTGATATCAGTTTGAAAATGACATAAACTTTGGAAAACAACACCAATGACATACGCCAAATTGATAAAATGCCTTAGGATTGTTTTGATACTTTAGGACAACGATCCATGAGTCATTTGTAATGTGTACAAATTGACCGCACCTCAATCCGACGCACGGTGTGACCGGTATGGCTAAAAGTGTCTGATATTAGTTTCAAATTGAGATAAACTTTGGAAAACAACACCAATGACATACGCCAAACCAAGAAAACACGTTCGGATTGTTTTGATGCTTTAGGAAAACAATCCACGAGTCATTTGTGACATGTACGAATCGAACGCACCTCAATCCAACACAGGGTGCGACCGGTATGGCTAAAATTGTCTAATATCAGTGTGAAAATGACATAAACTTTGGAAAACAACACCAATGACATATGGAAAACCGAGCAAATGCATTCGGATTGTTTTGATACTTTAGGACAACGATCCAAGAGTCATTTGTGACGTGTACAAATCGACCGCACCTCAATACGACGCACGGTGTGACCGGTATGGCTAAAATTGTCTGATATCAGTTTGAAAATGACATAAACTTTGGAAAACAACACCAATGACATACGCCAAACTAAGAAAACGCCTTCGGATTGTTTTGATACTTTAGGAAAACGATCCACGAGTCATTTGTGACGTGTACGAATCAACCGCACATCAATCCGACGCACGGTGTGACCGGTATGACTAAAAGTGTCTGATATCAGTTTGAAAATGACATAAACTTTGGAAAACAACACCAATGACATATTCCAAACCGAGCAAACGCATTCGGATTGTTTTGATACTTTAGGACAACGATCCACGAGTCATTTGTGACGTGTAAAAATCGACCACACCACAATCCGACGCACGGTGTGACTGGTATGGCTAAAATTGTCTGATATCAGTTTGAAAATGACATAAACTTTGGAAAACAACACCAATGACATACGCCAAACCGAGAAAACGCGTTCGGATTGTTTTGATACTTTAGGACAATGATCCACGAATCATTTGTGATGTGTACGAATCGACCACACCTCAATCCGATGCACGGTGTGACCGATAAAGCTTTTCATTAGATAAAGAATCAGTATTTATTAAATGAGATAAATCAATCAAAAACATATTGATTTTACATTATTCCCTTTCATTATTATGAAAATGAAAACTTTTGAGTTTAAAATTTAATATTTTAGTTTCACATTTCCATATTAATGTATTCTTTCATATTACTGTTTTAATTTCTTTCATTATTGCATTACTAACATAATATTTGTTTTCTTATATAAGTGAATTTTTTTCCTTGAGTTCGGATGCTTTGTTCGGCAACAAATACCGTCGAGAGCGGATCACAGATATCAAAGGATGAAACATGAATGTTTATAACTGTTGTTGAATAATTGTAAATGTAACCATGTAAAACAATGTTTGAAATGTATATAGCAATGCGTTTTTTTTTGTATTCATGATGTTAAGTAAATGTATATACCGTTGTCAGTCAAAATATTGGGTGCGGGTGCTATGGTGTGCAGGTGTGCATGTGCTACTTTGTGCAGGTATTCTAGTGTGCAGGTGTGCAGGTACTGTTTTTTAGGTACAGGCGCTGGGGCCTTTATCAGCGCTTTTTTAGCACTGATAAAGGACACCTTTAACAGTGCTCCAAGAAGCGCTGATATAGGTGACCTTTATCAGTGCTCCATGACGCGCTGATAAAGGACCCCTTTATCAGCACTCCTAGAAGCGCTAATATAGGGGACCCCCACTTTATCTATGCCGGAATTAACAGCGCTGATAAATGGGCAGGTTGTAGTAGTGTGGTGGCCTTGTCTCACCTTGTCGCTTCGGGATCCGACTTCGTCATTAGTTCGCTAGTCACTGACTCCGGTTTGCGCAGGGGTGACTTCGCCTCTCATGGCTTCGGGATCCGGGTCTGGTTTCAGCTTGCATCAGCTCTGTGCAGTCTGGATCTGGGTTTCCAGACCAATGTCTTCCTCTCTAGATCTGGGTTCTTCTTGCGTCTGCGAGAGCTTACTATCAAGCAGGGCATGATTGGTTTCTGATTTGGTGTTTCCTCGGGATCTTGTTGCGGCCTCCGTGTGCCCTCTGTTGCCTCCGGATTGATTGTTGCAAGATGTGGATGAATCTTCCTGGAGCTCGGGATCTGGTCTTAGTCGTGGTTCTCTTGGCGTCGGACACGCTTCCGGTCACGAAACCCCAGCCAAACCTCTTCCCAACTAGACGCCAGTTCTGGTGTGCTCTGGTCTTCCTGGAACTGGTTCCAATGGCCTGGAGGGGGAGGCCCTGCTTTCCATTTCCTCTAGTTGTCTGCGGTTTTGTTCTTTTGATATTGTTTTGTGTTGTGATGTGTGTCTTTTGCGGTTCCCGCTGCTGGTTGCTAGTCGCCGACTGCTGGAAGATGATGTTTCCTGATGGTGAATGAGGTGATGCTGCTTTGGAGGCTGGTGATTTGTGAATCTGTGGTGCTGAATTTGGGTTGATGAAGTTGTTGCTTTTGGTTTGGTGTTGATGGTTGCTGGTTGATGATGAGCTCTGAGGGGATGTTGGATTATTTTCTGTTTTTCTTCTTTGTGTGGTTTTAGTTCTTTTCTTTTGGGGTTTTTTGGGTGTGGGTCATTCGACTCCTCCCCTCCCTTTTCTGCTGCTTCTTCCTTCTAATAAATTTGGGGGGGGGGGGGTCGGGAATAGCCTGAACCTCGCATCTTCCTTACCCTAAAAAACCCTAAGAACCCTAAAAACCCTAAAAGACCCTAAAACGCCTCAAAATCCCTTAAAACACTAAAAATCCACAAAAACCAAAAAAAATTAAAAAAAATCACTAAAATTCCTCGAAAACGTAAAAAACTTTAAAAACCCTTGAAAAACCATAAAAAAACCCTAAAAACCCTAATACCCATAAAAACCCACTAAATGAACTAAAATTCATTAAAACCCCTAAAAATGTTAAAAACTATAAAAAAATTTAAAAACCCTTATAAAAACAAAAAAACCCTAAAACTTAAAAAAGTCCCTAAAACCATGAAAAACGCTCAAAATAATAAAAACCAGGAAAACCCCAAAAAACCATCAAAATCCCTAAAAACCCTAAAAACCCATTAAACCCTAAAACTATAAAAATCCAAAAAAAATCCCTAAAAATCCATTATTGTCTAAAAAACCCTAAATATCCCAAAAACCCATTAAAACCATAAAACCCCCAAAAAGCATAAAAAAACCAAAAACACATAAAATCCCTCAAAAACTTATAAAACCCTAGAATCCCATTTAAACATTAAAAAAATAAAAAAACCCTAAAAACCAAAAATAAAACATTGATTTCGCCTAAAAAACTAAAAAAAACCTTGAATCCCGGTTGAAACCCTCAAAATCTCTAAAAACCTTAAAAACACTAAAAACCATAAAAATCCTAAAAAACCCTAGAAACCTGAAAAAAAACCCTAAAAAGCTTAAAAAATCTAAAATCCATAAAACCCTAAAACCCACTAAAACTCTAAAAACCCTTAAAACTTGTAAAATCATTAAAAACTATAAAAAAAACCCTTAAACCCCTAAAAATTTATTAAAACCATAAAACCAAAAAAGACCCTAAAAATCCTGAAAACCCCTAAAAACCCGAAAACCACTGAAAAACCCTTAAAACCCTCAAAACTCTGAAAACCCTAATAACAATAAAATCCTAAAAAATCCCAAAAAATCCTGGAAAATATGAAAAACCTTGAAAACCCCCTAAAAACCCTAAAAATACTAATAAAACATAAAAAACCCTAAACCCCCACAAAACCCTAAAACCACTAAAATCTATAAAACCCCCTTAAACCCCATAAAAAGGTAAAAACTCTAAAAACCATAAGAACTCTAAAAAATCATTATGAAACCCCATAAACGCAAAAAGAAAATAAAAACTTTGAAAAACCATAAAAACCCTAAAAAACCCTAAAACCACTCAAAATACCTAAAAACCCTAAAACCCCCTAAAACATATAAAAACCCTCAAAATACTTAAAAATTCCTGAAAACATAAGAAACCCTAAAACCCCTTAAAACCCTTGAAAACCATAAAAATCAGTAAAACCCCTAAAAACCACAAAAAACAAGAAAAACCCATAAAACCTGTAAAAATCACTAAAAACCATTAAACCTCCTAAAAACATTAAAACGCTAAAAACTCTAAAAAAACTTAAAATCCTTAAAAAAACTCTAAAACCCCGTAAAACCTAAAAGACCCTAAAAACCCTAAAAAAACCTAAAAACCCTGAAAAAACACTAAAAAAATCCTAAAATAGCCCTAAAAATAACTGAAAATGTAAAAACTCTAAAACCAATTAAAACCCTATAAAAACGATAAAAACCCTTAAAATACTTAAAGAACCAGAAGAATCCATAAAAACCCTAAAAACCACTAAAAACCCTTATAAACCATAAAATGTTAAAAAACTCTACAAAACCTTAAAACCCCTAAAAAACTAAAAAATCCCTAAAAATCCCAAAAGACCTTAAAAACCCTGAAAACATGAAAAAACCCAAAAAAACCCAAAAAACCTTATAAATCCCTGAAAAACCTAAAAACCCATAAAAACCCTAAAAATCCTAAAAGGTGCTACAAATCCTTGAAAACGTAAAAACCCCTAAAACCCTGAAAACCCCCTAAAACCTATAAAAATCCCAAAAAAAACCTTAAAATCCCTAAAACCCATAAAACCCATAAAACCATGATAACACACTAAAAACTCTAAAATCCATTTAAACACCTAAAAATATGAAAAACATTAAAAAATTGAAAAAACCTTCAAAACCCTAAGAAACTAAAAAAACACCTAAAACCCAAAAAAACCTTTAAAACCCTAAAAAAATTGAAAACCCCTAAATCCCATAAAAATCCTTAAAAACTGAAAAAATCCTAAAAACCATAAAAAAACTAAAAAGCCCTAAAAATCCTTGAAAACATAAAAACACTAAAAACCCTGAAAAATCCATGAAAACCATAAAACCTCTAAAATTTTTAAAACAACTAAAAACCATAAAAACCATAAAAACCATAAAAACCATAAAAACCATAAAATAACTAAAAACTACAAAAACCCTTAAAATCACAAAAAAAAACATAAAACCATGAAAAACTAAAAAAACCCTAAAAACCCCAAAAGACCATGAAAACACTGAAAACCCCTTAAACCCTAAAAAACCCATGAAATCCCCTAAAACACCTGAAAATCACTAAAATCCTAAAAAACCCTAAAAAACATAAAAATTCAATAAAATCCCTACAAATCTGCGAAAATGTTAAAAAATAGAAACTAAGAAAAGCCCATAAAAACCATAAAAACCTAAAAATCTTAAAACCCCTAAAAATTATAGAAACCACTAAAAACTATAAAAATCTGTAAAACACCAAAAAAATGTAAAAAATGTTAAAAAAACTCTAAAAAATATTAAAAATGGAAAAAGCTCAAAAAACCCTAAATACTCAAAAGAACCTAAAAACCCTCAACAACCTTAAAATCCTAAAAATCCCCAAAACCCCTAAAAACCATAAAATATCTAAAACCAATAATAAACCTGAAAACCATAAAACTCCAAAAAAACACAACAATTCCTTGAAAAAGTAAAAAACCCAAAAAACCCTGAAAACCCCCTAAAAAAAATAAAACCCCTAAACCTTAAAAACCCCTAAAAACCCATGAAAACCCTAAATACCCACTGAGACTCTTAAAACCCTTAAAATACCCCAAAAATGTTCAAAACTATAAAAAACCATTAAACCCTAAAAAACTAAAAAAACCCTAAAAACCCAGAAGGTCTTAAAACCCCTAAAAACCCCATAAAAACCATCAAAATATCAAAAAAACTTAAAAACCCATAAAATATATATAAATCCTTAAAAATCACTAAAAATCTCTGAAACATAAAAAACCCTAAAAACTCTGAAAAACCACTGAAAACCATAATACCCCTAAAAACCTTAAAAACCCTAATACCCACAAAAACCCTAAAACCCACTCAAAACTCTAAAAGCCCTTTAAACCCCAAAAACATTGAAAAAATCTAAAAAACCATAAAAACTCAAAAAACCATAAAACCCAAAAAGACACTAAAAACCATAAAACTCTAAAAAACCCTGAAACCCCCCAAAAAATCCTCAAAATCCCTAAAAAAAACCCTAAAATCATAAAAATCCAAAAAACTGTCAAAAACCCTAAAAAACCATGAAAACCCCCAGATACCATAAATACCCCTAAAAAACCATAAAATCCTAAGAACTAATAAAAACTCTAAAAAACTCAAAACCAATAAAAATGACAAAAAACTCTAAAAAACTTAAAACCCTTAAAAAATTAAAATACCCTTAAAACCAAAAAACCCTGAAAAACCCTCAAACCCTCAAAAAATTAAAACCTCTAAATCTTCCTAAATCCACAAAAACCTAAAACTCATAAAAATTCTAAAAAACCAGTAAAAATCCCTAAAAACATAAAAAACCCTAAAAACCCTGAAAACCCCTTGAAAACCATAAAAACACCTAAAAATCTTTAAAAACCCTAAAACCCCATGAAAATCCTAAAAACTAAATAAAAACTCTAAAAACTCTAAAAAACCATAAAAATAATAAAAAACATTAAAAGACTCTAAAAACCCTTAAAAACCCTAAAAACTCAAAAAACCTATAAAAGTCCCAAAAAGAACCCTAAAACTCCTAAAAACCATAAAAACCATAAAACCCCTAAAAACCTCAAAATACCTAAAAACACTAAAAACCAAAAAATACCCAAAAAACCATGAAAATATAAAAAAATTACTAAAAATTTAAAAAACCCTAAAAACCTTAAGAAAATTTTAAAACCCATGAAACACTAAAAACCGACTAAAAACTCTAAAAATCCTTAAAACCCATAAAATGTTAAAAAACTAAAAAACCATTAAAACCCTAAAAATCTCAATAAACCATAAAAACCTAAAAGACCCTAAAAACTCAGATAAAACCATTAAAACCTTGAAAATGCTTGAAACCCTCAAAATCCCTTAAGACCATAAAAACCATAAAACCATAAAAAAGCTAAAAATTCCCTAAAAATCCTTGAAAACATAAAAAATCCTAAAAAACACGAAAAACCATAGAAAACCATTAAACCCCTAAAACCATAAAAACCCTAAAACCCCATAAAAACCCTAAAACCATTAAAAACTCTAAAAACACCTGAAACCCCAAAAAATGTTAAAAAAACTCTAAAAACCATTAAATACTAAAAAAACCCTAAAAACCCAAAAGGCGCTAAAAACCCTAAAAAATCCTAAAACCCCCTCAAAATCCCTAAAACCCCTCAAAATCCCTAAAACCCAGAAAAATCCTTAAAAATCCCTACCAATCCTTAAAAACTTTAAAAACCATAAAATCTCTGAAAACCCCCTAAAAACCAAAAAAAACCTTAAAAATCCTAAAACCCCATAAAAACCCTAGAAACCACTAAAATCTTTTAAAACCCAGAAAACCCCTTAAAAAGTTTTAAAACATTAAAAATCTCTATAAAACCTTAAAATCCCTAAAAACTCAAAAAGACCCTAAAAATAATGAAAACCCCTAAAAATCCCTAAGGCCATAAAACCCCGAAAAATCCATAAAAAACCCTTAAACTCCTAAAACCATAAAAATCTTAAAAAAGTCATAAAAATCCCTAAAATGAAAAAAACTCGAAAAACACTGAAAAAACCCTAAAAACCCTAAAACCCTAAAACCCTAAAAACCTTACAAAATCCTAAAATCACATAAATCCCTAAAAATCCACTAATAACTCTAAAACTCTTAAAACCCCTAAAAATGTCAAAATATCCTAAAAACATTCAAACCCCTAAAAACTCAAAAGACCCCAAAACACAAAATCCCCCCCCCCCAAAAAAACTCTAAACCCCCTAAAAACCCAAAAAACAAAAAAAAATTAAAAACCAAAAAAACCTGAAAAATACCTAAAACCATAAATAGCTCTAAAACCCCATAAAACCCCATAAAACCCCATAAAACCCCTTAAAACTCCTAAAAATGTTAAAAATCTTTAAAAAACTCTCAAAAACCTTAAAAACCTAGAAAAACATAAAAAATCCCTAAAACACAAAAACACCACTAAAACCATATAAAGCCATGAAAAACCTAAAAACCTACAGAATCCCTCAAAACACTAAAAATCATAAAAACCCAAAAAAACCCTAGAAAACATAAAAAATCCTAAAAACAAAAAATCCCTAAAACACTTGAAAAACACTTGAAGACTAGAAAACCACTAATAACCTAAAAAAACCATGAAAACCCTAAAAACCCAAAAAATCACTAAAACATTAAAAACACTTAAAACAGATAAAAATTTTAAAAACTCTAAAGGCCTTAAAAAATATAACAAACTCAAAAAACCCAAAAAACTCAAAAAAATCCTAAAAAACATTTAAACCCCTAAAAACCTGAAAAACCATAAAAATCCCAAAAAAACCCTAAAAATCCCTAAAAACTTAATAAACCCTAAAAACCTAAAAACCCCAAAAAATAGTAAAAACTCAGAGAAACCTTAAAAAAACTAAAACCAATTAAAACCCTAAAAACCCACTAAAAATTGTAAAACAACTAAAAATGATAAAAAACTCAAAAAACCCCTTAAAATCAAAACGAACCTTAAAACCCTAAAACCCCCCAAAACACCTAAAAACACATTTAAACCCCTAAACCCCTCAAAATCTCTAAAAACCCTAAAAAACCCTGAAAACAATAAATATCCAAAAAAATCCTTAAATATCCTTGACATCGTAAAAACCCCTAAAACCCTAAAAACCCCCTAAAAACATTAAAACCCTAAAACCTCATAAAAACCTTAAAAACCCACTAAAAACTCTAAAACCCTTAAAACCCATAAAATGTTAGAAATATATAGAAAACTTAATACCCTAAAAAACTCAAAAAAACCCTAAAAACCCAAAAGAGACTAAAAATACTAACAACCTAAAAACCCTAAATAACCCCAAAAAAAGCTAAAACCCTCAACATCCCTAAAAGCCTTGAAAAACCCATGAAAACCATAAAACCCAAAAAAACCTTAAAACTCAAAATTCCTTTAAACCCCTAAAAATGTTAAAACTCTTTAAAACGCTAATAAACTGAAAAACCCCTAAAACCCTGAAAGTTCCTAAAACCCTAAAAAAACCTGAAAAAACTTAAAACCCTTAAAATATCTTGAAACCCTAAAATCCCCTAAAAAACATAAAAATCCTAAAGAGACGTAAAAATCCATGAAAACGTAAAAACCCCTAAAACCCTTAAAAACCCCCTAAAAACCATAAAATCCCCAATAACCTTTAAAAACCCTAAAAACGTATAAAAACTGTAAAAACACTAAAAACACTAAAAACCCCTAAAAACAATAAAAACTCTAAAAAACCTTAAAACCCCTAAAAAATAAAAAAATCCTAAAACCCAAAAAAAACACTAAAAACAATATAAAACCCTAAAAACCCTCAGAATTGCCAAAAACACTAAAAAACCCTAAAAACCATAAAAATTCAAAAAATCCCAAAAAATCATAAAAACTTAAAAAAACCTAAAAACCATGAAAAAATCCCGAAAACCATAAAACCCCTAAAAACCTTAAAAATCTTAAAAACCCATAAATAACATAAAACCACTAAAAACTCTAAAAACCTTAAACCCCTAAAAAACTCAAAAAGACCATAACTACCAAAAAAGACCCTACAACCCTAAATACCCCTAAATACCCCAAAAAACCCTAAAACCTCTAGAACCCATAAAAATGCATTAAAAACTAAATATACCTAAAACAATAAAAAATAAAAAAGCCTTAAAAATCCCTGAAAAAATAAAAAACCATAAAACCCTGAAAAATATCTGAAAACCATAGTAACCCTAAAACCCTTAAAAACTATAAAATCCATAAAAAACTTAAAAATTTACTAAAAATTCTTAGAACACTTAAAAACCAAAAAATTATAAAAACTCTAAAAAACCATGAAAACCCTAAAAACTCCAAAAAACCCTAAATACCCAAAAATCCCTAAAACCCCTAAAAACCCTTCCAAACCTCAAAATCCATAAAAACAAAAAAAAACCAAAAAAATCATAAAAATCCTAGAAAAGTCCTAAAAATATCTAAAAATGTAAAAAACCCTTGAAACTATAAAACATAAAAAAAAACCAATAGAAACCTTCAAAACCCCTAAAAGTCTATAAAACCTCTGACCCCCGCCCCCCTAAAAAGAAAAATACCCTTAAAACCCTTAAAAATGTAAAAAAATGTTGAAAACTCTAAAAAACGTTAAAAACCCAAAAAAGACCCTAAAACCCCAAAAATCCTAAAAATACTAGAAAACCCCTAAAAACCCTAAGAAAGAGTTGAACACTTTATGATCCAGGTTAGGAATGATGAAGATTTGATTTTGGCTTGGGATTGTTCACCATAGATTTTTGATGGCGTTCGATTTTATTTTTTCTGCTAGAATTTTGATTTTCATCTGCATCGTGATCCCATGAGCATGGACCTATAGATTACTCTTCCAAGTCTTGCCCTGGTCTTCCAAAACCCATCCATCCTCTACATCATTGACAACCTCATCGGTAGATTTCTTTGTATGGACGCACGAACTAGTGATTCCTACCACCTGATTGTTCTGTAGATATGCATAGAGGTGGATTTGTCCAAGTCACTGGTTAATTCTATCTGTGTTGAGATTGAAGGTGAGATCTAATGGCATCAGAAAATTTTCTTTAAATCCTGGGTTTCTTTCTGTTCGAACTACCATAGACTGGGCCACTATGCATCTACCTGTAAGTGTGCTAGTAGTACTGTCAAGTCTACACTACAGTGGCCGACTGCTACAACTAATGGTTTGTAACTAGATGCACCTCTTTGTGGCTCATGAAGTGCATTGTGCAGGTATACATGCTAGACAGACTAATGTGCCTCTGGCTGATGATCATGTTGTTATAGTGGTTGGAGATGTTCCATTGAAGGTTGTTTGACAATCTTCATCTGGAACAAGGGTCTGTGCAGTGTTTGATTTGTTGAAACATGACTTAGGAATTGTGACTAGTAAAAAGGTGATGGAAACTGAGGAAGGATGCAATAGTCTGAGGATAGTGGAGTTGCGACAGATGTCACCGCCTGTGTTGTGCCTCAATTCTTGAGTTTTGGAGGAGGTCAAGGATTCTTCAGATCAACCGGCAGTGATGGTGTCCCTTTGTACAATCAGTTTGATGGATTTTTTTTGAGGAGTTGGTCCATGAGTTGCATGTTGTACAACTGAAGTTGGCCGGTGGCATTGAAGAACAACCTATGCAGACTACTTGCTCTGGGCTAGAGGGTGCTACTTTTGAAGACAAGGGTAAGGGTTTACATGATGTCTTGACCTGTGATGATATTGTGTTGGCTAGTACAGGGGATGAGGATGATGCTGTTGTGCATGATGCGAGTGTTGTTGTAAATGGATATCTGGTTCAGATTGTAGTGGATGAATCTTTTGTGCCTGAGGGAGTGCAAGTTGCTCGGTCTTCTTGTAATGAGGATGAGTTCACACGGGCTGATGTGAAGGTTACCCTATCTAGTTGTGATGCTTGTGCTGGGATTGAGATGGTACCGGACAAGGCTTCCATTGCTACTCAGGAGGGAGTACATACTGGGTAGATTTCTCGTGAGGAGGATGAGGGCTTGCAATTGATTCTGGTAGATTTAGGTGACACTTCCTTGGAGGTTGTTAGGAGTTTTACTGGTTTTTAGTAGGAGTCAGTGACTCTGAATGGTCTTGGTGATTACGTGATGGATGTTTTGCCCTTGGATTAGAATGATGGTGATCCTAGTTAAGATTTTGTGGTCCAAGGCATGATGCAATGTGAAGTGTTGGCTGACTGTATTATAAATCAGAAAGACACATACATCCCCAAACACATAAGTCTTTTCTAGGGGGAGGTAGAAGGATGAGCTTTAACATGGCTATGATCATTAAGGAGAGGACTTTGATAGAGGTGGTAATTTGATATGGGAAGGGAAATAAATCTGTAGGAGTCACATCAGACCCCCGAAAGTGGAAGCTGAGAAAAGACTACTTTAGTTTTCCAAAGACAGTGTCCATTAGAGCCTCCTCTAAATTTCCAAAGAAAAATGTTTCTGACAGGGGAGGGCGGCCTGCCAAGGTGCAGCTAAATACATATAAAAAAAGGCTCATAGAAAACTACATTTCCTTATTCAGGCAACATGAATCTGAATGAGAGTCGGCAGATACTGATGCGCACATCGGATGTGGTGTTGATGGAGACCCTTATAGTGTAACTTCTTATTATGACGGTGGTGGTGATGTTGACCTCTTTAACGTGTAACTCATTTTGGGATGGGTCATTTGACTTATCCCCTTCCTTGAATGCTTTTTATTTTTTCTAATAAATTTTGGGGGTACAGGAATATCCCGGTCCTACGCCTTCTTCGCACTAAAAACTCGGAAAACCCCTAAAAACACTAAAAAACCATAAAAATCATAAAATTTCTAAAAAATCCTTGAAAAAACCTATAAAAACCCTTAAAACCACTAAAACAATAAAACCACCTAAAAATCCATAAAATTCCTAAACCCCGCTAAAAATTCCAAAAACCTTTATAACCCATAAAAATGTTAAAAAAATAAAAAATCTCTAAAACCCTTAAAAGGAATAAAAAACTCAAAAAAAACAATAAAACCCCCAAAAGAACATAAAACCCTAAAAATACTTGAATACCCTTAAAGCCCTTGAAAACCCCTTGAAAACCCTCAAAATCCATAAAAATATTAAAAATTGTAAAACCCATTAAAATCCTAAAAAAGCCAAAAAATCCCTAAAAACGTAAAAAAAACCCCCCAAAACCCCTAAAAAAATTAAAAAACCCTAAAAACCAATAAAAACCCTAAAAACCCACTAAAAACTCTAAAAACTGATTAAAACCCCAAAGATGTTAATAATGTTAAAAAACTCTAAAACCGCTTCAAACCCCTAAAAACTCAAAAAAAACTTAAAACCCCAAAACACCCTAAAATCCCTGAAAACCCCTAAAAATAAAAAAAACCTTGAAAACCTAACCCCCCAATCCCTAAAAACCCTAAAAATCCCAAAATCTCTAAAAATCATAAAACTCCCTAAAAATCCATGAAAACATAAAAAACCCAAAACCTTAAAAACCCCAAAAAAACCATAAAACCCCTGAAAACCTTAAAAAACCCCAAAACCCCATAAAACCCCAAAAAACCACAAAAAAACTCTAAAAACCCATAAACACCTAAAAATTTTAAAAAAATTAAAAACTATAAAAAACCTTAAAAATCCTAATAAACTCAAAAAAAAACTCTACAAACCCAAAAGACCAAAAAAACACTGAAAACCCCAAGAAACCCTAAAAACCCCTAAAATAACTGAAAACGTAAAAACCCATAAAAATCCATAAAAACCCTTAAAAACCCTAAAATGCCATAAAACACTAAAAACAAATAAAACCTCTAAAACCCCTTTAAACCCCTAAAAACATTAAAAAAATCGAAAAAGATTTAAAACCCTAAAAAACTCTAAAAAACTCTAAAAACAAAAAAAAGATCCAAAAAACCCTAAAAATCCCAAAAAAGTAAAAAACCCTGAAAACCACTAAAAACCCTCAAAATCCCTAAAACCATAAAAATCATAAAAAGCCCTTAAAACCCAAAAAAATGTAAAAAAACCCTATAAACCTTGAAAACACCCTAAAAACCTTAAAAATTCCTAAAACCCAAACATAATTAAAAACCATTGAACACTCAAAAAAACCTTAAAACCCTAAAAATGTTAAAAAACTCTAAAAAACCTTAAAAACCCGAAAAACTAAAAAACCCTAAAAACCCAAAAGAACCTAAAATCCTTGAAAATCCATAAAAACTATGTGGATGGTTTGTTGTTAGAGAGGCGTTCTCCCCTGGCGCGATGGTGGTTTTTGAGGCGGATGACTGACGACGCTGAGTTCTGGTCGGTTGTTTCAGGTTGTGGTGGTGGTGGCTTGGTCTGGATTTTGCTTCGATTTGGATCGGATTTCTTAGATCTGGAATCTGCTTTCCTTGACGGCGGCGGTGATGCCTTTCAAGTGATCTGGACGAAGTCGAAGAGGTTGATGGTGAAGTCAACGCAGGCGCAATGGATGTTTCGACAAATGGACACTGGTGTGCTCGGCCTGATGGATCTTTGGTGCGACAAGACGCTCTGGTGGTTTTGTCGGGGGGAGTTCTGGATTTGCCTTGGTGATATGAGGGTTCGATGGGCTTTGCGTCTTCTTCGCACTGGCGTTTATGGCACTGCGCTCGGTTCTGCGCTGCTTGTCCGGACCCGAGGAAGGTCTTGCTGGCTTCTCTGGCATCTCAACGGGTCTTGGTGGATGCATAGGGAGTGGATGCAGGTTTGCTCTTCTGGATCTACTTTCTTGTTCTTGGATCTTGCTGCTGACGAAGGTATGGTCACATTGTGCTATGTTCTCTTTGATTTGCTGGTCTGCGTGTTTTTGACTGGTGGATGGCATGGTTTTGAGTTGCTGTTTCTGCTGAATGCGTTTTGGCTACTATTGTGGTTTCGTTGTGGATGCTAGCTATCAGTTATTTTGGGTTGTGCTAATTCGTGTTTTGTTGATGCTGTTGGTTCTATGTTGCTGGAGAGGGACCTTCTTGGTGAGAAGGTGCTGGACCTTGTGAGATTGGACGCGAGTCTTTGGTTGGCTATGAGTTGCTGGTTGCTGGTGAATGCTGGATGACGTGTGGTTGTTTGGTTTTTGATACTACTGCGGATGAGTCTGTTGTTGTGATGCTAGTCGATGGTTGCTGTTTGTTGGAAGGTGATGTTTGCTGCATTCAGTTGCGCTTGTGTTGTGGTTTGATGCTGCTGGTTGTGTTTGGCTCTGATGCTGGTTTTGGTGCTATTGGTTGTTGGGGTTGGTTGGTTTGGATGGATTGCTGCTGCTGTGTTGCTATGATGATTGGATGTGGTGCTGCTGGATGCTGGTACTGGCTGGATGTGACGTGATGATGTTGTTGTTGTTTCTTTGTTGAGTCCTTTTCTTTCTTTGATCTTATTTTCTTTTTGGCGTGGGTTGTAAAGGGCTTTTGGGTGCGGGTCGTTTGACCCTCCCCTCCCTTGTCTGCTGTGTCTCCTTTTTTCTTGATAATAAATTTGGGTGGGCCGGGAATAGCCCGACCCTCGCATCCTCCTTGCCATAAAAACTATAAAAACCCTCAAAATCCCAAAAACCTAAAAAAAACCCTAAAAACCCTAAAAATCCTAAAAAATCCCCAAAAGTCTGTGGATACATAAAAAATCCTAAAAACCAAGAAAACCTTTGAAAACCATAAAACCCCTAAAAACCATAAGAAACCCTAAAAACCCATTAAAACCCTAAAAACCTATAAAAACTAAAAAAACCTTAAAACTGCTTAAAACATTAAAAACTATAAAAAAACCTAATTACTAAAAAAACCTAACAACCAAAAAAGTCCCTAAAACCCCTAAAAACTACAAAAGACCCAAAAACCCAAAAACCCCAAAAACCCCTTAAAATTGGTAAAAACGATAAAATAAATAATAGGCATAAAAAGCCCTAAAAAGCCCTGAAAACATGAAAACCCTAAAAAAAACTTGAAAAAACCTATGAAGCCCATAAAATCCCATAAAAATCTTAAACAATAACAAAATCCCTAAAAATCAATAAAAAAACTCTAAAAAACCTTTAAACCCCAAGAATCGTTAAAAACTCTAAAAAACAAGAAAACCCTAAAAACTCAAAAAACACTAAAACCCCCTAAAATACCCCCAAACCTTGAAAAATCCTGAAACCCCTGAAAACCCTTTTAAAACCTACAAAATCTCTAAGAACACTAAGAAACCATAAAAACCATAAAATTCCTAAAAAATCCCTAAAAATCCCTGAAAACGGAAAAACCCATAAAATCCTAAGAAACCCATGAAAACCAAGAAAACTTTAAAATACCCTAGAAAACCTTAAAACCCTAAAAAACCACTACAATCTCTAAAACCCTCAAAACCTCTAAAAATGTTAAAAAAACTCTAAAAATTCTTAAGAAACCTCAAAAACTCGAAAAAAACTCGAAAAACCCTAAAAAACCCTAAAACCCCTAAAACCCCTAAAAACCATGTAAAACCCTGAAAACCATCAAAATCCCTAAAACCCCTAAAAACCATAAAAAATATTACAAATCCCTAAAATATATAAAAACGTAAAAAACTCTAAACCATTAAAACCCCCAAAAAACCATAGAAACCCATAAAACCCCTAAAAACTAATAAAAACTCTAAAAACCCTTAAAACTGATAGAAACGTTAAAAAACTTTAAAAAACACAAAAAAATATTTAAACCCCCAAAAAACACAAAAAAAACTAAAATAAAAAGACCCTAAAACCCCTAAAAATCCCTTAAAACAACAAAAATCCTAAAAAATCCCAAAAATCCCTTAAAACGTTAAAATCCTAAAGACCCTGAAAAGCGCCTGAAAACCATAAAAAACCCTAAAACCTTAAAAGACCCTAAAAACCCATAAAACCCTAGAAACCCACTAAAAACTCTAATAACCCTTATAACACCTAAAAACGTTACAAAACATTAAAAACTCTAAAAACTAAAAAAAACTAAAAAAAATTCTTAAAAACCCAAAAGCCCCTAAGAACCCTAAAAAACCCTAAAAACCCTAAAACCTTTAAAACCCCTAAAAATACTCAAAATTTCTAAAAACCCAAAAAACTATAAAAATCCTAAAATATATCTATAAATACTTAAAAATGTAAAAAACCATAAAAACATTAAAAAACCTCTAAAAACCATAAAACCCCCTAAAAACCATAAAAGACCCAAAAAACCCGTTAAAACCACTAAAAATGTTAAAAACGTTAAAAAACTCTAAAAAACCAAAAAAAACTCAGAAAAACCCTAAAATATCAAAAGGACCCTAAAAACCCTAAAAATCCTAAAACCCCCTAAAAATCCCAAAAAATCCCTAAAAACTCTAAAAACCATAAAAATCCTAAAAACACTAAAATTGTAAAAATCCCTAAAAACCCTAAAAATCCCCTATAAACCCTAAAACACTAAAAATCCATAAATACCCTAAAACAATAAATTCCTTAAAACCCATAAAAAAGTTAAAAAACTCTAAAACCCTTAAAACTACCAAAAAACGAAAAAAACCATAAAGGACCATAAAAAATCTGAAAAACCCCTTAAAATCCATAAAACCCCCCAAAACTCTCATAATCCCTAAAAACCCTAAAAAATCCAAAAAAACATATAAACCCCAAAAAATCCCTAAAATCCTTGAAAATGTAAAAAACCCTAAAAACCCTAAAAGTCCCCTAAAAACCAAAAATACCCTAAAAACCATAAAAAATCCAAAAAACCCATAAAAACCCTAAAAACTACTAAAAACTCTAAAAACACTTAAAACCCCTAAAAATGTTAAAAAACTCTAAAAAACCGTAAAACCTTAAAAAAATTAAAGAAACCCCTCAATACCTAAAAAGACCCAAAATACCTTGAAAAACACTAAAAACCAAAAAAAAACCCTGGAAGACCATAAAACCCCACAAAATCTCTAAACACCCTAAAAACATAAAAATCCAAAAAAAATCCCTAAAAATCCCTAAAAACATAAAAAACCGTAAAATCCCTAAAACACCCCTAAAAACATTAAAAACTCTAAAAACCCTTAAAAACCTAAAAAAAAAACAAAAACCGCTAAAAATGCAACAAGACCCTAAAAATCATGAAAAACCCTAAAACCCGTAAAATCCCTCAAAATCCCAAAAAAATCGTAAAAACCATGAAACACCCTTGAAAACCATAAAACTCTTAAAACCTTAAAAACCCTAAGACCCGATACAAACCCTAAAAACACACTAATAACTCTAAAATCCCTGAAACCACTAAAATATTTAAAAAAACTCTAAAAACCCTTAAAAGTTATAAAAAAATCCAAAAAACCTTAAAAACCCCAAAAGACCCTAAAAACCCTAAAAGCACCTAAAAACCCTAAAAGCACCTAAAAACCCTAAAAAAATCCTAAAAACCACTTAAAAGCCCTCAAAATCCCTAAAACCTCTAAAAATTCAAAAGAACCATAAAAATCTTTAAAAATCCCAAAAAATCCCTAAAAACATAAAAACCCCTAAAACCCTAAAAATGATTGAAACTTGTAAAAACTCCAAAAAACCAAAAAACCCCTAAATTCCCTAAAAAACCTAGGAACCCTAAAATCCATAAAAATTCTAAAAAATCCCAAAACCCAAAAAATAAATAAAGAACCTTATAATCCCTAAAAACAATAAAACCCCTAAAAACCCAAAACCCCTAAAAAACCATAAAAACCCACTAAAAATTCTAAAAAACCTTTAAACCCCTAAAAACATTAAACAAATCTAAAATACCCTAAAACCGCTAAAAAGCTCAAAAAACCCTAAAAACCCAAAAAGATAGTAAAAACCATGACAACCCTAAAAACCATGAGAAACCCTTAAAACCCTCAAAATCCATAAAAACTGTAAAAAACCCTAAAATCATAAAAATCCTATAAAATACATAAAAATCCATAAAAACAAAAAAACCGAAAAAAACTTTGAAAACCATAAAAACCATAAAAATCCCTAAAACCAATAAAACCCCTAAAAACAGAAGAAAACTCTAAAACCCCTTAAAACCCCTAAAAATTTTAATAAACAATAAAAAACCTTATAAACCATAAAAAACGAAAAAAACTAAAACCCAAAAGACTCGAAAAACCCTAAAACCCCCTAAGAACACTAAAAACCCTAAAAACCCCCTCAAAGTCCCTAAAAACCACTAAAACCATTAAATCCTAAAAGGCACCAAAATTCCCTAAAAACATAAAAACCCTGAAAACCATAAACAACCTTAAAAACCATAAATCCCACTAAAAACTCTAAAATTGCTTAAATATTATAAAAAAGTTAAAAAACTCTAAAAACCCCAAAAAACCCTAAAAACCCTAATAAACCCTGAAAACCCCTAAAACCACTCAAAATCCCTAAAAATCCTAAAAAACACTAAAAACCATAAAAATCCAAAAAAATTCCTAAAAATCCATGTAAGCGTAAAAAACCATAAAACCCTAAAAAACCCCTAAAAACTATAAAAACCACTAAAACCCTTAAAAACCATAAAAAATATAAAAACCTTGAAACACCATTAAAAACTCTAAAAATCCATAAAACCCTAAAAAACAATAAAAACACTCAAAATCCTTAAAAACCCTAAAAACCAAAAAAATCCTATTAAAATATAAAATTTCTCTGAAAACGTAAAACCCCTAAAAGCCCTAAAAATCCCCTAAAATCATAAAAACCCTTGAATACCTTAAAAACCCTAAAAACCAATAAAACCCTAAAAACACAAAAAAAATCCAGGAACCCTTAAAACCCCCAAAAAAACATTAAAAGCTCTAAAAAACCTTAAAACCCCTAAAAACTCCAAAAACCCCTAAAAACCCACAATGGATTGAATTTATTAGCCTCTGCCAAACTCTCACTCTCAATGTCATGTATTCCTACAGGGAGGCGAACTCAGTGACAGATTCTTTTTCCAAAAAGGCTATATTGGAAAGGAGTTCAATGTGGTCCTTTGTCTCCTTATATTTTTGTGCACCCTACATGGTCTCTGATATGAAGGGTGAATTACACACCCATGTGTTTAAACCCACCTTGTAATGCTCTAGTTTTAATTTTTTAATAAATTTTGGTGGACTAGGCATGCCTGGTCTGGAG
Source organism: Viscum album (assembly GCA_963277665.1). Lineage (NCBI taxonomy): Eukaryota > Viridiplantae > Streptophyta > Magnoliopsida > Santalales > Viscaceae > Viscum > Viscum album. The sequence continues at coordinate 1,885,421,353 of OY728141.1, read as the reverse complement.
CCTTATTTTCCCTAAAAACGTAAAAAAACACTAAAAACCCTAAAAAACACCAAAACCCCTCAAAATCCTTAAAAACCTAAAAAAACCTAAAAACCATAAAAATCCTTAAATCCCTAAAAAATCCACAAAAATTTTAAAAACCTTAAAAATGATGAAAACCCCCCAAAAAACCATAAAATATATAAAAACCATAAAACACAAAAAATCCATAAAAACCCAAAAAACCTACTAAAAAATTGCTAAAACCCCTAAAAACCCTAAAAACAATATAAATCCTAAAAAATTGCTAAAAATCCACGAACACAAAAACCCGAGAAAATCCTTTAAAAACTATAAAACCCTAACAACCCACCTATAAACCCACTAAAAACTCTAAAAAACCTTGAAACCCCTGAAAATGTTGAAAATTGTTATACAACTATAGAAACCTTAAAAACCCTAAAATACTAAAAAAACCCAAAAGACCCTGAAAACCCATAAAAAACCTCAAAATCCCTAAAAACCCTAAAAACCATAAAAATCCTAAATAATCCCTAAAAATATCTACAAATGTAAAAAATGATAAAAAACCTAAACAACCATTGAAAACCATAAAAATCCTTTAAAACCCAAAAAAACCCAAAAAAACCCAATAACCACTATAAACTCTAAAAGTCCTTAAAACCCCAAAAAAACGTTAAAAACCCTAAAAACCCTAAAAACCATAAAACCCCATAAAAACCCTAAAAACCCACTAAAAACTCTAAAAGGCCTTAAAATCCCTATATGTTAAAAAATAATAAAAACCCTTAAAAACCCTAAAAAACTAAACAAAAAACATAAAATCCCAAAAGACCCTAAAACCCTAAAAATCCTTAAAAATCCTTGAAAAACACTAAAAACACTCAAAATCCATAAAACACTAAAAACCCTAAAAAAACATAAAAACCCTAAAAAAACATAAAATTCCTAAAAATTCAAAAAAAACCCTCAAAACATAAAATAAACTAAAACCCCTAAAAACCCTCTGAAAGAGAGAAAAGGATGGCTCCCGCATCTCTTGAATCCTCTCACGATTGGGTCTTCCGTCGGCATCAATGATTCTTCGGCGCGGTTGTGGATCCTCAGGCGTCGGCTTGCTTTACTCTCAAGGTGAGATTTATCTAGATCGATGATGCCCTTGCAGGTCTCCTACGGAAGCTGCTTCAGATGAAGGCTTCATCTATTTTTGAGCAAGCTAGTTCTGGTCTTTTTGGCTTTCGGCGCTGCAGAGCTTTCGTGGGGTGGACCGGTCTTTCCACTGGGCAATCCATAGAGGAGGTTGTTGGGTTTGGTCTTTGCGGTGTGTGACTGGTCTTTTGGGGTAGCTCTGGACCCTCCAGCGTGCGAAGCTGCATTTCTATGGAGGATTCGACGGGAGTTGGTCTCCCCTTCGTTCGGTGTTGTAGATCCATGGTTGAGTGGACAAGATCTGCTTTGCTTGGCGCTAGATCTGGTCGTGGTGTTTGCAGATCTGTGGTGGAATCACTTAGATCTGGAGCGCGCCATTATAGATCTAGGAATGAGCAGGTCAGATCTTGGTGTCCTGACTTGTGGTGATGGGATTCAGTGGTGCCTCTTAGACTCACGGCAGCAGGTGCTCTTCGGCTTCTTCGAACAATCTGGTATGTCATCTTTGGAGCGGGTTTATTCCTGCGTTTTTGCTCTTCTTCTAGTTTCGCGGTGGCTCTTGGTTTCAGTGCACCATTGCTCTATGGGTGCATGATTGATCTGCTGATATGGTTCTCTTGGTTGGTGGATTAGTTCTCAAGTGGGGATCTTCATCTGGTTGAAGATACTCTGTTTGAATTTATGGCTGAGGTGGTTCTAATTTTTTCATTTTTGTTTCTGCTGCTATGGATTTTGGTGTGTGATGATGAGGGAAGTAGGCGTTTGGCTGATGCTTGCTCACGAGGCGCTGAAGGGAATCTTCGCTGCCTAAAACTCTAGAGCTGGATGATGTTTTTGGCTAGACTGGTGGTTGCTGGATGGTGTGAGATGTTGTATACTGACTGGTTTGAAGGTGATTGTTGCTTCTGGTGCTTGGAAAGGGGTGTTGCTTCACCCCGAAGTGATGAAGGGAGGTGTTGGCTACTGCTTTTTGGGAAGAAGGAGGATGGTTGTTGTCTGGATGCGAACTCTGGTTGCTGGTGGTTGTGTGATTTTTGTGATGATGGTTATGTGTTGGTGGTGGTAGCTCATTTTGGTGTGAAGGTGCTGGTTTCTGGTTTCTGTAAGATTGGATGCTGGTTGCTGTTTGGTGGTGAGCCACTGAATGCTGGTGAAGGTGAGGCTTGTAATTCTGATGCTGATGGTTCTATGGTGTTGGAAGCTGGTGGTTCTATGATGTTGGATGTTGGTGGTTCTGGATGCTCGATGTTGCTGGAATGGGAGCTGTTGAAGGTGTTGCGCTTGTGTTATTGCTGGTTGTTGATTGGCTGGGAGCTGTTGTCAGAGATGTTTTGGTCTTTCTTTTTCTTGTGTGTTTTTTATCTTTAGTTATTTGCATTTCTTAAGCGTGTGTTTGTAAAGGGTTTTTGGGTGTGGGTCGTTTGACCCCACCCCTCCCTTGTCTGCTGAGTCTCTTTTTTTCCTTCTAATAAATTTGGGGGGGGGGGGGGGGGCGGGAATAGCCCGACCCTCGCATCTTCCTTGCCCTAAAAACCCTCTCAAAACCATAAATACCCCTGAAAACCATAAAAAACTCTAAAAACCATAAATATCAAAAAACACACTAAAAAATCTTTAAAAACCTGTAAAACCCTTAAAATGTTAAAAACACTAAAAAACATTTAAACCCCAAAAAAACTCAAAAAAACCCAAAAAACCCAAAAAGTCCCTGAAAAGCCTAAAGAACACTAAAATCCCCTAAAAACCCTCAAAATTTCTAAAACCCATAAAAACCCTAAAAACTATAAAAATTTTAAAAATCCCTAAAAATCCCTGAAAATGTAAAAAACTCTAAAAACCCCCTAAAAACCATAAAAATCATTAAAAACCATAATAAACCCAATAAACCCATAAAAAACCTAAAATCCCCCAAAAAACTCTAAAAGATAGTAAAATATATAAAAACATTATAAAAAGTTAAAAAACTCTAAAAAACCTTAAAACCCTAATAAAACTCAAAAAACCCCTAAAAACCAAAAGACCCTAAAAACCGTGAAAAACCCTAAAAACCCACAGAAACCAAAAAACCCCTCAAAATACCTAAAATCCATAAAAACCCTAGAAACCATAAAAATCCTAAAAAATCCCTAAAAATCCCAGAAAATGTAAAAAACACTAAAAACCTTAAGAGTAACTGAAATTCATAAAACCCCCTAAAAATCTTTAAAAACCATGAAAACCCAAAAAAACAATAAAAACTACTAAAACTCTAAAAACCCTAAAACACCTAAAACATTAAAACTCTAAAAACCTAAAAACCTATAAACTTTAAAAAATAAAAAATGGCTAAAACCTAAAAAGGCCAAAAAAACAAAAAATACAATAAAAATCCTAAAAACTTAAAAAAACTAAAAAACCTAAAAAACCCTAAAACACCCAAAATCCCTAATGATGCGAGACGCACGGGGGGGCCCGATCTTCACGGCGTAGGGCGGCGGATGATGGATGCGGTTTGGGGCTAAGTGACGAGTGAAGGGTATGGATAGTGGAAGCAAGTAGTCAACCAACGCTATATGGAGCGTGACCTACTACTTAGACAACACACTCAAGGGAGAGGTGTGATGGCCAATCCACACAACAACGCACTTGGGTTGAGGCACGGAATTGGGGGCTTTGTGATCTTGGATCACCAATCTAACTTGTAGATTGACAAGGCAAGAATGCACAAGAGCAAGGGGGAAAACTCGGGATAATCCTCACACAACGGAGAGAAACAAAGCATAAGCTCTCAAATTAAGTCTTGAATGCCAATACAATGCCATGGGGTGGCTATTTATAGCCAAGGGGGTGATACAATGGTCAAGGGTCTAATACCCTAAAGTCATAAAGTCTAAACCTACCTTGTCCCCTTAAAAGTCAAAAAGATAAAAGCCAACAAAGACTTTTGGAAAAGAAGCACACAACTTTCCAACATAGCCCACCGGATTTGACTTTGAGTGCATAGCCCACCGGATTTGACTTTGGTGTCCAAAGATGCCATTTCTAGAATCCTCCATGTGGGCAAGGCCTCCAAATTCGTGCAACCATGTGGGCCAAGCTTTAATCATCAATTTTGGGCTTGAATAAGTGATATTAAATGCCCATTTGCTCCATCCGTGCAAGATAATACCCATTGGGCCTTTAATGAAGCAAGATGAGTGCCCATTGAAGCATTCAACCTCTTTAATCTTCCTCGCGTCATTGGGCCTTGCAAATCCAATTCCTCCACCCGAGCAATCGACTCGGTGCCTTCCGCATGGTTCGCATCATCCTCCCCCTCTTGAAAAGGAGTCGTCCTCGACTCTTCATCCTCTACACCCAAAAAAGGAGAAAGATCAGAAACATTGAAAGTGGCACTTACACCATACTCACCTGGGAGAGCTATCTTGTAAGCATTGTTGTTAATCCTTTCAAGCACTCGGAAAGGTCCGTCTCCTCGAGGCATGAGTTTTGATTTCCGCTTGTCGGGGAATCTTTCTTTACGCATATGAATCCAGACTAAGTCACCGGGTTCGAACAGCACTTGCTTGCGACCCTTGTTTGCACGATCAACATATTTCTGGGTCATCCGCTCAATATTTTCCCTTGCCTTTTCATGGAGTTTCTTTATGAATTCTGCACGCCCTTTCGCATCCATATTAGTTGCTTCCTGTAAAGTCAACGACACTAGATCAATAGGGGCAAGGGGGTTAAAACCGTAAACAATTTCAAATGGAGAATATTGAGTAGTGGAATGCTTGGCCCTGTTATATGCGAATTCCACATGTGGCAGACACTCCTCCCAATTCTTGATATTCTTTTTGACAATTGTTCGCAGAAGGGATGATAGTGTGCGATTCACCACCTCTGTTTGCCCATCGGTTTATGGATGACAAGTAGTGGAAAATAATAACTTTGTACCGAGTTTGCTCCACAAGGTCTTCCAAAAGTAACTAAGAAATTTTGTGTCTCGATCCGACACAATGGTCCTTGGCATTTCATGATGCTTGACTACTTCCTGAAAGAAAAGTGTTGCAATGTTAGTGGCATCATCTGTTTTGTGACAGGGAATAAAATGTGCCATTTTTGAAAACCGATCCACCACAACAAAAATGGAATCTCTCCCCCTCTTAGTCCGTGGTAACCCCACAATAAAGTCCATTGATATGTCCTCCCAAGGGGTGTTGGGAATTGGGAGAGGAAGATATAGTCCATGTGGGTTCAGCTTTGATTTGGCTTTATGGCAAACAATGCACTTTCCCACAAATTTCTCAACATCTCTAGATATCCTAGGCCAATAAAAATGCTCACTAAGAACGCTTAGAGTTTTTGAAACACCAAAATGCCCCATTAACCCACCCGAATGTGACTCCTTTAGTAAAAGTAAACGAATAGAGCAATTGGGAATGCAAAGCTTATCCATCCGAAATAAGAACCCGTCATGTAAATAGAACTTTTCCCAACTAACTCCAGGTTTACAATGTTCATAAGGTTCACTAAAATCACTATCGGTGGCATATAAATCCTTAATGTATTCAAAACCAAGAAGTTTTGAATCCAACAAGGATAAAAGAGAATATCTACGTGAAAGTGCATCGGCCACAGTATTTTCTTTACCCTTTTTATGCTTGATGACATATGGAAATGATTCAATGAATTCCAGCCATCTAGCATGTCTCCTATTTAGTTTATGTTGGCTCCTAAGGTATTTAAGAGCCTCATGATCAGAATGGATCACAAATTCTTTAGGCCAAAGATAATGTTGCCATGTTTCTAGAACTCTAAACAATGCATACAACTCTTTGTCATATGTAGCATAGTTTAGAGTTGGGCCATTTAACTTCTCACTAAAGAAAGCAATAGGTTTACCTTCTTGCATGAGTACGCCTCCTATGCCAATTCCACTTGCATCACATTCAATTTCAAAGGTCTTACCGAAGTCTGGAAGTGCAAGTAGAGGGGCGTGGGTGAGTCTCTCCTTAAGTTCATTGAAGGACTTCTCTTGAGTTATCCCCCATTTGAAAGGAATGTTCTTCTTTGTCAACTCGTTCAACGGTGCTGCTAATGTGCTGAAGTCCTTCACAAATCTCCTGTAAAAACTAGCAAGCCCATGAAAACTTCTTACCTGTCCAACGGAGGTTGGAGTTGGCCATTCTTGTATTGCTTTGATCTTTTCAGTGTCAACTTCAACTCCATTTCCGCTCACAACAAATCCAAGGAAAACAATCTTATCGAGACAAAATTCACATTTTTTTATGTTTCCAAACAGGTTTTCTTTCCTTAATACCTCTAGGACCTTTCTTAAGTGATCTACATGTTCATGCAAAGTCCTACTATACACCAGAATATCATCAAAGTAAACTACCACAAATTTTCCAATATATGCACGTAAGACATGATTCATTAACCTCATAAATGTGCTAGGTGCATTGGTGAGACCAAAGGGCATGACTAACCATTCATAAAGTCCATGTTTTGTCTTAAATGCAGTTTTCCACTCATCTCCTTCTTTCATCCTAATTTGATGTTAACCACTTCTTAAATCAATTTTTGAGAAAATAGTTGAACCATTTAATTCATCTAGCATATCATCTAACCTAGGGATAGGATGACGATACCTGACCGTGATGTTGTTGATGGCTCTACAGTCAATGCACATTCTCCATGTTCCATCCTTCTTTGGTACTAGAAGCACCGGTACCGCACAAGGACTAAGACTCTCTCTCACATACCCCACATTCAACAACTCTTGAACTTGCCTTTGAATTTCTTTTGTCTCCTCCGGGTTGGTGCGATATGCTGGGCGGTTCGGTAGTGATGCTCCAGGTATGAGGTCAATTTGATGCTCAATACCTCTAATGGGTGGCAAACCCGGTGGCACCTCTTCGGGAAACACATCTTCAAATTCCTGCAACAAAGACTCAACAACATGTGGCAAAGAAGATGTTAAGTCGTTAGTGTTCAACATCACCTCTTTATACATAAGTACTAAGAGATTTTGTCGAGAAATCAAAGCTTCCTTAACCTCACTCTTTTTTGCCAACATCACACTTTTCTCTCCTCTCAAATCTTTTTCCCCTCTTGATTTTTCTTTGCTCTTCATTTCTTTGCCTCTCTCATTTTCTATTTTTCCCTCATTCTCTCCTTTTTCATTTTCTCTCTTTTTTTCCTCATCACTCTTTTTTTTCTTTTCTCTCAAAATGTGATCTTCTAGAATTTGCTTGGGGGACATGGGGTTGAGGGTTATAGGTTCCCCTCGGAGTACAAAAGAGTGACGGTTCAAGAAACCATCATGAGTAACACGCCGATCGTACTGCCATGGTCGACCCAATAACAAGTGGCATGCCTTCATAGGAACAATGTCGCACAATACCTCATCTTTGTACTTACCGATGGTGAACAATACCTTCACTTGCTTGGTGACCTTCAGCTCCCCACAATCATTCAACCACTGAAGTCGGTATGGATTTGGATGCCTTAAAGTCAGGAGTCCCAACTTCTCCACCAACTCGGTGCTCGCCACATTGCTACAACTTCCACCATCAACAACAACACTACATACCTTCCCATTGATCTTGCATCGTGTATGGAAAAGGTTCTCCCGTTGCTCCTTTTCTCCAATGGTCATTTGTGCACTTAAAACTCTTCTAGTGACAAGAATCTCGCCATCTTCCGCAAATTCTCCATTTTCAATTTCTGGAGATTCATCTTCCTCCTCTTCGGAGCTCTCTCCATCGGTCTCCCATTCTCCATAATTGTTGATGATCATGGTGCGACGGTTTGGGCATTCACTAGCAATGTGACCCCTTCCTTGACATTTAAAACACCGGATATCCCTATTTCTGGTTTGGTTAGCCTCAAAAGTAGGTTTCTTAGGTGGTAGAATTACCTTGTCACTTTTGCGATCAACCACCTCTTTTGCCTTTGATGGTTCTCCAATCTCCTTCCTTGGATTTCTCCATGGTGTGAAAGGGGTAGTGGGTTTCCTCATGTTGCTCCTCCTTTTGATTTGTTGCTCGATCTTGGTGGCTTGGTGGATCATATCTTGTATCTCTACATGGTGGTACATCTCCACTTGATCCGCAATCTCCCGATTGAGCCCATGTAAAAACCGTGCCATGGTTGCCTCCGGATCCTCCTCAACGTTTGCCCGAATCATGGCAATTTGCATCTCCTTGTAGTAGTCTTCTACACTCTTACTTCCTTGGATGAGGCGTTGAAGTTTGTTGTGGAGATCTCTATGGTAATGTGTGGGAACAAACCGCTTCCGCATGGTGAACTTCATGTCTTCCCAAGTGTTGATGGGACGTCCACCATATCTAGCCCTCTCCTTTTGAACTTGATCCCACCAAATTAAAGCATAATCAGAAAATTCAAGGGAAGCAAGTTTGACCTTTTTCTCCTCGGAATATGCATGGCATGAAAAGACCTGCTCGATCCGCATCTCCCACTCCAAGTATGCTTCCGGATCACTTTTCCCAAGAAAAGAAGGGACCTTCACCTTGATCCCGCCAAGTAGGTCATCATCATGTTGTCTCCTTTGGGCTCCTCTCGGTTGTTGGTACAACCTCCTCCTTTGTGGGACTTCATCAAGATCATCATCAAAGTTCACCATCTCCTCCTCCATGATGTGGGGACGACGTGGTGCGGGAGCGCGTCATGGGTTATCATGGAACATCCTTGGGCTTGGTTTATTATCCAATTCATCAATCCTCTCATGTAACACCTCCAACTTCCGATCAAGAAGCTTCTCGAAGTGGCTCACCAAAGCTTGCATTTGGAATTGCGTAGCTTCAGGTGCGGGAGATCTACTTCGACTTCCTTCATCGCTAACATGAGCAATTTTCTTCCCACGATCTTCTGCCATGATAAGTTACACAAACACAAACACACACCAGGGGGGGGACACACACAATGATACACACTCACTCACACACGCGAGATGTACACACTCACACAAGATGTACACACTCACACACACAAAGATACACACTCACGCACGCAATATATACCCACTCACACGCACAAGATGTACACACACACTCACACAACAAGATGCACACACTCACTCACACAAGATATATATATATATATATATTTTTGCTTATTTCTCTCCACTCTCAAAACTCAATTTGAATCCCAAGCTCTTATGAAATATATTACCTTGTTTAGGGTGATCAAGTGCCACAAATTCCTCCCCAATCAAGATTGTGTCGGCGGATGGTTTAACACAACCCGCTTGAGTGGTAAGGGGTTTAACAATGGTAAAGGGTCAAAAAGAGGGTGGAAAGAAGGGGTAGATAGGTGGATTGTGGGTTTTACCCGATTGTGCAAGATAAGATAAATGAATAAAAATATGAGCCAAATACAAAATGGGGATGAAGTAAAATGATGGAAAATGTTATATATGGAAATAGAAAGTGCTAATAATGTAAAGCACAAAGGAGTAATTGTATCCGCTCTTTTTTTTTTTGCTTTTTTTTTGTCAATTCTCCCCAAAAAGTGTTGTGCTTGGAGTTTTAAAGCACAAGATGATTGAACGGAGAGTAAGACAATTTTTTTTTTCTGCGAAATCTCTCAAATAAAGGATGTGCTTAATTTTGAAAAGCACAAAATGATGAGTTGAGAGATTTTTTTTTTTGCCGGATACAAATCACATATAGAGAATTAAATGCGGAAAGAAGATGAATGAAAATTTGGCTCAATTTATAATAATCCAAGCTTGCACAAACTAGGACAATTCGGGAGGCTTTCAAGAAAAATTGGATTTTTCTTGTTGAATGGGTGAAAAATATGGAAAGATAAGGAGGTTAATGGATAGAATTAAAGTAAATGAAGGGATAGATGCCTACCGTGTCAACCGGAGCTCTGATACCAACTGATGCGAGACGCACGGGGGGGCCCGATCTTCACGGCGTAGGGCGGCGGATGATGGATGCGGTTTGGGGCTAAGTGACGAGTGAAGGGTATGGATAGTGGAAGCAAGTAGTCAACCAACGCTATATGGAGCGTGACCTACTACTTAGACAACACACTCAAGGGAGAGGTGTGATGGCCAATCCACACAACAACGCACTTGGGTTGAGGCACGGAATTGGGGGCTTTGTGATCTTGGATCACCAATCTAACTTGTAGATTGACAAGGCAAGAATGCACAAGAGCAAGGGGGAAAACTCGGGATAATCCTCACACAACGGAGAGAAAAAAAGCATAAGCTCTCAAATTAAGTCTTGAATGCCAATACAATGCCATGGGGTGGCTATTTATAGCCAAGGGGGTGATACAATGGTCAAGGGTCTAATACCCTAAAGTCATAAAGTCTAAACCTACCTTGTCCCCTTAAAAGTCAAAAAGATAAAAGCCAACAAAGACTTTTGGAAAAGAAGCACACAACTTTCCAACATAGCCCACCGGATTTGACTTTGAGTGCATAGCCCACCGGATTTGACTTTGGTGTCCAAAGATGCCATTTCTAGAATCCTCCATGTGGGCAAGGCCTCCAAATTCGTGCAACCATGTGGGCCAAGCTTTAATCATCAATTTTGGGCTTGAATAAGTGATATTAAATGCCCATTTGCTCCATCCGTGCAAGATAATACCCATTGGGCCTTTAATGAAGCAAGATGAGTGCCCATTGAAGCATTCAACCTCTTTAATCTTCCTCGCGTCATTGGGCCTTGCAAATCCAATTCCTCCACCCGAGCAATCGACTCGGTGCCTTCCGCATGGTTCGCATCACCTAAAAACCATAAAAACCACAAAACCCTAAAAACCATTAAAATCCTAAAAATCCAAAAAAATCCCTGAAAACATAAAAAACATTAAATACCCAAAAAACCCAAAAAACCCCTAAAAACCATAAAAACTCATAAGAACCATAAAAACCCATAAAAACACACAAAACCCTAAAATACCAAAAGGCCATAAAATCCTAAAAATCCTAAAAACCCCATAAAACCCTCAAAATCCATAAAAACCATAAAAACCATAAAAATCCTACAAAATCCCTAAAAATCACTGAAATTATAAAAAATCCTTAAAACCTTGAAAACCATAAAACCCAGTGAAAACCTAAAGAAACCTTAGAAACTCATAAAAACCCACTAAAAACTCTAAAAACACTTTAAACCGCTAAGAAAATTAAAAAATTCTAAAAACCTTATGATCCTTTAAAAACTAAAAAAATCGAAAAACCCCTAAAAACAATAAAGACCTTAAAAACTTTTTAAAACCCTTAAAACCCATAAAAACCCAAAAAACCAAAAAAATCTAAAATCCCTTTAAACCCCCAGAAACATAAAAAAACTTTAAAAAACTTAAAACCTTAAAAAACTAAAAAATACTGTAAAAAACCCAAAAGAACCTAAAAACCTAAAAACCCTGAAAATCATGAAAATCCCTAAAACCACTAAAAAACCCTCAAAACCAAACAAATAAAAAAATCCCTAAAAATCTTTAAAAATGTAAAAAAACCATAAAACCCTTAAAATCCCCTAAAAACCATAAAACACCTATAAATTTTAAAAACCAAAAAAACAAAAAAAACCCTAAAAACCACTAAAAACTCTAAAATCCCTTAAAAAAGTTAAAAAAAATCCAAAAACACCTTGATAAACCAAAAAAAATAAAAAAAAATACCAAAAAAACCTGAAAACACCAAAAAACACTCATAATCCCAAAAAAACCTAAATACCCTAAACCCATAAAATCTTATAAAATCCCTAAATTTCTTCAAAAATGTAAAAAAATCCTAAAAACCTTGAAAACCCCCTAAAAACCATAGAACCCCCTAAAAGACTTAAAAATCCCTAAAAACCAATAAAACACCTAAAACCCCACTAAAAACCCTTAAAACCCTGATTTTTTTAAAACGTTAAAAATCTCTAAAAACCCTTAAAATCCCTAAAAAATAAAAAAAAACCAAAACGAACCTAAAAATCCTGAAAACCCCTAAAAACCTAAAAACCATTGAAAACCATAAAACCCCACAAAATACCTAAAAACATTAAAAACACTAAAAACCATTAAAATACAAGAAAAACCCTAAAATTCCATAAAAATGCAAAAAACAATAAAAACCATGAAAATCCATTGAAAACCATAAAACCACTATAAAACAAAAAAAATCCATAAAACCCAAAAAAACCCTAAACCACTAAAAAATCTTAAACCCTTAAACCCCTAAAAACATTAAAAAACACTAAAGAACCGTAAAAACACTTAAAAACTAAAAAAATCCTAAAAACCCAAAAGACCTTAAAAACACTGAAAACCCCTAAAAATAAAAAAACCCTAAAACCCCCTAAAAACCCTCAAAATCCCTAACACCCCCTAAAATCCATAAAACCCATAAAATCCTAAAAATCCCTAAAAATACCAAAAAATTTAAAAAACCTTGAAAACCTATGATAACCATAAAACCCCCTAAAACCATAAAAAATCCTAAAAAATCCCTAAAAATCCATGAAAACATAAAAACCCTAAAAAATCCTTGAAATCCATAAAACCATTAAAAACTTTAAAAACCTAATAAAATCCCTAAAAACCCACTAAAAACTTTAAAAACCCTTAAACCCCCTAAAAAGTTAAAAAACTCTTAAAAACCTTAAGACCCCCCAAAAGCTCAAAAAATCCCTAAAAACCCAAAAAGTCCATAGAAACCCTAAAAATACCTCAAAAAACTAAAAAACCAAAACCATAAAAATCATAAAAAATCCCTAAAAAAATAAAAGAACCCCAAAACACTAAATAACTTGAAAACCATAAAAACCCCTAAAATCCCATAAAAACCCTAAAAACACTTAAAAATATAAAAACACTTTAAACCCCTAAAAATGTTAATAAATCTCTAAAAAACCTTAACTCTAAAAAAATCAAAAAAAACTAAAACCCTTAAAAGATCCTAAAACCCAAAAAACCTTAAAAACCCGGAAAACCCGGAAAACCCCCAAAAATCAATAAAAACCCAAAAAACCCTAAAACCCATAGAAATCCTAAAAATCCTAAAAAATCCCTAAGAACGTAAAAACCCTTAAAACCTTGAAAAATCCCTAAAACCCAAAAAATTCTTAAAAATCCCAAAAAACCCAAAAACCCCCAAAAAACTACTAAATTCTTAAAATACTCTTAAAACCCCTAAAAACCCATAAAAATCCACAAAATCCTTAAAAACCATAAAAATAATAAAATTTCTAAAAAACCCAAAAAAATACCTAAAAACATAAAAGACCTAGACCTTGAAAAACCAATGAAAAATATAAAAACCCCTAAAAACCTTCAAACCCATAAAACCATTAAGAGCCATAAAATCCATTAAAAACTCTAAAAACCCTTAAAACCCCTTAAAACGTAAAAAAACATTAAAAAACTCCAAAAACGCTTAAAAATGGTAAAAACCCAAAAAAACCCATATATTCCCAAAAAGTTCCTAAAAACCCTGAAAACCACTAAAAACCCCTAAAAACTCTAAATTCCTAAAAACCATAAAAATCCTAAAAGAACCCCTAAAAATGTAAAACCTCTAAAAACCCTGAAAACCACATGAAAACCATAAAAACCATAAAGACCATTAATACCCATAAAAACCCTAAAAACCCAAAAAAAATCTAAAAACCCTTTAAACACCTAAAAACATTAGAAAACAATAAAATGGATTAAAAACTCAAAAAAATTAAAAAAACCCTAAAAAATTAAAAAAACCTAAAAACCCTAAAAACCCTAAAACCCTAAAAACCCTAAAAAACCCAGGAAAACATTTAAAAACCCTAAAAATACATAAAACCCCTTATAATCCCTAAAACCAAAAAAAATAATTAAAGCGCCATAAAAATCCTTGAAATTTAAAAAAAGCTAAAACCCCCCAAAACAGAAAAAAAACAAAAAAACCTTAAAAACAAAAAAAACCAAAACCCCCCTAAAAACAACAAAAACTATAAAAACCCTGAAACACCTAAAACATTAAAAAACTCTAAAAATATTTAAAACCCTAAAAAACTCAAAAAAACCCAAAAAACAAAAAAAGAACCTAAAAACACTAAAACCCCTAAAAACCTTGAAATCACCTAAAACCCTCAAAATCCTTAAAACTCCTAAAAACCATAAAAATCCCAAAAATCCCTAGAAACCGTGAAAATTTAAAAAACCCCCAAAACCCATTGAAAACCATAAAAACACCTAGAAACCTTAAAAACCCCTAAAAACCCATAAAACCCTAAAACCACTAAAAACTCTAAAAACCCTAAAAACCCGTAAAAACGATACAAAACTCTAAAAAATCATAAAAATCCTAAAAACTCAAAAACAAAACCAAAAAACCCAAAAGACCCTAGAACCTTGGAAAACTACAAAAAAATAAAAAAAACACTCAAAATCCCTAAAAACATTAAAAACCCTAAAAAACAAAAATATCCTTAAAATCTCTAAAAATCCCCAAAAAAGTAAAAACAGTAAAAACCTTAAAAAACACATGAAAAAAAATAAAATTCCCTAAAAACTATAAAAACCTTACAAACCCATAAAACCCTAAAAACCAACTTAAAACTCTAAAAACCCTTAAAACCACTAAAAATGTTAAAAACTCTAAAAAATATTTAAAACCCAAAAAAATTTAAAAAAACCAAAAAAAAAACCAAACCCAAAAAACCCAAAAAACCCTAAAACCCCTTAAAATCCCTAAAACCCCTAAAAACCCAAAAAACCATAAAAATTATAACAAATCCCTAAAAATACTTGAAAATTTGAGAGACCCAAAAAACCCCTAAAAACCCATGAAAAACCTAAAAACCCCTAAAACAACTAAAAACACTAAAAACCATTTAAGCCGCAAAAAAGTTAAAAAATTCTAAAATACTTAAAAACCCTAAAAAAGTAAAAAAACCCTTAAAAACCCAAAAGAACCTAAAACCCTAAAAACCCCTATAACCCCAGAAAACACTAAAACCCTCAAAATCCCTAAAAACCCTAGAAACCATAAGAATACTAAACCCCCCTAAAAATCCCTGAAAATGTAAAAAAAACATAAAAAGCCTGAAAAGCCACTCAAAACCACAAAGACCCCTAAAAACCCATAAAACCCTAAAACCACTAAAAAATCTAAAAATCCTTAAAACCTATAAAGACTTTAAAAAATCTAAAAAAGCTTATAAACCCTAAAAAACGTTAAAAAATCCTAAAACCCCAAAACCCCTCAAAATCTCTAAAACCCCTAAAAACACTAAAAATCCTTTAAACCCATAAAATCCTAAAAAATCCCTAAAAAACCATGAAAACATAAAAAAAATGTAAAAACCCTAAATAAATATGAAAACAATAAAAACCCCTAAAACCATTAAAATCCTTATAAATCCCTAAAACCCCCAAAACCCCACTAAAAACTCTAAAACCCCTTTAAACCCCAAAAAATATTAAAAACTCTAAAAACACATAAAAACATAAAAAAATATAAACCTCAAAAGACCGTAAAACCCTTAAAAACCATATAACCCTTAAACCATAAATCCCCCCGAAAACCCCTCAAAATTCATAAAAACTCTAAGAAACCCTACAAACCATAAAAATCCTATAAATCCCAAAAAAATCTTGAAAACAAAAAAAAAACCCAAAAGCCCCTAAAACCCATAAAACCCCAAAAAACCCATCAACACCCTAAAACACACTAAAAATTCAAAAAACCCTTAAAACCCCTAAAAACGTTAAAAACCCTAAAAAATACTGAACACCCCTAAAAATCTCTAAAAACCCTAAAAACCCACAAAAACCATAGAAATCTCTAAAAATCCATAAAAACATCAAAATGTAAAAAACCTTCTAAACACTAAAAATCCCTAAAACCATAAAAACCCCTAAAAACATAGAAAACCCTAAAAAACCTAAAGCCCCTAAAAACCACTAAGAACTCAAAAAACCCCTAGAACTCTTAAAAACTTTAAAAATATTAAAAAACTTAAAACCGCTAAATAACTCAAAAAACCCTAAAAACCCAAAAAGAAGCTAAAACCCTGAAAAAATCTAAAAACCCTAAAAAACCCTGAAAACCCCTAAAAACCCACAAAATCCCCAAAAAACCATAAAAAAATAAAAATATTAAAACCCCCTAAAAATCCTTGAAAACATAAATACCCCTAAAAACCCTAAAACCCACCTAAAAACTATAAAAAACCCAATTTTTTTAAAAAACCATAAAACCCCATGAAAAATCCTACATACCACTAAAAACTCTAGAAACCCTTAAAACCCCTAAAAACATTAAAAAACCCAAAAAATCATTAAAAACCCTAAAAAACTCAAAAAATCCTCAAAACCCAAAAAAACAAAAAACCATAAAAAACTTTGAAAAACCCTAAAAGCCATCAAAATAACTAAAAACCCTAAAAACACTAAAACCATAAAAATCCGAACAAATCCATAAAAATCTCGAAAAATGTAAAAAAACCTAAAACCCTGAAAAATCCCTAAAATCTATAGAAATCCCTAAAACCTTAAAAACCCTAAAACCCTTAAAAACCCTAAACCCCTAAAAATTCTAAAAAACCTTAAATCCCAAAAAACCATAAAACTCTAAAAAATATTTAAATCCCTAAAAACTCAAAATAACCCTAAAAATGCAAAAAAGACCCTATATACCTTGAAAACACCAAAAACCCTAAAAACCCTTAAAAATCTGGAAATGCCTCAAAATACCTTAAAACCATAAAAACCCCTAAAAACCATAAAAATCCTAAAAAACCTCAAAAATGTAAAAAACTCTAAAACCCTGGAAACCCCCTGAAAATAATAAAAACCTCTAAAAACCTTAAAAAATCTATAAAACCACTAAAAAGCCACTAAAAACCCACTAAAAGAATCTAAAACCCTTTAAACAACTAAAAACCATAGAAAACATTAAAAAACTCTAAAAAACATTTAAACCCCTTAAAAACTCAAAAAACCCTAAAAACGAAAAAAACCCTAAAACCCTCAAAATCCCTCAAAACCATAAAAACCCTAAAACCATAAAAATCCTAAAAAGCATAAAAATCCTAAAAAATGTCTAAAATTCCATGAAAACGAAAAAAACGCAAAAAAACTTAGAAACCCCCTAAAATCCATAAAACCACTTAAAAACCATAAAAACCTGAAACCATAAAAGCTCTAAAACCCACTAAAACAATTAAATTCTTAAAAACCCATAAAAATGTTAAAAACCCTAAAAACCATTAAAACCCTAAAAAACAAAAAAAAAATGAAAACCCAAAAAGACCATAAAACCCCAAAAAACCCTCAAAATCCATAAAACCCTAAAAACCATAAAAATCCTAAAAACCCATTAAAAATATCTGAAAATGTAAAGAACACTAAAAAAAGTAAAAAACCCATGAAAACCATAAAAACCCCTAAAACCATTAAAACCCCTGAAAACCAATAAAAAAAATCTAAATACCCTAAAAACACCTAAAAAGTTAAAAGATACTAAAAACCTAAAAAACTCAAAAATACTCAAAAAACCCTAAAATCCCAAAAATATCTTAAAATATTTGAAAACACTAAAAACCATGAAGACCCTAAAACCCATCCAAATCACTAATGACCCTAAAAACTATAAAATCCATAAAAATCTAAAGAAGCACAAAAAATCCCAAAAAATGTAAAAACCTTGAAAAAATATTTAAAACCAAAAAACCCATAAAAACCTTAAAAACACTAAAACACCATGAATCCCTAAAAACCTGATAAAAAATCTAAGAAAAATTTTAACCCCAAAAATGATAAAGATGTTAAAAACTATAAAAACCTTAAAAACCAAAAAAACTCACTCCCCCTAAAAACCCAAAAGGACCTTAATAAACATGAAAACCCCTAAATCCCCTAAAAAACCTGAAAACCCCTCAAAATCCATAAAAATCTAAAAACTATAAAAACCATAAAATCCTAAAAAATCATGAATAATTTATGAAAACATAAAACCCTCAAAAATGCTAAAAAACCCCTTGAAACCAATAAAAACCCCAAAAGAGTGTAAAAAACATTAAAACCCAATAAAACCCTAAAATCCTCTTGGTAACTTTAAAATCCCTAAAAACACAAATAAACATTAAAAAACACTAAAAAACCCAAAAAAAACACAAAAACCCTAAACACCTAAAAGACCCTAAAAACCATAAAAACTAAAAAAAAATGTTGAAAACCCCAAAAAACCCAAAAAACCCTAATGACACAAAAAACCACAAAACCACTAAATATCCATAAAACCCCCAAAAGGACCTAAAACATATTAAAAAACCCTAAAACCCCTAAAAACCTAGAAAAAAATTGAAAACTCTCAAAATCCCAAAAACCCCAAAAGCATAAAAATACTAAAAAATATCTAAAAATCGTTGAAAACATAAAAAACCCTAAATACCCTAAAAATCCCCTGAACACCACAAAAACCACTAAAAACCATAAAAACTCTAAAATCCCTAAAAACACACTAAAAACCCTAAAACCCCTAAAAAGTTAAAAAACACTAAAAACCTTAAAACCCCCCAAAAAAACTCCAAAAACCCCAAGAAACCCAAAAAGACTCTAAAAACCGTGAAAAACCCTAAAAACCCTCAAAATCCCAAAAATCCTAAAAACCATAAAAATCCCAAAAATCCCAAAAATCCTTGTAAATGTAAAAAACTCAAAAAACAATAAAAACCTCTGAAATCCATAAAAATCTCTAGAAACATTAAAAAACCGTAAAAACCCGTAAAAACCCGTAAAATCAATAAAACAACTATAATCTCTAAAACCCCTTAAAATCCTTAAAAATGGAAAAATATATTAAAAACTCAAAAAACCTTAAAAGCCCCTAAAAATTCACAATAAAACCCTAAAATCCCCAAAAGTCCCAAAAAATCCTAAAAGCCCAAAAAAATCATGAAAACATGAAAAACACTAAAAACCTTTAAAACCCCTGAAAACCTTAAATACCTGAAAAAACCATAGAAACCTTAAACACCTATAAAAACCATAAACCACTAAAAAATCTCAAAACCCTTAAAACCCTAAAAACACCTAAAAACATTAAAAACAATAAAAAACCTTAAAACCCTAAAAAACTCAAAAAAAAACCTAAAAACTAAAAAAGATGCTAAAACCCTGAAAAACACAAAAAAACATAGAAAAAATCATGAAAATGATAAAACCATAAAAAATCTAAAAACAATAAAAATCCTAAAAATATCTAAATCTCCTTAAAAACTTAAATGACCCTAAAACTCTAAAAAAGCCCCTGAAATCAATAAAAACACTTAAAAACCTTAAAAACCCTAAAACCCTTAGAAACCCTAATAACCTGCTAAAATTTCTAAAAATACTCAAAACCCCTAAAAACCTTAACACATTAAACACTCTAAAAAACTCAGAAACCCCTAAAAACCCAAAAAAACCAAAAAAACCAAAAAAACCTTAAAACCCTAAAAACACTAAAAAACCCTAAAATCCCTAAAACCCATAAAAATCCTATAAAACCCTAAGAATACCTGAAAATTTAAATAACCCTAAAAACACTCTGAAAACCATAAAAACCTGTAGAAACCTTAAAAACCCTAAAACCCATAAAAACCCTAAAAACCACTAAAAACCCAAAAAACCCTTAAAACCCAAAAAACAATAAAAAATCTAAAAAACCTTAAAAATATAAAAAAATATAAACTCTAAAAATATGAAAGACCATAAAAACCCATAAAACCCATAAAAAAAATAAAAATTCGAAAAACCGTAAAAACCGTCAAAATCCCAAAATCCTTAGAAATCATAAAAATCCTAAAAAAGAACTAAAAATCCCTGACAACGTAACAAACACTAAAAACCCTAAAAACCTTTGAAAACCCCTGAAAACCATAAAAACCCTTAAACATTAAAAACCCTAAAAACTTATAAAAACCCTTAAAACACCTAAAAATGTAAAAAAGTTTTCAAAAATCTTTATACCCGAAAAAACTCTGAAAATCCTGGGAAACCCTCAAAATCTCTAAAAATCCTAAAAACCCTAAAAACCCTAAAAATCTTGAAAAACTTAAAAAACCCTAAAAACCTTGAAACCCCCATGAAAACCATAAAAACGACTAAAAACATTAAAAACCCCAAAACCCATACAAACCCTAAAATCCCATTAAAAACTCAAAAAACACTTTAAACACCTAAAAACTGTAAAAAGTGTTAAAAAACTCTAAATCCCTTAAAACCCTAAAAACTCAAAAAAAATCCCTAAAAAAACTAAAGACCCTAGAAACCCTTAAAAACACTAAAAACTATGAAAACCACAGAAAACCCAAAAAATAATCAAAAATCCAAAAAAACCTAAAAACCCTAAAAATTATAAAAATCTTATAAAATCACTAAAAGCCATGAAAAGGAAATACACCCTGAAAACCCAAAAAACCCCCAAAAAAACCTTAAAATCCCTAAAACCCCCTAAAACCCTAAATTCCACTAAAAATTTTAAAAACCCTTAAAACCCCTAAAACGTTAAAAACACTAAAATAACTCAAACCACCAAAAAAAGTAAAAAACCCTAAAAATACAAAAGACCCTAAAAACCTTTGAAAACCATAAAAACACTAAAAATACCCTTAAACCATTAAAAACCCTCAAATCCCTAAAAATGTAAAAACCCCTAAAACCCCAAAAAATCCCTAAAAACCATAAAATCAGTTAAAATCCTTATAAACCCAAAAAATCCATAAAAACTCATAAAACCAAAAAAATCTCTAAAAACGATGAAAACTCCTAAAAACATTAAAAAATCTATAAAAGCTCAAAAAACCATAAAAACTCAATAAAAACACTAAAAACCAAAAAATACCATAAAAACACTGAAAAACCCTAAAACACTAAAAATAGTGAAAAATACAAAAACCCTGATAAATCCCTAAAAGCCTAAAAAACCCTTAAAACTAAAAAATCCTTAAAAATCCATAAAAACCCATAAAAACATAAATTCCCCAAAAAACACTGAATAACCCTTGAAAACCATAAAAAACCCTAAAAACCTCCTAAAAAAATTATAAAAACCCTAAAACCCACTAAAAACTCAAAAAACCCATAAAACCTCTAAAAATATTAAAAAACCCTAAAAAATATTAAAACCCATAAAAAACCAAAAAACCCCTAAAACCCCCAAAAGACCCTAAAAACCCT
This sequence comes from Viscum album, assembly GCA_963277665.1. Lineage (NCBI taxonomy): Eukaryota > Viridiplantae > Streptophyta > Magnoliopsida > Santalales > Viscaceae > Viscum > Viscum album. The sequence goes on along the minus strand of OY728141.1, from coordinate 1,885,400,062 downwards.
AAAAAATCGAAAATTCCCAAAAACCCTCAAAATACTTACAACCCATTAAAAACCCTAAAAACCCTAAAAAATCCCCCCAAATCCCTAAAAAAACAAAAAACCCATAAACCCCCTTAAAACCATAAAACCCATAAAACCCATAAAAACCTTTAAACCCCTAAAAATCCATAAACCCCCCCAAAACCATTATAAAATCTAAAAATCCTTTAAACCCCTAAAATGTTAAAAGCGTCTAAAAACCCATTAAAACCCTAAAAACTCAAAAAAACCCTAAAAACCCCCCAAAGAGCTTAAAAACCCTGAAAACCTATAAAACCCTAAAAAACCCTAAAAATCCCTAAATCCCTTCAAAATCCATAAAATCTCCAAAAAAATTAGAGGGCATAAAAATCCTAAAAATACCAAAAAAATCCTTGAAAGCGTAAAAACCCCAAAAAACACTAAAAAACACCTAAAACCCCTAAAAACCTACAAATCCCTAAAAACATACTAAAAACTCTAAAAACAATTTAAACTGCTCAAAATGTTGAAAAAAATCTAGAAAACCTTAAAAACCCTAAAAAAATAAAAAAAACCTAAAGTCCCAAAAAACCCAAAAACCCAAAAAACCCAAAAAAACCTATGAAAACCCTTAAACCCCCTTAAAATCCCTAAAAATCATAAAAATCCTAAAAACAATAAAAATCATAAAATAACCTGAAAATCAATGAAAACATAAAAAACCTTAAAATCCTAGGAAAAACCCCAGAGACATAAAAACCACAAAAAACATAAAAAACTTGAAATCCTTAAAAACACTAAAAACTCTAAAAATCCTTAAAACCCCTAAAAACCTTAAAAACTATAAAAACTCTTAAAATGTTAAAAAACTCAAGAAAACCCTAAAACTCTAAAAAAATAAGAAAAAATCAAAAACCCCTAAATACCATAAAAAATCTAAAAACTCTCAAAATCCCTAATAACCCTAAAATCCCTTAAGCATAAAAATTCTAAAAAACCCCTAAAAATTCCAAAAAACATAAAAAATGCTAAAAATACAAAACCCCAGAAAATAATAAAAACCACTAAAAACATTAATAAACCATAAAAACCAAGAAAAACCATAAAACCCCAAACCCCTTTAAAACCCAAAAAATGTTAAAAAAACATAAAAACCTTTAATACCCTGAAAAGATTTAAAAAACCCTAAAAACCCTAAAGACCCTAAAACCCTAAAAACCATAAAGAACCCTAAAAAATATTTAAACCCTCAAAATCCATAAAAACCATAAAAATCTTAAAAAATCAAAAAAATCCAAAAAAATCAAAAAAATCCATGAAAACATAAAAAAACTAAAAACCCTAAACTCCCCCCTGAAATCCATAAAAACCCCTAAAACCCTTAAAACCCCATTAAATAGAATAAAAATAATAAAAACCCACTAAAATTCTAAAAACCAACAAAACCCCAAAAAAACGTTAAAAAACATAAAAAACTCCTAAAACCTCTAATAATCTCAAAATCCCTAAAACCTCTAAAACCCTAAAAACCATAAAATTTTAAAAAAAATCCATAAAATCCCTAAAAATCCTTAAAATTTTAAAAATTGCTAAAAATTTAAAAAACCCTAAAAACCCTAGAAAACCTCTAAAACCCATAAAAACCCCTAAAAACCATAAAAACCCTAAAACCCCATAGAAACCTTAAAACCCACTAAAAACAATAAAAACCATTAAACCCCCTAAAAATGTGGAAAATATGAAAAACTTTAAAAACCTAAAAATACTCAAAAAAACCCAAAAAACCCATAGAGACATTAATAACGCAAAAAACCCAAAATACCCTGAAACCCCCGAAAAACTCTGAAAATCCCTAAAAACAATAAAAACCATAAAAACTATAAAAAACCTAAAAAGCCCTAAAAACCCTGAAAACGTATAAAACCCTAAAAACCCTAAAAAATCCCTGAAAACCATAATTCCCATAAAAACCTTTAAAAACCCTAAAAACACATAAAATCCCTAAAAAGTAATAAAAACTATAAAAACCCTTAAAACATCTAAAAATGTTATAAAAATATTTAAATACCTAAAAACTCAAAAAAATCCCCAAAACCACAATAAACCATAAAAACCCTGAAAACCCCTAAAAACCGTAAAACCATGAAATCCCTAAACCCCCTAAAAATAGATAAAATCCTTAAAAACCATAAAAACCATAAATTCCCTAAAAGTCCTTGAAAATGTAAAAAATCCTAAAAACCAAGACCCCCCCCCCTTGAAAACCATATAACCCTAAAAAACCTTAAAAACCTTAAAACCCCAAAAAACCCATAAAATAATAAAAACTACATAAAACTCTAAAAACCCTTAAAACTCTTCAAAATGGTTGAAAACTCAAAAAATCTTAAAACCTCAAAAAAAACCCCAAAACCCCAAAAAAACCATAAAAACCCTAAAAAACCCAAAAAACCCTAAAAACATAAAAACCTAAAAACCCCTAAAAATCCCAAAAAAACATAAAATCCCCTCAAAACCATAAAATACCGTTAAAACCATAAAAAACCCACAAAACCCTAAACACCACTAAAAACTAAAAAAAACATTTAAACTTGTAAAAATGTTAAAAAAATTAAAAACCCTTAAAAACCCTAAATAACTCAAAAACCCCTAAAAACCAAGCCTTTCAAAAAAAACCCCTAAAAACACAAAATTCCTTAAAAACCATTAAATCCCTAAAAACACTTAAAACTGCAAGAACCCTTAGAATCCCAAAAAATCCAAAAAAACCGAAAAAACAAAAAATCATAAGAAGCCCTAACAATCCCTTAAAATGAAAAGGATTTACGTACATTGAAACCCCTTGAAAAATATAAAAATCCCTAAAAACCATAAAAACCCTAAGAAACCATAAAAACCCTAAAAACCCACTAAAATCTATAAAAACCATTAAAACCCATAAAAAAATTAAAAACTCTAAAAATATTAAAATCCATAAACACTCAAAGAACCCTAAAACACAAAAAGGCCCTAAAAACCTTGAAAACCCCCATAAAAACCCTAAACCCCTAAAAAATATAAAAACCATCAAAATCCCTAAAAACCATAAAAAATAAAAAAACAAAAAGAATCCTTGAAAACATGAAAACCTTAAAAACCCTGAAAACCGCCTGAAAACCATAAAACCCCCTTTAAACATTAAAAACCCATAAAAAACTAAAAACCCATTAAAGACCCTAAAAATTCTTAAAACCCCAAAAAATATTGAAAAACACTATAAAACATTAAAAATGGTAAAAACTAAAAAAATCTTAAAAACCCCAAAACACTATAAAAACCATGAAAAAACTCTAAAATCCCTAGAAAACCCTAAAAACCCTAAAAACCCTAAAAACCCTAAAAACCCAAAAACGCCCTAAAAAATCCCTAAAAACCATAAAAATCCTAAAAACCCCTAAAAGCCTTTAAAAGGTAAAAAACCCCTAAAACCCCTAAAAACAACCTGAAAACCATAAAACCCCTTAAAACCCCTAAAAGCCCTAAACACCCATCAAAACCCTAAAACCTCACTAAAAACTCAAGAAATCCTTAAAACCTAGAAAAATGTTAAAAACACAAAAAAAATCAAAAGGCCTAAAAACCCTAAAAACCCATGAAAACCCATAAAAACATCAGAACCCCTATAAAACCTGGAAAACCCTAAAACCCATAAAAATCCTAATAAATCCCTACAATTCACTGAAAATATAAAAACCCTCAAAACCCTAAAAACTATAAAAACCCATAAAACCATAAAAAACACTAAAACTCCATTAAACCCTAAATACCACTAAAAATAGTAAAAACCCTTAAAACCCCGAAAAATGTTAAAAAACTCTAAAAAACCATTAAACCCTTAAAAACTCTAAAAAACCCCACAAACTCCAAAAGACCCTAAACCCTTAGAAAATCCCTCAAAATCTTTAAAATCCATTGAAACCCCTAAAAACAATAAAATCCTTAAAAAAACCAAAAAAATCACAAAAACCTAACCCCCTCTCAAACAATAAGAAACCATAAAAACCATAAAAACCATAAAACACATAAAACCCTAAAAAACCCCTAAAAACTCTAAAATCCCTTAAAACCCCTAAAAACGATAAAAACTCTAAAAATTCTTAAAAACCCTAAAAAATGATAAAAACCCTAAAACACATAAAAGACCCTAAAAACCCATAAACTCCGCCCCCTCAAAATCCCAAAAAAATCCTAAAAATCTTAAAAACCATAAAATCAAAAAAAATCCTAAAAAACTATGAAAACAAAAAAAAACATAAAAACTCTAAAAAACCCTTGAAACCTATAAAACCATAAAAACCATAAAAAACTTGAAAAACCCATTAAACCACTAAAAACCAATAAAAAATCTAAAAACACTAACACCCCCTAAAACGTTAAAAAACTCTTAAAAACTTAAAAACCCTAAAAAACTCAAAAAAACATAGAAACCTAAAAAACCATAAAACCCCAAAAAACCCTAAAAACTCTAAAAAACACTAAAAACCTTCAAAATCCCTAAAAACCTGAAAACCAATAAATATCATAAAAAAATCCCTAAAAATCCCTGAAGATCTAAAAAACACTAAAACCCTGAAAACCCCTTAAAAACCCTAAAACCCCTAAAAACCATTAAAATCCTAAAACCCCCTAAAAACACTAAAAACCTTAAAAATATATAAAAAACCATAAAACCCCTAAAAACGTTAAAAACAATAAAAAACACTAAAAACCCTTAAAACCCTAAAGAAACTAAAAAAAACACTGAAAACACCCAAAGTCCCTAAAACTTATGAAAACCCCTAGAAACCCAAAAAATCAAGAAAACCCCCTAAGAACCCTCAAAATCCATTAAAACCCTCAAAATCCATTAAAACCCTAAAAAAACCATAAAAACCCCAAAAAATCTTAAAAACACTAAAACCTATAAAAACCCTAAAACCCCCCTTAAAAACTCTAAAAATGCTTTAAACCCCTAAAAACGTTTAAAAAAACTAAAAAACCTTTAAACCCCTAAAAACTCAAAAAACCCTAAAAAACCAAAAAGACCCTAATAACCCTGAAAACTCGAAAAAAACCTCAAAACCCTAAAAACCACAAAAAGACAAAAAGATCCCTAAAAATCCCTCAAAATGTTAAAAACCCTAAAACCCTTGAAAAACAACTTAAAACCATAAAACCCCTAAAAACCATAAAATCCCATAAAAACCCTAAAAACCACTAAAAACTCTAAAAACCTAAAAATCCCAAAAAACACAAAAAACCATAAAACCCCAAAAATACCCTAAAAACCCTAAAACCCCTAAAAACCCTAAAACCCCCAAAATCCCTCAAAATCCCTAAAACCCTAAAAAACACTAAAAATTATAAAAATCCTAAAAAATATATAAAAATACCTATAAAATAATAAAACCCAAAAAACCCAGAAATATATCTGAAAACCATAAATACCATTGAAAATCATAAAAACCCTAAAAACCTTTAAAAACTCTAAAAACACATAAAACCCTAAAAACAACTAAAACTCCAAAAACATATAAACCCCTAAAACATTAAAAAGTGGTTAAAAACTCTAAAAAACCTTAAAAACCTAGAAAACTCAAAAAACCCAAACAACCCCAAAGACCCTAAAAACCCCTAAAACCATTAAAAACCCTTAAATTCATAGAAAACCCAAAAAACCCCTAAAAACCATAAAAATCGTAAAAAATCCCAAAAAATCCCTAAAAACATATGAAATCCTAAAAACCCTGAAAACCCTCTGAAAACCCTCTGAAAACCATAAAAGCACCCAAACCCCTAAAATACCATAAAACCCATAAACCACTAAAAACTCTAAAAACCTATAAAACCCCTATTTTTTTAAGAAAAAGATAAAAATCTTAACACTAAAAAAGTAAAAAAAACATAAAACCTAAAAGATCCTAAAAACCAAAAAACCGTAAAATACCCAAAAAAACATGAAAACCCTCAGAATCCCTAAAAACAAAAAAAAATGCAAAAAAACAAAAAAAATGCCTTAAAATATCTAAAAACATAAAAAACACTAAAAACCCTAAAAAGTCCCTAAAAACCATAAAAACCCTAAAAAACATTAAAAAAAATCCTAAAACCCATAAAAACCCTAAAAACCCACTAAAAACACTTAAAACACCTAAAAATGTTAAAAAAACTCAAAAAAACCATACAAACCTTAAAAAAATAAAAAATAAACTATAAAAACCCAAAAAAACCCTAAAATCCGTAAATCCATAATAGCCACTAAAAACAATCAAAATCACTGAAAAAACTAAAAACCATAAAATTCTTATAAAAACCATTAAACCAGTAAAATTTTTAAAAACCCTTAAAACCCCTAAAAATGTTAAAAAGGGTTAAAAACACTAAAACCCATAAAATGCCTAAAAAACTCAAAAAAACACTAAAATCCCAGAAATACATTAAAACCCCTAGAAAACCCTAAAAAACATAAAACCATAAAAATCATAAAAAAATCCCTAAAAATCCCTAAAAACGTAAGAAACCCGAAAAACCATGAAAGCCCCCTAAAAACTATAAAAACACTTAAACCTTAAAAAACCCTAAAAACCCATAAAAACAATTAAAAATGCGAAAAACCATTAAAACCCCTAAAAAGTTAAAAAAAACACTTAAAAATATTAAAAACTCTAAAAAACTCTAAAAACCCTAAAACCCCCAAAAGACCCTAAAACCTCCAAAAGACCCTAAAACCCCCCAAAACCCCCAAAACCCCTAAAAACCTAAAAAAACCTAAAACCCCACAAAATCTTTAAAACACAAAAACACTAAAAACTATTAAAATGCTAAAAAAGATAAAAAATCCCTAAAAACATAAAAAAAATGAAAAAACCCTGAAAACATAAAAAACACATAAAACCCTAAAAAAACCTAAAAACCATAAAAACCTATAAAACCCTTAAAAATGCTAAAAACCCAAAACCCTAGGAAAAACCATTAATACTCTAAAAACCCTTAAAGCTCCTAAAATGTTAAAAATATTAAAAAACTCAAAAAACCAAAAAAAGCAAAAAAAAACTCAAAGAAAACCTAACACACCCCCCAAAAAAACATAAAAACCCGACAAAATCTGTTAAAATCCCAACAATTCCTAAAAACCATAAAAAACCTAAAAAACACTAAAAATCCCTAAAAACCAAGAAACCCAAGAAAACCTGAAAATCCCCTGAAAACCATAAAACCCCTGAAAACCTTAACATCCCTAAAAACCAATAAAAACCCTAAAAAACACTAAAAACTCTAAAACCCATTAAACTCCTAAAAATGTTTAAAAACTCTAAAAAACATTAAAAATCCTAAAAAACTCAAAAAACCCTACCCTAAAACCCTCAAATCACTAAAAAACCTAAAACCCCTAAAAGTAATAAAAATATTAAAAAATCCCAAAAAATCCTTGAAAACGTAAAAAACCTAAAAACCCTGAAAAACCATTAAAAACCAAAAAAACCCTAAAACCTTAAAAACCCCTATAAAAAAACAAAAAAAAAACTATAAAACCCTTAAAACACCGAAAAATGTTAAAAAATTATAAAAAAATATTAAAAACCATAAAAGAACTCAAAAAACCCTAAAAACCCAAAAGACGCTAAAACCCTTGAAAACCCCTATAAACCCTAAAAAACCTTGAAAACCCTAAAACCCCTCAAAATCCCTAAGAACCCTAAAAACCTCCAAAATCCATTAAAATCCAAAAATGCCTTAAAATTACAAAAAAAAATGTAAAACCCCTCAAAACCCTGAAAAACATTTGAAAACCATAAAACCCCTAAAAACCTTAAAATAACCTAAAACCCCTAAAAAAACCTAAACACTAAAAACCCCCAAAACACTTAAAACCCAAAAAAACATTAAAAAAACTCTAAAATACTTTTAAAACTATTAAAAAAGCTCAAAAAACTCTAAAAATCCAAAAGACACTCAAAACCCTAAGAAAACCCAAAAAACACTAAAATACCCTGAAAACCTCTAAAACCCCTTAAAATCCCTAAAAGTCTAAAAAACAAAAATATCCTAAAAGGCTCTAAAAATCCATGAGAACGTAAAAACCCTAAAACCCTGAAAACAATAATAACCCCTAAAACCTTTAAAAAACCCTAAAAACAAGTAAAAACCCAAAAAACCACTAAAAACACTAGAAACACTTAAAACCCGTAAAAAGGTTAAAAAAACTCAAAAAACCCATAAAAATGCTAAAAACATTAAAATACTCTAAAACCCCTAAAATCGCACTAAAAACTCTAAAAAAATTGCCCTGTAAAAAACATAAAAAACCATAAAAACCTGAAATACATTAAAAACCATAAAAAACCTTACAAGCCCAAAAAAACTCAAAAACCCATAAAACCCCTAAAACACCTAAATCCCTAAAAATCCCTAAAAAACTCAAAATACCTAAAAATTCCAAAAACCATAAAAATCCTAAAAATCCACTAAAAATCCTTAAAAACATAAAAAACCCTAAAAACTCTGAAAACCCCTGAAAACTATAAAAACCCTAAAAACCATAAAAACCATAAACACCAATAAAAAACCAAAAAATCACTAAAAACACAAAATAATCTTAAAACCCCATAAAAACTTAAAAAACTCTAAAAAATCATAAAACATTATAGAAGTCAAAAAATCCCTAAAAACTAAAAAATGCACTAAAACCCCTAAACCCTAAAACCCAGGAAAACCCTAAAAACCCACAAAAGCCCTAAAACCATAAAAATATAAAAACCCTAAAGAACCCCTAAAAATCTTGAAAATCCCTAAAAACCAAAAAACACCTAAAATCCTAAAAACCCATAAAAACTCTAAAAATAACAAAAAACTCTAAAAACCTTATAAACTCTTAAAAATGTACAAAACATTGAAAAATATTAAAAATCATAAAATAAATAAAAAACCCCAACACCCCAAAAAGGCACTAATAACCACCAAAAAACCTTAAAAAACCCCTAAAAACCCTAAAAACCCTTTAAACCCCTTAAAATCCCTAAAAACCCTAAAAATCATAAAAATACAAAAAACACTAAAAAATTCGGAAAAATAAAAAACCCTAAAAACCCTAAAAAAACTTGAAAACCATAAATCCCCTGAAAATCTCCAAATCCTAAAAACTCATAAAACCCCTAAAAACCCACTAAAACTCTAAAAACCCTTAAAACCCTAAAAAACATTAAAAAGGTCTAAAACCCTTAAAAACTCAAAAAAACACCTAAAAACCCAAAATGACCCTAAAACCCTAAAAATTATAAAAATTATAAAAAATCCAGAAAAATTCCCCAGAACAAGCAGAACGAAGGGAGAAGTTTCTGACGCTCCTCAATCTTAATGAGGTTTACGAGTCAGGATGGGATGACTCTGACTCCTGCTTTGATGATGCGGCTTCTGGATATGGTGCGGATAGTGACCCTTTCGGTGTGACTTCTGTTTCAGACTTTGGGGGTGATGTCGATTGATCTGTTTTCTTTTTCGTCTTTTTCTTTTTTGGGTTTTGGTTGGGTTTTAAGGGGTTTTGGGTTGTGGTGGATTGACCCCTCCCTTCCCTTGTCTGCTTGTTGTCGGTTGCGTCTTCTTTTCTAATAAATTGTTAGTGGGGTCGGGAATATCATGATCCTCGCACCTTCCTTTCCTAAAACCCCAAAAGACCCTAAAACCTTGAAAAAACCATAAAAACGCTAAAAAATCCCAAAATTCCCAAAAAATACCAAAAAACCCCAAAACATCCCAAAGCCCATAAAAATCATAAAAAATCCCAAAAAAATCCATAAAAACATATAAAACTCTAAAATCCCTAAAAACCCTTGAAAACCATAAAAACCCATAAACCCATAAAAAACTAAAACCCAATAAAAACCCTAAAAAACCACAAAAAAAATCAAAAAACCACTAAAACATTAAAAACTCTTAAAAATCTTAAAAAACTCAAAATAACCCTAAAACCCCCAAAAACCATAAAAATCATGAAAGACCCTAAAATCCCCTAAAAACATTGAAAATACATAAAAACATTTAAAAAACACTAAAAACCCACAAAATCCCTAAAAACACTAAAACCATAAAATCCTAAGAAATCGAAAAAATCCTGAAAACCATATAGAACCTTAAAAAACCCATAAAACCAAAAAAACCTTAAAACCTTAAAAAACCTTAATTCCCATAAAAATCATAAAAACACAAAAAACTCTAAAAACCCTTAAAACCCTAAAAATGTTGAAAAAAGCTCTAAAAACCTTAAAAACACTAAAAAATAAAAAAACTTAAAACCTGAAACCCCTAAAACCCTGAAAAACCCTAAAAATCTCAAAAAAACACAAGAAATTATAAAATACGAAAATCCCTAAAAATCCCAAAAATGAAAAAAACCATAAAAACACTGAAAAACCCCTGAAAACCATAAAGACCACTAAAAACTCTAAAACTGGTTCAACCCAAAACACCTAAAGCCTAAAAAAATGAAAACCTAAAACACCTAAAAAACTCTAAAAAACCCTAAAAAACCAAAAAGACCCTAAAAACCCCTAAAACCCAAAAAAATCTAAGAAAACCTAAAAACCCTAAAAATCCCTAAAAACCATCAAAATCACAAAAAACCCTAAAAAACCTTAAAAACTATAAAAATGCTTTAAAACCCTAAATATGTTAAAAAATCTAAAAAACCTTTAAAACCTAAAAACTCAAAAAACCCTAAAAAACAAAAAATACCATAAAAACCCAAAAAAACCTAAAAACCATGGAAACCCCTAAGAATCCTAAAAATCCATGGAAATCCTAAAAACCAAAAAAACCCAAAAAAGACTAAAAGATCACTAAAAATCCGTAAAAATGTTTAAAACCCCAAAACCCTTGAAAAACAACTTAAAACCATAAAACCCCTAAAAGGTATAAAATCCCATAAAAACACTAAAAACCACTAAAAACCCCTAAAAACTCTAAAAACCTAAAAATTCCAAAAAACCCAAAAAACCATAAAACTCCAAAAATACCCTAAAAACCCTAAAACCCCCTAAAAATCCTAAAACCCCCAAAAAACCCTCAAAATCCCTAAAACAATAAAAAACACTAAAATCTATAAAAATCCAAAAAAAAGATATAAAAATCCCTATAAAATAATAAAAAACCAAAAAAGCCTAAAATATATCTGAAAACCATAAATACCATTGAAAATCATAAAAACCCTAAAAACCTTTAAAAACTCTAAAAACACATAAAACCCTAAAAACCAACTAAAACTCCAAAAACCTATAAAACCCCTAAAACATTAAAAAGTGGTTAAGAACTCTAAAAAACCTTAAAACCCTAGAAAACTCAAAAAACCATAACAACCCCAAAAGACCCAAAAAACCCCTAAAACCCTTAAAACCCTTAAATTCATTGAAAACCCAAAAAAACCCAAAAAACCATAAAAATACTAAAAAATCCCTAAATATCCCTAAAAACATATAAAATACTAAAAACCCTGAAAACCCCCTAAAAACCATAAAAGCACATAAAACCCTAAAATACCATAAAAACCCGTCAACCACTAAAAACTCTAAAAACCTATAAAACCCCTATTTTTATTTAAAAAAAGCTAAAAATCTTAACACTAAAAAAGTCAAAAAAAAAACCATAAAACCCAAAAGATCCTAAAAACCAAAAAACCGTAAAATACCCTAAAAACATGAAAACCCTCAGAATCCCTAAAAACCAAAAAAATGAAAAAAAAATTCCTTAAAAATCCCTTAAAACATAAAAAACACTAAAAACCTTAAAAAATCCCTAAAAACCATAAAAACCCTTAAAAACATTTAAAAACCCCTAAAACCCATAAAAACCCTAAAAACCCACTAAAAACAATAAAAACACTTAAAGCACCTAAAAATGTTAAAAAACTCTAAAAAAAGTACAAACCCTAAAAAACTCAAAAAAAACTATAAAAACCCAAAAAAACCCTGAAAACCCTGAAAAACCCTAAAATCCCTAAAATCCTTAATAGCCACTAAAAACTATCAAAATCACTAAAAAAACTAAAAACCATAAAATTCTTATAAAAACCCTTAAACTAGTAAAAACTCTAAAAACCCTTAAAATCCCTAAAAATGTTTAAAAGCGTTAAAAACACTAAAAACCCTTAAAATACCTAAAATACTCAAAAACATCCCTAAAATCCCAGAAATACCTTAAAACCCTAAAAACCCTAAAACCATAAAAATCCTAAAAAAGCCCTAAAAATCCCTAAAAACGTAAGAAACCCGAAAAACCATGAAATCCCCCTAAAACTATAAAAACCCTTAAAACCTTAAAAAACCCTAAAAACCAATAAAAACAATTAAAAACCCTAAAAACCATTAAAACTCCTAAAAAGTTAAAAAAACTCTAAAAAAATATTAAAAACTCTAAAAAACTCAAAAAACCCTAAAACCCCCCAAAAGGCCCTAAAACCCCTCAAAGAATCTAAAACCTCCCAAAACCCCCAAAAAACCCTAAAAACCTAAAAAAAACTAAAACCCCACAAAATATTTAAAACACAAAAACACTAAAAACTTTTAAAATCCTAAAAAGCCAAAAAATCCCTAAAAACATAAAAAAATGAAAACCCCTGAAAACAAAAAAAAACCCATAAAACCCTAAGAAAACCTAAAAACCCTTAAAACCCTTAAAAATACTAAAAACCCAAAACCCTAGAAAAAGCCCTTAATACTCTAAAAACCCTTAAAGCTCCTAAAAATGTTAAAAATATTAAAAGAATCAAAAAAACATAAAAACAAAAAAACTCAAAGAAACCCTAACCCCCCCCCCCCCAAAAACATAAAAACTCGACAAAATCTGTAAAAATCCTAACAATGCCAAAAAAACCATAAAAAACCTAAAAATCCCTAAAAATCCCTAAAAATCAAAAAACCCTGAAAATCCCCAGAAAACCATAAAACCCCAGAAAACCTTAACATCCCAAAAATCCCATAAAAACCCTAAAAACCCACTAAAAACTCTAAAACCCAATAAACTACTAAAAATGTTTAAAAACTCTAAAAAACATTAAAAATCCTAAAAAAACTCAAAAAAACCCTAACTTAAAAGGCCTTAAAAGCATTGAAAACACATAAAACCCAAAAACAGTGAAAACCCTAAAAACCCTCAAAATCACTAAAAAACCTAAAACCCCTAAAAGTAATAAAATATTAAAAAATAACTAAAATCCTTGAAAACGTAAAAAACCTAAAAACCCTGAAAAACCATTGAAAACCAAAAAAACCCTAAAACCTTAAAAACCCTTATAAAAAAATAACTATAAAACCCTTAAAACACCTAAAAATGTTAAAAAATTATAAAAAAAATATTGAAACCCATAAAAGAACTCAAAAACCCTAAAAACCCAAAAGACACTAAAACCCTTGAAAACCCTCAAAAACCTTGAAAACCATAAAACCCCTGAAAATCCCTAAGAACCCTAAAAACCTCTAAAATCCATTAAAATCCAAAAATGCCTTAAAATTACTAAAAAATGTAAAACCCCTCAAAACCCTGAAAAACATTTGAAAACCATAAAACCCCTAAAAACCATAAAATAACCTAAAAACCCAAAAAAAAAACCTAAAGCACTAAAAACCCCCAAAACATTTAAAACCCATAAAAACATTAAAAAAACTCCAAAAAACTTTAAAAACTATTAAAAAAGCTCAAAAAACTCTAAAAACCCAAAAGACCCTCAAAACCCTAAGAAAACCCAAAAAACAGTAAAAAACCCTAAAAACCCCTAAAACCCCTTAAAAACCATAAAACCCTAAAAAACAAAAATATCCTAAAAGGCTCTAAAAATCCATGAAAACATAAAAACCCTAAAAACCCTGAAAACAATAACAGCCCCTAAAACCTCTAAAAAACCAAAAAACCTATAAAAACCCAAAAAACCACAAAAACACTAAAAACACTCAAAACCCCTAAAAATGTTAAAAAAATAAAAAAACCCATAAAAATGCTAAAAAACTGAAAAAAAACTAAAAATACAAACAAGTCCCGAAATACTATAGAGAACTCAAAAAAACCCTAAAAACCCTGAAAACATAAAAAACCATAAAAACCATTGAAAACCATAAAAATCCTAAAAACAAAAAATAATCTAAAACCCATAAAATCCCACTAAATACTCTAAAAACCTTGCCCTGCAAAAAAACTTAAAAAACCCTGAAAACCTGAAATACATTAAAAACTATAAAAACCTAATAAGCCCAAAAAAACTCAAAAAACCCCTAAAACCCCTAAAAATCTCTAAAAACCTAAAAATACCAAAAACTATAAAAATCCTAAAAATGCACTAAAAATACTTAAAAACATAAAAAAACCCTAAAAACTCTGAAAAACCCTAAAAACTATAAAAACACTAAAAACCTTAAAAACCATAAACACCAATAAAAAACCAAAAAATCACTAAAAACGCAAAATAATCTTAAAACCCCACAAAACCTTAAAAAACTCTAAAAAACCATAAAACCTTATAAAAGTAAAAAAAAATCCCTAAAAACTAAAAAAATGCCCTAAACCCCTAAACCCTAAAACCCAAGAAAACCTTTAAAACCCACAAAATACCTAAAAACCATAAAAATATAAATACCCTAATGAAACCCTAAAAAACCTTGAAAATGAAAAACCCCTAAAAACCTTGAAAAGCCCTGAAATCCAAAAAACACCTAAAAACCTAAAAAACCAAAAAAACCTTGAAAACTATAAATCCCCTAAAAATCTTAAAATCCTAAAAACCCATAAAACCCTAAAAACCAACTAAAAACTATAAAACCCTTAAAACCCGAAAAAACATTAAAAAGGTCTAAAAACCTTGAAAAACTCAAAAAACACCTAAAAACCCAAAAAGACCCTAAAAATCATAAAAAATCTAAATAATCCAGAAAAATCCCTAAAAATGTAAACAACACTAAAAATCGTGAAAACCATAAAAACCCTTAAAATGATTAAAAACCCTAAAAAACCCTAAAAACCCTAAAACCCGAGAAGACCCTAAAACCTTGAAAACCCCTAAAAACGATAAAAAATCCCAAAAAATCCCAAAATCCCCAAAAAATCCAAAAAAACCCCAAAACACCCTAAAACCCATAAAAATCATAATAAATCCCAAAAAAAATCCATAAAGGCATATAAAACCCTAAAATCCTTAAAAACCCTTGCAAACCATAAAAACCCATAAACCCATAAAAAACTAAAACCCAATAAAAACCCTAAAAACCCACAAAAAAACTCTAAAAACCACTAAAACATTAAAAAATCTTAAAAATCTTAAAAAATCCTAAAAAACTCGAAATAACCCTAAAACCCCCAAAAACCATAAAAATCATGAAAGACCCTAAAATCCTTTAAAAACATTAAAAATCCCTAAAAACATTTAAAAAACCCTAAAAACCCACAAAATCCCTAAAAACCCTAAAACCATAAAATCCTAAGAAATCCAAAAAAATCCTGAAAAGCATATAGAACCCTAAAAAACCCATAAAACTAAAAAAACCTTAAAACCTTAAAAAACCCTAAATTCCCATAAAAATCATAAAAACACTAAAAAAAATCTAAAAAACCTAAAAACCTCTAAAAATGTTAAAAAAATCTCTAAAAACCTTAAAAACACTAAAAAAAAATAAAAATTCCCTAAAATCCCTAAAAACCTTAAAACCTAAAAACCTAAAACCCCTAAAAAACCCAAAAAACACTAAAAACCACAAAAATATCAAAAAACACAAAAAATTATAAAATCCGAAAATCCCTAAAAACCCCAAAAATGAAAAAAACCATAAAAACCTTGAAAAACCACCGAAAACCATAAAGACCACTAAAAATTGTAAAATCGCTTCAACCCAAAACACCTAAAACCTAATAAAATTAAAATCTAAAACACCTAAAAAACTCTAAAAACCCAAAAAAACCAAAAAGACCCTAAAACCCCTAAAACCCCCAAAACCCTAAAAACTCTAAGAAAACCTAAAAACCCTAAAAACACTAAAAAACCATAAAAATCCCTAAAAACATAAAAACTCTAAAAAAGCCTGAAACCCCCCTAAAAACCATTAAAACGCCTAAAAACCTTAAAAACCCTAAATACCCATAAAAACCTTAAACCCACTAGAAACTCTAAAACCCTTAAACCCCCAAAAAATGTTAAAAAATTCTAAAAATGCTTAAAAACTCATAATAAACCCTAAATACCTAAAAGGCCCTGAAAACCCTAAAAACCTTAAAAACTATGAAACATTCCAAACCCTTCAAAGTCTCAAAAACTGCAAAACCCCTAAAAACCATTAAAATCCTAAAAAATCCTTAATTTTTTTTTTAAAACATAAAAAACCAAAAAAACCCTGAAAAATGCCATAAAACCAAAAAACCCCAAAAGCCTTAAAATCCCTAAAACCCCATAAAAACCCAATAAAATACTAAAAACACTAAAAAACCCTAAAAGCTAAAAAAATCTAAAAACCCAAAAAGACAATAAAAACCTTGAAAACCTCTAAAAAATATGAAAGCCCAGAAAAAACCCTAAAAAATCCCCCAAAACACTAAATACCCTAAAAACCTAGAAAAACATAAAACATCCCCCAAACCTCTAAAAACGTAAAAACCCGTAAACCCCCAACAAACCCCCTGAAAACCATAAAAATCCCTAAAAACCTTTAAAAATCCCTAAAAACCTTTAAAAATCTTAAAAATCCATATAAAACCTAAACACAATAAAAACTCTAAAACCCCCTAAACCCCCAAAAACCTTCAAAAACACAAAAAAAACCTCAAAACCCCTAAAAAACTAAAAAATTCCTAAAAATAATAAAGAACCCTAGAAACCCCTAAAACCTAAAAAACCCTGAAAACCATTAAATACCCTATAATCATATAAACCATAAAATCCTAAAAAATCCGTCAAATTCCCAAAAACCCTAAAAACCATAAAAATCCTGAAAAATTCATAAAAATATCTGAAAACGAAAAAAATATAAAAATTATGAAAAACCAATGAAAACCATTAAAACCCATAAAAACCCTAAAAACCCAATAAAAACTCTAAAGAAACTTTAAACCCATAAAAGCTTTAAAAAACACTAAAAAAGTTTAAAACCCCTAAAATTTTTCAACCGAACCCAAATACCCAAAAAGACCCTAATAACCCTAAAAAACCCCAAGACCCTAAAACACTCTAAATACCATACAAACCTAAAAAGCCCTAAAATTCCCTGAAAACATAAAAAAAACATAAAACCCTTAAAACCACCTAAAAACCATAAAAACCCCTAAAAAAATTAAACCCATAAAACTCTAAAAACCCAATAAAAACTCTTAAAATTCTTAAGACCCCTAAAAACGTTAAAAATGTTAAAACTCTAAAAACCCTTAAAACCCCTAAAAAACTCAAAAAACCCCGAAAACCCCAAAATACCCTAAAAACCCAGAAAAAACCTAAAACCCTTAGGAACTCTAAAAAACACTAAAACCCCTCAAATTCCATAAAAAACCCTAAAAACATAACAATACTAAAATGCCCTAAAAGTCCCCAAAAATGTTAAAAACCCTCAAAACGATGAAAAACCTCGGAAAAGCATAAAAGCCCCTAAAACTTTAAAATACCCTAAAAACCATAAAAAACCAAAAGACCAATAAAAACTCCAACAACCTAAAACCCCCTAAAAACATTAAAAAACTCTAAAAAATCATTTAAACCCTAAAAAACTGAAAAAAAAACTTCTAAAACCCGAAAAAACACTAAAACCTCTCAAAATCCCTAAAAACCATAAAACCCTGAAAATTAACCTTAAAAATCCCTGAAAAGGTAAAAAACCCTAAAAACCTCGAAAAACACCTAAAAACCATAAAACCCCTAAAAACCATAAAAACCCAAAAAACCCAAAAAATCCACTAATACTCTAAAAACCAATAAAAACCCTAAAACATTAATAAACACTATGAAATATTAAAACCCCTAAAATAAGTCAAAAAAATGTTTAAAACCCAAAATATCCTAAAAAACAGAAAAATCCCTAAAATCTTAAAATGCCCAAAAAACCCTAAAAACCATTAAAATTCCTAAAAACCATAAAATCCTATAAAATATATGAAAATCCCTTAAAAACTCTAAAAACCCTTAAAAGGATAAAAATCTCTAGAAAACATTAAAATCCCAAAACAAATCAGAAAAACCTTAAAAACCCCCAAAAGACCCCTAAAACCCCTAAAACCCATCAATTTACCTAAAACCTAAAAACCCTAAAAACAATAAAAATCTTAAAGGGCCCTAAAAGTCACTGGAAATGTAAACAACACTAAAAAACTGTGAAAACCATAAAAACCTTAGAAAAACATAAAAACCACTAAAACCCCTATAAACCCTTAAAACCCCTAAAAATGTTAAAAACTGTAAAAACCCGTAAAAGCCTGAAAACTAAAAAATACCCTAAAACACCAAAAAGACCCAAAAACACTAAAAATTCCAAAAAAAACTCTAAAACCTAGGAAAAACATAAAAACCCACAAAATCCCTAAAAACCCCAAAAAACCCTAAAACAATAAAAATCCTAAAAAATCTTTAAAAATTCCTCAAAATGTAAAAAACTATGAAAACCCTGAAAACCCCATGAAAACCATAAAAACCCAAAAAACGTTTAAAAACCTAAAAACTCATAAATACTTTAAATACCACAAAATACTCTAAAAACCCTTAAGACCCCTAAAAATGTTAAAAAACTCTAAAAAACTATAAATCCCATAAAACCCAAAAACCCCTGAAAAATTCTAAAAATCCTCAAAATCCCAAAAAACCATAAAAATCCTTGAAAATATAAAAAACCCTGAAAAACCACTAAAAACTACAATAAATCCAAATAAAATTAAAAAAATCCAAAAAACTCATAAAAATCCTAAAAACTCACTAAAAACTATAAAAACCCTTTAAAACGCTAAAAAAATTAAAAACTCTAAAAACCTTTAAAACCCTAAAAAACTCAAAAAAAAAACCTAACCCTCCCCCAAAAGACCCCCAAAACCCCTAAAAACCCTAGAAAACATTAAAACCCTAAAACCCAATAAATACCTACAAACCCTAAAAGACCTTAAAACCCATAACAATCCTAAAAAGTCCGAAAAAATCTCAAAAAACATAAAAACCCCTAAAAACCATGAAAAAACCCTGAAACGCAGAAAAACCTTGGAAAACCACAAGATACTCTAAAAACCATTTAATCCACTAAAAACATTAAAAAAATCTACAAAACATTAAAATAACTAAAAACTACAAGACTCCCAAAATAAATTATAGAGCCTAAAATTCATGAAAAACCCTAAAACGCCTAAAAATCCTGAATACCTCTAAAAATCATCAGGATCCCTACCCTAAAAACCCTAAAAAACCTAAAAACGCCCTAAAAATCCCTGAAAACGTAAAAACCATAAAAATCTTGAACACCACCGCAAAACCATAAAACCCCTAAAAATAATAAAAACCCTAAAACCCATAAAAACCCTAATAACAACTAAAAAATCCAAAAATCCTTAAAACCCATAAAAATGCTGAAAAACACCAAAAAACCATAAAAACAATAGAAAAACTCAAAAATAATCCAAAAATCCCAAAAGAACCTAAAAACCCTAAAAACCCTAGACACCCCCAAAACCTTTAAAAACCATAAAAATCCTAAAGTCCCAAAAAACATAAAAACATTAGAATACCTAAAAAAACCCCTGAAAACCATAAAACACACCAGAAACATAAAAAAGCCTAAAACCCACAAAAAAATAAAAACCCACTAAAAACTATAAAAATCATTTAAACCCCTAAAAATGTTTAAAAAATCTGAAAACCTTAAAAACTCAAAACACACTAAAACCCTAAAACCCCTAAAAACATAAAAACCCAAAACCCCAAAACCATAAGAATCCTAAAAAATCCGTAAAAATATATGAAAACATAAAAAATCCTCAAAATCCCCTAAAAATAATAAAACCCCCTAAAAACCTTAAAACCCAAAACCCCTAAAACCCCTAAATCCACTAAAAACTCTAAAAACCCTTAAACTGTCTAAAAAAGTTTAAAATCTCTAAAATTCCTTAAAACCCTAAAAAATCAAAAAAACCCAAAAAACACTATAAGACCCTAAAAACCCTAAAAAACCTAAAACCCTAAAAATCCCTAAAACCCCCAAAATCCATAAAATCCCTAAAATCCCATAAAACATATAAAAATCTTAAAAAATCCCTAAAAATCCCTGAAAACATAAAAAACCCTAAAACACATGAAACCCCTAGAAACCATAAAAATGCCTAAAAACCATAAAAATCCTTAATCCCACATAAAAACCATAAAAACCACTAAGAAATTAAAAGCCTTTAAACACCTAAAAACATTAAAAACTATAAAAAATCTTAAAAACCCAGAAAAATAAAAAAACCCTAAAAAATTTTAAAAACCCTAAAACCCTGAAAACTATTAAAAACCCTCAAAATCCCTAAAAACCATAAAAACACAAAAAAATCATAAAAATCCTAAAAAACTCTAACAATCCTTGAAAAAGTAAAAAACCCTAAAACCCCCTTAAAACCATAAAACCCCTAAAAACATTAAAAAACATTGAAACCCCATAAAAACCCTAAAACCACTAAAAACTCTAAAAAATATTTAAATCCCTAAAAACATGAAAAACTATAAAAAACCTTAGAAACCCCAAAAACCCAAAGAAACCCAAAAAGACCCTAAAAATCCTAAAAACACTAAAAAACCCTGAAACTCTAAAAAACATGAAGAAACCTAAAAACCCTCAAAATCCATATAACTTTAAAAACCATTAAAAACCACAAAAATACTAAAAGCCCATAAAATCCTTAAAAACATAAAAAGACCTAAAAACCCCGAAAACCCCTGAAAACCAAAAAAAATCTCTAAAACCCTAATAACCCAAAAAATCCTAAAAAGCCACTAAGAAATCTAAAACCATTTAAACCATAAAAAATGTTAAAAATCTCTAAAAAACTTAAAACCCTACAAACTCAAACAACACCCTAAAAACCAAAAGACCCTAAAATTTTCAAAATCCCTAAAAACCCTACAAAACCAAGGAAACCATAAAAATCAAAAAAAAAATCCCCCAAAATCCTTAAAAACAAAAAAAAACCCTAAAAACCCTGAAAAAACCCCTACTAACTATAAAAACCCTAAAGTACATTAAAAAACAACAAACCCATAAAACCCCTAAATACCACTAAAAACTATCAAAACCCTTAAAACCCCTAAAACATTAAAAACTCTAAAAAACCATAAAAACTCTAAAAAACCATAAAAACTCAAAAAACACGAAAACCCATAAAGAAACTAAAAACCTTGAAAACCCCAAACACCCAAAACCTCTCAAAATCCCAAAAAACCCTCAAAATCATTGAAAACCCTAAAAAATTATATAAATCATAAAAAATCCATAAATACACTAAAAACGTAAAAAACCCTAAAAACCTTAAAAACCCCATAAAAACCATAAAACCCCCTTAAACCCTTAAAAACCCTAAAAAACCCATAAATAGCCTAAATGCCACTAAGAAATCTTAAACCCTTAAATCCTCTAAAAACTTTTTAAAACTACAAAAAACCAATAAAACCCTAAAAACTCAAAAAAAAATCTGAAAATCTCAAAAATGCCATAGAAACCCTAAAAACCCTAAAAAGCCATAAAAGCCATAAAAAACTAAAAACCCTCAAAACCATAAAACCCATAAAAATCCTAAGAATACCAAAACATCCCTAAGAACTTAAAAAACCCTAAAACCCTAAAAAAAATAAAACCCCCTAAAAACCTTAAAAAACCTAAAACATATAAAAATCCTAAAAACACACTAAAAAAATAAAAAACCTTATAACCCCTAAAAACGTTAAGATAGTCCAAAAATCCTTAAAAACCATAAAAAACACAAAAAAATGTAGAACACAAAAAGACCCTAAAACGCATGAACACCCCTAAAAACAATGAAAAACCCTAAAACCTCCCAGAATTACTAAAAAGCTAAAAACCATAAATATCCAAAAATAGAAATAAAAATACCTAAAAATGTAAAAAAAACTAAAAACCTAAAAAAACTTTGAAAACCAGAAAAACCCTAAAAAGCTTAAAACCCCCTAAAAATCCATAAAACCCTAAAAGCCTAAAAAAACTCTAAAAAACCTTAAAACCCCTAAAAATGTTAAAAATCTAAAAAATCTTAAAACCATTAAAAAATAAAAAAACCAAAAAAACCCCTAAAACCCAAAACCCCCCAAAACACTATTTAACCATGAAAACCCCTAAAAACAAACAAAATACCTAAAAGTACTTAAAACCCATAAATATCCTAAAAACCAATAAAAATCCCTGAAAGCAAAAAACCCTAGAAACCTTGAAAACCCAATAAAAAAAATAAAATCCCCTAAAAACCATTAAAACCCCAAAACAACCCATAAAAATCCTAAAAACCACTAAAAACTCTCAATTCACTTAAAACCCGTAAATACGTTAAAAACTCTAAAAACCTCAAAACACTAAAAAACTAAAAAAAACCAAAAATACAAAAAAGGACCCTAAAATCTCTGAAAACCCCTAAAAATCATAAAAAAACCCTGAAAACCCTCTCAAAATCCCTAAAATCTTAAATAACCATAAAAATAAAAAAAATCACAAAGAATGTTGAAAACTAAAAAACCCGAAAAACCCTGAAAAAACCCTAAAACCCTGGAAAAAAACCCAGGAAAGCCATAAAAACCCCAAAACCTTAAGAAACCCTAAAAATCAACTAAAAACTCTAAAAACCCTAAAAACTCTGAAAAAACCCTAAAACCATGAAAAAACCCAGGAAAGACATAAAAACCCCAAAAACCATAAGAAACCCTAAAACCCACTAAAAACTCTAAAAACCCTTAAAACCCCTAAAAACATAAAAAAACACTAAAAACCTTAAAATCCTAAAAAACTCAAAAAAAAAACCCATAAAAACCTAAAAGACCAAAAAACCCTCGAACACTCCTAAATTCCAAAAAAAACATGAAAAACCCTAAAAACCCATAAAAATAATAAATAATTCCTAAAATCCTTAAAAACATAGAAAACTCTAAACCCCTGAAAAACATAAAACCCCCAAAAAAATCGTAAAAAACTGAAAAATCCATAAAACCATAAAAAATAACTAAATCTCTAAAAACCCTTAAAACTCTAAAAAAATTTAAAATCTCTAAAAACTAAAAAACACAGAAAGATCAAAAAAATCCTAAAGCCCTAAATACCCTGAAAAACATTTAAAAAAATTCAAAATCCCAAAAACCCTAAAAAGCCCCTAAAAATCATAAAAATATTAAAAAATCCTTAAAAATATCTAAAACTTAAGAAACCCTAAAACCCATGAATACCCCCTTAAAACTATTAAACCCCAAAAACCCATGAAAACCATAAAAACCCATAAAAACCCTAAACCCCCCCAAAAAACATTTAAACCTCTTAAATCTCCAAAAAATGTGAAAAAACTCAAAAAATATTAAAACCCCTAAAAAATAAGAAAAATCCTTAAAAACCCCCAAAAGATAGTAAAAAACATAAAAAACAAAAAACTCAAAAAATAATGAAAACCCATAAATACTCTCAAAATCCCTAAAAACCCTAAAAACCATAAAAACCATAAATATCCTAAAAATCACTAAAAATCCCTCAAAACATAAAAAACTATAAAAATGTGAAAACCATAAAAACCCCTAAAAACCTTGAAAAATGCTAAAAAGTCATAAAACCCTTAGAAACCACATAAAATCTAAAAACCCTTAAACACCCTAAAATTTTTAAAAAACTCTAAAAAATCATTAAAACCAAAAAAAAAAAATCAAAAAATAACTCTAAATCCCACAAAACCCTAAAAGCACTAAAATCCATAAAACCCTGAAAACCCCTAAAATCCCTTAAAACCCCTAAAAACAATAAAAATCCCTAAAAATCACTAAAATTGTAAAATTTTAAGAAGATGCCAATTTTTGATTTTTTTTAGAATTTTGACAACATGGCTGGCATGATTCCGAGCATGATAGTCATGCAGATAAAGAGATATAAATTTGTCAATGTTGATTCTTTAGTATGGAAACCTGATCAGTGCGGCCTTCATGACACCAAAGGCTTATTTCGGCACCAATGTGAACATAACTCCTGTGTTCCAATGTGGCTTTCCAAATTTAGAAAGTCATTTATCCCTCCATCAAGGTAGATTTTCTTATGGAAAATATGGAAAGGGAGACTGCCCCTACATGGGGTGCTACAAATAGATGGATGGCAGATTGTTTCAGGCTATAAAATTTGCTTACAGGCGGAGGAAACTAGTAACCATCTTTTCATACACTACAGTATGGCTTCTGAGTTATGGATTTATATTCAGGATGTATTTGGAATTCATCTTAATTTGAGTAGGCAACGGGATCTAGTGAATCTTTTTGGTGTTGCAGCTGAGGTAGGCCTAAGCTCATAGCTTCACAATCTTCTCCTATCAGCGGTGGCGGCGCTGCTCCCCTATATTTGGCTTGCCAGAAATGCGGTGGCACGTCAGAATAAAACAGGTTCTTTCCATAAAGGAGTGGTGAGAATTCATAGGGCTATCCATGTGGCGATAGGTATCCAGAATGCAGAGATGAATAATGATATGAATGACTTCCTAGTCCTGCGCAGAATTGGAATTCTGGGAAGATGTAGAAAACCGAGGATGTTGAAATTTATTAGGTGGATCCCTCTGATAGCGGGCTTTATCAAGGTCAATGTTGATGGCGCTACCATGGGTGCACCAGGTCCCTCAGGATGTGGCGGGGGTTTTCTTACCTCTCGGGGCTTTGTCAAAGGATGCTTTTATCACTTCCTTGGGAGCGGTACCGCGTATGATGCAGAAATTTGGGCCATCATAAAGGCGATTCAATATGCAGCCCATTTTAGATGGAATAAGCTCTAGATTGAATCTGATTCATCATTGGCGGTGGAGGCCTTCAGGAAGTAGTCACAACCTGTACCATGGCGACTTCTCCAACACTGGATCGAGTGCCTTGATGCTTCCAAGGCTCTAGCCTTGGGCATCTCACATGCCTATAGGGAGGCAAACTGGGCTGTGGATGCTCTTTCCAAGAGATCGATTGACGAAGGGACTTCAGTATGGTATTTCAGGACTCCAGACTTCTGTTTGTCTTCAGTTGACTCATACATGAAGGGGAAGACCCACACTATGATATGCAAGCCTTCTTTATAATGCATTGTACATTACTTTTCGCGTTCTTTAATAAATCATGCGGCCAGCTTTGTCTGATCCCACACCTTTTCTGCCCTAAATGTAATGAAAATATTAAAAAATCCCTAAAAATCATTGAAAACCTAAAAAACCTAAAAACCGTGAAAACCCAGTGAAAACCAAAAAAACCCTAAAACCCTAAAAACCCCTCAAAACAAAAAAAAAACAAAAAAAAAATAAATATAAAACCCTTAAAACCCCTAAAAATGTTAAAAATTTATAAAAAATATTAAAACCCATAAAAGAACTCAAAAAACCCTAAAAACCCAAAAGACGCTAAAACCCTTGAAAACCTCTATAAACCCTAAAAAACCTTGAAAACACTAAAACCCCTCAAAATCCCTAAGAACCCTAAAAACCTCTAAAATCCATTAAAATCCAAAAATGCCTTAAAATTACCAAAAAAATGTAAAACCCCTCAAAACCCTGAAAAACATTTGAAAACCATAAAACCCCTAAAAACATTAAAATAACCTAAAAACCCAAAAAAACCTAAAGCACCAAAACCCAAAACACTTAAAACCCATAAAAACATTAAAAAACTCTAAAAAACTTTAAAAACTATTAAAAAATGTCAAAAAACTCTAAAAACCCAAAAAATACTAAAAAACCCTGAAAACCCCTAAAACCCCTTAAAATCCTTAAAACCCTAAAAAACACAAATATCCTAAAAGGCTCTAAAAATACATGAAAACGTAAAAACCCTAAAAACCCTGAAAACAATAATAACCCTTAAAACCGTTAAAAAACCCTAAAAACCCGTAAAAACCCAAAAAAACCACTAAAAACACTAGAAACACTAAAAACCCCTAAAAATGATAAAAAACTCAAAAAACCCATAAGAATGCTAAAAAAATAAAAAAAATAAAAATAAAAACAAGTCCCTAAATACTATAGAAAACTCAAAAAAACCCTAAAAACTCTGAAAACATAAAAAACCCTAAAAACCCTTGAAAACCATAAAAATCCTAAAAACATTAAAATACTCTAAAACCCCTAAAATCCCACTAAAAACTCTAAAAACCTTACCCTACAAAAAAACTTAAAAAACCCTAAAAACCTAAAATTCATTAAAAACTATAAAAAACCTTATAAGCCCAAAAAAACTCAAAAAACCCATAAAAACCCTGAATACCCTAAAAACCCCTAAAAATCTCTAAAAACCTAAAAATACCAAAAACCATAAAAATCCTAAAAATCAACTAAAAATCCTTAAAAACATAAAAAACCTTAAAAACTCTGAAAACCCATAAAAACTATAAAAATCCTAAAAACCGTAAAAACCATAAACAAAAATAAAAAACCTAAAAATCACTAAAAACACAAAATAATCTTAAAACCCCACAAAACCTTAAAAAACTCTAAAAAATAATAAATCCATTTAAATGTCAAAAAATCCCTAAAAACTAAAAAATGCCCTAAACCCCCTAAACCCTAAAACCCAGGAAAACCCTTAAAACCCACAAAATCCCTAAAAACCATAAAAACATAAAAACCCTAAAGAAACCCTAAAAATCCTTGAAAATGAAAAACCCCTAAAAACCTTGAAAAGCCCTGAAAACCAAAAAAAACATCTAAAAACCTAAAAACCCATACAAACTCTAAAAATAACAAAAAACTCTAAAAACCTATAAACTCGTAAAAATGTAAAAAAACTTTGAAAAATCTTTAAAACCATAAAAAAATAACCCCCCCCCCAAACCCCAAGAAGGCCCTAATAACCACCAAAAACTAAAAAACCAAAAAACCTTAAAATAATCCCTAAAAACCCTAAAACCCCTTCAAACCCCTTGAAATCCCTAAAAACCCTAAAAATCATAAAAATGAAAAAAACACTAAAATTTTTGGATAAATAAAAACCCCTAAAAACCCTAAAAAAACCTTGAAAAACATAAATCCCCTGAAAATTTTAAAATCCTAAAAACCCATAAAACCCCTAAAAACTCACGAAATACTCTAAAAACCCTTAAAACCCTAAAAACATTAAAAAAGTTTAAAACCCTTAAAAAACTCAAAAAAACACATAAAACCCCAAAAGTCCCAAAAAGACCCTAAAACCCCTAAAAATCATAAAATTCTAAAAAATCCAAAAAAATCCCTAAAAATGTAAAAAACACTGAAAACCTTGAAAACCATAAAAACCCTAAAAACCCATAAAAACATAAAAACTACTAAAAACTCTAAAACCCCTAAAAAACCCTAAAAACCCTAAAACCCTAAAAGACCCTAAAACCTGGAAAAACCCCTAAAAGCACTAAAAAATCCCAAAAAATCCCAAAATTCCCTAAATCCCAAAAAACCCCAAAACACCCTAAAACCCATAAAAATCAAAAAAAAATCCCAAAAATACCTTAAAACCCCTAGAAAACCCTAAAAACCCTAAAACCATAAAAATCCTAAAAAAGTCCTAAAAATCCCTAAAATCGTAAGAAACCCAAAAAACCATGAAATCCCCCTAAAAACTATAAATACCCTTAAAACCTTAAAAACCCTAAATACACATAAAAATAATTAAAAACACTAAAAACCATTAAAACCCCTAAAAATTAAAAAATACTCTAAAAAATATTAAAAACTCTAAAAACTCAAAAAAACCTAAAACCCCCAAAAGACCCTAAAACCCCCCAAAGACCCTAAAAACTCCCAAAACCCCCCAAAACCACTAAAAGCCAAAAAAACCTAAAACCCCACAAAATCTTTAAAACACAAAAACACTAAAACCTATTAAAATCCTAAAAAATCCAAAAAAATCCCTAAAAACAAAATAAAAATGAAAAAACCCTGAAAACATAAAAAACCCTTAAAACCCTAAGAAAACCTAAAAATCATAAAAACCCATAAAACCCTTAAAAACACTAAAAACCCAAAACCCTAGAAAAACCCCTTAATACTCTAAAAACCCTTAAAGTCCTAAAAATGTTAAAAATATTAAAAAACTCTAAAAACCATAAAAACAAAAAAACTCAAAGAAACCCTAACCCCCAAAAGAAAACATAAAAACCCGAAAAAATCTGTTAAAATCCTAACAATGCCTAAAAACCATAAAAAAACTTAAAAATCCCCAAAAAACTGTAAAAACCAAAAAACCCAAAAAACCATGAAAATCCCCTGAAAACCATAAAACCCCTGAAAATCTTAACATCCCTAAAAACCCATAAAAATCCTAAAAAATCACTAAAAACTCTAAAACCCATTAAACTCCTAAAAGTGTTTAAAAACTCTAAAAACATTAAAAATCCTAAACAACTCAAAAAACCATAAAAAATTAAAATCCATAAAAACATTGAAAACCCCTAAAACCCAAAAAACAGTGAAAACCCTCAAAATCACTAAAAACCCTAAAACCCCCAAAATTAATGAAAATATTAAAATATCCCTAAAAATCATTGAAAACGTAAAAAACCTAAAAACCCTGAAAAATCAGTGAAAACAGAAAAATCGAAAAACCTTAAAAACCCCTCAAAACAAAAAAAAAACAAAAAAATAATAAATATAAAACCATTAAAACCCCTAAAAATGTTAAAAAATTATAAAAAAATATGAAAACCCATAAAAGAACTAAAAAAACCATAAAAACCCAAAAGTCTCTAAAACTCTTGAAAACCCCTATAAACCATAAAAACCTTGAATACCCTAAAACCCCTCAAAATCCCTAAGAACCCTAAAAACCACTAAAATCCATTAAAATCCAAAAATGACTTAAAATTACCAAAAAATGTAAAACCCCTCAAAACCCTGAAAAACATTTGAATACCATAAAACCCCTAAAAAGCTTAAAACAACCTAAAAACCCAAAAAAAACTAAAGCACTAAAAACCCCAAAAACACTTAAAACCCATAAAAACATTAAAAAACTCTAAAAAACTTTAAAAACTATTAAAAAAGCTCAAAAAACTCTAAAAACCCAAGCGACCCTCAAAACCCTAAGAAAACCCAAAAAAACACTAAAAAACCTGGAAAACCCCTAAAACCCCTTAAAATCCCTAAAACCCTAAAAAACACAAATATCCTAAAAGCTCTAAAAATCCATGAAAACGTAAAAACCCTAAAAATCTTGAAAACAATAATAACCCCTAAAACCTTTAAAAAACCCTAAAAACCCTTAAAAACAAAAAAATCCACTAAAAACACTAGAAACACTTAAAACCCCTAAAAATGTTAAAAAAATCAAAAAACCCATAAAAATGCTAAAAAACTATAAAAAAACTAAAAATAGAAACAAGTCCTTAAATACTATAGAAAACTCAAAAAAAATACCATAAAAACCAGGAAAACATAAAAAACCCTAAAAACCATAAAAATCCTAAAAACATTAAAATATTCTGAAACCCCTAAAATCCAACTAAAAACTCTAAAAATGTTTCCCTGCAAAAAAACATAAAAAAGCCTGAAAACATGAAATACATTAAAAACAATAAAAAACCTTCTAAGCCCATAAAAACTAAAAAAACCCCTAAAAACCTTGAAAACCATAAAAACCCCTAAAAATATGTAAAAACCTAAAAATACCAAAAACCATAAAAATCCTAAAAATCCACTAAAAATCCTTAAAAACATAAAAAAACCTAAAAACTCTAAAAACCCCTGAAAACTATAAAAACCCTAAAAACTTTAAAATCCATAAACACCAATAAAAAATCGAAAAATCACTAAAAACACAAAATAATCTTAAAACCCCACAAAACCTTAAAACTCTAAAAAACCATAAAACCTTATAAAAGTCAAAAAATCCCTAAAAACTAAAAAATGCCATAAAATCCCTAATCTCTAAAACCCAGGAAATCCCTAAAAACCATAAAAATATAAAAACCCTAAAGAAACCCTAAAAATCTTGAAAATGAAAAACCCCTAAAAACCTTGAAAATCCCTGAAAACCAAAAAACACCTAAAAACCTAAAAACCCATAAAAACTCTAAAAATAACAAAAAACTCTAAAACCCCTATAAACTCTTAAAAATGTAAAAAAAACTTTGAAAAATCTTAAAAACTATAAAAAAAACCCCCCAACACACCAAAAAGGCCCTAATAACCACCAAAAAACCAAAAAACCTTAAAAAACCCCTAAAACCATAAAAACCCTTTAAATCCCTTAAAATCCCTAAAAACCATAAAAATCATAAAAATAAAAAAAATACTAAAAATTTCGGATAAATAAAAAACCCTAAAAACCCTAAAAAACCTTGAAAACCATAAATCCCCTGAAAATCTTAAAATCCTAAAAACCCATAAAACCCCTAAAAACCCACTAAAAACTCTAAAAACCCTTAAAACCCTGAAAACATTAAAAAAAGTCAAAAACCCTTAAAAAACTCAAAAAAACACGTAAAAACCCAAAAAGACCCTAAAAACATAAAAATCATACAAAATCTAAAAAATCCAGAAAAATCCCTAAAAATGTAAAAAACACTAAAAACCTTGAAAACCATAAAAACCCTTAAAATGATTAAAAACCCTAAAAACTCTAAAACCATAAAACCCACTAAAAACTCTAAAACCCCGTAAAACCCTTAAAAAACCCAAAAAACCCAAAAGACCCTAAAACCTTGAAAACCCCCTAAAAACGCTAAAAAATCCAAAAAAATCCCAAAATTCCCTAAAAATCCCAAAAAACCCCAAAACACCCTAAAACCCATAAAAATCATAAAAAATCCCAAAAGAATCCATAAAAGCATATAACCCTAAAATCCCTAAAAACCCTTGAAAACCATAAAAACCCATAAAACCATAAAAAAACTGAAACCCCAACAAAAACCCTAAAAAACCACAAAAAACTCTAAAAACCACTAAAAACATTAAAAACTCTTAAAAATTTTAAAAAACCCTAAAAAACTAAAAATAACTCTAAAACCCCCAAAAACCATAAAAAACATGAAAGACCCTAAAATACCCTAAAAACATTGAAAATCCCTAAAAACATTTAAAAAACACTAAAAACCCACAAAATCCATAAGAATCCTAAAACCATAAAATCCTAAGAAATCTAAAAAATCATGAAAAACATATTGAACCATAAAAAACCCATAAAACCAAAAAAAACATTAAAACCTTAAAAAACCCTAAATTCCCATAAAAACCATAAAAACAATAAAAACTCTAAAAACCCTTAAAATCCCTAAAAATGTGAAAATAAGCTCTAAAAACCTTAAAAACACTGAAAAATCAAAAAAATCCAAAAATCCCTAAAAACCTTAAAACCGAAAACCCCTAAAAACCACTAAAAACACTAAAAACCCTAAAAATATCAAAAAAAAAATCATAAAATCTGAAAATCCCTAAAAACCCCAAAAATGAAAATAACCATAAAAACCCTGAAAAACCCCCCAAAACAATAAAGACCACTAAAAACTCTAAAATCACTTCAACCCAAAACACCTAAAACCTAAAAAAAATTAAAACCTAAAACGCCTAAAAAACTCTTAAAAACCCTAAAAAACCAAAAAGACCCTAAAACCCCCTAAAACCCTAAAAACTCAAAGAAAACCTAAAAACCCTAAAAAACCCTAAAAACCCTAAAAGACCTTAAAAACCATAAAAATCCCTAAAAACATAAAAACTCTAAAAATGATTGAAAACCCCCTTAAAACCATTAAAACACCTAAAAACCTTAAAAACCCTAAATACCCATAAAAACCTTAGACCCACTAGAAACTCTAAAACCCTTAAAACCCCAAAAAATGTTAAAAAATTCTAAAAATACTTAAAAACCCTAAAAAACTCATAATAAACCCTAAAAACCTAAAAGTCCTTAAAAACCCTAAAAACCTTAAAAACTATGAAACACGCCAAACCCTTGAAAGTCTCAAAAACTGTAAAAACCATAAAAACCATTAAAATCCTAAAAAATCCCTAATTTTTTTTAGAACATAAAAAACCAAAAAAAAAACCCTGAAAAATGCCAGAAAACTAAAAAACCCCAAAAATACTTAAAACCCTAAAAACCCATAAAACCCCAAAAACCACTAAAACACTAAAAATGCGTAAAACCCTTAAAAATTTTAAAAACATTAAAAAACCTAAAAAAACCTAAAAGCTAAAAAATCTAAAAACCCAAAAAGACAATAAAAACCCTAAAAACCACTAAAAACCATGAAATCCCCAAAAAACCCTCACAAATCCCCAAAAACACTAAATACCCTGAAAACCTAAAAAAACCTAAAAAATCCCCCAAAATTCTAAAATTTTAAAAACCCGTAAAGCCCCTACAAACCCCATGAAAACCATAAAAATCCCAAAAACTTTAAAAATCCTAAAAATCCATATAAAACCTAAACACTATAAAAACTCTAAAACCCCTTAAACCCCCTAAAAACATCAAAAAAAAATTAAAAAACCTCAAAACCCAAAAAAACTAAAAAATCCCAAAAAATAATAAAGAACCCTAGAAACCCCTAAAAACTAAAAAACCCTGAAAACCACTAAAAACCCAAAAAAATCCTATAACCCATAAAATCCTAAAAAATCCCACAAAATCCCAAAAACCCTAAAAACCCTAAAAACCATACAAATCCTAAAAAAAGTCATAAAAATATCTGAAAACAAAAAAATATAAAAACTATGAAAAACCCATAAAAACTCTAAAAACCCAATAAAAACTCTAAAGACCCTTAAAATGTCCTAAAAGTCCCAAAAAACGTTAAAAACCATCAAAACGATGAAAAACCTTGGAAAACCATAAAACCCCCTAAAACTTTAAAATACCCTAAAAACCATAAAAACCCTAAAAACCAATAAAAAAACAACAACCTGAAACCCCCTAAAAACATTAAAAAACTCTAAAAAATCTTATAAACCCTAAAAAACTAAAAAAATAAACTTCTAAACCCTAAAAAACATAAAAACCTGAAAATAAAACTTAAAAATCCCTAAAAAGGTAAAAAACCATAAAAACCTCACAAAAACCCCTAAAAACCATAAAACCCCTAAAAACCTTAAAAACCCTAAAAACCCAAAAAATCCACTAAAACTCCAAAAACCCATAAAACCCTAAAAACGTTAATAAAATCTAAGAAGTATTAAAACCCCTAAAAATGTCAAAAAATGCTTAAAACCCAAAATATCCTAAAAAAAGGAAAAAGCCCTAAAACCATAAAAAGCCCAAAAAACCCTAAAACCTATCAAAATCCCTAAAAACCCAAAAAACCATAAAAATCCGATAAAATATATGAAAATCCCTTAAGACTCTAAAAACCCTTAAAAGGATAAAAAACTCTAGAAAACATTAAAATCTCAAAACAAATCAGAAAAACCTTAAAAACCCCAAAAGACCCCTAAAACCCCTGAAACCCATCCATTTCCCTAAAAACCTAAAAACCCTAAAAATAATAAAAATCTTAAGTGGCCCTAAAAGTCACTGAAAATGTAAACAACACTAAAAACCTGTGAAAACCATAAAAACCTTAAAAAACCCCTAAAAACCACTAAAACCCCTATAAACCCTAAATACCCCTAAAAATGTTAAAAACTGTAAAAACCCTTAAAACCCTAAAATTTAAAAAATACCCTAAAAGACCCAAAAACACTAAAAATTCCAAAAAACTCTAAAAACCCAGGAAAAACATAAAAACCCACAAAATCCCTAAAAACCCAAAAAACCCTAAAACCATAAAAATCCTAAAAAATCTTTAAAATTCCCTCAAAATGTAAAAAACCCTGAAAACCCTGAAAACCCCATGAAAACCATAAAACCCCTAAAAACGTTTAAAAACCTAAAAACCCATAAAAACCCTAAATACCACTAAAAACTCTAAAACCCCTAAAGACCCCTAAAAACGTTAAAAAACTATAAAAAAAACCATAAATCTCAAAATACCCTAAAACCCAAAAACCCCTGAAAAATTCTAAAAACCCTCAAAATCTCAAAAAACCCAAAAAAACATAAAAATCCTAAAAAATCCCTAAAAAATCCTTGAAAATATAAAAAATCCTAAAAACCCGGAAAAACCACTAAAAACTATAATAACGCCAAATAAAATTTAAAAAATCCTAAAAACGCATAAAAATCCTAAAAACCCACTAAAAACTATAAAAACCCTTTAAAACGCTAAAAAAATTAAAAACTCTAAAAACCTTTAAAACCCTAAAAAACTCAAAAAAACCTAAAACCCCCCCAAAAGACCCCCCAAACCCCTAAAACTCTTAGAAAACATTAAAACCTCAAAACCCAATAAATAACTCAAAACCCTAAAAGACCCTAAAACCCATAACAATCTTAAAAAGTCCCAAAAAAATCCCTAAAAACATAGAAAACATTAAAAACTGTAAAATAACATTGAAAACCATAAACCTCTCAAAAACCTTAAACCCCCCGCCCCCAAAAACCCAAAAAACTCAAAAAAATATCATAAAATTCTAAATACCCTTAAAACCTCTCAAAATATAAAAAAACTCAAAAAGCATTTAAAACCATAAAAAACTCAAAAAACACCTAAAACCCCAAAGAGACCATAAAAACCTTGAAAACCCCTAAAAACCCTGAAAACCCCGAAATTCCCTAAAAATCCTAAAATACCCTAAAACCCTAAAAAATTCTAAAAACCATAAAAATCCCAAAAAATCCCAAAAAATATTTAAAATTGTAAAAAACCCTAAAACCCTGAAAAATTATTGAAATCCATAAAAACTCCTAAAACCTTTAAAACCCCTAACAATCAATAAAAACCTTAAAAACACTAAAAACTCTAAAAACCATTAAATCCGCTAAAAACATTAAAAAAAAATCTAAAATACCTTAAAACCCTAAAAATATAAAAACCCTAAAACCCAAAAAAGACCATAAAACCCCTAAAAACCCTAAAACCCCTAAAATCCCTAAAATCCATAAAAATCCTAGAAAATCCCTAAAAATTCCCAAAAACATATAAAGGCCTAAAAAACCTAAAAAACCTAAAAAACCTAAAAAACTCATGAAAACCATAAAACCCCCAAAAAACATTAAAAACCCTAAAACCCCCATAAAACCAAAAAAACCACTAAAAATCTAAAAACCCTTTAAACCCCTAAGAAAGTTATAAAACTCAAAAAATCCTTAAAAACTCCAAAAAAACCCAAAAAACCAAAAAATACCCTAAAAACCCTTAAACCCCTATAAACCATAAAAAGCATGAAAAACTTGAAAAACCTAAAAATTCCCTAAAAACCCTAAAAAAATAAAAACCATAAAAATACTAAAAATGCCCAAAAAATGCCCAAAAAATCCCTGAAAATGTAAAAAACTCTAAAAACACTGAAAAACCCCTAAAAATCGTAAAACCTACTACAAATCTTAAAAACCTTTAAAACCCTAAAATCCCATAAAAACAATAAAAAACTTTAAAAAACGATAAAACACTAAACAAATCAAAACCCCATAAAAACCCAAAAGACTCTAAAAACCCAAAATAACCATAAAAACCCTAAAAACCATGAAAAACATAAAAAGCATCAAATTGATAAAAAAAACATAATATCCTGAAAATCCCTAAAAACATAAAAAGACCTAAAAACCCAAATAACTTCTAAAAACCACTAAACACTCAAAAAATCTTAAAACCCCAAAAAACCTAAAAAACCTTAAAAAACGTTAAAAACCTTTAAAACCTCTAAAAACTCAAAAAACCTAAAACCCAAAAGACCCTAAAAACCCTAAAAAACCCTGAAAACCTAAAACACTAAAAAAACCTTGAAAACCATAAAAAACCATAAAAAACCACAAAATTCCAAAAAACCCTAAAAACAAAAAAAAATATAAAAACCCCTTAAAATCCCAAAAAATGTAAAAAACTTAAAATCCTTGAAAACCCGCATAAAACCATAAAACACCTAAAAACATAAAACCCCTACAAACCCATAAAAACTCTAAAAACCTATAAAACTCCTAAAGACGTTACAAACTAGAAAAACATTAAAAGCCCCAAAAAACTTTAAAAACCCCTAAAACTCAAAATGACCCTAAAACCCCTAAAAACCTTCAAAATCCCTTAAACCCTAAAAACCCCAAAAAACCATAAAATTTGTAAAAAAGACATAAAAATACCTTAAAAAACTAAAATCCCATAGAAACAATATAATCCCCTAAAGCCATAAAAAACCTAAAACCCCATAAAACCCCTAAAAACTCACTAAAAACTCTAAAAACCCTTTAAACCCCTTAAAATGTTAAAAAACTCAAAACACCTTAAAACCCCCCAAAAAACCTCAAAATGCAAAAAATTACCTAAAAACCCAAAAAACCCCAAAATCCCTAAAAAACTATGAAAAATCCTAAAACCCCTCAAAATCACTTAAAACCCTAAAAAACCATAAAACAATAATAATCCTAAAAATGATTAAAAATTCATGAAAATGTAAAAATCCCTAAACACCCTTAAAACCTTTTAAAAACCATAAAACCCCAAAAACCTTAAAAACCCTCAAAACAAATAAAAACCTTAAAGACACATAAAAACATTAAAAAACCATTAAATCCAAAAAAACTCAAAAAGCCCTAAAACCAAAAAACACCCTAAAAACCCTGAAAACCCTCAAAATCCCTAAAACCCCTAAAAACCCTAAATACCCTAAAAACCATAAAAATCATAAAAAATCCCTAAAAATCTCTGAAAAGATAAAAAACCCTAAAAATCCTGAAAAACCCTCGAAAACCATAAAAACACTTAAAAACCTTAAAACCCCTAAAAACCCATAAAACCCCAAAAAATAACTAAAATCTCAAAAAAAACCTTAAAGGAATAAAAAATGATAATAAAACTCTAAAAAACTTAAAATCCTTAAAAAATCATAAAACCCCAAAACTCACCAAAACCCTAAAAACACAAAAAAAACCCTAAAACCCTTAAAACCCCAAAAAACACTAAAACACCTCAGAATCACTAAAAAAATAAAAACTTAAAAATGATAAAAATCCTTAAAAATCCCTGAAAACGTGAAAAACCATAAAAAAACTAAAACCATAAAAACCCCTAAAAACCATAAAAAAACTCTAAAAACCATAAAATTCCTAAAAATATATGAAAACATAGGGATCCTTAAAAACCCTAAACCCCCCCTGAAAACCATAAAAATCTCTAATAAACTTAAAAACCTTACAAACCCAAAAAAACACTGAAAATTATAAAAAAATCTAAAAAACCTAAAAGGTTAAAAAACACTAAAAACCTTAAAACCCTAAAAAACTCAAAAGAACCTAAAAACCAAAAGACACAAAAAACCCTGAAAATTTCTAAAACCCTAAAAATCTTGAAAAACCCTAAAATCCTCAAAATCACTAAAAACCCTAAAAATAATAAAAAATATAAAAAATCCTTAAAAATACATGAAAATGTAAAAAACCCTAAAAAACTTGAACAACCCTTGAAATCCATAAAACCCCTGAAAACCATAAAAACACACAAAACCCTAAAAACCCTCTAAAAACTCTAAAAACATTTAAAACCCCCAAAAATGTTAAACTACTTTAAAAAACCTTTAAAACACTAAAAAACTCAAAAAAGCACCAAAAAGCCCAAAAAGACCATAAAACCATAAAACCCCCTAAAAACCCTAAAAAACCCTAAAAACCCTAAAAACCCTTAAAATCCCTAAAAACCCAAAAATCTATAAAAAACCTAAAAATCCTTATAAAAGTAAAAATTCGTACAACACATGAAAAAATCGTAAAAACCAAAAAAACAAATAAAACCCCTAAAAACCCAGACAAACCCATAAAAGCCTAAAAACCCCTAAAAACCCCTAAAACCCCTCAAAATCTACAACAACCCTAAAAACTATAAAAATCCTAAAAAATCCCTAAAAATCACGAAAAATGTAAATAACTGAAAAAATTGACCCCCCCCCCTTAAAAACTATAAAAACCCCTGAAAATCTTAAAAACCATAAAACCTCATAAAAACCACTAAAAATATAAAGGCCCTTAAACTCTCTAAAAATGTTAAAAAACTCTAAAAACACTTAAGAACCATCAATTCAAAAAAAAACCCAAAGAGACCCTAAAACACCTAGAAAGACCCTAAAACCCTAAAAACCCTAAAAACCCTAAAAACCCACAAAATCATTAAAAATCGTAAAAAATGCTAAAAATAGTAAAAATAAAAAAAAATCCCTAAAAATCCTTGAAAGTATAAAAAACATTAAAAACCCTAAAAAACCCAGGAAAACCATAAAACCCACTAAAAAACTCTAAAAACCCCTAAATCACCTAAAAACATTAAAAAACTATAAAAATCTTTGAAAACCCTAAATAACTCAAAAAAACTCCCAAAAAATACAAAAAAGACTATAAAAACCTTGAAAAAACCCAAAAACACAAAAAATCCTAAAAACTATAAAAACCTCAAATCCATCAAAAATCCTACCAAATCCCAAAAAAAACTTGAAAATGTAAAACCCCCAAAAACCCTTGAATATCCCTCAAACCCATAAAACCCCTAAAAACACATAAAACCCCTAAATGCCATTAAAAACATTAAAAACTCTTAAACCACCTAAAAATGTTAAGATACTTTAAAAAACCTTTAAAACCCTAAAAAATCCAAAAAAAATCCTAAAACCCCAAAAGACCCTAAAAACCCTAAAAACCCTAAAAAACCCTAAAGACCCCTAAGACCCCTCAAAATCTTGAAGAACCCAAAAAACCCTAAAACTCAAAAAACCCCTAAAACCCCCAAAAATTCCTAAAAATTTAAAAAACTCTAAAAATCTTTAAACCCCCTAAAAACCATAAAAACACGTAAAAAACTTAAAAACACTAAAAACACAAAAAACCCACCAAAAAACTCTAAAAAACCATAAAACCCCTATAAATGTTAAAAACTATAAAATACATTTAAACCCTAAAAATACTCAACAAACCCAAAATCCCAAAAAGTTCCTAAAAACCCTTAAAACCCCTAAAACCCTAAAAAACCCTAAAAACCCTAAAAACCCTAAAAACCATAAAAATCCCAAAAATGACTAAAAAACCTAAAAAACCTAAAAAACCACAAAAATCCTAAAATATCACTAAAAATCCATGAAAACATAAAAGACCATAAAAAACCCAAAACCCCTGAAAACCATAAAACCCCTAAAACACCTAGAAACCCTAAAAAACCACTAAAACTTTAAAAACCCATTAAACCCCTAAAAACTTTGAAAAAATCTAAAAACTCTTAAAAACCCTAAAAACTCAAAAAACCATAAAAACCAAAAAATACCCTAAAAACCCTAAAAATTCTTAAAACCCCTAAAAACCCTGAAGAACCATAAAAACCCTCAAAATCCCTAAAACCCTTAAAAACCATAAAAATCCTAAAAAATCCTTAAAAACCCCTAAAAACGTAAAAAAACTTAAAAACATTGAAAAAACCATGAAACCCATAAAACACCTAAAAACTTTAAAAAACCCTTAAACACATAAAAACCCTAAAAACCACTAAATTTTTTAAAAACCCTTAAACCCCTAAAAATATTAAAAAACTCTTGAAAACCATAAAAACCCTAAAAAACACCAAAACCCCTAAAAATACAAAGACCCTACAAACCCTAAGAACCCTAAAAACTATAAAAAAAATCTTGAAAACCCCTAAACCACTCAAAACATCTAAAACCCTAAAACCTATAAACACCATAAAAATCCCCAAAAAACCTTAAAAATACCTAAAAACTTAAAAATGATAATAACACTGAAAACCCTCTGAAAACCATAAACCCCTAAAAACCCATAAAACAATAAAAATTGTAAAAAACCTTAAAACCCCTAAAAATGTTAAAAAACTCAAAAAGACTTAAAAACCTGAAAAACACAAAAAACCCTGTAAACCCAAAAATCTGTAAAACACCTAAAAAACATAAAAACGTTAAAACCCACTAAAACTCTCAAAATACCTAAAAATCCAAAAACCATAAAAACCTAAAAAATCCATGAAAACATAAAAAACCCAAAATACCCTCCCTATAAAAGAATAAAAATTTCTAAAAACATTATAAAACCCTAAAAACCCACTAAAACTCTATTAATTCTTTAAACCTCTAAAAACATTAAAAACTCTAAAAAACCTCAAAACCCCTAAAATGCTAAAAAATCCTAAAACCCCAAAAGACCCTAAAACCCCTAAAAACCCTAAAAACTGTAAAACCCCTAAAAGCCCTTAAAATACCAAAAAACCCTAAATACCGTAAAAAATAAAAATCCTAAAAAAGCGATAAAATTCCCTGAAAAAGTAAAAATCCATAAAAACCCTAAAAACCCCTAAAACCAATAAAAACCTCAAAAAACCTTAAAAAACAATAAAAATCACTAAAAACTCTAAAAACCCAAACATATCTGCAAACCCATAAAACCCCTAAAAACATTAAAAAACTCTAAAAAAAATTAAAAACCCCGAAAAAGGTAAGAAACACTATAAACCCAAAAGACCCTAAAACCCCTTAAAACCCTAAATATCCTAAAAACCATCAAAAAACTAAAAAATAATAAAAACATAAAAATCATAAAATGACCTAAAAATACCTGTAAACATAAAAAACCATAAAAACCCTGAAAACCATAAGAAACCCTAAAAACCATAAAAATGCTAAAAACCCACTAAAACATTAAAAACCCCCAAAACATTAAACTCTAAATAATAGTATTGATAATGAAGATAGTAATGTAGTGTTTTTGCATTTTGCTGATAGCTTTAACAGTGAACTGGTTGGAAAAAGGGAGGTGCATGATCAGAGTGATACTTATTTATATAATAGGTTTGAGTGCCTTATGTCTATTGCACCAGAGGGTGAAGCTGTGGCACAGGTGGATGTGGAGGACCAAGGGACGATGGCAGAATAGGAAGAGGTGGCTTGACATGGGGAGGGGATTCGTTTTAACCATGAAGAGAATGGGAACTATAGTTGTAGTGTGGCTGAAGATGTTGTGCAGGATATGAGTTGTGGTGACAATGGAGATGATGAGGTGAAGGTTACATCAGCAGAGAGAAATATGGAGGTTGGGTAGGATGGTGTTGAAGGTGTGACTGGATGTAGGCCTTCTGGCCTCATTGTGAAAATTCCTGGGGTGGTGATTGATAGAGCTGTAGTTGGTGAATCTTGTTATGCAGCTGGGCAGGGGAAGGTGGTTGAGCAGGGGGTGATGGATGAGAAAGAGGTGGTGGCTGATTAGGGGGGAGAGTTTGTGGAAGGGAAGGTGAATGTTCAGGGTGAGGGAGCTGGGCAGAGAGATGTGGCTCAATTTAGTCAGGAGCTGGGGGAGGCGGCCAATCAGGGGGAGGTGTTTGAGCAAGGGGAGTTTGCTGAGTAGTGTTTTGTGGCATGTGCTATGGTGATGGAGGGATCCCCACTGCCTGGGCAGGGGAAATTTCCTTTGATGGTGCATGAGGGGGTTTCCACTGGTGAGTCTATTTGTGTGTCTCTACGGAGGTCTTTGGCTCGGTTTGATCTGGAGTAGGGGGAAGTTTCTGAATAGGGGGAGGTGATGGAGCCGGTTGTGGAGGTGCATGAGGGGGGATCGGCTGATGGGACTAACTTCATAGGATTGCATGAATTGGAGATGGAGGACCGCTCTGGTGGCCCTTAGAAGGGAAGCCCCTAGGATGTGGATCAGACTGGGCGGTTGGATGTGTTGGATAGTATGGCTCTCAAGGAACCTGAGGTGGTTTCTACCATGCTGCAATGTGGGGTTCTTACTGATTGTTCCCTAAACCAGGAATCCTCTTTCATCCCCGAACAAGATCTTTTCCTAGAGGACGATAGAATGATGAACCAAAAATATGGCTATGATCATTAAGGAGAGGGCCTTGCTTGAGGAGGCCATTCCATATAGGAAGGAAAACAAACCTGTGGAGGTCTCTATTGATTCCCGAAGGAGGAAGCAAAGGAAGGATTACTCTACTTTACCAAAGACTGCGTCCACAAGAGCCTCCTACAAAGCTAAGGAAAATGCCTATGGTAGGTATGTCAAGGCGTAGCGGAAAGTGGATCAGCAGCCTCTCAGGGAGTATTACACTACCTTACTCAAGCAATATGAATCGTCTAAATGGGAGTCGGTGGATTCAGATGCTTCCTCTGGGTATGGCGCTGATGGGAATCCATATAGAGATGACGCGGCTTCTGCATATGGTGTAGAGGGTGACCCTAATG
The DNA here is from genome assembly GCA_963277665.1 of Viscum album. Lineage (NCBI taxonomy): Eukaryota > Viridiplantae > Streptophyta > Magnoliopsida > Santalales > Viscaceae > Viscum > Viscum album. The sequence continues at coordinate 1,885,357,657 of OY728141.1, read as the reverse complement.
GTGCAACTTCTATTTATGAATTTGGTGGGGATGTTGACTGATATGTTTTTCTTTTGTGTGCTTTTTGGTTTTTTTGGTTTGAGGTTGTTAAGGGTATTTGGGTGTTGGTCGTTTGACCCCTCCCCTTTCTCATCTGTTGCGTCTTTTTTTTCCTAATAAATTTGGGGGGGTCAGGATTGGCCTGACCCTGCACCTTCCTTTTACTAAAAACATTAAAAAAAACCTAAACCCATAAAAACCGCTAAATAATCTAAAAACTCTAAAAAACATTAAAACCCCTAAAAAAACTCAAAAAACAATAAAAACCCAAAAATACTGTAAAAAACCGAAAAACCCCCACAAACCCTAAAAACCCTCAAATCCCTTCAAAACCTAAAACCCCTAAAACCCATAAAAATCCTAAAAAATTACTAAAAATAAATGAAAACATAAAAATTCCTAAAAACCATGAAAAATACCTAAAATCCATCAAAACCACTAAAAACATTAATAACCCTAAAACTCCATCAAAACAATAAAAAATACAAAAAAAATATAAAAACACTCAAAACCAATAAAAAATTAAAAACTCTAAAAAACCTTAAAAACCATAAAAACTCAAAAAAACCATAAAGACCCAAAAAAATATAAAACCCAAACCCTATAACCCTAAATTCAATAAAAACTCTGAAAAACCATAAAAACCCTAAAACCATAAAAATCCAAAAAAAAATCCCTGCAAATTCCTCGAAACATAAAAAAACCCTAAAGACCATGAAAAACCCCAGAAAACCATAAAAACCCATAAAATCCCATAATAACTTTAAAAATACCTAAAACCCATAAAAATAATAAAAAACATTAAAAATTGTAAAACCAATTAAAACTCCTAAAAAAGATAAAAACTCTAAAAAACCTTAAAAACTCGAAAAAACTCGAAAAACCCTAAAAACCCAAAATGACCCTAAAACAACTAAAAACCCTAAAAACCATCAAAATCCCTAACAACCATAAAAAACCATAACAATCACAAAAATCCTAAAAAACCCTAAAAAACATCGAAAATGTATAAAACCCTGAAAATCCCCTGAAAACCATAAAACCCCTAAAAACCTTAAAAACCCTAAAAACACATAAAAACAATAAAAACCACTAAAAACATTAAAAAACCTTAAAACCCCTAAATATGTTAAAAAACTCTAAAAAACATTAAAATACAAAAAAAACTCAAAAAACCCTAAAACTCTAAAAGACCCTGAAAACCATGAAAACCCATAAAACCCTCAAAATCCCTAAAAACTCTAAAATCCCCCCAAAACCATAAAAAATACATTAAAAGGCCCTAAAAATCCCTTAAAAAATAAAAAACCCTAAAAACCCTAAAAACCCGAAAACCCTCCTGAAAACCATAAAAACCCAAAAAAACCCCTTAAAAGCCTAAAAACAATAAAACCCACTAAAACCTCTAAAAACCCTTAAAAGCACTAAAATTGTTAAAAAACTATAAAAATTCATAAAAACACTAAAAAACATAAAAAACCCTAAAAACCCAAAAGACCCTAAAACCCTGAAAATCCCTAAAAACCCTAAAAACATTTAAAACCATAAAAATCCTTAAAAATTCTAAAAACCAAGAAAATAAAAAACCTTAAAAACCCTAAAAACCCTTAAAAATTATAGAAACTTATAAAAGAGTTAAAAACCCTAAACCCCCATAAAAACCTTCAAAATCACTAAAAAATCTAAAAACGATTAAAACCCCCTAAAACATTAAAAAACTCTAAAAATCCTTAAAACCCATAAAACACTAAAAAAAACCTAAAAACCCAAAAATACCAAAAAAAACCCCTAAAAACAATAAAAAAACTTCAGAAAACCCTAAAACAATGAAAACATTGAAAACACCTAAAACACTCAAAATCTCTAAAAACCCTAAAAACCATAAAACCATAAAAATCCTAAAAATTCCCCAAAAATCTCTAAAAACATAAAAACCCCTAAAAACCCTGAACACCAACTAAAAATAATAAAATCCCAAAAACCTTAAAAAACACAAAACCCTGAAAAAAAAACTAAAAACTCTAAAAACACATAAAACCCCTAAAAAAATTAAAAAATCTAAAACCCATTAAAACCAATAAAAACTTAAAAAACCCCTAAAACCCCAAAAGACCCTAAAAACCCCTCAAAATACAAAAAAATACCAAAAACCATAAAAACCATAAAAATTCTAAAAGAACCCTAAAAATCCTTAAAAACATAAAAAACCTTAAAAACCTGGAAAACCCCATGAAAACTATAACACCACTAAAATCATTAAAAACTCCTAAAAAACTGTAAAACCCTAAAAAATCACAAAGAACTCTAAAAACCCTTAAAACCACTAGAAATGTTAAAGAACTCTAAAAACCCTTTAAAATACTAAATAATTCAAAAAACCCTAAAAACCATAAAAGACCTTAAAAACACTAAAAACCTTAAAAACCCTGAAAACCCCTAAAGCCCCTCAAAATCCCTAAAACCCCTAAAATGATCCTCGTGCCGCCTAGGTTTTCCTCTGCTTTCTTCCTCCTTCCTCCTCCGGTGAGGTCTGACCTCGGTGCTTCCTGTCCCGCTTCAGCTCGGCAACTGCTGGTGTTGGCTTTGCGTGTTCTGGTCGGTGCAGTGGTGGCTTGGTCACGCCCATTTTGCTCCAGATCTGATGCGTTGGGTCTTCGGATGGGGGGATCTTTCCCGGCTTGTCCGATGCGCGTCCCAGCTGCTGATCTTGCTTCTTGGTGCCTGGTTTCGGGTTCCGAAATACTGCGAAGGTTCCCGTCTCGTTCTTCAGGTTTGTTCCGAACTTCTAGTGTGCCTTGTTTCGGGACCCGGTTTCGTTGCTGTGAAGGTTCCCCTCCCGGCTCAAGGTCACCAGTCGGCTTCTGGCGTGCCTGGTTCGAGACCCGGCTTCGGTTGCTGCTCCCCCTTCCAGCTCCTGATCAGTTGCAGATCTGGTGGTACCGACGTCGGCTTGTCTGCAGGGCTCCTCTGTTTCGTTTGCCTTGCGCCAGATCTGGAGGGCACGGTGCCAACCCCGACATGCTTCTGGACCCTCAAATGTCTTCCTAGTTCGATGTCGGCTGTAGGTATGGCTTGGTGTGCTCAGGTTCGGGTCCTGTTGCTTGGAGGAGGGAGGCTTTGGTTTCTTCTGATTCTCTGTCTCTTGCTGCTACTTATGGTCTTTGGTTGTGGTTCTATGCACTGGTTTTTGACATGCAATGGAGGATTTGATTTGATGTGGGTGATGGCGAGTTGGTTTGATGGAATGGTTGTCTGGGGAGAGCTTGATCGGATGGGATGGTTATGCTGCGTGGATGTGATGTTTTGGTGTTGGTGCTTGATGCTGTTCTGGTGCTGGTTGGCTAGATGGTGTTGTGGTCTATTTTTCTGGTGGTGAATGGTTGTGGTGGTTTGAAATGGTGCTGATAGATATTTGCTGTGCTGGTTGTTGTTTGGCTGGGATGTGCTGGATGCTGGTTTTTTGAGTTTGGATGATGCGAGGTGCTGGATGCTGGGATGCTGGATGATGGTGGTGGCTGCTTTCCCTTGTGTGTTTTCTTTTTCGTTCTTGTATTTTCTTTTTTTGGGTCTTTTGTCTTGGGTCGTTAAGGGTTTTTGGGTGTGGGTCGATTGACCCCTCCCCTTCCTTGTCTGCTGAGTCTCTTTTTCTTTATAATAATTTGGGGGGGGGGGGGGTCGGGAATAGCCCGACCCTCGCGTCTTCTTTGCCTAAAACCCCTAAACCCCCCAAAAAATCATAGAAATACTAAAAAATCCCTAAATATATCTGAAAACATAAAAAACCCTAAAAACCCTGAAAACCCCTAAAAACAATCAAAACCCATAAAAACACTAAAAATAAAATAAAAACTCTAAAAACTATTTAAACACCTAAAAACATTAAAAATTATAGAAAACCTTAAACCCTAAAAAACTCTAAAAACCCTAAAAACCCAAAAGGCCTTAAAACCACTAAAAATACCTAAAAACCATAAAAACCACTGAAAACCTCTCAAAATCGCTCAAAATTCCAAAAAAAACTAAAATCATAAAAACCTGAGGAGGCCCTAAAAATCCTTAAAAACTTAAAAAAAACCCTAAAAACCATGAAAACACCCTAAAAACCTCAAAAAAACATTAAAAACCCTAAAAACCTATAAAATCTGTAAAATCCACTAAAAGCTCTAAAAGCTCTTAAAACCCGTAAAAACATTAAAAACTCTAAAAACCCCAAAAACTCAAAAAAATTCTAAAAACCCAAAAGGCCCTAAAATCCCGGGAAAACATTAAAAACATTAAAACCCTAAGAAACCATGAAAACCCCTAAAACAACCAAAAATCCCTAAAAGCCATAAAAAATATTAAAACCATAAAAAGCCTAAAAAGACCTAAAAATCCATAAAAAGGTAAAAAACAAGAAATACCATGAAAACCCCTTGAAAACCATAAAAATCCCTAAAAACCTTAAAATCCCTAAAATCCTAAAAACCCACTAAAAACTCTAAAAACCCTTAAATCCCCTAAAAATGTCAAAAAATCTAAAAAACCATAAAAACCTGAAATAAAATTAAAAAACTTCCTAAAACCCCAAATAACCATAAAACCCCTAAAAACCCTAAAAACATTTAAAACCATGAATAACCCCTAAAACCCTTCAAAATCCCAAAAAACCCTTCAAACCTCTAAAAACCATAAAAATCCTACGAAATCCCTAAAAATCCCCAAAAACATAAAAAAACCCTTAAAACCCTAAAACCCCCTAAAAACCATAACACCCCCAAAAAACCAAAAAACCCTAAAACAATTCAAAACTCTAAAAATACTTAAAATAGCTAAAAACTCTAAAAAACCTTTAAAACTCTAAAAATTAAAAAACATAAGGACTCAAAAAGAACCTAAAAAACCTAACAACTCTAAAAACCCAAAAAACCAAGAAACCCCCTCAAAATCAACAAACCCCAAAAAAACCCTAAAACCCATAAAATCCTAAAAAATCCCTAAAAATCCTTAAAAATGTAAAAAACGCTAAAACCCCTGAACCACTAAAAACACTAAAAATCCTTAAAACCCCTAAAAATGTTAAAAAACTCTAAAAAGAATAAAAAACCCTAAAAATTGAAAAGTAACCTAAAAAACCCAGAAACCCTTAAAAATCCTAAAAACCCTCAAAACCATAGGAAACCTAGAAATCCCTAAAAACCCTAAAACCCTAAAAACCCTAAAACCCATAAATATCCTAAAAAATCTCTAAAAATGCCTAAAAACATAAAAAAAACCTAAATACCCTAAAAACCCCTAAAAACTATAAAAACCCCTAAAAACCATAAAAACCCATAAAACCCCTAAAACCCACTAAAACTCTAAAACCCTTAAAACCTCTAAATTGTTAAAAAACCTTAAAAACTCTAAATTTTTTTAAAAACCATAAAAACTCAAAAAACCCCATAAAACCCCAAATGACCCCAAAAACCATGGAAACCCAAAAAAAACCTGAAAAACATTTAAACCCCTCAAATTCCCTAAATATGCTAAAAAGCACTAAAAACCATAAAAATCCTAAAAAATCCATAAAAATCATTGAAAATACAAAAGACCCTAAAAACTATAAAAACCATTAAAATGATTAAATCCCATAAAAACCATAAAAAACTTAGAAAACCCTTAAACCACTAAAAAGGTTAAAAAAACACTAAAAAATGTTCAAACCCCTAAAACCTCAAAAACTCCCCTAAAAACCCAAAATGATCATAAAAATCCTAAAAAACCCTAAAAACTATAAAAACCCTGAAAACCCTAAAACCCCTTAAAATCCTCAAAAAATCTAATAAACTGTAAAAACCATAAAAATCCAAAAAATGCACTGAAAATTCCTTAAAACATAAAAAACCCTAAAAACCCTAAAATTATCTTGAAAACCATAAAACTTCTAAAGTCCTTAAAAACCCTCAAAACCCAAAAAACCTTAAAACCCCACTAAAAACTCTAAAAACCATTAAAACCTCTACAACATTAAAAATGTTAAAAACTATAAAAACCCCTAAAAACCATAGAAAGATGGCCCCTACTCCGCTCTCTAGTGGATGGAGATTCTCCCTCTCTTCGAAAACCTTGAAGAAGATTATGGGCATTGCGCCTCTCCCTCCCCCCACTGCGGGGGAGGGGCCTCCGCTAATTTTCGAGGAAGATCAATCATTTTTCTCATTCACGGTTCCGAATTTGCTGCCCCCATTTCCACAGATTGGGCATGGGTTTCTTGACTCTACCCTTTCTTGTGTGCTTTTGTATTTTGGGTTTCTTCTTCTTTTCTTTGGGTTTGGGGATGTTAAGGGTTTTCGTGTGGGTCATTTAACTCTGACCCTTCCTTGTATACTGGATATTTTTCTCTAATAAATTGGGGGGGTAGCCTGGCCCTACACCTACTTTGTCCTGAAACCCATAAAAAACTAAAGAAAACCCTAAAAACAAAAAAGCCCCAATAAAACATTGAAAAGTCTTAAAAACCCTAAAAACCCTTAAAACTATAAAAACCCTAAAAAACCCTAAAATCTCTAAAACCATAAAAATCCTAAAAAATCCCTCAAAATAAACTAAAACATCAAAAACCCTAAAACCCATGAAAACCACAAAAACCCTAATAAACCCTAATAAACCCTAAAAACCCCTAAAACCACTTAAAATCCCTAAAAATCCTAAAAAACACCAAAAACCATAAAAATCCTAAAAAATCTCTAAAAATCCATGTAGACGTAAAAAACCATAAAACCCTGAAGAACCCCTAAAAACCATAAAAACCACTAAAACCCTTAAAAACTGTAAAAAATATAAAAACCTTGAAACACCATTAAAAACTCAAAAAATCCATAAAACCATAAAAAACAATAAAAACACTCAAAATCCTTAAAAACCCTAAAAAAAAAAAAAATCCTAAAAAGACATAAAATTTCTCTAAAAACGTAAAACCCCTAAAAACCCTAAAAATCCCCTAAAATCATAACAACCCTTGAATACCTTAAAAACCCTAAAAACCAATAAAACCCTAAAAACACTAAAAAAACTAGGAAACCTTAAAACCCAAAAAAACATTAAAATATCTAAAAAACCTTAAAACCCCTAAAAACTCCCAAAACACCTAAAAACCCACAATGGATTGAATGTATTAGCCTCTGCCAAACTCTCACTCTCAATGTCACACATTCCTACAGGGAGGTGAACTCGGTGGCAGATGCTTTTTCCAAAAAGGCGATATTGGAAAGGAGCTCGATGTGGTCCTTTGTCTCCTTATATTTTTGTGCACCCTACATGGTCTCTGATATGAAGGGTGAATTACACACCCATGTTTTTAAACCCTCCTTGAAATGCTCTAGTTTTACTTTTTTAATAAATTTTGGGGGACTAGGCATGTTTGGTCCATAGCCTTATTTTCCCTAAAAACATAAAAAAACTCTAAAAACCTTAAAAACCCAAAAAAATAAAAACCCCCCTAAAATCCCAAAAGACCATAGAAACCTTGAAAAACAATAAAAACTATAAACCCTAAAATTTCTTAATAACCCGCAAAACCCTTAAAAACCATAAAACCATAAAAAACCTAAAAAGTTCTAAGAATCCGTAAAAATGTAAAAAACCCCAAAAAAGTGAAAACCCCTAAAAACCCCCAAAAACCTTAAAAACCCCTAAAACCCAAAAAACCCTAAAACCCACTAAAAACTCTAAAAAACTTAGAACCCCTAAAAACATTAAAAAAACTAAAGAACCATAAAAACACTAAAAAAATAAAAAAAAAGACTAAAACCCACAAAGAGCCTAAAGACCCTGAAAACCTATAGAAACACTAAAAACTCTAAAAATCCCTAAAAACCAACAAATTCCATAAACACCCAAAAAACCGTAAAACCAAAAAATTCATTAAAAACCTCAAAAAATATATGAAACAAAAAAAATCCTAAAAACCATGAAAAACACCTAAAACCAAAACCCCCCAAAACATTAAAAAACCCTAAAACCACTAAAAACTCTAAAAACTCTTAATGCCCCTATTAACATCAAAAAATATTAAAAAACACTAAAAAACCATAAAATCCTAAAAATATAAAAAAAACCCTAGAAACCCAAAAGGACTCTAAAAACCTTGAAAAATCTAAAAACGCCAAAAACTCTAAAAACCCCTAAACACCTCAAAATCCCAAAAACCCCTAAAAATTGTAAGAAAAATCTAAAAAGTCCTATAAATACCTTAAAGTGTAACAAATTCTAAAAAACCCCTAAAAACATTAAAAAAAACTAAAGACGCATAAAAACCCTAAAAATAACTAAAAACTCAAAAAACCCTTAAACCCCTAAAAATGTTAAAAAACTAAAAAAAATGAAAAAAAAACCCTAAAACCCCAAAAAGACTTTAAAACCCTAAAAAACCTTGAAAATGCTAAAAACCCTAAAAACCCCTAAAAACAAAAAAAAAACAATAAACCCCAAAATATCCACATAACCTTGAAAAACCCTAAAAATTGTCAAAGTCCCAAAAAACCAAAAAAATCATAAATATCCCTAAAAATCCTTGAAAATGTAAAGAATAGTAAAAACCTAAACAACCAATAAAAATCATAAAAAACCCTAAAAACCTAAAAAATCCTAAAAACATATAAAAACCCAAAAAACGACAAAAAACTTTAACAACCCTTAAAGCCCCTAAAAACATTAAAAAACTGTAAAAAATGTTAAAAAGTATAAAAAAACTCAAAAAACCGCTAAAAACCCAAAGAGTGCCTAAAATCCCTAAAAACCTTGAAAACCCCTAAAAACCACAAAATTACTAAAACCTCTAAACACCATAAAAAACTCAAAGAAACCCTAAAAACCCAAGAAGTCCTTAAAAACACGGAAAAACCCTAAAAACCATAAAAAACCTGAAAACCCATAAAAAACCTCAAAATATATAAAAACCCTAGAAACCATAAAAATCTTTAAAAAGCATCCAAATAACCTAGATTACGTAAAAAACACTAAAAACACTAAAAACCCCCCGAAAACCATAAAACCCCCCCAAAAATATTAAAAACCCTAAAAACCCACTAAAATATCTAAAAACCCTTAGAACCCCTAAAAAAGTTTAAAAAACTAAAAACCTAAAAACCCTAAAAAATTAAAAAAAACCTAAAATCTAGAAAAATGTGAAAAATAGTAAAAACCCAAAAAAACCATAAAAACCATGCTGTGGTTTTGTCTGTTTTTGTGTCTTTTTCTTTCTTTGTTTTTCTTTCTTTGGTGTGGGTTGTAAGGGTTTTTGGGTGTGGGTCGTTCGACCCCTCCCCTCCCTTGTCTGCAGTGTTTGTGTCTTTTTGTTTAATAAATTTTGGGGGGTGCCGGGAATAGCCTAGACCCGAGCCTTCTTTGCCAAAATGACCTTAAAAACCCCAAAACCCCATAAACACCCTAAAAACCCTAAAAAACTGAAAAATCCAAAAAATAAAAAAAAAACCTACAAAAGCCCTAAAAAATTTAAAAAACCTAAAAACCCAAAAAACACTTGAAAAATCTTGAAAACCATAAAACCCTTAAAAACCTTAAAACCCATAAAACCCCAAAAAACCACTAAAAATTCTAAAACCACTTTAAACCCCTAAAATGTTAAAAACGCAAAAAACGTTTATAACCCTAAAATCTCAAAAAAACATAAAAATATGAAAGGACCAAAAAACCCTACAAAACCATAAAAAACCTAAAAAACCCCAAAAAACTATCAAAATCCCCAAAATGTTAAAAACCCAAAAAAACGTTTATAACCCTAAAATCTCAAAAAAACATAAAAATATGAAAGGACCAAAAAACCCTACAAAACCATAAAAAACCTAAAAAACCCCAAAAAACTATCAAAATCCCCAAAATCCCTAAAAAACCCAAAAGACCATAAAAATCCAATAAAATCCCAAAAAAATCCTTGAAAATGTAAAAAAACCCTGAAAACCCTAAAAACCATGAAAAACCCCTGAAAACCAAAAAACCCTTTAAAAACCATTAAAACCCCTAAAAACCCATAAAACGCACTAAAAACTCTAAAAACCCTTAAAACCCCAAAAAATAAGAAAAAACGTTAAAAAACTCTAAAAATCACTTAAAAATGTAAAAAACCAAAAAAAACTGAATAACCTCTAAAAACCAAAAAAAGCCCAAATAACATTAAAAACCTATAAAAATCTTAAAAACCTCTAAAACTCAAAACCCTTAAACCTCTAAAAACGTTAAATAACTCTAAAAATCCAAAAAAACCCTAAAAACTGAAGAAACCCCTAAAAACTCAAAAAACCCATAAAAACCCTAAAAAACCCTGAAAATCCCAAAAAACCCTAAAAACCAAATTTCCATAAAAATCCTAAAACATCACTAAAAATCCCAGAAAAAGTAAAAAACCCTAAAAACCATTAAAAAAATATAAAAACCATAAAACTTCCCAAAAACATCAAAAAAACCCTAAAAACCCATAAAAACACTACAACCCCACTATAAAGTCTAAAAACACATAAAACCCCTAGAAACATTAAAAAACTCTAAAAACCATAAAAACCCTAAAAACTTTAAAAAGCCCTAAAACCAAAAAAGACCATAAAAACCCAGAAAAGCCAAAAACCTCCCAAACGGGCAGGGTCTGCTTGGTTAACTCCATTATCACCTTGATGTTCTTGCATGTTTTTTCTATATACATATGGTCATCTAGTCTTATTAAAAGCCTAAACACAAAAATAAGAAATTTTTTCTGTACAGGTTCTATCAATGAACGAAAATTTGTCTCTGATGCATGGATGCACTACACTAAGCTGATTGATCTGGGTGGGCTGGGTATAAAAGATCTGTGGCGCTTCAATGATGCTATGATTGGGAAGTTCACCTGGAGCCTACCTGAACCCCATGGTGATGGCCTGGGTTTTCTCACAGACAGATTCACGAGCAGGTTAGGCGATGGATTTGCTGGGTATTTAACTTTTTCAGTTTGGCCTGCTTTGCGATCTTCATATAGAGAGATTATGTCGCAATCTAAATGTATTGTGACTATTACAAATTTAAATTCCTGCATGGACTGGCATCCCCATCATGGCTGCTTAAATTTAGAACACCCTATATTCCTCCCTCTTGCTTTGTTCTCATTTGGAAAGTCTGGCAGAATCATATCCCAACTCATGACCAGCTAAAGATGGCTGGCTGGAAACTCGCCTCTATGTGTTTATTATGCAGAAAGGCTGAGGATCACTACAACCATACTTTTCTTCATTACTCCTTTGCTTCATGACTTTGGCACTACCTGTTACAATGCTTCGGTTTGACATGCAGCTTAAGAGGCTCGATCTGCGACTTCTTGCGTGACCTTGTGAAGATCAACCGAAGTGACCAAGTCCACAACCTATTGCTTGCTGGTGCGGCAGTGAATGTTCAATATATTTGGGCTTCCTGCAATGCTGCAGCCTTCAACTGATAGCCCCTATCGCTGCATGGGGGAGTGGTGAACATACAAAGGATGATCCAGAAGCCTCAAGAATACAAACAGGTGAGATGTTCAATGATGTTAGTGATCTGACAGTTTTGCGTTCGCTTGGGGTCGCTTGCAGAAGCAGAAAAATGATGGTTTCGAAGTACATCAGATGGATCCCCCCACTCCCAGCATTGATAAAAGTGAATGTTGATGGCGCAGCCCTGGGAGCTCCTGGACCCTCGGGGTGTGGTGGATTCCGCACCTCTATAGGATTCTTAATATGTTGTTTCTTACATTTTATTGGGTATGACTGTGCTTATGAAGCGGAGCTCTGGGCTGTCATAAGGGTTGTGAAGTTTGCAAGTCATATTGAGTGTCTCAACATTTCTTAGACCCTGAGCTTTAGTATTTCACACACATATAGGGAGGCCAATTTGGTTGGGACGCTCTATCCAAAAGGGAAATTCAGGAAAGATGTTCAATGTGGTCCTTCGTAACTCCACACTTTTGCACCCCATTTGTTGATTCAGATATGAAGGGTGAGATACACTCTCGTCCTTGTAGGCCCACCTTGTAATTGTCTGTCTTTGTTTTATTTTAATTTATTCTTGGGGGACTAGGCTAGCCTAGTCCGACACCTCTTCTGCCTAAGAAACTCAAAAAACCCTAAATACCCAAAAGGCCCAAAAAAACCTTAAAAACCCCTAAAACCCTTGAAAAATCCTAAAAACCCTCAAAATCCATAAAAAACCCTAAAAACCATAAAAATCCTAAAAAAGTCCAAGGAATCCATGAATATATAAAAAACCCTAGAAACCCTGAAAAATTCTAAAAAACCATAAAAAACCCAAAAGAACATAAAAAACCCTAAAACCCATAAGACACTAAAAAAACACTAAAAACTCTAAAACCCTTCAAACCCTTCAAACCCTAAAAACATCAAAAACATTAAAAAAATCTAAAAACCATAATATAATGAAAATGTCAAAAAAAACCCTAAAACCACAAAAGACACTAAAACCCTAAAAACCCCTAAAAACCCTAAAGAACCCTAAAACCCCCTAAAACCCCTCAAAATCCCTAGAAACCCAAAAAACCCTAAAAACAATAAAATCCCTAAAATCCCTAAAAATCATTGAAAACCTAAAAAATCCTAAAAACCCACTGAAAACCATAAAAACCATAAAACCCATAAAATCCCTAAAAACCCATAAAAACTCTAAAAATACACTAATAACTACTAAAACCCCTAAAAACATAAAAAAATCTAAAAAACCTTAAAACTTATAAAAAACTCAAAAAACCCCAAAAAAGACCCTAAAACTCTAAAGCCTAAAAAACCTTGAAAAACCCCTAAAACCACTAAAAACAAAAAAAATCATTAAAAATCCCTAAAAATGTAAAAAAACTCTAAAATCCTTAAAAAAACAATAAAAATCCCTAAAAACCTTAAAAACAATAAAACCCAAAAAATAACTCGAAATACCACTAAAAACTCTAAAATTCCTTTAAACCCCTAAAAATGTTAAAAAACTCTAAAAACCCTTAAAACCCTAACAAATAAAAAAACCCTAAAAACCCCAGAAAAATCCAAAAAATCCTCAAAATCCCACAAAAACCTAAAAACCATAAAAATCCTAAGAAAGTCATAAATTTATTGGAAAACATATAAATATAAAAACCCTAAAACCCCCTAAAAACATAAAACCATAAAAGAACTTAAGAAACCTAAAACCCCATAAAAACCCACTAAAACTCCAAAAACCCTTAAAACCCTTAAAAATGTTAAAAAATCTAAAAACCTTATAAACAGTAAAAAAACTCAAAAAATTCTAAAACCCCAAAAGACCCTAAAAACCTTTGCAAACCCAAAAAAAAACCTCAAAATCCCTAAAACCTTAAAAAACCCATAAAACAATAAATACTTAAAAATCCATAAAAATCCCCAAAAATGTAAAAAAACCATAAAAATACTGAAAATCTCTAAAAACCATAAAACCATCCAAAACCTTAGAAACCACAAAACCCATAAAAACCCTAAAAACCGCTAAAAACTCTAAAAACCCTTAAAACCCGTAAATTGTTAAAAAAACTAAAAACCAAAAAACCCAAAAAAATCAAAAAACCCTAAAAAACCAAAACAACCCAAAATAAATTAAAACCCATAAACCCCCCTGAAAACCCTAAAAACTCTCAAAATCCTTAAAAACCATAAAACAAAAATATCCTAAAAAATAGCAAAAAATATTTGAAACATAAAAAACCCTAAAAACCTTGAAAACCATTGCAAAACATAAAAAACACTAAAACCCTTTAAGCCCACAAAACCTTAAAATCCCAATAATAATATAGGAACCCATAAAACTCCTAAAAAAGTTAAAAATATTAAAAAATTCTAAAAACCCTAAAAAACTAAAAAATAACCCTAAAACCCGAAAAAGAACCTAAACCCCCTTAAAACCCCAAAAAAATCTAAAAGGCCTTAAAATCCCTAAAAGCCCTCAAAATCCCTAAAAACCCTAAAAATCCTAGAAAAACCCAAAAAACCATAATTTCCTCAAAAAATCCCAAAAAAATCCTTGAAAAAGTAAAACCCCCAAAACCCTAAAAAACTCATGAAAACCTTAAGAATCTTGAAAAACCTTAAAACCCCCTAAAAACCCAAAAAAATCCCTAAAATATAATAAAAATATTGAAACCCTAAAACCCTTAAAATTTTTAAAAGTTTCTAAAAATCCGTAAAACACTAAAAAACTCAAAAAACACCTAAACCCCTGAAACCCTAAAAAACCTCGAAAACCCCTAAAATCACCCAAAATCCCTAAAAACCCTAAAAAACCCTAAAAACCATCAAAATCCAAAAAATCCATAAAAATATCTGAAAATGTAAAAAACCCTACAAACCCCCTAAAATCCCTAGAAACCTAAAAACCGTAAGAATCCATAAAATCCCTAAAACCACTAAAAACTCTAAAAACCCGTCAAACCACTAAAAATGTTAAAAATGTTTAAAAACTCTAAAAAACATAAAACCAATAAAAACTCAAAAAAAAATCTAAAAACCCAAAAAGACCCTAGCACCTAAAAAAACCGAAAAACCCCTAAAAACCCTAAAAACTCTCAAATCTCTCAAAATCCAAAAAATCTCTAAAAACACTAAAAACCATTAAAATTCTAAAAAAACTTTAGAAATCATTGAAAGAAAACCCCCCCTAAAAACCTTAAAAACCATAAAAACCATAAAAACCCTTAAGCCCTCCTGAAAACCAAAAAACCTCTAAAACATTAAAAAACTCTAAAACCCATAAAAACTCTAAAACCCACTAAAAACTCTAAAAACAAATAAAATCCTTAAAACGTTAAAAATTTATAAAAAACTTTAAAATCCTTAAAAACTCAAAAAACCCATAAAAACCCAAAGGACCACAAAACCCCTAAGAACCTTAAATACCCTAAAAATCCTTGAAAACTCCAAAAAACCTTCAAAATCCCTAAAAACCATAAAAAATCCTAAACACCATAAAAATCATAAAAAATCCCTAAAAATCACTGAAAATGTAAAAAACCATAAAACCCTTGAAAACCCCGGAAAACAACAAAACCCCCTAAAAACCTTTAAAACTCCTAAAACCCCTAAAAACCCACTAAAAACTATAAAAATTATTTAAACCGCTAAAAATATAAAAAAATGTTAAAAGACTCCAAAAAACCTCAAAACACTAAAAAACTAAAAAAACTCCAGAAGACCCTAAACCCCCTAAAAACCCTAAAAACTAGGAAAATGCTAAAAACCCTCAAAATCCCTAAAACCCCTATAAACCATAAAAATCCCAAAAAATCCAAAAAAATACCAAAAAATCCATAAAAGTATTAAGAATCCTAAAACCCTAAAAAACCATTGAAACTAAAAAAAGCTCGTAAAACCTTAAAACCCCCTAAATCCCCATAAAACCCCTAAAAACCATTAAAAACACTAAAAACATTTAAAGCCCTAAAAATGTTAAAAAAACTCTAAAAGACATTAAAACCCCTAAAAAAATAAAACCCTAAAAACCCAAAAAAGACCCTAAAACCCTGAAAAACCCAAAAAACCCTAAAAAACCCTGAAACCCCCTAAAATACCTAAAAACCATAAAAACCATAAAAATCCTAAAAAGTCCCTAGAAATCCCTAAAACCATAAAAAACCCTAAAAATTATGAAAACCCCCTAAAAACCAAAAAACCCCTAAAAACCTTAAAACTCTAAAACACAAGAAAAACCCTCAAAAAACCACTAAACACTCTAAAAAACCTAAACACCATTTAAACATTAAAAAATTTAAAAAATCTTAAAATATTAAAAACCTTGAAAACTCAAAAAAACATCGAAACCCCAAAAATCTTCAAAACCCCAAAAAACCTAAAAACTCTAAAAACCATGAAAAACCCAAAAATTCACTAAAAACCCTAAAAAACCGTAAACCCATAAAAATACCAAAAAGTCACAAAAAGCCCTAAAAAACTGTAAACCCATAAAAATACCAAAAAATCCCTGAAAACCTAAAAAACCCTAAAACCCTGAAAACCTAAAAACCCATGAAAACCATAAAAACCTGTGAAAAAATTAAAACCCTAAAAACCACTAAAAACTCTAAAAACCCTTCGAGAATGTTAAAAACTCTAAAAACCATTTAGACACTAAAAAACTAAAAGAACCCTAAAAACCCAAAAAAGTTCTAAAAACCCTAAAATCCCCTAAATCCCCTCAAAATCATTAAAATCCCTAAAAACAAAAAAAAAATAAAAAAATCCCTAAAAATCACTGAAGACTTAAAAAAACACTTTAAACCCTTAAAACCTTAGAAAACCATAAAACCCCTAAAACCATTAAAACCCTAAACCCTTAAAAACCATAAATCCACTAAAAACTCTAAAAAACCTTAAAACTGATAAAAACGTTACAAAACACTGAAAACCCTGTAAAACAATAAAAAACTCAAAAAAATCTAAAAATGCAAATAACCCAAAAAAAATCCTAAAAACCTCTAAAAACCCAAAAAACCCATAAAAACCATAAAAACCGGAAAAATCCCTAAAAATCCCAATAACAAATAAAGCCTATAAAAACCATAAAAATCCTAAAAAATCCCTAAAAATACCTAAAAATGTAAAAAACCCTAAAAACCTTGAAAACCCCATGAAAACCATAAAAACATCTAAAAACATTAAAACTCCAAAAACCCATAAAAATATTAAAACCGACCAAAACTCTAAAAACCCTTAAAACCCGTAAAATGTTAAAAACTCTAAAAAACTGTTAAACCCATAACAAATCAAAAAAAAAACCAAGAATACCTTAAAACCCCTAAAAAAACTTAAAAACCCTCAAACCCTTCAAATCCATAAAACCCCTCAAAATGCCTAAAAACCATAAAAACCATAAAAATCTTAAAAAATCCCTACAAATAAAAAACTAAAAAAACAAAATACCCTTAAACCCTGAAAAACAATAAAAAATGATAAAAACCCTAAAATCCTTAAAAAACCTAAAAAAATAAAATTAAAACATAAAAACCACAGACCCTTAAAACCCTAAAAATTCAAAAAACCCAAATAAACCATGAAAACCCCTAAAATTTATCAAAATCCATAAAACCCTAAAAACCCTAAAAACCAAAAAAATACTAAAAAAAGGCTTAAAACCCAAAAAATAAAAAAAAACCCTAAAACCATAAAAACCCTAAAACCTTAAACCCTAAAAACCCTAAAAACCCATAAAAATGTTGAAAACCACTAAAAACCATAAATACACTTAAAACCTTTAAAACCTTAAAAAACAAAAAAAAACCTTAAAACCCTAAAAACTCCAAAAAAACCCTAAAACCCAAAAATACCCTAAAAATCTTGAAAACCCCTAAAACACTAAAAACCCATAAAAATTGTTAAAATTCCTAAAAACCCTAACCCCCAAAACCCTAAAAATCCAAAAAATCCTTAAAAATCCAAAAAAATCCTTGAAAACGTTAACAACCATAAAAACCCTGAAAACCATAAAAGCCCTAAAAACATTAAAAAACCTTAAAAACCCATAAAACCCCAAAAAACCCACTAAAACTATAAAACCCTTTAAACCCATAAAAATATAAAAAACCCTCTAAAACCCCTTAAAAACATTAAAAACACTAAAAAACTCCAAAAAACCTAAAAACCCAAAAGACCCTAAAAACCAGAAAAACAAAAAAAGACACTAAAAACCCGAAAAATATAAAAAACCTTAAAAACCATGAAAACCCTAAAACACAAAAAACCATAAAAACCTTAAAAAACCCTAAAACCCCATAAAACCTTAAAAATCCACTAAAAATTCTAAAACCCCTAAAAACAATAATTTTTTTTAAAAACCTTAAAACCCCTTAAAAATTTCAAAAAACCCAAAAGACTCTAAAAACCATGGAACCCTAAAAAACCCTGAAAAAACAAGAAAACCCAAAAAAATCCCCAAAAATTGTAAAATACTCTAAAATCCATAAAAATTATAAAAAATCCCTAAAAATCCTTAAAATTTTTAAAAACCCTAAAAAACATGAAAACCCCCAGAAAATCATAAAACCTCATAAAACCATAAAACCCCCTAAAAACCATAAAAACCCCTAAAACCGTAAAACCCTAAAAACCAATAAAAATTCTAAAACCCACTAAAAAACCACTAAAACCCCCCTAAAACATTAAAAAACTCTAAAAGCCTTAAATGTCGTAAAATACTCAAAAAACCTTAAAACCCCAAAAGACCCTAAAAACCCCTAAAAACTCTAAAAATCCCATAAATCCCTAAAAACCATCAAAATACCAAAATATCCAAAATACCCTAAAAACATTACAATCCTAAAAATCCATAAAAATCCCTGAAAACATAAAAACCCTAAAGCCCCTGAAAAACACCTAAAAACAATAAAACCCCTAAAAACCCATAGAAATCATACAACCACTAAAAACTCTAAAAACCATTCAAACCGTTAAAAATGTGAAAAAAAATTAAAAAACTTTAATAAATATTTAAAACCCAAAAAACTAAACAAAAACCTAAAAACCCAAATACCCTAAAAACCACAAAAAACACTAAAAAACCCTGAAAACCCCCAAGAGTTTCAAAATCACTAAAACACTAAAAAAACTTAAACCAATAAAAATACTAAAAAGCCTTCAAAATCCATGAAAACTAAATAAACCCTAAAACCCCTCAAAACCCCCAAAAAACCATAAAACCCATTAAAAAACCTAAAACCCCACTAAAAACTCTAGAAACACGTAAAACTCCTAAAAACCTTAAAAATATTAAAAAACCTCTAAACCCCCAAAAAAACCCTAAAACCCAAAACAACCTGAAATCCCAAAAAAAACTCTAAAAACCATAAAAACCCCTGAAAACCCCTAAAACCCTCAAAATCCCAAAAAACCATAAAAACCATAAAACCCCCAAAACCCATAAAAATCTTAATTAACCTTAAAAACCCATGAAAATCTAAAAAACACAAAAAACCCTTAAAACCCTAGAAAAACATAAAACCCCTGAAACCATAAAAACCCTAAAAACCCATAAAAACCCTAAAAACTGACTAAAAACTATCAAACCCCCTAAAAATGTTTAAAAACTCTAAAAATCATAAACCCCAAAAAACTCAAAAAAACCCTTTAAACCCAAAAGACCCTAAAGACACTGAAAAATACTAAAAAACATAAAACACCCAAAAAACCCTCAAAATCACTAAAACCCCAAAAAACCATAAAGATCTCAAAAAATCCATGAAAACGTAAGAAACCCTAGAATCCCCTAACAGCCTTTAAACCCCTAAAAACATTTTAAAACCCTAAATCCTGTAAAAACCCCTAGAAAACCACTAAAAATGTTAAAAAATCTAAAAATCTAAAATACTCAAAAAATCCTAACCCCCCCCCCCCCAAATTACCATAAAACCCTAAAACCCCTAAAAACACTAAAAACTCTAAAAACCTTAAAACCCCTCAAAATCCCTAAAAATGAAAAAAATGCTAAAAAACATAAAAATCCTAAAAATCTATTAAAATCCCTAAAAACATAAAAAACCCCTAAGAACCCTAATAACACTTAAAATATGAAACCCCTAAAAACGTTAATAAATCATAAAAACCCATAAAACACCATAAAACCCACTAAAAACACTAAAAACTCTTTAAACCCCTAAAAATGTTTAAAAAAATCTAAAAACCTTAAAAACCCTTAAAACTTAAACAAAACCTAAAACCTAAAAAGTTCATAAGAACCCTAAATACCCCTAAATTCCCTAAACCCTAAAATACTCTAAAATCCCTCAAAATCCCTAAAAACCCTAAAAAACTATGAAAACCATAAAAATCCTTAAAAAGACTAAAACCCCTAAAAACCTAAAAAAACCAAAAAAACCTTAAAAAAAACCCTTGAACACCATAAAACCCCTAAAACCCTAAAACCCTAAAAACCCATAAAAACCAACTAAAAACTCTAAAAACCCTTAAACCACCTAAAAACATTTATAAATTGTAAAAAACCACTAAAACCATAAAAAATAAAATAACCCTAAAAACCCAAAAATATCCTGAAAACCCAGAAAAATGCTAAAAACCCAAAAAAACCCTAAAAAACTCTAAAAACCCACAAAATACCTAAAATCCCTAAAAACCATAAAAATATGAAAATACACTAAGAGTCCTTGAAAATGTAAAAAATCTTGAAAACCCCCTAAAAATGATAAAACCCCTTAAAATATTTAAAACCCCAAAAAACCTATAAAAACCCATAAATACCACTAAGTACACTAAAAGAACTTAAAACTATAAAAATGTGAAAAAAAATTAAAAAACTCTAAAAAACCTTAAAAACCGTAAAAATTAAAGGAACCTGAAAAACTTGAAAAACCCTATAAACCTCAAAATCCATAAAAACCATAAAAATCCTAAAAAAAACCCTAAAAATATCTGAAAATGTAAAAAACCCTAAAACCCTAAGAAACCACTGAAAACCATAAAATCCTCTTAAAACAATAAAAGCCAAAAAAAATCTATAAAAAACCCTAAAAACTGCTAAAAACTCTAAAAACACGTAAAACCCCTAAAAAGTAAAAAAACTCTAAAAAACCCTAAAAAACTCAAAACCACCCTAAAACCGCTAAAGACCCATAAAATCCCCCAAAATCCCCTAAACCCCACCCCCCAAAATCTTGAAAACTCCTAAAAATCCCTAAAAATCCTAAAAAATCCCTAAAACCCCAAAAAAAACATAAAAAACCTAAAACCATGAAAAACCCCTAAAAACCGTAAAGCCCTGAAAATTTTTAAAAACCCTAAAACCCCTTAAAACCCTAAAAAACACTAAAAACTATAAAAAAATTAAAACCCCTAAAATGTTAAAAGTATTAAAAAATATAAAGACCCTAAAAACTGAAAAAAAAAATCCTTAAAAACCCCAAAAAATCTAGTAAGCCCGAAAAACCCTAAAACCCCCTAAAAAATCCTAAAAACCATTAAAATCCCTAAAAACCCCCAAAACCCTAAAAACCATAAAAATCATAAAAAATCCATAAAATTCCCTAAAAATTTTAGAAACCCTAACAACCATTAAAAACCATAGAAACCCCTAAAAACCTTAAAAATCCAAAATATCCACTAAAAACTCTAAAAATCCTTAAAACCCTAAAAACATTAAAAAAATATAAAAAACCCTAAAAACCCCTAAAAACATAAAAAACCCTAAAACCGCAAAAAGATAAAAAAATCCTGAAATCCCCTAAAAAACCCTAAAAACCTTAAAAATAACTAAAAACCCTCAAAATCACTAAAAACTCTATAAAACCCTAAAACCCATAAAAATCATAAAAATTCCTTAAAAACCCCTAAAAATCTAAAAAAACATAATAACCCAAAAAAACCCTGAAAACCATAAAACCCCATAAAAACACTAAAAACTGACTAAGCACTCTAAAAACCCTTAAAACCCTAAAAATGGTAAAAATGTTAAAAAACTCTAAAAAACCCCAAAACCCTAAAAAACTCAAAGAAAACCCTAAAAATCCAAACAAACCCTAAAAAGCTTGAAAAACCCTAAAACCCCTAAAAACCCCTAAAACCCCTCAAAATTCCAAAAATCCCTAAAAACCATAAAAAACTAAAAAAACCCCTAAAAATCCCTAAAAACATTAAAAACCATAAAAAACCCTTCAGATCTATAAAACCCCCTAAAACATTAAAAAAACTCTAAAAAACATTAAAAGCCTAAAAAATAAAAAAAACATAAAAACCCAAAGAGACCCCAAAACCTCTAAAGAGGGGGTTGCAGCTGCGGCACATGATTTGGATTCAACAAAGCTTGGTAAACTTTTCTGGTCTACCGCCTCGATCTTCGATTTCTTCTTCAACAATACTACAAATCTGGTATGTTGTCTCTTTTTTGGTGTTGATCCAATGATTTCTCTGAGTTCATGGTGTTTTGGCGGTTCAGGGTTTCAACTTCCTTCTGTTTAGTGGGTTCTCGCGTTGTCTGCTTTTTTGGATTGGTTCGCTGGTGGTTTGGCCCATGGGTTGGGTTGTTCTTCTAGCTTGGGGTATCCTGTTTGAGGTTCTATGCGAGTTGGATCTGGTTTGTTCACTTATTTTGATGCTGCTGCGGGAATTGTCTTGTTCCGCTACATGTTTTTGGTTTTGCGATAATGCTTGGTTACGAGGTCTAGAAGGAATTGCTAGTTGTCAGAATCCTTGGTGCTGGATGCTGCTTGGTGTTGCGATAGGATGTGATGAAGCCATTGATTATGGCCATGGGCGATGTTGGTCCAGTGATGTTGATGGGAACTACTGGTGGCTGGATGCTACTTGGATGGGTACACTTGAAGGCGGTGTTGGTTACTGGAAACTAAGGTGCTGGAGTTTGGCTCCTGCTTGGCTAAAGGATGAAGTCACTGTCGATGGATCTGTTATTGGCGGTTCTCTATTGCTGGTTGCTGATTGCTGTTATTTCTGGTGGTTCGATGATGATGGTGGTGGATATGCTTTATATTGGAAGCGATGGTCTCTAGATGCTAAGCGGCTGGTCACTGGCTGCCGCTGTTATGGTTGTGATGACTGGAACTGGGTTGTTGGTTGCTAGAACTGAAGCGGGGTGTTGGGAGATGTTTGGTGAGCGAAAGATGCGTTGGTTGTCTGAAAATGAGGTGTTGGATCCTAGTTGTTGTATGGCTGGGATGTGACAAGGTTGCTGCTTATGATTTTAGTATTGGTGGTTCTGTGCTAATGGTGGTGGACATGATTAGAATGGAGGTGATGGATGATGGAAGATGTGTTGTGGGATAGTGGTTGCTGTTTTGGTTTTTTGATTTTTCTTTTTTTTTAGGTCTTTTGTGTCTTGGATTTTAAGGGGTTTTTAGGTGTGGGTTGATTGACCCATCTCCTCCCTTGTCTGCTATGTTTCTTTTTTCTTTATAATAATTTTGGGGGGGCCGGGAATAGCCCAACCATCGCATATTCCTTGCCCAAACCCCTAAAACACCCTAAAAACCCAAAAACACACTAAAATCCCTAAGAAATCTCAAAATCCCTAAAACATTTAAAAACTATTAAAATCCTAAAAGGCCTATAAATACTTGAAAGCGTAAAAAACCCAAAAAACCATTGAAAACCATAAAACCTTCTAAATGTCATAAAAAACACCTAAAACCCATAAAAACCCTAAAAACCAACTAAAAACCATAAAACCCTTAAAAACCTTAAAATGTTAAAAAATATTAAAATCCATTAAAACCCTAAAGGACTAAAAAACACCTAAAAACCCAAAACACCCAAAAAATCCTGAAAAACCTTAAAACCCATCAAAATCACAAAAACCATAAAAACCCTAAAACCATAAAAATTATAATAAAGCCATAAAAATCCTTGAAAACATAAAAAACCCCAAAAATACCCTGAAAAACCCATGAAAACCATGAAACACCTAAAACCCCTAAAAACCTTTAAAACATTAAAATACTATAAAAACCTTAATAACCATAAAAAGTAAAACAACCTAAAATACAAAACAACTGTAAAAACCCCAAAACACAGAGAAACCTTAAAAACCCTCAAAATCTTAAAAATCTCAAAAAAATCCCTAAAAATCTCTAAAAATGTAAAAAAACCTAAAACCCTGAAAAATCCATCAAAACCATAAAAACCCCTAAAAACATTAATAAACGCTAAAAACTCAAAAAACCCCATTGAAAACCCTTTAAAAATCTAAAAACATTAAAAATCTATAAAAACCTTTAAAATCGTAGAAAACTAAAAAAAACCGTAAAAGCCCAAAAAGAACCAAAAAACTGAGAAAATTCCTCAAAACCATGAAGAATAAAAAAACCCTCAAAATCCCTAAAACCCCTAAAAACATAAAAATCGTAAAAATCGTAAAAAAATCCTAAAATTCGCTAAAAACATAAAAAACCCTAAAAAATCCTTTAAATCATAAAACCCCCAAAAACCATAAAACCCCTTAAAACTCATAGGAGGATGGCAGCTTTCTCTCCTGGAGGCTCTCTCCCGTCGCGGCTCTCCTCTGGGCATGGAGCTTTGGCGCTTCTGGATAAGGTGGTGCTTTCTCCCATGGTGGTTTCAGCTTGTTCTGGCGGATCTTGGTGGTGTGGTCCTTGGTGGTGGCGACTTTTGACTGCTCCCTAATGCATCGAGCTGTTTCGATGATGCGGTCCCCTTCAGATCGGGATGGTCTCCAGTGTTGGTCTTTAGTAGAGATCAGGATCTGGGTTCTCCTGGAGTCAGCGGGTCTGGTCTGTGCAGCTGAAGATAGTTGCAGGCTTCTTCTATTCATCTTTGCGTGGATCGTGAGGGGATCTGAAGAGGTGTGGAGATTCGGCGGTGATGTGGATACCTGGATCTGGCTCGCAGGGTGGTCTCAGCAATGGATCGGGATGGCTCCAGGTGCGATCGGCATCACAAGTTCGTTTTCTTCTTATGAAGGTGCTGTTTGGGTGTGTGGAGCTGCGAATCTGGATTTCCGATGGTGGCCAAGGTGGCTAGCGGACTGGTCTTCGTCTTGCGTAGATGAAGGTTTTTGCTATCTTTTTGCGCAGCAGCTGCAGATCTTCGATCTTTTGGATGTCGTGGTTTTCTGTGGAAACTGGTTCTTGGGTTTGATGGAAGATGTTCGGACCTTTGCTCATGTTGGTTCTTCGGATCTACGGTCGCCTCCCGCTGTTGCTAGCTTGCTCTGGTATTGTTTTGATCTGGTCCGTCTGGCAGTGAATGGGTTCTTTGTTAGATTTTCTGGTTCGAGGTTTTTGCATTACATTTTTTGCTGCTTTGTGATTATGGATGTTCTGGATGCGAATCAATTCTGGTGTTGGTTCTTGATTTTGATGTCTGCCGAGGTGAGATGTTGTTTGTGTGCTACTGCTGGTTTACAAGGCGTGAATGATTTTGGTGTTTTTTGGAAAATATGGTGCTGGTTGCTGCTTGCGGGTGAGATGGGCTATGTTGAACCCTGTGCTGTTGGCTGTTGTATTGTTGGCTGTACTTCTACGTGCGGCATAGTGGAGGCTACTAGGATAAGCGGCCTCGAATGCTGGAAGGGATATTCGATTTGGTCTACTCTAGATGTGGTTGGTTTTTCCCCGGATTGCTGCTGGGGGTGATTCTTTTGGCTGAGCTATGGTGAAGGTGGAAAACTGCTGGTTGTTGGTGTGCTTTGTTATGATGGTTGCTGTATGGAAGTGAACTCTGGTTCCTGGCTCTTGTGTAATTCTAGTGCTAATGGTTATGTGATGCTGGTGATCCCTTGTTTTGGTGAGGAGGTGGTGGATGCTGGTGTATGTGAGGTTGGAAGCTGGTCTTTTCTTGGTAGTGAGCTGCTGGATGCTGGATGCTGCTGGATGATGGTGATGGTTGCTGCTTGGACCTGGGTGTGCTTGTTTGGTTTTTCTTTTCTTTTTTGATTTTTCACTTTTTTGGTGTGGGTTGTAAGGGGTTTTCAGGTGTGGGTCGTTTGACCCCTCCCCTCCCTTGTCTGTTGTGTCTCTTTTTTTCTTTCTAATAAATTTGGGGGGGGGGGATAGCTGGATGTGGTGCTGCTGGATACTGGTACTGGCTGGATGTGAAGTGATGCTGCTGCTATTGTGTCTGTTTTTGAGTCTTTTTCTCTCTTTTTTTTTCTTTTTTGGCGTGGGTTGTAAGGGGCTTTTGGGTGTGGGTCGATCGACCCCTCCCCTCCCTTGTGTGTAGTGTATGTGTCTTTTTGTTTTATAAATTTTGGGGGGGCCAGGAATAGCCTGGACCCGAGCCTTCTTTGCCTAAAAAACCTCAAACCCATAAAAAACCTAAAAAATCACAAAAAATCCTCAAAAACATAAAAAACCCTCAAACCATGGAAAACCCTGGAAAAGCATAAAAACCCCTAAAAACCTTAAAAACCCTAAAACCCATAAAAACCCTATAAACCTGCTATAAAATCTAAAAAAACACAAAAAAACCCTAAACCCCCCCAAAAAACCAAAAAACCCCTAAAACCCCTAAAAACCCTAAAAACCTTAAAAGCATAAAGCCCCTTAAAATCCCTAAAAACACTAAAACCCTAAAATCATAAAAATCCTAAAAAATCCATAAAAATATCTGAAAACGTAAAAACCTTAAAAATCCTGAAAACCCCTTAAAATCCCTAAAACCCCTAAAATCACCTAAAAACCTTAAAACACTAAAAACCCATAAAAACCCTAAAAACGACTAAAACATCAAAAACCCTTTAAACTCCAAAAAATGTTAAAAATGTTAAAAACTCTCAAAAACCCATAAAAACCCATAAAAACTCAAAAAAAATCCTATAACCCCCTAAAGAACCTAAAAACCTTAAAAAACTAAAAATGCTTAGAAAAATCTAAAACCTCTCAAAATCCTTAAAAACCCTAAAAACCATAAAAATCCCTAAAATATATGAAAACATAAAAAACCCTCAAAACCCCTTAAAATGATAAAAGCTCTAAAAATGTAAAAAAATCCTAAAAACTAAAAAAAACCTAAAATCGCCAAAAAAAACCCCTAAAACCCCCAAAAACCCCCTAAAAACCATAAAAACCCATAAAAACCCCTAAAACCCCTTAAAATCCCTAAAAACCCTAAAAACCATCTCCCTACGATGGCGATTTCCCCTCGGGTTGAAGGTGATGGAAATCGAAGCTCCTCCCCCTATCTCTACGGGGGAGGACCATCTCCCTGATGATTTCTCGTCGCTCTATTCTGCTGATCTGTTACCCGCCTTCCCGTGAACGGTGCTTGGCCCGAAGGTTCCGGAGTTCTTCGATGGCTGCCCTCAGCTTCCTCTCTCATCTCGGGAGTTCACTGAGGCCACAGATCTCCACCGATTGACTCTGGTTGCAAGCTTTCCGAGGCGGCGACCCCTGGTGGTCACCTTCGACAGGTTCGTTGTGGTTTCCTGGAATCTTAGGGCTCGTGCGACTGTCGGTCTGCTCGACAGCTCCCATATCATGGTTCGGTTTGCAACGGAGGATGATCTCATCCTTGCATGGTCAGCGACTCCTCGGTCATGCAATGGCGCTCGATTCTCCCTCTTTCGGTGGAGCTTTGATTTTCATATGAAGAGAAGCTCCCCGATTGCTGCTACCTGGGTGCGTTTTCCTGAACTGCCACTCCCCTTTCAGAATTACTCAATTATTTTGATGCTTGGAAACCTGGTGGGGCGATTCCTCTGTGTGGATAGTAGGACGAGGGCCCTCTGTCATCCGGTTGCTCCAAGGGCTTTTGTTGAAATTGATGCGTCGAAACCCCCTGTGGACTCTGTCTGGATTGCTGTGGGAGAGGAGCTCAGATGGAGACAATCTGTTGTCTTCGAACAATGGCCAGTCTTCTACTCTTTGTGCTGGAGCTTCGGGCACCGTGACTGTTCTGGAATTTGTTCTGGCGCTTCTAGGGGTGGTGAATCTCTGTCTGCTGGTGGGAGCGGCCTCCCTCGGGTGGAGGTGAAGGGGACTATTGGGGAGGTTTCCCACTCTGTGGCTACTGATGTGCCCTGCTCGTCTTCTATGTTGGTTGGTAATGGGTTAGAAATCTCTCTGATGGATTCGGGTGGCTTCTTGGTGAGTCTGGAAGCAAGCGTCGGTGTCTCAGGGAATGCTGTTGAGGATGAGGTCACGCTCGCTGAGGGAGGAATTCATGGCTCTGCTGAAGGTGTTCACGGGTCTGGTGAAGATATTAGGAAGCAAAGTGAGATAGATAGGACAATTGCGATGGATTTATGGCCAGGAAATGTGGAAAATTCCTGCAAGGATCTGGGATGGGATGACACTACTGGCTTAAAGGTTGATGAGAATGCTGGTGGATCTGCGCTAACAGATGAGGCTCCTGTGAATGTTTCTCATGCTGCAGGTTCGGCTGAGCCTGCCATGGTTGGGGTGCGGGTGGAAGATGATGCAAAGGAGGATGCTGTTTCTCAGAAAACCAGGTCTGGAGATGACTAGAGTTCATGCTCAGCTGAGGAAAAGCCCATACTGGATGGGGATATTGACTGGCGTGATGCCCCGACCCTGTATGGGTATCCTGGCGTGGGGGGACCTGGCAAGGGGCCTGGGTTATCATGCACCTCTGACGGCAGTGCTGAGGACCTGCCTAGTGACCAGCTCCAATATGCTGGTGATGTTGGTGGTCCTCCCATGGACCTGCAGAGGGCGATGATCCTTCATGGTGTCCCATCTGCTGAAGAATTTTGTGTGCAGCTTCATGAGATGGTATGGGTTGAAAGGGAAAGGTTCCCTCTTGAAGATGAGGCAAGGAGGCTTGGGGAGAGGTTTGCAGAGGCTGATCAACGGATAAATGCTGCTATGGTCACATCAAAGGAGAAAAAAATCAGCAGAGGTGCTGAAACTCTTGAGGAAGAAAGCAAGAAAGGCAAGACACCACTTGCCGCTAGTGATGGTGGCAATGGACCAAAGATGTCTGCTGCGGGAACCTCCTCTGCCACACCAAGACGAAGAAGGAGGAGGGATTACTCTGCCCTCCCACGCCCAATGGCAACTAGGGCCTCCTCACGAGCTGTCAAACTGAATCTAAAGGTGAATAAGCGAGAGAGGCCTTATTTTTCTGCTGAACAGGAAAAAGCTATGGAGAAGCTGCGGTCCAGACTTGGCATGCAGGAAGATTTTGACCCTGGATGGGATTCAATGGACCAGGGTGATGAATCAGATTTTAGCTTTGCAGACGATGGCGGCGGCTTTGGTGATGGTATGGGGTTTCATGATGCGGAGCTGGAGGATTTTGGCGGCGATGTTGACTGACCTACTCTGTGTGTGATTTTCTTTTGGACACTGTGTCTTTTTTGGTCTTGCACTTTGTTTCTTTTTTTCTTTCCTTTTGTGGCCCTCGGGCTGAGGTCGTAAGGGGTTTCGTGTGAGGATTGATTGATCCCTCCCCTCCCTTGTCTGTAGTGTTTGTATCCTTTGTTTATAAATTTTGGGGGGTTCCGGGAATAGCCTGGACCCTAGCCTTCTTTGCCCCACAAAATATCTAAAAAGCCTCAAAACCCTAAAATCCATAAATCCTACAAAACCACTAAAAAAATGAAAATATAAAAAAACCTAAAAACCCTAAAAAACAACTAAAAACCATAAAACCCACTAAAAACATTAAAAACCCCTAAACACATAAAACCCTAAAAATCTACTAAAAATATAAAAACCCTTAAACCCCCTAAAAACATTAAAAACTATAAAACCATGAACACCCTAAAAAAACTCATACAAACCCTAAAAACTTTAAAGACCTAAAAACCCCTAAAAACCTAAAAAAAACCTTCAAAATAAAAAAAACCCTAAAAAAACCTAATAACTATGAAAATTCTAAAAAATCCCTAAAAATCCCTTAAAACATAAGAAAACAAAAAACCTAAAGAACACATGAAAACCGTAATCCCTCAAAAAAAAATTAAAACCTCGAAAACCCCATAAAAACCCTAAAAACACTTAAAAACCATAAAACAATAAAAACTCTCAAAAACCATAAAACCCAAAAAAACTCATAAAACACACTAAAATCCCCAAAACACACTAAAACCCTGAAAAACCCTAAAACCCACAAAAACCTTGAAAAACTTGAAAAACCCTAGTAATCTTGAAAAACCTAAATGCACTAAAGACCATAAAAATCCTAAAAACCCTTAAAAATCCCTAAAAACATAAAAAACCCTAAAAACCTTTTAAAAAGCATAAAACCCCCTAAAATATAAAAAATTCCTAAAAACCCAAAAAACCATTAGAAACTCTAAAACCCTTAAAACCCTTAAAAATGTTAAAAAATGCTAAAAAACCTTAAACCCCAAAAAAACACAAAAAAAAACTCAAATTGAACCTAAAAACCTTGAAAACCCCTAAAACTCTAAAAGTTATAAAAACCCTCAAAATCCCTAAAATTCCTAAAAACCCTACAAAAATAATTTTTTTAAGAAGTGCTAAAATCCATAAAAATGCAAAAAACCCAAAAAAACTAAAAAAACTAAAAAAATCACTAAAATCAATTAAAATATCTAAAACCATAAAACCCCATAAAAACCCTACAAACCACTAAAACCCCTTAAAATGCCTAATAAGTTAAAAAACATTAAAAAAATCTAAAAATCCTTAAAACCCTAAAAACTCAAATAAAATCCCTAAATCCGAAAAGATCCTAAAAACCCAAAGAAATCCAACAATACTCTAAAAAAACCCGAGAACCCATAAAAACCTTCAAAATCCATAAAACCCCTAGACACCATAAAAATATGACAAAATCCCTAAAAATCTCTGAAAATGTACAAAACCCGAAAACCCTGAAAACCCCGTAAAAACTATAAAAACCCCTAAAAACTATAAAAACCCTAAAAACCATAAAACCCATAAAAAAAATAAAAACCCACTAAAACTCTAAAAAAACTCTCCTAAAAAGGTTACAAAACGTTAAAAACTCTAAAAATCTTAAAATATCTAAAAAATTTAAAAGACCTAAAACCCCAAAAATCCATAAAAACTCCAAAACTGCTAAAAAATACCATAAAAATCTTTAAAAAAATCCAGAAAAACGCCTAAAAAGTAAAAAACCCAAAAAATCCAAAAGACCCACTGAAAACCATAAGAACCCCTAAAAACCTTAAAGAACCATAAAATCCCATAAAATTCCTAAAAAATCAATAAAACTCTTAAAACCCCATAAAAAGGTTAAAAACATTAAATATCTAAAAAACCTCAAAAAACCCTAAAAACCCCAAAAGACCCTAAAAACCCTAAAATACTCTGAAAACCCCAAAAAACTATCACAATGCCTAAAAAACTAAGAAACCCTATAAACCAAAAAACACTAAAAGGCCATAAAAATCCCTTAAAAGGTAAAAAACTATAAAAAACCTGAAAAATCCATGAAAACCATAAAATCCCTAAAAAACCTTAAAAACCCCCAAAACCCATAAAGACCCTAAAAACCACTAAAAACTCTAAAAACCAATAAAACCCCTAAAAATGTTAAAAAGAATCTAAAAGCTGTTTAAAACCTAAAAAACTCCAAATATCCTAAGAACTGAAAACAACGAAAAAACCCCAAAAACACTAAAAACCCCTAAAACCCCAAAATACCTTAAAATTGTGAAAACCCCTAAAAACCCAACAAAACAATGAAAAACCCTAAAAACTCTAAAAACCCTAAAAACCATAAAAATCCTAAAAATCCCTATAAATCATTCAAAATTTAAAAAACCCTAAAAACCCTAAAAAACTCTAGAAAACCATAAAACCACCTAAAAACCATAAAAATTCAAAAACCACTAAAAACTCTAAAAACCATTAAAACACCCCAAAATGTAAAAAACTCTAAAAAACATTAAAACCCAAAAAACCGTAAAAACGCTAAAAAACCCCAAAACCCCCCAAACCCCTAAAAATCCATAAAATCCTAAAAAACCTAAAAACCATAATAACCTAAAAATCCCTAAATATAATTGAAAATGAAAAAAAACCTAAAAATCCAGAAAACCCCCTAAAAACCATAAACCCCTAAAAACCTAAAAAACACTTAAAACCCCCCAAAACACTAAAAACTCTTTAAACCCCTAAAACATTAAAAATGTTAAAACTCTAAAAACCTAAAAAACCCTAAAAAACTAAAATAAAACCCATAAAAACACAAAGACCCTAAAACCATTGAAACCACTAAAAAACCCAAAAAAACCCAGAATACCCTAGAACCCATGAAAATCCTTAAAACCCTAAAAATCCTACAAACAATAAAAATCTTAAAAATCCCTAAATATCCCAAAAAAAGTAAAATACCCTAAAAAACTTGAAAACCCCCTAAAACTTTAAAAACCCTGACAACTAAAAAAACCCATAAACCCCTAAAATCCCACTAAAACCCCTGAAAACCCTAAAAACCCTCAAATCCCTAAACCCCAAAAAACCATAAAATCCTAAAAAAAACATAAAACCTTAAAAACCATAAAAACCCATAAAAACACTAGAAACCACTAAAAACTCTTATACCCTTAAGAACCCTAAAAAACTGGAAAAAAACTCTAAAAGGTTTAAAGACTTTAAAAATCTTAAAACCCTAAAAAATTCAAAAAAATACCCTAAATCCCAAAAAGTCCCCAAAAACCCCAAAAACCCTAAAAAACCTTTAGAACCTCGAAAACCCCTCACAATCCCTAAAACCCTTAAAAACCCTAAAAACCATAAAAATCCAAAAAAGACCAAAAATTTCCTAAAAATAAAAAAATTATAAATACCCTGAAAAACCATGAAAACCATAAAAACCACTAAAAACCTTAAAAAACACTAAAACCTATAAAGACTTTAAAACCACTAAAAACCCTAAAAACCTTTTAAACCCCTAAAATGTTAAAAATCTCTAAATGGTAATAAAAACCCTAAAAACTCAAAAAATCCAAAAAATCCAAATAACCCTAAAACCCATAAAAAACCTCGAAATTCGTTAAAATTATCAGAACCCCTAAAAGCCATAAAAATCATAAAAAATCAATAAAAATCCATGAAAATGTAAAAAACCCTAAAAACTATAAAAACCCCTAAAACCCATAAAAACCCCTATAAACCCATAAAATAAAAAAAACACTTAAAACTCTACAAACCACTGAAACCCATAAAAACATTAAAAATCTAAAAAACATTGAAAGCCCTAAAAACCCAAAACACCCTAAAACCCTGAAAAACCCTAAAACCCTCAAAATCCATAAAAACCCTAAAAAAACCCAAATACCATAAAAATCCTAAAAAACCCTAAAAATGTAGAAAACACTGAAAAATACATGAAAACCATAAAAACCCTTAAACCCCATAAAAATGTTAAAAAATGTAAAAAACTCTAAAAACCTTAAAAACCCTAAAAAACTCAAAAAAACCTAAAACCCTAAAAATGCTGAAAACCCCTAAAACCCCTTTATATCCTTAAAAAACTAAAACCTTAAAAACCATAAAAATCCTATAGAAACCCTAAAAATCCTGAAAAATGTAAAAAACCATAAAAACCTTGAAAATCGATGAAAACCATAAAACCCCTAAAAACCATAAAAACACATAAAAACATTAAAACCCACTAAACACTGTAAAAGCCCTAAAAATCCCTAAAATGTTAAAAAACTATAAAAAAACCTGAAAACCCTAAAAGCTTTACCCTAAAAAACCTGAAAAACTCTAAAAACCCTAAAACCCCTCAAAATCCCTAAAACCCCTAAAACCCCTAAAAACCCTAAAAATCCTAAAAATCTTAAATAATCCCTAAAAATCCTAAAAAATGTAAACAACCCTAAATTTCTGAAAAAATCCCTAAAACCAAAAAACCCAAAAAAACCTTAAAAACCCCCAAAACCCCCTAAAAACCGGAAAATCCACTAAAAATATAAAACCCCTAAAAATTTAAAAAATGTTAAAATACTCTTAAAACATTAGAGACCCTAAAAAACTCAAAAAACCCCTACCCCCCCCCCCAAAGACCTAAAAACCCTTTAATCCCCTAAAACACCTAAAAACCATGAAAAAACCCTAGCAACCCTCAAAAACCCTGAAACCCCAAAAAACCCTAAAAACCTTAAAAATCCTAAAAAATCCATAAAAAATCTATGAAAGCATAAAATACCCAAAAACTTTGAAAGCCTTCGAAAAGACATAAACCCCTAAAAACCTTTAAAACCCATAAAACCCCTAAAATCCCTAAAAACCACAAAAAACTCTAAAACCCCTAAAAATGTTAAAAACTCTAAAAACTGTTAAATACCCTAAAAATAAAAAAAACTAAAATCCCAAAATACCCTAAAAACCTAGAAAACTAATAAAAACCATGAAAACCCCAAAACCCCCTCAAAATCCCTAAAACCATAATAATCATAAAATCTTAAAAATACTCTAAAAATCATTGAAAACATAAAAAGCCTTAAAAACCCTGAAAAACATTTGAAAACCATAAAAACCTAAACAACCTTTAAAAACCCAAAAAACCCAAAAAACCCCAAAAAACCCTAAAAACTACTAAAAACTCCGATGACCCTAAAAACCCCTAAATACATTAAAAAGATTTAAAAAACCATAAAACCCTAAAAAACATAAAAAACCCCCCAAAACACAGAAAGGCCCTAACACCCTAAAAACCCTAAAAAACCTTGAAAAATACTAAATAAACTCAAATTCCCTACAAACCCTAAAAATCCCACAACCATAAAAATCATAAAAAATCTCGGAAAACATTAAAAACCATAGAAACCCTGAAACCCCCCTGAAAAACATAAAAACTCAAAAACCACTAAAAACCCTAAAAGCCATAAAACCTCCTAAAAACCATAAAAACTCAAAAACCACTAAAAACTCTAAAAACCATAAAAACCTCCCAAAATGTAAATAACTCTAAAAAACTTTAAAACCCAAAAAACTGTAAAAACGCTAAAAAACCATAAAAACCCTAAAACCCCTAAAAATCCATAAAATCCTGAAAAAACCTAAAAACCATAAAAAACCTAAAAATCCATAAAAATACTTGAAATGAAAAAAACCTAAAAATCCAAAAAAACCCCTAAAAACCATAAACCCCTAAAAACCTAAAAAATACCTAAAACCCCCCAAAACACTAAAAACTCTTTAAACCCCTAAGACATTAAAAATGTTAAAACTCTAAAAACCCAAAAAACCCTAAAAAACTCAAATAAAACCCTTAAAAAAACAAAGACCCTAAAACCATTGAAGCCACCAAAAAACCCAAAAAACGCAAAAAAACCTAGAACCCATGAAAATCCTTAAAACCCTAAAAAACCTAAAACCAATAAAAATCTTAAAAATCCCTAAAAATCCCAAAAAACGTAAAAGACCCAAAAACCCTGAAAACCCCCTAAAACTTTAAAAACCCTAAAAACTAAAAAAAACCATAAACCCGTAAAAACCCTAAAATCCCACTAAAACCCCTCAAAACCCTAAAACCCCCAAATCCCTAAACCCCTAAAAACCATAAAATCCTAAAAAACACCAAAAACATTAAAAATCCTAAAAACCCATAAAAACACTAGAAACCACAAAAAACTCTAAAACCCTTAAGAAACCAAAAAAACTAAAAAAAAAATCTAAAAGGTTGTAAGACTTTAAAAATCTTAAAACCCTAAAAAACTCAAAAAAACCCTAAATCCCAAAAAGTCCCCAAAAACCCTAAAACTCCTAGAAAACCTTTAGAACCCCTAAAAACCCCTCACAATCCCTAAAACCCTTAAAAACCCTAAAAACCATAAAAATCCTAAAAAGACCAAAAATTTCCTAAAAACAAAAAAAAAATTATAAATACCCTGAAAAACCATGAAAACCATAAAAACATCTAAAAACCTTAAAAAACACAAAAACCTATAAAGACCTTAAAACCACTAAAAACTCTAAAAACCTTTCAAACCCCTAAAATGTTAAAAAACAATAAATGATAATAAAAACCCTAAAAACTAAAAAAACCCAAAAAATCCAAAAAAACCCTAAAATCCATAAAAACATCAAAATCTGTTAAAATTATTAGAACCCCTAAAAGCCATAAAAATCGTAAAAAATCAATAAAAATCCCTGAAAATGTAAGAAACCCTAAAAAAAATAAAAATCCCTAAAACCCATAGAAAATGTCCCTGCTCTCTCCTGGTCTCTCCCTCTCGATGCTGCCCTCTCTAGGGTTTCCTCCTAGATCCCTCTATGGCGGCTCTACTCCGGTGATCTTAGTTTCCTCTTCGGCTGACTCCCTTTCTATCGCTCCCCCTTGGTTTGACCTTCGTGAGTCGGTTAAGGAGGGAATCTTCGTTTGCAGTGGAGAGAGATGGTGCTTCAGGATCTCTCGGCCATTGGTGCTTCGGCTGTCTCTTCTAGAAGATCTGATTTCTGGCGAGCCTTGCTGGTTCTCCGGGCTTCGCGAGGGAAGATGTTGGTTACAAAGGGTGTTGTGCCGATTTGATGTTGGCGTGCTTGATCATGCGGTTTGGGTTATCAGATTTCTTGGTCTATGGCTTGTGATAAAGGCAGCGGCAAAGTTTCTTGTGTTGCTTGGTTTCCAGTGGCCTGTGCGAAATCAAGGCGAGGCGAGGCTTTGTGGCAATGATCTGGGAATCGGTGATTCTTTGTG
Source organism: Viscum album (assembly GCA_963277665.1). Classification (NCBI taxonomy): domain Eukaryota; kingdom Viridiplantae; phylum Streptophyta; class Magnoliopsida; order Santalales; family Viscaceae; genus Viscum; species Viscum album. Next base: position 1,885,321,547 of record OY728141.1, on the reverse strand, counting down.
TCTTTTCTGACTCTGTGACGGATCTTGGGGACTGGTGTTTGATGCTATGTTGTGGGCCTTCGGATCTGCTCAGGGGATGCTGGAGGCACTGTGAAAGCTACATGTTCGTATTTCTTGTTCCTATCTCTCAGATCTACATCACGTTGTTGCTGAAGGGATCGCCAGGTTATCCTGTATTTTGGATGCTATATTAGACTATGATCTTCTGTTTTTTGGTGGGTTTGGTTGTGATTTGCTGAGGATGCTGGTTCTTGGTTTGGATGAGTGGTGTTGGATGCTGCTTTGTGGTGGTGGATGGTTTGGCTATAAGTTGATACTGGTGCTGGTTTCTAGTTCTGTTATGTTGTGTTGTGTGCTGGCTATGCTTTTTGGTTTATGGGCTACTGGAAGGAGTGTCTGTGCTACAAATTATTTCTTGTCTTGGATGCTGGCGATTCTACACCCCTCGTTGTGCTGCTAGCTGTGAGTTGCTAGTTTTTTGGTTGTTTCTTGGCTGCGATGTGTTAAAGATGTTGTTTCTGTTTCTGTTACTGGTGGTTCTGTTCTGTTGGAGATGTATCTTTCTATTATGGTGGAGCTGGCTGATGATTCGATGTTACTGGTGTGCTGGGTGATGGATGATTCTTGGATGGGATGTGATGAAGGGTGCTGGCGTTTGGTGATGCTTGCTGCTTCGTTGTGCGATAGTGAAGGTGGGATTTATGACTACGGTGTTGGTGGTTTTGTGATGCTGGCAGTGGTTGTGCTTGGTAAGGAGGTGTTGGATGATGAAAATGGTGCTGAGAGATGTTGGTTGCTGTTTGGCTGGGAGAATGCTGGAGTTGGATGAGAGGTGATGAAGCTGTTGTTGTGTTTGGTCTTTTGTGTCCTTTTCTTTCTTTGTTTTCCTTTTGGGGTTGTTTTTTGGGTATGGGGTGTTTGACCCTGCCCCTCTCCGATCTGCAGTGTCCTCTTTTTTCTTAATAAATTTTTTTTGGGGGGGGGGGGCAGGAATAGCTTGGTTCCCGCATCTGTTTTTCCCTAAAACCCATAAAAACACCTAGAAACCCATAAAATTGAAAAAAACCACTTAAAACTCTACAAACCATTAAAACCCATAAAAACATTGAAACTCTAAAAGACATTGAAATCCCTAAAAACCCAAAAGTCCCTAAAACCCTAAAAACCCATAAAAACCCTGAAAAACCATAAAACCCTCAAAATCTATAAAAACCCAAAAAACCCAAAAAACCATAAAAATCCTAAAAAATCACAAAAAATGTAAAAAATACTGAAAAATACACAAAACCATAAAAACCCTTAAACCCCCTAAAAATGTTAAAAACTCTAAAAACCTTAAAAACCCTAAAAAACTCAAAAAAACCCAAAACCCACAAAAGACCCTAAAAACCATCGAAAAGCATAAAACCCCTAAAAAATCCGAAAACCCCTAAAACCCCTTCATATCCTTAAAAACCTAAAACCTTAAAAACCATAAAAATCCTATAAAAACCCTAAAAATCCTGGGAAATGTAAAAAACCAAAAAAACCTTGAAAATCGATGAAAACTATAAAAACCCCTAAAAACCATAAAAACCATAAAAACATTAAAAACCACAAAACATTGTAAAAGCCCTAAAACTCCCTAAAATGTTAAAAAACTCTAAAAACCTGAAAACCCTAAAAGCTCTACCCAAAAAACGAGAAAAACTCTAAAAACCCTAAACCCCCTCAAAATCCGTAAAACCCCTAAAACACCTAAAAACCCTAAAAATCATAAAAATGTAAAAAATCCTCAAAAATCCTGAAAAATGTAAACAACCCTAAATTCCTGAAAAAACCCCTAAAAACCAAAAAAACCCTAAAACCCTTAAAAACCCCCTAAAAGCCCCTAAAACACGAAAAGCCACTAAAAATATAAAACCCCTAAAATTTTTAAAAATGTTAAAATACTCTAAAAACATTAGAAATCTTAAAAAACTCAAAAAACCCCTAAAAACCCCAAAAGACCCTAAAACCCTTTAAACCCCTAAAACCCCTAAAATCCATGAAAAAACAATAACAACCCTCAAAATCCCTTAAACCCCCAAAAGCCCTAAAACCAATAAAAATCCTAAAAATCCTTAAAAAATCCATAAAAAATCCATGAAAACATAAAATACCCAAAAACACTGAAAGCCTCCTAAGAGACATAAACCCTTAAAAACCTTTAAAACCCATAAAAACCCCTAAAATCCCTAAAAACCACAAAAAACTCTAAAACCCCCAAAAATGTTAAAAACTCTAAAAACTGTTAAATACCCTAAAAATTAAAAAAACTAAAAGCCCAAAAGACCCTAAAAATCTAGAAAACTAATAAAAACCCTGAAAACACCTAAAACCCCTCAAAATCCCTAAAAACCATAATAATCATAAAATCTTAAAAATACTCTAAAAATCACTGAAAATGTAAAAAACCTTAAAAACCCCGAAAAAATTCTGAAAACCATAAAACCCCAAACAACCTTAAAAACCCCACAAAAACCCTAAAAACCACTAAAACTCTAAAAACCCTAAAAACCCCTAAAACATTAAAAGATTTAAAAAACCATAAACCCTAAAAAACTTAAAAAAACCCCAAGAACCTAGAAAGGCCCTAACACCCTAAAAACCCTAAAAGACCTTGAAAAATCCTAAATAAACTCAAATTCCATATAAACCATAAAAACCCTAAAACCATAAAAATCAAAAAAAATCTCAGAAAACATTAAAAACCGTAGAAACCCCGAAAACTCCCCTGAAAAACATAAAACCCCTACAAATCTTAAGAACCCTAAAACTTATAAAAACCCTAAAAACCCACTAAAAACTCAAATAACCCTTAAAACACCTAAAAATGTTAAAAAAACTCTAAAAAACCTTATAACCCCCAAAAAACTAAAAAAGAACAAAAACCCCAAGAAGTTCTTAAAAACCCTAAAAACCCAAAAAAAGAATAAAAACCATCAAAAACCCTAAAAACCTTCAAAATCACTAAAACCCCTTAAAACCCAAAAAATCATAAATATCATAAAAAACCTTAAAACCCTAAAAAATTTAAAACCCTTGAACCCCTAAAAACTATAAAACTCCTAAAAACCTAAAAACCCATAAAAACCCACTAAAAACTCTAAAACCCCTTAAAAACCCTAAAAATTTTAAAAACACTAAAAAACCAAAAAACAGTAAAAAACACAAAAAAAACCCTAAAAAGATCCTAGAAACCAAGAAAAATCCTAAAAATCCTGAAAATCCATAAAAACCCACAAATCCCTAAAAACCCTAAAACCCCCTAAAATCCATAAAATCCTAAAAAAACCCTAAAAATCCCTAAAAACATAAAAAACACTAAAACCCCTAAAAATCCATAAAAACCATAAAATCCCTAAAAACGTTTAAAAACCCTAAAAACCACTAAAAACTCTAAAAACCCTCAGAACCCATTAAAATATAAAAATACTCTAAAAAACATAAAGCCTCTAAAAATTCAAAAAACCCCTAAAAACCCATAAAAATTCTAAAACCCTAAAAATCCCAAAAAAACACCCAAAACCCCTAAAAACCCTGAAAACCCGTAAAAACTTTAAAATCTTGAAAAAACCCTAAAAAGCCCTCAAAACCATAAAAATCCAAAAAATCCATAGGAAGGTAAAAAAATCCTACAAACCCTCAAAGACCCATTAAAACCATAAAAACCCCTAAAAAACTTAAAAAACCCCTAAAAGCCCACTAAAATCTCTAAAAACACATAAAGCTCCTAAAACGTTAAAAAATCTAAAAACCTATTAAAACACTAAAAGACTTTAAAAACCCCATAAAAACCCTAAAAACACAAAAAAAATCCCATGAAAAAACCTAAAAACCCTCAAAATTCCCAAAAATCTAAAAACCCTTAAAAACTTAAAAAATCCTAAAAAGCACTCAAAATCCTTAAAAACGTAAAAAACCCCAAAAACTCTAGAAAATGCCTGAAATCCATAGAAACACTTAAACACCTAAAAAACCTAAAAAACCTAAATACCCACTAAAAACCCTTAAAACCCCTGAAAATGTTAAAAAAAATTAAAGACTAAAAAAAACACTAAAAACCCGAAAAAATCCCAAAAACATTGAAAAACCATAAAACACTAAGAACCCTAAAAAACTCTAAAAACCCTAAAAGCATAAAAAACCTAAAAAATCTTAAAAAATCTCTAAATAGATAAAAACCCATAAAAACCCCTGAAAACGCACTAAAAACAATAAAAACCCCAAAAAACATAAAAAACCTAAAACCCCATAACAACCCTAAAAACAACTAAAAACTTAAAAAAACCCTTAAAACCCTAAAAAATTAAAAAACTATAAAAAGACACTCAAACCCATAAAAAAAAAAAAAAACCCTAAAACCCCAAAAGAACCTAAAAACCATGAAAACCCTTAAAAACGTTTGAAACCCCTCAAGTCCCTAAAAACCCGAAGAACCCTAAAAACCCTAAAAACCCCCTAAAAACCATAAAAACACATAAAACCACAAAAAACCCTATACCCCCCATAAAAACCATAAAACCCACTAAAAACTCAAAAAAACCTTAAAAACCTAAAAATATTAAAAAACTATAAAAAACATAAAAACCCAAAAACCCAAAAAAACCCCGAAAAGGACCTAAAAACACTAAAAATCCCAAAAAACCATAAAAACCTGAAAAATGATAAAAATGTTAAAAAACCCTGAAAAACTCCTAAAAACCATAAAGACTTCTAAAAACCTTAATAAACCCTAAATAAAAATAAATACGATAAAAACCACTAAAAGCTCTAAAAACATATAAACAGCTAAAAACGTTCAAAAACTCCAAAACTCCAAAAAACCGTAAAACCCATAAAAAATAAAAAAACCCTCCAAAAACCGAAAAGGACCCTAAAAACCTTGAAAACCCTAAAAACCCTAAAACCCCTAAAAACCCCTAAAAACATCAAAATCCCTAAAAAACCTAAAATCCCTAAAAACCCTAAAATCCCTAAAAACCTAAAAATCCTAAAATAACCATAAAAATCTCTAATAATGTAAAAAACCTTAAAAACCCCCCAGAAAACCATAACATCCCCTAAAATACTTAAAAAACATAAAACCCATAAAATAGTAAAAACCACTAAAACCCCTTAAAACCCTAAAATGTTAAAAAAACTCCAAAAAATCTTAAAAACCCGAAATACTCAAAAAAAACCCTGAAAATCCCAAAAAGAAACTAAAAAATCCTGAAAACCCCTAAAAACGTTAAAAAACCCTGAATGCCCATAAAAGCCCTAAAAATCCCTAAAACCCATCAAAATCCTAAAAATCCAAAAAACCCTAAAAACCATAAAAATCCCAAAATGGCCCTAAAATTCATGAAATAATAAAAAACCCTAAAAAAATAAAAAACCCTAAAAAATTTAACCCCCCCCCAAACCCATAAAAGTCATAAAAAGCCAATAAAAACTCTAAAACCCCTTAAAACCAAAAACAACTTTTAAAAACTCTAAAAACCTTTAAAACCCAAAAAGACTCAAAAAATCCTAAAAACCGAAAAAAAACTCTAAAAACCCTGAAAAACCCTAAAACCCCTAAAAACCTCTAAAACACTCAAAATTACCTAAATACCATAAAAACACTAAAACCATAAAAATCTTTAAGAAGCCCAAAATATCCCAAAAAATGATAAAAACCATAAAAACCTTTAAAAACCCTTGAAAACCATAAAACCCCCAAAAACATAAAAATCCTAAAACCCATAAAACACTAAAAACTAACAAAAAACCAAAAAATTTAAAAAAATCTAAAAACCCTAAAAAAATATTAAAAATCCTAAAAACCCAAAAATTTCATAAAAACCCTAAAACCCCAAAAAAACATTGAAAACCCACAAAATCCTCAAAATCTCTATAAACCTGAAAAACCCCTAGAAACCAAAAAATTCATCAAAAACACCCAAAAACTCCCAGATAATATAAAAAACCATAAAACCCCTAAAAGACCCCTGAAAACCATAAAAACCCATAAAAATTTTAAAAACCCTGAAAAACAGATGATAACCCTCAAAACCTTAAAAACTCTAAAAAACCTTAAAACCCTTGATAACTAAAAAATCTTTAAAAACCCAAAATGACCATAAAAACCCTGAAAATCCCATAAAATCCCAAAAAACCCTAAGCATTCCTAAAAAACCATAAAACCATAAAAATCCAAAAAAAAACACGAAAAATCCCTAAAATAAAAAAAAAACTCAAAAAAACCTGAAAAGCCCATAAAAATCCATAAAAACCTTATAAACCCATAAAAACTCTAAAAAACTCCAAAAACACAAAGAACTGAAAAAGACCCAAAAACCTTTAAAACCCCTAAAAACCCTAAAAACACTGAAAACCCCTCAAAATCACCAAAACCCTAAATAAACGTAAAAACAATAAAAATCCTAAAAAATCCCTAAAAAAACTTGAATATATTAAAAACCATATAAAACTTGAAACCCCCCTAAAAACTATAAAACCCCTAAAGATGTTAAACACCCTAAAACAACATAAAAACCCCAAAAACTACTAAAAACGCAAAAAACCCTTAAAATTCCTAAAAACTTTAAAAACTCTAAAAACCCTTAAAACCCCTAAAAGCTCAAAAAACCCCTAAAAACATAAAATACCCTAAAATCCTTGAAAACCCCTAAAAACCCTAAAAACCCTAAAAACCTTAAAAACCCTAAAAACCTTAAAAACCCTAAAACCCCTCAAAATCCATAAAACCCTAAAAACCACTAAACTCATAAAATTCCTAAAAATCCCTAAAAATGTAAAATCCCGAAAAAAATCTTGAAACCTCTAAATGCCATAAAAACACCTAAAACTTTAAAAACCCCAAAAACCAATAAAAATCACTAAAAACACTAAAAACACTTTAAACCCCTAAAAAATTTAAAAAAACTATAAAAATATTAAAAAACCTAAAAAACTCAAACCCCCCCCCTAAAACACCAAAAAACAATAAAACCCCTAAAACCCCTCAAAAATCCCTAAAAACCTGAAAACCCCTAAAAATCCTAAAAAGCATAAAAATACTAAAAATCCCCAAAAATCCATGAAAATGTAAAAAAACCAAAAACCCCTAAAAACCCCCTGAAAACCAAAAAAACCCCCAAAACCATAAAAACTACCAATACCCATAAAACTCTAAAAACCCACTCAAAACTCTAAAAACCCTGAAATCCCCTTAAAATGTTAAAAAACTCTAAAAACCCTTAAAAAACTAAATAACTTAAAAAAACCTAAAACCATTAAAAACATTAAAACCCCTAAAAATGCTTGAAAATGCATAAAAACCTCAAAAATCAATTAAAAACCAAAAAACCATAAAAATTCTAAAAAAGCCCTAAAAATCACGGAAAACGTAAAAAACCCTAAAACCTATAAAAACACATGAAAACCATAAAAACCACTAAAACCATAAAAGACCCTAAAAACCCATAAAAATCTAAAAACCACTATAAACTCTATAAAACCTTAAACCCCCTAAAAATGCTTAAAAACTATAAATTTTTTTAAAAATCCTAAAAAACTCAAAAAACCCTTAAAACCCCAAAAGGCCCAAAAACCCTAAAAACCCTAAAAAAACCTATAAACCCTCAAAATACCTTAAAACCCTTTAGACAATAAAAATCATAAAAAAACACTAAAAACCCTGAAAATGTAAAAAAACCTAAAACCCTTAAATACCTTAAAACCCCTAAATACCCATAAAAATCCTAAAAAATCACTAAAAACTCTAAAAACCCCTTAAACCCCTAAAAATTTTAAAAACTCTAAAAACCCCTAAAAACTGAAAGAAAACCCTAAAAACCAAAAAAGAACAAAAAAACATTGAAACACCCTAAAAACCCTAAAAATCCTAAAAATCACCCAAAACCCAAAAAATTCCCAAAACCCTAAAAAATCCTAAAAACTATAAAAAGAAAAAAAGCCCATAAAATCCCTAAAAATATAAAAAACCCAAAAACCCTGAAAACCCCTTGAAAACCATAAAAACCCCTAAAAACCTAAAAACCCATAAAACCATAAAAACCACTAAAAACTCTAAAAACCCTTCAAACCCCTAAAAACATTAAAAATGTCAAAAACTCAAAAAAAACCTTGAAACATTAACAAATTCTAAAAACTCTAAAAACCCTAAAGACCCCAAAACCCTGAAAACCCTGAAAACCCTAAAAACCAAGAAACCCCATAAAATCCCTAAAAACCCAAAAAACCCTAAAAATATTAATAAAGCCCTAAAAACACTAAAAACCCTTAAAACCCCCAAACCCCCCTAAAAACTCTAAACCCCACTAAAACCCCTAAATATGTTAAAAAACTCTGAGAAACCTTACAACACCTAAAACTCCAAAAACCACCAAAAACCCAAATAGACCCTAAAACCATAAAACCCCATAAAACCCTAAAAATCCTAAAACCCCTAAAAATCCCTAAAAACCCTATAAAACCCTAAAAACCATAAAAAGCCTAAAAAATCTCTAAAAAACCTTTAAACTTAAAAAAGACTTTAAAAACACTGAAAACCCCCTAAAAACCATAAATACCCCAAAATACCTTAAAACCCCATAAAACCTGAAAAACCCACAAAACCCCTTAAACCCTTAAAACCCCTAAAAAGTTAAAAAAAAAACTATAAAAAATCTTTGAAACCTAATAAAATAAAAAAACACTAAAAACCTAAAAAAGACACTAAAAATGTGCTGGAGGTTACGAGTTTGGTGTTGGAAGTTCTAAGGTGATAGAGGTGTTTCTTCTTGGTGAGGAGGTATGAGAGGCTGCAAACGATAATGGGTTCGTGCTTTTGAATGTTGATCTTCTTGGCAAGGAAATGATTAATGATAGTAACGCTGATATGGGCTTGTTGCTGTTTGGTTGGAGTGCGATGAAGCTTGTGGGTTGGAAATTGGTGTTGATGGATCTGTGCTATTTGCGGTGGAACTTCTTGGTAAGGAGGTTCTGGATGTTGGATTTTTTGGGAATAGATGATGGTTGCTGCTTGGATGTGAGCTCTGGTTTCTTGTTTTTGTGTTTCTTTTGGTGTTGATCGTTCTATTCTACTAGCGGTGGCTCGTTTTGATGAGGAGGTACTGGATGCTGGTTTTTGTGAGATTGGATGTTGGTCGCTGCTTGGTTGAGCTGCTGGATGCTGGTTAGCTGGATGATGGTGATGGTTGCTGCTTGGCATTGTGGTTTTTTGGTTTTTTGTTTTTTGTTTGGTTTTGCTTTGCTTTTTGACTGTTTTGGATTTTTTTATGTTTGGGGTTGTTAAGGGTTTTTGGGTGTGGGTCATTTGACCCCTCCCCTCCCTTGTCTACTGCAACTTTTTTTCTAATAAATTTGGGGGGGGGGTCAGAAATAGCATGACCTTTACATCTTCCTTTCCCTAAAAACTCTAAAAACCATAAAAATCCTAAAAACCCAAAAAATACAAAAAAATGTAAAAAACTCCAAAAACCCTAAAAAACCCCTAAAAAATATATAACCCAAAAAAACATTAAAAAACCATATAAGCATTAAAAACCAAAAAAAATTCTAAAAACTTTTAATCCCCCAAAAACATTAAAAACTCTTAAAAACCTTAAAAACGCTAAACACCCAAAAAAGCATAAAAACCAAAAATAACCCCAAATACCTTGAAAACCCCTAAAATACCCTAAAAACCCCGTAAAATCCCTAAACCCCTCAAAATACCTAAATACTCTAAAAACATTAAAAAACATAAAAACCATAAAAACACTAAAAATCCCTAAAAATGTAAAAACCCCCAAAACCCTAAAAATCCATGAAAATAAGAAAACACCCTAAAACCTTAAATACCCTAAAAACCCATAAAAACCCTAAAAACCACTAAAAACACTAAATACACTTAAAAAACCTAAAAAAGTGAAAAGAAACTCTAACAAACTGTAAAAAATAAAATAACTCAAAAAAACTCCAAACACACAAAAAGGCCCTAAAAACCATAAATAACCCTAAAAACCCTAAAACCCCAAAAAATCCCTTAAAACTGTAAAAACCTATAAAACCATAAAAATCCTAAAAAAATCCCAAAAAATCCAAGAAAATGAAAAAATCCCTAAAACCCCTAAAAACCATAAGATACACTAAAAAACTAAAAACCCTAAAAACCCATAAAACCCCTAAAAACCACTAAAAACTCTAAATACCCTTTAAACCCCTAAAACATTAAAAAAATCTAAAAAACATTAATAAACATAAAAAACTTAAAAAAACCTAAGAACCTTAGAAGACCCTAAAAACCCGAAAACAATAAAACCCCTTAAAACCCTAAAAAACCTCAAAATCACTAAAAACCTTAAAACCCTTAAAACCCTAAAAACCAAAAAATCCAAAAAAAACCCTAAGAATCCCTCAAAATATAAAAAAACCCAAAAAACTCTAATAACTCCCTAAAAATCATAAAAACCCCTAAAAACCTTTAAAATCCTGAAAAAACCCATAAAACCCTAAAAAATTCTAAAACCTCTAAAACCCCTTAAAACCCCTAAAAACGTTAAAAGATCTAAAATCATTAAAAACCATAAAAAACTAAAAAACCCATTAAAACCCAAAAAAACAAAAAAAAACCTGAAAACCCCTAAAAACCCTAAAAACCCATGAAAACCCTAAAATTCCTCAAAATCCCTAAAAACCTTAAAAACCCCTAAAAACTATAAAAATACTAAAAAGCCCTAAAAATCCTTGAAAACTTAAAACCCATAAACCCCAAAAAACCCCTTGAAAACCATATCTTGGAGCCGTGGACTGGCTATGGCCCTTCCTTGGCGCAGCGTTGCAGGACAATGGTGGAGGAGTTCAGATTTGGGATGTGCGGGTCAGATTTGGGTGATACGGTAAGTGGATTTGCAGATCTCGGTCTCTTTTCTGCTGTGAGGAGTGTTCTTGGCAGCGTTGGTATCCGGTGGCCTCTTTCAGATTCTTGGTGGACCGATGATGCTGAACGGCGGGTGCGGCGGGATCTGCAATGTTCTGGAAATGGTATACCCGCTTCCATGCTTGGATCCGGTATTCCAGATCTGAGTCTGGGAGGGTTTTGCTAGATCTCTTGGCTTTTTGATGGGTTCTGGGGGCTGTGGAAAGTGAAGGTGTAGGTTCATGCTTCTGTTTACTTAGTTTCACCTTTGATTTATGCTGCTGATGAGTTTCTAGACAAGTTGAGCTGTGTCCTTGTTGCTATGGTGGAATGTTGTCTTTTGAGCTGTTGCTGGTTTGGTTGCAAGTCGTTGTTGAAGTTGGTTTTGAGGCAAGATGAGATGGAGATTGATGGATGTTATGGTTGTGGTGGTGGTTTGGTTTTTAATAGCTATGGGTGCGGGATTTTTGTTCTGGTGAGTGTGATGGATGCTATCCGGTGTGTTGCTGGTTACTGTTTGTTAGGAGGTGAAGATTGTTGCGTCTGGTTGTGGTACTTGTGTTGTGGTTTGATGCTGCTGGTTCAGATTGGCTATGATGTCGGATTTGGTGTTGTTGGTTGCTGGGGCTGGTTGGTTTGGATGTGATGCTCCTGTGTTGATGTGATGATTGGATGTGGTGCTGATGGATGCTGGTACTGGCTGGATGTGACGTGATGATGCCACTGTTGTGTCTGTTTTTGAGTCTTTCTCTTTTTTTGTTTTTCTTTTTTTGGTGTGGGTTGTAAGGGGTTTTTGGGTGTGGGTTGTTTGAACCCTCCCCTCCCTTGTCTGTTGGGTCTCCTTTTTTCTTTCTAATAAATTTGGGGGGGGGGGGGAATAGCCCGACCCTCGCATCTTCCTTGCCCTTGAAAGTCATAAACACCCCTAAAAGCCTTAAAAAAACCTAACTCCCCATAAAATCCTTAAAACCACTAATTTTTTTTAAAAACCCTTAAACCCTAAAAACTATAAAAAGTCTAAAAAACCTTAAAAGCCTAAAAAATACTAAATACACAAAAAACCATAAAAGTACTAAAACCCAAAAAACCCAAAAAACCCTAAAACCCCTCAAAATCCCTAGAAACCCAATAAAACCCTGAAAACCATAAAATCCTAAAAATCCTAAAAAAAACCCTAAAAACATAAAAAACTCTTAAAACATTGAAAAACCCATGAAAACCATAAAACCCCTAAAATCCTTAAAAACCCCAAAAAACAATAAAATCCAAAAAAACCATAAAAAACTTTTAAAAACCCTAAAACCACTAAAAACATTAAAACCTCTAAAAACATTTGAAACCCGAAAAACTGAAGAAAACCCTTAAAAAAATTAAAAGACCCTACAAATCCTAAAACCCTAAAAACCCTGAAAACCCCTAAAACCCCTCATAATCATGAAAAACCCAAAAAACCCATAAAAATCTTAAAAGAACCCCAAAAAATAACATAAAACATAAAATCCCTATTACCCTAAAAAACCCCTGAAAAGAATAAAAAACCTGAAAAAACCTAAAAACCAATAATAACTCTATAACCACTTACAACTCTAAAAACCCTTAAAACCCCTAAAAATGTTAAAAACACTAAAAAAACATAAAACCACTTAAAAACACAAAAAACCCTAAAAATCCAATAAAACCCCCCTGGAAAACACTAAAACCCTAAAAAACATTGAAAAAACCTAAAAAACTCGAAATCCCTAAAAACACTAAAAAACCCTTGAAAACCATAAAACACCTAATAACCTTAAAAACCCTAAAACCCATAAAACCCTAAAACCACTAAAAACTCAAAAAATACTTTAAACCCCCAAATATGTTTAAAAATGCTAAAAACCATGAAATACACAAAAACCCCTCAAAATCCCTAAATCCCCTAAAAACCCAAAAAATCATAAAAATCAATAAAATCCCCCAAAATCACAAAAAACATAAAAAACCATAAAAACCCCTAAAAAACATAAAACCATTTAAAACCTTAAAAATTCTAAATACCCAAAAAAAACCCTAAAAACCCACGAAAAACTCTAAAAACTCTATAAACCCCTAAAAATTTTAAAAATCTTAAAACACCTAAAAAACTCAAAAACCCTCCAAAAACCCCAAAAATATCATAAAAACCCCAAACCCCTAAAAACTATTAAACAACCTGAAAACCCCTAACAACCAAAAATCCTAACAAAACTCTAAAACCTCTTAAAACCTCTTAAAACCTTATAAAACTCCAAAAAGCCTAAGAAAACATAAAAAACATAAAAAAAACTCAAAAAAAAAACATCAGAACCCCAAAATACCCTAACAACCCTAAAAACCCCTAAAAACCCCTAAAAACCCAAAAACCATGAAAATTAGTAAAAACCCTTAAAAAAGATAAAAACCCTCAATAACCACAATGACAACAAAAATCCTAAAAATCCCTAGAAAACTCTGAAAATGTAAAAACCTGTAAAGTCCCTGGAAAATCCCTAAAAACCCTAAAACCCATAAAAACCTCAAAAACCCTAAAAACCCATAAAACCCCTAAAAATCCACTAAAAACTCTAAAAAGCATTTAAACCCATTAAAATGTTAAAAAACACTAAAACCTTAAAATGCCTAAAAGCTAAAATGCCATTAAAAACCAAAAGGACCCTAAAACCCTTAAAAACCATAAAACCCTGAAATCCCCTGAAAAATCCTAAAACCCATCAAATTTTATAAGAACCATAAAAGTCCCTAAAACAAAAAAAAACAAAAATACCCCCTAAAAATCCTTGAAAACGTAAAAACACCTTAAAACCTTAAAAAACCTAAAAACCCATTAAAACCCAAAAAACCCACTAAAAACTCTAAAAACCGTTAAACCCCCAAAAAATGTTTAAAAACTTTAAAAACCATTGAAAACCATAAAAACTCAAAAAACCCCAAAAAACCCAAAAAGATACTAAAAACCAAGAAAACCCCTAACACCCCTTAAATTCCCTAAAAACCCTAAAAAACATAAAAAAACTTAAAAACATAAAAAATCGTAAAAACCCTGAAATCCCTAAACCCCCATAAAAACCTTAAAAAACCTAAAACCCATAAAAATCCCAAAACCACTAAAAACTCTAAAAATCCTTTAAACCCCTAAAATGTTAAAAACTGTAAAAATATTAAAACCCTAATAACTCAAAAAAACCCAAAAAAACCATAAAACCAAGAAAATTTTAAAAATCCTAAAACCCCTAAAAATCTCTAAAACCCTAAAAATCCCTAAAAACCATATAAATATTAAATAAACAAAAAAATCCCTGAAAGCGTAAAAAACACTAAAATTCCTTAAAAACCCCCAAAATCCATAAAACCCCTAAAACCTTTTAAAAATCTTAAAATGCCTAAAAACCACTAAAAACTCTAAAAACCCTGTAAAGCCTTAAAATTTTAAAATATCTGAAAAAATCTAAAAAAACTTAAAACCCAAAAAAACTCTCAAAAACCCTAAATTCCCAGAAAGATCTTAAAACCCACCTCCCAATCCTAAAAACCCTCAAAATCCCAAAAAACCATAAAAATCCTAAAAATCTCTGGAAACCTAAAAAACCTAAAAATTCTAAAAACCCTTAAAAATCTTAAAAACCCCTTAAAACCATAAAAATCATAAAAACCCATAAAAACCCTAAAAACCACTGAAAACTATAAAAACATTTTAAACCCCTTAAAATGTAAAAAAATTTCTAAAAAACTTTAATACCCCAAAAAACATAAAAAACCCTAAAAACCTAAGAAGACCATAAAAACTCTGACAAAACTAAAAAACCATAAACCCCCCCTAAAAACCCCTAACACGTCCCAAAATTCTTAAATACCCTAAACACCCTTAAAAACCATAAAATCCAAAAAAATCTCTAAAAATAAATAAAAACATAAACAACACTAAAAAACATAAAACCCCCATTATAAGCTCTATAAAATTTAAAAACCCATAAAAATGATTAAAACATTAAAAACTCGAAAGAACCTTAACACCAAGAAAAACATAAAAACCCCTGAACACATAAAAGAACCTAAAAACCCAAAAAAATCCCTAAAACCCTTGAAATCCCTAAAAACCCTAAACAACTCTAAAACCATAAAAATCCTAAAAAACACTAAAAATCCTTGAAAACATAAAAAAAACAAAAAACCATGACAAACCCCTAAAACCATGAAACTCCCAGAAACCCTTTAAAACCCTAAAATCCATAAAAACACTAAAAACCACTCAAAACTCTAAAAACATTTAGACCTCTAAAAACATTAAAACCCTTAAAAACCTAGAAAATTAAAAAAACCCTAAAAACCCACAAAACCCTAACAAAATAAAATCATAAAAATCCTAAAAATCCATTAAAACATAAAAAAACATAAAAACCCTGAAAAACCCCTAAACACCATAAAAATTGTGAAATACTTTAAAAACCTTTCAAACCACTATTACCCCTAAAATCACAATAAAAACTCTAAAAACCATCAAAACCCTTAAAAATGTCAAAATATCTAAAAATTAATAAAACCCACAAAAAAATCCCAAAAAAAACACCAAATGAGCCTAAAACCCTAGAAACCCAAAAAAAAACCAGAAAAAAACTAAAATCCTTAAAAATCAATAAAAACCCTAAAAAACATAAAAAATCCTAAAAGGCCCTAAAATCCCTAAAGGCATAAAAACCCTAAAAACCCCAAAAAAACCCTTGAAATCAATAAAAACATTAAAACTCCTAAAAACACATCAAATCCCTAAAAACCACTAAAAACTATAAAACCCCTTATAACGACTAAAAATGTTCAAAAATCTAAAACCCTAAAACTCCTAAAAACTCACAAATACCCAAAAACACAAAAAAAAACATAAAACTCTCAAAATATCTAAAAACCATAAAACCCCTAAAAACCATAAAAAACCTAAAAAATCCCAAAAAATCCCTAAAAACATAAAAACCCCCAAAACCCCTAAAACCCCCTAAATGCCATAAAACCCCTAAAAACCTAAAAAACATTAAAAACCCATAAAAACCTTAAAACCCACCAAAAACTCTAAAAACCATTTAAATCCCAAAAAATGATAAAAAGACTAAAAACATTAAAAACCCTAAAAAACACCAAAAATCCCAAAAATCCCTCAAAATTCCTAAAATCCCTAAAAACCTTAAGACCATAAAAATACTAAAAAATCCCAAAGAACCATGAAAGACCCCATAAAACCATAAAACCCCTAAAAACATTAAAAAAACCCTAAAAGTCCATAAAAACACTAAATCCACTACAAACTCTAAAACCCCTTAAACCCCCTAAAATGTTAAAAAATCTAAAAAATCATAAAAACCCTAAAATATAAATAAAAAACTCAAAAGACCCTAAACCCCCTAAAAGCACTAAAAATATTCTGAAAATCCAAAAAACCCCTCAAAAACCCTAGAAAACCATAAAACCATAAAATCCTAAAAAATCCTTAAAAATCCCTGAAAAGTAAAAAAACAAAAAAAAAACCCTAAAAACCCCCTGAAAACCATAAAAACCTTTTAAACCCTAGAAACCTAGAAAACCCCACTAAAAACTCTAAAAACCCAAAAAACCTCTAAATTTTTTAAAAAATTATAAAAATTATAAAACCCCTACAAAACTAAAAAAAACTCCCTACAAACTGAAAAAGACCCTAAGTATCGAAAAACCCAAACAACACTGAATAACCCTAAAAACCCCAAAATCCCAAAATTCCCAAAAAACCATAAAAACCATAAATATCCTTAAAAAACCCTAAAAATCCATGAAAATGTAAAAGACCATAAAAACAATGAAAAACCCCTGAAATACCTCTAAAAAAACAAAAACCCCTAAATACATTAAAAACCCTAAAACCCCCAAAAAACCCTAAATCACTAAAATCTCTAAAAACCATTAAAACCCCTAAAAATGTTAAAAAAACTCTATAAACCAATAAAAAAACTCAAAGTCCCCTAAAAACCCAAAAGACCATTATGCCTTGAAAAACTGTAAAAACCATTAAAAAACCCAGAAAAACTCCCTCAAAATCCCTAAAAACCCTAACAAGCCCTAATAACCATAGAAAATATAAAATATGCTTAAAAATATAAGAAAACATAAAAAACCCTAAAAACCTTGAAAAACCCTTGAAAATAATAAAGCCCCTTAAAACCTTATAAACCTTAATAAACCATATAACCCTCAAAACCCATAAAACTTGAAAAAATTCAAAACCCCCAAAAAACATAAAAACCCTAAAAACCCTACAAAATCATGAAAAACCCTAAAAACAATCAAAATCCCTAAAAACCCCTTACTATTATAAAAATCCTAAAAAATCTCAAAAAATATTTGAACATGTAAAAAACCCTAAAAACATTGAAAACCCCCTAAAAACCATAAAAAACCCTCAAAATCTTAAAAACACTTTAAACCCCTAAAAATGTTAAAAAAACTCTAAAAATATATGAAACTGTAAAAAGTAAAAAAACCCTAGAAACTCAAAATACCCTAAAACCCCAAAAAACCCAAAAAACCCAAAAAACTAGGAAAACCCTTAAACCCCACAAATACCCTAAAACCACTAAAAACTCTAAAACCCCTTAACTATAAAAAACAAAAAAAAAACCAAAAAAACCAAAAAAAAACAATAAAAACCTAAAAGACCCTAAAAACCCAAAAAATCATAAAACCATACAACCCCAAAACCTCAAAATCCCTACAAAACCTAAAAACCCTGAAAAAACATAATAATCCTAAAAATTCCTAAAAATTATTGATAGTATAAAAACCCTAAAAACCTTTAAAAACCCCTGAAAACTATAAAACCACTAAAACCTTCAAAACCATAACCACTAAAAACTCTAAAATGCCTCAAAACCCCTTAAAACGTTAAAAATATTAAAATACTCTAAAAAGCATAAAACCCCTAAAAAATCAAAAAAAAACCCTAAAACCCCATAAAGAACCTAAGAACCGGAAATACCCTAAAAGATCATGAAAATCCATAAACCCCTCCAAATCCTTAAAAACAAGAAAAACCCTAAAAATCATAAAAACCTTCAAGAATTTCTAAAAATCCCCCAAATTGTAAAAAAATCTAAAAACCATGAAAGACCCTTAAAACCCATAAAAATCACTAAAAACCTTAAAAACCCTAAAACTAATAAAAATTATACAACCCTCTGAAAACTCTAACAACCCTTAAAACCCCAAAAAATAATAAAAAACTATAAAAAACATTAAAACCTAAAATAACTCAAAACCCCCTAAAACCCCTAAAAAATCTAAAAACCCTAAAAACACTAAAAAACCTCTGATTAAATCAAAACCCTAAAACCCCTAAAACCATAAGATTCTAAAAATCCCAGAAAATATAAAAATCATAATGACCCTGAAAAGCCCATGAAAACCAAAAAACTCTTAAAAAACATAAAAAACCCAAAAAACAATAAAAACACTGAAAACCTTTAAAACCCCTAAAAATGTTAAAAAACTCTAAAAAACCTAAAAAAACTAAAAAAACTAAAAAAACCCTAAAAACCCAAAGGAACCTAAAACCCATAAATAACCCCAAAAACCAGAAAAACCCTGAAAACCCCTAAAAACACTAAAAATCCCTAAAAATATAAAAACCCTAAAAACTATAAAAAACATAAAAATACACTAAAAATACTTGAAAACGTAAAATACCATAAAAAACGGAAAAAATAAAAAAAACCCTAAATATTTTAGAACCCCTAAAAACCGATAAAAACCAAAAAAAACCACAAAAAACTCTAAAACCACATAAAGCCCCTAAAAACGTTAAAAAATCTAAAAAACCTTGAAACAACTAAAAACTCAAAGAACCCAAAAACCCAAAAAAAATGATACAAACCATGTAAACCCTAAAAAACCCATAAAAACCTCAAAATCCATAAAAACCCTAAAACCCATAAAAACCATAAAAATCCTAAAAATCCCAAAAATTCCCTAAAAACGTAAAAAACCCTAAAAACCCTGAAAACCAACATAAAACCATAAAAATCCCTAAAAATCTTAAACAACCCTTTGAACCCATAAACATCCTAAAAACCACTAAAAACTATTAAATCCCCTAAAACATTAGAAAACTCTAAAAACCCTTTAAAACTTTAAAAACACAAAAAACCCATAAAACCCCTAAAAACAAAAAAAACCATAAAAACCCTAAAACCCTAAAAAACTCTGAAAACCCATTAAAACAATCAGAATCATTAAAATCCCTAAAAACCATAAAAATCATAAAAATCCTATTAAATCTCTGAATATACAAAAAATGAAAAAAAATCTTAAAAACCTTAAAAAACCCTGAAAACCATAAAACCCCTCAAAACATTAAAAAACCAAAAAACCCATAAAAACCCTTTAAACCCCTAAAAATGTTAAAAACTCTAAAAAAATTGAATCCAGTAAAAAAGCACTAAAAACTCCTAAAACCTCTAAAAACCTAAAACCCCTAAAAACCATGAAAACCCTAAAAACTCTCAAAATCCCTCAAACCCTAAAACCATTAATATCCTAAAAAAATCCTAAGAATATTTGAAAATGTAAAAAACTATAAAAACCCTGAAAAAACCCTAAAAACTATAAAACCCCTAAAATCCATAAAACCCCCTAAAATCCTCAAAAAACCCCCAGAAACCCATAAAAACCCTAAAACCCCACTAAAACCCTTAAAACCCCTAAATACTAATAAAACACACTATAAAACCTTAAAAACCATAAAAAAATAAAAAAACCACTAAAAACTCCAAAGACCCCCAAAACACTAAAAACCCCCTTAAAAGCCTAAAAACTGTGAAAAACTATAAAAAACCCACAAAATCCCTAAAAACCATAAAATTCCCAAAAAATCATAAAAATAATAAAAACGGTCTAAAAACCCTAAAACCCCTAAAAATCCCTCAAAACCATAAAACCCCTACAAACATTAAAAAACCTTAAAAACCCCATAAAACACTAAAAACCACTAAAAAATCTTAAAACACTTAGAGTCCATAAAAATGGTTAAAAACTATAAAAAACTTAAAAAACCCAAAAAACTCAAAAAACCCTAAAAACCTAAAAAAACCATCAAAACCCTAAAATCCCTAAAACCCTAAAAACCCATAAAACCCATCAAAATCCCTAAAACCTCTAAAAAACAATAAAACCAATAATTTTTTTAAAAAAGCCCTAAAATTCCCTGAAAACGTAAAAAACCCTAAAACACCCTAAAAACCATACAAAACACTAAAAACCAAGAAAACCCACTAAAACACTAAAAAACCTTTAAACCCCTAACAATGTTGAAAAAATCCCTAAAATTCCTAAAAATCCCAAAAAACCTCAAAATAACCCTAAAACCCAAAACACCCTGAAAACCCTAAAAACCTTAAAAACTCCTCAAAATCCCTAAAACCACTAAAAATCCTAAAAACCATAAAATTCTTAAAAAAACCTTAAAATACCTAAAAATGTAAAAAAAACCCTAAAAATCCTAAAAACCCCTTGAAAACCATAAAAAACCCCTAAACCCCTAAAAACCGAATCAAAACCATAAAACCACTAAAAATATAGAAACACATAAAATCCCTAAAAATATTAGAAGACTCTAAAAAACCTAAAAACCATAAAAACTCAAGCCTAAAAACACTGAAACCACCTAAAACCCTAAAAACCCTGAAAACCCCTAAACCCCCTCAAAATTACTAAAAAACCTAAAAACAATAAAAATTCTAAAAAACCCTAAAAATTAATGAAAATGTAAAAGACCATAAAACCCTGAAAACCCCTTGAAAATAATAAAAAAACCCATAAAACAATTAAATCCCATAAAACTCCTAAAAACCCATTAAAACTCTAAACCTGTTAAAATCCCTAAAAATGTTAAAAATACTCCAAAAAACCTTAAGACCCCTATAAAACTTAAAATACCCATAAAATCCATAAAATCCCTAAAAACCCTCAAAAACCCTCTAAACCATAAAAAACCTAAAAATCCCTAAAAATACCAAAAAATGTTAAAACCTGTAAAAACATTGAAAAACCACAGAAAATCATAAAAACCCCTAAAAACCATAAAACCCCTAAAAACCCATAACCCCCCCCCCCCAAACCAATAAATCTATAAAAACCATTAAACCCCTAAAACATTAAAAACTATAAAAATCATTAAAAAGAATGAAAACTCAAAAAAACACTAAAAACCCAAAAAAAACTATTATAGCCCCTAAAAACCCTAAAAGACACAAAAAACCCTGAAAATACCTAAAAACCATAAAAATCATAAAAATATCTAAAAATATCTAAAAACGTAAAAACCCCTAAAAAATATGAAAACCCCTTAAAAACCATAACCCTAAAAACCTTAAAATCCCCTTAAAAGCATAGAGAAATGGCGGCTCTGGCGACTCTGACGTCTCTGGTGATTCAGATCTCTCATGATGGTGGTCTCCTTCTAGGTTGAAGACGATGGAAAATGACGCACCTCCTCCCTCTCTACGGGGGAGGAGCCTCCCTCGGAGGACTTTTCTTTGTCTTCGCTCTCTTCCCCTGATTTATTGCCCTCCTTTCCGTAAACGGTGCTTTTCTTGAAGGTTCTGGAGTCCTTTGAAGGTCGTCCACAGATTTCCCTCTCTATTTGGGAGTTCACGGAATCTTCAGATCTGCACCGCCTGACTCTGGTTGCAAGTTTCCCGATGCGGCGACCCTCAGTGGTCACTTTCGACAGGTTTGTCTCAGCTTTTTGAAAACTTAGGGCTTGTGCAACCGTGGGTCTGATTGATAGCTCCCACATCATGATTCTATTTGCCTCTAAGGAGGACCTAGTCCTTTCCTGGTCAGTGCCTCCTCGATCATGTAATGACACTCGTTTCTCTCTCTTTCAATGGAGCTTTGATTTTCATCTTAAGCGGAGCTCCCCGATGGTTGCTACCTGGGTTAGATTTCCTGAAATTCCCCTTCCCATTCAAAATTTTTCTATTATGTCGACGCTTGGGAATTTGGTGGGGAGGTTCCTCTGTGTGGATAGTACGACTAGGACCCTTTTCCATCTGGTTTCCCCAAGGGCCTTCGTTGAAGTTGATGCTTCAAAGGCTTCAGTGGATGCTCTCTGGATTGCGGTGGGGGAGGAGCTCAGGTGGCACCAACCCGTTATTTATGAACCATGGCCGGTGTTATGATCTTCTTATTGGATCTTTGGGCACAATGCTCGATCTGGAGGATGTTTCAGTCCTGGAAGGGGTGGTGCTAATTTGGCTCACATCTCTTCTGATGTGAGCCTCCTTCCTCTGGTGGAGGTTGAGGGGACAACAGGGATGGATGAGCCCTTGTCCTCCCAGCCTTTAGTTGCTGATGTTCTCTGTTAGTCTAACCTAATGGCTGGAAGTGATCTGGAGGTTTCTCTGATGGATTCGGGGGGCTTTAGAATAAGTCTGGCTAGAGGTGTTTGTGCTTTGGGAGATGCTGTTGAGGAGGAAGTGCTACTGGCTGATGGGGATAATCGGGTTCGTGCTGAAGGTGTCCACGGATGTGGTGACTTTTCAGGGACGCAGTCAGGTTCAGGGAAGGATGCTATGATGGGAACCTAGCAAGGGAATGTTCAGATGGAGGTTCCCTATGTGTTGTTCCTGGGAGGAGAAGACATAGATTGCAAGAAGGATAACGATGGAACCTCTTCACTGGGTAAGATTATTACGCCTGTCCAAAACAGTTTACAGGTCTCGGTCCTGGCTAAGCCCGCAGATGTGGATGTGTTGGCAGAATAAGTTGTATAGAAGGTTGTGGTTGTTCAGGGTATGAGGCCTGGGGATGAGTGGATTATGTCTTTGGCTGAGAAGGAGAGGGCTGCGACAGAAGGGGAGCCCTGGATTCCCAGGGTGCAGTACACTGATTGATGTGACGCCCCCTGGTGCTATCCAAGAGTGATGATGTGGGGAGACCTGACATGGAGACTGGTCCTCTTGCGGACAGCACTAGCGATGCTGAGGATCTTCTTAGTGCTCCTGTTCGGAATCCGAATGTCTTCCCTTTTCCAGGGATTTTTGGGGAAAATGGTGACCAGTCCCTGAATCTACAGAGGACCATGGTTCTCCATGGTGTTCCCTTTGCTGAAGCTCATTGTGTGTAGTTATATGAGATGGTGCTGGTTGAATGGGACAGGTACCCGCTTGAGGGTGAGGCAAAGAGGCTTGGGGAGAGGTTTGCTGATGATGATTGCCGGATAAACGCTGCTATGGCCAGGTCTAAGGAGGAGAGGAATAAAAGAGGTGCCAAAACTTCTGGGTACAAAGGTAAGAAAGTGAAGGCCCCATCTGCTGTCAGTGATGGAGTCACTTGTGAGAAACCAGGTTATGAAGCTGGATCCACCTCCGCCCCCTGAGGCGAATATGGCAGAAGGATTATTCTGCCCTCCCACGACCTATGGAAACCTGGGCCACATCAAGGGCGGTCAGACTTAAGCTAAAAGTTAATAAGTGAGAGCGGCCCCCAGGATCTACTGAGAAAGAGAGGGCCAGAATGAAGCTTCATTACAGGCTTGGAATGCAGGAGGAGTATGATTCAAGATGGGATTCTATAGACATGGGTGCTAAGGTGGGTGATGGCTTTGGTGTGGGAAGTGATTATCGTGGTGTGGAGCTGGATGACATCGGTGGTGACATTGATTGATTTTCCCCTTTGTGCACCTTTCTTTTTGGACTCTTTTGTGTGCATTTTTTGTTTTTTGTTTCTTGTTTCGTTTTTGTCTTTTTTATAATAAATTTTGGGGGGATCCAGGAATAGCCTGGCCCTGAGCCTTCCTTGCCCCTTAAAAGCATAAAATCATAAAACCCACTAAAAACTCTAAAAAGCCTCAGAACCCATAAAAACATTAAAAAAATCTAAAAACCATTAATACATGAAAAAATCAAAGACCACTAAAACCCCAAGAAATATGTTAAAAAACCAAAAACTATTAAAAATACAAAAAAATCCCAAAAAATACAAGAAACCATCAAAATCCCTAAAATCCATAAAAACCCCTAAAAACAAAAAATAAACTAAAAAAGCCCAAAAAATCCATGAAAATATAAAAACCTCTAAAACCCTTTAAACCCCCTAAAAACCATAACCCCCCCCCCCCCTAAAATCCTCAAAAAACCTAAAAACACATAAAACCCCAAAAAGACACTAAAAACTCTAAAAACCTATAAAACCCCTAAAAATGTTAGAAAAAATTAAAAACACAAAAGAATCCTAAAAACCACAAAAGACTCTAAAAACAATAAAAACCATAAAACCCCCTAAAAATATTAGAACCCTTTAAAACACGTAAAAACCCAAAAAAAACCTAAAACCCATAAACCCCCTAAAAGCCATAGAATCCCTTAAAACATATAAAAACCCAAAAAAAACACTAAAACTCTAAAAACCCGTAAAACCCAAAAAAACATTAAAAAACTCTAAAGACTCAAAAAAACCCTAAAAACACAAAAGACCCTATAAACCGTAAAAAACATAAAACCCCTTTAAAACCCCAAAACACTCAAAATCTCTAAAAACCCCAAAACAATAAAAAAAATAAAAAAAATACCTAGAAATCCATGAAAACGTAAAGAAACCTACAAACCATTAAATACACTAAAACACCATAAAATCCTTAAAAAGGTTTAAAAACTATAAAAAACCTTCAAAAACCTAAAAAACTCAAAAACCCATAAAAACCCAAAAGACCCTAAAAACCCCGATAGCCCCTAAAAACCAAAATTAGTCTAAAAAACCTCTAAAACCCTAAAAATCCATGAAAATACTAAAAAACCTAAATAGCATAAAATTCCAAAAAAAAAGGATGTAAGAGTCCCTAAAAATTTAAAAAACCCAAAAAAACATGAAAAACCCTCAAAACCATAAAACCCATAACACCTTAAAACCGCTAAAAACCCTAAAATCCATTAAAAAAATATAAAAAACATTAAAAATGTCAAAGATCTCTAAAAATCATTAAAGCCCCAAAAAATTCAAAAAACCCTAAAAACCCAAAAAACCATTAGAACCCTGAAAAACTCTAAAAACCCTAAAAACCCTGAAACCCAAAAAGACCCACAAAATTCGTAAAAACAAAAAAAACACTAAAAACTATAAAAATCCTAAAAAATACCTACAAATCTCTAAAAACATAAAAATCCCTAAAACCCCTTAAAACCCTAAAACTCCTTAAAAACCCTAAAAACCCTAAAACCCTAAAAACCCTAAAACCCACTAAAAAATCTAAAAACCCTTAAAACCCTTAAAAATGTTAAAAAACCCTAAAACCCCTAAAAATCCATAAAATCCTTGAAAATGTAAAAAACCCTAAACCCCTAAAAAACCACTAAATACCACTAAAACCTTAAAAACCTAAAAACCCTAAAAATCCCTAAAAATCCAAAAAAAAACAAGTAAAAAACTCCAAAAACCCTAAAAATATACAAAAAAACCCATAAAACCCTAATAACCGCACAAAATCACTGAAACACCTCCAAATACCTAAAAACCCCAAAAACCCTAAAAACCATAAAAAACCTAAAAAAGAAATAAATATCCCAAAAAAATTTAAAAACCCTGAAAAATACATGAAAACTATAAAACCCTTAAAAACCATAAAAACCCCAAAAGACCCCTAAAAATAACTAAAAACTATAAAAACAATTAAAATCCATGAAAACTTTAAAATTCTAAAAGTCTTTTAAAACCCTAAAACTCAAAAAAACTTTAAAACCCAAAAAAAATCTGTAAAACCCATAGAAACAATAAAAACTGTAAAAACCCTAACAACCCAAAAAAACCCAAAAACCCTAAAAAACCCTAAAAACCTTAAAAATCATAAAAACTATAAAAAGTATAAAAATCCCTAAAAATACCTAAAAACATAAAAACCCTAAAACCCCTAAAAACCTTAATAACCTAAAACCCACTGAAAACTCTAAAAACACCTTAAAACCCCTAAAAATGTGAAAAACCTTAAAAACCTTAAAAACCCTAAAAAATAAAAATAAAATCCAAAAAACACCAAAAGTCAATAAAAATCATAAAAATACCTAAAAAACTTGAAAACCTTAGAAAACCCCTAAAACCGCTAAACATCCCTAAAATCTGTAAAAACCATAAATCCTAAAAATCCCTACAATTCCAAAAACATAAAGAACCCTAAAAAACCTAAAAAGCCGCTGAAAACTGTAAAAACCCTAAAAATAATAAAACCCCTAAAGACCCATAAAAACAATGAAAGACCACTAGAACTCTAAAAACCCTTAAAACCCTACAACATTAAAAACTCTAAAACCCCTAAAAATTTAAAAAAAAATCCCAAAAACCTCAAAAGAACCATAAAAGCACTGAAAACCACTAAAAAACACTAAAAAACCCTAAAAACCTCAAAATCCCTAAAATCCTAAAATCACTAAAAACCAAAAAAATCCTAAAATGGTCCTATAATCACTAAAAATGTAAAAACCCATAAAACCCTGAAAACCCATAGAAAATCATAACAACTCCAAAAAACCTTAAAAACATAAAAAACCATAAAACCTTAAAAACCCACTAAAAACTCTAAAAACCCTTAAAACCCCTAAACACTTTAAAAAACTCTAAAAACCATAAAAACTGAAAAGTCCCTGAAAACCCCTAAAAGAACTAAAAAATCCTAAAATCAATAAAAATCCTCAAAAAAACTAAAACCCATAAAAGCCTAAAAATCCCTAAAAATACCCTAAAACGCAAAGAACCATAAATACCCTAAAAAACCCCTGAAAACATAAAATCCCTAAAAAACCCACAAAAACTATAAAAACCAATAAAAGCTCTAAAACCCATTAAACCCCCTAAAATGTTAAAAAACTATAAAATCCTTAAAAATAAAAAAAACTAACCCCCCTCCCCCAAAACCCAAAAGACCTTAAAAGTCTTGAAAAACCATAAAAACCCCCAAAAAACTAAAACCCCCAAAAAAACATCAAAATCCTAATAACCAAAAAAATACTAAAGAATACCTAAAAATCCTTTAAAATGTAAAAAACCCTGAAAAACCCCAAAAACCCATAAAAAACTACGAACCTTAAAAACCCCTAATACCCATAAAACCCCTAAAAATCACTAGAAGAAAACCCTATTCCAGAATGATGGTGGCTCCCTTTTCTAACCTTGAAGATGACGATAGGCTTCGCGCATCTCCCTCCCCCCACCACGGGGGAGGGGCCTTCGCTGAATTTCATGGATGATCAGCCTTTTGTTCAGTTCACGGCTCCAGAACTATTTCCCCCTTTTTCGTGGATTGATCTTTTCCCCAAAGTTCCTGGTCTTCACGAAGGATGTCCACAGCTTCAACTCTTGATTTCAGAGGTCAATGAAGCCTCTGCTTTGCATAAGCTGACTTTGATTGCTCGTTTCATGAACTAGCGCCCTCTGGGGAACGTTTTCGACAGATTAATTTTTGAAAGTTGGGATCTACAGGATCACGCTATGGTGGGTCTTGTTGATAGCTACCTTATTTTGATTCATTTTGCGTCTGAAGAAGATATTATTCATGCTTCGTCTGTGGCACCTCAAAATTGCGATAGTGACTGGTTTTCCTTTTTTCAATGGAGTTTTGATCTTAACTTGCACCGGGATTCACCAATGGTGGTAACATGGGTGATATTTTTAGAACTCCCTCTCCCCTTACAGAATTTGTCTATTATTTTGATGTGGGGGAACCTGGTGGTGAGGTTCCTTTGTGTGGATAGAAGGACTTGGGCTATATGCCATCCAGTCACCCTGATGGATTTTTTTGAGGTGGATGCTTCAAAGGAGCTAATTGACTTTCTGTGGATTTCTGTTGGTGAGGAGCTCCGATGGAGATAGACGGTGGTCTTTGATACATGGGTTGAATTATTTTCCTCTTGCCGGTATCTTGGTCATGAAGATCGTGTCTGTAGGAGAGGCTTAATAAGATCTGGTTTTCTGAATCTAGCTCTGATGGGGCATGGCGAAGGACGCCATAATCTGGTGGGGGGGAAAGAGGTGCCTGTCAAGGCTACTCAATGCTTGCCTCCCCATCCATTGGTTAGGGACATCTTTGCACGCCTAAAAGCTGATTTAAATTATGGAGGTGGTAAGGAAGAGGTAAGGGATGATCCATGTGACTTGGGGTTGGAGACTCTAAATAATAGTAGTGGGAATGAGGATGGTAATTTAGTGTTCGTGCACATGGATTCTAGTTTTAACAGTGAACAGGTTGAAAAAAGGGAGACGTATGATCAGAGTGATACTACTTTGTATAATAGGTTTGAGTGCCTTGTGTCTGTTGAGAGAGAGGGTGATGTAGTGGCATAGGGGGATGTAGAGGATCGAGGGATGATGGCGGAACATGGAGAGGTGGCTAGGAAGGGGGAGGGGATCCATTTTGTTCATGAGTAGAATGGGCTCTATAGTTGCAGTGTAGCTGAAGCTACTGTGCGGGAATCGAGTTGTGGCGACATTGGGAAGGTTCAGGTTTTGTAATCAGAGAGAAATGTGGAGGTTTGGGAGGATGATGTGGAGGGTGTGGCTAGATGTAGGCCTCTTGGATTCACTGTGAAAACACTTGGGGTGGTGCTGGATAGAACTGCTGATTGGGAATCTAGTTGTGCAGCCGGGCAGGGGAAGGTAGATGAGCAGGGGTGAAGGATACGACAGTGGTGGTGGCTGAGCAGGGTAGAGCGTCTATGGAAGGGAAAGTGTTTGAGCAGAGGGAGGGATCTGAGTAGAGAGGTGCGACACCTTTTAGTTCGGATATGGGGTAGGCGACCGAGCAGGGGGAGGGTCTGAGCAAGGGGAGTTGGTGGAGCAGTGTTTTGTGGCATGTGCTGAGGGGGTGGAGGAATCCCTGCTGCCTGGGAAGGGGAAATTGACTTTGATGGTGCGTGAGGGGGATTCTGGTGGTGATTCTTTTTGTGAGTCTCTACAGGGGGCTTTGGCTTAGTTCGAGCATGAGCAGAGGGAGGTTGTTGAACATAGGGAGGTGATGGAGTCAATTGTGGAGGTGCATGAGGGGCCCTCATATGATAGGCTTAGTTGTATGGGTATACATGAATTAGAGATGGAGGACCACCCTAGTGGCCCTTGGAAGGGAAGTCCCTAGGATGTGCATCAGGCTAGGTGGTTGGATGCTCTCAAGGAACCTATTCTTACTGGCTGTCCTCTAAACCAGGAATCCTCCTTCATACCTATTTCAGGAGGATGGTAGAAGGATGAATTGTGATATGAACTTAACTATCAAGGATAAGGCCTTGCTTAAGGAGGCCATTATATATGGGAAGGAAAAAAACCTGTAGTTATCTCTGTTGATCGTTGAAGGAGGAAGCCAAGGAAGGATTACTCTACCTTTCCAAAGACTGTGTCCACAAGAGCCTCCTGTAAAGCTAAGGAAAATGCCTCTAGAAGGGGAGTTAGGCCTGTCTAGGCGCAACAAAATATGGATCAAAAACATCTCAGGGAGTATTATACTGCCTTACTCAAGCAATATGAATAATCTGAATGGGAGTCGGTAGATTTAGATGCTTCCTCCAGGTATGGTGCTGATGGAGATCCATATAGAGATGACATGACCTATGGATATGTTGTAGCTTTTGTTTATGACTTTGGTGGTGATCTTGACTGACTTGCTTTTCTTTGGGGGGGTTTCTTTTTTGGTTTTTTGGGGTTGGTTTGGGTCTTTTTCTATCTTTTGGGTGTGGGTCACTTGACTCCTCCCCTGTCTGTCATGTATTTTTTCTTAATAAATTTTGGGGGGTCAGGTTTAGCTTGGCTCTGCACCTTCCTTGCCCTAAAAACTACTAAAAACTATAAAAACCATTAAAACCCCTAAAAACGTTAAAAAAATCTAAAAACCCATAAAAATCATAAAAAAATTAGAAAAAACCTAAAACCCCAAAGACCCTAAAAACCCTGAATTCCCCCATAAAACTTGAAAAAACTCGAAAAAACCAAAAATCCCAAAAATCCAAAAAAATCGGAAAAACCTTTAAAACACCTAAAATTCCCTGAAAACGCAAAAAAAATGATGTGTTGCCGAAAGCTCAAAACAAGTAAGTGAGGAGGAGAAGCGTAATGTAACCGAATTGACAAAGGCTTAAAGGCAAAGCCACCCACCAAAGTTTCTCCATGCTTAAAGACCATGTCACCATCAATGGAGATGCACCACCAATTTCGGGCAAGGGGAATATGCTAAAGCTAGAAGAATGCACAACAAACTTCATAAATTCGTCCAATTCAAGCCTCATCCTTACAAAGGGGTGAAAATACATTATAAAGAAAAAAATAAAGAAAGGAAAATGCCCCAATTCGAGTTACAAGGCATGGGGAACCTAAAAGGCACATAAAAAGTACCAAACAACACTTTCCCATTCCATTTAATGACCCCACTAGAAAAAGTAGCGGGATTCCCTCTTAATGATGCTTTTCTCTACCTTATCTCTCTTCTTTAATGTGCTACTACGAATTTCTATCCATTACCACGTGGGTAAGCAATTTTGGGCCCCAAATAAGTGTGTTGTGTCCCACAATGGTGTTGGATGTCAAGAAGTGTGGCCTTGTCTAATTCAAATAACAGTTGGGCTTAAAATTTTTATCAAGCCCAAAATTATTCTCTTTGGGCTGAATCTGATCCATATCAAAAATCATAAAAACTTAAAAACCCCCCAAAACCATAAAACCCATTAAAACTTAACAACTATAAAACCCATAAAAACCCTAAAACTACTAAAAACACTAAAAACCCTTTAAATAAGTAAAAAAGTTAAAAACACTAAAAAACCTTAAAACCCTTAAAAACCACAAAAACCCAAAAAGACCTTAAAACCCCTAAAACCCTAAAACTCCCTAAAAACCCAAAACCCCCTAAAAAGAAAAAAATAATAAAAATCCATGAAAATTCATGAAAGAGCAATAACCCCAAAATCTCAAAAAAACCCTGAAAACCATAAAACCCCCTAAAAATATTAAAAACCCCTAAAAACCATAAAAACTCTAAAATCCACTAAAAACTCTATAATCCCTTTAAACCTCTAAAAATGATAAAAAAATCTAAAAAACCTTTAAACCCCTAAAGATTAAAAAAAGAACCCTAAAAACCTAAAAAGGACCCTAAAACCCTGAAAACCCATAAAAACCATAAAACCCCCCCAAAACACTTAAAACCATCAAAATCCCTAAAAAACGTAAAAAACCCCTAAACCCATAAGAATCCTAAAATTACCTAAAATTCCCCGAAAAAATAAAAAACCCTAAAAGGACCATCAAAACCATAAAACCCCTAAAAATATTTAAAAACCCTAAAAACCATAAAAATCCAAAAACCACTAAAAACTCTAAAACACCTTTAAATCCCTAAAAACTCAACCCCCTCTAAAATCCCAAGTGGTCCTGATGCCGGCTTGTCTGCAGGGCCCCTCTGGTTCGCTTGCCTTGCGCCAGATCTGGAGGGCATTGTGTCAACCCTGGTGTGCTTCCGGCCCCTCACATGTCTTCCTGGTTCGGTGTCGGCTGCAGGTGTGGCTTGGTGCGCTCAAGTTTAGGTCCTGTTGCTTGGAGGAGGGAGGATTTAATTCTTCTTCTGATTCTCTGTCTCTTGCTGCTGCTTATGGTCTTTGGTTGTGGTGCTACATGCTGTTTTTTGACATGATATGGAGGCTTTGTTTTGATGTGGGTACTGGTGTGTTGGTTCGATGGAATGGTTGTTTGGGGTGAGTTGGATTGGATGGGATGTTACTGTTGTGTGGCTGTGATGTTTTGGTGTTGGTGCTGGATGCTGTTTTTGGATGCTGGTGTTGGTTGACTGAATGGTGTTGTGGTCTGTTTTTGCTGGTGGTGAATGGCTATGGTGGTTGAAATGGTGTTGTTGGTGCTGATGGATGTTTGTTGCTGATCGGTTGGGAGGTGATTGTTGTTGCTGGTGCTTGATGCCGGATGCTGGATTTTGTGAGTTTGGATGCTGGATGTTGGTTTGCTGTGAGCTACTAGATGCTGGTTGATGCTGGATGATGGTGGTGGCTGGTTGGATGTGTGTGTGTTTTTCTTTTTTTGTCTTTTTCCTTTGTTTTTTTGTTTTTCTTTCTTGCGTGAGTTGTAAGGGGTTTTCAGGTGTGGTTCGTTTGACCCCTTCCCTCCCTTGTCTGTTGTGTCTCTTTTTTCTTGCTAATAAATTTGGTGGGGTCGGGAATAGCCCAACCCTCGCATCTTCCTTTCCCTAAAAACCCTAAAATCCCTAAAACCCAAACCCCCCTAAAAATCCTTAAAAGTCCCTGAAAATGTAAAAAACCTTGAAAACCCTGATAACCACCAGAAAACCATAAAAATTTATAAAAACATTAAAAACCCTAAAAACCAATAAAAACCCAAAAAATCCACAAAAAACTCTAAAAACAATTAAACCCCTAAAAACGTTAAAAAACTATGAAACCCTTAAAAACCCTAAAAACTCAAAAAAACCTCAAAACCTAAAAACACCCTTAAACTAAGAAATCCCCTAAAAACATTGAAAAACCCTAAACCCCCTCAATATCCATAAAAACCCGAATAACCCTTAAAATAATAAAAAATAATAAAAAATCCCTAGAAATCCCTTAAAAATTAAAAAACCCTAAAAACCTTGAAAAAACCAATGAAAACCCAAAAGACCCCTAAAAACATTAAAAAACCCTAAAAAACTATAAAAACTCTAAAAAACACTAAAAAATATAAAAACCCATAAAACTGTAAAAAACATTAAAAACTCTAAAACACCTTAAAAACCCAAAAAAAATCAAAAAACCATAAAATCCCAAAAAGGCCCTAAAAACCCCAAAAATCCCAAAATACCCTAAAAACCCTAACAATCCCTAAAAACCCTCAAAATCCTTACAAACCCAAAAAACCATAAATATCCTAAAAATCCCTAAAAAACCATGAAACCCCACTAAAATCCATAAAAACCCTTAAAAACCATAAAAAATATCTACAAATCCACAAAACCCACAAAACACAAAAACCCTAAAAACCCCTAAAAACTCAAAAATAATCATAAAAGCCAAAAAAGAACCAAAAACCTTGAAAACCCTAAAAAACCTCAAAACCCTTAAAAACCCTCAAAATGCCTAAAAACTCTAAAAAACTTAAAAACCATAAAATCCTAAAAAGGCCCAAAAAATCCCGAAAAATGTAAAAACCCTAAAAGCCCTGAAAAATCCCAGAAAACCACAAAAACTTCTAAAAACCGCAAAAAACCCCAAAAACCCAAAAAAAACCCCCTAAAAACCACTAAAAACACTAAACACCCTTAAAACCCCTAAAATGTTAAAAAATGTAAAAAACCTAAAAACCCCTAAAAAACAAAAAAAAAGCTAAAAACCCAAAAAATACCTGAACAACCATGGAAAACCCTAAAACCACTAAAAACCCTTTAAAACCCATAAAAACCCTAAAATCTATAAAACCCTAAAATCCATAAAACCCCCTAAAACCATAAAAATCCTAAAAAATCCAAAAAAATCCATGAAAACCTAGAAAACAAAGAAAACGTTAAAAAAACCTAAAAACCATGAAAACCAGTAAAAACATTAACAACCCTAAAAACCCAAAAAAACCCTAAAAACTCACTAAAAATTATAAAAACACTTAAAACCATAAAAACCTTAAAAACTCAAAAAAATACCCTAAAAAACTCAAAAAAAAACAATAAAAACTCAAAAATACCCTAAAACCCTGAAAAACCCAAAAAAATCTAAAAACACTAAAAACCCCGAAAACCCTTGAAAAGCATAAAAACCCCTAAAACATTAAAAATCCCTTAAAAATAAAAATCTAAAACCCATTAAAAACTTTAAAAACCATTAAATCCCCTAAAAACTTTAAAACTCTAAAAACCTTAAAAACCGTAAAAATCTAAAAAACACCCAAAAACCAAGAAAAATCCAAACCCCGGAATAACCATAAAACCCTCCAAATCTCAAAATACCATAGAAACATAAAAATCCTTAAAATGACCTAAAAACCATAAAAATGTAAAAACCCCTAAAAACCTTGAAAACCCTATGAAAACCATAAAACCCCTAAAAACCTTAAAAACCCAAAAAATCTATAAAAACCTAATGACCATTAAAAACTCTAAAACCCTTAAAACCACTAGAAAGACTAAAAACACTAAAAAACCTTAAAAACCTTAAAATACTCAACAAAACACTAAATACCCAAATAGACCTTAAAAGGCCTAAAAACCCAGAAAAAACCCTAAAATCCCATAAAACACCCAAAAACACTGAAAACTATAAAACCCTCAAAAACCCTAAAAACATTAAAAAATCATTAAAACCCCAAAAAAACTCAAAAAACCCCTAAATACCAAAAAATTCTCTTAAAACTTTTAAAAACCCTAAAACGAATAAAACCCCTAAAATGACTAACTACCCTAAAAACCGTAAAAACCTTGAAAATTCCTAATAACCCTAAAAAACTAAAAAACTCTAAAAACCATAAAAATAAAAAATAGCCCTAAAAATCCCTGAAAACATAAAATAACATAAAAACCCTAAAAGACCCCTGAAAACCATAAAACCCCTAAAAACATTAAAAACCCTAAAATACATAAAAACACAACAACCCACTAAAAACTCTAGAAACCCTTTAAAAACCCAAAAAAAATTAAAAATTCTAAAAAGGATAAAAAACTCGAAAAAACACAAAATAACCTAAAAACCGAAAAAGACCTTAAAAACCCTAAAATCTCCTAAAAACCCTAAAATCCTTAAAACCCCTCAAAATCCCTAAAAACCATAAAAAACCTAAAAAAATCCCACAAATACCAAAAAAATTAAAAACCCACAAAAACTTTGAAAAACTCCTAAAATACATAAAAACCCGTAAAAATCATAAAAATCCCTAAAAACCCTAAAAACCACTAAAAACTCTAAAAACTCTAAAAAGTCTAAAAACCCCTAAAAACGTTAAAATTCTCTAAAAAACCTTTAAAACCCTAAAAACTAAAAAAATACCCTAAAACCCTTTGAAAACTCCTAAAAATTCCCAAAATTGCTCAAAACCCTAAAAACCATAAAAATCCTTAAATGCCCTACAAATCCCTAAAAACGTAAAACCCCCCTAAAAACCTAAAAAATCCCTAAAAACCCCTAAAAACCAAACCCCCTCAAAAACCTAAAATCCCATAAAAAGCCTAAAAACCACTAAATACTCTAAAAACCCTTTAGACACTTAAAAACAACTAACATATCTAAAAAAACATGAAAACATAAAAAATCCAAAAAATCCAAAAAATCCAAAAAAACCCAAAAAGTCCTAAAAAACATGAAAATCTCTAAAAACTCTAAAATCCCCTAAAAATCCTAAAAACCCTCAAAATCACTAAACACCCTAAAAACATAAAATTCCTAAAATTCCTAAAAAACTCTAAAACCCTGCAAACATAAAAAAACCCTAAACACCTTGAAAACCCCATGAAAACCATAAAAACCCCTTAAAAACATAAAAAATCCTGAAATCTATAAAACACTAAAAAATCAATAAAAACTCTAAAAACCCTTATAACCCATAAAACCCATAAAATGTTAAAAACTCAAAAACACCTTCAAAACCCTACAAAAACCAAAAAACACGAAAAAACCTAAAAAGACTAAAAACACTGAAAAAACCTGAAAAACCTAAAATACCCCGAAAATCCCCAAAACCCTCAAAATCCCTAAAAACCACAAAAACCATAAAAAACCAAAAAAAATCTTTAAATAAGTAAAAAATCCTACAAACCCTGAAAACCGGTTGAAAACCATAAAAATCCTTAAAAACCTTAAAACACCTTAAAAACACTAAAACCCCATAAAAACGACTAAATCCTATAAAATCCCTTAAAACCCCTAAAAATGTTAAAAACTCTAAAAAACCTTCAAAACCCCTAAAAACTCAAAAAAACCTTCAAAACCCCTAAAAACTCAAAAAAAATATAAAAAAAGACCCTAAAACCTGAAAACCCTAAAAAGCTCTAAAAACGCTAAAAACCCTCAAAATCCCTAAAACCATAAAAATCCTAGAAAATCCCAAAAAATCACTTAAAATGTAAAAAACCCTAAAAATGAAAAAACCTATAAAAGCTTTAAAAACCCTAAAAACCCATAAAACCCATAAAACCCCATAAAACACAAAAAAGATCGATAAAAACCCTAAAACCCCAAAAGACCCAAAACCCACTTAAAACCCGAAAACCCCTAAAGAACCTTGAAAACCCATAAAACCCCTCAAAATATCTAAAGCCCTAAAAACCTTAAAAACCATAAAAAACATGAAAAATACCATAAAATCACTAAAATTGTAAAAAATCATAAAACCTTGGAAACCCCCTAAAAACCATAAAACCCCTAAAAAACCTAAAAACCCTAAAAACCCTTAAAACCCACTAAAAGCTCAAAAAATTATTAAAACCCCTAAAACGTTAAAAAAATCTAAAAAAACATAGAATCGCTAAAAAACTCAAAAAAACCAATAAAAACCAAAAAAGACCCTAAAACCCTTAAAACCCTGAAAACTCCTAAAAACCCTCAAAATCCCTGAAATCTCTAGAAAACCCTAAAACCCATAAAAATCCTAAAAAATATATAAAAATGTAAAAACCCCTAAAAACCCTAAAAAACCCCTAAAAATCATAAAACCACTAAAATCCTTTAAAACCCTAAAACCCCCTAAAATCCCTAAAAAATCACTAAAAACTCTAAAAACCCTTAAAAACCTTAAAACCCATAAAATCATTAAAAAAGCATAAAAACCATAAAAACCAAAAAAAAACTAAAAAAAGCATAAAAACCCAAAAAGACCTTAAAAATCCATTGAAATCATGAAAACCATCACAATACTATAAAACATAAAACCCCTAAAGTCCATAAAAACCCTAAAAAATTCCTAAAAATCCCTAAAAACTTAAAAAATACTAAAACCCTAAAAACCTCTAGAAACCTTAAAAAACCCTAAAAACCATAGAACCCCTAAAATCCAATAAAAATTCCAAAAACTCTTAAAACCCATAAAAACATTAAAGAACTATAAAAAACATAAAAACCCCTAAATAACTCAAAAAACCCATAAAACCTAAAAGACCCTAAAAACACTAAAAAACCTATAATTCATTTAAAACCCTAAAAACTCTCAAAATCCCTAAAAACCCTAAAAAACCTAAAAACTATAAAAACCTAAAATGGGCCTAAAAATACTTGAAAAAGTAAAAAACCCTAAACCCCTCAGAAACCATAAAACTCATATCCTTAAAAAAAACCATAAAACACTTAAAACCCATAAAAATAACCAAAAAATCATAAAAACCATAAAAAAACTCTAAAAAATTAAAAACCCTTAAATCCCCAAAAAATGTTAAAAACTTGAAAAAACATTTAAACACCTAAACACAAAAAAATAAAAATAAAAACCCAAAAGGACCCTAAAAACCCTGAAAAAACCAAAAAACCATAAACACTTTAAAAACACCCCTAAAGACCCTCAAAATCCCTAAAAACACTAAAAAATTGAAAAACCATTCAAATACTAAAAAAGCCTTAAAATTCCCTGAAAATGTAAAAACACTAAAAACCCTGAATAATCCCTAAAATCAATAAGAACCCCTAAAACGAATAAAAACCCCTAAAACCCATAATAACCCAAAAACCCACTAAAAACTCTAAAAACCCTAAAAACCTTAAAAACCCTAAAAATCCCTAAACACCAAAAAAACCCAAAACACCAAAAAAACCCAAAAAACCATAAAAATCCTAAAATAACACTGAAAATCCATGAAAACGTAAAACCCCTAAAACCCCGAAAACCCCTAAAAAGAAAAAAATGCTAAAAAGCTTAAAAAACCATAAAACCATAAAACCACTAAAAACTATAAAACCCATTAAAAACCAAAAAATGTTGAAAAAACTCTATAACTACTTAAAACCCCCAAAAACTCAAAAAAACCCAAAACCCTTCCAAAAAACTAAAAACCCTAAATAACCCTTAAAACCCCTAAAACCCCTAAAATTATCTTAAAACCCAGACAACCCCTAAAAACCATAAAAATCCTAAAAATCCCTAAAATCCATGAAAACGTAAAAAAATACAAAAAACCCTTAAAATCCCTGAAAACCATAAAACCCCTAAAAACATTTAAAAATCCTAAAACTCCATAAAAACCTAAAACAACTAAAAACTCTAAAAACCCTTAAATCCCCAAAAATATGTTAAAAACAATAAAAAATATTAAAACACTCACAAACTCAAAAAATCTAAAACACCCAGAAGATCCTAAATATCCTAAAAAACACTAAAAAACCTAAAAACCCTTGAAAATCCTAAAACCTTTCAAAATCCCTAAAACCCCTAAGAAACCTAAAAACCATAAAAATCCTAAAAAATCCTGAAAATGTAAAGAATCCTAAAATCCCAAAAAACCCACATGAAAACCATAAACCCCTAAAAATCTTAAAAAACCCATAAAACCCATAAAATCTCAAAAAACCCACTAAAATCTTTAAAACCCCTTAAAAACCCTAAAACATTAAAAAACTATAAAAAACATAAATACCCCTAAAAACAAAAGAAAACCCTAAAAACCCAAAAAACCCTAAAAATCATGAAAACTCTAATAACCCAAAAAACCATTAAACCCCCTCAAATTCCATAAAAACCCTAAAAACCCTAAAAACGAAAAAATCATAAAAATTCCCTAAAAATCCACGAAAAAGTAAAAAAATCCAAAAACCCTAAAAAACCCCTAAAAACCATAAAACCTCTAAAAAATTTAAATACCCTAAAACCCATAAAAGGCCTAAATAACCACTACAAACTCTAAAATCCCTAAAACCCACAATAATGTTAAAAAATCTAAAAGATCTTAAAACGCATAAAAAAACAAAAAAACCCTAAACCCCTCAAAATCCCTAAAAACCCTAAAAACACTAAAAGCCATAAAATCAAAGAAATCCCTAAAAATACTTGAAAACATTGAAAACCCCCAGAAAACCTTGAAAACCCCCAGAAAACCATAAAACACATAAAACCTTAAAAAACAGTCAAATCCTAAAAATTCCTAAAACCACTGAAACTCAAAAAACCCTTATAACCAGTAAAAAAGTTGAAAAATCTTAAAAACACTAAAAAATCAAATAAACCTTAGAAACCAAAAAATACCCTAAAAACACTAAAAACAATGGAAAAACCTAAAACCCCTAACACCCCTAAAAAAATAAAAATCCTTAAAAATCCTTTAAAATCCCAAAAAACATAATACACCCTTAAAACCTTAAAAACCAATGAAACACATAAAAACCCCTAAAATATTTAAAACCCTAAACACCCATAAAAACTATAAAAATGACTAAAAACCCCAAAACCCCTTAAACCCCCAAAAAGGTTAATGATTATCAAAAATATTTAAAAACCCAAAAAACATTAAAATGCCCAAAAAACATTAAAAACCCTACAGACCCATAAAACCCCAAAAAACATTAAAAACACTAAAACCACCTAAAACATTAAAAAACTCTATAAAACCATAAAAACACTAAAAAAACTCAAGAAAACCTTAAACACAAAAAAGACCATACAAATACTGAAAACCACTAAAATTCAAAAAACACTCAACATATATGCACCCTAAAAACCATAAAATTCCTAAAAAATGCCCTAAAAGACACTGAAAATGTAAAAAATCCCTAAATTCCCTAAAAAACCCTTAAAACCATAAAAACCCCTAAAACCCCCTAAAACCCCTAAAAACCACTAGAGACTATAAAAACCCTAAAAAGTTTAAAAACTCTAAAAACCTTAAAATCATTAAAAAATGAAAAAAATGATAAAAATCCAAAAGGTCCCTAAAACCATTTAAAACCCCAAAAACACTAAAAAACCCTGAAAACCCTGAAAACCCCTCAAACTCTCTAAAAACCCATAATTACCCAAAAAACCATAAAAATCCAAAAAAATACCTCAAATCCCTAAAAACATAAAAACCTTTAAAAACCTGAAAACC
Organism: Viscum album; assembly: GCA_963277665.1. NCBI lineage: Eukaryota > Viridiplantae > Streptophyta > Magnoliopsida > Santalales > Viscaceae > Viscum > Viscum album. The sequence continues at coordinate 1,885,281,597 of OY728141.1, read as the reverse complement.
CCTACATTATAAAACCCCTAGAAAACATAAAAATCTCTAAAATTCCATGAAAACCCAAGAAAACCACTAAAAACTCTAAAAACCCTTAAAACCCCTAAAAAAGTTAAAAAACTCTAAAAACATTAAAACCCCTAAAAAACTCAATAAAACCCCCTAACCTATAAAGACCCTAAAAATAATGAAAACCCCTAAAAACCCCTAAAACCCCTCAAACTCCCTAAAAACCCTAAAACCCCTCAAAATCATAAAAATACCAAAAAAGCCTTAAAAATACCTTAAAACATAAACAACCGTAAAAACCGTAAAAACCCCTGAAAACCATAAAAACCCCTAAAAACCGTAAAAACCCTAAAAATCCATAAAACCCCTAAGAACCACTAAAAACTCTAAAAAACCATAAAACACTTAGAAATATTTAAAAACTCTAAACAACCTTAAAACCCCTAAAATATCAAAAAAAAAACCCCAAAAACCCAAAATATCCTCAAACCCTGAAAAACCCCAAAAACAGTAAAGACCCCTAAAATGCCTCAAAATCACTAAAAACCCTAAAAACCCAAAAACCATAAAAATCTAAAAATATCCCTAAAAATCCTTGAAAATGTAAAAAACCCCAAAGCCTTGAAAACCCCCAGAATACCATAAAAACCCAAAAACCCCATAAAAACATTAGAAACCACTAAATAATCTAAAAACCAACAAAACCCCTTAAATGTTAAAAATGTTAAAAATCTCTTACAAATAAAAAAACCCCTAAAAAACTCAAAAAAACCCTAAAACCCCAAAAACCCTCAAAACCTTGAAAACCCCTAAAAACCCTAAAAAACCCTAAAACCCCACCAAATCACTAAAAACCCAAAAAAAATCCTGAAAACCATAAAAATCCTACACCGTTAAAACCCCTTAAAAACTCTAAAAAACTATAAGAACCCTAAAAAACTAAAAAAACCCCAAACCCCCCAAAGACCATAAAGCCAAGGAAAACTGAAAAAAGCCAAGAAAACCCTAAAAACATTAAACCCCTCAAAATCCGTAAAAACCCTACAAGACACTAATAACTATAAAAATAATAAAAAATCCCTAAAAATCCCTGAAAACTAAAAAGATGCTAAAAACCTTGAAAACCATAAAAACTCTAAAACCCTTTGAAACCCCTAAATCTAATAAAAACCATAAAAAACTACTAAAAACTATAAAAAAATCCTAAAATCCCTAAACACCCAAAAAACCCAAGAAACCATAAAAATCCTAAAATAACACTGAAAATCCATGAAAACGTAAAAAACCCTAAAATGAAAACCCCTAAACAGTAAAAAATGCTAAAAAACCCTAAATATCCCTAAAAACCATAAATACACCTAAAAAACATTTAAAACCCTAAAAAACCATAAAACCCTAAAACAACTAAAAATTGTGGAAACCCTTAAATCCCTAAAAGTATGTTAAAAACTCTAAAAAAATATTTAAACCCTAACAAACTCAAAAAATCCTAAAACCCCCAAAATACCCTAAAAATCCTAAAAACACTAAAAACCCTAAAAACCTTGAAAACCCTAAAACCTTTCAAAATCCCTAAAACCCCTAAAAAACAAAAAACCATAAAAATCTTTAAAAAATATGAAAATGTAAAGAATCCTAAAAACCTTGAAACCCCCCTTGAAAACCATAAAACCCCTTAAAATCTTTAAAACCCACTAAAAACTCTAAAACCCCTTAAAAACCCTAAAAAGTTTAAAAACTCTAAAAAACCTAAATACACCTAAAAAACAAAAGAAAACCATTAATACCCAAACATACCCTCAGAACAATGAAAACTATAACATCCTTAAAAACCATGAAAATCCCTCAAATACAGTAACAAACCCTAAAAAACATAAAAATCTAAAAAAGTCCCTAAAAATCCATCAAAACGCAAAAAACCCCTTAAAACCCTTGAAAACCATAAAAACCCTTAAAACTATAAATACCCTAAAAACCCATAAAATCCCTAAACAACCACTACAAACTCTAAAATCCCTAAAACCCACAATAACGTTAAAAACCCTAAAAGATCATAAAAACCATAAAAATACAAAAAAAACCCCTCAAAACCACCAAAATCCGAAAAAACCCAAAAAACCATAAAAATCCTAGAAATCCCTAAAAATAATTGAAAACATAGAAAACCCTAAAAACCTTGAAAACCCTAAAAAACCATAAAACCCCTAAAACCTTAAAAAACACTAAAAACCCTAAAAATCCATAAAACCACTAAAAACTCTAAAAACCCTTATAACCCGTAAAAAAGTTAAAAAACATTAAAAACACTAAAAAATCACATATACCCTAAAAATGAAAAAATACGATAAAAACAATAAGAACAATGGAAAACCCTAAAACCCCACAAAACCCCTAAAAAATAAAAAACCAAAAAAAGCCCGAAAAATCCTGAAAATGTAATAAACCATTAAAACCATGAAAAACCCATAAAGCCCCTAAAAACCCCTAAATTTTGTAAAACCCTAAGAACCCATAAAAATGATAAAAATGACTACTAAAACCCCTTAACTCCCATAAAGGTTAAAAACTATCAAAAACCTTAAAAACCTTAAAAAATCAAAAAAAATCTTAAAGACCAAAAACACCCTAAAAACCCTAAAAACCCCTTAAAATACACAGAGCCTAAAAAAACCTAAAAACCATCAAAATCCCTAAAAATACTAAAAACCATAAAATCCTAAAAGGTCCGAAATAACCAGAAAATGTAAAAAAACACTAAAATCCCTAAAAAACCTATAAAGACCAAAAAAACCCTGAAAAGGATTCAAAACCCTAGAAACTCTAAAAAACCATAAAACCCCTAAAAATCACTAAAAACTATAAAAACGTTTTAAACCCGTAAAACTGTTAAAAAACTCTAAAACCCCTTTAAAACCCTAAAAACTATAACAAACCCTAAAACCCCAAAGAGACCCAAAAACTATGAAAACCCATAAAAACTATAAAGAATCCTAAAAACCCTAAAAACCCTAAAAAATCCATAAAAACCCTAAAAACCCAAAAACCATAAAAAACCTAAAAAATCCATAAGAATCCCTAAAAAAATCTGAAAACCCTTGAAAACCCCATAACACCCTAAAAACCACTAAAAACCATGAAAATCACTAAAAAAATTTAAAAACTAAAAAAACATTAAAATCACAAAAAACTTAAAACAACCCCCTCAAAACTCAAAAGACCTTAGAAATCCTCAAAAACCCGAAAACCCTAAAAAATACAAAAAACCCTAAACCCCTCAAAATCGCTAAAAATCATAAAAAACCAAAAAACCATAAAAATCCTAAAAAAACCCCTAAAAATTCGTGAAAACGTAAAAAAAACCTAAAAACACTGAAAACCCCTTAAAAACCATAAAAACCCCTAAAAATATTTAAAAAACAATAAGACACTACAGCCACTAAAAACTTTAAAAACCCTTAAAACCAATAAAAATGTTAAAAAAATCTAAAATACTTTAAAACCTAATAAAACTCAAAAAAAAAAACTCTAAAACCCCCAAAAGGCCCTAAAACCCTAAAACCCCATAAAAATCATAAAAAAACCTGAAAAACCCTTAAAATCCCCCAAAATCCCAAAATCCCAACCCCTTAAACCTCTAAAAACCATAAAATCCTAAAAAAGTCTAAAAAATGCCTGAAAATGTAAAAACCCTAAAAATAATGAAATACCCTTGAAAATATAAAAACCCCCAAAACCTTAAAATTCCCTAAAAATACTTTAAAAACTCTAAAAACACTTAAAACACCTAAAAATGTTAAAAAACTCTAAAAAACCTTTTAAACTGCAAAAAACTTAAATTAAACCCTAAAAACCCAAAAGGCTCTAAAAACCCTAAAAAACCCTAAAAACCCTAAAAATCCCTAACAAACCTAAAACCCTAAAAAACCCTTAAAATCCCTAAAACCAATAAAAATCCCAAAAAATCCTTAAAAATCCTTAAAAATCCCAACAGACATAAAAAGCCCTAAAAGCCATAAAAACCCTAGAAAACCATAAAAACCCCTAAAAAACATAAAAACCCCTAAAAACCTTTAAAACCATTAAACACCACTAAAAACTCTGAAAACCCTTAAGACCCTTAATACCATTAAAAACTCTAAAAACACTTAAAAACAATAAAAAACTCAAAAAAGCACCAAAAACCCCAAAAAGACACAAAAAAATTGAAAAGCCCTAAAAACTCTAAAAACCTCTAAAATCCCTCAAAATCCCCAAAAACCCTAAAAACCATACAAAACCCAAAAAAACCCTAAAAATACTAGAAGATATAAAAACCCTAAAAACCATGAAATACCCCTGAAAACCATAAAAATTGCTTAAAACCCTTAAAATCCATAAAAATGTCAAAAAAATCTAAAAACCCTTAAAACCCCAAAAAACACAAAAAACCCATAAAACCCCAAAAAGACACTAAAAATCCTTAAAAACCCTAAACACACTAAAAAATCCTTGATAAACTCTAAAAACCATCAAAATCCCTAAAAACCCAAGAAATCACAAATATCCTAAAACCCCTAAAAATCCAAGAAAATGTCAAAACCCCTAAAACCTTGATAACCATAAAAACCTTAAAAACTCTAAAAACCCATAAAAAACCCTAAAACCCTAAAAACCCTAAAAATAAAAAAGAACACTAAAACCCATGAAAGCAATAAAAATCCCTAAAAGTCCATGAAAACGTAAAAAACCTAAAAAACCCTAAAAATACCTTGAAACCATAAAACCCCCAAAAAACATTAAAATCCCATAAAACCCCTAAAAACCTAAAAACACTAGAAACCCCTAAAAACATTATAAAACTCTAAAAACCCATAAAAATGCTAAAAAATCAAGAAAGCCTTAGAAAACCAAAAGACCCTAAAAACGCTGAAAACCACTAAAACCCTAATAAACCAGAAAAACCCCTAAAAACACTCAAAATATCTACACCCTAAAAAACACTAATGACCATTAAATTCCTAAAAATTTCCTAAAAGTAACTAAAAACGTAAAAAATCCCTAAAATCCCTAAAAAACCCTTAAAACCATAAAAACCCTTAAAACCCCATAAAACCCTAAAAACCACTAGAGAGTATAAAACCCCCCCAAACCCCTAAAAAGTTAAAAACTCTAAAAACCTTTAAAATCATAAAAAAAAACTCAAAAAATGCTAAAAATCCAAAAGGACCCTAAAACCCTCAAAAACCCTAAAAGCACTGAAAACCCCTAAAAACTCACAAAATCTCCAAAAACCCTAAAATACCCAAAAATCCATAAAAATACTATAAAAGTCATAAAATCCCGAAAAACGTAAAAACCCTTAAAACCTTGAAAACCCCTTAATTTATAAAACCCCCAAGAAACATAAACATCTTTAAAAATCCATGAAAACCCAAGAAAACCACTAAAAACTCTTAAACCCCCGAAAAACATTTAAAAACTCTAAAAACATTAAAACCCCAAAAAAACTCAATAAAAACCTATAACCTAAAAAAACCCTAAAAATAATGAAAACCCCTAAAACCCCCTAAAATACCTCAAACTCCCTAAAAACCATAAAAAGCCTAAAAAAGCATTAAAATCCCTTAAAACATAAAAAACCCTAAAAACCTTGAAAACCCCCTAAAACACAAAAAAACCCCTAAAAACCTTAAAAACCCAAAAAATCCATAAAACCCCTAAGAACCACTAAAAACTATAAAAACCATAATACATCAACAAATATTAAAAAACTATAGACAACCTTAAAAACCTTAAAAAACTCAAAAAAAACCCCAAAACCCCAAAAATACTTTAAAAACCCCATAAACAATAAATACCCCTAAAACACCTCAAAATCACTAAAAACCCTAAAAATCCCTAAAACCATAAAAATTATAAAAAATACCTAAAAAACCTTGAAATTGTAAAAACCCTAAATCTTTGAAACCCCCCAGAAAACCATAAAAACCCTAAAACCGTAAAAAACCCTAAAAATCCATAAAAACACTAAAACCACTAAAAGCTCTAAAAACCCATAAAAACCCTAAAACTTTAAAGATGTTAAAAAAATCTGAAAAATCTCAAAACCCCTAAAAAAGTAAAAAAAACCCTAAAACCCCCTAAAAACCATAAAAAATCCTAAAACCCCTACAAATTCCTAAAAACAAAAAAACCCCTAAAACCCATAAAAATCCTAAAAATCCCTAAAAATCTCTGAAAATGTAAAAAAACTTAAAAACACTAATAAACGGTTGAAAAAAATAAAATCCCTAAAACCTTAAAAAACACTAAAAAACCATAAAATTCCAAAAAAGAAACTAAAAACTCTAAAAACCCTTAAAACCCCTAAAACGTTAAAACCCCTTAAAAACTCTAAAAAACCTTAAGAACCCTAAAAAACTCAAAAAAACCCTAAATCCCAAAAGACCCTAAAATCCAAGGAAAACCGAAAAAAAATCCTAGAAAACCTTGAAAAACATTTAAACCCCTCAAAATACCTAAAAAATGTACAAAACACTAAAAACTATAAAAATAATAAAAAAATCCTAAAAATCCCTGAAAACATAAAAGACCCTAAAAACCCTGATAGAACCCAGAAAACAAAAAAAACACTATAAACCTTTAAAACCCTTAAATCCAATAAAAACCATAAAAAACTACTAAAAACTCTAAAAACCCATAAAACCCCTATAAATGTTAAAAAACACTAAAAATGTTAAAACCTTTTAAAACTCAAAAAAAAACACCGAAAAACCCAAAAAGACCATAAAATTCATGAAAAACCATAAAAATTCTAAAAAGCCTAGAAAACCCTAAAACCCCTCAAAATCCCTAAAAACCTGAAAAACCATAAAAACCATTAAAATCCTAAAAATGTGCTAAAAATACCTGAAAACCTAAAAAACTCTAAAACCCCTAAAAATCCCTTGAAAACCATAAAACCCCTATAAACCTTAAAAACCCCTAAAATCCTTAAAAACCCCTAAAACCCCAAAAAATAGTTTAAAACCCCACTAAAAAGTCTAAAAACCTTTAAAACCCCTAAAACATTAAAAAAGTTAAAAAAACTCTAAAAAACCCTAAAAACCATAAAAAACTAAAGAAAACCCTAAAAACCCAAAAGACCCAAAAACCCTTGAAATCCCCTAAAACCCTAAAAACCCTTGAAAAAAAATCTAAAACCCCCAAAATTCCTAAACACCCTAAAACCCATAAAAATCCTAAAAACCCTAAAAATCCCTACAAACATAAAAGACCATAAAAACCATGAAATACCTAAAAACAAAAAAAACCATAAAAACATAAAAACCATAAAAACCCATAAAAATCCTAAAATCCCACTAAAAAACTAAAAATCCAATAAAACCCTTAAAACATTAAAATACTCGAGAAAACATTAAATACTTTAAAAACTCAAAAAACTCAAAAAACCCAAAAAGAAAATAAAAACCCTGAAAAACCCCTAAAAACCCTAAAAATGTTAAAATCCCTAAAAACCCTTTAGATCCCTAAAAACCATAAAAACTATAAAAATCCAAAAAACATAAAAATACTTAAAAATGTAAAACCCCCCTAAAACCCCAAATAACCTTATTAAACCCTAAAACCCATATAAACCATAAAACCCCACTAGAATTTCTAAAACCCTTTAACCCCTAAAATTTTAATAAAAGTTAAAAACCCTAAAATATCAAAAAACTCTAAAACCCAAAAAAGACCCTAAAAACTTTGAAATCCCTAAAAAAACCAAAAAAACCCCTCAAAATCCCGAAAAATGATAAAGACCATAAAATTCCTAAAAAACATTAAAAATCCCACAAAATGTAAAAGACCGTTAAAACCCTAAAAACCATAAAAACCCCTAATAACCAATAAAAACTAAAAGAAACCAGTAAATCTCCTTAAAACACCTAAAAATGTTAAAAACTCTAAAAAACTTAAAAGGCTCAAAAACACTTTATAACCCAAAAAAGACCTAAAAACCATGAAAACCCCTAAAAATCGTAAAAAACCTAAGAATCCTAAAACCCCTAAAAAAAGAGGGCCTCGAAGCGGCGGCTATCCTCCTTCCCTCACAGCGCTAGGGTTTTCCTTTCGCTCTTCCTCCTTCCCCCTCTGGCGTGGTCCGGCCCTGGTGTCCAAGACTTCATCCTAGAATGGCATCGATGGAGGCCCCCCCCCATGTGTCCCTACTTTGGTTTGATCTGGTGTTGGCTTTTTCGTGCCTTGCAGCTTCAGAACATTGCTACGACTTCGGATCGTTCGTTGATGGCTTTGGTTCACTTGGAGTTGACTCCATCTCCCCTGGCTTCAGATCCCCAGTCTGGCCTCGGTTTTCACTTCAATCCAGGTTGGTGTATGCCTTTCTAGATCTGGGTTCTTTCTATGGTCTTAGGAGCTGAGTGTTGGGATTGGTGTTCCTGTCAACTTCTTTGATGCTCCCCTGTCCTACAAACCTCTTTGCGGCTTTCATGTGCTCATCGCCGGCTCTAGACTGCTCATTGCCGGTTGTGGTGGGTTCCTCCCTAGCCCCGAGATCCGGTCACGGCTGTGGTATTCCTGGATTTTGGCTTCGATATCCCCGATCGACCTCTTCTCGGCCTAACAGCGGTCCTGGTGTGCTCTGGTTTCCTCAAACTCGGCTCCATTGGCTTGGAGGGGGGGGGTCTATTTTTCGACTCCTCTGGTTTTCTGTGCTCCAGTTTTTTGCTACTGATGAATTGATGTGGTATGTGATTTTTTGTTTGTTGTCGTTGGTTGCTGATTGAGGGAAGGTGATGACTTCTTTGTTGGTGAATGCTGTGATGGTGTCTGATTTGGGGCTGCAAGAGATGGATGTTTGGTGGTGATGATCCTTGGTTGATGATGTTGCTGCTTATGGTCTAGTGCTGCTGTTTGCGGGTTCTGTTTGGTTTGGCGGTGATGCTGGGGTCTGTAATTTTTATTTTTTGTTTCTTTTGTTTGCTTTTTGGTCTTTTGTTTTCGGGTTTTTTGGATGTGGGTTTGTTAGGGGTTTTTTGGGTGTGGGTCGTTTGACTCCACCACTCCCTTGTCTGTTGCATCTTTTTTTTCAAAAAAAATTAGAGGGGGTCGGGAATAACCTGGCCTCCGTATCTTCCTTTCCTAAAAATCCTAAAAACCCTAAAACCTATGAAAAATAAAAAAATCCTAAAAATATCATAAAATGTAAAAAACCCCAAAAAACATGAAAAATCACTACAAACCATAAAACCCACCAAAAACTCTTAAAACTCTTAAAACCCCTAAAAATGATAAAAATCTCTAAAATACCTTAAACCCCTAAGAACTCGAAAAAAAAACTAAAACCCCAAAAAACTAATAAAAATCATAGAAACTCTAAAAACCCAGAAAAACCCTAAAAGCCCAGAAAAACCCTAAAAACCCTAAATATCCCTAAAAACTCTAAAGACACCTAAAATCCAAAAAAATCCTAAAAAATCCATAAATTTTCCTGAAAACATAAAAAACCTTAAAACCCCTAAATATCCCCTTAAAACCACTAAATACTCTAAAAACCCTTCAAATCCCAAAAAACATAAAAAACTCTAAAAACCAATAAAACCATAAAAAAACCTAAAAACCAAAAAGACCCTAAAAACCCTAAACCCCTAAAAACCCCTAAGGAATCCTAAAAACCATCAAAATATATAAAACCCCTAAAAATCATTAAAACCATAAAATCCTAAAAAATAACTAAAAATACCCGAAAATGTAAAAACTATCAAAACCTAAAAAAATCCTTGAAAGCATTAGAAACCCCTAAAAACATTAAAACACCATAAAACCATAAAAAACCATAAAACTCTAAAAACCATTAAAACCCCTTAAAGCGTTAAAAAACTCTTAAAAAACATAAAAATCCTAAAAACTTAAAAAAAACCTCTAAAAACCCCAAAAGACCCTAAAACACTTTAATCCCCTAAAAATCCTAAAAACACTAAAAAACCCCTCAAAATCCCTAAACACCCTTAAAAACTATAACACCATAAAAATCCCCAAAATCCATAAAAATACTTGAAAATATAAAAAACACTGAACCCCCTAAAAATCTTCAAAACCATAAAAAACCACTAAAACCTTAAAAACACAAAAAAACCAAAAACCCTAAAAACCCACTAAAACACTAAAAACCCTTTAAAAGCCTAAAAAATTAAAAAGTATAAAAATCATAAAAACAATAAAAAACTAAAAAAAACTAAAAATATCCTAAAATCCAAAAAACAACCTAAATACAATAAAAACCTTCAAATCATAACAATCTTAAAAAATCTATAAAATACCCTGAAAACATAAAAAACACAATAAACCATGAAAAATCCTTAAAAATCATAAAAACCTACAAAAACCCAAAAAAACACTAAAATCTCTAAAAACCCATAAACCCCTAAAAATGTCAAAAAAATCTTAAAAACCATAAAAATTTAAAGAAATAAAAAAACCCAAAAAACCCAAAAAAACCCTAAAACTTTAAAAACCCTAAAAACCCTAAAAACCCTAGAAAACCCTAAAACCCTTAAAACCCCTAAAACCCCTTAAAACCCTAAAACCATAAAAATTATAAAAAAATACCTAAAACCTAAAAACACAAAAAACCCTAAAATACCACCAAAAAATATAAAAAACCCTAAACACCTAAAACCCCCTAAAACCAATAACACCACTAAAAACTCTAAAAACCCTTTAAACCCCTAAAAACATTATCTTCCAGCTTGATCGTGCTTCGGATGGGAAGCATTCTTCTTCATTGGTGTTGTGCTTGAGGACTAGCGGTGATGGAAGGATCTGCTCGAGCTTGGGTGGATCCGGCTTGGCCTGGCGGCGATTTGGCATGGCTTCAGAAGAACCTTTACGAGAGTAGAGGAAGGGAAAAATCAGTTTGAACTAGTGGAATTTTGGTCCGTCTGTGGTAGATCTGAACTCAGAGCTTTCACACGAGTTGAAAAAATGGATTTTTTGGCTGGGAATGGTGGTGTTTTGGCTCGGCCTTAGTAGATCTAGAATCCATCCATGATGTTGAGGTGAGATCTGGTTTTCTGGAGACGTTACTGCTTCTTGTGTCTCTCGGTTTTAGGAGGCTTGTGCGGAGTCACGGCGAGGCGAGGAATTGTAGCATCAATCTGGGAATGGCTTTCTCTTGGTGGATTTTATGGCCATGTGGTGGTTTTCAGCATTTCCTGCTTGAGGCTATGATGGGGGCCTCCGGATATGCTCAAAGGTTGCAGGAGGTGCGATTTAGACCAGCTTGGCTTCGACTTTTGAAGAAGTTGCTGTCTCTTTTTTCTGATCCCGCAGATCTGTTTCATGTTGCTGATGAAGGGCTCGCTAAGGTTTGTTGTGACATGTTCTCCATTAGGTTTGTGGCCTTCTGTGATGTGGTTGGTTTGTTTTTGATTGGTCGAGGGTGCTGGAGTTTCTTTCCCCTTGATCTTCTGTCTGCGATGGTTCTTGGTTTGTCGAATATGCTAATTCGTATTTTTGAGTGTGATGATGAGAAAGTTTGGTCATTTGTTGCGGCCTGTGTGCATGGTGCGAAAAGAGATGCTGGAAGTCGGAGACCTTGGTTTTGGAAGATGTCTGTGGATGGTCTAGGGTTTTTCACTGTTGGTTTTTTTTCTGGCCTTGGATCGTGCTGGGAGGAGGTGATAGAAGCTAGTTTTGGAATCACTGGATGCTGGTTTAACTGGTTACGTCCAAATGGGAGTTGTTGGTTGCGAGTTGCTGGTTCTTGGTGATGGTGGATGATGCTAGTGTTTGGTGATGGTGGCTGATTGATGGGGAGGTGAATGTTGTTGTTGGTGCTTGGTGCTGGATGTTGGATTTTGTGAGCGTGGATGCTGGTCATTGGTTAGCTGTGAGCTACTGGATGTTGGTTAATGATGGATGCAGGTGGTGGCTGCTTGGATTTTTGTGTTTTCTCTTTTTTCTTTTTTGTTTTTTTAGGGTCTTTTTCATTTTGGGTTGTAAAGGGTTTTTTGGGTGTGTGTCGTTTGACCCCTCCCCTCCCTTGTCTGTTGTGTGTCTTTTTCTTTCTAATAAATTTGGGGGGGTCGGGAATAGCCTGACCCTCGCATCTTACTTGCCCTAAAAACGTTAAAAATGTTAAAAACTCTAAAAAATCTTGAAACCCCCAAAACTCAAAACACCCATAAAACCCCAAAAGACCCTAAAAACCCTAAAACCCTAAAAAGCCCCTGAAAACCATAAAAACCCATAAAAAAAATAAAATCCCATAAAAACCATAAAATCCCTAAAATCCCATAAAAAACTAAAAACACTAAAAAACCTTAAAACCACTAAAAACATTATAAAACTCTAAAAACCTAAAAAAACCTAAGAAACTCAAAAAACACTAAAAACTGAAAAGGCCCTAAAAACTATGAAAACCCCTAAACCTCTAGAAACCCCACAAAGCCCCTAAAATCCCTTAAAAATCCGTTAAAAATTCCTAAAAACTCTAAAAACCTTTAAAAGCATAAAAATCCTAAAAAATCTTTGAAAACGTAAAAAACATAAAAACCCTAAAAAACCCTAAGAAAACATAAAAACCCCTAAAACCATTAAAAACCCTAAAAAACATAAAAACTATAAAACACACTAAAAACTCTAAAAACTTTTAAATACCTAATAACGTTAAAAATGTTAAAAACTCTAAAAAACTTTAAAACCCTAAAAAACTCAAAAAACCCTATAACCCAAAAGACCCTAAAAATCCTAAAAACCCATAAAACACTAAAAAACCTGAAAACCCCGAAAATCCTTGAAAATATCTGAAACCCAAAAAAACATAAAAACCCAAAATATTCCTAAAAATCCCGGAAAATATAAAAAACCCTAAAAATTGTGAAAAACCCCTGAAAGGCAAAAAAACCACTAAAACCTTATAAAATCCATAAAAACTATAAAAACCCACTAAAAAACTCTAAAACCCATATAAACCCCTAAAATCTAAAAAACCCCCATTAAAACTAAAAAATGACTGAAAAACCTTGAAACCCCCTAAGAACCCTAAAAACCCTAAAAGAGCCTAAAAACCCTCAAAATCCCTAAAACACTAAAAATCCATAAAAACCCTAAAAATCTGAAAAATCACTAAAAAACCATGAAAACGTAAAAAAAACCCTAAAACGCCCCTAATACCATAAAACCCTTAAAAACCATAAAACCCATAAAAACCTAAAAAACCCATTAAAAACACTAAAATCCAATAAAATCCCTAAAAATGTTAAAAATATTAAAAAACCTTAAAACCCCTAAAAAATCAAAAATACCCAAAAACTCAAAAAAATGTCCCTTAAAACCATGAAAACCCCTAAAAAACATAAAAACCTGGAAATACCTTAAAACAATTAAAATCCCTAAAACCCTAAAAACTCTAAAAACTAAAAAAATACAAAAAAAATCTCTAAAAATGTAAAAGAGTACCCTAAAAACCTTTTAAAACCATAAAACCCCTAAGCACCTATAAAAACCAAAAAACGCATAAAATCCCTAAAAAATATAAAAATCTAAAATCCATTTTAAACTCTAAAAACTCAAAAAAAAAATAATAAAACACAAAATAAAACACTTATATCGACTAAAAAACGTAAAACCCTGAAAACCAATTGAAACCCTCAAAATCTCTAAAAACCCTAAAAACCATGAAAAACTCCTAAAACCATAAAACCCCTTAAAAACATTAAAAGACCCTAAAATCCATAAAAATCATAAAAACCCACTAAAAACTCTAAAAACCCTTTAAACCCCTAAAAGAAATAAAAACAGTAAAAACCCTTAAAACCCCTAAAAACGTATAAAAACCCTAAAACAAAAAAAGTCCATAAAACCCCAAAATACCCCTAAAATCCCTAAAACGCATGAAAAATCCTCAAAACCCTCAAAATACCTAAAAAGACTAAAAAACCAAAAAACATTAACATCCTAAAAAAAACCCTAAAAACCCCAATAACCCTTAAAAAACCTTAAAAACACAAAAACCACTAAAATATATTAAAACTCCTTAAAACCTGTAAAAAGTTAAAATCTCTAAAAACTCATAATAAAACCCCAAAAACAAAAAATACACTAAAAATATGAAAACCATAAAAACCCGGCAAAACCCTGAAAACCCTCAAAATCTCTAAAAACTCTAAAACACCCTAAAACCCATAAAAACAATCATAATTCTCTAAAAAACCCTAAAAACATAAAAAACCCTGAAAACCCTGAAAACCTCTGAAAACCATAAAAACCCCTAAAAACCATAAAAACCATAAAAACCCATAAAACCCTAAAAACTATTAAAAAAAATTAAAAACCTTTCAACCTTCTAAAAATGTTAAAAATTCTAAAAACTCTTTAAAAACAAAAAAAACTCTAAAAACCCCTAAAACCCCAAAAAAAAATTTGAAACCACCTAAACACCTCAAAAAACCCTAAAAACCAAAAAAAATCCAAAGATAGCCCTAAAAATCTCTAAAATGTAAAAAACCCTAAGACCCGTAAAAAACCCTAAAACCCATAAAAATCCCCTAAAAACCATAAAACCCCCCAAAAACCATAAAGAACCATAAGAACCCATAAAAACCCTAAAAACAACTAAATACTTTAAAACACATTAAAAACCAAAAAAATATTAAAAAACATTGCAAAACCTTAAAACACTTAAAAAATTAAAAAAACCATAAAAACCCCAAATGACCTTAAAAGCCCTAAAAACCCTGAAAAACAATAAAACCCATCAAAATCCCTAAAACTCCTAAAACCCTAAAATCCTAAAAGGCCCTAAAATTCCCAAAAAATGTAAAAACCCTGAAAAACCCCTAAAACCCATAAAAACTCAAAAAAACATAAAAACCCTGAAACCCATAAAATCACTAAAAACTCTAAAAACCCTTCACACCCCTAAAAATGTTAAAAGCTTTAAAAAATATAAAAAAAACCATTAAAACCCTAAGAAACTCAAAAAATGCTAAAAACCCAAAAAAACATTGAAAAACCATTAAAACCATAAAAAAACTTTGAAAACCCCTAAAAATCCTAAAAACCATAAAAATGCTAAAAATCACAAAAATTCCCTTAAAACATAAAAAACACTAAAAACCCATGAAAACCATTAAACCCCTAAAATTAAAAAAAAAACTAAAACCAATAAAAACCATAAAAAACAACTAAAAACTACAAAAACCCTTAAAACACCAAAAAAATCTAAAAAAAATACAACCATGAAAAACTAAAAAACCCTAAAAACCCAAAAGACCCTAAAAAACTGAAAACCCCTAAAAACCATGAAATCCCCTAAAACCCCTCAAAATCACTAACACCCTAAAAAAGATAAAAATCCTATAAAATCCCTAAAAATCATTGAGAATGTAAAAAAGTCCCAAAAAACCCTGAAAACCCACAGAAAACTTTAAAAACGCATAAAAACTTCAAAACCCCCAAAAACTCAAAAAAACCCTAAAAACCCCTAAAAACACTAAAAAACCATAAAACCCCTAAAAATATTAAAAACGTTAAAAAACTCTAAACAAACCTAAAAACTAAACAAACTAAAAAAAACCCTAAATACCCAAAAGACTCAAAAAACCCTCAAAATCCTTAAAAATTATTAAAAACCCTAAAACCCTAAAAACCTCTAAAAACCATAAAATACCTAAAACCCCTAAAAACTTTTAAAACCATAAAGCCCTAAAAAGCACAAAAATTCATTAAGAACATAAAAAACCCAAAAAAACCCCTGAAAACCCACTAAAAACCATACAAACCCCTAAAAATCTTAAAAACCCAAAAAATCCATTGAAACGCTAAAAACCCTTAAACCCTCCAAAAATGTTTAAAAATATAAAACCCTTAAAAACCTAAAAAACTAAAAAAAACCCTAAAAACCTTAAAAAACACAAAAATGCTAAAAACCCATAAAAACACTTAAGATCCCTAAAAACCCTAAAAACCCATAAAAAATATAAAAAACCTTAAAAATTGCTAAAAATCCCTGAAACATTAAACCCCTAAAAACTCTAAAACCCCCTAAAAACCATAAAACCATAAAAACTTTAAAAAAACTAAAAACCCACAAAACCCCTAAAAAACCACTAAAAACTATAAAAACCCTTTAAACCCCTAAAAATGTTTAAAACTCTAAAAACCCATAAAAACTAAAAAAACATAAAACCCAAAAGTCCCTAAAAACCATAAAACCCTAAAAAACCTTGAAAACCCCTTAAAATTCCCCAAAATGCATTAAAATCTAAACAAAACCCTAAAAACCATAAAAATCCTAAAAATTCCCTAAAAATATCCAAAAATGGAAAAAACCATAAAAAACCAATAAAATCTCTAAAAACCTTAAAACCAATAAAAATGTCAAAAAACACTAAAAAACCTTCTAACCTCTAAAAACTAAAAATACCCTTAAAACCTAAAAGACACTAAAAACCTTGAAATCCCCTCAAAAACCCTAAAACACCTAAATCCCCTCAAAACCCTAAAACCCTAAAAACTATAAAAATCCTAAAAAGACCTAAAAATCCCTAAAAACATAAAAAAACCCTAAAAACCCTAAAACAACCCTAAAAACCATAAAAACCCTTAAAACCCTATGAAAAACCTAAGACTCACAAAAACCTCTAAAAACTCTTTAAACCCCTAAAAATATTAAAAAAACATTGAAAAACTCTAAAACCCTAAACACTCAAAAAGCACCTAAAAATAAAAAAGGACCCTAAAACCCCTGAAAATATCTAAAAAACCTAAAAATACTAAAAATACCTAAAACCCCTCAAAATCCCCAAAACCCCCCAAAACCCTAAAAACCATAAAAATCTAAAAAAAATCCCTGAAAATATAGAAAACCCTAAAAAACCCCATGAAAAATATAAAAACCCCTAAATCATTAAAATACCCTTAAAAGATATAAAACCCTAAAAACCCACTAAAAAATCTAAAAACCCTTAACCCCTTAAAAATATGAAAAAATCTATAAAACTTTAAAACCCATAAAAAAATCAAAAAACCATGAAAACCTAAAATACCCTAAAAACACTGAAAAATAATAAAAACCTTGAAAAACCTAAAAACCCTCAAAATCTCTGAAGACCATAAAAACCTTAACACCATAAAAAAACCTAAAAGGCACTAAAAATCCCTGAAAACGTAAAAAAATCCAAAAAACCCTGAAAAACCAATGAAAACCATAAAACCTCTAAAACACATAGAAAAGCCTCAAACACCATAAAAACCCTAAAACTCCACTAAAAACTCTAAAAACACTTAAAACCCCTAAAAATACTAAAAACTCTAAAAAACCTAAAAACCCATTAAAACTCAAAAAAACCATAAAAACCCAAAAAAAGGCCCGAAAAACCCTCAAAAATCCAAAACCCCTAAAAATACTTGAAAACCCAAAACACCCCTCAAAATCCCAAAAAAATTGAAAATCCCTAAAATCTATAAATATCATTAAATAGCCCTAAAAATCCTTGAAAACATAAAAAACTGTAAAATCTCTTAAAAACCCTTGAAAACCACAAAAACAGTAAAAAACCCTAAAACTTTTAAAACCCCTAAAAATGTTTATTAACATTAAAAGTCTCTAGATAACCTTAAAACCCCAAAAAACTCAAAAAATACCCTAAAAACCTTAAAAAACCCTAAAAACCTTGAAAACCCCTAAAAACCCAAGAGACCCTAAAAACCCTAAAAGACCCTAAAATCCCTCAAAATCCCTAAAACCCCTAAAACCCCTAAAAACCATAAAATCCTAAAAAATCCATAAAATTCCCTGAACATGTAAAAAACCCTGAAAACTCTATAAAACAATGAAAACCATAAAAACACTTAAAAACCATAAAAACTCTAAAATCCCATAAAGACCCTAAAAAAACACAAATAACTTTAAAACCCCTTAAAACACTTAAAAATTTTAAAATACCCTAAAAACATTCAAACCCATAAAAAATCAAAAAAAAAACCAAAACCCTAAAAAACCCAAAAGAATTCCTAAAAACCCTAAAAAATAAAAACAAAAAAATTCCTAAAAATCATAAAAATTCTAAAAAAGCCCTAAAAATTATTGAAAACGTAAAACACCATTAAAACCATGAAAACACCCTAAAAATGATAAAAAAAACTCCTAGAAACCATAAAGAACTGTAAAATCCCATAAAACCCCTAAAAATAACTAAAAAATCTAAAACCCCTTAAAATTCCTAAAAATGTTAAAAAAATTTAAAAACACTAAAAACCCAAAAAACCTAAAAAAACTCAAAAAAAATCCTAAAAACCCAGAAAACCCCTAAAACTGTATAAATCCATGAAAGATCCCCAAACCTTCAAAATCCCTCAAAACCCTAAAAACCAAAAAAACCCAAAAAAGGCCTTAAACATCCCTAAAAAGGTAAAGAAAGAAGGAGGCCTTGGAGCGGTGACTCTTCTCCTCTCCTCACGTCGCTAGGGTTCCCCTGCAGATTCTTCTCCAACCCCCTCCGGCGTGGTCTGACCTTGGTGATCACAAATTCACCTTGGATTGGTGTTGAGGGGGGTTTTCCACAAGTGCCTTGGCTTCACTTTTTATCCAGTGGTGGATTCGTCATGCTTTGCGGCTTCAAGATCTGGCTTTGGATTTGGATGGCTATTTTCTGGATCCGGTTCACGCAGAGGTGACTTCGACTATCCTAGCTTCGGGATCCCTAACTGGTTTTGGCTAGCTTTGTTTCTGTGTGGTCCGGATCTAGTTTTCCAGATCGATGTCGTCCTTTCCAGAGTTGGTATTTTTTTGTGGCTGCGAGAGCTTGGTGTCACACTTGGTATTCTTGGTGTCTAATTTGGAATTCCCCTATTCTCAGGTTTTCGTTGCGGCCTCCACGCGTTTTCTATTGCCTCTAGATTGAGTTGCAAGATGCGGCGGGCTCCTCCTGGATTTCATGATTTGGTCTCGGCTGTGGGTTCTTGGTGTCAAACCTCGCGCTTCTGGCCACAAAATCCCGGCCCGGCATCTTCTCGGCCTGATGACGGTTTTGGTGTGCTTTGGTTTACTCGGATTTGGCTCTAGTGGCTTGGATGGGGGAGGACCTTCTCGCTGTATCCTCTGGTTTCTTGGGATTCTAATCAAAAGATGTTTTTATTTTTTTGTGATGGGTGTTTGTTGTGGTTGCTGCTGGTGGTTACTAGTCGTTGATTGCTAGAAGATGATATTTCTTGGTGTGAATGTGGTGATGATGGTTTGCTTGAGGCTGTTGGAGGTTGGTTTTTGTTTCTTTGTGGTGCTGAAGCTGGGTTGATGTAGTTGCTACATATGGTTTGGTTTTGCTGGCAGCTGGTTGCTGATGTGCTGGGAGGTGATGTTAATGACTCTTTTGTTTTTCTGCTTTGTGTGTTTTTTTCTTCTTTGGTTTTTAGGGTCTTTATGGGGTTGGGGTTGTAAAGGGTTTTTAGGGTGTGCGTCGTTTGACCCCTCCCCTCCCTTTTCTAATGTATCTTTCTTTCTAATAAATTGGGGGGGGGGGGGTTTGGGAATAGCCTGACCCTCGCATCTTCCTTGCCTTAAAAAGGTAAAAAACCTTAAAACCCTGAAAAACCACTAAAAACCTTAGAAAACCATAAAAACCCATAAAACCCCTAAAACCCCACTAAAAATTTAAAGACACTTAAAACCACTAAAAATTTTAAAATCTCTAAAAACCTTAATAAATCTAAAAAACTCAAAAAAACCCAAAAAACCTTAAAACTCCAAAAAACCCTCAAAATATTTAAAAACCCCAAGAAACCATAAAAGTCCCAAAAAATCCCTAAAAACCTGCAAAAAAATTAGTAGCCCCTAAAACCCTAACCCCCCCCCCCCAAAAAAAACATAAAAACTCAAAGAAACCTTTAAAAAACCCTAAAAACCCTTTAAAACCCCCAAAACCCACTAAATACTATAAAACCCCTTAAAACACCTAAAAATGATAAAAAAAAACTCTAAAAACATTAAAAACACTAAAAAACTCAAAAAAAAACCCTTAAAATTCAAAAAGAACCTGAAAACCCTAAAAACCCAAAAAAAACTCCTAAAAACAGTTAAAACCCCTAAAACCCTTCAAAATCCTTAAAAACACTAAAACACTAAAAACCATAGATATCCTAAAAAATCCCTAAATATCCCTGAAGACGTGAAAAACCCTAAAACCAAGAAAACCCCTAAAACCCAAAAAAATATCTAAATCACTAAAAAACCCTAAAAACCCACTGAAAACTCTAAAACCCCTTAAAACCCCTAAAACATTAAAAAATTATAAAAACCTTAAAACCCTAAAAACCTAAAAACCCTAAATAACCCTAAAAAAGCCTAAAACCCCACATAATCCATAAAAACACTAAAAATAATAAAAAACCTAAAAATCCCTAAAAATAACTGAAAACATAAAAAAACCAAAAAAAAATCCTACAAACCTTAATAGAACCTAAAAACCAATAAAAAGCCTAAAACTCAAAAAAACTATAAAAACCCTTTAAACCCTTAAAAACGTTAAAAACTCTAAAAACCCATAAAACCCCTAAAAACTCAAAAAAAAATAAAAAAGACCCTAAAAACCCTAAAAATCTAAAAACCCTCATAACCCTCAGAACCCCTAAAAACCCTAAAACCCCCCCAAAACCCTCAAAATCCCTAAAAACCATAAAAATACTCAAAATCCCTAAAAATATCTGAAAATGTAAAAAATCCCTAAAACCCCTGAAAAACCTCTAAAAATCACAAAACCCCCTAAAAAAACTTAAAAACCCATAGAACCCCTAAAACCACTAAAACTCTAAAAACCCTCAAAACCCCTAAAAATGTTAAAAAAAACCTTGAAAACCTTGAAAACCCTAAAATACTCAGAAAAACCCTAAAACCCCAAAAGGAACCTAAAAACACTAAAACCCCCTAAAAACCTAAAAAACACTAAAAAACCCTCAAACCCCTAAAAATCCATAAAAACCCATAATAACATAAAAATAATAATAAGCCATAAAAATCCCTAAAATTGTAAAAACCCCTAAAGCCCGTGAAAACTATAAAAAACCCAAAAACCCATAATACCCTCAAAAGCCACTAAAAACTCTAAAAATCCTTCAAACCCCTAAAAACGTTAAAAACTCTAAAACCCCTTTAAAGCCATAAAAAACTCAAAAAAACCCTAAAAACCCTAAAAACTCCTTAAAACTCTAAAAAATCCAAAAAACCCTACAAAACTCTAAAAAAACCTAAAAAACCCCAAAATCTCTTGAAACCTAAAAAACACCTAAAAACCAAAAAAAGCCTAAAAAGTTATAAAAATCCCTCAAAACATAAAACCCCTAAAACCCATGAAAAACCCCTAAAAACCATAAAACTCTAATGACCTTAAAACCCCTAATACCATAAAACCCCTAAAACCCACTAAAAACTCTAAAAAATCTAAAAACCCTAAAAACCCTAAAAACCCTTAAAAATGTTAAAAACTCTAAAAAACCATAAAACCCCCAAAAAACTAAAAAACCCCTAAAAACCCAGAAAGATCCTAAAAACCATAAAAAACACTAAAAACAATACAATACCTAGAAATCCCCTAAAAACCTTCAAAATCCCTAAAAATACTAAAAAACTCTAAAAGCCATAAAAATCCTAAAAAAGCCCAAAAATCCTTTAAAATGTAAAAAATCCTAAAATACATGAAAAACCCCTGAAAACCAAAAAAAACCCCAAAACCCCCCTAAAAACCATAAAAAACATAAAAACCCTAAAAGTCACTAAAAACTCTAAAAACCCTTCAAAGTCTTAGAAAAGTTAAAAAAACTCAAAAAAAACCTTAAAACCCCCTAAATACCCTAAACAAAATGATGAAAGAAACTATAAGCCCTAAAAATGCATAAAAACCCTAAAAATACCTAAAATAATAAAAATCTAAAAAATCCCTAAAAATCCCTACAAAAATAAAAACACCTAAACCCCCCGAAAATCATTGAAAACCATAAAACCCCTAAATCCCATAAAAACCCAAAAAAACAATAAAAACCTTAAAACCCCACTAAAAACTCTAAAACATTTAAAATCCTAAAAACTTTAAAAACTATAAAAAACCCTGAAAACCCTAAAAAATCTAAAAACCCCAAATACCTAAAAGATCCTAAAACCCTTAATCCACTAAAAATTGTGAAAACCCAAAAAACCCTCAAAATCCCTAAAGATAATAAAAAATGACTAAAAACTATAAAAATCCTAAAAATCCCAAAAATACCTGAAATTTTAAAAAAAAAATCCTAAAACCCTGAAAAACCCCTAAGAACCCTAAAAACCACAAAACCAATAAAAATCCTAAAACGTATTAAAACCCCTAAATACCATTAAAAACAAAAAAAATCTAAAAAAAATCTAAAAACCCAAAATACCCTAAAAACCCGGAAAACCCATAAAAAACCCTAACAACCCTCAAAACCCTAAAACCCAGAAAACCTAAAAAAAACCATAAAAATCATAAAAAATTCCTAAAAATCCTCGAAAATGTAAAAAACACTAAAATCCCTAAAAACCATAAAAACCAATAAAAACCATTAAAACCTCTAAAACCCCCTAAAAAGAAAATACCCTTAAAAAGTTAAAGAAATGTTGAAAACTATAAAAAACCATAAAAATCCAAAAAGACCCTAAAACCCCTAAATCCCTAAAAACCTCAAAAACCCTTACAAAGCCTCAAAATCCCTAAAAATGCTAAAAAGCATAAAATTACTAAAAAATCCCGAAAAATCCCGATAAACCTAAAAACCCTAAAAACCACTAAAACAATAAAACCCCCTAAAATACTTAAAATCCTAAAACCCATAAATTTTCTAAAAACCTATTAAAAACTCTAAAACCCCTTATAAACCATGAAAATGTTAAAAACATTAAAAAGATCTAAAAATCCTAAAAAAGGATAAAAAATCAAAAAAACCTAAAACCACAAAAAGACCATAAAACCCTAAAAACACCTTAAAATCTTAAAAACCTTGAAAATCCATAAAACCCCCCCAATCCCTAAAAACCCGAAAGACCCTAAAACCCATGAAAATCCTAAAAAAGCACAAAAATTCCATGAACACGTAAAAAACCCTAAAACCCCACTAAAACCGCATTAAACCCCTAAAGATGTTAATATTGTTAAAAAAACTCCAAAACTCCTTAAAAACCCTAAAAATAAAAAAAACCCTTAAAACCCCAAAAGACCCAAAAACCCTGAAAACCCCTTAAAACACAAAAAAAAATCCCGAAAACCTCAAAAAACACTAAAAACCCTAAAATCCAAAAAAAATGTAAAAAAGCACAAAAAATCAATGAAAACAAAAAAAAACCTTGAAACCCCCCCAAAAACCAGAAAACCTAATAAAAACTCTAAAAACCCTTAAAACTGCTAAAAACATTAAAATACTATGAAAACTATAAAAAACCTAATAACTAAAAAACCCTAAAACCCTTGAAAACCAAAAAAGACACAAAAAACCTAAAAACCCCTAAAACCCCTCAAAATCCCTAAAAACCCTAAAATAAATAATAAACCTAAAAGACCTACAAATCACTAAAAACATAAAAAACCCTAAAAAACTTGAAAAGACTTTGAAAACCATAAAATCCCCTAAAAACCTTAAAATATAATAAAACCCCTAAAAAACCCCAAAAAACAATAAAACTACTTTAAACCCCAAAAAACGTTAAAAACTCTAAAAACCCATAAAAACCCATAAAAACCCGAAAAACTCCAAAAAGACACTAAAACGAGGAAAAACCCTAAAATCCCCTAAAAATCCCTAAAAACTTGCAAAATCACTAAGAACCATAAGAAATCCTAAAAACTATAAAATTTATAAAAAAGAACTAAAAACCACTAAAAACCTAACAAACCATAAAAACCCTAAAAACCCATCAAAACCATGAAAACATTAAAATACCCTAAAAACCATAAAACCCCAAAAAACCGCTAAAAACTCAAAAAACCCTCAAAACCCCTAAAAATGTTAAAAAAAGTCTAAAACTCCTTAAGAAAACCTAAAAACCCAAAAAAGCTCCAAAAACCCAAAACCCCCCTAAAAACCCTATAAACCCCTGAAAAACACAAAATACCATCAAAATATGTAAAACCCTAAAAAATAATAAAAATCCAAATAAATCCCTAAAAATAACTAAAAATAAAAAAAAACCCTAAAACCCTTAAACACCCCAAAACCTGAAAAACCCATAAAACCATCAAAACCCCTAAAAACCCATAAAACCCTAAAAACTAATAAAAACTCTAAAATCCCTTAAAACCCCTAAAAATGTAAAAAAAATTAAAAACATTAAAAAAACATTAAAAAAACCTTAAAACCCCTAAAAAATCAAGAAACCCTAAAAACTCAAAAGACCCTCAAAACCCTAAAAATATCTAAAAATCCATAAAAACCATTTAAATCTTAAAAACCCATGAAAATACTAAAAATTCCTAAAATCCCTAAAAATGTAAAAACCCTAAAGACCCTAAAAAACACCTAAAAACCATAAAAAACCTTAAAGCCTTAAAAAACGTAAAAAATCATAAAAACCCTAAAAACCCATTAAAAACTCCAATAACACCCATAAAAGTGTTAAAAACGTTAAAAAATATAAAAACCCAAAAAATACTCAAAAAAATCCTAAAAACACAAAAGTCCCTAAGAACCCTAAAAAACCCTAAAACTTGAAAAACCCCTAAAAACACTCAAAATCTCTAAAAACCCTAAAAACCCAAAAAACTATAAAAATCCTAAAAATCCCTATAAATCTCTAAAAATGTAAAAAAACCATAGAAACCCTAAAAACCTCCGAAAAAAAAATAAAAACCCTTAAAACCCATAGAAAACCAAAAATCCCATAAAACCGCTAAAAAATGTTAAAATGTTAAAAAAACTCTAAAATCCAAAAAAACACAGAAAAAACCCTAAACCTCAAAAAGAACCTAAAAACCCAAAAAACCCCAAAAAACCCCCTAAAAATCCCAAAAAATCCCAAAAAACCATAAATATCCTAAAAAATACCTACATATCCCTAAAATTGTAAAAATCCCTAAAACCCTAAAGGATGCCTATATACCTTAAAAACACTAAATTCCATAAAACCCAAAAAAATCCACTAAAACTCTAAAATCCATTAAAATTTGTAAAAATGTTAAAATACTCTAAAAACCCTTAAAACCCAATAAAAATGAAAAAACCCTAAAAACCCTAAAACCCCTTAAAAACCATGAAAACCCCTAAAACCCCTAAAAAACCTAAAAACCATATAAACCCTAAAAAACCCTAAAATCCCAGAAAATGTAAAAAACCCGAAAACCCTGAAAACCCTGAAACCCCCTTGAAAACCAAAAAAACACTTAAAACCTTAAAACCCAATAAAAACCCTAAAAACCAGTAAAAAACTCTAAAAAAATTAACACCCCCAAAAATGTTTAAAAATCTCTAAAAAATAGTGAAACATTAAAAAAATAAAAAAAAAACCCTAAATACCTAAAAATACCCAAAAAATCCTGAAAAACCCCCAAACACTAAAAAACTCTAAAAGAATCTAAAACCCCCCAAATTCCCTAAAACCCCTAAAAACCCTAAAACTATAAAAATCTAAAAAAATCCCTGAAAGTCTTTCAAAACATAAAAAACCCTAAAAACCCTAAAAAAGTCTTGAAAACCATAAAACCCCTAAAAACCCTAAAACCCAACTAAAACACTAAAACTTCTAAAACCCCTAAAAATGTTAAAAACTCTAAAAACCCATACAACCCTAAAAAATCTCAATAAAACCCCCAAAAATGCAAGAAGACCCTAAAACCCTAAAACCTCTCAAAACCCTAAAAAACCCTAAAACCCCATAAATATTCTAAAAAGACACCAATAACTCTAAAATCACTTAAATTGTAAAAATGCTAAAAAACTCTAAAAACCCATTAA
Source organism: Viscum album (assembly GCA_963277665.1). Taxonomy (NCBI): domain Eukaryota; kingdom Viridiplantae; phylum Streptophyta; class Magnoliopsida; order Santalales; family Viscaceae; genus Viscum; species Viscum album. The sequence goes on along the minus strand of OY728141.1, from coordinate 1,885,255,668 downwards.
AAGGCATTAAAAATTAAAAATACCTTTAAACCACAAGACCCGAAAATCCCTAAAACCCCCTAAAAATCCTAAAAAACCCTTAAAACATTGAAAACCCCTAAAAATCTATAAAACCCCGAAAAACCCATAAAAACCATAAAAATCCTAAAAAATACCAAAAAATCCCTAAAAATATAAAAAACCCTAAAACTGTAAAAAATGCTTGAAACCTATAAAAACTCCTAAAACCCATAAAACCCCTAAAACCCATAAAACCATAAACCACAAAAAATTCTAAAACCCCTTAAAACCCTAAAAATGTTTAAAAACTCTAAAAAACCATAAAACCCTATAAAACTCAAAAAACCCATAAAAACCCAAAAATACCCTAAAAACCTTGAAGCCCCCTAAAAAACTATGAAACCCCTAAAACCCCTCAAAATCCCAAAAAACCCAAAAAACCATAAAAACCATAAAAACCCTAAAAAAGCATTAAAAATCCATAAAACAAAAAAAAAACAGTTAAAACCCCTAAACCCTTGAAAACTATAAAACCCCTAACAAACTTAAAAAACCTTTAAAACCATAAAAACCCTAAAACCCCACTAAAATAAATAAAAACCCCAAAAAAACCCTAAAAACATTAAAAACTCTAGAAAACCATAAAAACCCAATAAAACTAAAAAAACCTGAAAACCCCAAAAGTCCCTAAAAACCCTAGAACCCCAAAAAACACTAAAATACCCTAAAAACCCTAAAACCCTCAAAATCCCTAAAAACCCTAAAAACCATATAAATCCTAAAAAATCTCTAAAAATCCACGAACACAAAAAAAATACCAAAAGCCGAGAAAATCCTTTTAAAACTATAAAACTATAACAACCCCCCCTATAAACCCACTAAAAACTCTAAAAAACCTTGAAACCCCTGAAAATGTTGAAAAATGTTATACAACTATAAAAACCTTAAAAACCCTAAAATACTCAAAAAACACAAATGACCCTGAAAACCCATAAAAAACCTCAAAATCCCTAAAAACCCTAAAACCCATAAAAATCCTAAATAATACCTAAAAATATCTACAAATGTAAAAAATGATAAAAACCCTAAACAAACCTTGAAAACCATAAACACCCTTAAAAACCCAAAAAAACCCCCAAAAAACTCCCAATAACCACTATAAACTCTAAAAGTCCTTAAAACCCCAAAAAACGTTAAAAACAATGAAGAAACCTTAAAAACCCTAAGAAATCAAAAAAAAACATAAATCCCCTAAAAACCCCAATTTGGATCGGCTTTTCTAGATCTGGAATCTGCATTCCTTGGCGGCGGCGGTGATGCCTTTCCAGTGATCTGGATGAAGTCGAAGAGGTTGATGGTGAAGTCAACACAGGCACGATGGATGCTTCGACGAATGGATAGAGGTGTGCTCGGCCCGATGGATATTTGGTGTAGCAAGACGCTCTGGTGGTTTTATCGGGGGGAGCTCGGCTTTGCCTTGGTGATATGCATGAGATTGGATGCGGGTCTTTGGTTGGTTATGAGTTGCTGGTTTCTAGTGAATGCTGGATGATGTGTGGTTGTTTGGTTTTTGATACTACTGTGGATGAGTCTTTTGTTGTGCTGCTAGTTGATGGCTGCTGTTTGTCGGAAGGTGATGTTTGCTGCGTTCGGTTGCGCTTGTGCTATGGTTTGATGCTGCTGATTGTGTTTGGCTGTGATGCTGGATTTGGTGATGTTGGTTGTTGGGGCTGGTTGGTTTGGATGTATTGCTGCTATTGTGATGCTATGATGATTGGATGTGGTGCTGCTGGATGCTGGTACTGGTTGGATGTGATGTGATGATGCCGTTATTGTGTCTGCTTTTGAGTCTTTTTTCTTTCTTTGTTTTTATTTTTTTGGCGTGGGTTGTAAGGGGTTTTTGGTTGTGGGTCGTTTGACCCCTCCCCTCCCTTGTTTGTTGTGTCTCCTTTTTTATTGCTAATAAATTTGGGGGGGGGGGGGCGGGAATAGCCTGACCCTCGCATCTTCCTTGCCCCTAAAAACCCCAAAAAAACCAAGAAATCCCCTTAAAAACCTCAAAATCCCTAAAAACCCTAAAAACCTAAAAACCATAAAAATCCTGAAAAAGCCCAAAAAATCCCTAAAAATTCAAAAAAACCCTAAAAACCCTAGAAAACCCCTAAAACCCATAAAATTACCTAAAAACCATTATAACCCATAAAACCCCATAAAAACCCTAAAAACCCACTAAAAACTCTAAAATCCCTTAAAATCCCTCGATGTTAAAAAAATAATAAAAACCCTTAAAACACTAAAAAACTAAACAAAAAACATAAAAACCCAAAAGACCCTAAAACCCTAAAAATCCCTAAAAATCCCCGAGAAACACTAAAAACACTAAAAATCCCTAAAACACTAAAAACCTGAAAAAACATAAAAATCCTAAAAATTCAAAAAAACCCCAAAACATAAAATACCCAAAAACCCCTAAAACCCATAAAAAAACTCTAAAAACCATAAATATCAAAAACCCACTAAAAATCTTAAAAACCCCATAAAAACCTTAATATGTTAAAAACTCTAAGAAACATTTAAACCCCTAAAAAACTCAAAAAACCCTAAAAAACCAAAAAAGTCCCTGAAAAACCTAAAAAACACTAAAATCCCCTAAAAACCCTCGAAATTCCTAAAACCCATAAAAACTATAAAAATATTAAAAATCCCTAAAAATCCCTGAAAACATCAATAACTCTAAAAACCCCCTAGAAACCAGAAAAATCATTAAAACCCTTAATAAACCCAATAAACCCATAAAACCCCTAAACCCCTTCTAAAAACTATAAAATATCGTAAAACCCATAAAAACATTGTAAAAAGTTAAAAAACTCTAAAAACCCTTAAAACCCTGATAAAACTCAAAATACCCCTAAAAACCCAAAAGACCCTAAAAACCTTGAAAAACCCTAAAAACCCGAAAAACCAAAAAACCCCTCAAAATCCCTAAAATCCTTAAAAACCCTAGAAACCATAAAAATCCTAAAAAATCCTAGAAAATGTAAAAAACACTAAAAACCTTAAAAGTAACTAAAATTCATAAAACCCCCTAAAAATCTTAAAAAACCATGAAAACTCATAAAACAATAAAAACTACTAAAACTATAAAAACCCTAAAACACCTAAAACATTAAAAACTCTAAAAACCTAAAAACACTAAAAAATAAAAAATGGCTAAAACCTAAAAAGGCCAAAAAAACAAAAAATACAATATAAATCCTAAAAACTTAAAAAAACTAAAAAACCTAAAAAACCCTAAAACACCCCAAATCCCTAAAAACCTTAAAAACCATGAAAACCTAAAAACCATAAAAATCTTAAAACCCCTAAAAATCCCTGAAAACATAAAAAACATTAAATACCCAAAAAACCCTAAAAAACCCTAAAAACCATAAAAACTCATAAGAACCATAATAACCCATAAAAACACATAAAAACCCTAAAATCCCAAAAGTCCATAATATCCTAAAAACCCTAAAAACCTTCAAAACCCCTTAAAACCCTCAAAATCCCTAAAAACCATAAAAACCATAAAAACCATAAAAATCCTACAAAATCCTTAAAAATCACTGAAATTATAAAAAATCCTTAAAACCCTGAAAACCATAGAAACCCATAAAAACCCACTAAAAACTCTAAAAACACTTTAAACCGCTAATAAAATTAAAAAATTCTAAAAAACCTTACAATCCTTTAAAAACTAAAAAAAATTGAAAAACCCCTAAAAACAATAAAGACCCTAAAAACTTTATAAAGCCTTAAAACTCGAAAAACCCGAAAAACCAAAAAAATCTAAAAACCCTTTAAACCACCAAAAATGTTAAAAAAACTCTAACAAACTTAAAACCTTAAAAAAATAAAAAATACTATAAAAACCCCAAAAGAACCTAAAAAACTTAAAAACCCTGAAAATCATGAAAATCCCTAAAAACCCTAAAATACCCTCAAAACCATAAAAATACAAAAAAATCCCTAAAAATCGCTAAAAATGTAAAAAAACCATAAAAACCCTTAAAATCCCCTAAAAACCATAAAACCCCTTAAAATTTTAAAAACCAAAAACACCTAAAAAGACCCCTAGAAACCACTAAATTCTCTAAAAACCCTTAAAAAAGTTAAAAAATATAAAAAAAACCTTGATAAACCCAAAAAAATAAAAAAATACCAAAAGACCTTGAAAACCCCCCAAAACACTCATAATCCGAATAAAAACCTAAATACACTAAAAACCATAAAATCTTAAAAAATCCCTACATTTCCTCGAAAATGTAAAAAAATCCTAAAAACCCTGAAAACCCCCTAAAAACCATAGAAACCCCTAAAAGACTTAAAAATCCATGAAAACCAATAAAAAACATAAAAAATCTTAAACCCTTAAACCCCTAAAAACTTTACAAAACACTAAAGAACTTTAAAAACACTTAAAAACTAAAAAAATCCTAAAAACCCAAAAGACCTTAAAAACACTGAAAACCCCTAAAAATAATAAAAAAACCCCGAAAACCCCCTAAAACCCCTCAAAATCCCTAATACTCTCCTAAAAACCATAAAACCCATAAAAATCCTAAAAATACCAAAAAATATAAAAAACCCTGAAAAACCAATGATACCATAAAACCCCCTAAAACTCATAAAAAATCTTAAAAAATCCCTAAAAATCGATAAAAACATAAAAACCTGTAAAAACCCTAAAAATCCTTGAAATCCATAAAACCTATAAAAACTTTAAACCCCATAAAATCCCTAAAAACCCACTAAAAACTTTAAAAACCCTTAAACCCCCTAAAAATGTTAAAAAACTCTTAAAAACCTTAAAACCCCGCAAAAGCTAAAAAAATCCCTAAAAACCCAAAAAGTCCATAGAAACCCTAAAAATACCTCAAAAAACTAAAAAACCAAAACCATAAAAATCATAAAAAATCCCTAAAAATATAAAAGAAGCCCAAAACCCCAAATAACATGAAAACCATAAAAACCCCTAAAAACCCTAAAAGAAAAAAAACCCATAAAAACCCTAAAAACACTAAAAAATATAAAAACACTTTAAACCCCTAAAAGGCTAATAAAACTCTAAAAATCCTTAACTCTAAAAAAAATCAAAGAAACCTAAAACCGTTATAAGATCATAAAACCCAAAAAACCTTAAAAACCCTAAAAACCATGAAAACCCATAAAACTCCAAAAAATCAATAAAAATCCAAAAATCCCTAAAACCCATAAAAATCCTAAAAATCCTAAAAAATCCCAAAAAACGTAAAAACTCTTAAAACCTTGAAATTCCATAAAACCCAAAAAAAACCTTAAAAATCCCAAAAAACCCAAAAAACCCCCAAAAACTACTAAATTCTTAAAATACTCTTAAAAACCCTAAAAACCCAAAAAATCCTCAAAATCCTTAAAAAAAATAAAAACCATAAAAATTCTAAAAAACCCCCAAAAAATACCTAAAAACATAAAAGACCTAGACCTTGAAAAACTGATGAAAAATATAAAAACCCCTAAAAACCTTCAAACCCAGAAAACCATTAAGAGCCTTAAAATCCATTAAAAACACTAAAAACCCTTAAAACACCTTAAAAAGTAAAAAAACATTAAAAAACTCTAAAAACCCTTAAAAATGGTAAAAACCCCAAAAAATCCATATAATCCCAAAAAGATCCTAAAAACACTGAAAACCACTAAAAACCCCTAAAAACCCCTAAAAACCTTAAAAATCCTAAAACCATAAAAATCCTAAAAGAACCCCTAAAAATGTAAAACCTCTAAAAACCATGAAAACCACATGAAAACCATAAAATCCCCTAAAAACCATAAAGACCATTAATACCCATAAAAACCCTAAAAACCCAAAAAAAAACTCTAAAAAATCTTTAAACATCTAAAAACATCAGAAAATAATAAAACGGATTAAAAACCCAAAAAACTTTAAAAAACCCTAAAAACTTAAAAAAACCAAAAAACCCAAAAAAACCCAAAAAACCCTAAAAAACCCAAGAAAACATTTAAAACCCTCAAAATCCCTAAAACCTTTAAAAATTCATAGAAACAAAAAAAAATACATATAGTGCCCTAAAAATCCTTGAAAATGTAAAAAAACCTAAAACCCCCCAAAACAGAAAAAAAACAAACCTTAAAAATAAAAAAACCCTAAAAACCCCTAAAAACAACAAAAACTATAAAAACCCTAAAACCCATAAAACATTAAAAAACTCTAAAAATATTTAAAACCCTAAAAAACTCATAAAAACCCAAAAACCAAAAAAGAACCTAAATACACTAAAAACCCAAAAAAACATTGAAATCCCCTAAAACCCTCAAAATCCTTAAAACTCCTAAAAGCCATAAAAATCCTAAAAATCCCTAGAAACCGTGAAAATTTAAAAAATCCCCAAAACCCATTGAAAACCATAAAAACACCTATAAACCTTAAAAACCCCTAAAACCCCCTAAAACTCTAAAACCACTAAACACTCTAAAAACCCTAAAAACCCATAAAAACGATAAAAAAGTCTAAAAATCTTAAAAACACTAAAAACTCAAAAACAAAACCTAAAAACCCAAAAGACCCTAAAACCCTGGAAAACTCCAAAAAACTTTAAAAAACATAAAAATCCATAAAATCCCTAAAAATCCCTAAAAAAGTAAAAAAACACTAAAAACCTTGAAAAACACCTGAAAAAAATAAAATACCCTAAAAACTATAAAAAACCTTAAAAATCCATAAAACCCTGAAAACCCACTTAAAACTTTAAAAACCCTTAAAACCCCTAAAAATCTTAAAATCTCTAAAAAATATATAAAACCCCAAAAAAATTAAAAAAACCCCAAAAACCCCAAACCTCAAAAACCCAAAAACCCCTCAAAATCCCTAAAACCCCTAAAAACCAAAAAAACCATAAAAATTCTAACAAATCCCTAAAAATACTTGAAAATGTGAAAGACCCAAAAAAACCCTAAAAACCCATGAAAACCTTAAAAACCCCTAAAAACCACTAAAAACACTAAAAACCCTTTAATCCGCAAGAAAGTTAAAAAATTCTAAAATACATAAATACCCTAAAAAAGTAAAAAAAACCCTAAAATCCCAAAAGAACCTAAAACCCTGAAAACCCCTATTACCCCAGAAAACACTAAAACTCTCCAAATCCCTAACAACACTAAAAACCATAAGAATACTAAACCCCCTAAAAATCCCTCAAATTGTTAAAAAAACTTAGAAAACTTGAAGAGCCACTTAAAACCACAAAGACCCCTAAAAACCCATAAAACCCTAAAACCACTAAAAACTCTACAAATCCTTAAAACCTATAAAGACTTTAAAAAATATAAAAAAGCTTATAAACCTAAAAAACGTTACAAAATCCTAAAACCCAAAAAACCCCTCAGAATCTCTAAAATCCCTAAAAACCCTAAAAACCCTAAAAACCCATAAAAATCCTAACAAAGCCCTAAAAAACCATGAAAACATAAAAAACTGTAAAAACCCTGAAAAAAAATCTGAAAACAATAAAAACCCCTAAAACCATTAAAATCCTTATAAATCCCAAACCCCCCCAACCCAACTAAAAACTCTAAAACCCCTTTAAACCCCCAAAAATATTAAATACTCTAAAAACACATAAAAAACAAAAAAAACATAAAACCTCAAAATACTGTAAAACCCCTAAAAATCATATAACCCTAAAACCTTAAAAACCCCCGAAAAACCCTCAAAATCCATAAAACTCTAAGAAAACCTAAAAACCATAAAAATCCTAAAAAGCCCTAAAAATTCATGAAAACATAAAAAACCCTAAAACCCCCTAAAAATCCCCTAAAACCCCTAAAACCCCTAAAAACCCATCAACACCCTAAACCTCACTAAAAATTCTAAAAACCATTAAAACCCATAAAAACTTTGAAAACTTTAAAAACCTTAAAATCACTAAAAACTAAAAAACCCTGTAAAAACCCAAATGACCCTAAAACCCTAAAAATGTAAAAAACCCTAAAAAATACTGAACACCCCTCAAAATCTCTAAAAACCCTAAAAACCCTAAAAACCCATAAAAACCATAGAAATCTCTAAAAATCCCTAAAAACCATCAAAACGTAAAAAACCTTCTAAACACTAAAAATCCATAAAACCATAAAAATCCCTAAAAACATAGAAAACCTTAAAAACCCTAAAGCCCCTAAAAACCACTAAGAACTCAAAAAAAAACCCTAGAACTCATAAAAACATTAAAAATATGAAAAACCTTAAAACCGCTAAATAACTCAAAAACCCTAAAAACCCAAAGAGAAGATAAAACCCTAAAAATCCTAAAAACCCTAAAAAACCCTGAACACCCCTAAAAACCCACAAAATCCACAAAAAATGATAAAAAACATAAAAATATTAAAACCCCCTAAAAATCCTTGAAAACATAAAAACCCCTAAAAACCCTAAAACCCTATAAAAAACCCAATTTTTTAAAAAAAACCATAAAACCCCATAAAAAATCCTACAAACTACTAAAAACTCTAAAAAGCCTTAAAACCCCTAAAAACTTTAAAAAACTCAAAAAAACATTAAAACCCCTAAAAAAACTCAAAAAATCCTAAAAATCCAAAAAACCAAAAAACCATAAAAAACTTTGAAAACCCCTAAAAGCCATCAAAATACCTAAAAATCCTAAAAACACTAAAACCATAAAAATCTGAACAAATCCATAAAAATCTTGAAAAATGTAAAGAAACATAAATCCCTAAAAATCCCTAAAATCTATAGAAATCCCTAAAACCTTAAAAACCCTAAAACCCTTAAAAACCCTAAACCCCTAAAAATTATAAAAAACTTAAATCCCATAAACCATAAAACTCTAAAAAATATTTAAATCCATAAAAACTCAAAATAACCCTAAAAATGCAAAAAAGACCCTAGATACCCTGAAAACACCAAAAAGCCTAAAAACCCTTAAAAATCCTGAAATGCCTCAAAATACCTTAAAACCATAAAAACCCCTAAAAACCATAAAAATCCTAAAAAACCTCAAAAATTTAAAAAACCCTAAAACCTTGGAAACCCCCTGAAAACAATAAAAACTTCTAAAAACCTTAAAAAATCAATAAAACCACTAAAAAACCACTAAAAAATATAAAAACCAATTAAACACCTAAAAACCATAGAAAACTTTAAAAAACTCTAAAAAAAATTTAAACCCCTTACAAACTCAAAAACCTTAAAACCCAAAAGACCCTAAGAAAGGATCCCAAAAGATGGCGGCGCACTCCCCTGGGATTCTCTCTCGCTCGACACTTCTTCCAGGCCTTCCCCTGGATCCAGATCGGAGCTTCCACAACGATTCCTTGCTCCTTCCCAGTTCTTGGTGATGGCATGCCCTGGATTTGATTTTCGGCCTCAAGACGGTGGTGGCTTTCACGCTTCGATGGCTTCGACCTCCCCAAGTTCCTTTGCTCTGGGTTTCGGACTTTGACGTGGCTTTGCTCCGTTGCTGGTGAGTCTGGCCTCCGACGGTATGGTGGTTGCAACGTCTTCAGATCAGCTTGATCTTGAATGGATCGACATCTTCCAGTAGCCGCGGGCTGGGGTCACTTTTTTAGATCTAGGGTTTCTGCAGGCGGGTCAACGCGGTCATGGGGATTATTGGCAGAGTTGGTTGCTTCGGCGTCCAGGTTCTACTTGGAAGGCGCTTCGTTCCCGTGGATGGTGCGACAATCTGGCCTTACAGCGCTGGTCAGATCCTTCTCGATCCTGCATTGGAGAAGGAGGTTTTCTCTTTTCCCTGGTTCGATTCTTTTGTCATTTCATGAAGCAGCCGCAGGTGCGTTCTCAACCTAGTCTCTTGGCTTCGTCTCTGTTCCAGTTTGTTGATGCTTGTTTCGGTCGGACCTTTTGGCATTCCATGTTCTCCTCCTTCTTGGTTGTGATTTCAGTTATGAATGAGTGCTGGTTTCTGGGTTTTTTGAGATGTGTTAGGCGATTTTTGTGCAATTTCTGGTGGTATGCGGTTTGATATGCTATGAGATGTAGAATGCTGAAAGTTGTTCGGTTCGAAGACCATGACTACTAGTTGTTGAGATACGATTCATTTTTTGACAATGGGTTAGGATGTGTTGGTGGTTGCTTTATGAGCTGCAAGTTGATAAGAGCTGGTCGATAAGGAGGCGGTGATACTTTTGTTGCTGATGCTGGTGTTTTGGTGCTATCGTTCTTTGGATTTTGCTGCATGTTTTCACTGGCAGTGGATCCTCCTGGGGAGGACATGCTAGTTGCTGGAAATGGTGTGATTGGGTTTGCTGGTTTTTTTTGTTGGGAGGTGATGATGGATGCGTTTGGTTGCGGTGCTCGTGTTGTGGTTTCATGCTACTGGTTGTGAGTGGTTGCGATGTCGACTTTGGTGTTGTTGGTTGCTGGGGCTGGTTGGTTTGGACGTGTTGCTGCTGCTGTGTTGCTGTGATGATGGGATGCGGTGCTGCTGGATGCTGGAATGCCCTGGATGAGGGAAATTGTGCTGCTGGATGCTGGTTGCTACTGAGCTGGGAGTTGCTGAAGCTGTGGTTTATGATCGTGCTGCTGCTGGATGTTGATTGCTGCTGGGTGATGGCGATGGATGCTTGGCTTTGTGTGCTTTTACTTTTTTCGCTTTTGTTTTTCTCACTTTTGGGGTCTTTTTTGTTTTGGGTTGTAAGGGGTTTTTGGATGTGGGTCGTTTGACCCCTCCCCTCCCTTGTCTGTTGTGTCTCCTTTTTCTTTATAATAAATTTGGGGGGGGGGGCTGGGAATAGCCCGACCCTTGCATCTTCCTTGCCAAAAGACCCTAAAAATCATGAAAAACCCTAAAAACCAAAAAAACCTAAAAAACTCAAAATCCCTAAAAACAATAAAAAACCTAAAAACCATAAAAATCCAAAAAAAGGCTAAAATTCCATGAAAAAGAAAAAACCCCAAAAACTTTAGAAACCCCCTAAAATCCATAAAACCACTTAAAAACCATAAAAAACCTGAAACCCAGAAAATCTCTAAAACCCACTAAAAACTATAAAATTTCTCAAAACCCATAAAAATGTTAAAAACCCTAAAAACCTTCAAAACCCTAAAAAACTAAAAAAATATGAAAACCCATAAAGACCATAAAAACCCAAAAAACCCTCAAAATCCCTAAAAACCCTAAAAACCATAAAAATCCTTAAAACCCCTTACAAATCCTTGAAAACGTAAAGAACACTAAAAAACTAAAAATCCCATGAAAACCATAAAAACCCCTAAAACCATTAAAACCCCTAAAAACCAATAAAAAATCTAAAAAACCTAAAAACACCTAAAAAGTTAAAAGATGCTAAAAACCTAAAAAACTCAAAAATACTCAAAAAACCCTAAAATCCCAAAAATATCTTAAAATCTTGGAAAAACACTAAAAACCATGAAGACCCCTAAAACCCATCCAAATCACTAATGACCCTAAAAACCATAAAAGCCATAAAAATCTAGAGAAGCACAAAAAATCCAAAAAATGTAAAAACCTTGAAAAATATTTAAAACAATAAAACCCCTATAAACCTAAAAAACACTAAAACACCATGAAACCCTAAAAACCTGATAAAAAATCTAAAAAAAATTAAACCCCCAAAACAATAAAGATGTTAAAAACTATAAAAACCTTAAAAACCGAAAAAACGCACCCCCCCTAAAAACCCAAAAGGACCTTAATAAACATGAAAACCCCTAAATCCCCTAAAAAACCTGAAAACCCCTCAAAATCCATAAAAATAAAAAAACTATAAAAACCATAACATCCTAAAAAATCTCAAAGAATTTATGAAAACATAAAACCCTTAAAAATTCTAAAAAAACCCTTGAAACCAATAAAAACCCCAAAAGAGCGTAAAAAACCTTAAAAACCCATAAAACCCTAAAAACCTCCTGGTAACTTTAAAAACCCTAAAAACCCCAAAAACATAAAAAAACTCTAAAAAACCCAAAAAAACACAAAAACCCTAAACACCTAAAAGACCCTAAAAACCATAAAAACCAAAAAAAATTGAAAACCCCTAAAAACCCTAAAAACCCTAAAAACCCTAAAAACCCTAAAAACCCTAATGAAAAAAACAACAAAACCCTAAAAACACAAAAGACCCAAGAAACCCTGAAAACACTAAAAACTATAAAAAACATAGAAAACCAAAAAAATTATCAAAAATCCAAAAAACGCTAAAAAACCTAAAAACTATAAAAATCCTATAAAAGCCCTAAAATCCCTGAAAAGGCAATACACCCTAAAAACCCAGAAAACCCCCAAAAAAACTTAAAATCCCTAAAACCCCCTAAAACCCTAAAATCCAATCAAAACTCTAAAAACCCTTAAAACCCCTAAGAATGTTAAAAACACTAAAGTAACTCAAACCCCCTAAAAAAGTAAAAAACCCTAAAAATCCAAAAGACCCTAAAACCTTCGAAAACCATAAAAACACTAAAAATACCCGAAAACCCTTAAAAACCCTCAAAATCCCTAAAAACGTAAAGACCCCTAAAACCCTAAAAAATCCCTGAAAACCATAAAATCAGCTAAAACCCTTATAAACCCTAAAAATCCATAAAAACTCATAAAACCAAAAAAATCTCTAAAAAGGATGAAAACCCCTAGAAACGTTAAAAAATATAAAAAATCTCAAAAACCGTAAAAACTCAATAAAAACACTAAAAACCAAAAAATACCCTAAAACACTGGAAAACCATAAAAACACTAGAAATAGTGATAAATATAAAAACCTCGAAAAATACTTAAAAGCCCAAAAAACCCTTAAAACTAAAAAATCCTTAAAAATTCATAAAAACCCATAAAAACATAAATTCCCCAAAAAACACTGAAAAACCATTGAAAACCATAAAAAACCCAAAAAACCTTAAAAACCCTAATAAACTTATAAAAACCCTAAAACCCACTAAAAACTCTAAAAACCCATAAAACCTCTAAAAAATTAAAAAACCCTAAAAATATTAAAACCCATAAAAAACCCAAAAAAACCCAAAAAACCCCAAAAGACCCTAAAAACCCTAAAAAATTGAAAATTCCAAAAAACCCTCAAAATACTTACAACCCATAAAAAACCCTAAAAACCCTAAAAAATCCCCCCAAATCCCTAAAAAAACAAAAAACCCATAAAAACCCCCTTAAAACCATAAAACCGATAAAAACCTTTAAACCCCTAAAAATCCATAAACCCCCCCCCCCCAAACCACTATAAAATCTAAAAATCCTTTAAATCCCTAAAATTTTAAAAACATCTAAAACCCCATTAAAACCCTAAAAACTAAAAAAAACCCTAAAAACCCCAAAGACCATAAAAAACCTGAAACCTCTAAAACCCTAAAAAACCCTGAAAATCCCTAAAACCCATCAAAATCCCTAAAATCCCTAAAAAATCGAGAATACATAAAATCCTAAAAATACCAAAAAAATCCTTGAAAACGTAAAAACCCCAAAAAACACTGAGAAACACCTAAAACCCCTAAAAACCTACAAATCCCTAAAAACATACTAAAAAATATAAAAATAATTTAAAATGCTAAAAATGTTGAAAAAAATCTAGAAAACCTTAAAAAACCTAAAAAAAATAAAAAAAAACCCAAAGTCCCCCAAAAACCATAAAACCCAAAAAACCCAAAAAACTTATGAAAACCCCTAAAACCCCTCAAAATCCCTAAAAATCATAAATACCCTAAAAATAATAAAAATCATAAAATAACCTGAAAATCCATGAAAACATAAAAAAATTTAAAATCCAAGAAAAAACCCCAGAGACCATAAAAACCACTAAAAACATAAAAAACTTGAAAACCTTAAAAACACTAAAAACTATAAAAATCCATAAAACCCCTAAAAACCTTAAAAAATATAAAAACCCTTAAAATGTTAAAAAACTCAAGAAAACCCTAAAACTCTAAAAAAATAAGAAAAACGCAAAAACCCCTAAAAACCATAAAAAATCTAAAAACTCTCAAAATCCCTCATAACCCTAAATTCCATAAAAAGCATAAAAATTCTAAAAAACCCATAAAATACCAAAAACCATAAAAAACACTAAAAACCCAAAAACCCCTGAAAATAATAAAAACCACCAAAAATATTAATAAACCCTAAAAACCAATAAAAACACTAAAACCCCAAAACCCCTTTAAAACCCAAAAAATGTTAAAAAACTTAAAAACCTTTAATACCCTAAAAAGATTTAAAAAACCCTAAAACCCCTAAAGACCCTAAAACCCTAAAAACCATAAAAACCCCAAAAAAATCTTTAAACCCTCAAAATCCATAAAAACCTTAAAAATCTTAAAAAATAAAAAAATAAAAAAAGGCAAAAAAATCCACAAAAACATAAAAAACAAAAAACCCTAAAAACCCCATGAAATCCTTAAAAACCCATCAAACCCTTAAAAACCCATAAAATAGAATAAAAATAATAAAAACCCACTAAAATTATAAAACCCAAAAAACATTAAAAAACATAAAAAACCTTTAAAACCCAAAAACTCAAAATGTTTCATAAAACCCCAAAAGACCCTAGAAACCCTTAAAAACACCAAAACACCTAAAAACCCCTAAAACCCTCTAATACTATCAAAATACCTAAAAACCCTAAAACCCTAAAAACCATTAAAATTTAAAAAAATCCATAAAATCCCTAAAAATCCCTAAAAACTTAAAAATCCCTAAAAATTTAAAAAACCCTAAAAACCCTAAAAAACCTCTAAAACCCATAAAAACCTTAAAACCGTAAAACCCCATAGAAACCTCAAAACCCACTAAAAACAATAAAAACCCTTAAACCCCCTATAAATGTTGAAAATATTAAAAACCTTAAAAAACCTAAAAAAAAGTCAAAAAAGCCCAAAAAACCCATAGAGACATTAATAACCCAAAAAACCCTAAAAAATTCTGAAACCCCCTAAAAACTCTCAAAGTCCCTAAAAATAATAAAAACCATAAAAACCATAAAAATCCTAGAAATCCATAAAAACCCTGAAAACGTATAAAACCCTAAAAACCCTAAAAAATCCTTGAAAACCATAAATCCAATAAAAACCATTAAAAACCCTACAAACACATAAAATCCCTAAAATGTAATAAAAACTATAAAAACCCTTAAAACCTCTAAAAATTTTATAAAAACATTAAAAGCCCTAAAAACTCAAAAAAGCCCCAAACCCCAATAAACCATAAAAACCCTGAAAACCCCTAAAAACCCTAAAACCATGAAATCCCTAAAGCCCCTCAAAATACATAAAATCCATAAAACCATAAAAACCATAAATTACCTAAAATTCCTTGAAAATGTAAAAAATACTAAAAACCTAGAACCCCCCCTGAAAACCAAATAACCCTAAAAAACCTTAAAAACCTTAAAACCCTAAAAACCCATAAAACCCTAAATACTACAAAAAAACTCTAAAAACCCTTAAAACTCCTCAAAATGGTTGAAAACTCAAAAAAACCTTAAAAACTCAAAAAAACCCGAAAACCCCCAAAAAACATAAAAACCTTAAAACCCTAAAAAACCCAAAAAACCCTCAATATCCCTAAAAACCCTAAAAACATAAAAACCTAAAAACCCCTAAAAATCCCAAAAAACATAAAATCCCCTAAAAACCATAAAATCCCCCTAAAACCGTAAAAAACCCATAAAACCCTAAAAACCACTAAAAACCACTAAAAACTCAAAAAAAAACCATTTAAACCTGTAAAAATGTTAAAAACATTAAAAACCCTTAAAAACCCTAAATAACTCAAAAAACCCTAAAAACCCTACCTTTCAAAAAAACCTAAAACCACAAAAGTCCTTAAAAATCATTAAATCCCAAAAAACCCTTAAAACAATAAGAACCCTTAGAATCCCTAAAAATCCTAAAAAACCTAAAAAACAAAAAATCCTAAGAATCCCTAACAATCCCTTAAAATGAAAAGGATTTACATACATTAAAACACCTTGAAAACTATAAAATCCCTAAAAACCATAAAAACCCTAAGAAACCATAGAAACCCTAAAAACCCACTAAAAACTATTAAAACCATTAAAACCCATAGAAAATTAAAAACTCTAAAAATCTTAAAATCCATAAACACTCAAAGAACCCTAAACCACCAAAAGGCCCTAAAAACCTTGAAAACCCCCATAAAAACCCTAAAACCCTATAAAAATATAAAAACCATCAAAATCCCTAAAAACCCTAAAAACCAAAAAAACCAAAAAGAATCCTTGAAAACATAAAAACCTTAAAAACCCTGAAAACCGCCTAAAAACCACAAAACCCCCTTTAAACATTAAAAACCCCATAAAAAACTAAAAACCCATTAATGACTCTAAAAATTATTAAAACCCCTAAAAATGTTGAAAAACACTATAAAACATTAAAAATAGTAAAAACTAAAAAAATCTTAAAAACCCCAAAACACTATAAAAACCATGAAAAACTATAAAATCCCTAGAAACCCAAAAAAACCCTCAAAATTCAAAAACATCCTAAAAAATCCCTAAAAACCATAAAAATCCTAAAACCCCCTAAAAGCCTTAAAAAAGTAAAAAACCTATAAAACCCCTGAAAACCACCTAAAAACCATAAAACCCCATAAAACCCCTAAAATCCCTAAACACCGATAAAAACCCTAAAACCTCACTAAAAACTCAAGAAATTCTTAAAACCCATAAAAATGTTAAAAACACAAAAAACTCAAAAGGCCTAAAAACCCTAAAACCCCCTAAAAACCCATGAAAACCCATAAAAACATTAGAACCTCTATAAAAACTTGAAAACCATAAAACCCATAACAATCCTAATAAATCCCTACAATTCCCTGAAAATATAAAAAACCATCAAAACCCTAAAAACTATAAGAACCCATAAAACCATAAAAAACAATAAAACTCCATTAAACCCTAAAAACCACTAGAAATAGTAAAAACCCTTAAAACCCCGAAAAATGTTTAAAAAATCTAAAAAACCTTTAACCCTTAAAAACTACAAAAAACCCCCCAAACTCCAAAAGAACCTAAAACCCTAGAAAATCCCGCAAAATCTCTAAAATCCATTGAAACCCCTAAAAACAATAAAATCCCTAAAAAACCAAAAAAATCACTAAAAACCTAAAAAATCCAAAAAGCCTTAACCCCCCCTCAAACCATAAAAAACCATAAAAACATTAAAAACCATAAAACCCATAAAACCCTAAAAACCAATAAAAACTCTAAAATCCCTTAAAACCCCTAAAAATGATAAAAACCCTAAAAATTCTTAAAAACCCTAAAAAAACTCAAAAAAACCTAAAACACCTAAAAGACCCTAAAAACCCATAACCCCCCTTCAAAATCCCAAAAAAAATCTTAAAAAAATCTTAAAACATAAAAAACCATAAAAACTCTAAAAAACCCTTGAAACTTATAAAACACCTAAAAACCATAAAAACCATAAAACCCCGAAAAACCCATAAAATCCCGAAAACCCCATAAAATCAATAAAAACCAATAAAAAACTCTAAAAACACTAAAACCCCCTAAAACGTTAAAAAACTCTTAAAAACTTAAAAACCATAAAAAACTCAAAAAAAAATAGAAACCTAAAAAACCATAAAACCCCAAAAAACCCTAAAAACTCTAAAAAACCTGAAAAACATTAAAAATCCCTAAAAAACCTAAAACCAATAAATATCATAAAAAATCCCTAAAAATCTCTGAAGATCTAAAAATCCCTAAAACCCTGAAAACCCCTTGAAAACCCTAAAATCCCTTTAAAACCCTAAAACCCCTAAAAACCTTTAAAATCCCAAAACCCTCTAAAAACACTAAAAACCTTAAAAAAATATAAAAAACCATAAAACCCCTAAATAAGTTAAAAACATTAAAAAACATTAAAAACATTAAAAAACATTAAAAAACCTTAAAACCCTAAGAAACTCAAAAAAACACTGAAAACGCCCAAAGTTCCTAATAAATTTGGGGGGGGGGAGAATAGCCCGACCCTCACATCTTCCTTTCCCTATAAAATAATAAAACCCAAAAAACCCTAAAATATATCTGAAAACCATAAATACCATTGAAAATCATAAAAACCCTAAAAACATTTAAAAAATCTAAAAACACATAAAACCCTAAAAACCAACTAAAACTCCAAAAACCTATAAAACCCCTAAAACATTAAAAAGTGGTTAAAAACTCTAAAAAAACTTTAAACCCTGGAAAACTCAAAAAACCCTAACAACCCCAAAAGACCCTAAAAACCCTTTAAAACCCTTAAATTCATTGAAAACCCAAAAAAACCCCTAAAACCCATAAAAATCCCTAAAAACATATAAAATCCTAAAAACCCGGAAAACCCACTGAAAACCATAAAAGCACCTAAAACCCTAAAATACCATAAAAACCCATAAACCACTAAAAACTCTAAAAACCAATAAAACCCCTATTTTTTTTAAAAAAGATAAAAATGTTAACACTAAAAATGTAATAAAAAAACCATAAAAACCAAAAGATCCAAAAAACCAAAAAACCGTAAAATACCCTAAAAACATGAAAACCTTCAGAATCCTTAAAAACCAAAAAAATTCAAAAAAAACAAAAAAAATTCCTTATAATCCCTGAAAACATAAAAAACACTAAAAACCCTAAAAAAATCCCTAAAAACAATAAAAACCCTAAAAACATTAAAAACCCTAAAACCCATAAAAATCATATAAAACCACTAAAAACAATAAAAACCCTTAAAACGCCTAAAAACGTTGAAAAAACACTAAAAATCATACAAACCCTAAAAAACTAAAAAAAACTATAAAAACCCAAAAAAACCCCTGAAAACCCTAAAAAACCCTAAAATCCCTAAAATCCCTAATTGCCACTAAAAACTATCAAAATCACTAAAAAACCTAAAAACCATAAAATTCTTATAAAAACCCTTAAACCAGTAAAAACTCTAAAAACCCTTAAAACACCTAAAAATGTTAAAAAGTGTTAAAAAACTAAAAACCCTTAAAATTTCTAATAACTCAAAAAAACCCTAAAATCCCAGAAAGACCTTAAAAACCATATAAAACCCTAAAAACCCTAAAACCATAAAAATCCTAAAAAAGACCTAAAAATCCCTAAAAATGTAAGAAACTCGAAAAACCACGAAATCCCCCAAAAAACTATAAAAACCCTTAAAAACTTAAAAAACCCTAAAAACCCATAAAAACAATTAAAAACTCTAAAAATCATTAAAACCCCTAAAAAGTTAAAGATTGATTTTTGTATTGAAGATGGCGGTGGTCTCTCCAGGTTCTCTCTCTCGTTCAAAGATTCCACCCATGGATTTCAGAGATGGTTCCTCGGCGGTGGTGCTCTCTTTGGCGGTTAGAATCCTTGATGGGAATATGCTGTGGTTCATATTTGACTTTACAGATCTGGTTTTTCCTCGGGTTGACCGATGCTGGGTACCTCAACGACGATGCGATCTTGGCGAGGAGGTGCAAACGAGTTCGGTTTGGCAGCGGTTTGTGCAAAGTTTATTGCTCAGGTGGATCTGTGATGCAATATCGTGCTTGAAGCTTGATGTTGTGGGAGATTTCGGTTCTTCACCGAGGTTGCAGGAGGCACATTTGAAGCGGGGGAGGGGATCACATCAGTGGTGTGGGCTATGGCCTTTTTGGATGCTGGTCAACTCTCCTATTTTACCGCTTCGGTTCTATTTCAGGGATTCTTCCTTGATGTTGATGCAGATCTGGTATGTTTCCTCTTTCATGGAATTTTTTATGCAATTTTTCTCTAGTTATGGTGTGCTATTAGATGTGGTTTATTGCTTTGTGGGTTCATTCTGTTGCTATGGTTCGCTTCGCTGGTGGCTTGGTTCGTTGGTTGCGTGCTGGTTGTGGTTCTGAATGAGATGCTGGCTGAAATGGTTTCTTTTTTGATGGTTTTGATGCTGCTATGGGGTTTGGAGTGGGTTGATGCCGTTAGTGATTTCTGGAGTTGGAGCTGTTGGATGCTTGATGCGTCCTAGATGAAAGTGGAATGGTTGGGAGTTTTTGATTTTTGTAACGAAAATGCTGGCAGCTGGCTTGGCTGTGATGCTGGATGTGGCTGGATATTTGGCTATGAGTTGCTGACAAGGATGGATTGTTGCGGAGAGTTTGGCAGTGGGAATCTGCTTGAGCTGGCTGTTGGTAGGGAAGAAGAGTTGCTGGGGTCTGGAAGCTGGTCGGTGTTGTGGGATGCTTGTTCTGTTTGGCTGGGTGATGCGGTTGGCGATGCTGCTAAGCGATGTTGTGGCTGTGATGACTGGATTATGCTGGATGTTGGAAATGGCGAGATTGGAGGCTGGACATTGCTTGGTTGTGAGCTACTGGATGCTGGTTGATGATGGTGATGATGAGGGTTGCTACTTGTTGCTGTGTGTTTTTCTGCTTGGGTTTGTTTTGCTTCTTTTCTTTTTTGATTTTTTTTTGGCGTGGGTTGTAAGGGGTTTTTGGGTGTGGGTTGATTGACCCCTCCCCTCTCTTGTCTGCTGAGTCTCTTTTTTTCTTTCTAATAAATTTGGGGGGGCCAGAAATAGCCTAACCCTCGCATCTTCCCTGCCCTAAAAAGTTAAAAAAACTCTAAAAAATATTAAAAACTCTAAAAAACTCAAAAAACCCTAAAACTCTCAAAAGACCCTAAAATCCCCAAAAGACCATAAAACCCCCTAACCCCCCCCCCAGACCCCTAAAAACCTAAAAGACCTAAAATCCCACAAAATCTTTAAAACACAAAAACACTAAAAACTATTAAAATCCTAAAAAAGCCAAAAAATCCCTAAAAACATAAAAAATGAAAAAACCCTGAAAACATAAAAAACCCATAAACCCTAAGAAAACCTAAAAACCATAAAAACCTATAAAACCCTTAAAAACACTAAAAACCCAAAACCCTAGAAAAAACCATTAATACTCTAAAAACCATTAAAGCTCCTAAAAATGTTAAAAATATTTAAAAACTCAAAAAATTATAAAAATAAAAAAAACTCAAAGAAACCCAACCCCCCCCCATAAAAAAACCTAAAAACCTGACAAAATCTATTAAAATCCTTATAATGCCTAAAACCCATAAAATACCTAAAAATCCCTAAAAACCCCTAAAAACCCCTAAAAACCAAGAAACCCAAAAAACCCTGAAAATCCATTGAAAACCATAAAACCCCTGAAAACCTTAACATCCCTAAAAATCCATAAAAACCCTAAAAAACCACTAAAAACTCTAAAACCCATTAAACTCCTAAAAAAGTTTAAAAACTCTAAACAACATTTAAAATCCTAAAAAACTCAAAAAACACAAAAAACATAAAAGGCCTTAAAAACATTGAAAACCCCTAAAACCAAAAAAACAGTGAAAACCCTAAAAACCCACAAAATCACTAAAAACCCTAAAACCCCTAAAAGTAATAAATATATTCAAAAATCCCTAAAAATCCTTGAAAACATAAAAAACCTAAAAACCCTGAAAAACCAGTGAAAACAAAAAAAAAACCCTAAAACCTTAAAAACCCCTAAAAACAAAAAAAAATCTATAAAACCCTTAAAGGCCCTAAAAATGTTAAAAAATTATAAAAAATATTAAAACCCATAAAATAACTCAAAAAATCCAAAAAACCCAAAAGTCGCTAAAACCCTTGAAAACCCTTATAAACCCAAAAAAAACCTTGAAAACCCCAAAACCCCTCAAAATCCCTAAGAACCCTAAAAACCTCTAAAATCCATTAAAATCCAAAAATTCCTTAAAATTACCAAAAAATATAAAGCCCCTCAAAACCCTGAAAAACATTTGGAAACCATAAACCCCTAAAAACCTTAAAATAACCTAAAACCCCCAAAAAATCTAAGGCCGTCACTCTCTCCTGGGCTCGTGTTGTAGCGATTTCTAGGTTCCTTTGGAATCCTCTTCGACGACAGCTTTGTTCGATTTGATGTTGCGGATGGAGCTCTGGTTGATGGTTCTTATTCCACTCACTTGCGGGAGACCAGGTTGCTGCTCGGTGGTGTCGAGATCTGGTGGCTTTCTTTGAGAAAAGGGGAAATCATCCTGGCATGGCTTGTGCGACAGTTTTTCTCGGCTTTGATCCGTTCCGTTCCAGGTTGTGGTGAAGCCTTTGACTCCATGGAGGCCGGGAACCCTCCTGGATTTCATCCTTTTGGGGATGTTTTTACAGATCTGGGTTTCCTGACGGGTCAGTGAGGTCAACAGCTTCATCGGAAGAGATAGTTGTCTCAGCGACTCCGTTTGTCCCAGCGTGGTGGTGCTCTTGGCTCCTGTGGACAGGAACTTCCGAGGATGTATCGGGGTCACGATCTTCATCATCGGAGGGAGCTTCCTCGACGACTTGGGTGGAGACCTCCTCAACGGTCGTTCACCCTCTCTGGTTTTCGCTTTGATGGTTTTTGGTGGCTTCTCTGGAGACGCGATGGTCCTTCGTGGAGGTAGAAGGTCCGGTGCCGGCCTGGTGTTTTCGCTCTTTTTCTGGTTCTATGGATGCTCATATATGCTTGGTTTAAGTCTATGAAGAAGATCCAGATTTAAGTGCGTATGTTTCCTCCTTTGTTGCTCGCTGTTGATGCTGGTTCTGGTTGGAAGTCCTTGAATCTTAAAACCTACGGCGCACTGGTTGCGGTGCTGGTCATGAGCCATTGCGGGTTCTGGCTTCTTGATTTGCTGGGAAATTTTAGGCACAGTCTGGTGATGCTGGGCAATTCTACTGGGGTAATTTCCTGGAGCTGGGATCTCTCTTTTGGGTGTTGGGTGCTGCGGCCTGGTCCTGGGTATGGGTGCTGGTGGTGTGTTGTTTACTCTGTTGTGGGGTGCGAATCATCGAGAGTTATTGGCCGTCAGATTCTTTGGTGCTGGCTGATGTACTCTACTGGATTGGGATGTGTGAAAGTTGAGGAATTTGGTGCTGTTAAGATGGTGCTCGAAGCTGTGCTCGGTGTGAATGGTTGCTACTTGTTTCTTGGTGGTGTTGTGTCCCCTGAATGGGCGTTGTTGGGTGCGAGCTGGTTGTTGTTGGATGCTGAGTTGCTGGTTAGGGGATGTTGCTTTGCTTGAGGACTGTTTGTTGGGAACTGTTGAAAGAGGTGCTGGATGTCAAAATCTGATGGGCTGGATGTTGGCTGCTGCTTGGCTGAGACATGATGTTGCTGATGCTTTGGAGGTGATGAAGTTGTTGTGTATGGTGATGGTGATGCTGCTACTCGATGTTGATTGCTCCTTGGTTGGGACTGCGGCTGGACCTTTATTTCTTGGTTTTGTGTGTTTTTTCTTTTTCGATCTTTTTTTTGGGTTTTTGGCGTCTTGGGTTTGTAAAGGGTTTTGGGGTGCTGGTCGTTTGACCCCTCCCCTCCCTTGTCTGATGCGTCTCTTTTTTCTTAATAAAATTTGAGGGGGTCGGGAATAGCCTGATCCTCACATCTTCCTTGCCCCAAAAAAAAACTAAACACAAAAAACCCCAAAAATACTTAAAACCCATAAATACATTAAAAAAACTCTAAAAACATTAAAAACTATTAAAAAAGCTCAAAAAACTCAAAAAACCCAAAAGACCCTCAAAACCCTAAGAAAACCCAAAAAACACTAAAAAACCCCGAAAACCCCTTAAAATCCCTAAAACCCTAAAAAAAATCCTAAAAGGATCTAAAAATCCATGAAAATATAAAAACCCTAAAAACCCTGAAAACAATAATAACCCCTAAAACCTTTAAAAACCCTAAAAACCCATAAAAACCCAAAAAAACCACTAAAAACTTTGGAAACACTTAAAACCCCTAAAAATGTTAAAAAACTCAAGAATCCCATAAATATGTTAAAAAAATAAAAAAAAAACTAAAAATACAAACAAGTCCCTAAATACTGTAGAAAACTCAAAAAACCCCCTAAAAACCCTAAAAACATAAAAAACCCTAAAAACCCTTTAAAACCATAAAAATCCAAAAAACATTAAAATGCTCTAAAACCCCTAAAATCCCACTAAAAACTCTAAAAACATTACCCTGCAAAAAAAACTTAAAAAACCCTGAAAACCGGAAATACATTAAAAACTATAAAAAACCTTATAAGCCCAAAAAAACTCAAGAAACCCCTAAAACCCTGAAAACCCTAAACCCCCCTAAAAATATCTAAAAACCTAAAAATAAAAAAAACCATAAAAATCCTAAAAATCCACTAAAAATCCTTAAAAACATAAAAAACCCTAAAAACTCTGAAAACCCCTTAAAACTATAAAAACCCTAAAACCCTTAAAAACCATAAACACCAATAAAAAACCAAAAAATCAATAAAAACACAAAATAATCTTAAAACCCCGCAAAACCTTAAAAAACTCTAAAAAACCATAAAACCATATAAAAGTAAAAAAATCCCTAGAAACTTAAAAATGCCCTAAAACCCAGGAAAACCCTAAAAACCCACAAAATCCCTAAAAACCATAAAAATACAAAAACCCTAATGAAACCCTAAAAATACTTGAAAATGAAAAACCCCTAAAAACCTTGAAAATCCATGAAAACCAAAAACACCTAAAAACCTAAAAACCCATAAAAACTCGAAAAATAAAAAAAAACTCTAAAAACCTTATAAACTCTTAAAAATGTAAAAAACTTTGAAAAAACCACTAAAAAACCTTAAAAACCCTTTAAACCCCTTAAAATCCCTAAAAACCCTAAAAATCATAAAAATACAAAAAACACTAAAAATTTTGGATAAATAAAAAACCCTAAAAACCCTAAAAAAAGCTTGAAAACCATAAATCCCCTGAAAATCTTAAAATCCTAAAAACCCATAAAACCCCTAAAAACCCACTAAAAACTCTAAAAACCCTTAAAACCCTAAAAAACATTAAAAAGGTCTAAAACCCTTAAAAACTCAAAAAAAAAACAACTAAAAACCCAAAAAGACCCTAAAAACTTTAAAAATCATAAAAATTCTTAAAATCCAGAAAAATTCCGAAAAATGTAAAAAACACTGAAAACCTTGAAAACCATAAAAAACCTTAAAATGATTAAAAAACCTAAAAACCCATAAAACCATAAAACCCACTATAAAATATAAAACCCCTTTAAACCCCTAAAAACACTAAAAACCCCAAAACCCCAAAAGACCCTAAAACCTTGAAAAACCCAAAAAAACGCTAAAAAATCCCAAAATTCCCTAAAAATCCCAAAAACCCCCAAAAAACCCCAAAACCCATAAAAATCATAAAAAATCCCAAAAAAATACATAAAAGCATATAAAAACCTCAAATCCATAAAAACCCTTGAAAACCATAAAAACCCATACACCCATAAAAAACTAAAACCCAATAAAAACCCTAAAAACCACAAAAAACTCTAAAAACCACTAAAAAAATTAAAAACTCTTAAAAATCTTAAAAAACCCTAAAAAACAAAAAATAATCCTAAAACCCCCGAAATCCATAAAAATCATGAAAGACCCTAAAATCCCCTAAAAACATTGAAAATCTGTAAAAACATTTAAAGAACCCTAAAAACCCACAAAATCCCTAAAACCCCTAAAACCATAAAATCCTAAGAAATCCAAAAAATCCTGACAAACATATAGAACCCTAAAAAACCCATAAAACCAAAAAAACTTAAAACCTTAAAAAACCCTAAACTCCCATAAAAATCATAAAAACATTAAAAACTCTAAAAACCTTAAAAACCCCTAAAAATGTTTTAAAAATCTCTAAAAGCCTTTAAAACACTAAAAAAATAAAAAATCCCTAAAATCCCTAAAAACATAAAAACCTAAAACCCCTAAACCCCCAAAAAACACTAAAAACTCTAAAAATCTCAAAAAACACAAAAAATCATAAAATCTGAAAATCCCTAAAAACCCCAAAAATGAAAAAAACCATAAAAACCTTGAAAAACCCTCCGAAAACCATAAAGACCACTAAAAACTCTAAAACCACTTCAACCCAAAACACTTAAAACCTAAAAAAAATTTAAACCTAAAACACCTAAAAAACTCTAAAAAACCCTAAAAAACCAAAAAGAACCTAAAAACCCCTAAAACCCTAAAAACTCTAAGAAAACCTAAAACCCGAAAAATCCCTAAAAACCATCAAAATCACTAAAAACCCTAAAAAACCTTAAAAAGTCTAAAGACGTTTTAAACCCCTAAAAATGTTAAAAAAATCTAAAAAACCTTTAAAACCCTAAAAACTCAAAAAACCCTAAAAAACCAAAAAGACCCTAAAAATCCTGAAAACCCGAAAAAAAAACCTAAAAACCTTGGAAACCCCTAAGAACCCTAAAAATCCATAGAAACACTAAAAACCAAAAAAACCACAAAAGACTAAAAGTTCACTAAAAATCCCTAAAAATGATAAAAACCCTAAAACCCTTAAAAACAACTTAAAAGAATAAAACCCCTAAAAACCATAAAAACCCATAAAAACCCTAAAAACCACTAAAAACTCTAAAAAACCATAAAACCCCAAAAATACCCTAAAACCCCCAAAAACCCTAAAATGCCCAAAAAACCCTCAAAATCCCTAAAACCCTAAAAAACACTAAAAACTATAAAAATCTGAAAAATATATAAAAATACATATAAAATAATAAAACCCAAACAACCCTGAAATATATCTGAAAACCATAAATACCATTGAAAATCATAAAAACCCTAAAAACCTTTAAAAACTCTAAAAACACATAAAACCCTAAAATCCAACTAAAAATACAAAAACCTATAAAACCACTAAAACATTAAAAAGTGGTTAAAAACTCTAAAAAACCTTAAAACCCTAGAAAACTCAAAAAACCATAACAACCCCAAAAGACCCTAAAAACCCCCAAAACCCTTAAAAACCCTTAAATTCATTTAAAACCCCAAAAAAACGAAAAAACCATAAAAATCCTAAAAAAATCCCAAAAAATCCCTAAAAAAATATAAAATCCTAAAAACCCTGAAAACCCCATGAAAACCATAAAATCCCCTAAAACCCTAAAATACCATAAAAACCCATAAACCACTAAAAACTCTAAAAACCTATGAAACCCCTATTTTTTTTTAAAAAAAAGCTAAAAATATTAACACTAAAAAAGTCAAAAAAAACCATAAAACCCAAAAGATCCCAAAAACCAAAAAACCATAAAATACCCTAAAAACATGAAAACCCTCAGAATTCCTAAAAACCAAAAAATGAAAAAAAAACAAAAAAATGCCCTAAAAATCTCTGAAAACATAAAAAACACTAAAAACCCTAAAAAATCCCTAAACACCATAAAAACCCTAAAAAACATTAAAAAACCCTAAAATCCATAAAAACCCTAAAAACCCACTAAAAACAATAAAAACACCTGAAGCACCTAAAAATGTTAAAAAAAATCTAAAAAACTATACAAACCCTAAAAAACTCAAAAAAATTATAAAAACCCAAAAAACTCTTAAAACCCTAAAAAACCCTAAAATTTCTAAAAGCCCTAATAGCCACTAAAAACTATCAAAATCACTGAAAAATCTAAAAACCATAAAATTCTTATAAAAACCCTTAAACTAGTAAAAATTCTAAAAAAAACTTAAAACCCCTAAAAATGTTAAAAAGGGTTAAAAACACTAAAACCCTTAAAATACATAAAAAAATCAAAAAAACCCCTAAAATCCTAGAAATACCATAAAAACCCTATAAAACCCTAAAAACCCTAAAACCATAAAAATCCAAAAAAAATCCCTAAAAATCCCTAAAAAAGTAAGAAACCCGAAAAACCATGAAATCCCCCCAAAAACTATAAAAACCCTTAAAACCTTAAAAAAACCCCAAAAACCCATAAAAACAATTAAAAACTCTAAAAACCATTAAAACCCCTAAAAATTTAACGGCCGCTCCTGTGTAGGGGGAAGTTAGGGCAGCACTCTTTTCTCTTAATATGGACAGCACTGTGGGGCCTGATGGCTTTGGAAACAAATTCTTTATGTTCTACTGGGATATTCTCCATGCGGACGTAACCAATGTGGTGAGGGAATTTTTTATCTTGGGTTCTCTTCCTCATGGCACAGGTGCCAACTTTATCTCTTTGATACCGAAGAAGGAGAATGCTATTGTGATTGGAGACTTTCGCCTGTTTTTCGTTGGCAACACCATCCCGAAAATAATCGGCAAGATCATTGTCATCAGGCTGGGTAAAATGCTAGGAGACAACATTAATCTAAATAAATTTGGGTTCATCCCTGGGAGGAACATCCAAACATGCCTCTTTACCGCTTCGGAGGGGGTCAATGCTATGCGGAGAAAGACAAAGCAAGGTATCTTTGCTTTGAAGCTGGATATTTCCAAGGCGTTTGAAACAATTAAATGGAGTTTCATCTTTGAGATACTTACCAGATATGGATTCCCCAAAAGGTTCATCAGGCTGATTGCCTCGATCCTCCATAGTGCCAGAGTCTCAGTTCTGATTAATGGCTCTCCACCCGGATTTTTTGCTTGCTCTCACGGAGTTCACCAGGGGGATCCTCTCTCTGGATTCCTCTTTGCTATGGTGGAGGACTACATGAGCCGGTGCATTCTTGATCTCATGCAGGAGGGGCTGTTTTCTTCAACCAAATCTGGTCGGAATCTATTTTTCCCCACACATCTGCTATATGCGGACAACATCCTATTTTTTGGGCAGGCCGACAGGCAGACTCTGTCCACAATTAAGCAAATCTTCCACCACTATGAATGTGTGGCTGGGCAGGCCATTAGCTGGTTCAAGTCCTCAATTGTTTTTGGCAAGGGTGTTCCTCCTTCAAAACAGACTCACATTGCCAATATGTTGGGTGTCACGAGAGTCTCACTTCCCTTCACCTACCTGGGAGTTCCCCTCTTCTAGGGGAAAGCAAGAAGCTATTAATATGAATGCATCGACTCTAAAATCACCCATAAAATGTCGAAATGGAAGGTCAAATCTCTTTTTCAGGATGGACGGGTCTGCTTGATTAATTTTGTTATCACCGCCATGTTCGTCCATGACATCTCAATTTATAGATGGTCGGTGAGCCTCATTAAAAGCCTAACTGCCAAGATTAGGAACTTTTCCTGGACAGGCTCAATTTTTGAGTGGAAAATGATCTATGTTTCCTGGAAGCACTATACGAAGCCACTTGATATGGGCAGGATAGGAATTAAGGACCTATGGTGATTCAATGATGCAATGATTGATAAGTTTACGTGGCATTTTTTGAACCCTCAGAATGAAGGACTTGACTTTCTCAGGGAAATATTCACGCGCAGATTGTGTGATGGTTTTACGGGGTATCTTTCCTCCTCTGTTTGGCCAACTTTAAGGTCCTCGTACAAGGACATTATGTCAAAGGAAAAATGGATTGTGTCCCGGAATTATAGCATGAACTGTTGGTCGACACCATGGCCGGAACAGCCCCTTGAAGATGTCCTGACACCGCCACTTGACCGGAAGCACCTCACCATTGCTGAACTCATTTGGCAATGTGATGAATCGACTGTCCCCCTCCCGGACAGTGTGGTCATGCAATTGCAGCGATATAATTATACTGAAACTGATACTCTTATCTGGATGCCCAACATGGTCGGCAAATTTAACACCCGTGATTACTACCGGCTAAAGTGTCCTCCAGGCTCAGCCTTGCCGTCATGGCTGACTAAATTCAGGACGTCCTTCATTCCTCCATCCCACTTTATTCTCCTCTGGAAAATTTGGTGAAACAGACTCCCAACACATGATCATCTTCAAATTTTTGGATGGAAACTCGCTTCTGTTTGCTTCCTGTGCAGGAGAGATAGAGAGATCTGCGGCCACATTTTCTTACATTGTACTTTTGCTGTGGAGTTGTGGAGCTACCTTTCATAGAGCTTTGGGATGACCTGCTGTTCGCATGGGTCGATCTGTGACTTCCTGCATGGGCTGGTTGACCTGCACCAGAGTGACCAGATCTGGAACCTTCTGTTGGCCGGGGCGACTGCTACCATTCATTATATTTGGGCTACCTAGAACGCAGTAGCTTTCAATCGGCAGCCACTCTCATTGCAGGGAGGGGTGGTGTTGATACACAAGGCTATTCACAGCGCCTCACGGCTTCAGGCAGGTATGATGTTTAATGACGTTGAGGACCTCACTGTATTGCGTGCTCTTGGTGTGGCTGGCAGGAGCTGAAAGCCGCTAGTCTTGAAATTTATTAGATGGATCCCGCCACTCCCGTCATGGATAAAGGTCAACGTTGATGGCGTGACACTTGGCGCTCCTGGGCCATCGGGGTGTGGGAATGTTTTTCGCACCCTGTGGGGCTTCTTGAATGGATGCTTCTTGAAGGGATGCTTCTTTCAGTTTCTTGGGGATGACTGTGCTTATGAAGCGGAGTTATGGGAAATCATAAAGGCCGTGAAGTTTGCATGCCAGTTCAACTGGTCACCGCTTTGGATTGAGTCTGACTCGATGCTTGCAGTTGATGCGTTAAAGGGACGCTCCGGGGATATCCCCTGGAGACTCTTGCCACACTGGATCGAATTCCTTGATCTGTCTCGGAACTTGAAACTCAATGTCTCACATGCCTACAGGGAAGCTAACTCGGTTGCTGACACCCTCTCCAAACAGGCGATTGCGGAGAGCTCCTCAATGTGGTCCTTTATGGCCCCACCTTATTGTATTTCATTCTTGGACTCGGATCGGAAGGGCGATGTTCATATTCGCTCTTTCAGGACCATCTTGTAGTTGCCTTTTTCTTTTTAATTAAGTTTGGGGGGCTAGGCTTGCCTAGTCAAGAACCTCTTCTGCCCTAAAAAGTTAAAAAAAAACTCTAAAAATATTAAAAACTCAAAAAAACTCAAAAAACCCTAAAACCCCAAAGAGACCCTAAACCCTCCCCAAACCCCCCAAAACCCCCAAAAACCTAAAAACCTAAAACCCCACAAAATCTTTAAAACACACAAACTCTAAAAACAATTAAAATCCTAAAAAATCCAAAAAAATCCCTAAAAGCATAAAAAATGAAAAAAAACCTGAAAACATAAAAAACCCATAAAACCCTAAGAAAACCTAAAAACCATAAAAGCCCATAAAACCCTTAAAAACACTAAAAACCCAAAATCCTAGAAAAAACCCTCAATACTATAAAAACCCTTAAGGCTCTTAAAAATGTTAAAAATATTAAAAAACTCTAAAAACCATAAAAACAAAAAAACTCAAAGGGGCCCTAACCCCCCCCCCCAAAAACATAAAAACCTGAATAAAATCTGTTAAAATCCTAACAATGCCTAAAAACCATAAAAACCCTAAAAATCCCTAAAAATCTCTAAAAACCAAAAAACCCAAAAAAACCCTGAAAATCCCCTGAAAACCATAAAACCCCTAAAAACCTTAACATCCCTAAAAACGCATAAAAACCCTAAAAAACACTAAAAACTCTAAAACCCATTTAACTACTAAAAATGTTTAAAAACTCTAAAAACATTAAAAATCTAAAAACCCGTGAAAAACCATTGAAAACCAAAAAAACCCTAAAACCTTAAAAACCCATAAAAAACTAAAAAAACAATAATAACAATAAAACCCTTAAAACCCCTAAAAATGTTAAAAAATTATAAAAAAAAATTAAAACCCATAAAAGAACTCAAAAAACCCTAAAAACTCAAAAGACGCTAAAACCCTTGAAAACCCCTATAAACCCTAAAAAATCTTGAAAACCCAAAAACCCCTCAAAATCCATAAGAACCCTAAAAACCTCTTAAATCCATTAAATTCCAAAAATGCCATAAAATTACCAAAAATGTAAACCCCTCAAAACCCTGGAAAACATTTGAAAACCATAAAACCCCTAAAAAACCTTAAAATAACCTAAAACCCCAAAAAAACCTAAAGTACTAAATACCCCAAAAACACTTAAAACCCATAAAAAAATTAAAAAACCTCTAAAAAACTTCAAAAAATATTAAAAAATCTCAAAAAACTCTAAGAACCCAAAGGACCCTCAAAACCCTAAGAAAACCCAAAAAACACTAAAAAACCCTGAAAACCCCTAAAACCCCTTAAAATCCCTAAAACCCTAAAAACACAAATATCCAAAAAGGCTCTAAAAATCCATGAAAACGTAAAAACCCTGAAAACAATAATAACACCTAAAACCTTTAAAAAACCCTAAAACCTGATAAAAATCCAAAAAACCACTAAAAACACTAGAAACACTTAAAACCCCTAAAAATGTTAAAAAACTCAAAAAAAATTCATAAAAATGCTAAAAAACAAAAAAAACTAAAAATAAAAACAAGTCCCTAAATACTATAGAAAACTCAAAAAAACCCTAAAAACCCTGAAAACATAAAAAACATGAAAAACCCTTGAAAACCATAAAAATCCCAAAAACATTAAAATACTCTAAAACCCCTAAAATCCCACTAAAAACTGTAAAAACCTTGCCCTGCAAAAAAACTTAAAAAACCCTGAAAACATGAAATACATTAAAAACTATAAAAAACCTTATAAGCCCAAAAAAACTCAAAAAACCACTAAAAACCCTAAAAAACCCAAAAAAACCCTAAAAATCTCTAAAAACCTAAAAATACCAA
This sequence comes from Viscum album, assembly GCA_963277665.1. NCBI lineage: Eukaryota > Viridiplantae > Streptophyta > Magnoliopsida > Santalales > Viscaceae > Viscum > Viscum album. Next base: position 1,885,223,087 of record OY728141.1, on the reverse strand, counting down.
AAACCATAAAAATCCTAAAAATCCACTAAAAATACTTAAAAACATAAAAAACCCTAAAAAATCAGAAAACCCCTGAAAACTATAAAAACCCAAAAAAACCTTAAAAACCATAAACACCAATAAAAAACCAAAAAATCACTAAAAACACAAAATAATCTTAAAACCCCACAAAACCTTAAAAAACTCAAAAAAATCTTAAAACCTTATAAAAGTAAAAAAATCCCTAAAAACTAAAAAATGCCCTAAAACCCCTAAACCCTAAAACCCAGGAAAACCCTAAAAACCCACAAAATCCCTAAAAACCATAAAAATATAAAAACCCTAAAGAAACCCTAATAATCCTTGAAAATGAAAAACCCCTAAAAACCGTGAAAAGCCTTGAAAACCAAAATACCTCTAAAAACATAAAAACCCATAAAAAATCTAAAAATAAAAAAAAATCTCAAAACCCTATAAACTCTTAAAAATTTAAAAAAACTTTGAAAAATCTTTAAAACCATAAAAAATAAAAAAAAAACCCCAACACCCCAAAAGGCCCTAATAACCACCAAAAAACCAAAAAACCAAAAAACCTTAAAAAAACCCCTAAAAACCCCTAAAAAGCCTTTAAACACCTTACAATCCCTAAAAACCCTAAAATCATAAAAATACAAAAAACACTAAAATTTTTGAATAAATGAAAAACCCTAAAAACTCTAAAAAACCTTGAAAACCATAAATCCCCTGAAAATTTTAAAATCCTAAAAACCCATAAAACCCCTAAAAACCCACTAAAAACTCTAAAAACCCTTTAAACGCTAAGAAACATTAAGAAAGTCTAGAACCCTTAAAAAACCCAAAAAAACGCCTAAAAACCCAAAAAGACCCTAAAAACCCTAAAATTCATAAAAAGTCTAAAAAATCCAGAAAAATCCCTAAAAATGTAAAAAAACACTGAAAACCTTGAAAACCATAAAAACCCTTAAAATGATTAAAAACCCTAAAAACCCATAAAACTATAAAACCCACTAAAAACTTTAAAACCCCTTAAAACCCCTAAAAACCCTAAAAACCCTAAAAACCCCAAAATCCCAAAAGACCCTAAAACCTTGAAAAACCCCTAAACATGCTAAAAATACCAAAAAATCCCAAAATTCGTTAAAAACCCCCAAAAACCCCAAAACACCCTAAAACCCATATAAATCATAAAAAATCCCAAAAAATCCATAAAAGCATATAAAACCCTAAAATCCTTAAAAACGATTGAAAACCATAAAAACCCATAAACCCATAAAAAAACTAAAGCACAATAAAAACCCTAAAAACCACAAAAAAACTCTAAAAACCACTAAAAACATTAAAAACTCTTAATAATCTTAAAAAACCCTAAAAACTCAAAATAACCCTAAAACCCTCCAAAACCATAAAAATCATGAAAGACTCTAAAATCCCCTAAAAACATTAAAAATATCTAAAAACATTTAAAAACCATAAAAACCCACAAAATCCATAAAAACCCTAAAACCATAAAATCCAAAGAAATCCAAAAAATCCAAAAAAACATATAGAACCCTAAAAAACCCATAAAACCAAAAAAACCTTAAAACCTTAAAAAACCCTAAATTTCCATAAAAATCATAAAAACAGTAAAAACTCTAAAAACACTTAAAACCACTAAAAATGTTAAAAAAGGCTCTAAAAACCTTAAAACACAAAAAAAAAATCAAAAAACCCTAAAATCCCTACAAACCTAAAACCCCTAAAAACCCCTAAAAATTAAAAACCCTAAAAATCTCAAATAACACAAAAAATCATAAAATCCGAAATTCCCTAAAAACCCCAAAAATGAAAGAAAACCATAAAAACCATGAAAAACCCCCGAAAACCATAAAGACCACTAAAAACTCTAAAATTACTTCAACCCAAAACACCTAAAACCTAAAAAAAAATTAAAACCTAAAACACCTAAAAAACTATAAAAAACCCTAAAAAACCAAAAGACCATAAAACCCCTAAAACCCTAAAAATTATAAGAAAATCTAAAAACCCTAAAAATCCCTAAAAACCATCAAAATCACTAAAAACCCTAAAAATCCCTAAAAACCCTGAAAATCCAAAAAAAAACCCTAAAAAACCTTAAAACCCATAAAAATCTCTAAAAACATAAAAACTCTAAAAAAGCCTGAAAACCCCCTTAAAACCATTTAAACACCTAAAAATCCCTAAATCCCCATAAAAACCTTAAACCCACTAGAAACTCTAAAACCCTTAAAACCCCCAAAAAAATGTGAAAAATTCAAAAAATACTTTAAAACCATAAAAAACTCAAAATAAACCCTAAAAACCTAAAAGGCCCTGAAAACCCTAAAAATCGTAAAAACTATGAAACACGCCAAACCCTTGAAAGTATCAAAAACTGTAAAAACCCTAAAAACCATTAAAATCCTAAAAAATCCCTAAATATTTTTTAAAACATAAAAAACCAAAAAAACCCTGAAAAAATTCCAGAAAACAAAAAAACGACCAAAAGCCTTAAAAACCCTAAAATCCCAAAAAAACCCAAAAAAACACTAAAAACGCGTAAAACCCCTAAAATTGTTTAAAACATTAAAAAACCTAAAAGCTAAAAAAATCAAAAAACCCAAAAAGACAATAAAAACCCTGAAAACGACTAAAAACCATTAAAGCCCAAAAAAACCCTCAAAAATCCCAAAAAACACTAAATACCCTGAAAACCAGAAAAACCTAAAAATTCCCCCAAACCTCTAAAAACGTAAAAACCCGTAAAGCCCCTACAAACCCCTGAAAACCATAAAAATCCCTAAAAACCTTTAAAAATCCTAAAAATCCATATAAAACCTAAACACAATAAAAACTCTAAAACCTTAAACCCCCTAAAAACGTCAAAAAATACTAAAAAACCTCAAAACCCCTAAAAACTAAAAAATCCCTAAAAATAATAAAGAACCCTAGAAACCCCTAAATCCTAAAAAACCCTGAAAACCACTAAATACCCTAAAAAATCCTATAAACCATAAAATCCAAAAATATCCCTCAAATTCCCAAAAACCCCAAAAACCATAAAAATCCTAAAAAATTCATAAACATATCTGAAAACATAAAAAATATAAAAATTATGAAAAACCTATGAAAACCATTAAAACCCCTAAAAAAATTAAAAACAAGAAAAACCCATAAAAACACTAAAAACCCAATAAAAACTCTAAAGACCCTTAAAACCCATAAAAGCTTTAAAAAACTCTAAAAAAGCTTAAAACACTTAAATTTTTTCAACAGAACCCAAATACCCAAAAAGACCCTAATAACCCTAAAAACCCCAAAACCCTAAAACACTCTAAATACCATAAAAACCTAAAAAGATATAAAATTCCCTGAAAAGATAAAAAACCCTAAAACCTTAAAAACCACCTGAAAACCATAAAAACCCCTAAAAATTTTAAACCCATAAAACTCTAAAAATGCAATAAAAACTCTTAAAATTCTTGGGACCCCTAAAAATGTTAAAAATGATAAAAACTCTAAAAACCCTTAAAACCCCTAAAAAACTCAAAAAAGACCCCTAAAACCCCAAAAGACCCTAACAACTCAGAAAAAAACCTAAAACCCATAAGAACTCTAAAAAAACTAAAAACCCTCAAATTCCATAAAAAACTCTAAAAAACATAACAATCCTAAATTGTCCTAAAACTCCCCAAAAACGTTAAAAACCATCAAAACGATGAAAAACCACGGAAAACCATAAAAACCACTAGAACTTTAAAATACCCTAAAAAACCATAAAAACCCTAAAAAACCATAAAAACCCTAAAAACCAATAAAAACTCCAACAACCTGAAACCCCCTAAAAACATTAAAAAACTCTAATAAATCTTTTAAACCCCAAAAAACTCAAAAAAAACTTCTAAAACCCTGAAAACACTAAAACCTCTCAAAATCCCTAAAAACCATAAAACCCCGAAAATTAAACTTAAAAATCCCTAAAAAGGTAAAAAACCCTAAAAACCTTGAAAACCCATAAACCCCTAAAAACCTTAAAAACCCCAAAAAACAAAATATCCACCAAAACTCCAAAAACCCATAAAAACCCTAAAAACGTTAATAAACTCTATGAAATATTAAAACCCCTAAAAAAGTCAAAAAAAATGTTTAAAACCCAAAATATCCTAAAAACCAGAAAAATCCCTAAAACCCTAAAATGCCCAAAAAACCCTAAAACCCATCAAAATCCCTAAAAACCCTAAAAACCCTAAAAACCATAAAAATCCTATAAAATATATGAAAATCCCTTAAAACTCTAAAAACCCTTAAAAGGATAAAAAACTCTAGAAAACATTAAAATCCCAAAATAAATCAGAAAAACCTTAAAAACCCCAAATGACCTCGAAAACCCCTAAAACCCATAAATTTCCCTAAAAAACTATAAACCCTAAAAACAATAAAAATCTTAAGGGGCCCTAAAAGTCACTGAAAATGTAAACAACACTAAAAACCCGTGAAAACCATAAAAACCTTAAAAAAAATCTAAAAACCCCTAAAACCCCTATAAACCCTTAAAACCCCTAAAAATGTTAAAAACTATAAAAACCCTTAAAACCCTAAAAATTAAAAAATACCCTAAAACCCCAAAAAGACCCAAAAGCACTAAAAATTCCAAAAAACACTAAAAACCCAGGAAAAACATAAAAACCCACAAAATCCCTAAAAACCAAAAAAAACCCTAAAACCATAAAAATCCTAAAAAATATTTAAAAATCCCCCAAAATGTAAAAAACCCTGAAACCCTGAAAACCCCATGAAAACCATAAAATCCCTAAAAACGTTTAAAAACCAACAAACCCATAAAAACTTTAAATACCATTAAATACTCTAAAAACCCTTAAGACCCCTAAAAACGTTAAAAACTCTTAAAAACATAAATCCCAAAAGTCCCTAAAACCCAAAAACCCCTGAAAAATTCTAAAAACCCTCAAAATTCCCCACAACCCAAAAAACATAAAAATCCTAAAAAATCCCTAAAAATCCTTGAAAATATAAAAAACACTAAAAACCCTAAAAAACCACTAAACACTATAATAACTCCAAATAAAATTAAAAAATCCTAAAAACTCATAAAAATCCTAAAAACTCACTAAAAACTATAAAAACCCTTTAAAACGCTAAAAAAATTAAACTCTAAAACCTTTAAAACCCTAAAAAACTCAAAAAAAACCCTAACCCCCCCCCCAAAAAAAAGACCCCCCAAACCCCTAAAAATCCTAGAAAACATTAAAACCCTAAAACCTAATAAATACCTAAAAACCCTAAAAGACCCTAAAACCCATAACAATCCTAAAAAGTCCCAAAAAATCACTAAAAATATAAAAAACCCTAAAAACCTTGAAAAAACCCCGAAACGCACAAAAACCCTTGAAAACCACTAGATACTCTAAAAACCATTTAATCCACTAAAAATATTAAAAAAATCTACAAAACATTAAAAACACTAAAAACTACAAGACTACCAAAATAAATAATACACCCTAAAATCCATGAAAAACCCTAAAACACCTAAAAACCCAGAAAACCCCTAAAAACCGTCATGATCTATACCCCAAAAACCCCAAAAAACCTAGAAACACCCTCAAAATCCCTAAAAATATAAAAACCTTAAAACCCTTGAACACCACCTCAAAACCATAAAACCCCCAAAAACAATAAAGAAACCCTAAAACCCATAAAAACCCTAATAACAACTAAAAAAATCCAAAAATCCTTAAAACCAATAAATTTTTTGAAAAACACTAAAAAACCATAAAAACAATAAAAAACTCAAAAATAATCCAAAAATCCCAAAAGACCCTAAAAACCCTAAAAACCCTAGAAACCCCAAAAATCCCTAAAAACCATAAAAATCCTTAAGTCCCAGAAAACCTAAAAACACTAGAATACCAAAAAAACCCTGAAAACCATAAAACACACTAGAAACATAAAAAACCCTAAAACCCATAAAAACACTAAAAACCCACTAAAAACTATAAAAACCATTTAAACCCCTAAAAATGTTTAAAAAATCTAAAAACCTTAAAAACTCAAAACACACTAAAACCCTAAAAACCCTAAAAACCCCAAAACCATAAAAACCCAACCCCCCCCCCCCCACAAAAAAACCATAATAATCCTAAAAAATCCATAAAAATATATGAAAACATAAAAAAACCTCAAAATCCCCTAAAAATAATAAAACCCCCTAAAAACCTTAAAACCTAAAACCCCTAAATACCCTAAAACCACTAAAAACTCTAAAAACCCTTAAACTGTCTAAAAAAGTTAAAAATCTATAAAATCCCATAAAACCCTAAAAACTCAAAAAAACCTAAAACCCTAAAAATCCCTAAATCCCCAAAATCCATAAAATACCTAAAAACCCATAAAAACCATAAAAATATTAAAAAGCCCTAAAAATACCTAAAAACATAAAAAACCCTAAAACACCCGAAACCCCCTGAAAACCATAAAAATGCCTAAAAAGCATAAAAAACTTAATCCCACATAAAAACCCTAAAAACTATTAAGAACTTAAAAGCCTTTAAACACCTAAAAAAATTAAAAACAATAAAAAAACATAAAAACCCTGAAAAATAAAAAAACCCTAAAAACCTTAAAAATCCCTAAAACCCTGAAAACTGCTAAAAACCGTCAAAATCCCTATAAACCATAAAAAACACAAAAACCAATAAAAATCCTAAAAAACTCTAACAATCCTTGAAAATGAAAAAAACACTAAAAACCCTAAAACCCCCTTAAAACCATAAAACCCATAAAAACATTAAAAAATAATAAAACCCCATAAAATCCCTAAAACCACTAAAAAATCTAAAAAATCTTAAAACCCCTAAAAACAAGAAAAACTATAAAAAAACCTTAGAAACCCTAAAAACCCAAAGAAACCCCAAAAGATCCTAAAACCCTAAAACCCTAAAAAACCCTGAAACCCTAAAAAACTTGAAGAAACCTAAAAACCCTCAAAATCCATATAACTTTAAAAACCATTAAAAACCACAAAAATCCTAAAAGGCCCATAAAATCCTTAAAAACATAAAAACCCCTAAGAACCCTGAAAAACCCTGAAAACCAAAAAAAATTCTAAAACCTTAAAAACCCTAATAACCAAAAAAATCCTAAAAAGCAACTAAGAACTCTAAAACCATTTAAACCATAAAAAATGTTACAAAACTCTAAAAACCTTAAAACCCTACAAACTCAAACAACACCCTAAAAACCAAAAGACCCTAAAAATTATGAAAACCCCTAAAACCCTAAAAAACCCTAAAAAATTCAAAATCCCTAAAAACCCTACAAAACCAAGGAAACCATAAAAATCCAAAAAAATCCCCCCAAATCCTTAAAAACACAAAAAAACCCTAAAAACCCTGAAAAAACCCCTACTAACCATAAAAACCCTAAAGGCCATTAAAAACCAACAAACCCATAATACCCCTAAATACCACTAAAAACTATCAAAACCCTTAAAACCCCTAAAGCATTAAAAACTCTAAAAAACCATAAAAACCATAAAAAACTCGAAAAACACGAAAACCCATAAAGAACAAAAAAACCTTGAAAACCCCCAAACCCTCTCAAAATCCCAAAAAACCCTCAAAATCATTGAAAAACCTAAAAAAACATAAAAATCATAAAAAATCCCTAAATACCCTAAAAAAGTAAAAAACCCTAAAAACCTTAAATTCCCCATGAAAACCATAAAACCCCCCTTTAAACCCTTAAAAACCCTAAAAAACCCATAAATACCCTAAATGACACCAAAAAATATAAAACCCTTAAATCCTCTAAAAACTTAAAAAAACTCTAAAAAACCTACAAAACCCTAAAAACTCAAAAAAAATCCAAAAAATCCCAAAAAAGCCATAGAAACCCTAAAAAACCCTAAAAAGCCTTAAAATCCATAAAAAACTAAAAACCCTCAAAACCCTAAAACCCATAAAAATCCTAAGAATCCCTAAACATCCCTAAAAACTTAAAAAACCCTAAAACCCTAAAAACCCTAAAACCCCCTAAAAACCTTAAAAAAACCTAAAACACATAAAAATCCTAAAAACCCACTAAAAATATAAAAAACCTTATAACCCCTAAAAACATTAAGAAAGTCCAAAAATCCTTAAAAACCTTACAAAAACACACAAAAAAACTGTAAAACCCAAAAAGACCCTAAAATGCATGAAAACCCCTAAAAACACTGAAAACCCCTAAAACCTCTCAAAATCACAAAAAATATAAAAACCATAAAAATCCAAAAACAGAAATAAATATATCTAAAAATGTAAAAAAACCTAAAAAATCTGAAAAAACATTGAAAACCAGAAAAAACATAAAAAGCTTTAAACCCCCTAAAAATCCATAAAACCCTAAAAGGATAAAAAAACTCTAAAAACCTTAAAACCCCTAAAAATGTTAAAAATCTAAAAAATATTAAAACCCTTAAAAAAACCAAAAAAACCCTAAAAACCCAAAAACCCCAAAAACACTATTTAACCATGAAAACCCCTAAAAACAAACAAAATCCCTAAAAGTCCTTAAACCCCATAAATATCCAAAAAACCCATAAAAATCCCTAAAAACAAAAAACCCTAGAAACCTTGAAAACCCAATAAAAAAATAAAATCCCCTAAAAACCATTAAAACCCCCAAAAAACCCATAAAAACCCTAAAACCAACTAAAAACTATAAATGCACTTAAAACCCGTAAATACTTTGAAAACTCTAAAAACCTCAAAACACTAAAAAACAAAAAATAACCAAAAATACAAAAAAAGTCCCTAAAATCCCTGAAAACCCCTGAAAATCATAAAAACCCCGAAAACCATCTCAAAATCCCTAAAATCTTTAATAACCATATAAATAAGAAAAAATCCCAAAAAAACTTCGAAAACTAAAAAACCCTAAAAACCCTGAAAAAACCCTAAAACCCTGAAAAAACCCCAGGAAAGCCATAAAACCCCCAAAACCTTAAGAAACCCTAAAAGTCCACTAAAAACTCTAAAAACGCTAAAAACCCTGAAAATAACCCTAAAACCCTTTAAAAACCCAGGAAATCCATAAAAACCCCAAAACATTAAGAAACCCTAAAAACCCACTAAAAACTCTAAAAACCCTTAAAACCCCTAAAAACATAAAAAACTCTAAAAACCATAAAATCCTATAAAACTCAAAAAAAACCATAAAATCCTAAAAGAACCTAAAACCCTTGAACACTTCTAAATCCCTAAAAAACCTTGAAAACCCCTAAAAACTATCAAAATCACTAAATACCCTAAAAACCATAAAAATAATAAAGAATTCATAAAAATCCCTGAAAACATAGAAAATTATAAACCCTTGAAAAACAAAAAACCCCAAAAAACTGTAAAACACCAAAAAATCCCTAAAACCATAAAAATAACTAAATCTCTAAAAACCCCTAAAACTCAAAAAAAAATTAAAATCTCTAAAAACCTTAAAAAACCTAAAAACTAAAAAAAACACTGAGAGACCCAAAAAAATCCTAAAGCCATAAATACCCTAAAAAACCTTGAAAAAAATTCAAAATCACAAAAACCCTAAAAACCCCTAAAAACCATAAAAATCTTAAAAATTCCTTAAAAATCTCTAAAACTAAAGAAACCCTAAAACCCCTGAAAACCCCCTGAAAACTATTAAACCCTTAAAACCCATAAAAAACCCTAAAAACCCATAAAAACCCTAAAACCCCACTAAAAAAATTTAAACCTCTTAAATATCCAAAAAATGTGAAAAAAATCCAAAAATATTAAAACCCCTAAAAAATAAGAAAAATCCCTAAAAAACCCCAAAAGACAGTAAAAAACATAAAAAACTAAAAAACCCAAAAAACCATGAAAACCCATAAAAACTCTCAAAATACCTAAAAACCCTAAACCCATAAAAACCATAAATATCCTAAAAATCACTAAAAATCCCTCAAAACATAAAAAACTATAAAAACTTGAAAACCATAAAAACCCCTAAAAACCTTGAAAAATGCTAAAAACTCATAAACCCCTAAAAATGTTAGAAACTCTAAAAACCATTAAAACCCAAAAAAAATCAAAAAATAACTCTAAATCCCACAAAACCCTAAAAACACTAAAATTCATAAAACCCTGAAAACTCCCAAAATCCCTAAATACCCCTAAAAATAATAAAAAGCCCTAAAAATCACTAAAATTGTTAAAAACCATAAACCCTGAAAAACCCCGGAATACCATAAAACCCCTAAAAAACCATGAATACCCATAAAATCCCCCAAACCACTAAAAACTCTAAAAACCCTTTAAACCTTTAAAAAAGTTAAAAAAAACTCTGTAACACCTTAAAACCCCTAAAAATAAAAAAAAATCACTAAAACCCCCAAAAAACCACAAAATCCTAAAATCCATTAAAAACCTTAAATAAGCCTAAAAAGCCCTAAAAACCTTCAAAATCCATAGAGACCCTAAAAAACCCTGAAAGCTATAAAAATCCAAAGAAACCCTAAAAATATCTAAAAACACAAAATACCTTAAAACCGATAAAAACCCCTAGAAAACCATAAAAACCATAAGAAAAAATTTAAAAACCTTAAAAAACCAAAAAAACCTAAAAACCACTAAAAGATGTAAAAACACTTAAAACCCCTAAAAAGGGTAAAAGACTCTAAAAAACCTTAAAAATCAAATAAAACCAAAATCCAAAAAAGTCCCTAAAAACCCTGAAAACACCTAAAACTCTAAAAACCCCTAAAACCCTGAAAATCCCAAAAACCATACAAACCCTCAAATTCCCTAGAAACCTTAAAACCCCAAAAAACCACAAAAATCCAAAAAAGGCCTAGAACTCCCTGAAAACATAAAAACCCTAAAAACCCTAAAAGACCCTTAAAAACCAAAAATGCCAAAAAACACAAAAAACCCATAAAACCCCTAAAAATCGACTAAAAACTATAAAATCCATTAAACCCCTTAAAACGTTAAAAACTCTAAAAAATCTTAAAACCCCTAAAAATTCAAAATGAAACTTTAAAAACCAAAAAAGATGCTAAATACTCTGAAAAAACCCAAAAAACCCCAAGAAACCCATAAAAATCCACAAAATCTCTAAAAATCCATGAAAATGTAAAATACAAAAAAAAAACCCTTTAAAACCACTAAAAATCATAAAAAATACTAAAACCTGCTAAAACCCTTAAAAACCCTAAAAACCCATTAAACCCTAAAACCCACTAAAAACTCTAACAACACTTGAAAACCCTAAAAATGTTAAAAAAACTATTATAAACCTTCAAAACCCTAAAAACTCAAAAAAAACCTAAAAACCTAAAAACCCTAAAAACCTGTGAAATCCCCTAAAACGCTAAAGAACCATAAAAACCCTAAAAATCCACAAAACCTCAAAAATACCTAAAACCCATAAAATTCATAAAAAACAAAAATAAATCCTAAAAAATGTTAAAAACCCTAAAACCCTCTTAAAAGCCTCCTTAAATCCATAAAAACCACTAGAAACATTTAAAAACCACAAAACCATTAAAACTATGAAAACCACTAAAATTGATAAAACCTTTTAAAACCCCAAAAATGTTAAAAAATATAAAAAACCTTCAAAACCATAAACACATAAAAATACAAAAAACCTAAGAGAACCCTAAAAAACACTAAAAAAACCCAAAAAAACCCTTTAAAACCCTTAAAACCCCTCAAAATCATTAAAATCCCAAAAACACCCTAAATTCATAAGAAACCTAAAAAATCCATAAAATCCCAAATAACATACAAAACCCTAAAAACCATAAAAACCTTTAAAAAACCTAAAAACCATAAAAACCCATAAAACCCCTAAAACCCATTAAAACTCTAAAAATCCTTAAAACCCCTGAAAATATTAAAAAACTATAAATTACCTTAAAAACCATAAAAAACTAAAAAAACACTAAGAACCAAAAAGACCATAAAAACCCTAAAAACCCTAAAAACCCAAAAATGTCATGAAAAACATAAATACCCTCAAAATCCCTAAAACCCTAAAAAACTCTAAAAACATAAATATCCTAAAAAATCACTAAAAATCTTTGAAAACGTAAAAAAACCTAAAAACCCTGAAAAACCCATTAAAATCACAAACCCCCAAAACCCTAAAAAACCCTAAAAACCCATAAAAACATTAAAACCACTAAAAACTCTAAAAAAATACTTAAATCCCATAAAACTGTTTAAAAACTATAAAAAACATTTAAACCCCTAAAAAACTCAAAAAAACCCTAAAACCTCAAAAGACCATAAAAACCTTGAAAACCCTAAAACCGCTCAAAATCCCTAAAAACCCTAAAAACCCTAAAAACAATAAAAATACTTAGAAGGACCTAAAAATCACTAAAAACATAAAAACCCCTAAAAACCTTAAAAAAACCCCTGAAAACCATAAAACCCTTAAAAACCTTAAAAACCCTAAAAATCTTAGAAACAATAAAAACCACTAAAAGCAATAAAAACCCTTTAAACCCTTAAAAATGTTAAAAAACTATAAAAAAACCCTTAAAACCCCTAAAAACTCAAAAAAAAATAGAAAAACACCAAAACACCCTAAAAACCCCTAAACCCCTCAAAATTACTAAAAAACATAAAAACCATTAAAATCCTAAAAATCCCTAAAAATTATTGAAAATGTAAAAAATCGTAAAAACACTGAAAACACCTAAAAACCATAAAACCTCCTGAAAATCTTAAAAACCTTAAAAACCTTAAAAACACCCTAAAAATTTTAAATACTCTAAAAACACTTAAACCCTTAAAAACAAAAAAAAACTCTGAAAAACATTAAAGACCATAAAAAAAGTCAAAAAAACCTTAAATCCTTAAAAACACTAAAAATGATAAAATTCCTAAAGAATCCCCAAAAATTCCTGAAAAAATAAAAAATCATAAAAACCACGAAAACCATAAAACCCCTAAAAACCAATAAAAACTATAAAAAAAATTAAAACCCCTAAAATCATTAAAAAAATCTAAATAATATTAAAACCCGTAAAAACTCAAAAAACCCCTAAAACCCTCTCCCAATCGGCGCGGCGATTTCCAAGGTTCCCTCTCAAAATCCTTCTCTTCGGTTTCGTGGATCTAAATCTTTGTGATGTAGATGGAGTTCAAAGGCTTTCTTCCCGGGTTCGATGGTGGAAGAAGAGGTAGATGCTTGCTGGAGTTGGGATCTTGTGGGTTGCGACGGGGAAAGGCGACGGCAGCTTGGTCTAGTTTTTGCAAGGCTTTGGACCATACTTGGTAGATCTGGGCCTCCCTCTTCCTTGGATGGTATTTTTGCTGCTCTGTGGCAGCATTAATGGTTCTATGGTGGTTTGGGTGAAGTCTTCGATCAAGTCAACCCTAGATCTAGATCTGATTTTACGGTGTCATTGCTTTGCCATGCTGTTTCGCTGCTCGCCCGTATTGGCGCTTCGAATATGTTCTCGGCATCGGTCTGCTCTGCTAGTGCTTTTCTGTTTGAGGAAGGTGGTCATATCCTCTTGGTATAAGGCTACGAAGATGCTTCGGTGGTGTGGTGCGAGCGTGACAGTTCTGGAATATGCTTATAGGGTTTCAAGACCCGCAGATCTGACAGTGGCGGTCCTCGTTTGGGGAGGCAAGGTTCATTTTCGACTTGCTTCTTTTCTTGCTGCTGTCGATATTCTTGTTTTTTTGCTGCATGTTGGATGCTATGTTGGATTTTGGTGGTGCTGTGTGTGTTCTTGTTAGCCACTATGGTGATGAATCTTGGTTTGGTCTTGATTTATTACTGCCGCTGGATCATGTGCTTACTGCAAGACATGAATTCTGGATTATCATGTGGTATTGTCTGTGGTTGTCTTGTTCTGCTGTGGAATGGTTCTTCTCTTGGCTGCCTGTGTCTTATTTCCACTGGGTTTGCTACTAGGTGCGACTTAATGGAATGTTGGCTATTTCTTGGCTGAGATGTGATGAAGTTGTTGTTCCTGCCTCGGCTGGTGGTGGTTCTGGAAATGGGTGTGCTGGAAAATGCTGGTGTATATTGTTTGTTGTCTTTGTTTATGTGTTGTTGGTTATGGATCTAAATGGCGTGGAGGAGTTGGATGCTGTGGAGGCTATTTTTGGTGCTGGTGGTTTGTTGTTGTTGGCTGTGATTCTCCTTGGAGGGAAGTTGTCGGGTGCTGGAAGGTGTACTACTTTTCTCTGGTTACTGTTTAGCTGGGAAGTGCGGGAGGGATGTGGCTCTATGACTCTGGTTGCTGATTGCTGGTTGTTTTTTGGCTGGGAGGTGCTGGATGATGGTCTTTTAGAGTTTGGATGCTGGTGGTTGGGTAGTTGTGAGCTACTGGATGCTGGTTGATGCTGGATGGTGGTGGTGGATGCTTGGTTGTGTGTGTTTTTTTCTTTTTTCTTTTTCTTTTTTGCTTTTCTTTTTTTGCGTGCGTTGTAAGGGGTTTTCAGGTGTGGGTTGTTTGACCCCTCCCCTCCCTTGTCTGTTGTGTCTCTTTTTTCCTTGCTAATAAATTTGGGGGGGGGGGGGAATAGCCCAACCCTCGCATCTTCCTTACCCTAAAAACATTAAAAAAATCTAAAAAATGCTAAAAAACTAAAAAAACCCTAAAAACACAAAAAGTCCATAAACCCCAAACAATCCCCTAAAACCATAAAAATCCTAAAACCCCTCAAAATCCTAAAAAAAAGAACCATAAAACCATAAAAATCCTAAAATATCCCTAAAAGCCACAAAAACATAAAAAATAATAAAACCCCTAAAAACCATAAAAACCCCTAAAAACCCTAAAAACCCTAAAAACCCATAAATGCCCAAAAACCACTAAGAACTCAAAAAACCATTAAAACCCCTAAAAACGTTAAAAGCCTTTAAAAACTTAAAATCCCTAAAAACTCAAAAAATGTATAAAGCCAAGAAGACCCTATAAACCCTAAAAACCCTAAAAATCCTAAAAACCCTGAAAAATATTAGAAAACCTAAAATTCCCAAAAAAACCCAAAAATCCCCTAAAACTATAAAAATTCTAAAAAATCCCTGAAAACGTAAAAAAACCCTAAAAAAAACTAGGAAACTCTTAAAAACCATAAAATCCCAAAAAAACTGTAAACCCCCCCCCCCCAAATACCCCAAAACCCCATATAAATAACTAAATACTCTAAAAACCTTTAAACCCCAAAAAACTAAAAAACCCCTAAAGATCCCAAAAAAACTAAACACGCTAAAAACCCTAAAAACCCTAAAACACCTAAAAACCCTAAAATCCTTAAAAATCCTAAAAATCACTAAAAATCCTTGAAAACATAAAAAACCATAAAAACCCCTGAACACCCCCTGAAAACCATAAAAACCCTTTAAAACATTAAAGACACTAAAACACCATAAAATCCCTAA
Source organism: Viscum album (assembly GCA_963277665.1). NCBI lineage: Eukaryota > Viridiplantae > Streptophyta > Magnoliopsida > Santalales > Viscaceae > Viscum > Viscum album. Next base: position 1,885,207,661 of record OY728141.1, on the reverse strand, counting down.
AACCCCACAAAAAATATAAAAACCCTTAAGACCCCTAAAAATGTTAAAAATGACAAAAATTGCTTATTAACCCTAAAATATAAAAAAATCACAAAAAACCAAAAAGACAAAAAACCACAGAAAAACTCCAAAAACCGTAAAAAAACTGAAAACCCTAAAAACCCTAAAAATCCCTAAAAACTCAAAAACACTAAAAACCATAAAAAACCTAAAAAACCCTAAATCCCTAAAAATGTAAAAAACCCTACAAACCCTAAAAACCCCTAAAAAACATAGAAACCCATGAAAACATAAAATAACCAAAAAAACCCATAAAAACCACTAAATACCCTTAAAAAATCCTAAAAACCATAAAATCCTAAAATATCCCTCAAATTCCCAAAAACCCTAAAAACCATAAAAATCCTAAAAAAGTCATAAACATATTTGAAAACATAAAAAATATAAAAATTATGAAAAACCTATGAAAACCATTAAAACACCTAAAAAATTTAAACACAAGAAAAACCCATAAAAACACTAAAAACCCAATAAAAACTCTAAAGACCCTTAAAACCCATAAAAGCTTTAAAAAAATCTAAAATGTCTTAAAACCCTTAAATTTTTTCAACAGAACCCAAATACCCAAAAAGACCCTGATAACCCTAAAAACCCCAAAACCCTAAAACACACTAAATACCATAAAACCCTAAAAACACCTAAAATTCACTGAAAACATAAAAAAAAACCCTAAAACCTTAAAAACCACCAGAAAACCATAAAAACCCCTAAAAAATTTAAACCCATAAAACTCTAAAAATGCAATAAAAACTTTTAAAATTCTTAAGACCCCTAAAAACGTTAAAAATGTTAAAAACTCTAAAAACCCTTAAAACCCCTAAAAAACTCAAAAAAAGACCCCTAAAACCCCAAAAGACCCTAACAACCCAGAAAAAACCTAAAACCTTTAAGAACTCTAAAAAAACTAAAAACCCTCAAATTCCATAAAAAACCCTAAAAAACATAACAATCCTAAAATGTCCTAAAAGTCCCCAAAAACGTTAAAACCCCTCAAAACGATGAAAAACCTCAGAAAACCATAAAAACACATAGAACTTTAAAATACCCTAAAAAACCATAAAAACCCTAAAAAACCATAAAAAACCCTAAAACCCAATAAAAACTCCAACAACCTAAAACCCCCTAAAAACATTAAAAACTCTAAAAAATCTTTTAAACCCAAAAAAACTCAAAAAAAAACTTCTAAAACCCTGAAAAACAATAAAACCTCTCAAAATCCCTAAAAACCATAAAACCCCAAAAATTAACCTTAAAAATCCCTTAAAAGGTAAAAAACCCTAAAAACCTTGAAAACCCATAAAACCCCTAAAAACCTTAAAACCCCAAACAACCCAAAATATCCACCAAAACTCTAAAAACCCATAAAAACCCTAAAAATGTTAATAAACTCTATGAAATATTAAAACCCCTAAAAAAAGTCAAAAAAATGCTTAAAACCCAAAATATCCCAAAAAACAGAAAAATCCCTAAAACCCTAAAATGCCCAAAAAACCCTAAAACCCATCAAAATCCCTAAAAACCCTAAAAACCCTAAAAATCCTATAAAATATATGAAAATCCCTTAAAACTATAAAAACCCTTAAAAGGAAAAAAACTCTAGAAAACATTAAAATCCCAAAATAAATTAGAAATACCTTTAAAACCCCAAATGACCTCGAAAACCCCTAAAACCCATCAATTTCCCTAAAAACCTAAAAACCCTAAAAAGAATAAAAATCTTAAGGGGCCCTAAAATTCACTGAAAATGTAAACAACACTAAAAACCGGTGAAAACCATAAAAAACTGAAAAAAAAACCTAAAAACCACTAAAACCTCTATAAACCCTTAAAACCCCTAAAAATGTTAAAAAATATAAAAACTCTTAAAACCCTAAAAATTAAAAAATACCATAAAACCCCAAAAAGACCCAAAAGCACTAAAAATTCCAAAAAACAATAAAAAACCCAGGAAAAACATAAAAACCCACAAAATCCCTAAAAACCAAAAAAACCCTAAAACCATAAAAATCCTAAAAAATCTTTAAAAATCCCTAAAAATGTAAAAAACCCTGAAACCTTGAAAACCCCATGAAACCCTTAAGAGCCCTAAAAACGTTATAAAATCTTAAAAACCGTAAATCCCAAAAGACCCTAAAACTTAAATACCCCTGAAAAATTCTAAAAACCCTCAAAATCCCCAAAAAACCCAAAAAAACATAAAAATCTTAAAAAATCCCTAAAAATCCTTGAAAATATAAAAAACCCTAAAAACCCTGAAAAACCACTAAAAACTATAATAACTCCAAATAAAATTTTAAAAATCCTAAAAACTCATAAAAATCCTAAAAACTCACTAAAAACAATAAAAAAACCTTTTAAAAGCTAAAAAAATAAAAAACTCTAAAACCTTTAAAACCCTAAAAAACTAAAAAAAAAACCCTAACCCCCCCCCCCCAAAAAAAAGACCCCCAAACCCCTAGAAATCCTAGAAAACATTAAAACCCTAAAACCTAATAAATACCTAAAAACCCTAAAAGACCCTAAAACCCATAACAATCCTAAAAAGTCCCAAAAAATCTCTAAAAACATAAAAAATCCTAAAAACCCTTGAAAACCACTAGATACTCTAAAAACCATTTAATCCACTATAAACATTAAAAAAATCTACAAAACATTAAAAACACTAAAAACTACAAGATTCCCAAAGTAAATAATAGACCATAAAATCCATGAAAAACCCTAAAACGCCTAAAAACCCAGAAAACCCCTAAAAACCGTCATGATCTCTACCCTAAAAACCCTAAAAAACCTAGAAACACCCTAAAAATCCCTAAAAATGTAAAAACCTTAAAAACCTTGAACACCACCTCAAAAGCATAAAACCCCCAAAAACAATAAAAAACCCTAAAACCCATAAAAACCCTAATAACAACTAAAAAATCCAAAAATCCTTAAAACCCATAAATTTTTTGAAAAACACTAAAAAACCATAAAAACAATAAAAAACTCAAAAATAATCCAAAAATCCCATAAGACCCTAAAAACCTTAGAAACCCCAAAAATCCCTAAAAACCATAAAAATCCTTATGTCCCAGAAAACCAAAAAACACTATAATACCTAAAAAACCCCTAAAAACCATAAAATGCACTAGAAACATAAAAAACCCTAAAACCCATAAAAACACTAAAAACCCACTAAAAACTATAAAAACCATTTAAACCCCTAAAAATGTTTAAAAAATCTAAAAACCATAAAAACTCAAAACACACTAAAACCCTAAAAACCCAAAAAACCCAAAAAACCCAAAAACCATAAAAACCCAACCCCCCCCCCCACAAAAAAACCATAAGATTCATAAAAAATCCATAAAATGTATGAAAACATAAAAAACCCTCAAAATCCCCTAAAAATAATAAAACCCCCCTAAAAACCTTAAAACCTAAAACCCCTAAAAACCCCAAAACCACTAAAAACTCTAAAAACCCTTAAACCGTCTAAAAAAGTTAAAAATATTTAAAATCCCTTGAAACCCTAAAAACTCAAAAAAACCTAAAACCCTAAAAATCCCTAAAGCCCCAAAATCCATAAAATCCCTAAAAACCCATAAAAACCATAAAAATATTAAAAATCCATAAAAATCCCTGAAAACATAAAAGACCCTAAAACACCTAAAACCCCCTCAAAACCATAAAAATGCCTAAAAAGTATAAAAAAACATAATCCCACATAAAAAACCTAAAAACTACTAAGAACTTAAAAGCCTTTAAACACCTAAAAAATTTAAAAACAATAAAAAACCTTAAAAACCCTGAAAAATAAAAAAACCCTAAAAGCCTTAAAAACCCTAAAACCCTGAAAACTGCTAAAAACCCTCAAAATCCCTATAAACCATAAAAAACACAAAAACCCATAAAAATTCTAAGAAACTCTAACAATCCTTGAAAACGAAAAAAAAACACTAAAAACCCTTAAACCCCCTTAAAACCATAAAACCCATAAAAACATTAAAAAACAATAAAACCCCATAAAATCCCTAAAACCACTAAAAACTCTAAGAAATATTAAAACCCCTAAAAACATAAAAAACTATAAAAAACCTTAGAAACCCTAAAAACCAAAAGAAACCCCAAAAGACCCTAAAAACCCTAAAAACCCTAAAAAACCCTAAAACCCTAAAAAACATGAAGAAACCTAAAAGCCCTCAAAATCCATATAACTTTAAAAACCATTAAAAACTAAGAAAATCCTAAAGGGCCCATAAAATCCTTAAAAACATAAAAAACCCTAAGAACCCTGAAAACCCCTAAAAACCAAAAAAAATCTCTAAAACCATAAAAACCCTAATAACCCAAAAAAATCCTAAAAAGCAACTAAGAACTCTAAAACCATTTAAACCATAAAAATGTTAAAAAACTCTAAAAACCTTAAAACCCTACAAACTCAAACAACACCCTAAAAACCAAAAGACACTAAAAATTATGAAAACCCATAAAACCATAAAAAACCCTAAAAAATTCAAAATCCCCAAAAACCCTACAAAACCAAGGAAACCATAAAAATCCAAAAAAATCCCCCAAAATCCTTAAAAACACAAAAAACCCCTAAAAACCCTGAAAAACCCCCTACTAACCATAAAAACTCTAAAGGCCATTAAAAAACAACAAACCCATAAAACCCCTAAATACCACTAAAAACTATCAAAACCCTTAAAACCCCTAAAACATTAAAAACTCTAAAAAACCATAAAAACCATAAAAAACTCGAAAAACATGAAAACCGATAAAGAACATAAAAACCTTGAAAACCCACAAACCCTCTCAAAATCCCAAAAAAACCCTCAAAATCATTGAAAACCCTAAACAAACATAAAAATCCAAAAAAATCCCTAAATACCCTAATAACGTAAAAAACCCTAAAAACCTTAAAATCCCCATGAAAACCATAAAACCCCCCTTAAACCCTTAAAAACCCTAAAAAACCCATAAATACCCTAAATGCAACTAAAAAAATATAAAACCCTTAAATCCTATAAAAACTGAAAAAAACTCTAAAAAACCTACAAAACCCTAAAAACTCAAAAAAATCCAAAAATCCCAAAAATGCCATAGAAACCCTAAAAAACCCTAAAAAGCCCTAAAATCCATAAAAAACTAAAACCCCTCAAAACCCTAAAACCCATAAAAATCCTAAGAATCCCAAAACATCACTAAAAACTTAAAAAACCCTAAAACCCTAAAAACCATAAAACCCCCTAAAAACCTTAAAAAAACCTAAAACACATAAAAATCCTAAAAACCCACTAAAAAAATAAAAAACCTTATAACCCCTAAAAACGTTAAGAAAGTCAAAAAATCCTTAAAAACCTTAAAAAACACAAAAAGATTGTAAAACCCAAAAAGACCCTAAAATGCATGAAAACCCCTAAAAACACTGAAAACTTCTAAAACCTCTCAAAATCACAAAAAAGATAAAAACCATAAAAATCCAAAAATAGAAATAAAAATACCTAAAAAACCTTAAAACCCCTAAAAATCCATAAAACCCTAAAAGCATAAAAAAACTCTAAAAAACCTTAAAACCCCTAAAAATGTTAAAAATCTAAAAAATATTAAAACCCTTAAAAAATAAAAAAAAACCAAAAAAACCCTAAAAACCCCAAAACCCCAAAAACACTATTTATCCATGAAAACCCCTAAAAACAAACAAAATCCCTAAAAGTCCTTAAACCCCAAAATATCCTAAAACCCCATAAAAATCCCTAAAAACAAAAAACCCTAGAAACCTTGAAAACCCAATAAAAAAAATAAAATCCCCTAAAAACCATTAAAACCCCCAAAAAACCCATAAAAACCCTAAAAACCACTAAAAACTCTTAAAGCACTTAAAACCCGTAAATACGTTAAAAAATCTAAAAACCTCAAAACACTAAAAAACGAAAAAAAAACCAAAAATACAAAAAAAGTCCCTAAAGTCCCTGAAAACCCCTAAAAATCATAAAAAACCCTGAAAACCATCTCAAAATCCCTAAAATCTTTAATAACCATATAAATAAGAAAAACTCCCAAAAAATCTTTGAAAACTAAAAAACCCTAAAAACCCTGAAAAACCCTAAAACCCTGAAAAAAACCCAGAAAATCCATAAAACCCCCCAAAACCTTAAGAAACCCTAAAAACCCACTAAAAACACTAAAAACGCTAAAAACCCAGGAAATCCATAAGAACCCCAAAACCTTAAGAAACCCTAAAAACCCACTAAAACCTCTAAAAACCCTTAAAACCCCTAAAAACATAAAAAAAACTCTAAAAACCATAAAATCCTAAAAAACTCAAAAAAACCATAAAATCCTAAAAGACCATAAAACCCTTGAACACTTCTAAATCCCTAAAAACCGTGAAAACCCCTAAAAACCATCAAAATCGCTAAATACCCCAAAAACCATAAAAGTAATAAAGAATTCATAGAAATCCATGAAAACATAGAAAACTCTAAACCCCTGAAAAACATAAAACCCCAAAAAAACTGTAAAAAACCGAAAAATCCATAAAACCATAAAAATAACTAAATCTCTAAAAACCTTTAAAACTCTAAAAAAATTTAAAATCCCTAAAAACATTAAAAACCCTAAAAACTAAAAAAACACTAAAAGACCCAAAAAAATCCTAAAGCCCTAAATACCCTGAAAAGCCTTGAAAAAAAATTCAAAATCCCAAAAACCCTAAAAAACCCCTAAAAACCATAAAAATCTTTAAAAATCCTTAAAAATCTCTAAAACTTAAGAAACCCTAAAACCCCAGAAAACCCCCTGAAAACTATTAAACCCCTAAAACCCATAAAAAACCCTAAAAACCCAAAAAAACCCAAAAACCCCACTAAAATTTTTTAGACCTCTTAAATATCCAAAAAAATGTGAAAAAACTCAAAAAACATTAAAACCCCTAAAAAATAAGAAAAATCCCTAAAAACCCCAAAAGACAGTAAAAAACATAAAAAACTAAAAAACCCAAAAACCCCAAAAAACCATGAAAACCCATAAAAACTCTCAAAATACCTAAAACCCTAAAAACCATAAAAACCATAAATATCCTAAAAATCACTAAAAATCCCTCAAAACATAAAAAAACTATAAAAACTTGAAAACCATAAAAACCCCTAAAAACCTTGAAAAATGCTAAAAACTAATAAAACCCCTAGAAAGCACAAAAAATCTAAAAACCCTTAAACCCCCTTAAAATGTTAGAAACTCTAAAAACCATCAAAACCCAAAAAATCAAAAAATAACTCTAAATACCATAAAACCCTAAAAACACTAAAATTCATAAAACCCTGAAAACCCCCAAAATCCCTAAAAACCCCTAAAAACAATAAAAATCCCTAAAAATCACTAAAAATGTTAAAAACCATAAACCCTGAAAAACCCCTGAATACCATAAAACCCCTAAAAAACCAAGAATACCCATAAAATCCCCCAAACCACTAAAAACTCTAAAAACCCTTTAAACCTTTAAAAAAGTTAAAAAAACTCTATAACAACTTAAAACCCCTAAAAATAAAAAAAATCACTAAAATCCCCAAAAAAACCACAAAACCCTAAAAGCCATTAAAAACCTTAAATAACCCTAAAAAACACTAAAAACCTTCAAAATCCATAGAGACCCTAAAGAACCCTGAAATCTATAAAAATCCAAAGAAACCCTAAAAATATCTAAAAACACAAAAAAACTTAAAACCGATAAAAACCCCTTGAAAACCATAAAAACCCTAAGAAAAAAATTAAAAACCTTAAAAAACCTAAAAAACCTAAAAGCCACTAAAAGCTGTAAAAACACTTAAAACCCCTAAAAATGTTAAAAGACTCTAAAAAACCTTAAAACTCAAATAAACCCAAAATTCCAAAAAAGTCCCTAAATATCCTGAAAACACCTAAAACTCTAAAAACCCCTAAAACCCTAAAAATCCCAAAAACCATACAAACCCTCAAAATCCCTAAAAACCTTAAAACCCCAAAAAACTACAAACATCCAAAAAAGGCCTAGAACTCCCTGAAAACATAAAAACCCTATAAACCCTAAAAGACCTTTAAAAACAAAAAATGCCAAAAAACACAAAAAACCCATAAAACCCCTAAAAATTGACTAAAAACTATAAAATAAATTAAACCCCTAAAAACGTTAAAAACTCTTAAAAATCTTAAAACCCCTAAAAATTCAAAATAAAACCCTAAAAACCAAAAAAGATGCTAAATACTCTGAAAAAACCCAAAAAACCCCAAAAATCCATAAAAATCCCTGAAAATGTAAAATACCAAAAAAAACCCTTTAAAACCACTAAAAACCATAAAAAATACTAAAACCTGCTAAAACCCTTAAAAACCCTAAAAACCCATTAAACCCTAAAACCCACTAAAATCTCTAAAAACACTTCAAAACCCTAAAAATGTTGAAAAAACTATTATAATCCTTCAAAACCCTAAAAACTCAAAAAAAACCAAAAAACCAAAAAAACCTAAAAACCTGTGAAATCCCCTAAAACGCTAAAGAACCCTAAAACCCCTAAAAATCCATAAAACCTCAAAAACACCAAAAACACAAAAAATTCATAAAAAAGCAAAAAAAATCCTGAAAAATGTTAAAAACCCTAAAACCCTCTTAAAAGCCTCCTTAAATCCATAAAAACCACTAGAAACATTTAAAAACCACAAAAACCATAAAAACTCTGAAAACCACTAAAATTATAAAACCTTTTAAAACCCCAAAAATGTTAAAAAAATATAAAAAACCTTCAAAACCATAAACACATAAAAAGCCTAAAAACCCAAGAGAACCCTAAAAACACTAAAAAACCCAAAAAACCCTTTAAAACCCTGAAAGCCCCTCAAAATCCTTAAAAACCCCAAAACACCCTAAAGTCACAAGAAACCTAAAAAATCCATAAAATCCCAAATAACGTACAAAACCCTACTAACCTTAAAAAACCTTTAAAAAACCTAAAAACCATAAAAACCCATAAAACCCCTAAAACACATTAAAACTCTAAAAATCCTTAAAACCCCTGAAAATATTAAAAAACTCTAAAATACCTTAAAAACCATATAAAACTCAAAAAACACTAAGAACCAAAAAGACCATAAAAACCCTAAAAACCCTAAAAACCCAAAAATGTCATGAAAAACATAAATACCCTCAAAATCCCTCAAAATCCTAAAAAACTCTAAAAACATAAATATCCTAAAAAATCCCTAAAAATCTCTGAAAACGTAAATAAACCTAAAAACCCTGAAAAACCCATTAAAATCACAAACCCCCAAAACCCTAAAAAACCCAAAAAACCCATAAAAACATTAAAACCACTAAAAACTCTAAAAAAATACTTAAATCCCATAAAAATGTTTAAAAACTATAAAAAACATTTAAACCCCTAAAAAACTTAAAAAAACCTTAAACCTCAAAAGACCATAAAAACCTTGAAAACCCTAAAACCGCTCAAAATACCTAAAACCTCTAAAAACCATAATAACAATAAAAATACTTAGAAGGACCTAAAAATCCCTAAAAACATAAAAACCCCTAAAAACCTTAAAAAAACCTCTGAAAACCATAAAACCCTTAAAAACCTTTAAAAAATCTAAAAACCTTAGAAACAATAAAAACCACTAAAAACAATAAAAACCCTTTAAACCCACAAAAATGTTAAAAAACTATAAAAAACCTTAAAAACGCTAAAAAATCAAAAAAACATAAAAACACCAAAACACCCTAAAAACCCCTAAACCCCTCAAAATTACTAAAAAACCTAAAAACCATTAAAATCCTAAAAATCCCTAAAAATTATTGAAAATGTAAAAAATCATAAAAACACTGAAAACCCCTGAAAACCATAAAACCTCCTGAAAATCTTAAAAACCTTAAAAACACACTAAAAAATTTAAATACTCTAAAAACACTTAAACAATTAAAAACAAAAAAAACTCTGAAAAACATTAAAGACCATAAAAAAACTCAAAAAACCTTAAAGACCCTAAACCCCTGAAAACCTCAAAAAATCCCTAAATCCTTAAAAACACTAAAAATGATAAAAATCCTAAAAAATCCCCCAAAATTCCTGAAAACATAAAAAATCATAAAAACCCCGAAAACCATAAAACTCCTAAAAACCCATAAAACCCCTAAAAACCAATAAAAACTATAAAAATCATTAAAACCCCTAAAATCATTAAGAACTCTAAATAATATTAAAACCCGTAAAAACTCAAAAAACCCCTAAAACCCTCTCCCGCTCGGCGCGGAGATTTCCAAGGTTCCCTCTCAGAATCCTTCTCTTTGGCTTCATGGATCTCAAGCTTTGTGATGCATATGGAGTTCAAAGGCTTTCTTCCCGGGTTCGATGGTGGAATAAGAGGTAGATGCTTGCTGGTGGTGGGATCTTGTGGGTTGCGACGGGGAAAGGCGACGACAGCTTGGTCTGGTTTTCACAAGGCTTTGGACCGGACTTGGTAGATTTGGGCCTCCCTCTACCTTGGATGCTATTTTTGCTGCTCTGTGGTAGAATTGATAGTTCTATGGTGGTTTGGGTGAAGTCTTCGATCAAGTCAACCCTAGAACCAGATCTGATTTTCCGGTGGCTTTTCTTTGCCTTGCTGTTTTGCTACTCGCCCCTGTTGGCGCTTCGAATATGTTCTCGGCATCGGTCTGCTCTGGTGGTGCTTTTCTGTTTGAGGAAGGTGGTCATATCCTCTTGGTATAAGGCTACGAAGATGCTTCAGTGGTGTGGTGTGAGCGCGACAGTTCTGAAATCATCTTATAGGGTTTCAAGACCCGCAGATCTGACAGTGGCGGTCCTCGTTCAGGGAGGCAAGGTTTATTTTCGACTTGCTTCTTTTCTTGCTGCTGTCGATATTCTGGTTTTTTTGCTGCATGATGAATGCTATGTTGGATTTTGGAGGTGCTGTGTGTGTTCATGTTAGCCGCTGTGGTGATGATTCTTGGTTTGGTCTTGATTTATTACTGCTTCTGGATCATGCGCTTGCTGCAAGACATGAATTCTGGATTATCATGTGGTATTGCTTGTGGTTGTCTTGTTCTGCTGTGGAATGGTTCTTCTCTTGGCTGCTGGTGTCTTATTTCCACTGGGTTTTCTGCTGGGTGCGACTTAATGGAATGTTGGCTATTTCTTGGTGGAGATGTGACGAAGTTGTTGTTCCTGTCTCAGCTGGTGTTGGTTCTGGAAATGGGTGTGCTGGAAAATGCTGGTGTATATTGTTTTCTCTCTTTGTTTATGTGCTGTTGGTTATGGATCTGAATGGCGTGGAGGAGCTGGATGTTGTGGAGGCTGTTTTTGGTGCTGGTGGTTTGCTGTTGTTGGCTGTGATTCTCCTTGGGGGGAAGTTTTCGGGTGCTGGAAGGTGTACCGCTTGTCTCTGATTACTGTTTAGCTGGGAAGTGCGGGAGGGATGTGGCTCTATGACTCTGGTTGCTGATTGCTGGTTGTTTTTTGGCTGGGAGGCGCTGGATGATGGTCGTTTTGAGTTTGGATGCTGGTGGTTGAGTAGTTGTGAGCTACTGGATGTTGGTTGATGCTGGATGGTGGTGGTGGCTGCTTGGTTGTGTGTGTTTTTTTTCTTTTTTCTTTTTCTTTTTTTCTTTTCTTTTTTTGCGTGCGTTTTAAGGGGTTTTCAAGTGTGGGTTGTTTGACCCCTCCCCTCCCTTGTCTGTTTTGTCTCTTTTTTCCTTGCTAATAAATTGGGGGGGGGGGGGAATAGCCCGACCCTCGCATCTTCCTTACCCTAAAAACATTAAAAAAATCTAAAAAATGCTAAAAAACTAAAAAAACCCTAAAAACACGAAAAGTCCATAAACCCCAAACAATCCCCTAAAACCCCTCAAAATCCCAAAAAACAAAAATGAACCATAAAACCATAAAAATCCTAAAAATCCCTAAAAGCCACAAAAACATAAAAAATAATAAAACCCCTAAAAACCATAAAACCCCTAAAAATATTAAAAACCCTAAAAACCCATAAAAGCCCCCAAACCACTAAAAACTCAAAAAACCATTAAAACCCCTAAAAATGTTAAAAACCTTTAAAAACCTTAAAATCCCTAAAAACTCAAAAAATGTAAAAAGCCAAGAAGACCCTATAAACCATGAAAACCCTAAAAACCCTAAAAACCCTGAAAAATATTAGAAAACCTAAAATTCCCAAAAAACCCAAAAATCCCCTAAAACCATAAAAATTCTAATAAATCCCTGAAAACGCAAAAAACCCTAAAAAATAGGAAACTCTTAAAAACCATAAAACCACACAAAAACCACAACCCCCCCCCAAATACCCAAAACCCCCCTATAAACAACTAAATACTCTAAAAACCTTTAAACCCCAAAAAACTAAAAAAACCCTAAAGACCCCAAAAAAAACTAAACACACTAAAAACCCTAAAAACCCCTAAAAACCCTCAATTTTCCATAAAACACCTAAAAACCCTAAAATCCATAAAAATCCTAAAAAACACTAAAAATCCTTGAAAACCTAAAAAACCATAAAAACCCCTGAACACCCCCCCTGAAAACCATAAAACCCCTTTAAAACATTAAAGACACTATAACACCATAAAATCCCTACAACCCCACTAAAAATATAAAAACCCTTAAGACCCCTAAAAATGTTAAAAATGACAAAAATAGCTTATTAACCTTAAAATATAAAAAAATCCCAAAAAACCAAAAAGACAAAAAACCACAGAAAAACTCCAAAAACCATAAAAAACCTTGAAAAACTCTAAAACCCCTAAAAAAACTGAAAACCCTAAAAACCCTCAAAATCCCTAAAAACTCAAAAACACTAAAAACCATAAAAAACCTAAAAAACCCTAAATTCCTAAAAATGTAAAAAACCCTACAAACCCTAAACCCCCAAAAAACATAGAAAACCATGAAAACATAAAATAACCAAAAAAACCCAAAAAAACCACTAAATACCCTAAAAAATCCTAAAAATCCTAAAATCCTAAAATATCACTCAAATTCCCAAAAAACCAAAAAACCATAAAAATCCTAAAAAAGTCATAAACATATCTGAAAACATAAAAAATATAAAAATTATGAAAAACCTATGAAAACCATTAAAACTCCTAACAAATTTAAAAACAAGAAAAACCCATAAAAACACTAAAAACCCAATAAAAACTCTAAAGAACCTTAAAACCCATAAAAGATTTAAAAAACTCTAAAAAGTCTTAAAACCCTTAAATTTTTTCAACAGAACCCAAATACCCAAAAAGAACCTAATAACCCTAAAAACCCCAAAACCCTAAAACACTCTAAATACCATAAAAACCTAAAAAAACCTAAAATTACTTGAAAACATAAAAAACCCTAAAACCTTAAAAACCACCTGAAAACCACAAAAACCCCTAAAACTTTTAAACCCGTAAAACTCTAAAAATGAAATAAAAACTCTTAAAATTCTTAAGACCCCTAAAAATGTTAAAAATGTAAAAAACTCTAAAAACCCTTAAAACCCCTACAAAACTCAAAAAAGACCCATAAAACCCCAAAAGACCCTAACAACCCAGAAAAAATATAAAACCTTTAAGAACTCTAAAAAAACTAAAAACCCTCAAATTCCATAAAAAACCCTAAAAAACATAACAATCCTAAAATGTCCTAAAAGGCCCCAAAAACGTTAAAAACCCTCGAAATGATGAAAAACCTCAGAAAACCATAAAAACCCCTAGAACTTTAAAATACCCTAAAAAACCCTAAAAACCCTAAAAACCCATAAAAACCCTAAAAACCAATAAAAACTCTAACAACCTGAAACCCCCTAAAAACATTAAAAAACTCTAAAAAATCTTTTAAACCCAAAAAAACTCAAAAAAAACTTCTAAAACCCTGAAAAACACTAAACCTCTCAAAATCCCTAAAAACCATAAAACCCCGAAAATTAACCTTAAAAATCCCTGAAAAGATAAAAAACCCTAAAAACCTTGAAAACCCCTAAAACCCATAAAACCGCTAAAAACCTTAAAAACCCAAAAAACCCAAAATATCCACCAAAACTCTAAAAACCCATAAAAACCCATAAAAACCCTAAAAACGTTAATAAACTCTATGAAATATTAAAATCCCTAAAAAAAGTCAAAAAAATGCTTAAAACCCAAAATATCCTAAAAACCAGAAAAATCCCAAAAACCCTAAAATGCCCAAAAAACCCTAAAACCCATCAAAATCCCTAAAAACCGTAAGAACCATAAAAATACTATAAAATATATGAAAATCCCTTAAAACTCTAAAAACCCTTAAAAGGATAAAAAACTCTAGAAAACATTAAAATCCCAAAATAAATCAAAAAAACCTTAAAGACCCCAAATGACCTCGAAAACCCCTAAAACCCACTAATTTCCCTAAAAACCTATAAACCCTAAAAACAATAAAAATCTTAAGGGGCCCTAAAAGTCACTGAAAATGTAAACAACACTAAAAACCTGTGAAAACCATAAAAACCTTTAAAACACCTAAAAAACTTTAAAAAACCTAAAAACCACTAAAACCACTATAAACCCTTAAAACCCCTAAAAATGTTAAAAACTATAAAAACCCTTAAAACCCTAAAAATTAAAAAATACCATAAAACCCCAAAAAGACCCAAAAGCACTAAAAATTTAAAAAAACACTAAAAACCCAGGAAAAACATAAAAACCCACAAAATCCCTAAAAACCAAAAAAACCCTAAAACCATAAAAATTCTAAAAAATCTTTAAAAATACCTCAAAATGTAAAAAACATTGAAACCCTGAAAACCCCATGAAAACCATAAAAACCCTAAAAACGTTTAAAAACCAAAAAACCCATAAAAACATTAAATACCATTAAATACTCTAAAAACCCTTAAGACCCCTAAAAACGTTAAAAACTCTTAAAAACCATAAATCCCAAAAGACCCTAAAACCCAAAAACCCCTGAAAAATTCTAAAAACCCTAAAAATCCCGCAAAACCCAAAAAAACATAAAAATCCTAAAAAATCCCTAAAAATCCTTGAAAATATAAAAAACTTTAAAAACCCTAAAAACCACTAAAAACTATAATAACTCTAAATAAAATTTAAAAAATCCTAAAAACTCATGAAAATCCAAAAAACTCACTAAAAACTATAAAAACCCTTTAAAACGCTAAAAAAATTAAAAACTCTAAAACCTTTAAAACCCTAAAAAACTCAAAAAAACCCTAAACACCCCCCAAAAAAAGACCCCCCAAACCCCTAAAAATCCTAGAAAACATTAAAACCCTAAAACCTAATAAATACATAAAAACCCTAAAAGACCCTAAAACCCATAACAATCCGAAAAAGTCCCAAAAAATCTCTAAACATAAAAAAAAACTAAAAACCTTGAAAAAACCCTGAAACACACAAAAACCCTTGAAAATCACTAGATACTATAAAAACCATTTAATCCAATAAAAACATAAAAAAATATACAAAACATTAAAAACACTAAAAACTACAAGACTCCCAAAATAAATAATAGACTCTAAAATCCATGAAAACCCCTAAAACGCCTAAAAACCCAGAAAACCCCTAAAAACCGTCATGATCTCTACCCTAAAAACCCTAAAAAACCTAGAAACACCCTAAAAATACCTAAAAATGTAAAAACCCTAAAAACCTTGGACACCACCTCAAAACCATAAAACCCCCAAAAACAATAAAAAAACCCTAAAACCCATAAAAACCCTAATAACAACTAAAAAAAATCCAAAAATCCTTAAAACCCATAAATTTTTTGAAAAACACTAAAAAACCATAAAAACTATAAAAAACTCAAAAATAATCCAAAAATCCCAAAAGACCCCAAAAACCCTAAAAACCCTAGAATCCCCAAAAATCCCTAAAAACCATAAAAATCCTTAAGTCCCAGAAAACCTAAAAACACAAGAATACCTAAAAAACCTTGAAAACCATAAAACACACTAGAAACATAAAAAACCCTAAAACCCATAAAACACTAAAAACCCACTAAAAACTATAAAAACCATTTAAACCCCTAAAAATGTTTAAAAAAATCTAAAAACCTTAAAAACTCAAAACACACTAAAACCCTAAAAACCATAAAAACCCAACCCCCCCCCCCCCCCAAAAAAAACCATAAGAATCCTAAAAAATCCATAAAAATATATGAAAACATAAAAACCCTCAAAATACCCTAAAAATAATAAAACCCCCTAAAAACCTTAAAACCTAAAACCCCTAAAAACCGTAAAACCACTAAAAACTCTAAAAACCCTTAAACCATCTAAAAAAGTTAAAAATCTCTATAATCCCTTAAAACCCTAAAAACTCCAAAAAACCTAAAACCCTAAAAATCCTAAAGCCCCAAAATCCATAAAATCCCTAAAAACCCATAAAAACCATAAAAATATTAGAAAGCCCTAAAAATCCCTGAAAACATAAAAAACCCTAAAACACCCGAAACCCCCTGAAAACCATAAAAATGCCTAAAAAGCATAAAAAACGTAATCCCACATAAAAACCCTAAAAACTACTAAGAACTTAAAAGCCTTTAAACACATAAAAAAATTAAAAACAATAAAAAACCTTAAAAACCCTGAAAAATAAAAAAACCCTAAAAACCTTAAAAAACCATAAACCCTGAAAACTACTAAAAACCCTCAAAATCCCTATAAATTATAAAGAACATAAAAACCCATAAAAATCCTAAAAAACTCTAACAATCCTTTAAAATGAAAAAAACACTAAAAACCCTAAAACCCCCTTAAAACCATAAAACCCATAAAAACATTAAAAAACAATAAAACCCCATAAAATCCCTAAAACCACTAAAAACTCTAAAAAATCTTAAAACCCCTAAAAACATGAAAAACTATAAAAAACCTTAGAAACCCTAAAAACCCAAAGAAACCCCAAAAGACCTTAAAAACCATAAAAACACTAAAAAACCCTGAAACCCTAAAAAACTTGAAGAAACCTAAAAACCCTCAAAATCTCTATAACTTTAAAAACCATTAAAAACCACAAAAATCTTAAAAAGCCCATAAAATCCTTAAAAACATAAAAAACCCTAAGAACCCTGAAAACCCCTGAAAACCAAAAAAATCTCTAAAACCTTAAAAACCCTAATAACACAAAAAAATCCTAAAAAGCAACTAAGAACTCTAAAACCATTTAAACCATAAAAAATGTTTAAAAACTCTAAAAACCTTAAAACCCTAAAAACTCAAACAACACCCTAAATACAAAAAGACCCTAAAAATTATGAAAACCCCTAAAACCCTAAAAAATCCTAAAAAATTCAAAATCCCCAAAAACCCTACAAAACCAAGGAAACCATAAAAATCCAAAAAAATCCCCCAAAATCCTTAAAAACACAAAAAACCCTAAAAACCCTAAAAAACCCTACTAACCATAAAACCCTAAAGGCCATTAAAAAACAACAAGCCCATAAAACCCCTAAATACCACTAAAAACTATCAAAACCCTTAAAACCCCTAAAACATTAAAAACTCTAAAAAACCATAAAAACCATAAAAAACTCGAAAAACACGAAAACCCATAAAGAACCTAAAAACCTTGAAAACCCCCAAACCCTCTCAAAATCCCAAAAAACCCTCAAAATCGTTGAAAACCCTAAAAAACATAAAAATCATAAAAAATCCCAAAATACCCTAAAAACGTAAAAAACCCTAAAAACCTTAAAATCCCCATGAAAACCATAAAAACCCCCTTAAACCCTTAAAAAACCCAAAAAACCCATAAATACCCTAAATGCCACTAAAAAATATAAAACCCTTAAATCCTCTAAAAACTTAAAAAAAACTCTAAAAAACCTACAAAACCCTAAAAACTCAAAAAAAAATCCAAAAAACCCAAAAATGCCATAGAAACCCTACAAAACCCTAAAATCCCTAAAATCCATAAAAAACTAAAAACCCTCAAAACCCTAAAACCCATAAAAATCCTAAGAATCCCTAAACATCCCTAAAAACTTAAAAAAACCTAAAACCCTAAAAACCATAACACCCCCTAAAAACCTTAAAAAACCTAAAACACATAAAATCCTAAAAACACACTAAAAAAATAAAAAAACCTTATAACCCCTAAAAACGTTAAGAAAGTCCAAAAATCCTTGAAAACCTTAAAAAACACAAAAAAACTGTAAAACCCAAAAAGACCCTAAAATACATGAAAACCCCTAAAAACAATGAAAACCCCTAAAACCTCTCAAAATCACAAAAAATCTAAAAACCATAAAAATCCAAAAACAGAAATAAAAATACCTAAAAATGTAAAAAAACCAAAAAAACCTGAAAAAACTATGAAAACCAGAAAAACCATAAAAAGCTTAAAACCCCCTAAAAATCAATAAAACCCTAAAATCATAAAAAACTCTAAAAAACCTTAAAACCCCTAAAAATGTTAAAAATCTAAAAAATATTAAAACCCCTAAAAAATAAAAAATAAACCAAAAAAACCAAAAAAAACCCAAAACCCCAAAAACACTATTTATCCATGAAAACCCCTAAAAACAAACAAAATCCCTAAAAGTCCTTAAACCCCATAAATATCCTAAAAAACCATAAAAATCCCTAAAAACAAAAAACCCTAGAAACCTTGAAAACCCAATAAAAAAATAAAATCCCCTAAAAACCATTAAACCCCCAAAAAACCCTAAAAACTACTAAAAACTCTAAATTCACTTAAAACCCATAAATACGTTAAAAACTCTAAAAACCTCAAAACACTAAAAAACAAAAAAAAAAACCAAAAATACAAAAAAAAAGTCCCTAAAATCCATGAAAACCACTAAAAATCATAAAAAACACTAAATACCCTAAAAACCATAAAAATAATAAAGAATTCATAAAAATCCTTGAAAACATAGAAAATTCTAAACCCCTGAAAGACATAAAACCCCAAAAAACCCATAAAAAACCGAAAAATCCATAAAACCATAAAAATTACTAAATCTCTAAAAACCCTTAAAACTCTAAAAAAATTTAAAATCTCTAAAAACCCTAAAAACTAAAAAAACACGGAAAGACCCAAAAAAATACTAAAGCCCTAAATACCCTGCAAAACCTTGAAAAAAATTCAAAAACCCAAAAACCCTAAAAAACCCCTAAAAACCATAAAAATCATAAAAAATCCTTAAAAATCTCTAAAACTTAAGAAACCCTAAAACCCCTGAAACCCCCCTGAAAACTATTAAACCCCTAAAACCCATAAACCCCCTAAAACCCCATAAAAACCCTAAAACCCGACTAAAAAATTTTAAACCTCTTAAATATCCAAAAAAATGTGAAAAAACTAAAAAAATATTAAAACCCCTAAAAAATAAGAAAAATCCCTAAAAACCAAAAAAGACAGTAAAAAACATAAAAAACTAAAAAACCCAAAAAACCATGAAAACCCATAAAAACTCTCAAAATCCCTAAAAACCCTAAAAACCATAAAAACCATAAATATCCTAAAAATCACTAAAAATACCTCAAAACATAAAAAACTATAAAAACTTGAAAACCATAAAAACCCCTAAAAACCTTGAAAAATGCTAAAAACTCATAAAACCTGAGAAACCACAAAAAATCTAAATACCCTTAAACCCCCTAAAAATGTTAGAAACTCTAAAAACCATGAAAACCCAAAAAAATCAAAAAATAACTCTAAATCCCACAAAACCCTAAAAACACTAAAATTCATAAAACCCTGAAAACCCCCAAAATCCCTAAAAACCCCTAAAAACAATAAAAATCCCTAAAAATCACTAAAATTGTTAAAAATCATAAACCCTGAAAAACCCCGAAATACCATAAAACCCCTAAAAACCCAAGAATACCCATAAAATCCCCCAAACCACTAAAAACTCTAAAAACCCTTTAAACCTTTAAAAAAGTTAAAAAAAACTCTATAACACCATAAAACCCTTCAAAATAAAAAAATCACTAAAACCCCCCAAAAAACCACAAAACCCTAAAAGCCATTAAAATCCTTAAATAACCCTAAAAAGCCCTAAAAACCTTCAAAATCCATAGAGACCCTAAAGAACCCTAAAAGCTAAAAAAATCCAAATAAAACCTAAAAATATCTAAAAACACAAAAAACCTTAAAAACGATAAAAACCCTTTGAAAACCATAAGAACCATAAGAAAAAAAATTAAAAACCTTAAAAAACCAAAAAAACCTAAAAACCACTAAAAGCTGTAAAAACACTTAAAACCCCTAAAAATGTTAAAAGCCTGACCCTCGCATCTTCCTTGCCCTAAAAATGTTAAAAGACTCTAAAAAACCTTAAAACTCAAATAAACCCCCAAATCCAAAAAAGTCCCTAAAACCCCGGAAAACACCTAAAACTCTAAAAACACCTAAAACCGTAAAAATCCCCAAAACCATACAAACCCTAAAAATCCCTAGAAACCTTAAAACCCCCAAAAACCACAAAAATCCAAAAAAAGGCCTAGAACTCCCTGAAAACATAAAAACCCTATAAACCCTAAAAGACCCTTAAAAACCAAAAATGCCAAAAAAACACAAAAAACCCAAAAAACCCCTAAAAATCGACTAAAAACTATAAAATCCATTAAACCCCTAAAAACGTTAAAAACTTTAAAAAATCTTAAAACCCCTAAAAATTCAAAATGAAACCCTAAAAACCAAAAAAGATGCTAAATACTCTGAAAAAACCCAAAAAACCCCCAAAAAACCCATAAAAATCCACAAAATCCCTAAAAATCCCTGAAAATTTAAAATACCAAAAAAACCCTTTAGAACCACTAAAAACCATAAAAAATACTAAAACCTGCTAGAACCCTTAAAAACCCTAAAAACCCATTAAACCCTAAAACCCACTAAAAACTCTAAAAACACTTGAAAACCCTAAAAATGTTAAAAAAACTATTATAAACCTTCAAAACCCTAAAAACTCAAAAAAAAACCTAAAAACCTAAAACCCTAAAAACCTGTGAAATCCCCTAAAATGCTAAAGAACCCTAAAAACCCTAAAAATCCATAAAACCTAAAAAACACCTAAAACC
This sequence comes from Viscum album, assembly GCA_963277665.1. Lineage (NCBI taxonomy): Eukaryota > Viridiplantae > Streptophyta > Magnoliopsida > Santalales > Viscaceae > Viscum > Viscum album. Next base: position 1,885,186,577 of record OY728141.1, on the reverse strand, counting down.
CATAAAATTCATAAAAAAGCAAAAAAAATCCTGAAAAATGTTAAAAACCCTAAAACCCTCTGAAAAGCCTCCTTAAATCCATAAAAACCACTAGAAACATTTAAAAACCACAAAACCATAAAAAATCTGAAAACCACTAAAATTGCTAAAACTTTTAAAATCCCAAAAATGTTAAAAAAATATAAAAAACCTTCAAAACCGTAAACACATAGAAAGCCTAAAAACCCAAGAGAACCCTAAAAACACTAAAAAACCCAAAAAACCCTTTAAAACCCTGAAAATCCCTCAAAATCCATAAAAACCCCAAAATACCCTAAAGTCATAAGAAACCTAAAAAATCCAAAAAATCCCAAATAACGTACAAAACCCTAAAATCCTTAAAAAACCTTTAAAAAACCTAAAAACCATAAAAACCCATAATACCCATTAAAACTCTAAAAATCCTTAAAACCCCTGAAAATATTAAAAAACTCTAAAATACCTTAAAAACCATAAAAAACTCAAAAAACACTAAGAACCAAAACGACCATAAAAACCCTAAAAACCCTAAAAACCCAAAAATGTCATGAAAAACATAAATACCCTCAAAATCCCTCAAAACCCTAAAAAACTCAAAAAACATAAATATCCTATTAAATACCTAAAAATCTTTGAAAACATAAATAAACCTAAAAACCCGGAAAACCCCATTAAAATCACAAACCCCCAAACCCTAAAAAACCCTAAAAATCCATAAAAACATTAAACCACAAAAAACTCTAAAAAAAATACTTAAATCCCATAAAAATGTTTAAAAACTATAAAAAACATTTAAACCCCTAAAAAACTCAAAAAATCCTAAAACTTCAAAAGGCCATAAAAACCTTGAAAACCCTAAAACCACTCAAAATCCCTAAAAACCCTAAAAACAATAAAAATACTTAGAAGGACCTAAAAATCAATAGAAACATAAAAACCCCTAAAAACCTTTAAAAACCCATGAAAACCATAAAACCCTTAAAAAACCCTAAAAACCTTAGAAACAATAAAAACCACTAAAAACAATGAAAACCCTTTAAACCCTTAAAAATGTTAAAAAACTATAAAAAAAACCTTAAAACCCCTAAAAACTCAAAAAAACATAAAAACACCAAAACACCCTAAAAACCCCTAAACCCCTCAAAATTACTAAAAAACCTAAAAACCATTAAAATCCTAAAAATCCCTAAAAATTATTGAAAATGTAAAAAATCATAAAAACACTGAAAACCCCTAAAAACCAAAAAACCTCCTGAAAATCTTAAAAACCTTAAAAACCTTAAAAACACACTAAAAAATTTAAATACTCTAAAAACCGTTAAACCCTGAAAAAAAAACTCTGAAAAACATTAAAGACCATAAAAAAATCATAAAACCTTAAAGACCCTAAACCCCTGAAAACATCTAAAACTCCCTAAATCCTTAAAAACACTAAAAATGATAAAAATCCTAAAAAATCCCCAAAAATTCTGGAAAACATAAAAAATCATAAAAACCCCAAAAACCATAAAACCCCTAAAAACCCATAAAGCCCCTAAAAAACAGTAAAAACTATAAAAATCATTAAAATCCCTAAAATCATTAAAAAAACTCTAAATAATATCAAAACCCGTAAAAACTCAAAAAACCCCTAAAACCCTCTCCTGCTCGGCACGGCGATTTCCAAGGTTCCCTTTCGGAATCCTTCTCTTCGAATTCGTGGATCTCAAGCTTTGTGATGTAGATGGAGTTCATAGGCTTTCTTCCCGGGTTCTATGGTGGAAGAAGAGTAGATTCTTGCTGGCGGTGGGATCTTGTGGGTTGCGACGGGGAAAAGAGACGAAAGCTTGGTCTGGTTTTCGCAAGGCTTTGGATCGGACTTGGTAGATCTGGGCCTCCCTCTTCCTTGGATGCTATTTTTGGTGCTCTGTGGAAGCATTGATGGTTCTATGGTGGTTTGGGTGAAGTCTTCGATCAAGTCAACCCTGGATCCAGGTCTGATTTTCCGGTGGCTTTTCTTTGCCTTGCTGTTTCGCTGCTCGCCCCTATTGGCGCTTCGAATATGTTCTCGGCATCGGTCTGCTCTGGTGGTGCTTTTCTATTTGAGGAAGGTGGTCATATCCTCTTGGTATAAGTCTATGAAGATGCTTCAGTGGTGTGGTGCAAGCGCGACAGTTCTAGAATATGCTTATAGGGTTTCAAGACCCGCAGATCTGACAGTGGCGGTCCTCGTTCGGGGAGGCAAGGTTCATTTTTGACTTGCTTATTTTCTTGCTGCTGTCGATATTCTGGTATTTTTACTGCATGTTGGATGCTATGTTGGATTTTGGAGGTGGTGTGTGTGTTCCTGTTAGCCGTTGTGGTGATGATTCTTGGTTTGGTCTTGATTTATTGCTGCTGCTAGATCATGCGCTTACTGCAAGACATGAATTCTGGATTATCATGTGGTATTGCCTGTGGTTGTCTTATTCTGCTGTGGAATGGTTCTTCTCTTGGCTGCTGGTGTCTAATTTCCACTGGGTTTGCTGCTCGGTGCGACTTAATGGAATGTTGGCTATTTCTTGGCTGAGATGTGACGAAGTTGTTGTTCCTGCCTCAGCTGGTGGTGGTTCTGCAAATGGGTGTGCTGGAAAATGCTGGTGTATATTGTTTGTTGTCTTTGTTTCTGTGTTGTTCGTTATGGATCTGAATGGCGTGGAGGAGCTGGATGTTGTGGAGGCTGTTTTTGGTGCTGGTGGTTTGCTGTTGTCGGTTGTGATTCTCCTTGGTGGGAATTTGTCGGGTGATGGAAGGTGTACTGTTTGTCTCTGGTTACTGTTTAGCTGGGAAGTGCGGGAGGGATGTGGCTCTATGACTCTGGTTGCTGATTACTGGTTGTTTTTTGGCTGGGAGGTCCGGGATGATGGTCCTTTTGAGTTTGGATGCTGGTGGTTGGGTAGTTGTGAGCTACTGGATGCTGGTTGATGCTGGATGGTGGTGGTGGCTGCTTGGTTGTGTGTGTTTTTATCTTTTATCTTTTTTTTTTCTTTTCTTTTTTTTTGCGTGCGTTTTAAGGGGTTTTCAAGTGTGGGTTGTTTGACCCCTCCCCTCCCTTGTCTTTTGTGTCCCTTTTTTCCATGCTAATAAATTTGGGGGAGACGGAAGTAGCCCTACCCTGGCATCTTCCTTACCGTAAAAACATTAAAAAAATATAAAAAATGCTAAAAAACTAAAAAACTAAAAAAATTCTAAAAACACAAAAAGTCCATAAACCCCAAACAATCCCCTAAAACCATAAAAATCCAAAACCCCCTCAAAATCCCAAAAAACAAAAAAGAACCATAAAACCAAAAAAATCCTAAAAAATCCCTAAAAGCCACAAAAACATAAAAAATAATAAAACCCCTAAAAACCATAAAAACTCCTAAAAATATTAAAAACCCTAAAAACCCATAAAAGCCCAAAAACCACTAAAAACTAAAAAAACCATTAAAACCCCTAAAAACTTTAAAAACCTTTAAAAACCTTTAAAATCCTTAAAATCCCTAAAAACTCAAGAAAATGTAAAAATCCAAGAAGACTCTATAAACCTTGAAAACCCTAAAAACCCTAAAAACCCTGAAAAATATTAGAAAACCTAAAATTCCCAAAAAACCCAAAAATCCCCTAAAACCATAAAAATTCTAAAAAATCCCTAAAAACATAAAAAACCCTAAAAAAACTAGGAAACTCTTAAAAACCATAAAACCCCACAAAAACCGTAACCCCCCCCCCAAATACCCAAAAAACCCCTATAAACAATTAAGTACTCTAAAAACCTTTAAACCCCAAAAAACTAAAAAAACCCTAAAGACCCCAAAAAAACTAGACATGCTAAAAACCCCTAAAAAGCCTCAAATTTCCTTAAAACCCCTAAAAACCCTAAAAGCCATAAAAATCCTAAAAATCACTAAAAATCCTTGAAAACATAAAAAACCATAAAAACCCCTGAACACCCCCTGAAAACCATAAAAACCCTTTAAAAAGTTAAAGGCACTAAAACACCATAAAATCCCTAAAACCCCACTAAAAATATAAAAACCTTTAAGACCCCTAAAAATGTTAAAAATGACAAAAATTGCTTATTAACCCTAAAATATAAAAAAAATCCCAAAAAACCAAAAAGACAAAAAACCACAGAAAAACTCCAAAAACCATAAAAAACAATGAAAAACTCTAAAACCCCTAAAAAAACTGAAAACCCTAAAAACCCTCAAAATCCCTAAAAACTCGAAAACACTAAAAACCATAAAAAAACCTAAAAAACCCTAAATCCCTAAAAATTTAAAAAACCCTACAAACCCTAAAAACCCCTAAAAAACATATAAACCCATGAAAACATAAAATAACCAAAAAAACCCATAAAAACCACTAAAAATTTTAAACCCTAAAATATTTAAAAAACTCTAAAAAACTTAAAAAAACCCTAAAACCTCTCAAACCCCCTAAAACCCCACAAAGACCCTCATAATCCTAAAAAACCCTAAAAACCCTGAAAAACCTAAAAACCCCCAAAATCACTAAAAATAAAAAAAATCCTAAAAACTATAAAGATCCGAAAAATTAATAAAAATCCCTAAAAACATCTAAAACCCTAAAAACCCATAATACATTAAAACCATAAAAAACTCAAAAAACCCAAAAAAAACCCCAAAACACATTCAAACCCCTAAAAACCCATAAAAAACCTGAAAAACCTTGAAAATAACAAAACTATCTCAAAATCCCCAAAACCGTAAAATGCCCTGAAAACAAGAAAAATAAAAAGATACCTAAAATTCTATGAAAATGTGAAAACCCCTAAAAACCTTAAAAGCCCCTAAAGTCCATAAAAACCCCTAAAAAATTAAAAAACCCTGAAAACCCATAAAATCTCTAAAAACCCTCTAAAAACTCTAAAAAACTTTAATACCTTTTTTTTAAAAAACTCTAAAAACCTTAAAAATTACAAATAACTAAAAAATCCCTAAAAACCAAGTCCCAAAAAACCTAAAAAAACCTTAAAGCCCCGAAAACTCTTGAAAACATCTAAAAACCCTCAAATTCCGAAAAATAATAAAAAACCCTAAAAAACATAAATATCCTAATAAAACTCTAAAAAATCGTGAAAATGTAAAAACCCTAAAAACCATAAAAACACCTAAAAACCAAAAAAACCCTAAAAACCTATAAAATACTAAAAACTCTAAAAACCCTTAACACCCCTAAAACATTAAAAAATGTTAAAAAACTTTAAAAACCTTAAAAACACTAAAAAAATCAAAAACCCTAAAAACTGGAAAGACCCTAAAAACCCTAAAAATCTCTAAAAACCAAATAAAATCCTAAAAAAATCCATAAAAATCCCTTAAAACAAAAAAAACAAAAAATCCTAATAAACCCCTAGAAAACCATAAAACTCCTAAAAACATTAAAAATCCATAAAACAGATAAATACCCTGAGAAACCACTAAAAACTATAAAAACCCTTAAAACCCCAACAAACATCAAAAATATCAATAAAACCTTAAAACCCTCAAAATCCCAAAAAATCCTAAAAAAACAAAAGACACTAAAAACCCTGAAAACTTCTAGAAACCCTAAAAAATCATCAAAACCCTCAAAATATCTGAAAAGATTAAAAAAAACTAAAAACCACACAAATCCTAAAAAATCCCTAAAAATCCCTAAAAACGTAAAAAACCCCAAACCCAAAAAGACCCAAAAACCCTAAAAACTCCTAAAAACCCTCAAATCCCAGAAACCCCTAAAAACCATAAAAATCCTAAATTTCCCAAGAAATCCTTGAAAAAGTAAAAAACCCTAAAAACCCTTAAAAACCATAAAAACCCATAAAATCCTAAAAAACCCTAAAACCCATAAAATCCAAAAAATCAACTAAAAATTATAAAAACCCTTAAAACCACAAAAAATGATTAAAAAACTCAAAAAAACTTTAAAAACCCTAAAAAGCCTAAAACGCCTCAAAACCCCAAAAAACTATAATAATATTAAAAAGGCCCTAAAAATAATGGAAAACTTAAAAAACACTAAAAACCATAAAAGCCCTTTAAAACCATAAACCACTAAAAACCTTAAAAACCATAGAAATCCACAAAAATGCAAAAAATCATAAAAACCTTTAAAAACCCAAAAAATCTAAAAACCCCTAGAAAATCATAAAAACCTTTAAAAACCCAAAAAATCTAAAAACCTAAAAACCCTCAAAATTCCTAAAATTCCTAAAAATATTAAAAATCCAAAAAAGGCCCTAAAAATCAATAATAATGTAAAAAACCTTGAAAACCATGAAAACCATAAAAATCCTTAAATAACTATAGAAAACCCTAAAAACCCACTAAAAACACTAAACAACCTTAAGACACCTAAAAACATCAAATACTATAATTAAACTAAAAACCCCTAAAAATTGAATGAAAACAAAAAAAAAACCAAAAATATAACAAAAACCCTAAAACCCTTGGAAAGCACAAAAAACCCAAAAAATCCCTAAAAACACTAAAAAAAATTTAAATACTCAAAAAATCATAAAAATCATAGAAATCCCTAAAAACATAAAAAAACCCTAAATCCCTAAAAAACCTCATGAAAACAATAAAACCACTAAAAACATTCAAAAGACCTAAAATCCCTAAAACCACTAAAAATATACAAACCCTTTAAACCCCTAAAAATGTTTAAAAACTCTAAAAAACATTAAAACCCTAAAAAACTAATAAAAACCCTAAAACCCAAAAAGAACCTAAAAACATTGAAAAATCCTAAAAACCCTAAAACCCCTCAAAATCCCTAAAAAACCTAAGAACCCTAAAATTCATAAAAATTCTAAAAAATCCCAAAACCCAAAAAACATAAAGAACTCTAAAAACACTGAAAACCATAAAATCCCTAAAAACCCGAAACCCCATAAAAACCCTAAAAACCCACTAAAAATTCTAAAAAACCTTTAAACCCCTAAAACATTAAACAAATCTAAAATACCCTAAAACCCCTAAAAAGATCAAAAAAACCCTAAAAAACCAAAAGGACCATAAAAACCATGACAACCCTAAAAACCATGAGAAACCATTAAAACCCTCAAAATCCATACAAACTGTAAAAAACCCTAAAATCATAAAAATCCTAAAAAATATATAAAAATCCCTAAAAAGAGGAAACCCCAAAAAAACATGGAAAACCATAAAACCCCCTAAAAACATTAAAAAAACCCTAAAACCAATAAAAACACTAAAAACAGAAAAAAAAAAACTCTAAAACCCCTTAAAACCCCTAAAAATGTTAAGAAACACTAAAAAACCATATAAATCATAAAAAACTCAAAAAAACCCTAAAACCCAAAAGACCGTACAAACCCTAAACCCCTCAAGAACCCTAAAAACCTTAAAAACACCTAAACCCCCGCAAAGTCCCTAAAAACCCTAAAAACAACTAAAACCATTAAATCCTAAAAAGGCACCAATAATCCCTAAAAACATAAAAATACTAAAACCCCTGAAAATAATAAAAACCCCTAAAAACATAAACAACCTTAAAAACCCTAATGCGCACTAAAATGTCTAAAATTACTTAAATCTTATAAAAAAGTTAAAAAAACTCTAAAAAACCTTAAAAACGTTAAAAAACACAAAAAAACTTAAAACACCTAAAAACCCCTAAAACCACTCAAAATCCCTAAAAACCCTAAAAAACACTAAAAACCATAAAAATCCCTAAAAATCCATGTAAACATAAAAAACCATAAAACCCTGAAAAACCCCTAAAAACCATAAAAACCACTAAAAACCTTAAAAACCATAAAAAATATAAAAACCTTGAAACACCATTAAAAACTCTAAAAATCCATAAAACCCTAAAAATAATAAAAACACTCAAAATCCTTAAAAATCCTAAAAATCAAAAAATTCATTAAAAGACATAGAATTTCTCTGAAAACATAAAACCCTAAAAATCCTCTAAAAATCATAAAAACCCTTAAATACCTTAAAAAACCTAAAAACCAATAAAACCCTAAAAACACTAAAAAATCTAGGAACCCTTAAAACCCCCAAAAAGCATTAAAAGCTCTAAAAAACCTTAAAACCCCTAAAAACTCAAAAGAACCCTAAAACCCAAAAACTCCTAAAAACCCTAAAACCCCACAATGGATTGAATGTATCAGCCTCTACCAAACCCTCACTCTCAATGTCACACATTCCTACAGGGAGGCGAACTCGGTGGAAGATGCTTTATCTAAAAGAGCAATAGTGGAAAGGAGTTTGATGTGGTCCTTTGTCACCCTATATATTTGTACACCCTACATGGTCTCTGATATGAAGGGTGAATTACACACCCATGTTTTCAAACCCTCCTTGTAATGCTCTAGTTTTGATTTTTTAATAAATTTTGGGGGACCAGGCATGCTTAGTCCCGAGCCTTATTTTCCCTAAAAATGTAAAAAAACTCTAAAAACCTTTAAAACCCAAAAAAATAAAAAAAAACCACTAAAAACCCAAAAGACCCTAGAAACCTTGAAAAACACTAAAAACCATAAAACCCTAAAAAAATTTAAAAACCCAAAAAACCCTTAAAAACCATAAAACCATAAAAAACCTAAAAAGATCTAAGAATCCCTAAAAATGTAAAAAACACAACAAAAGTGAAAACCCCTAAAAACATTAAAAACCCCTAAAACCCAAAAAAACCCTAAAACCCACTAAAAATTCTAAAAAAAACTTAGAACCCCTAAAAACTTTAAAAACACTAAATAACCATAAAAAACAAAAAAATAAAAAAACACTAAAAACCACAAAAACCCTAAAAACCCAAAAAACCTATAGAAACACTAAAAAACTCTGAAAATCCCCAAAACCCCACAAATTCCATAAAAACCTAAAACCCCCTAAAAACCCCTAAAAATATCTGAAACAAAATTTTTTTTTAAAAACCATGAAAAACACCTAAAACCAAAAAACCCCAAAAATATTTAAAAACCCTAAAATCACTAAAAACTCTAAAAACTCTTAAAGGCCCTAAAAACTTCAAAAAATGTTAAAAACACTAAAAAATCATAAAATCCTAAAACTCTAAAAAAAACCTAGAAACCCCAAAAGACTCTAAAAACCTTGAAAACCCTAAAAACGCTAAAAACCTTGAAAACCCCTAAAAGCCTAAAAATCCCAAAAAAACCCTAAAAATGGTAAGAAAAACCTAAAAAGTCCTAAAAATCCATTAGTGTAAAAAATTCTAAAAACCCCTAAAACATTAAAAAACAATAAAAACACATAAAACCCTAAAAATAACTAAAAACTCAAAAAACCCCTTAAACCCCTAAAAATGTTAGAAAACTAAAAAACTGAAAAAAAAACCCTAAAAAATCAAAAAAACCCTAAAACCCCAAAAAGACTTGAAGACCCAAAAAAACCTTGAAAACCCTAAAAATCCTAAAAACCCCAAAAAACAAAAAAACCCAATAAGACCCAAAAGATCCTGAAAACCTTGAAAACCCCTAAAAACTGTTAAAGACCCAAAAACCCAAAAAAACCCTAAAAACCAAAATAATCCTAAAAATCCCTAAAAATCCTTGAAAATGTAAAGAACACTAAAAACATGAAAAACCCATAAAAACCATAAAAAACCCAAAAAACCTAAAAAATCCTATAAACATATAAAAACCCAAAAAACCAAAAAAAACTTTAACAACCCTTAAATCCCCTAAAAACGTTAAGAGAAGAAAACCCTAATACTAATGATGGCGGCTCTGGCGACTCTGGCGATTCTGGCGATCCCGCTCCCTCGCGATGGAGGCTTCCTCCCAGGTTCAATATGATGGCAAATGAAGCACCTCCCCGCCCCCCTTGATGTGGGGGAGGATCCTCTCTTGGAGGACATCTCATCGTCTCCTCTACTGACTTTTTACCCTATTTCCTGAGAATGCTGCTCTGCCTGAAGGTTACGGTGTTTTTTGAAGGTCACCCACAGCTTCCCCTCTCAATTCGGGAGTTCACAGAGGCTTCGGACCTGCACCGCCTGACTCTGGTTGCAAGTTTCCCAGTGCGGCGACCCCCGGTGGTCACTTTCGATAGGTTCGTTTCGGCTTTCTGGAATCTTAGGGCTTGGGTGACTGTGGGCATGTTTGATAGATCCCACATCATGATTTGCTTTTCCACGGAGGAAGACCCGGTTCTTGTCTGGTCAGCGGCTCCTCGGTCATGCAATGGCACTCGCTTCTCCCTCCTTCGGTGGAGCTTTGACTTTCATCTGAAGTGGAGTTCCCCGATTGCTGCTACCTGGGTGAGATTTCCTGAGCTTCCCCTTCCCTTTAAAAATTTCTCTATTATTTCGATGCTTGGGAATTTGGTGGGGAGGTTCCTTTGTGTGGATAGTAGGACTAGGGACCTTTGTCATCCGGTTGCACCAAGGGCCTTTGTTGAAATTGATGCTTCGAAGCCTCCTGTGGATGTTTTCTGGATTGCAGTGGGGGATGAACTCAGATGGAGACAACCTGTTATTTTTTTAGCAATGGCCGGTTTTCTGCTCTTCTTGTTGGAGTTTTGGGCACAGCGACCACTCTGGAGGGTGTTCTGGCACTGTCAGGGGTGGTGCTCTGGCTCGCATGTCCTCTAGTGAGATTACCCTCCCTCTGGTAGAGGTGAAGGGGACAAAGGGGGTGGTTTCCTCCCAACCTCTGGGTGAGAATGTTCCTTGCTCGTCTGCTTTGTTGGCTGGAAGTGATTTAGAGGTGGCCTTGATGGATTTGGGTGGTTTCATTGTGAGTCTGGCTGGAGGTGATGGTGTCTCGGGAAATGTTGATAAGGAGGAAGTGCTGCTGGCTGAGATGGATGATCGGGTTTCTACTAAAGGTGTTCACGGGTGTGGCGACTCTCCTAGGAGGCAGACAGATTTAGGGAAGGCTGCTGTGGTGGGTGTCTGGAAAGAAAATGTGGAGGATCCCTGTGCTCTGGATCTAGAACGAGATGGTATAGCTGGCTTGAAGGTTAATGAGAACACTGCTGGATCCATCCCAGTATTTGAGGGTGTTGTGCATGCTCCAAACAACTTCCAGGTTGCATCCTTGTATGAGCCTACTACGGTGGCTGTAATGGTGGCAGATGTCTTGAAGGAGGCACTGCTTGCTCAGGGACCGAGGACTGGAGATGAGTGGATCTTGTCTTCAGCTGAGGAAAGGTCTTCGGCAGATGAAGAGACCTGGATCCCTAGGGTCCAACACATGAACTGGCGTGATGCCCCTCTGGTTCTGTCCGTGTGTCCAGGTGTGGGGGGACTTGACATGGGGCCTGGACTATCTCCTCCCTCTGCCAGCACAAGCGGCGCTGAGGATCCTCCTAGTGGCCAGTTATTTAACCCTCTGCCGGGAAATGCCGACGACGTTGTTGGTCCCTCCATGGACCTGCAGAGGGATATGGTCCTTCATGGTGTCCCCTCTCCTGAAGATTTTTGTGTGCAGCTGCATGATATGGTGTGGGTGGAATGGGAAAGGTTCCCGCTTGAGGGTAAAGCTGAGAGGCTTGGGGAGAGGTTTGCTGAGGCTGATCATCGGATAAATGCTGCTATGGTTAGGTCAAAGTAGAAAAAAACCAGAGGAGGTTCTGAAACTCCTGGGGAAGAATGTAAGAAAGGGAAGGCACCATCGGCTGCTAGTGATGGTGTCACTTGTGCAAAGGTGGTTGCTGAAGCTAGATCCACTTCCGCCCCTCCGAGACGAAGACGGAGGAGGGATTACTCTGCCCTCCCACATCCCATGGAAACTAGGGCCTCTTCACGAGCGGTCAGACTTAATCTAAGGGTGAATAAGCGAGGGCAGATTTCAATTTACGAAGAGCAAGAGAAGGCTAGAATGAAGCTGCTATTGAGGCTTGGCATGCAGGAGGATTTTGAGCCTGGATGGGACTCAACAGACATGGGTGATGATTCAGATTTCAGTTTTGCTAATGTGGGCGATGGATTTAGTGTGGGCATGAGGTTTTAAGGTGCGGAGCTGGAGGATTTTGGTGGCGATGTTGACTGATCCTCCCCTTGTGTGACCTCCCTTTTGGACTTTTGACTTGTTTGTTTTTTATTTATTTTTTCTTTTCTTTCTGTGGCCTTTGGGCTGAGGTCGTAAGGGGTTTTGGGTGTGAATCGGTGGATCCCTCCCCTCCCTTGTTTACAGGGTCTTTATGTCTTTTCTTTTAAAAAATTTTGGGGGGTTCCAGGAATAGCCTGGACCCGAGCCTTCCTTGCCCTAAAAACGTTAAAAACTGTAAAAAATGTTAAAAAGACTAAAAAACTCAAAAAATCGCTAAAACCCCAAAGAGGCCCTAAAATCCCTAAAAATCTTGAAAACCCCTAAAAACCAACAAAATAGCTAAAACCCCTAAAACCACTAAACACCATAAAAAACTCAAAGAAACCCTAAAAACCCAAAAAGTCCTTAAAAACCCGGAAAAACCCTAAAAACCATAAAAACCTGAAAACCCCTAAAAACCCTCAAAATATATAAAAACCCTAGAAACCATAAAAATCTTAAAAAAGCCCCCAAAAAACCTAAAAAATGTAAAAAACACTAAAAACACTAAAAACACTAAAAACCCCCTGAAAACCATAAAACCCCCCAAAACCCATAAAAACCTGAAAAACCCACTAAAATCTCTAAAAACCCTTAAAACCCCTAAAAAGGTTTTAAAAAATAAAATCATGAAAACCCTAAAAAATTCAAAAAAAACCTAAAATCTAGAAAAATATGAAAAATAGTAAAAACCCAAAAAAACCAAAAAAAACCATGAAAAATACTATAAACCCTCCAAATCCCTAAAAATCCTAAAACCCCGAAAAACCATACAAATTCTAAAAAATCCCCAAAAATCCTTGAAAATATAAAAAACTATAAAAACACCCAAAACCCCTTGAAAACCATAAAACCCCATAAAAACTAGAAAAAACCTTAAAACCCATAAAAAACCTAAAAAACTACTAAAAACTCTTAAAAACATTAAAAACCCCAAAACCATTAAAATATTATAAAAACATTAAAAACCGTAAAAAGTTAGAAGACCCCTAAAAACCCCAAACAAACCCTAAAAACCATGAAAACCCCTTAAAACCCTGAAAAACCTAGAAAAAACCCCAAATCCCTCAAAATCCCTAAAAACTATAAAAAACCTAAAAACCCTAAAAATCCTAAAAAATAGCTAAAAACCCCTGAAAACATAAAAAAACCCTAAAACCCCATAAAAACCCTAAAAACCACTAAAAACTCTAAAATCCCCTAAAACACCTAAAAAAATTAAAAAAAATAGTATAAAACCTTAAGAACCCAAAAAACCCAAAAAAACACAAAAAACCAAAAATACCCTAAAAACCCTAAAAAAACCTAAAAACCCTAAAAACCCTAAATCCCTAAAATCTATTAAAATCCTAAAAAAGCTCTAAAAATCTCTAAAAACGTAAAAACCATAAAAACCGCATGAAAACCATAAACCCCTAAAAACCTTAAAAAACCCTAAAAACTACTAAAAACTCTAAAAACCCTTAAAAGCCCTAAAAATATAAAAAACTCTAAAAAACCATAAAAATCAAAAAAAACTAAAAATACCATAATAACCCAAAATGAACATAAAAACCCTAAAACCACATAAACACCATAAAAAGCTTAAAAACCCTAAAAACCATAAAAACTGTAAAAACCCTAAAAATAATAAAAAACCTACAAAAGCCCTAAAAATTTCAAAAAGCGTAGAAAACCCTAAAAACACTTGAAAACTCTTGAAAACCATAAAACCCATAAAAACCTTAAAACCCATAAACCCAAAAAAACCACTAAAAACTCAAAAAACCCTTTAAACCCCTAAAATGTTAAAAACCCTAAAAAAACTTTATAACCCTAAAAACTCAAAAAAAAAACATAAAAATTCAAAAAGACCAAAAAACCCTATAAAACCCTAAAACCCCCAAAAAACTATCAAAATCCCCAAAACACTAAAAAAACCCCAAAGACCATAAAAATCTTATAAAAGCCCCAAAAATCCTTGAAAATGTAAAAAACTCCAAAAACCCTAAAAACCATGAAAAAACACTAAAAACAAAATAAACCCTTAAAAACCATTAAAATCCCTAAAACCCCATAAAACCCTAAAACCCACTAAAAACTCTAAAAACCCTTAAAACCCCAAAAAATAAAAAAGGTTAAAAACACTAAAAAACATAAAAATCAAAAAAATCTTAAAAAACCCCAAAATACCCTAAAACCGTCAAAACCCTCAAAACCTAAAAACACCGAAAAACCTTAAAAATCCCTAAAAACCCTAAAACGCATAAAAATCCTAAAAAAAGCTCTAAAAATCCCTTAAAAAGGTAAAAAAAAACCTGAATAACCCCTAAAACCCAGAAAAAACCCCAAATAACATTAGAAACCTATAAAACCCCTAAAAACCTATAAAACTCAAAATCCCTTAAACCCCTAAAAATGTTAAATATCTCTAAAAACCCATAAAAACCCTAAAAACTCAAGAAACCCATAAAAACTCAAAAAAAACATAAAAACCCTAAAAAACCCTAAAAATCCCAAAAAACCCTAAAAATAAAATAGCCATAAAAATCCTAAAACATCCCTAAAAAACCCAGAAATCTTAAAAAACCCTTAAAACCCTTAAAAAATATAAAAAACATAAAACTTCCTAAAAAATGCAAAAAAACCCTAAAAACCCATAAAAACACTACAACACCACTAAAAAGTATAAAAACCCATAAAACCCATAAAAACATTAAAAAACTCTAAAAACCATAAAAACCCTAAAAACATAAAAAAAACCCTAAAAACAAAAAAGGCCATAAAACCCAGGAAAAGCCTAAAACCCCCAAAACCCTAAAAACCCCTAAACTCCCCAAAATCCCTAAAATCCCTAAAAACCTTGAAACCCAAAAAAACATGAAAAGCCCCAAAAATCCATGAAAATATAAAAAACCATAGAAACCTTGAAAATATCATGAAAACCATAAAACCCCATAAAAACCCAAAAAACATCTACAAACACTAAAAACCCTTGAAACACCTAAAAATTTTAAAACAATTAAAAATCTTAAAACCCATAAGAAACTCAAGAAACAAATGAATGAGATCGCGCCCACATCTCGTGTTTCCTCTCGTGTTTGGGTTCTCCAGTGGCGGTCGTTCCTTGTATGGTGCTCCTTCGGCGTGGCGAGGGATTCTTAGGCGTCGGCTTGCTCATCATTGATGCTTCCCCCTCAAGAGGTGTGTTTTCACTAGCTTGATGGTGCCCTCGTAGATCTTCTCAGGTGGCAGCTCTGGATAACAGCTTCTTTCAAGAATATGCAGGTCAGATCTAGGCCTTCTGGCGTGCGTCGTTACCGAGCTTTGGTGGGATGGATCAGATCTGGTCTCACCTATGCGTGGAGAGTTAGATCCATGGAGGTTTTGGTCGGATCTGGTCCTATTTGCGTGAGACTACATAGAGATTTGATGGGGTGGGTTAGATCTAGTATTTCATTTTCCTGGCATTTCAGTCCCATGGAGGATACGGTCGATTCCATTTTTTCCAGAGTGCGGCTATGCTTCTCGGTTGCATGGGGGATATTTGGGCCTCTCGTCTTGTGATGTTGCAACCCTTTGGAGGATTTGTTTGATGGTATTGTTGGTGGGAGTGTCTGGCCCCAACGGAGGTTTCAGAAGAGGTTTATGGAGCTTCGCTATTTCGACGGTGGCTTAAACAGTTCACTGGTGCGGGTTTTCAAGTCAACTTGGTACCGATTTGTGCTGAAAATTCAGGTCCATGCTCCCGGTTCCCCTAATTCATTTTTTCACTATGTTGTTGATGAAAGTCTGGCCAAATTATGCTATGTGGATTCTCCATTGTATTGTAATTTATTGAGTCATGGAGGGTTTGGATGTGAGTTGTTGTTGGGCCATATAGTCTCGGGTTTGAACAAGGAGTTCTGGGTGCTGTGGTTTGGCCTTAGTAGTAGGTTCTGGTGTATCGAGGTGATTTTTTGGTTTTGTGCTCCTGCTTTCTTGTGAGGTGTGAAAGGATTTTATGGTTGTTGGGATCTATGGTGCTGGATTCTGCTTGATGCTGGGTTGGAATGTGATGAAGTTGTGGGTGTTGGGCATGGGTGTTGGTGATCCTGTGTTGTTGTTTGTTTCTTTAGGTGTGACATTTCGAATCTGAGATGCTGGTGGATGGATGCTACTTGGCTAGGTATGGTTGAAGAGGGTTATGGTTGTTGGAAACTGAGGTGTCGGATTCCCAATGATTCTTGGCTAGAAAAAGGTGAAGATGATGTCTATTTTTTTGGTGTTGGCAACTCTGTGTTGCTGGCGGTTGTTCTGATTGGTGAGGTTGTGCTGGAGGCTGGAGATAGTGAAGTGGGTTGCTAGCTGCTGTTTGGATGGGAGGTGTTGAAGGAGATGTTTTTTCATTACTGATGGTTGCTGTTTGGCTAAGAGTTTCTTGTGGGAATGCTGAGGAATAAGATGGTTACTGCTGTCTGGATGAGTGGTGATGAAGTGGGTGCCTACGAGGTGAAGGCACTAAATGCTGGGAAGTATGATGCAGGTATTGGTTACTGCTTGGTAGGGGATCTAGAGCTGCTGAATGCTGGAGTTAGATGAGAAGGTGTTAAAGTTGCTATTGTTTTTTTGTTTTTTTTTTGTGTATTTTCCTTTTTTTTTCTTTTGGGGATTGTTTTTTGGGTTGGGGTTGATTAACCCTGCCCCTCCCCGGTCTGCAGTGTCTCGTTTGACGTCTTTTTTTTCTAATAAATTTTTGGAGGACCAAGAATAGCCTGGTCCTGCACCTCTTCTGCCCTAAGAAACTCAAAAAACCCTAAATATCGAAAAGGCCCCAAAAACCTAAAAACCCCCCAAAACCCTTTGAAAAATCCTAAAAACCCTCAAAATCCCTAAAAACCCTAAAAACCATAAAAATCCTAAAAAAGTACAAGGAATCCATGAATACGTAAAAACCCCTAGAAACCCAGAAAAATTCTAGAAAACCATAAAAACCATAAAAAACCCAAAAGAACATAAAAACCCTAAAACCCCATAAAACCCTAAAAACCACTAAAAACTCTAAAACCCTTCAAACCCCTAAAAACATCAAAAACATTAAAAAAATCTAAAAACCACAATATAATCAAAATGTTAAAAAAAACCCTAAAACCACAAAATACCCTAAAACCCTAAAAAACACTAAAAACCCTAAAGAACCCTAAAACCCCCTAAAACCTCTCAAAATCCCTAGAAACCCTAAAAACCCTAAAGATAATAAAATCCTAAAAATCCCTAAAAATCATTGAAAACGTAAAAAAGCCTAAAAACCCAAAAAAACCCTGAAAATCATCAAAAACCTTAAAACCCATAAAAGCCCTAAAAACCCATAAAAACTCTAAAAATACACTAAAAACTCTTAAAACCCATAAAACCATAAAAAATTATTAAAAACCTTAAAACTTATAAAAAACTCAAAAAAACCAAAAAGTCCCTAAAACTCTAAAGCCTAAAAAACCTTGAAAAAACCCTAAAAACCCCTCAAAATCCCTAAAACCCCCCAAAACCATAAAAATCATTAAAAATCCCTAAAAATCCCGGAAAATGTAAAAAACCCTAAAATCCCTAAAAACCCAAAAAAAAATCCCTAAAAACCTTAAAACCAAAAAAACCAAAAAATAACTCGAAAAACCACTAAAAACTCTAAAATCCCTTAAACCCATAAAAATGTTAAAAAATCTAAAACCCCTTAAAACCCTAACAAATAAAAAAACCCTAAAAACCCTAAAAACCCTTGAAAAATCTAAAAAATCATCAAAATCCCACAACAACCTAAAAACATTAAAAATCCTAAGAAATTAAAAAATTAATAAGAAAACAGATAAATATAAAAACCCTAAAACCCCCCTAAGAAACATAAAACCCCCAAAAAATCTTAAAAAACCTAAAACCCAATAAAAACCCTAAAAACCCACTAAAAACTCCAAAAACCCTTAAAACCCCTAAAGTTTTTTAAAAAAATCTAAAAACCTTAAAACAGTAAAAAACTCAAAAAATCCTAAATCCCCAAAAGACCCTAAAACCCCAAAAGACCCTAAAACCTCTATAAACACTAAAAAACCTCAAAATCCCTAAAACCATTAAAACCATTAAAACCATAAAATTCTTAGAAATCCCAAAAAATCCACAAAAATGTAAAAAAACCAAAAAAAACTCTAAAAAACCCTGAAAAACATAAAACCATCCAAAACCTTAAAAACCACAAAACCCATAAAAACCCTAAAAACCTCTAAAAACTCTAAAACCCCTTAAAACCCCTAAAATGTTAAAAAATTAAAAACCTAAAAAAGCCAAAAAAAAATCAAAAAATCCTAAAAACCCTAAAAACCCTAAAACCCATAAACCCCCCAGAAAACCCTAAAAACTCTCAAAATCCATAAAAACCCTAACACAAAAATATCCTAAAAATAGCAAAAAATATTTGAAATGTAAAAAACCCTAAAAACCCTAACACAAAAATATCCTAAAAATAGCAAAAAATATTTGAAATGTAAAAAACCCTAAAAACATTGAAAACCATTGAAAAACATAAAAAACACTAAAACCCTTAAAACCCATAAAACCTTTAAATCCCACTAATAATATAAGAATCCATAAAACTTCTAAAAAAGTTAAAAATGTTAAAAAATTCTAAAAACCCTAAAAAACTAAAAAATAACACTAAAACCAGAAAAAGAACCTAAACCCCCTGAAATCCCCAAAAAAACTAAATGACCTTAAAAACCCTAAAAGCCCTCAAAATCCCTAAAACCCCTAAAAATCCTAGAAAACCCCAAAAAACCATAAATTTCCTTAAAGAATCCCAAAAATCCTTGAAAACATAAAACCCCCAACAACCCTAAAAAACTCCTAAAAATTGAAAGAAAATTGAAAAACCTTAAAACCCCCTAAAAACACATAAAATACCTAAAATACAATAAAAATATAGAAACCCTAAAACCCTTAAAAATTTCAAATGTTTCTAAAAATCCGTAAAACACTAAAAAACTCAAAAAAGCCCTAAACCCCTAAAATCACCCAAAATCCCTAAAAATCCTAAAAAAACCATCAAAACCATCAAAATCCAAGAAAAACACTAAAAATATCTGAAAATGTAAAAAACCCTACAAACCCCCTAAAATCCCTAAAAACCTTAAAACTGTAAAAATCCATAAAATCCCTAAAACCACTAAAAACCCTTAAAAACACCAAAAAGGTTAAAAATGTTTAAAAACTCTAAAAACCATAAAACCACTAAAAACTCAAAAAAATTCTAAAAACCCAAAAAGACCCTAAAACCTAAGAAAACCCTAAAAACCCTAAAAACTCTCAAATCCCTCAAAATCCCAAAAATCTATAAAAACACTAAAAACCATTAAAATTCTAAAAAAACCTTATAAATTATTGAAAGAAAAAAACCCTAAAAACCCTTAAACCCCCCTGAAAACCAAAAAACCCCTAAAACATTAAAAAACCCTAAAACCCATAAAAACTCCAAAACCCACTAAAAACTCTAAAACCAAATAAAATCCTTAAAACATTAAAAATTTATAAAAAACTTTAAAATCCTAAAAAACTCAAAAAACCCATAAAAACCCAAAAGACCTAAAAATCCCTAAAAACCATTAAAACCCCTAAAAACCCACTAAAATCTCTAAAAAACCTTTAAACCCCTAAATACCCTAAAAACAAGGAAAATGCTAAAAACCCTCAAAATCCCTAAAACCCTTATAAACCCTAAAAACCATAAAAATAATAAAAAATCCCAAAAAATTCCTTAAAACATTAAAAACCCTAAAACGCTAAAAAACCACTGAAACTAAAAAAAGTTCGTAAAAACCTTAAAAACCCTTAAAACCCCTAAAAACCATTAAAAACTCTAAAAAACCTTTAAATCCCTAAAAATGTTAAAAAAACTCTAAAAGACCTTAAAAACCCTAAAAAATAAAAATAAAACACTAAAAACCCAAAAAAGACTTTAAAAACCCTGAAAACCCCAAAAAACCAAAAAAACCCTGAAAACCCCTAAAATCCCTAAAAACCATAAAAACCATAAAAATCCTAAAAAATCCCTAAAAATCCCTAAAAACATTAAAAACCCTAAAAATTATGAAAAAACCCTAAAAACAAAAAAAACTCTAAAAACCTTAAAACTCTAAAACCCAATAAAAACCCTCAAAAAACTACTAAACACTCTAAGAACCTAAACACCATTAAAACATTAAAAAATTAAAAAAAACATTAAAAACCTTAAAAACACAAAAAAACCATTAAAACCCCAAAAGATCTTAAAAACCCAGAAAAAAACCAAAAAACTCTAAAAACCATGAAAAACCCTTAAAACCCTAAAAATCACTAAAAACCCTAAAAAACCGTAAACCCATAAAAATACCAAAAAATCCCTAAAAACCTAAAAAATCCTAAAACGCTGAAAACCCATGAAAACCATAAAAATCCATAAAAACCTTAAAACCCTAAAAACCACTAAAAACTCTAAAAACCCTTCAAGAATGTTAAAAACTCTAAAAACCTTTAGACACTAAATACTAAAAAAACCCTAAAAACCAAAAAAAAGTTCTAAAAACCCTAAATCCCCTAAAAACCCTTAAAATCATTAAAACCTCTAAAAACAAAAAAAAACAAAAAAAAAACACATAAAAATCACTGAGAACTTAAAAAAACACTTAAAATCCTTAAAACTCGAGAAAACCATAAAACCCCTAAAACCATTAAAACCCTAAACCCTTAAAAACCATAAACCCACTAAAAACTCTAAAAAGCCTTAAAACCGCTAAAAACGTTACAAAAATCTAAAAACCTTGTAAAACCTTAAAAAACTCAAAAAAATCTAAAAAAATAAAAAACCCCATAAAAACCTGAAAACCTCTAAAAATCCAAAAAACCCCATAAAACCCAAAAAAATACCTATAACAAATAAAGCCCCTAAAATCATAAAAATCCTAAAAAAAGCCCTAAAATACCTAAAAACGTAAAAAAATCCTAAAAACCTTGAAAACCCCATGATAACTATAAAAACATCTAAAATCATTAAAAACCCAAAAACCCATAACTCTGGATCTGGAACGAGATGATATAGCTGACTTGAAGGTTAATGAGATCACTGATGGATCCTTTCCAGCAATTGAGGGTGTTTTGATTGCTCCAAACAACTCTCAGGTTGCAGCCTTGGCTGAGCCTGCCATGGTGGATGTGCTGGTTGCAGATGTCGTGAATGAGGCAGTGGTTGCTTAGGGCCCGAAGACTGGGGAAGAGTGGAGCTTGTCTTCAGTTGAGGGAAGGTATATGGCGGATGACATGAACTGGCGTGATGCCCCTCTGGTTCTGTCCGAATGTCCAGGTGTGGGGGGCCTAGCAAGAGGCCTGGATCACCTCCTCCCTCTGACAGTACAAGCGGTGCTGAGGAACCTCCCAGTGGCCAGTTCTTTAGCCCACTACCGGGAAATGATGACAATGCTAGTGGTCCATCCATGGATCTACAGAGGGATATGGTCCTTCATGGTGTCCCCTCTACTAAAGATTTTTGTGTGCAATTGCATGAGATGGTGTGGGTTGAACGGGAAAGGTTCCCGCTTGAGGATGAAGCTAAAAGGATTGGGGAGAGGTTTGATGAGGCTGATTTCCGGATTAACGCTGTTATGGCCAGGACAAAGGAGAAAAGAATTGGAGGAAGTGTTGAAACTCCTGGACCTGAATGTAAGAAAGGGAAGGCACCATCGGCTGTCAGTGATGGTGTCACTTACGCGAAGGCGGGTGCTGCAGATAGATCCACTTTCACCCCCTCAAGACGAAGACGAAGGAGGGATTACACTACCCTTCCAAATCCCATGGCAACTAGGTCCTCTTCACGAGCTTTCAGACATAATCTAAAGGTGAATAAGCGAGAGTGGCTTTCAATTTCTACAGAGCAAGAGAAGGCTAGGATGAAGCTGCTATCCAGGCTTGGCATACAAGAGTATTTTGAGTCTGGATGGGACTCAATGGACATGGGTGCTGAATCAGACTTCAGCTTTGCTGATGTGGGAGACGGCTTTGGTGTGGGCATGGGGTTTCGAGGTGCGGAGCTGGAGGATTTTGGTGGTGATGTTGACTGATCCTCCCCTTATGTTCTTTCCCTTTTGGACTTTTTGACTTGTTTGCTTTTGTTTTTTGCTTTTCTTTCTTTCTTTTTGTGGCCTTCGGGATGAGGTCGTAAGGGGTTTTGGGTGTGGATCGGTAGATCCCTCCCCTCCCTTGTCTGCAGTGTCTGTGTCACTTCTTTTAATAAATTTTGGTGGGTGCCAGGAAGAGCCTGGACCCGAGTCTTCCTTTTCCAAAAACCCATAAAATATTAAAAACCCACTAAAACTCAAAAAAATCCTTAAAAACGTAAAATATTTAAAACTCTAAAAAACCGTTAAACCCATAAAAGAATAAAAAAAACACAAGAATACCTTAAAAACCCTAAAAATCCTAAAAATTCTAAAACCCTTAAAACCCTTAAAACCCTTTAAATGCCTAAAAACCCAAAAAACCATAAAAATATTAAAAAATCCCTACAAATAAAAAAACTAAAAAAAACTAAATACCCTTAAAACCCTAAAAAACATTAAAAATATGATAAAAAATCTAAAATCCTTAGAAAACCTAAAAAAATCAAAAAACCCTAAAAACCATAAAGACCCTTAAAACCCTATAAATCCTAAAAACCCTAATAAACCAAGAAAAACTCTCGAATCTATCAAAATCAATAAAACCCTAAAAACCCTAAAAACAAAAAAAAAACTAAAAAAAGGCCTAAAAACCCAAAAATATAAAAATAACTAAAAAAATAAAAATCCTAAAACCTTAAAACCCCCCCAAACCCATAAAAATGTTAAAAACCACTAAAAACCATAAATACACTTAAAACCTCTAAAAACATAAAAAAAATAAAAAAAAACCTAAAACCCTAAAAACTCCAAAAAACCATAAAACCCAAAAATACCCCAAAAATCTTGAAAACCCCTAAAACCCTAAAAAACCATAAAAATCGTCAAAATCCCTAAAAACCCTAACCCCCCCAAACCCTAAAAATCCAAAAAAACCTTAAAAATCCTAAACAAATCCTTGAAAACGTAAACAACCATAAAAACCCTGAAAACCATAAAACCCCTAAAAACATTAAAAAACCCTAAAACCCATAAAACCCACTAAAACTATAAAACCCTTTAAACACCTAAAAATATAAAAAAACCATCCAAAAATCCTTAAAAACTCTTTAAAAACTTTAAAAACACAAAAAAACTCAAAAACCTAAAAACCCAAAAGATCCTAAAAACCCTAAAAACAAAAAAAAAATCCCTAAAAATCCCGAAAAATGTAAAAAACCTTAAACACTATGAAAACCCCCAAAAAACAAAAAACCCTAAACACCTTATAAAACCCTAAAAACCCATAAAAACTTAAAAATCCACTAAAAACTCTAAAACCCCTAAAAACATTAATTGTTTTTAAAAACCCTTAAAAACATCCAAAAACCCTAAAAACTCAAAAGACCCTAAAAACCATGGAACACTAAAAAACCCTAAAAAACCAATAAAAACCAAAAAATCCCTAAAAATCGTAAAATACCCTAAAACCCATTAAAATTATAAAAAATCCCTAAAAATCCTTCAAAATTTAAAAAACCCTAAAAAACCTGAAAGCCCACAGAAAACCATAAAACCCCCTAAAACCATAAAAAACCCTAAAAACCATAAAAACCCATAAAACTAAAAAACCCTAAAAACCAATAAAATTTCTAAAAACCACTAAAAACCCTTAAAACCCCTAAAAACATTAAAAAACCCTAAAAACCCTTAAATGTCGTAAAAAACTCAAAAACCTTAAAACCCCAAAAAGACCCTAAAACCCCCTAAAAACTCTAAAACCCCCCCGAAATCCTTAAAAACCATCAAAATCCCAAAATATCCAAAATACCCTAAAAACCATTACAATCCTAAAAATTCCTAAAAATCCTTGAAAACATAAAAACCCTAAAGCCCCTGAAAAACCCCTAAAAACCCATAGAAATCATAAAACCACTAAAAACTCTAAAAACCATTTAAACCTTTAAAATGGTGAAAACATTAAAAAACAATAATAAATATTTAAAACCCAAAAAACCCAAAGACCCTTAAAACCCCAAAAAACACTAAAAAACCCTGAAAACCCCTAAAAGTATCAAAACCACTAAAACACTAAAAAACCTTAAACCAATAAAAATACTAAAAATCCCCCAAAATCTCTAAAAACTAAATAAACCCAAAAACCCCCTAAATACCATAAAACCACTTAGAAAACCTAAAACCCCACTAAAACTCTAAAAACTCGTAAAACCCCTAAAAACCTTAAAAAATATTTAAAAACCTCCAAAACCCCAAAAAACCCTAAAAAACTCTAAAAACCTTAAAAAACCGGAAAACCCTTAAAAACCCTCAAAGTCACAAAAAACCATAAAAACCCTAAAACCCCTAAAAACCATAAAAATCACAATTTACGCTAAAAACCCATGAAAATCTAAAAAACCCAAAAAACCCTGAAACCCCTAGAAAAACATAAAACCCCTGAAACCTTAAAAACCATAAAAACCCATAAAAAACCTAAAAACCCACTAAAAACACTAAAAACCATCAAAACCCCTAAATTTTTTTAAAAACTCTAAAAACCATAAACCCCAAAAAACTCAAAAAACCCTTAAAACCCAAAAGACCCTAAAGACCCTAAAAAATACTAATAAACATAAAACACCCCAAAAAACCCTCAAAATCACTAAAACCCCAAAAAACCATAAAAATCCCTAAAAATCCATGAAAACATAAGAAATCCTAAAATCCATTAAAATCCTTTAAACCCCTAAAAACATTTTAAAACCCTAAATCTTGTAAAAACCCCAAGAAAACCACTAAAAATGATAAAAACTCTAAAAATCTAAAATACTAAAAAACCCTAAACCACCCCAAATACCCTAAAACCCCAAAACCCCTAAAAACACTAAAAGCTCTAAAAACCTTAAAAACTCTCAAAATACCTAAAAATGAAAAAAATACTAAAAAACAAAAAATCCTAAAAAATCCATTAAAATCCCTAAAAACGTAAAAAAACCCTCAAAACCCTAAAAACACTTAAAACATAAAACTCCTAAAAACCTTAATAAATCATAAAAACCCATAAAACACAGTAAAACCCACTAAAAACACTAAAAACACTAAAAACTCTTTAAAACCCGAAAAATGTTAAAAAACTCTAAAAACCTTAAAAACCCTTAATACTTAAAAAAATCCTAAAACCCAAAAAGTCCCTAAGAACCCTAAACACCCCTAAAAACCCTAAACCCTAAAACACTCAAAAATCCCTCAAAATCCCTACAAACCCTAAAAAACCATGAAAAACATAAAAATCCTTAAAAATCACTAAAACCCCTAAAAACCTAAAAAAAACAAAAAACCTTCAAAAAACCCTTAAAGACCATAAAACCCCTAAACCCCTAAAACAATAAAAACCCATAAAAACACACTAAAAACTCTAAAAACCATTAAACCACCTAAAAAAATTAATAAATTGTAAAAAACCACTAAACCCATAAAAATAAAATAACCCTAAAAACCCAAAAAGATACTGAAAACCCAGAAAAATGCTAAAAATCCCAAAAAAACTCTAAAAAAATCTAAAAAACCACAAAATACCTAAAAACCATAAAAACCATAAAAATAAGAAAAATTCCCTAAGAATCTTTAAAAATGTAAAAAATCTTGAAAACCCCCTAAAAATAATAAAAACCCCTTAACAGATTTAAAACCCCAAAAAACCTATAAAAACCCATAAATACCACTAAGTACACTAAAAGACCTTAAAACCCTAAAAATGTGAAAAAACGTTAAAAAAGACTCTAAAAAACATAAAAACCATAAAAACTAAAAGAAACTAAAAAACATGAAAAACCCTATAACCCTCAAAATCCATAAAAACCATAAAAATCCTAAAAAAACTCTAAAATTATCTAAAAATGTAAAAAACCCTACAACCTTGAGAAACCACTGAAAACCATAAAATCCTCTTAAAACTATAAAACCCTAAAAATCCATAAAATACCCTAAAAACTACTAAAAACTCTAAAAACAATTAAAACCCCTAAAAAATAAAAAAACTCTAAAAAACCCTAAAAAACTCAAAAACACCCTAAAACCTCAAAAACACCCTAAAATCACTGGAAAAAAATAAAGCCCATAAAATTTCCTAAAATCCCTTAAAAACCCCAAAATCCCAAAAAATCCCTAAAAACCCTAAAAAATCCCTATAAACCCAAAAAAAACATAAAAAAACCCCTAAAACCGTGAAAAACCCCTAAAAACCGTAAAGCCCTGAAAAATCTTAAAAGCCCTAAAACCCCTTAAAACCCTCAAAAACACTAAACTCTATAAAAAACATTAAAACCCCTAAAATGTTAAAAGTATTAAAAAATATAGACCTTAAAAACTCAAAAAAATCCTTAAAAACCTAAAAAGAACCTAGAAAGCCCGAAAAAACCCTAAAAACCCATTAAAAACCCTAAAACCATTAAAATCCCAAAAAACCCAAAAAACCCAAAAAACCCAAAAAACCCAAAAACCCATAAAAATCATAAAAAATCCCTAAAATCCCCTAAAAATGTTATAAACCCTAACAATAATTGAAAACCATAGAAACCCAAAAAAACCTTAAAAACCCAAAATATCCCCTAAAAACTCTAAAAACCCTTAAAACCCTTAAAACCCTAAAAACATTAAAAAAACTCTAAAAAACCTTAAAACCCCTTAAAAACATAAAAAAAACCTGAAATCCCCTAAAAACCCAAAAAACCTTAAAAATAACTAAAAACCCTCAAAATCACTAAAAACTCTAAAAAGCCCTAAAACACATAAAAATCCTAAAAATGCCTTTAAAACCCCTAAAAATTTAAAAAACCATAATAACCCTAAAAACCCCTGAAAACCATAACACCCCATAAAAACCATAAAACCCCACAAAAATACTAAAAACCCACTAAGCACTCCAAAAACCCTTAAAACCCTAAAAACGGTAAAAATGTTAAAAAAACTCTAAAAACCCCAAAACCCTAAAAAACTCAAAGAAAACCCTAAAAACCCAAACAAACCCTAAAAATATTGAAAAATCTTGAAAACCCTAAAACCCCTCAAAATTCCAAAAATCCCTAAAAACCATAAAAATACTAAAAAAACCCTAAAAATTAATAAAAATATTAAAAACCATGAAAAACCCTTGAGATCTATAAAAAGCCCCTAAAATATTTAAAAAACTCTAAAAAACATTAAAACCCTAAAAAACGTAAAAACCCAAAAAACACACTAAAATCCCTAAAAAAATTCAAAATACCTAAAAACACTTAAAAACCATTAAAATCCTAAAAGGCCCTAAAAATAGTTGAAAACGTAAAAAACCCTAAAAAACATTGAAAACCATAAAACCCTATAAAAATCATAAAAAAACCCTAAAACCCATAAAAACCCTAAAAACCAACTAAAAACCCTTTAAACCCTTAAAATGTTAAAAAATATATAAAATTCCATTAAAACCCTAAAAGACTAAAAAACACCTAAAAACCCAAAACACAAAAAAAAACCCTGAAAACCCCTAAAACCCATCAAAATCACTAAAACCATAAAAAACCCTAAAAACCATAAATTTTTTAATAAACCCGTAAAAATCTTTGAAAACATAAAAAACCCAAAAACCCTGAAAAACTCATGAAAACCATAAAACACCTAAAAACCCATTAAAATATCTAAAAATCACTAAAACTCTAAAACCCCTAAAAACCTTTAAAACATTAAAATACTCTAAAAACCTTAATAACCATAAAAAGTAAAAAAACCTAAAACACAAAACAGCTGTAAAAACCCAAAATACCCAGAGAAACCTTAAAAACCCTCAAAATCCCAAAAAACACTAAAAACCATAAAAATCCTAAAAATCCCTAAAAATCTATGAAAATGTAAAAAACCCTAAAACCCTAAAAAATCCCTAAAAACCATAAAAACCCCTAAAAACATTAATAAACAATAAAAACCCATAAAAACCCTAAAACCCACTGAAAACCCTTAAAAACTCTAAAAACATTAAAAATCTATAAAAATATTTAAAACACAAGAAAACTAAAAAAACCGTAAAATCACAAAAAGAACAAAAAACCTAGAAAAACCCTAAAAACCATGAAAAACAAAAAAACCATAAAAATACTTAAAACCCCTAAAAACATAAAAACCATAAAAATCCAAAAAAATCCTAAAAATCGCTGAAAACATAAAAACCCTAAAAAATCCTTAAAATCATAAAACCCCCTAAAACCCATAAAAACCCTTAAAACTCATAAAAACCCTAAAAACCCACTAGAAACTCTAAAAATCCTTAAAACCACAAAAAACATTAAAAAATCTAAAAATACTTAAAAACCTATAAAACTCAAAAGAGTACTAAAAACCCAAATGACCCTAATAACCCTAAAAACCCAAAAAAACCCTAAAACCCCACAAAATCCATAAAAAACCTAAAATAATAAAAATCCTAAAATATCTCTAAAAATCTATGAAAATGTAAAAAACCCTAAAAATACTAAAAAAACCTGAAAACCACCAAAACCCCTAAAAACCTTAAAAAACCTAAAAGCCCATAAAACTCTAAAACCACTAAAAACTATAAATGCTTAAAATCCCCAAAAACGTTAAAATCCATAAAAACCTTAAAATCCCCAAAAAACTCCAAAATAACCCTAAAACCCAAAAGAACCTAAAAACCCTAAAAAGCACTAAAAACCCTAAAAAATCTGAAAAAATCTAAAAACCTTATAAATAAATAAAAACCCTAAAAAACTAAAACCCATAAAAAACCTAAAAAATCACTAAAAATCCTCAAAAACATAAAAAATCCTAAAACCGCTATAAACTCTAAAACCCTTAAAAATCTAAAAAAACACAAAAAAAACCCCTAAAACCCCCAAAACCATAAAAACCCTAAAAACCCCTTGAAACCCTAAAAACAATGAAAACCATAAAACCCCTTAAAATTCTTTAAAACACTAAAAACCCTAAAATCATAAAAATCCTAAAAAATCCATAAAAATCTCTGAAAATGTAAAATCCTTAAAAATCCTGAAAACCATTTAAAATCCATAAGACCCCTAAAAACACCTAAAAACATTAAAAACACTAAAAACCAAGAAAAACCCTAAAAACAACTAAAACATTAAAACCCTCTAAACTCTAAAAAATGTTAAAAACTCTAAAAAACCATAAAAACCATAAAAACTCAAAAAACTCTAAAACCCCCAAAAGAACCTAAAAACCTAAAAACCCTAAAAACACTTAGAAAAATCTAAAACCCCTCAAAATCCATAAAAACCCTAAAAACCATAAAAATCCCTAAAATATCTGAAAACATAAAAAACCCTGAAACCCCACAAAACATAAAAACCCCTAGAGATATAAAAAACCTATAAAAATCTAAAAAGCCTTTAAAGACTCTAAAAACCCTTAAAACCACTAAAAACTTTTAAAAAATAAAAATACCTTACAACCCTAAAAAACTCAAAAAAACCCTAAAACCCCAAAAAGAACTTAAATACCCTAGAAACCCCAAAAAACCATAAAAACCCAAAAACCCATAGACTATCAAAATAACTAAAAACAATAAAAATACTGATAAAGCCTTTAGAAACCCTGATAACATAAAAAGATCTATAATCCCAAAAAACAAAAAAAAACCCTTAAAAACCCCTAAAAACCATAAAAACCCTTAACCCAAAAAACCCTTAAAAACCTTAAAACCCTTAAAAACCTTAAAACCCTAAAAACCCTAAAAACCAAAAAAACTTTTTAATCCCCAAAAAACATTAAAAATGTCTAAAAACTATAAAAACCATTAAAACCCTAAAAAACTCAAAAAACCTAAAAACCCAAAAAGACCCTAAAAACCTTGAAAACCCCTAAAACCCTAAAAACCCTTTAAACCCATAAAAATCATAAAAAGTCTCTAAAAATACATGAAAACTTAAAAAAAACCTAAAAACCCAAAAAAACCCCCCCTAAAAACCATAAAAACAATAAAAACACATTAAACCCTAAAAAACAAAAAAAAATCTAAATAACATTAAAACCCCATAAAACATTAAAACCCCATAAAACATTAAAAACTCTAAAAATGTAAAAAAATCTTAAAAAACTAAAAAAAAACCTAAAATCACCCAAAAAACCCCTAAAACCCATAAAAACCCCTAAAACCCCTAAAAACCCATAAAACCCCCTCAAACCCCTTAAAATCCCTAAAAACCCTGAAAACCCTAAAAATCTATAAAAACCATAAAAGTAATAAAAAATCCCTGAAAAGGTAAAAAACCCTAAAAACCTTGAAAACCCCCCTAAAAACTAAAAAATCTACTAAAACCCTAAAAAACTATAAAAACCCCTAAAAACTCTAAAAACCCTCAAAACCCTTAAAACCCCAAAAATGTTAAAAAAACACTAAAAAATTTAAAACCCTATAAAACTCAAAAAAACCTTTTAAACCCCAAAAGATTCTAAAAACTATGAAAACCTTAAAACCCCTAAAAACCCTTAAATCCCCACAAAATCCCTAAAAAGCCTAAAAAGCCAAAAATCCATAAAATTCCTAAAAAACACCTAAAAATAAATGAAAATATAAAAAAACCTAAAAACCGTAGAAAACAACTAAAAATCATAAAATCCACTAAAAACATTAAAAAACCCTAAACCCATAAAAACCCTAAAAATACACTAAAAATATAAAAACCCTTAATCCCCCTAAAAACATTAAAACTATAAAAAATGTGAAAACCCTAAAAAACGCATACAAACCCTAAAAACCCAAAAGACCTAAAAACCCTTAAATACCCAAAAAAACCCTCAAAATCCCCAAAACCCCTAAAAACCATAATAACTATAAAAATTCTAAAAAATCCCTAAAAATCCCATAAAACTTAAAAAAAACCAAAAAATTTGAAAAACACATGAAAACCATAAACCCCCTAAAAAATTTTAAAACCCCTAAAACCCCATAAAACCCCTAAAACCATTAAAAACCCTAAAACCCCTAAAAACCCATAAAACATTAAAAACTCTAAAAAATCATAAAACCCAAAAAACTCAAAAAACACACTAAAATCCCCAAAAAGACACTAAAACCCTGAAAAAACCTAAAACCCCCCCAAAACTTGAAAAACTCAAAAAACCCTAATAATCCTGAAAAAACCTAAAAGCACTAAAGACCATAAAAATCCTAAAAACCCTTAAAATCCCTAAAAACATAAAAAAACCCTAAAAACCCTAAAATCCCAAAAAAACAGTTAAAACCATAAAACCTAAAAAATTCTTAAAAACCCAAATAACCACTAAAAACTCTAAAACCCTTAAAACCCTTAAAACCCTTAAAAATGTTTAAAAATGCTAAAAAAACTTAAACCCCAAAAAAACTCAAAAAAAAATAATAACTCAAATTGACCCTAAAAACCTTGAAAACCCCTAAAAATTCTGAAAGTTATAAAAACCCTCAAATTCCCTAAAATTCCTAAAAACACTAAAAGCCATAATTTTTTTTAGAAAGTGCTAAAAATCCCTAAAAAACTAAAAAATCTAAAAAATCTATAAAAATTCCTAAAACCATAAAACCCTACAAACCACTAAAAACCGTAAAACCCTTAAAACGCCAAAAAAATAAAAAAACTTTAAAAAAACTCTAAAAACCTTAAAACTCAAAATCACTAAAACCTCTAGACACCATAAAAATATGAAAAATCCCTAAAAATCCCTAAAAATGTAGAAAACCCCAAAACCCTGAAAACCCCTTAAAAAGTATAAACACCACTAAAAAATATAAAAACCCTAAAAACCATAAAAAACCACTAAAACCCTAAAAACCATAAAACCCCTAAAAACCATAAAAAACCACTAAAACTCTAAAAACACTCAAAATCCTAAAAATATTACAAAACGTTAAAAACTATAAAAACCTTAAAAACCCTAAAAAATTAAAAAAAAAACCTAAAACCCCAAAACACCCTAATAACCCTAAAAATTGTAAAAACCCTCAAAATCCCTAAAAACTCTAAAACCGCTAAAGACCATAAAAATCCTAAAAAAATCCCTAAAAACCCCTTAAAGAGTAAAAAACCCAAAAAAACCATCAAAACCCCCTGAAAACCATAAGAATCCCTAAAAACCTTAAAAACCATAGAACGCCACAAAATTCCTAAAAAATCAATAAAACTCTTAAAACCCCGTAAAAAGGTTAAAAAACTCTAAATATCTAAAAACCCCTAAAAACCTAAAAAACCCTAAAAACCCCAAAAGACCCTAAAACCCTAAAATACTATGAAAACCCAAAAAAACTATCATAATACCTAAAAAACTAAGAAACCCTAAAAACCAAAAAACACTGAAAAGGCCCTAAAAATCCATTAAAAGGTAAAAAACTATAAAAAACCTGAAAAACCCATGAAAACCATAAAATCCTTAAAAACCTTAAAAACCCTCAAAACCCATAAATACCCTAAAAACCACTGAAAACTCTAAAAACCCATAAAACCCCTAAAAATGTTAAAAAAAATCTAAAATTTGTTTAAAACCTAAAAAACTCCAAATATCCTAAAAACCGAAAACAACAAAAAAACACTAAAAACACTAAAAACCCCTAAAATTCCTAAAAACCCATAAAAACCCTAAAAACCTAATAACCATAAAAATCCTAAAAGTCCTAAAAATCATAGAAAAATAAAAACCTTAAAAACCTTGAAACCCCTTGAAAACAATAAAACCCCATAAAAACCATAAAACCCTGAATCCCATGAAAACCCCAAAACCCACTAAAAATCTAAAAACCCTTAAAACTGCTAAAACTTTAAAAAACACTAAAAAACCAAAAAAAACCCCAAAATATCATAAAATTGTAAAAACACTTAAAAACCTAAAAAAACAATGAAAAACACTAACAACCCTAAAAACCATAAAAATCCTAAAAATCCCTATAAATCATTCAAATCATAAAAAAACCCTAAAAACCAAAAAAATCTCTAGAAAATCATAAAACCTCCTAAAAACCATAAAAACTAAAAAACCCCTAAAAACTCTAAAAACCATTAAAACCCAAAAAAATGTAAAAAACTCTAAAAAACATTAAAACCCAAAAAACCGTAAAAACGCTAAAAACCCCTGAAAACCCTGAAAACCATTAAAAATCCATAAAATCCTGAAAAAAAAACTAAAAACCATAAAAAAAATTAAAACTCCCTAAAAATCCTTGAAAATGAAAAAAAACATAAAAATCCCGAAAACCCTCTAAAAACCATAAACACCTAAAAACCTAAAAAACGACTTAAAACCCCCCAAAACCCCTCAAAACACTAAAAACTCTTAAAACCCGTAAAACATTAAAAATGTTAAAACTCTAAAAACCCAAAAAACCCTAAAAAACTCAAATTAAACCCTTAAAAAAAATGACCCTAAAATCATTGAAACACCAATAAAACCCAAAAACCCAAAAAACCCAAAAAACCATAGAACCCATGAAAATCTTTAAAATGATAAAAAACCCTAAAAATTCCAAAAAACATAAAAGACCCTAAAAACCCTGAAAACCCCCCTAAAACCTTAAAAACCCTAAAAACTAAAAAAACCCATAAACCCGTAAAAACCCTAAAATCCCACTAAAAACTCAAAAATCTTTTAAACCCCTAAAAAAGTTAGCAAAAATAAAAATATCAAAAAACATTAAAACCCATAAAAACTCAAAAAACCCCCAAAAGACCCTAAAAACCCTGAAAATACTAAAAACCCTAAAAACCCTAGAAACCCCCAAATCCCTAAATCCCCTAAAAGCCATAAAATCCTAAAAAACACCTAAAACCTTAAAAACCCTAAAACCCATAAAAACACTAGAAACCACTAAAAACTCTAAAACCCTTAAGACCCATAAAAAGGTTTAAAGAATTCAAAAACCTTTCAAATCCTAAAAAACTAAAAAAAAATCCCTAAATCCCAAAAAGTCCCCAAAAACCCTAAAAACCCTAAAAAAATCTTGAGAACCCCTAAAACCCCTAATAATCCCTAAAACCCTTAAAATCCCTAAAAGCCATAAAAATCCTAAAAAGGCCAAAAATTTCCTTAAAACAAAAAAAAATTATAAATACCCTGAAAAACCATGAAAACCATAAAAAACTCTAAAAACCTTTAAAAAAAACTAAAGCCTATAAAGACCATAAAACCACTAAAAACTCTAAAAACCTTTTAAACCCCTAAAATGTTAAAAAACTCTAAATAACAATAAAAACCCTAAAAACTCAAAAAACCCAAAAAATCCCAAAAACCCAAAAACCCATAAAAACTCTCAAAATTCGTTAAAATCATTAGAACCCCTAAAAACCATAAAAATTGTAAAAAATAAACAAAAATCCCTGAAAATGTAAAAAACCCTAAAAACTATAAAAACACCTAAAACCCATAAAAACCCCTAAAAACACATAAAATCGAAGAAAACCACTTAAAACTATACAAACCATTAAAACCCATAAAAACAATGAAACTGTAAAAAAATTTGAAAGCCCCAAAAACCCAAAAGACCCTAAAAACGCTGAAAAACCCTAAAAACCTTAAAAAACCCTAAAACCCTCAAAATCCATAAATACCCTAAAAACCCCCAAAAACCATAAATTCCTAAAAAATCTCTAAAAATTCCTAAAAATGTAAAAAAAACCCCAAGAACACTAAAAAATACCTGAAAACCATAAAAACCCTTAAACCCCCGAAAAATGATAAAAAATGTTAAAAAATATAAAAACCATAAAAACCCTAAAAAACTCAAAAAAAAACATAAAACCCACAAAAGACAATAAATTACTAAAACATTAGAAACTATAAAAATCCTATAAAAACCCTTAAAATCCTAGAAAATATAAAAAAACCATAAAACGTTGAAAATCAATGAAAACCATAAAAACCCATAAAAACATTAAAACCCACTAAACACTGTAAAAGCCCTAAAAATCCCTAAAATGTTAAAAAACTCTAAAAAACCTAAAAACCCTAAAAGCTCTACCCTAAAAAACCAGAAAAACTCTAAAACCCCTAAAATCCATCAAAATCCCTAAAACCCCTAAAACCCCTAAAAACCCTAAAAACCATAAAAATCTTAAAAAATCCCTAAAAATCCCAAAAAATGTAAACCCTAAATTTCAGAAAAAACCCCTAAAAACCAATTAAACCCTAAAAACCTTAAAAACCCCTAAACCCCCTAAAAACCTGAAACCCACTAAAAAATATAAAACCCCTAAAAATTTTAAAAAAGTTAAAATACTCTAAAAACATTAGAAACCCTAAAAAACTCAAAAACCCCCAAAACCCCCAAAATACCCTAAAAACCCAAAAAACCCCAAACCCCCCCCCCTAAAAACCATGAAAAAACCCCTAGCAGGCCTCAAAGTCCCTAAAACCCCTATAAAAACCCTAAAAACCATAACAATCCTAAATAATCCATAAAAAATCCGTGAAAACATAAAAATCCCAAAAACCCGGAAAGCCTCCTAAAAGACACAAACCCCTAAAAACCTTTAAAACCCATAAAACCCCCAAAAATCCCTAAAACCCACAAAAAAACTCTAAAACCCATAAAAATGTTTTAAAAAATCTAAAAATTGTTAAATACCCTAAAAATTAAAAAAAACTAAAAGCCCAAAAGACCCTAAATACCCAGAAAACTAATAAAAATCCTGAAAACCCCCCAAACCCCTCAAAATCCTTAAAAACCATAATAATCATAAAATCCTAAAAATACTCTAAATTTCACTGAAAATGTAAAAAGCCTTAAAAAACCTAAAAAAACCTCTGAAAACCATAAAACCCCAAACAACCTTAAAACCCCCCAAAACCCCACAAAAACCCTAAAAACCACTAAAAACTCTAAAAACCCTAAAAAACTCTAAAAACATTAAAAAGATTTAAAAAACCATAAAACCTTAAAAAACTTAACCCCCCCCCCCAAACCCAGAAATGCCCTAACACCCTAAAAACATTGAAAATTCCTAAATAAACTCAAATTCCATATAAACCCTAAGAACCCTAAACCATAAAAATCATAAAAAATATTAGAAAACATCAAAAACCATAGAAACCCTAAAACCCCTCGGAAAAACATAAAACCCCTACAAACCTTAAAAACCCTAAAACTTATAAATACCCTGAAAACCCACTAAAAACTCAAAAAACCCTTAAAAACGCTAAAAATGTTAAAAAACTCTAAAAAACCTTATAACCCACAAAAAACTAAAAAAGAACAAAAAAACCCAAGAAGTTCTTAAAAACCCTCAAAAACCCTAAAAACCTTTGAAATCACTAAAACCCCTTAAAACCATAAAAATCATAAAAATCATAAAAAACCCTAAAAATCGCTAAAAATTTAAAAACCCATGAACCCCTAAAAACTATAATACCCCTAAAAACCTTAAAACTCTTAAAAACCCACAAAAACCACTAAAAACTCTAAAACCCCTTAGAAACCCTAAAAATGTTAAAAACTCTAAAAAACCAAAAAAAAGTAAAAAACACAAAAAAATCCTAAAATGAACCTAGAAACCAAGAAATACCCTAAAAATCCGGAAAATCCATAAAAACCCACAAAATACCTAAAAACCATATACCCCCTAAAATCTATAAAATCCTAAAAAAACCCTCAAAATCCCTAAAAACATAAAAAACCCTAAAACCCCGAAAAAACCCTAGTAACCTTAAACCCCTAAAAACGTTTAAAAACACTAAAAATTATAAAAACCCTAAAAACCATTAAAAACTCTAAAAACCCTCAAAACCCATTAAAACATAAAAATACTCTAAAAAACCTAAAGCCTCTAAAAATTCAAAAAACCCCTAAAAACCCATAGAAAACCTAAAACCCTAAAAAGCCCAAAAAATCCCCCAAACCCCTAAAAACCCTGAAAGCCCATAAAAACATTAAAATCTTGAAAAAACCCTCAAAAACCATAAAAATCCAAAAAAACCCTAAAAATCCATAGAAAGGGAAAAAAATCCTACAAACCCTCAAAGACCCCTAAAAACCATAAAACCCCCTAAAAACCTTAAAAACCCTGAAACCCCATAAAAACCCTAAAACCCCACTAAAATCTCTAAAAACACTTAAAGATCCTAAAACATTAAAAAACTCTAAAAACCTATTAAAACACTAAAAAACTTCAAAAAACCACATAAAAACCCTAAAAACACAAAAAAATCCCATGAAAACCCCTAAAACCCCGCAAATACCTAAAAATCTAAAAACCCTTAAAAACTTAAAAAATTCCTAAAAAAGCACTGAAAATCCCTAAAAACGTAAAAAACTCTAAAAACCCTAGAAAACACCTGAAATCCATAAAAACACCTAAACACCTAAAAAAACCTAAAAAACCTAAAAACCCTTAAAACCTCTGAAAATGTTAAAATACTTTAAAGACCCTAAAAATAAAAAAAAACACTAAAAACCCTGAAAGATCCCAAAAACATTGAAAAACCATGAGAACCCTAAGAACCCTAAAAACCCTAAAAATCCTAAAAGGCATAAAAATCTTAAAAAAATCTTAAAAAATAGCTAAATAGATAAAACCCCATAAAAACCCCTTAAAACACCCTAAAAAAATAAAAATTTAAAAAACCCTTAAAAGCCTCAAAAAATTAAAAAACTCTAAAAATACTTTTAAACCACTAAAAATTCAAAAAAACCCTAAAACCCCAAAAGAACATAAAAACCTTGAAAACCCATAAAACCCATAAAAACCTTTGAAAACCCTTTAAACCCCTCAAATCCCTAAAAACCTGAAGAACCCTAAAAACCCTAAAAACCTCTGAAAACCATAAAAACACATAAAACCACAAAAAACCCTATACCCCCATAAAAAAACCACTAAAAACTCAAAAAACCCTTAAAAACCTAAAAACATTAAAAAACTATAAAAAAACATAAAAACCCCAAAACCCTAAAAAACCTGGAAAAGACCTAAAAACACTCAAAATCCCTAAAACCCATAAAAAACACTAAAAACGATAAAAACCTTAGAAAAACCCTGAAAAACTCCTAAAACCCATAAAGACTCCTAAAAACTTTAATAAACCCTAAATACAAATAAATACCGTAAAAACCACTAAAAACTATAAAAACATATAAACCACTAAAAATGTTCAAAAACTCCAAAAAACCTTAAAACCCATAAAAAATCAAAAAACCCTCTAAAAACAAAAAAGGACCCTAAAAACTTTGAAAACCCTAAAAACCCTAAAACCCCCTAAAAACCCTTAAAAACATCAAAATCCCTAAAAAACCTAAAATCCCTAAAATCCCTAAAATCCCTAAAAACCCTAAAATCCCTAAAAACCTAAAAATCCTAAAATAGCCATAAAAATCTCTAAAAATGTAAAAAACCTTAAAAAACCTCAGAAAACCATAACATTCCCTAAAATCCTTAAAAACCATAAAACCCATAAATTGCAAAACTACTGAAACCCCTTAAAACCCTAAAATTTTAAACAACTCCAAAAAAACTTAAAAACCCGAAAAACTCAAAAAACCCACTAAAAACGTTCAAAAACTCCAAAAAACCTTAAAACCCATAAAAAATCAAAAAACCCTCTAAAAACCAAAAAGGACCCTAAAAACTTTGAAAACCCTAAAACCCCCTAAAAACCCTTAAAAATATCAAAATCCCTAAAAAACCTAAAATCCCTAAAAACCCTAAAATCCCTAAAAACCTAAAAATCCTAAAATAGCCATAAAAATCTCTAAAACTGTAAAAAACCTTAAAAAACCTCAGAAAACCATAACATTCCCTAAAATCCTTAAAAACCATAAAATCGCAAAAACTACTAAAACCCCTTAAAACCCTAAAATTTTAAAAAACTCCAAAAAATCTTAAAAACTCGAAAAACTCAAAAAACCCATGAAAACCCAAAAATGAAACTAAAAATCTTGAAAACCCCTAAAAACATTAAAAAAACCCGTATGCCCATAAAAACCTTAAAAATCCCTAAAACCCATCAAAATGAAAAAAAATCCAAAAAACCCTAGGAACCATAAAAATCCTAAAAAGGCCTAAAAATCCATGAAATAATAAAAAAACCATAAAACCCTAAAAATAATAAAAACCTCTAAAAAATTTACCCCCCCAAAACCCATAAAAGTCCTAAAAACCCAATAAAAACTCTGAAACCCCTTAAAACCAATAACAACTTTCAAAAATTCTAAAAAACCTTTAAAACACAAAAAAAAAACTCAAAAAAAACCCAAAAAACCCAAAAAACTCTAAAAACCTTAAAAAACCCTAAAAACACTAAAACCCCCTAAAACACTCAAAATTCCTAAATACCATAAAAACACTAAAAACCATAAAAAAATTAAAAAAATCCTTAAATATCCCTGAAGATGTTAAAAATCATAAAAACCCAAAAAAAACCTTGAAAACCATAACCCCCCCCAAAAAACATAAAAAATTCTAAAACCCATGAAAACACTAAAAACTAAAAAAAATAAAAAATTTAAAAAAAATCAAAAAACCCTAAAAAAATATTAAAAACCCAAAAAGTTCACAAAAACCATGAAACCCCAAAAAAAATTGAAAACCCACAAAACCCTCAAAATATCTAAAAACCTAAAAAACCCCTAAAAACCATAAAATTCCTAAAAACGCCCTAAAAATCAAAAAAAAATATAAAAAAACCTAAAACCCCTGAAAGACCCCTGAAAACAATAAAAACCCAAAATAATGTTAAAAAACCCTAAAAATAGATGATAACCCTCAAAACCTTAAAAACTCTAAAAAACCTTAAAACCCTTGAAAACTAAAAAAACCCTATAAACCCAAAATGACCATAAAAACCCTGAAAACCCATTAAGATCCCTAAAAACCTTCAAAATTACAAAAAACCATAAAACCATAAAAATACTAAAAAAGCATGAAAAATCCCTGAAATCGAAAAAAACTCAAAAAACTTGAAAAGCCCATAAAAATCCATAAAACCCTATAAACTCATAAAAACCCTAAAACCACTAAAAACTCTAAAAACCATAAAACCCCAAAAAATGTTACAAACACAAAAAAAAAACTTAAAACCCCCCAAAAAACTCAAAAAATCCCTTAAAACCTAAAAGATTCAAAAAAAATCCCTCAAAACCCCTAAACCCCTCAAAATCCCTAAAAACCCTAAAACCCTCTAAAATCCATAAAAATCTTAAAAATCCCTAAATATGTAAAAAACCATAGAAACCTAGAAAACCCACGATAACCATAAATACCCCTAAAAAATATAAAAATCCTTACAAACCAATAAAACCCGCAAACCACTAAAACTCTAAAAATATTTTAAACCCCCTAAAAACATTAAAAAACCTAAACACCCCTAAAAACTCCAGAAAAACCCAAAAACCCTTCAAAACCCTGAAAAAACCTTAAAAACATTGAAAAACCCTAAAATCCTATAAAATAACTAAAATGTTAAAACGTTAAAATCTCTTAAAACCTTTTAACCCTAAAAAACTCAAAAACCCCTTAAAACCCCTAAAAATGAAAAAACTCCAAAAACCATCAAAACACCTAAAAACATAAAAGCACCACAAAAACCCAAAAAACCATAAAAGTCCTAAAACCACTAAAAATCCCTATAGCCCCTAAAAACCGTAAAACTAAAAACTCTAAAAATAATTAAAATCCCTAAAATGTTAAAACGGTAAAATCTCTTAAAACCTTTTAACCCTAAAAACTCAAAAAAACCCCAAAAAACCAAAAAGAGCCTTAAAACCCTTAAAAAACCCCTAAAAATCATCAAAGCCCTAAATACTATTAAAAACAAAAAAAACTAGAAAATTCCTAAAAAATTCCTCAAAATCCCAAAAAATATAAAAAACCCTAAATACATTGAAAAACCCATGAAAACCATAAATACCCCTAAAAATATTAAAATCCTTAAGAACCCATAAAACCCCTAAAACACACTATAAATGTTAAAAACTCAAAAAAACCTTAAAATCCCTAAAAAATCAAAAAACCCTAAATCCCCCAAAAGACCCTGAAAATAATGAAAAACCCTAAAAACCCTAAAAACCCAGAAAAACCCTAAACCCTCAAAATCCTTAAAAACCCTAAAACCATAAAAACCATAAATATCCAAAAAAACCCTAAAAATCCCAAAAAACGTAAAAAACCCTAAAAACCCATAAAAACCCATAAAAACTATAAAAACCCATAAAAACCTTAAACAACCCTAAAACCCATAAAAATATTAAAACCCACTAAAAACTCTAAAAACACATTAAACCCATAAAAATTTCAAAAAACTCTAAAAAACCTTAAAAATACTAAACAAAATAATAAGAAACCCTAAACCCCCAAATACCCCAAAACCCCAAAAAACACTGAAAATTATAAAAACACCTAAAAACCCATAAAAATTCCTCAAATTCCAAAAAACCCTAAAAACCAAAAAAAACATGAAAAGCCATAAAAATCCCGGAAAACCATAAACCCCCCCCAAAAAAAAACTTAAAAACACCTCAAAACCCATAAAAATCCTAAAAACCT
The DNA here is from genome assembly GCA_963277665.1 of Viscum album. Taxonomy (NCBI): domain Eukaryota; kingdom Viridiplantae; phylum Streptophyta; class Magnoliopsida; order Santalales; family Viscaceae; genus Viscum; species Viscum album. The sequence continues at coordinate 1,885,144,914 of OY728141.1, read as the reverse complement.
ATAAAACTTCTTTAAACCCTTAAAACTTTAAAAACTGTAAAAATCTTGACTGAAAATTAAATTTTTATTATTTAAATACTTTTGAAGAAAAAGTGAGAAACCAAACAAGACTTCATGACTTAAACCACCAAACCACCATGGTACAAAAGTTTAAGGCCAAACAACATCAAGACAACACAGAGGAACCCCAACCCAGCATCAAAAACAATATGATCATATTCCTTCTACTCCTCGCTGCCGGAAAGCTGTCTCATGCATGAATGCATGGGTTTGGAACCGATGGAAAATCCATACCTTATCAAACATCCATTTTTGTGCGGTTGATTTTTGATTGCATTCAATTGGTGGAATGTTTTCTTGAAATTGTGAATCCTTGCGGCCTTGCGGTTTGAGGTTTGTGGGCCCCTGCATCTGTCACACATGGGGTTGCTTCAGAAAACCCTTAAAACCCTAAAAACCCTTAAAAATCCAAAAAATTCCCAGACAACCATAAAAAACAAAAAATTACATAAAATATTAAAAAACATAAAAATCGTAAAATGATAAAAACCCACTAAAAACCATAAAACCCCTAAAAATCGTAAAAACCATAAAACCATAAAAAACCTAAAAAAACAACTAAAAATTATAAAAACCCTTTAAACCCCTAAAAATGTTAAAAAACACTAAAACCCTTTAAAACCCAAAAATATAACAAACCATAAAACTCCAATAAAAAAACCTTAAAACCCTAAAACCTTGAAAACCCGTAAAAAATCCAAAAACCCCTCAAAATCTGTAAAACCCATAAAAATCCTAAAATAGCCCTAAAAATACATGAAAATGTAAAAACCCTAAAATTCTTGAAAACCCCCCAACACAATAAAAACCCATAAAAACCTTAAAAACCCTAAAACCCCATAAAAACTCTTAAAAACACCAAAAACTCTAAAAATCATTTAAACCCCTAAAAACATTAAAACTCTCTAGGAAACCTTAAAAACAAAAAAACTCAAAAAACCCTAAAAACCCAAAATGACCCTAAAAATATTAAAAACCCCCAAAAACCCTAAAAACCATGAAAAACCCTAAAACGACTCAAAATACATAAAAACCCTTTAAAACCTAAAATTCTAAAAAATCCCTACAAATCCCTGAAAACATAAAAAACCATAAAAACCTTGAAAACTCCTGAAACACATAAAACCACATAAAACCTCATAAACCTTAAAAACCAACAAAAACCATAAAAACACTAAAAATCTATGAACCCTTAAAACCCATAAAAACATTAAAAAACTATAAAAAACCTTAAACCCCTAAAAACTGAAAAAACCCAAAAAAATCCCAGAAAACCCCTAAAACCCCTAAAAAACTCTAAAAACCCCTTAAAATCTTTAAAACCCCCCAAAAAAAATCCTAAAAACCTAAAAAAAACTTAAAAAATCTGTAAAAAAAATTAAAAACCATGAAAAACCCATGAAGGCCAAAAAACCCATAAAAAATAAAAAACCCTAAAACCACTAAAAACTAAAAAAACCGTTAAAACCCTCAAAAGATAAAATACTCCAAAAAACATTAAAACTCTAAAAAACTCAAAGAACCCTAAAAACCCAAAAAAACCATAAAATCAATGAAAACCCCTAAAAACTCTAAAAAATCATAAAAACCCCTAAAAACACTCAAAATCTAGAAAAACCCTAAAAACCCTAAACCAATTAAAATCCAAAAAACAAATTAAAACCCATAAAATGTAAAAAACCTTGTAAACCATAAAAATACCTAAAACCTTAAAACCCCATAAAAACCATAAAACCACTAAAAATCTAAAAAACCTTACAACCCCTAAAAAGGTTAAAAATACTCTAAAAGCCCATTAAAACCATTAAAACCCTAAACACACTAAAAAACACTAACAACCCATAAAACCCCCAAAATATGTAAATCCCCTAAAACAAAAAAAAACCATAAAATTCAAAAAAATCCATAAAATCCATTAAAATGTAAAAAACCCTAAATACCCTGAAAACCCCTAATAACCATAAAACCCCCTAAAAACTTAAAATACTCTAAAACCCCATAAAAACCCAAAAACCCACTAAAACATTAAAACCCTTAAAACCTCTAAAACACTAAAAAACTCTAAAAAATCTTAAAACGCATAAAAACACTGAAAACCTCTAAAAAACCTCAAAATCTCTAAAAACCGTAAAAAACCCTAAAAATCCTAAAAATCATAAAAAAGCCTAAAATAGTCCCTGAAAATGAAAAAAAACCCTAAAAACCCTAAAAACCCTAAAAACATTAAAAAAACCCTAAAACCCATAAAAATCCTAAAAACGCTGGAAAACACTTAAACCCTTAAAACATTAAAAACTCTAAAAAATTATAAAAACCCTAAAGAACTCAAAAAACCCTAAAAACTAAAAAAGACGCTAAAAACCATGAAAAACCCGAAAAACCCTGAAAGCCACTAAACCCCATCAAAATCCCTAAAAGCCCATGAAATCATAAAAAACCCTAAAACCACCCTAAAAACCATAAAAACCATAAAAATAAATAAAAACCCAAAAAACAATAAAAACCTAAAGACTCAAATAAAAACCCCTAAAATCCAAAAGACCCTAAAAACCCTGAAAACCCCTAAATACCATAAAAACCAAAAAAACCATAAAACACCTCAAAATACCCAAAACCCTATAAAACCATAAAACCTATAAAAATCCTAAAAAATTACTAAGATCCCTTCAATCATAAAAAACCATAGAAACCCTAAAACCACCTAAAAACCATAAAAAGTCACTAAAAACTCAAAAAAAACCTTTAAAACCCTAAATTTTTGAAAAACTATAAAATCCCTTACAAGCCCTATAAAACTAAAAAAACCCAAAAAAACCCATAAAATCCTAAAAACCCTGAAGATCCCAAAAACCCTTAAAAACCCTAAAACCCACAAAATACCTAAAAACTCCGAAAAAACCTAAAAATAAAATAAAAACTTAAATTTTTTTTCAAATTCCTTAAAATGTAAAAACCATGAAAACCTCCTAAAAACCAAAAAAACCCCCAAAAAAATTAATACCCCAAGAAACCCATAAAACCCCTAAAAACCACAAAAAAATTCTAAAACCCCTAAAAACATTAAAAAATTCTAAAAAACCTTAAAACTGAAAAAAAAAACGTTTAGAAAAAAATAAAATCTAAAACTAACCAAAAAATACAGAAAAACTTAAAAACCATAAAAAACCCCTAAAACTCCCTAAAACCACACAAAATCCCTAAAACACCTTAAAACCATAAAAATCCGAGAGAAGCCCTAAAAACCCCTAAAATATTAAAAAACCATAAAACCCCTGAAAACCCCCAGAAAATCATAGAAACATTTAAAAACCATAAAAACCCTAAAACTTATAAAACCCCTAAAAACCACTAAAACATTAAATACCGTAAAACCCCTAAAAACGTTAAAAAATCTCTAAAAAACCTTAAAAACTCAAAAAAAACTCAAAAAAACTGAAAAATCCACAAAGACCCTAAAAACCCTGAAAAACCTTAAAAAAAATAAAAACCCTAAAAAACACTAAAAACCCAAAAAAACCCTAAAAACCATAAAAACCATAAAAATCTTGAAAAGGCCCTAAAAATCCCAGAAAACATAAAAAACCCAAAAAAACCTGAAAACCCCTCAAAAAACCAACAAACCCCCTTAAAAAATCTAAACACCCATAAAATACCTAAACACCATTAAATCCTCTTAAAACCCTTTAAACAGCTAAAAATGTTAAAAACTCTTAAAACCCCTAAAACCCCAAAAGAACCTCAAAAACCCTGAAAATCCATAAACTCCCAAAAACCTGAAATACCCCTAAAAACCCTCAAAATCTCTAAAAACCCCAAAAACCCCAAAAATCCACAAAAATTCTAAAAATCCCTAAAAATGTAAAAACCACTAAAAACTCTGAAACACCCCTAAAAACCATAAAACCACAAAAAATGTTTTAAAAACCCATAAAACCCTAAAACCACTAAAACTATAAAAACCCTAAAAACACCTAAAAACTAAATACTTTAAAAAACTCTAAAAAACCATACAACCCTGAAAAACTCAAAAAACCCTGAAAACCCCAAAAAAACATAAAACCCCTAAAAACTCCTAAAAACAAAAAAACCCAACCCCCCCCCCCCCCCAAATCACTAAAACCCAAAAAAACCATAAAACCATAAAAGAATCCTTCAAAATCCCTAAAAATCCTAGAAAACATAAGAACCGCTAAAAACCCTGAAAAACCTTTGAAAACCATAAAACCCCCTAAAAACCTTAAAACCCCCAAAAAAACCTATAAAAACCCGAAAACCACTAAAAATTCTAAAACCCCTTATAACTCCTAAAAACATTAAAAAACTCTAAAATATATTTGAAACCCTAAAAAAATCTAAAATCAACCATATAAACCCAAAAACCCCATAAAAACCCTAAAAACCCTAAACCCCCTAAAAACACCTAAACCCCCCTAAAATCCCCAAAACCATAAAACCATAAAAATCACTAAAAATCTATGAAAACATAAAAAATCCTAAAGACCATAAAAAACCATAGAAAACCATAAAACCCATAAAACATTAAAGGACAACAAAAACCCTAAAAATAACTAAAAACTATAAAAACCCATAAATCCCTTAAAAATGTTAAAAACTCCAAAAACCATAAAAACCATAAAAACTCCAAAAACCCCCTAAAAACCCATAAAAACCCTAAAAACCCTAAAATTCCCTAAAAAATCCAAAAAGACCACAAAATCCTAAAACCCCCTAAAAACTGTAAAAACCTTAAAAATCTTAAAAAACCATTAAAATCATTGAAAATGTAAAAAGCCCAAAAACCATCAAAACACCTAAAAACCATAAAACCCTTAATACCCTTAAAACCGCTAAAAACTCTAACAACCCTTTAAACCCCTAAAAACATTAAAAACTATAAAAAACCATAAACCCCTAATAAAACTAAAAAAACCCCAAATCCCAAAAGATCAAAAAACCATAAAACCCAAAAAACCCAAAAAACCAAAAATATCTTAAAAAATCCCTAAAAATCCATGAAAACATAAAAACACCCTAAAAACCCCAAAAAACCATTAAAACCCCTAAAACCATAAAAACCATAAAAACCATATACCAATAAAAACTCTAAAAACTCTAAAAACCCCTAAAACATTAAAAATACTTAAAACCCCATAAAACCCTAAAAACTACTAAGAACTCTAAAAACCCTTTAAATCCCTAAAAACATTAAAAACTCTAAAAAAATCAAAAACCCTAAAAAACTAAAAATAAACCCTAAATGACCAAATAAACCTAATAACCTAAAAAACCCTAAAAACTTTAAAACCCATAAAAACCATAAAACCCCACAAAATCCCTAAAAACGCTAAAAACCATAAAACCCTAAAAATCTCTAAAAATTTCTGAAAACACAAAAAACCCTAAAAACCCTAGAAAAACCCTGACAACCATAAAATCCACTAAAACCCGTAAAACCCATAAACCCTATAAAACCCTAAAAACCCACTAAAAACTCTAAAAACCTCTTTAAATCCTTAAAAATGTTACAAAAATCTAAAAAACCATAAAACCCTAAAAAACTCAAAAAACCCCTAAAAACCCAAAAAGACCCTAAAACCCCTAAAAAACCACCAAAACTCCTAAAAACCCTCAAAATCCACCAAAACCATAAAAACCATAAAAAAATAATTACGAAAAAAGTCCTAAAAATCCATGAAATCATAAAAAACTAAAAACCCTGAAAAACTCATGAGAAACATAAAACAACTAAAAACCTTTAAAAACCTAATAAGCCATAAAATCCTAAAAACCACTAAAAACTCTAAAAACCCTTAAATCCAAAAAAATGTTAAAAAGTGTTAAAAACTCTAAAAAACACTAAATCCCCTAAAAAACTCAAAAAACCCTAAAAATAAAAAAGATCCTAAAAACTGTAGAAAAACAAAAAAAAACCCAAAAAACCCCTAAAACCCATAAAACCCAAGAGACAATCCTGAAATATTTCTCCACTATCTCCTAGGAGCTCCCGCTCGACGCGGCGATTTCCATTGTTCCCTCTCAGAACCCTTCTCTTCGGCTTTGTGGATCACCTCCAGACCATGCTTTATGATGCGGATGGAGTTCAATGGCTTTCTTTCTTGGTGCGATGGTGGAGGGCGAGGCAGATGATTGATGGCAGTGGGATCTGGTTTGTTGTGATGGGTAAAGGTGATGGAGGCTTGGTCTGGTTTGGTTCGGATCTGGTAGATCTGGACATTCCTCTTCCTCGGACGCTGTCTTTATTGCTTCGTGGGGGCGATATTGATGGTTTCCCAGTTGATTGGGTGAAGTCAACATGGTCGAAGACGAAGTAAAACTTAGCTTCAGATCTGAAACTCCAGTGGCTTTGTTTTGACTTGCTGCTTCACTGTTGGGTTTCGTCCCTGAGGCTTCTTCATTTCTGGTGGATGTGATGAGCTTTGTGTCTTCTTGGAGGTGGCGTGCACGGCCATACGCTCGGATCTAGGCTTCTCGCTTCGACCTACAGTGGCTCCTGTTGGATGTTGTGGTTTCACGATGGGTCAAGGTGGATATAAAGGGAAAAAATGTAGGTTTGTTTTTCTGATTCCTCTCCCTTGTCCTTGAGTCTTGCTGCTAATGAGGGTCTGTTCATTCTGATCTGTGATATGTTCGACTATGGACTTTTGAGTATTGGCTGGTTCGGGTATGAGCCATTTCTGGTGCTGAAAGTTGACTTTAAAGGGTGTTGGATGATACGAAATGGGCATACGACAGGGTGTTGGTGGTCTTGTGTGTTTGGCTATGGAGGGATGCTGGAAGTCGTCTGGTCAGGAGGAGGGGGCTGCTGGATCCTGAGTTGCTGTATTTTGTTTGTTGGTGGTGGTTGGTTTTCCTATAAGATGTTGTTGGTTTTTGACTGGTTTCTGATTTGCTGGATGATGAGTTATTGGGTTTTGGCCGCCACTTTCCTTGAGGACTGGAGTTGGCGGGTGCTGCTGGATGTTGGATGCTGTTGAATGCTGGAGCAGAAGCGGGATGCTGAGTGGTGTTTGGTGTTTGAAAGAGATGTTGGATCCTAGCTTTGGTATGGCTAGGATGTGAGCAAGCTGCTATTTATTCTTCTAGTTCTGGTCCTATTGAATTGAACTCTGGTTGCTGGCTCTTGTGTGATTCTGGTGCTGATGGTTATGTGCTGCTGGTGACGGGTCGTTTTGGTGAGAAGGTGCTTGACACTGGTATATGTGTGGTTGGAAGCTGGGAGTTTCTTGGTAGTGATCTATTGGACGATTGATGCTGCTGTATACTGCTGGATGAAGGTCATGGTTGCTACTTGGACCTGGGTGTGCTTGTCTGGTTTTTCTTTTCTTTTATTTGATTTTTCTTTTCTGGCGTGGGTTGTAAGGGGGTTTTGGGTGTAGGTCGTTTGACCCCTCCCCCCCTTGTCTGCTGTGTCTCTTTTCTTTTTTCTAATAAATTTGGGGGGGGGGCATAGCCCGACCCTCGAATCTTCATTGCCCTAAAACCCATTAAAATCCCAAAAAAACCTAAAATTCCCTAAAGCCCATAAAAATCCAAAAAAGCCCAAAAAATACCAAAAAACATAAAAACCCTAAAAACGCACAAAAACCCCCTAAAAATTATAAAAACCTCTGGAAACCCTAAAAACCCATAAAACCCCAAAAACAACTAAAAACTCTAAAAATCCTTAAAACCCATAAAAACATTAAGAAACTCTAAAAAACCTTAAAAACACTTAAAACTCTAAAAACCCCCACTAAAAACCTAAAAACCCATAAAAATCATCAAAATACCTAAAAACACTAAATAAACCTTCAAACCATAAAAATCATAAAAAACCCTAAAAATACTTAAAAAATACAAACCCTAAAAAACATGAAAAAAGCCTGAAAAACATAAAACCCCAAAAAAACAATAAAACCCTAAAAACCCTTAACAAAACACTAAAAACTCTAAAAACTCATTAAACACCTAAAACGTTAAGAACTTTAAAAAACCATAAAAACCTCAAAAATAGAAAAAACCCTAAAAGCTCAAAAGACCCTAAAACCCTAAAAACCAATAAAAATTTAAAAAATCCTAAAAAATCCATAAAACCCCAGATAATGTAAAAAAACCCAAAAAACCCAAAAAACCCACAAAAACTATAAAAACCCCCAGAAAACCCAAAAAAACCATAAAACCCCCAAAACCATAAAAACCCTAAAACCACAAAAATCCAAAAAATTCACAAAAATCCCTGAAAACCTTAAAAAATCCTAAAAACCCTAAATACCACTAAAAACTCTAAAGACCCTCAAAACCCTAAAAACATTAAAAACTCAAAAAAATTACAACACCTAAATAACTCAATAAAACTCAAAACCCAAAAGACCTTAAAATCCCTAAAAACCATTAAAACCCTAAAAAACATGGAAAACCTCTAAAACCCATCAAAATACCTTAAAACATTAAAAAACCCTAAAAACCGTAAAATTCTTAAATAAGCACTAAAAATCCTTGAAAATTTAAAAACCCTAAAAAACATGAAAGACCAATGAAAACCATAAAAACCATAAAAACCACTAAAAACATTAAAAACCCTAAAAACCGATAAAATTCCAAAAAACCACTAAAACTCTAAAAACCCTTAAAACCTCTACAAATGTTAAAAAACTATAAAAACCTTAAAAACCATAAAAACTCAAAAAAATCACTAAAAACTAAACAGACCCTAAAACCCCTAAAAAATCCTTAAAACCCCCAAATCCCTAAAAACCTCTAAAACCCCCTAAAAACCATCAAAATTCCTAAAAAACAAAAAAAATCCTAAAATCCAAAAAAAAAGAAAAAAACCCTAAAAAAACTAAAAATGTGAAAAACCAGAAAAATGATGAAAACCCATTACGACCCCTAAAATCCCCTAAAACCTTAAAAAAACCCTAAAACCACACAAAACCCCTTAAAAACCCTAAAATCTAAGAAAAACCCAAAAACCCCTAATAACACTAAAACCCCTAATAACACTAAAAACCCTTAAAACCTCTGAAAATGTTAAAAAACTTTAAAGACCCTAAAAATAAAAAAACACTAAAAACCCTGAAAGATCCTAAAAAGGTTGAAAAACCATAAGAACCCTAAGAACCCTAAAAAACCCTAAAAAACCATAAAATTCCTAAAAGGCATAAAAATCCTAAAAAATCTTAAAAAATAGCTAAATAGATAAAAACCCATAAAAACCCTTGAAAACACCCTAAAAATAACTAAAAACATACAAAACCCTTAAAACCCTCAAAAAAATAAAAAACTCTAAAAAGACTTTTAAACCACTAAAAAATCAAAAAAACCCTAAAACCCCAAAAGAGCATAAAAACCTTGAAAACCCCTAAAACCCTTAAAACCCTTTCAAAACCCTTAAAACCCCTCAAATCCCTAAAAACTTGAAGAACCCTAAAAACCCTAAAAAACCTCTGAAAACCATAAAAACACCTAAAACCCCAAAAAACCCTATACCCCCATAAAAACCATAAAAAACCACTAAAAACTCGAAAAACCCTTAAAAACATAACAAAATTAAAAAACTATAAAAAAACATAAAAACCCAAAAAATCCCAAAAAATCCGGAAAAGACCTAAAAACACTCAAAATCCCTGAAAACCATAAAAACACTAAAAATGATAAAAATCTTAGAAAACCCATGAAAAAATCTTAAAACCCATAAAGACTCCTAAAAATCGTAACAAACTCTAAATACAAATAAATACCGTAAAAACCACTAAAAACTCTAAAAACATATAAACCACTAAAAACGTTCAAAAACTCCAAAAAACCTTAAAACCCATAAAAAATAAAAAATAACCCTCTAAAAACCAAAAAGGACCCTAAAAACCTTGAAAAACCTAAAAACCCTAAACCCCCCTAAAAACCCCTAAAAACATCAAAATCCATAAAAAATCTAAAATCCCTAAAAACCCTAAAATCCCTAAAAACCTAAAAATCCTAAAATAGCCGTAAAAAACCAAAAATGTAAAAAGCCTTAAAAAACCTCAGAAAACCATAACATTCCCTAAAATCCTTAAAAACCATAAAACCCATAAAATCACAAAAACCACTAAAACCCCTTAAAACCCTAAAATGTTAAAAAAACTCCAAAAAATATTAAAAACCTAAAAAACTCAAAAAAACCCCTGAAAACCCAAAAATGAAACTAAAAATCCTGAAAACCCTTAAAAACATTAAAAGAACCTTGAATGCCCATAAAACCCCTAAAAATCACTAAAACCCATCAAAATAAAAAAAAATCCAAAAAACCCTAAGAACCATAAAAATCCTAAAAAGGCCCTAGAAATCTGTGAAATAATAAAAAACCCTAAAAATAGTAAAAACCTCTAAAAAATTTAACCCCCCCAAACCCATAAAAGTCCTAAAAACCCAATAAAAACTCTAAAACCCCATAAAACCAATAACAACTTTAAAAAATTCTAAAAAACCTTTAAAACACACAAAAACTCAAAAAAACCCAAAAAACCCAAAAAACCCTGAAAACCCTGAAAAACCCTAAGACGCCTAAAAACCCCTAAAACACTCAAAATACCTAAATACCATAAAAACACTAAAAACCCTAAAAATATTAAAAAATCACTAAATAACCCAGAAGATGTTAAAAATCATAAAAACCCTAAAAAAACCTTTAAAACCATAAAACCCCCAAAAAACATAAAAATTCTAAAACCCATGAAAACACTAAAAACTAAAAAAAATCAAAAAATTTAAAAAAATAAAAAAAACCTAAAAAAATATTAAAAACCCAAAAAATTCACAAAAACCATAAAACCCCAAAAAACATTGAAAACCCACAAAACCCTCAAAATATCTAAAAACCTAAAAAACCCCTAAAAACCAAAAAATTCCTAAAAACGCCCTAAAAATCCCAGAAAATATAAAAAAACCTAAAACCCCTGAAAGACCCCTGAAAACAATAAAAACCCAAAAAAAATTTAAAAAACCCTAAAAATAGATGATAACCCTCAAAACCTTAAAAACTCTAAAAAACCATAAAACCCTTGAAAACTAAAAAAACCCCTAAAACCCCCTAAAAATCCCTAAAAACCTTCAAAATTACAAAAAAACCATAAACCCATAAAAATCCTAAAAAACATGAAAAATCCCTGAAATTGAAAAAAACTCAAAAAAACTTGAAAAGCCCATAAAAATCCACAAAAACCCTATAAACTCATAAAAACCCTAAAACCGCTAAAAACTCTAAAAACCATAAAACCCCAAAAAATGTTACAAACAAAAAAAAAACTTAAAACCCCCCAAAAAACTCAAATAATCCCTTAAAACCTAAAAGATTCAAAAAATCCCTCAAAACCCCTAAACCCCTCAAAATCCCTAAAAACCCTAAAACCCTCTAAAATCCATAAAAATCTTAAAAATCCCTAAATATATAAGAAACCCTAGAAACCTAGAAACCCCAAGATAACCATAAAGACCCCTAAAATTTATAAAAATCCCTACAAATCAATAAAACCCGCAAAGCCACTAAAACTCTGAAAAAATTTTAAACCCCCTAAAAACATTAAAAACCCCAAAAACCTAAAAACCCCTAAAAACACCAAAAAAACCCTAAAACCCAAAAATGCCTGAAAACCCTGAAAAAAACTAAAAAACACTAAAAAATCCTAAAATCCCATAAAATAGCTAAAAACCCCTAAAACATTAAAAACCAAAAAAAAACCAAAAAAGATCCCTAAAAAACCCTAAAATTGAAAAAATCCTAAAAACCTTGAAAAACCTTGAAAAACCATAAAATCCTAAAAACCCATAAAAACCGTAAAACCCACTAAAAACTCTTAAAATAATTAAAACCCCTAAAATGTTAAAACGTTAAAATCTCTAAAAACCTTTTAACCCTAAAAAATAAAAAAAAACTCTAAAAAACCAAAAATAGCCTAAAACCCCTAAAAAAATAAAAAACCCTAAAAATCATCAAATCCCTAAATACTCTTAAAAACAATGAAAACTAGAAAAATCCTAAAAAATCCTCAAAATCCCAAAAAATGTAAAAAAAACCCTAAATACCTTGAAAAACCCATGAAAACCATAAATACCCATAAAAAATTAAAAACCTTAAAAACCCATAAATACCTTGAAAAATCCTGGATGTTGTTCTGGTGCCGGTTGGCTGGATGGTGTTGTGGTCTATTTTTCTCGTGGTGAATGGTTGTGGTGGTTTGAAATGGTGATGTTGGTATTGATAGATATTTGCTATGCTGGTTGTTGTTTGGCTGGGATGTGTTGGATGCTGGTTTTTTGAGTTTTGATGATGCGAGGTGCTCGATGCTGGGATGCTGGATGATGTCTAAATGCTGGTTGTTGGTTAGCTGTGAGCTGCTGGATGCTGGTTAACGCTGGATGTTGTGTTGTTGGATGCTGGTACTGGCTGGATGTGACGTGAGGATGATGCGGTTGTGTCTGTTTTTGTGCCTTTTTCTTTCTTTGTTTTTCTTTCTTTGGCGTGGGTTGTAAGGGTTTTTGGGTGTGGGTCGTTCGACCCCTCACCTCCCTTGTCTGCAGTGTTTGTGTCTTTTTGTTTAATAAATTTTGGGGGTGCCAGGAATAGCCTGGACCCGAGCCTTCTTTGCCCTAAGACACACTATAAATGTTAAAAACTCAAAAAAACCTTAAAATCCCTAAGAACTCAAAAAACCCTAAAACCCCCAAAAGACCCTGAAAATAATGAAAAACCCTAAAAACCATAAAAACCCAGAAAAACCCTAAACCCTAAAAACCATAAATATCCAAAAAACCTTAAAAATCCTGAAAAACTTAAAAAACCTTAAAAATCCATAAAAACTATAAAAACCCATAAAAATCTTAAACAACCCTAAAACCCATAAAAATCATAAAACCCACTAAAAACTCTAAAAACACTTTAAACCCATAAAAAATGTTAAAAAATTCTAAAAAACCTTAAAAATACTAAACAAATCAAGAAAAAACCCTAAACCCCCAAAAAACCCAAAAACCCCTGAAAAAAACTGAAAACTCTAAAAATCCTGAAAACGCATCAAAATTCCTTAAATTCTAAAAAACCCTAAAAACCAAAAAAAACATGAAAAGCCATAAAAATCCCTGAAAACAAAAAAACCCTAAAAACCATAAACCTCCCAAAAAATGTAAAAACACCTCAAAACCCATAAAAATCCTAAAAACCTATAAAACTCCTTTAAACCCTTAAAACATTAAAAACTGTAAAAATCTTGACTGGAAATTAAATTTTTATTATTAAAATACTTTAGAGGAAAAAGTGAGAAACCAAACATGACTTCATGACTTAAAACCACCAAACCACCATGGTACAAAAGTTTAAGGCCAAACAACATCAAGCCAACATAGAGGAACCCCTACCCAGCATCAAAAACAATAAGATCATATTCCTTCTACTCCTCGCTTCCTGGAATCTATCTCTTGCATGAATGCATGGGTTTGGAACCGATGAAAAATCCATACCCTCTCAAACATCCATTTTTGTGAGGTTGTTGGTTGATTGCATTTAATTGGTGGAATGTTTTCTTGAAATTGTGAATCCTTGAAGCCTTGCGGTTCGAGGTTTGTGGGCCGCTGCATCTATCACACATGGGGTTGCTTCAGAAAACCCTGAAAACCCTTAAAAATCCTAAAAATTCCCAGACAACCATAAAAAACATTAAATTACATAAAATGTTCAAAAACATAAAAACCGTAAAACGATAAAAACCCACTAAAAACCATAAAACCCTTAAAACCCCTAAAAACCATAAAAACCTAAAAAACCTAAAAAACAACTAAAAATTATATAAACCCTTTAAACCCCTAAAAATGTTAACAAAACACCAAAACCCTTTAAAACCCAAAAATATAATAAACCATAAAACTCCAATAAATAAAAAACCTTAATAAAACCCTGAAAACACGTAAAAAACCCTAAAACCTCTCAAAATTTGTAAAAACCATAAAAAACCTAAAATAACCCTAAAAATACCTGAAAATGTAAAAAACCCTAAAATTATTGAAAACCCCCAAGACAATAAAAACCCATAAAAACCTTAAAAACCCTAAAACCCCATAAAAACTCTTAAAAACACCAAAAACTCTAAAAATCCTTTAAACCCCTAAAAACATTAAAAATCTCTAGGAAACCTTAAAAACAAAAAAAAAAAACTCAAAAAACCCTAAAAACCCAAAATGACCCTAAAAATATTAAAAACCATGAAAAACCCTAAAACGACTCAAAATACCTAAAAACCCTAAAAAATCCTTTAAAACATAAAATTCAAAAGAATCCCTACAAATCCCTGAACACATAAAAACCATAAAAACCTTGAAAACACCTGAAACCCATAAAACCACATAAAACCTCATAAACCTTAAAATCACACAAAAACCATAAAAACACTAAAAATCTATGAACCCTTAAAACCCATAAAAACATTAAAAAACTATAAAAAACCTTAAACCACTAAAAACTCAAAAAAACCCAAAAAACCCAAAAAAATCCCAGAAAACCACTAAAACCCCTAAAAACTCTGAAAAACCCTTAAAATCCCAAAAAACCCAGAAAAAAAACCCTAAAAACCAAAAAAAACTAAAAAAATATGTAAAAAAAAAATAAAAACCCTAAAAACCATGAAAAACCCATGAAGGCCATAAAAACCCATAAAAAATAAAAAACCCTAAAACCACTAAAAACTCAAAAAACCCTTAAAACCCTCAAAAGATAAAATACTCCAAAAAACCTTAAAACCCTAAAAAACTAAAAAACCCTAAAACCCCCAAAAAAACATAAAATCCATAAAAAACCCTAAAAACTCAAAAAAATTATAAAACCCCCTAAAAACCCTCAAAATCTAGAAAAACCTTAAAAACCCTAAACCAATTAAAATACAAAAAACAAATTAAAACCCATGAAAATGTAAAAAAAACCCTTTAAGCCATAAAAATACCTAAAACCTTAAAACCCCATAAAAACCATAAACCACTAAAAATCTTAAAAACCTTTAAACCCCTAAAAAGGTTAAAAAAACTCTAAAAACCCATTAAAACCCTAAACACACTAAAAAATACTAAAAACCCATAAAACCCCCAAAATCTGTAAATCCCTTAAAACCCAAAAAAACCATAAAATTCCAAAAATCAGAAAAATCCACAAAAATGTAAAAAAACCCTAAATACCCTGAAAACCCCTAAAAACCATAAAACCCCCTAAAAACTTGAAATACACTAAAACCCCATAAAAACCACAAAATCCACTAAAACTTTAAAACCCTTAAAGCCTCTAAAACACTAAAAAACTCTAAAAAATCTTAAAACCCATAAAAACCCTGAAAACCTCTAAAACGCCTCAAAATCTCTAAAAACCGTAAAAAACGCAAAAAAACCAAAAAAGCCTAAAAAGACTAAAAAAGTCCCTAAAAATGAAAAAAACCCCTAAAAACCCTAAAACCCCTAAAAACTTTAAAAAAACCCTAAAACCCATAAAAATACTAAAAACCCCTGAAAACACTAAAACCCTTAAAACATTAAAAACTCTAAAAAACTATAAAAACCCTAAAGAACTCAAAAAACCCTAAAAACTGAAAAAGACGCTAAAAACCATGAAAACCCCAAAAAACCCTGAAAGCCACTAAACCCCCTCAAAATCGCTAAAAGCCCCTAAAATCATAAAAAACCCTAAAACCACCCAAAAAACCATAAAAACCATAAAAATCAATAAAAACCCTAAAAAGAATAAAAACCTAAAGACTCAAACAAAAACCACTAAAATCCAAAAGACCCTAAAAACCCTGAAAACCCATAAATACCATAAAAACCAAAAAAACCCTAAAACCCCTCAAAATACCGAAAATCCTATAAAACCATAAAACCCATAAAAATCCTAAAAAATCCCTAAGATCCCTTTAATCATAAGAAACCATAGAAACCCTCAAACCCCCTAAAAACCATAAAACCCCCTAAGAACCGTAAAGTCAATAAAAACTCTAAAAACATTAAAACCCCTAAATTTTTAAAAAACTATAAAAAACTATACAATCCCTATAAAACTAAAAAAACCCAAAAAACCCCCATAAAATCCTAAAAACCCTGAAAATTCAAAAAACCCTTAAAAACCCTAAAACCCACAAATTACCTAAAAACTCTGAAAACCCCTAAAAACAAAAAAACTTAAAAATTTATTCAAATTCCTTAAAATGTAAACACCATAAAAACCATGAAAACCTCCTAAAAACCAAAAAAGCCCCCAAAAAATTTAAAACCCCTAGAAACCCATAAAACCCCTAAAAACCACAAAAAACTCTAAAACCCCTAAAAACGTTAAAAAATTCTAAAAAACCTTAAAATTGAAAAAAAGGTTTAGAAAAGCATAAAATCTAAAACTAACCAAAAAACCCAGAAAAACATAAAAACCATAAAAAACCCCTAAAAATCCCTAAAACCACACAAAATCCCCAAAACCCCTTAAAACCATAAAAATCCTACAGAAGCCCAAAAAATCCCTAAAATATTAAAAAACCCTAAAAATCCTGAAAACCCCCAAAAAACCATAGAAACCCTTAAAAACCATAAAAACCCTAAAACCCATAAAACCCCTAAAAACCACAAAAAACATTAAATACCGTAAAACCCCTAAAAACGTTAAACAATCTCTAAAAAACCTTAAAAAATAAAAAATACTTAAAAAAACTGAAAAATCCACACACCCTAAAAACCCTGAAAACCCATAAAAACCTAAAAAACCTGAAAAACCCTAAAAACCCAAAAAAACATAAAAACCATAAAAATCTTGAAAAGGCCCTAAAAATCCCAAAAAACATAAAAAACCCAAAAAAAACCTGAAAACCCCCCCAAAAAACAAAGAAACCTCAAAATACCTTAAAAAATATAGACACCCATAAAAAACCTAAACACTATTAAAACCTCTTAAAACCCTTTAAACACCTAAAAATGTTAAAAAATCTTAAAAACCATAAAACCCCAAAAGAACCTAGAAACCCTGAAAATCCATAAAATCCAAAAAAACTGAAATACCCATAAAAACCCTCAAAATCTCTAAAAACCCCCAAAACCCCAAAAAACTACAAATATTCTGAAAATCCCTAAAAATGTAAAAACCCCTTAAAACTCTGAAACACCACTAAAAATCATAAAACCACGAAAATTATAAAAACCCTAAAAAATCCTAAAAACTAAATACTTTAAAAAACTATAAAAAACAATAAAACCCTGAAAAACACAAAAAAACCCAGAAAACCCCAAAAAAACATAAAACCCCTAAAAACTCCTAAAAACAAAAAAAAACCCCTAAACCCCCCCAAAATCACTAAAACCCAAAAAAACCTTAAAGCCAAAAAAGAATACTTCAAAATCCCTAAAAATCCTAGAAAACATAAGAACCCCTAAAAACCTTGAAAAACATTTGAAAACCATAAAAACCCCTAAAAACCTTAAAATCCCCAAAAACCCCATAAAAACCCTAAAACCACTAAAAACTCTAAAAACCCTTATAACTCCTAAAAACATTAAAAAACTCTAAAATCAACCATATAAACCAAAAACCCCATAAAATCCCTAAAAACCCTAAAAACCCTAAAATCCCCTAAAAACCCCTAAAACCCCCGAAAATCCCCAAAAACATTGAAACCATAAAAATCACTAAAAATCTATGAAAACATAAAAAATCCTAAAGACCATAAAAAACCATATAAAACCATAAAACCCCTAAAAACCTTAAAAAATAAGAAAACCCCTAAAAATAACTAAAAACTATAAAAACCCATAAATACCTTAGATGGCGGCGCACTCTCATGGAATTCTCTCTCGCTCGACAATTCTTCCAGGCTTTCCCTTGGATCCAGATCGAAGCTTCATCGGTGGATCCTTGCTCCTTCGTTCTCGGAGATGGTATGACCTTGATGTGATCTTCGGCCTCAAGACGGTGGTGGATTCTGCACTTCGACAACATCGTCTTCCCCGAGTGCTCTGGACTTCGGACTTCGACACGACTTTGTTCTGTTGCAGGTACGTCTGGCTTCCGTCTGTTATAGTGGTCGTGATGCCTTCAGATGTTCTTGCTTGGGTCGACATCCTCCAGCAGCCGTAGATTGGGGTTGTTTTTTCAGATCTAGCGTTTCTGCTGGCGGGTCAACGCAGTCAAAGGGCGCAATGGCAAAGCTGGTTGCTTCGGCGTTCAGGTTCTTTTCAGAAGATGCTTCGTTTAGGCGGATGGTGCGACGATCTAGTCTGGCGACGCTGATCGGAGTCTTCTCGATCTTACATTGCAGAAGCTCATTTCTTCTGTCGGTTCGTGAAGCAGCTGCAGCAGTGGAGGGAGTTTCATCGGCGGTGTGGACTCTGGCCTCTTCGACGATTCGTGGAGGCGTGGACTGGCTATGGCTCATCCTTGGCGCAGCGTTGCAGGACTATGGTGGAGCCGTTCAGATCTGGGATTTCCACCATGCGGCGCTTTGTTTCCTTGGAGGTGTGGATAAGATCTTGGCAATACGAGTTCTTCCAATGTCTTTGGCGGTTTGGTCTTCTCCGAACGGTGGCATGGCCTTTTTGGATCCATGATGTTGAACGGTGGGTGCAGTGGGATCTGCGATGTTCTGGAAATGGCATGTCCGCTTCCATGCTTGGGTCTGGTTTTCCAGATCTGAGTCTGGGAGGTTTTTGCTAGATCTCTTGGCATTTTGATGGTTTCTGGGGGCTACGGAAAGTGAACGTGCAGGTTCGTGCTTCTGTTTCCTTAGTTTCGCTTTTGATTTATGCTGCTGATGAGTTTCTGGACAAGCTGAGTTGCATCCTGGCTGCTATGGTGGAATGTGGTCTTTTGAGCTATTGCTGGTTTGGTTGTGAGTTGTTGTTGAAGTTGGATTTGAGGCAAGTTGAGATGGAGGTTGATGGTTGTGGTGTTGGTTTGGTTTTGAATAGCTTTGGGTGCGGGGTTTTTGTTCTGGTGAGTGTGCTGGATGCTGTTTGGTGTGCTGCTGGTTGCTGTTTTTCAGGAGGATTTGGTGCTGTTGGTTGCTGGGCTGGTTGGTTTGGATGTTGTGCTGCTGTGTTTCTATGACGAATGGATGTGGTGCTGCTGATGGTTGCTGGGGCTGGTTGGTTTTGATGTGTTGTGGCTGCTGTATTGCTGTGATGATTGGATGTGGTGCTGTTGGATGCTGGAATGCGCTGAATGATGGATGTTGTGATGCTGGATGTGTGGACGCTGCTTGGCTGTGCTGTTTGGTATTGGTGCTGGATGCTGGTGATGGCTGGACAAGATTTGTGGACTCTGCTGTTGTGTTTTGTTTTGTGTCTGTTCCTCTATTTTGTTTTCTTTTTTGATTTTCCTTTTTTTGGATCTTTTGCTGTGAAGGGTTTTTGGGTGTGGGTCGTTTGACCCCTCCCCTCCCTTGTCTGCAGGTCTTTGTGTCTTTTCTTTTAATAAATTTTGGGGGGTGCCAGGAATAGCCTGGACCCGAGCCTTCCTTTTCCATAAATACCTTAAAAACATTAAAAACATCAAAAACCATAAAAACCATAAAAACTCCAAAAACCCCTAAAACCCCATAAAAAACCTAAAAACCCTAAAATTCCAAAAAAATCCTAAAAGACCACAAAATCCTAAAAAACCCTAAAAACTGTAAAAACCTTAAAAATCCTAAAAAACCATTAAAATCATTGAAAATGTAAAAAATTCAAAAAACCATCCAAAACACCTAAAAACCATAAAACCCTTAATACCCTTAAAACCGCTAAAAACTCTAACAACCCTTAAAACCCCTAAAAACATTAAAAACTATAAAAAATCATAAACCCCTAATAAAACTAAAAAACCCTAAAATCCCAAAAGATCAAAAAACCCTAAAACCCTAAAAACCCAAAAAACCACAAATATCTTAAAAAATCCCTAAAAATACATGAAAATTTAAAAACACCCTAGAAACCCTAAAAACCCCCTAAAAACCACTAAAACCCCTAAAACCCTAAAAACCATAAAACCCATAAAAAACATAAACCAATAAAAATACTAGAAAATCTTAAAACCCCTAAAACATTAGAAAAACTTAAAACCCCATAAAACCCTAAAAACTACTAAAAACTCTAAAAACCCTTTAAATCCCTAAAAACATTAAAAACTCTAAAAAAACTCAAAACCCCTAAAAAACTAAAAATAAACCCTAAATGACCAAGTAAACCTAATAACCTGAAAACCCTAAAAACTTTAAAACCAATAAAACCCCATAAAATCCCTAAAAACCCTAAAAACCATAAAAACACTAAAATCTCTAAAAATATCTAAAAATGTAAAAAACCTTAAAACCCCGGGAAAAACCCTGATAACCATAAAAACCACTAAAAACCTTAAAACCCATAAACCCTATAAAACCCTAAAAACCCACTAAAAACTCTAAAAACCTCTTTAAATCTCCAAAAATGTTACAAAAATCTAAAAAACCCTAAAAAACTCAAAAAACCCCTAAATACCCAAAAAGACCCTAAAAACCCTAAAACCCCCCAAAAACTCCTAAAAACCCTCAAAATCCACCAAAACCATAAAAACCATAAAAACAAAACAATTACGAAAAAAAGTCCTAAAAATCCATGAAATCATAAAAAAAACTAAAAACCCTGAAAAACTCATGAAAACCATAAAACCACTAAAAACCTAATAAGCCATAAAATCCTAAAAACCACTAAAAACTCTAAAAACCATTAAATCTAAAAAAATGTTAAAAAGTGTGAAAAATGCTAAAAAACATTAAATCCCCTAAAAAACTCAAAAAAACCCTAAAAACCAAAAAGATCCTAAAAACTATAGAAAAACACAAAAAACCCTAAAACCCATCAAAAATCCCTAAAACCCCTAAAATACCCTAAAATTCCCTAAAACCCATAAAAATCCAAAAAATCCCAAAAAATACCTAAAAATTTAAAAAACCCAAAAAACGCACAAAAACCCCTAAAAATCATAAAAACCTCTGGAAACCCTAAAAACCTATAAAACCCATAAAACCACTAAAAACTCTAAAAATCCTTAAAACCCATAAAAACATTAAGAAACTCTAAAAACCTTAAAAACATTAAAACTCTAAAAACCCCCACTAAAAACCTAAAAACCAATAAAAACCATCAAAATACCTAAAAATCCTAAATAAACCCACAAACCATAAAAATCATAAAAACCCCTAAAAATACTTAAAAAATACAAACCATAAAAAACACGAAAAGAGCCCAAAAAACATAAAAACCCCAAAAAACATTAAAACCCTAAAAACCCTTAATAAACCACTAAAAACTCTAAAAACCCATTAAACACCTAAAACGTTAAGAAACTTTAAAAAACAATAAAATCCTCAAAAACACAAAAAACCCTAAAAGCTCTAAAAGACCCTAAAACCCTAAAAACCAATAAAAATTTAAAAAATCCTAAAAAATCCATAAAACCCCAGATAATGTAAAAAAACCCAAAAAACCCAAAAAAAACTCCTAAAAACTATAAAAACCCCCTGAAAACCCAAAATACCATGAAAACCCAAAAAAAAACCAAAAAAACCCCAAAACCATAAAAACCCTAAAACCACAAAAATCCTAAAAATTCAAAAAAATCCCTAAAAGCCTTAAAAATCCTAAAAACCCTAAATACCACTAAAAAATATAAAGACCCTTAAAACCCTAAAAACATTAAAAACTCAAAAAAAATTAAAACACCTAAATAACTCAAAAAAACTCAAAACCCCCAAAAGACCCTAAAATCCCTAAAAACCATTAAAACCATAAAAAATATGGAAAACCTCTAAAACCCATCAAAATACCTTAAAACATTTAAAAACCCTAAAAAATGAAAGACCAATGAAAACCATAAAAACCACTAAAAACATTAAAAACCCTAAAAACCCATAAAAATCCAAAAAAACCACTAAAACTCTAAAAACCCTTAAAACCTCTACAAATGTTAAAAAACTATAAAAACCTTAAAAACCATAAAAACTCAAAAAAATCACTAAAAACTAAACAGACCCTAAAACCCCTGAGAAATACTTAAAACCCCAAAATCCCTAAAAACCCTAAAACCCCTAAAAACCATCAAAATCCCTAAAAAACAAAAAAAAATCCTAAAAGCCAAAAAAAATAAAAAAACCCTAAAAAACAAAAAATGTAAAAAACCATAAAAATGATGAAAAACCATTAAAACCCCTAGAAACCCCTCAAACCTTAAAAAAACCCTAAAACCACACAAAACCCTAAAATTCTCAAAAAAACTCTAAAAACCCTTTAAAACCCTAAAATCTACGAAAAACCCTTTAAAACCCTAAAATCTACGAAAAACCCTAAAACCCCTAATAACACTAAAAACTTAAAAAACTCCTAAACCCGCCAAAAAACCCTAAAAACCATATAAAACTCAGAAAACCCATAAAACACTTCAAAATCCCTAAAAGCCTAAAAACCATAAAAATCTTAAAAATCCATAAAAATCACGAAAGATCCCAAAAAACATAAAAAAACCCTAGAAACCCTAAAAAACTCAGAAAACCATAAAAACTGCTAAAAACATTAAAAACCATAAAAACCTAAAAACCAATAAAAATATAAAAACCCAAAAAAACCCAAAAAACCATGAAAATTTTAAAAAAACTAAAAAACCTTAAAAACCCTAAATAACTCCAAAAACCCTAAAAACACAAAAAAGAACCTAAAAACCCTAAAACCCCATAAAAACCCTAAAAACCTTGAAAATCCATAAAAACCCTCAAAATTTCTAAGGAACCTAAAAACATAAAACCCATAAAAATCCTAAAAAATCCATAATAATCCATTAAAACATAAAAAAAACTGAAAACCCCCAGAAAACCATAAAAACCACTAAAAAACTCAATAACCCATAAAACCTAAAAAAACCCCAAAACCAATAAAATCTCTAAAAACCATGAAAACCCCTACAAATGTTAAAAAACTCTAAAAAGTCATATAAAATTAAAAACTCAAAAAAACCAATAAACCCCATAAAAACCCCTAAAAATGCTAAAAACCCTAAAAAACTCAAAATCCATAAAAAACTAAAAAATCCCCTAAAGCCATACAAATCCTAAAAAAGACCTAAAAATCCATTAAATGTAAAAATTACGAAAACCATAAAAACCCCTAAAAACCATAAAACCATCCAGAAAACCTTAAAAACCCATTAAAACCCAAAAAACCCACTAAATACTCTAACAACCATTAAAACCCCTAAAACCCCTAAAAAACCCTAAAACCCACAAAAATCCTAAAAAATCCCTAAAAATCCCAGAAAACATAAATACCCTAAAAAACCTAAAACCCCCTAAAACTTATAAAAAACTTTAAAACCCATAAAAACCCTAAAAAACCACTAAAACTGTAAAAACCATAAAACCCTAAAAACATTAAAAAACATTAAAACCCATAAAAACCCAAAAAATTCAAAAAAAACATAAAAATCCAAAAGACCTAAAAAACTCTAAAAACCTTGAAAATCTCTAAAAACTATCAAAATCCCTAAAATCCCGAAAAACCATAAAAACCCTCAAATCTCTAAAAACGTAAAAACTCTTCAAAACCATGAAACCACCCCAAAAATATAAAAACCCTTAAAAATCATAAGAATCCCTAAAAACCATATAGACCCAAAAAAATCACAAAAAATTTAAAAACCCTTTAAACCCATAAAATCATTAAAAAAAATCTAAAAAACCTTAAAAACCATAAAAATTTAAAAAACCAAAAAAAAAAGACTAAAAAAACCCAGAAACCCCATAAAACCCCTAAAATACCATGAAAACCTCTAAAAACCCTAAAAATATGTAAAAACCCTGAAAACCCCTAAAACCCTGAAAGGCATAAAAACCCCTAAAAACATTAAAAACTATAACAACCATTAAAAACACTTAAAACCCACTAAAAACTCTAAAACCCCAAAAAACCCCGAAAAATGTTAATAATGTTAAAAAACAATAAAAAGCCTTAAAACCCATAACAAACTCAAAAAACCCCTAAAAACCCAAAAAGACACTAAAACCCCTTAAAAGGCTAAAACCCTTAGAAAATCTTAAAAACCCACTAAAAACTCTAAAAAACCTTACAACCTGAAAAAAAGGATAAAAACTCTAAAAACCATTAAAAACATAAAAAACTCAAAAAACACAAAGAACCAAAAAGGACCCAAAAACCATGAAAACCCCTAAAAACCCTAAAAATGCTGAAAACCCCTCAAAATCACTAAAACCCTAAATAAGCGAAAACACAATAAAAATCATAAAAAATTCCTAAAAATACTTGAATATATGAAAAACCATATAGTCCTTGAAACCCCCCAAACTATAAAAACCTTTAAAGATGTTAAAAACCCCAAAACCACACAAAAACCCTAAAAATCTACTAAAAACACTAAAAACCCTCAAAATTCCTAAAAACGTTAAAAACTCTAAAAACCCTTAAAAACCCTAAAAACTCAAAAAACCCCTAAAAACAAAAAATCCTAAAACCCTTAAAAACCCATAAAAACACTAAAAACCCTAAAAACCCTAACCCCCCTCAAAATCCATAAAAACCCTAAAAACCCCTAAACCCATAAAATTCCTAAAAATGTAAAACCCCCAAAAAAATACTGAAAACCCTAAATACCATAAAACCATAAAAACTTTAAAAAGCGCCAAAACCAATAAAAATCAATAAAAACACTAAAAACACTTTAAACCCCTAAAAACATTAAAAAGATATAAAAATATTAAAAAACCTAAAAACTCAAAAAAAACCCTAACCCCCCCCCCCAAAAAAAACCAAAAACCCCCTAAACCCCCTACAAAATCCCTAAAAACCTAAAAAACCCTAAAAACCCTCAAAAAACCTACAAACCCTAAAAAGCATAAAAATAATAAAAATCCCTAAAAATCCATGAAAATGTAAAAAAACCAAAACCCCCCAAAAAGACCCCTGAAAATTATAAAACCCCCAAAAAACCATAAAAACTACCAATACCCATAAAACTCTAAAAATCCACTAAAAACTCTAAAAACCCTAAAATCCCCTTAAAATGTTAAAAAACTCTAAAAACCCTTCAAAACACTAAAAGACATAAAAAACACTAAAACCCCAAAAAACATTAAAACCCCTAAAAACGCTTGAAAATGCATGAAAACCTCAAAATCAATTAAAAACCTAAAAACCATAAAACCATAAAAATTCTAAAAGAGCCCTAAAAATCACGGAAAACGTAAAAAACCCTGAAACCTAGAAAAACACATGAAAACCATAAAAATCACCAAAACCATAAAAGACACTAAAAACCCATTAAAATCTTAAAACCACTATAAACTCTATACACCCTTAAAACCCCTAAAAATGTTTAAAAACTATAAAAATCTATAGAAAGCCTAAAAAACTAAAAAAAACCTTAAAACCCCAAAAGGCCCTAAAATCCTAAAAACCCTAAAAAACCTAAAAACCCTCAAAATCCCTTAAAACCCTTTAAAACATAAAAATCATAAAAAACACTAAAAACCCTGAAAATGTAATAAAAACTAAAACCCCTGAAAACCCTAAAAACCCTAGAAACCTTAAAACCCCTAAATACCCATAAAAATCCAAAAAAATCAATAAAAACTCTAAAACCCCTTAAACCCCTAAAAATTTTATAAACTCTAAAAACCCTTAAAAACTGAAAGAAAACCCTAAAAACCCAAAAAGAACAAAAAAACATTGAAACACCCTAAAAACCCTAAAAATCCCCCAAAATCCAAAAAATTCCTAAAACCCTAAAAAATCATAAAAACTATAAAAACAAAAAAGCCCATAAAATCCCTGAAAATATAAAAAACCCAAAAACCCTGAAAAACCATTGAAAACCATAAAAACCCCAAAAAACCTAAAAATCCATAAAACCCTAAAAACCACTAAAAACTCTAAAAACCCTTCAAACCACTAAAACAATTAAAAATTTCCAAAACTAAAAAAAACCTTGAAACATCATCAAAATCTAAAAAACTCTGAAAACCCCAAAAGACCCCAAAACCCCCAAAACCCTAAAAACCATAAAAACCCTAAAAACCCTAAAAACCAAGAAACCCCATAAAATTCGTAAAACCCCTAAAAACCATAAAAATATTAATAAACCCTTAAAACCCTAAAAACCCTAAAAACCCATAAACCCCCTAAAAACTCTAAACCCCCTAAAAACCCTAAATATGTTTAAAAATCTGAGAAAACTTAAAACCCCTAAAACTCCAAAAAAACCTAAAACCCAAAAAGACCCTAAAAACCATAAAACCCCATAAAACCCTAAAAACCCTAAAACCCCTTCAAATCTCCAAAAACCCTATAAAACCCTAAAAACCATAAAAAGCCTAAAAATCCCTAAAAATCCTTAAAACTTAAAAAAGACTCCAAAAACCCTGAAAACCCCCTAAAAACCATAAACACCCCAAAATACAATAAAAACCCATAAAACCCCTTAAACCCCTTAAAACCCCTAAAAAGTTTAAAAAACTTTAAAAAATCTTTGAAACCTAATAAACTAAAAAAACAATAAAAATCTAAAAGGACCCTAAAAAGGTGTTAGAGGTTACGAGTTTGGTCCTGGAAGTTCTAAGGTGCTGGAGGTGTTTCTTCTTGGTAAGGAGGTGCGAGGGGCTGTGGATGATAATGGGTTCATGCTGCTGATGGTTGATCTTCTTGGAAAGGAAATGATTAATGATGGTAATGCTGATATGGGCTTGTTGCTGTTTGGTTGGAATGTGATGAAGCTTGTGGGTTGGAAATTGGTGTTGATGGCTCTGTGCTGCTTCCGGTGGAACTTCTTGGTGAGGAGGCTCTGAATGCTGGATTTTGTGAGAATAGATGATGGTTGTTGCTTGGATGTGAGCTCTGGTTACTGGTTTTTGTGTGTCTTTTGGTGTTGATCGTTCTATTCTGCTGGTGGTGGCTCGTTTTGTTGAGGAGGTGCTGGATGCTGGTTTTTGTGAGATTGGATGTTGGTCACTGCTTGGTTGTGAGCTGCTGGATGCTGGTTAGATAGATGATGGTGATGGTTGTTGCTTGGCTTTGTGGTTTTTTGGTTTTTGGTTTTTTGTTTGGTTTTTCTTTTTGTCTGTTTTGGATTTTTTCTATGTTTTGGGTGTGAGTCGTTTGACCCCTCCCCTCTCTTGTTTGTTGCGTCTTCTTTTCTAATAAATTGGGGGGGGGGGGTCAAGAAAAGCCAGACCTTCACATCTTTCTTTCCCAAAAAACCCTAAAAATCATAAAAATCCTAAAAACCCTAAAAATACCAAAAAATGTAAAAATACCTAAAAACATAAAACCCCAAAAAACATTAAAAACCCATATAAGCATTAAAAACCACTAAAAATTCTAAAAACTTTAAATCCCCCAAAAACGTTAAAAACTCTAAAAAAACTTAAAAACGCTAAACACCCAAAAAATCATAAAAACCTAAAATAACCCCAAATACGCTGAAAACCCCTAAAATACCCTAAAAACCCCGTAAAATCCCTTAAACCCTCAAAATACCTAAATACTCTAAAAACATTAAAAAACATAAAAACCATAAAAACACTAAAAAACCCTAAAAACATAAAAACCCCCAAAACCCTAAAAATAAATGAAAATAAGAAAACACACTTAAACCATAAATACCTAAAAACCCAAAAAAACCAAAAAAACCACTAAAGACACTTAAAAAACCTAAAAATGTGAAAAAAAACTCTAAAAAACCTTAAAACATAAAAAACGCAAAAAAACTAAAAAAAACTCCAAAAGACCTTTAAACCCCAAAAGACCATAAAACACTTTAAACCCCTAAAAATCATAAAAACACTGAAAACCCTCAAATCCCTAAAAACCCTAATGATATACCCTAGAGGATGGCGGCGCACTCCCCTGGGATTCTCTCTCGCTTGACGCTTCTTCCACGCCTTCTCCTGGATCCAGATCGGAGCTTTAGTGGCGGTCCTTTGCTCCTTCCCAATTTTGGTGATGGCATGCTCTGGATGTGATCTTCAGACTCAAGATGATGGTGGCTTTCACGCTTTGACGACTTCGACTTCCCCGAGTTCCTTTGCTCTGGGTTTCGGTCTTTGACGCGGCTTTACTCCGTTGCTGGCGAGTCTGGCCTCCGACGGCTATGGTGGTCACGACGTCTTCAGATCGGCTTGACCTTGAATGGGTCGACATCTGCCAGCACCCACGGGTTGTGGTTGATTTTTCAGATCTAGGGTTTTTGCAGGAGGGTCAACGTAGTCAAGGGGATCATTAGCAGAGTTGGTTGCTTCGACGTCTAGGTTCTACTCGGAAGGCGCTTCGTTTCTGCGGATGGTGCAACAATCTGGTCTTACGGCGCTGGTCAGATCCTTCTCGATCCTACATTGCAGAAAGAGGTTTTCTCTATTCCCTGGTTCGATTCTTATGTCGGTTCGCGAAGCAGTTGTAGGTGCGTACTCAACCTAGTCTCTCGGCTTCATCTTTTCTCCAGTTTGTTAGTGCTTGTTTCAGTCGGAACTTTTGGCATTCCATGTTCTCCTACTGCTTGGTTATGATTTCGGTTATGAATGAGTGCTGGTTTCTGGGTTTTCTAAGATGGGTTTGGCAATTTTGGTGCAATTTCTGGTGGTATGCGGTTTGCTATGCTACGAGATGTGGAATGCTGAAAGTTGTTTGGTTCGAAGACCATGACTGCTGGTTGTTGAGCTGTGATTCCTTGTTTGACGACGGGTTAGGATGTGTTGGTTGTTGGTTTACGAGATGCGAGTTGATAGGAGCTGGTCGGCAAGGAGGCGGTGATGCTTTTATTGCTGATGCTGGTGTTTTGGTGCTGTCATTCGTTGGAGTTTGCTGTTTGTTTTCACTGGCAGTGGATCCTCCTGGGGAGGACATGCTAGTTCCTGGAAATGGGGTGATTGGAATTGCTGGTTGTTGTTTGCTAGGAGGTGATGATGGCCGCATTTGGTTGTGGTGCTCGTGCTGTGGTTTCATCCTGCTGGTTGTGAGTGGTTGCGATGTCGGCTTTGGTACTGTTGGTTGTTGGGGCTGGTTGGTTTGGACATGTTGCTGCTGCTATATTGTTGTGATGATGGGATGTGGTGCTACTGGATGCTGGAATGTACTTGATGATGGAAAATTTGATGCTGGATGCTGGTTGCTGTTGAGCTGGGAGTTGCTGAAGATGTGGTTTATGATTGTGCTGCTGCTGGATGTTGATTGCTGGTTGAGTTTGAATGCTGGTTGTTGGTTAGCTGTGAGATGCTGGATGCTGGTTGATGTTGGATGATGGTGGTGGATGCTTGGCTTGGTGTGCTTTTACTTTTTTCGCTTTTGTTTTTCTTTCTTTTGGGGTTTTTTTGTCTTGGGTTGTAAGGGGTTTTTGGGTGTGGGTCGTTTGACCCCTCCCCTCCCTTGTCTGCTGTGTCTCTTTTTTCTTTCTAATAAATTTGGGGGGGTCGGGAATAGCCCGACCCTCGCATCTTCCTTGCCCTAAAAACCCTAACACCATAAAAATCCCCAAAATCCCTAAAAATCCCTGAAAATATAAAAAACCCTAAACCCCCTAAAAATCTTCGAAACAATAAAAAACCACTAAAACCTTAAAAACACAAAAAAACCAAAAACCCTAAAAATCCAATGAAACCCTAAAACCCCTTTAAAACCCTAAAAATGTTAAAAACTATAAAAATCCTAAAAAGAATAAAAAACTAAAAAAACTAAAAAAATCATAAAATCCAAAAAAGAACCTAAAAACATAAAAACCTTCAAATCATAAAAATCATAAAAAATCTATAAAAATCTCTGAATACATAAAAAACACAATAAACCATGAAAAATCCTTAAAAATCATAAAAACCCATAAAAACCCAAAAAACCACTAAAATCTCTAAAAAACCATAAAACCCTTAAAATGTCAAAAAACTCTTAAAAACCATAAAAAGCTAAAGAACTCAAAAAACCCATAAAACCCCAAAAGACCCTAAAAACCTCAAAAACCCTAAAAAACCTAGAAAACCATAAAACCTTCAAAAACCCTAAAACCCCTTAAAACCCTAAAACCATAAAAATTCTAAAAAAAGACCTAAAACTCTGTAAAAACGTTAAAAACCCTGAAAAACCACCGAAAAATATAAAAAACCCTACAACCCTAAAACCCCAATAACACCACTAAAAACTCTAAAAAACCCTTTAATACACTAAAATGTTAAAAAGGTTAAAAACTCTAAAAAACCTTAAAACACCCAAAAACTCAAAACACCCCTAAAACCCCCAAAGACCCTAAAAACCCTAAAACCCTAAAAAGCCCCTAAAAACCATAAAAACCCGTAAAAAACATAAAATCCCATAAAAACCATAAAATACCTAAAACCCCATAAAAAATTAAAAATCACTAAAAATGCTAAAAAACCTTAAAACCACTAAAAACGTTAAAAAACTCTAAAAACCTAAAAAAACCTAAGAAACTCAAAAAACACTAAAAATCCAAAAAAGGCCCTAAAACCATGAAAACCCCAAAACCTCTAGAAAATCTACAAAACCCTTAAAATCCCTTAAAAATCCCTAAGAAATCTAAAAACCTTAAAAGGCATTAAAATCCTAAAAAATCCCTAAAAATTTCTGAAAACGTAAAAAATATAAAACCCCCTAAAAACCATCAAAAAAATAAAAAACCCCTAAAACCATTAAAACCCCCCAAACCCATAAAAACTATAAAACACACTAAAAAACTCTAAAAATCTTTTAAATCTCTAATGACGTTAAAAGAAAAAACACTTAATTGAGAGAGAAAGATGGCAGCTCAGCTCTCTTGCGATGGTGATTCTCCTCTTCCCCGGCATTCTTGAAGATAACGATCTCTCTTGCGCCTAGGACACACCCCTTCATGGGGGAGGGGCCTCCACTGGATCCTATTGATGACCATCATTTTTTTCCGTTCACGGATCTAGACCTACTTCCCCCTTTTCCGTGAATTGATATTTTCCCTAAGGTACCTAATTTGCACGAAGGTCATCCGCAACTCTGGTTATCGATTGCAAAGTTCAATGAGGCCTCCGCTCTACATAGGCTGACCTTGGTGGTTCGGTTCTTGAAATGGCGACCTCTGGTGGATGTTTTTGACAGATTTGTGTTTGAAAAATGGGACCTCCAAGATCGCACTATGGTAGGTCTTCTTTATAGTGGCCATATCTTGATTCGATTTTCATCAGAGGAGGATTTGGTCAATGCTTGGTCTGCGGCTCCAAGAAGATGCAATAGTGCCTGGTTTGTTCTTTATCAGTAGATATTTGATCTGTACTTGAATCGCGACTCTCCGATGGTTGCATCGTGGGTTAGTTTTCCGGAACTGCCCCTTCCATTTCAAAACTTTTCTATTATCTCTATGCTGGAAAATCTTGTGGGAAGGTTCTTGTATGTGGATAGTAGGACTAGGGCCCTTTTTCACCCAGTTTCCCCAAGGGATTTTATTGAAATTGATGCTTCTAAAGGATCAGATGACTTTGTTTGTATTGTTGTTGGTGAGGAACTTCGATGGAAGCAACCTGTTATCTTTAAGTCAGGGACTGATTTATGCTCCTCCTGTTGGCATCTGGGTCATAGTTCTCTGGCTTGTAGGCATGGTGTTTTGAATCATGATCAAGAGGTGGCAGTTGAAGGGAACCAGGACCTTGGCGCGGTGCAGAAGGTGGTGCAAGATAGCTCTCCAGTTGTGCTTGAGGGAGTTGGGTCTGTAGTGGATAATCACAGCATTGGGAAAGTGGTTGTCCAATGTCAACCAGAACCCAAGGTTCATGATATCTTCAAGTGCTTGAGGAGTGATCTAAAGCTCCCAGATGCTGTAAGTTCTCTTGGCATGGAGGTTTCTACTGGGCTGGAGTTTGAGAAGGAGATGCAAGGGCCCCCAGAAAATGCGGGATGTGAGATCTTGTTTGAACAGATACAGGATAAGGTGCAAGCTGCTGCTGCTGGGCATGGTGGAGGGAGCGTGTCCCAGAATCCTCCAGTGGCTGATGCTGGGAGTGCGAAGCCTCCTTTTCAGGTGCTGACGGATGTTCTTGCTACTAGAAAGGGGCGAGGGAATGTGGACCAGCATGCTAGTGAAGTTGGGATGATATTGAGCACTTTTGGGAGCCTTGATAGTGCTAGTGAACGGGAGCATAAGGCAAGGCCTGATCTGGGGGTCAAGAATGGTGTGAATGCTTCCCAGGCCGAGGGTAATGGGGGTGTCCTCACCAGGTCTTTGATGAGTGCTTCAGAACCCTTTGAACCAGTTCTGATCGCAGTGGATACTTTGGAGGCACATGATGTGAATTTTGTTGAGGATGGGATGATTAGGGACAATGGGGATGGGAACTCAAAACGGTTGGTTCTGAAAGACATGGATTTGGAGGACCCCAATGTGATGATTGTACCTATAAAATCTTCTCTTTTGCAAGAGGTAATGGAATCCAAGTGTTCAATGCTTTGGGAGAGTGGCTCTGATGATGGTTCTAGGATGAAATCCAACATGGGCCACATTTTAAAGGACAATGCCTTTCTTGTTGGGAAGGAAAATTTTGCAAGGGGCCTGTCTAGGGAGTGGTTTCCACCTCCCACATCATGTTTTCTGAACCAGGAGGACACTGTTATCCCTATCCAGGGGAAGCATGGTGATATTGGCACTGCAGCCCTGAAAGTGAGGAGGCCAAGGAAGGACTACTCTTCCATTCCGAGAATAGTATCTACGAGGGCCTCCAGCAAAGCTTCGAAGAATTCCTCTGGCAAGGTGGGGCGGTCTGCTAAGAAGCAGCTAAATGTGGAGCAGGTGAAGTTAAGGGAATACTACACCAACTTCATGAGGCAGTACGATTCTTCTGAGTGGGAGTCAGTAGACACTGACGTGGCCTCTGGCTATGGTGATGAGGGAGACCCCCCTGGTGCGGATTATGATGATGATGGTGGGGAAGGCTGGTAGACCTGTGTTGGATGCTAGTTGCTGGTTGGCTGGGAAATACTATTGGTGATGCTTTTATTTCTCTTTCCTTTCTCGTTTTGTGTGTCTTTTGGTGTTTTTGGGACTTTTGGGTTTTTTCGGGGCGTCCAGGGTTTTTGGGTGTGGGTTGATTGACCCCGCCCCTCCCTTGTCTACTGTGCCTTTTTTTCTAATAAATTTTGGGGGGTTCAGGAATAGCCTCACCCCGAGCCTTGCCCTAATGACGTTAAAAACTCTAAAAAACTTTAAAACCCTAAGGAATTCAAAAAAACCCTAAAACCCAAAAGACCCTAAAAACCCATAAAACCCTAAAAAACCTGAAAACCCCAAAAATCCCTGAAAATATCTGAAACCCTAAAAAACCTATAAAACATAAAAAAACCCAAAAAATTCGTAAAAATCCAAGAAAACGTAAAAAACCCTAAAAATTCTAAAAAACCCCTGAGAGCCATAAAAACCACTAAAACCTTATAAAATCCTTAAAATATAGAAAAACTATAAAAACCCACTAAAAACTCTAAAACCACTTTAAACCCCTAAAATCTCAAAAAAACCCTTTAAACTAAAAAATGACTGAAAAACTCTGAACCCCCTAAGAACCCTAAAAACCCGGAAAGACCCTAAAAACCCTCAAAATCCCTAAAACACTAAAAATCCATAAAAAACCATAAAAATCCCAAAAAACACTAAAAAACCATGAAAACGTAAAAAACCCTAAAACGCCCCGAAAACCATAAAACCCCCAAAAACCATAAAACCCATAAAAACCCAAAAAAACCATTAAAAATACTAAAATCCAATAAAATCCCTAAAACGTTAAAAATATTAAAAAACCTTAAAAACCCTAAAAATAATCAAAAAACCCAAAAACTCAAAAAAGTCCCTTAAAACCATGAAAAACTCTTAAAAAAATAAAAAACCTAAAAACCAGTTGAAACCCTCAAAATCTCTAAAAACCCTAAAAACACTAAAAACATAAAAAAACTTTAAAAAACCCCTTAAAATGTAAAAAACCCTAAAAACCCTGAAAAACTCATAAAACCATAAAAAATCCTAAAAACATTAAAATACCCTAAAATCCATAAAAATCATAAAAACCCACTAAAAACTCTAAAAACCCTTTAAATCCCTAAAAGAATTAAAAACTCTAAAAAACCCTAAAACTCCTAAAAACTTATAAAAACCCTAAAACCAAAAAAAGTCCATAAAACCCCAAAATACCCCTAAAATCCCTAAAACCCATGACAACCCCTCAAAACCCTAAAAAACCTAAAAACATTAAAATCCTAAAAAAGCCCTAAAAATCCTAGAAAATATTAAAAACCATGAAAATCCCTAAAAACCCCTAAAAACCCCAATAAACCTTAAAAATCCTTAAAAACGCTAAAACCACTAAAATATAGTAAAACCCCTTAAAACCCCTAAAAAGTCAAAATCTCTAAAAACTATAAAACTCTAAAAACTCATAATAAAACCCCAAAACCCAAAAATACACTAAATTTTTTGAAAACTATAAAAACCCTGAAAAACCTTCAAAATCTCTAAAAAATCTAAAACACCCTAAAACCCATAAAAACAATTAAAAATCTCTAAAAATCCCTAAACACATAAAAAACCCTAAAAACCTCTGAAAACCATAAAAACCCCTAAAACCCCTAAAAACTATAAAAACCATAAAAACCCATAAAAACCTTAAAAACTACTAAAAACATTAAAAACCCTTAAACCTTCTAAAAATGTTAAAAACTCTATAAAATCTTTAAAAACATAAAAAATCTAAAAAACCCTAAAAACTCTAAAAACCCAAACCCCCCTGAAAATCCCTAAACCCCTCAAAAAACCCTAAAAACCCTAAAAATCTCTAAAACCCTAAAAAACCCTAAAAACCAAAAAAAATCCAAAGATAGCCCTAAAAATCACTAAAAATGAAAAAAACCCCTAAAAACCATACCCCCCAAAACACTTAAACGACCATAAGAACCCATAAAACCCTAAAAACAACTAAATACCTTAAAACACCTTAAAAACCATAAAAATGTTAGAAAAATTTGCAAAACCTTAAAACCCCTTAAAATTTTTTAAAAACCATAAAAACACCAGATGACCTTAAAATCCCTAAAAACCCTAAAAACCCCAAAGAAACCCTGAAAACCAATAAAACCATAAAAATCCATAAAAACCCTAAATACCCTAAAAATCCTAAAAATCCTAAAAGAACCTAAAAATCCCGGAAAATGTAAAAACCCTAAAAACCCCTAAAACCCAAAAAAACTTTAAAACCCTAAAACCCATAAAAACACTAAAAACTCTAAAAACCCTTCAAACCCCTAAAAATGATAAAAGTGTTAAAAAATAGAAAAAACCATTAAAACCCTAAGAAACTCAAAAAAAACCCAAAAAACCCAAAAAACCCAAAAAACCCATTAAAATCATAAAAAACTTTGAAAACCCCTAAAACCCCTCAAAATCCCTAAAACCCCTAAAAATCCTGAATACCATAAAAATACTAAAAATCTATAAAATTCACTTAAAACATAAAAAACACAAAAAACCCATGAAAACCATTAAACCCCTAAAATTTTTAAAAAACTAAAACCAATAAAAACCATAAAAAACAACAAAAAACTCCAAAAACCCTTAAAACCCCCAAAAAATCTAAAAAACATTAAAAAACATAAAACCACAAAAAACTAAAAAACCCTAAAAACCCAAAAGACCCTAAAAAAATGAAATCCCCTAAAAAACCATGAAATCCCATAAACCCCTTAAAATAACTAAAACCCAAAAACCCCCTAAAAACCATAAAAATCCTATAAAATCTCTACAAATCCATGAGAATGTAAAAAAGTCCCAAAAAACCCTGAAAAACCACAGAAAATCATAAAAACGCATAAAAACTTCAAAACCCCAAAGAACTAAAAAAAACCTA
The DNA here is from genome assembly GCA_963277665.1 of Viscum album. NCBI lineage: Eukaryota > Viridiplantae > Streptophyta > Magnoliopsida > Santalales > Viscaceae > Viscum > Viscum album. The sequence goes on along the minus strand of OY728141.1, from coordinate 1,885,108,951 downwards.
AAAACCCCTAAAAACACTAAAAAACCATAAAACCCCTAAAAATGTTAAAAATGTTAAAAAACTCTAAAAAAACATAAAAACCTTAAAAAACTTTAAAAACCCTAAAAATCGTAAAAATACCAAAATCCCCTAAGAACCCTAAAAACCATAAAAGTCCTAAAAAGTACAATAATTCCTTAAGAACCTTAAAAACCCAAAAAAGCCCTTAAACCCCACTAAAAGCCATACAAACCCCTAAAAACCTTAAAAACCCTAAAAATCCATTGAAACTCTAAAACCCCTTAAACCCTCCAAAAATGTTAAAAACTATAAAAACCTTAAAACCTAAAAAACTAAAAAAGCCTAAAAACCTAGAAGGACCTAAAACCCCTTAAAACCCCAAAAATGCTAAAACCCCATAAAACCCCTCAAGATCCCTAAAACCCCTAAAAATCATAAATATATAAAAAACCTTAAAAATTGCTAAAAATCCCTGAAACCTAAAACCCCTAAAAACTCTGAAAACCCCCATAAAACCATAAAACCATAAAAACTTTAAAAAACATAAAAACCCACAAAAACCCTAAAAATCACTAAAAACTGTAAAACCCCTTTAAACCCCTAAAAACATTAAAAACTCTAAAAACCATAAAAACTAAAAAAAACATAAAACCCAAAAAGTCCCTAAAAACAACAAAACCCTAAAAAACCTTGAAAACCCCTAAAAATCCCCCAAAATCCATTAAAATCTAAACAAAACACTAAAAAACCATAAAAAATCCTAAAATTGCCCAAAAAATCCCCAAAAATGTAAAAAAGCCTAAAAACCCAATAAAAACCCTAAAACCCTAAAAACCAATAAAAATGTTAAAAAACTCTAAAAAGCCTTTTAACCTCTAAAAACTAAAAATACCCTTAAAACCCAAAATAGCTTAAAAACCTTGAAAACCCCTAAAACCCCTCAAAAACCCTAAAACACCTAAATCCCCTAAAAACCTTAAAACCCTAAAAACAATAAAAATCCTAAAAAATCCCTAAAAACCCCTAAAAACATAAAAAACCCTAAAAACTCTAAAATAGCCCTAAAAACCATAAAACCCCTAAAAACCTTAAAAAACCTTAAAACCATATGAAAAACCTAAAAATCACAAAAAAAACTCAAAAAACTCTTTAAACCCCAATTTTTTTTAAAACACATTGAAAAACTCGAAAACATTAAACACTCAAAATGCCCCTAAAAACCAGAAAGGACCTTAAAACCCCAGAAAACCCCTAAAAACCTAAAAACACTAAAAATCCCTAAAACACCTCAAAATCCCCAAAAACCCCAAAAACCTTAAAAACCCTAAAAACCATAAAAATATAAAAAAAATCCCTAAAAATATAGAAAACCCTAAAAAACCCCATGGAAAATATAAAAACCCCGAAAACCTTAAAAAACCCTTAAAAGGCATAAAACTCTAAAAACCAACCAAAAACTCTAAAACCCCTTAAAAACCCTAAAACACCTAAAAAACTCAAAAAACCATGAAAACCTAAAAGACCCTAAAAACACTGAAATATAATAAAAACCTTGAAAACCCTAAAAACCCTCAAAATCCCTAAAGACCATATAAACCTTAAACACCATAAAAAACATAAAAAGGCACTAAAAATCCATGAAAACGTAAAAAAATCCAAAAAACCCTGAAAAACCAATGAAAACCATAAAATCTCTAAAACGTATAGAAAAGCCTCAAACCCCATAAAAACCCTAAAACCTCGCTAAAAACTCTAAAAACACTTAAAACCCCTAAAAATGATAAAAACTCCAAAAAAACTAAAAACCCATAAAAACTCAAAAAAAACCATAAAAACCCAAAAAGGCCCCCAAAACCCTCAAAAATCCAAAAACCCCTAAAAATATGTGAAAACCCTAAAACCCCTCAAATCCTAAAAAATTGGAAATCCATAAAATCCATAAATATCCATAAAAATCCCTAAAAATCCTTGAAAGCATAAAAACCCCATAAAATCTCTGAAAAACCCTAAAACTTTTAAAAACCCTAAAAATGTTTAAAAACATTAAAAGCCTCTAGATAACCTTAAAACCCCAAAAAAACTCAAAAAACCCTAAAAACCTAAAGAACTCTAAAAACCTTAAAAACCCCAAAAAACCCAAGAAACCCTAAAAGACTATAAAATCCCTCAAAATCCCTAAAACCCCTAAAGGAAAGATGGCTGAGCAAGGAGGAACGGGACCCCCCGCGGACCATGGGAAGGATCAAGAGGTTGTTTCGAATTCTGGAGGGAACTTCACTGATCCAGTCAGCCATGGCGAGCTTTTTCGTTTCTGTAATCCTTTCATGGCGAACCCAGCTCCTCCTACTTCTTCACAGCCGCAAGTGGTGAGGAGGAATTTTTCGGAAGTGGTGAGGTCGGCTGCATTGCTATCCTTCACTGATTTTGAGTCTCCTTCCCCTAGAAGAATTATCCCGAAGGGGCGCATTGCCCATGTTGCTACAAACAGAGAGGCTGTTGAGGAGTGGGTGAGCTTGTGTTGTTTCTCCATCATTGCCAGGGTTCTGGTCCTGAAAGGGGAAAAATTATGGAAATTTGATAATATTGCTAGTCGTATCTCTGAGGCTTGGGGTTTCAATGACTGGAAGATGACTGCAATGGGGCGCGGATTCTATCACGTGGTGTTCCCCACGGACGAACTGAAAAGGAAGGCCTGGAGCTTTGGATCGATTTCCCTTAAGCCAGGACTCCTCAGAATACAAGAATGGGACAGAAACTTCGATCCAACAAATGTGAAAAATACCTTTACGCAAGTGTGGATTCGCATATGCAAGTTGAATTAGCTTTACTGGCATCCCAAGATCTTATGGGATATTGCCTCTGCGGTTGGATTCCCCATTCGCATTGACAAAGAGACTGATAATCCACGGTACGGGCACTATGCAAGGGTGCTTGTTGAGATTGACTTGGCGAGTACCCTCGTTTAAGAGGTAGTGCTCACCACGATTGATGATACATTGAACCTGGAAATACAATAAGAGAGGAGGCCCAAGTTTTGCTCCACCTGAAACTTCATAGGCCACTCGTTCGCCGAATGTAGGAGGTCCAGAATCTGTGGCGTCTGCAAGCAGCGAGGGCATGAGGAACCTGACTGTCGGAGCAAGAAGGTGAAGGGAAAGGGGATAATATCCGAACCAATGCAGCAGCCCCCTGGAAGTAACTTTGAACCGGGGCGTGCTGTGGGAAACAATGTGGTGGCCAAAGCTCCAGTCGGTATGGCCAATGGAGATAGGGATAATGCAGAGGCAGTGAGGGATGATAGGGAATCTACCTCTAAGGATGTCACTGCGCCTCATGGGCTTGTTAACAATGTTCCCCCCACAGGGTCAACTCAGGACATGTGTCCATCGATCCAGGCTATAATCCACAAGGAGTCCATCTGTTCAGATCCCAGCAAGATGGTGGAGAGTGGGATGGCTCCTGCTGGTGGTGGGATTGTGTCACAGCAATCCCCTGCACAGATTGATGTGGGCGGCCTGGAGAATCCACCAGCCCCTACAAGGACTTCACATGGTCCGAACTGCTTGGCAAACACACGGGATTCCAGTGTTCCTGTTGGGAATGTGGCAGTGCCACTGGCAGCTAAGGATGTGGTGGGTGAACCTGATATGAATTTTCTTCCCACTGGGTCAACTCATGCCATGTGCCCATCGAGCCAGATTCTAACTGACAAGCGGTCCATCAGTTTGGTTCCCAACACGTTTGTGGAGAGTGGGGCTACTCCCACTGGCGGTGGTACTGTGGCACAGACAACCCCTGCTCAGTTAGGTTTGGACAGCCAGGAGACTGCACGGATCTCACATGGCCCGAACTGCCCGGCAAGCACAAGGGATTCCAGTGCTCCTTTGGGGACGGTGGCAGTGCCACTTGCAACTATGGATGTGGAGGGTGATGCGAGTGGACATCACTCTAAGTCAGGGCAAGGTGATTCTGCTCTGGTCCCTGGACAAGTGGAGATATTGGCTAGACACATTATTCCAAGTAATAGTGCATCAACCCCTACTACTCTTACTCTACTGGAGAGTCCTGTGCATGCAGTTGCACTGGATCAGGGAGGTGGAACCATGCAGGAGGTGAATGCGTGCACAGATATTGTTGGGAGACTAGTGCATCATGATGATGCCCAGCAGGATCTGAGTGGGGAGTTCACTCCAGTCTCAGGTAAGGTTTCTAGAAGGAATGCCAATTTCCAGCCTCCTGAAGGGCTCTGTGCCACCAACAGGTTCCCTCCAATCTCTGGCAGCTTCTGGGCTGATGAGGGGGGTAATGAGCAAGGTCATGAAGAAGGATCCCATGGGTCTGTGAACAGTGGCACTCCGAATGAGACTCAGGTGTGTGAGAATGTGTCTGAACACATGAAGAAGCCTATTGGCAGGCCTCCCAAGAATAAGGGCAGGAAAGGCAAAGGGAAACAAACTGACCCCACATCCAACAAGAAGCAACCTCCTGCTGGGGGTGGGAAAAACTCTTCTCAATGAAGATCATGTTCTGGAACTGCAGAGGACTAGGAAATCTGCCAACAACTCGTGCCCTTAAACATTTAATTTCAGCCAAAAAGCTGATGCTTCTAGGGATTGCAGAACCTATGAATAGCTATGACAGCTGGAAGGGCCTCAGCTGGCAGAAGTTTGGTTACTCTCTTGTTGCGCACAATAACATTGAGAGTGGTACGGAGACTCTTTGGGTCCTCAAGCATGATTTTATTCAATTGGTATCCATTGAGAGAAGACCTCAAATCATCTCCCTATGGATCCAAATTCATGACTCCTTTCATACATTTTCTTTTGTCTATGCCTCATGTGTTTACACTAGGAGACGGAAACTATGGCGTGATATGATGAGTATCAGTCAACACAATCATTGCAACTGGGTTGCTATTGGTGATTTTAATACGGTGCTGAGGCCAGAAGAAAGGATTGGATCATCTTTCTCACGTATTGCTGCAGAGGAATTCTCCTGCTGTATTGATCAGTGCAATCTGGTGGAACTCCCTGCTGTGGGTGACCGTTTCACATGGGGAAGGTACACCATAAATGGGAGGCAAGAAAGTAAATTGGATAGATGTTTTTTCCAAATCAATGATAGCAGGTCCTCAATTGTGATGTCTGCCTCTACTCTCCCTAAGTTCAACTCAGATCACAATCCTTTGATGCTTGAAATCAATGATAACACCTGCAAGTCCTCTCTTTTTCCTTTCAAAATCAACAATGCCTGGCTCACCATTCCTGGATGTAGGGAAGTGATTGCTGATGGGTAGAGCAGCACTTTTCATGGCAGCCCACACTATGTGGTGGCGGCAAAGCTCAAATGAATAAAGAGTCTTCTTAAGGAATGGAGTAAGATCTCTTTCTCCAAGCTCGATGATGAAATCATGGCTGCTAAATCCCAGATTTCTCAATGCCAAATAGATGACCAACAGCGACTTACCCCATCTAGCGAAGAAATGCAGCTCCACTTGAAGCTGAATGAGCTTTTGGATCTTAAAGAGAAGCTAGCTAGAAATCAATGTAGAGTGGCTTGGCTAAAGGAAGGAGATAGGAATTCCAAATTCTTTTATCGTCTTCATAGGGAGAAAAAATCAAAGAAAGCTCTGAATGTCATCTGAGTTAATGGGGTCTCCTTTTCAACTAAGAATGAAATATCCAATGATGTGGTTGATCACTTTAAAGCACTTTATAATGATGGAGGGCATGAGTAGATCCCCAATCTCTTTGGCTCTATTGTCCCTTGTATTAATGAGCTGTAGAATAAGCATCTTACTGATGCACCACTTGAGGAAGAAGTCAGATCTACTCTCTTTTCTCTGAACATGGACATCACTCCCGGTCCGGATGGATTCACTAATAAGTTCTTTATGTTCTATTGGGATATTCTTCATGTGGAGATCACTAATGCTGTCAGGGAATTTTTTATCTTCTACTCCATTCCTCATGGAACGAACTCCAACTTCCTTGCTCTGCTGCCAAAGAGAGAGAATGCCATGGACATTGGGGACTTTCGTCTCGTGGTGATTGGCAATACCATTCCTAAGATAATAAGTAAAATTCCGGCGATTAGATTGGGGAAGATTGTTGGTGGGATAATCACGCCAAACCAATTCGGGTTTGTCCCAGGATGCAATATTCAGAGTTTCCTTTACTCTGCATCGGAGGGTATTAACATCATGAGGAAAGACTCTAAACATGGAAGCTTTTCTATGAAGCTGGACATCTCAAAGGCATTCGATACAATCAAATGGAGCTTTATCTTTACTATTCTCAGCAGGTATGGCTTATCCGCCTCTTTTATAAAGCTGATCCATATTATCCTATCCAGTGTCAGGATTTCTGTTCTTATTAATGGATCTCCTAAGGGGTTCTTTCAATGCTCCTGCAGTGTCCGGCAAGGTGACCCAATTTCTGGACTTCTCTTTGCTCTGGTTGAGGATTACCTGAGCAGATGTATAATTGAACTAGTACAGGCTGGTTTCTATGCTCCGATTAAAGCTGGGAAAGATCTCTACGTGCCAACTCATCTTCTATATGCGGATGATATTCTTCTTTTTGGGAAGGCTGATTGGCGTACAATATCTTCAATTAAGTCACTTCTACAACATTATGAGGAGGTTGCAGGGAAATCAATTAGTTGGAAAAAGTCCTCTATCATTTTTGGCAATGGGATTTCAGCCCCCAAACAACGCAGAATTGTCAGAAATCTTGGTATCATGAGGGGCTCCCTCTCCCTCATGTACCTGGGGGTCCCTTTGTTCTGGGGGAGGGTGAAAAGTAGTTACCTGGAGGGAATTTCACTCAAAATTACTCAGCAGCTTGCGAACTGGAAAGGAAAATGCTTATCTCAGGCAGGCAGAATTTTCCTGATCAACTCTGTCATTACATCCATGTTTATGCATGCGTTCTCCATTTACAGATGGCCGGAAAGTCTCATTAAGAGCCTACAGGAAAAAATCAGAAATTTCGCATGGACAGGATGCATAACCAAGAAGAAGCTTGTTTATGTGGCATGGAAAGAATGCACAAAGCCCATCGAGATGGGTGGACTGGGCATCACGGACCTCAGGAAATTCAACGATGCCTTAATTGGAAAATTCACATGGAATCTTTTCAACCCGACTGACATGAGTCCTGACTTCATGAGGGAAAGATTCAACTCTAAGCTTTGTGAGGACTTCCCGGGATTCATCCCCTCGTCGGTTTGGACCATAATCAGGTCCTCATATAGGCGCATTATTTCCAATTCGAAATGGGTGGTCTCAAGGTACTCGACCTTGAATTGTTGGAAGACCACCTGGCTGGATCGGCCCATCAGTGAATCTATCCAGCCACCTCAGGTTTTCAAGCACTGGTCCATTGCTGATCTCAAGGACAATATGAACGAGATTGAAGGTATCCTGCCGCAGAATATTATCACACAAATACAAAACTACAGTTTTATGGACATGGATTGTCTCATTTGGAAGCCAAATATGGTTGGGCTGTTGAGTGTGAAGGAGTTTTACCAGTCTGAATGTGAGCAGGGAATTCAGCCCCCTGCTTGGCTCTCTAAATTTCGGAGGCCCTTCATTCCCCCCTCTAGCTACCTGCTACTGTGGAAAATTTGGAGAAATAGATTGCCAGTTCAAGAGAAATTGAAAAGAGCTGGGTGGTGTTTGGCCTCTGCTTGTCTGATCTGTCTTCAGGATGAGAAAAATCTGCAGCACATTTTTCTTAAGTGCCGGTTGTCTGCAGGTCTTTGGGATCATTTACAGGGCATATTCCAGCTGAAAATCTGCACGGACAGCATGTTGTCTGCTATTTTCAGCAGTGTTGTAGGCGTGCAATGCAGTCAGCAAGTTGCCAATCTGCTTCTTGCTGCCGCTGCGTCTCTTACTGCTTTTGTGTGGGCAGCTCAGAACAAAGTGGTTTTCGATAATGATTCATGTTGTATCTGAAATGGTGTGGTGGCAATTCATCAAGCAGTCCATGCGGCGGCTCATATCCAGGATGGTACGATGGCTAATGATATTAAGGACCTTATTGTGTTGAGAACTCTCGGAATTTCTGGAAGATGCAGGAAACAGAAGGACTTTAAATTCATTCGGTGGATTCCACCAATCCCAGAATGGATAAAAGTTAATGTGGATCGTGCAGCCCTAGGCGCGCCTGGTCCCTCCGGGTGTGGTGGTGTTTTCCGGACGTATAGAGGCTTTGTTAAAGGATGCTTTTATCATTACATTGGGAATGGATGTGCTTATGAAGCGGAGCTATGGGTCATGATTAAGGCTGTACAGTTTGCGGTCCACTTCAGGTGGACACAGCTATGGATTGAATCTGACTCGATGTTGGCGGTGGAAGCCCTCAAAAGCAAAACAAGGACAATCCCATGGAGGCTCCTCCCACAATTGGTTGAATGTCTGAGAATCTCTCAGGGTATGAACATTATGGTCACACATATATACAGGGAAGCGAACAAGGTGGCGGACATACTCTCCAAGAAAGCAATTGAGGATGGATGTTCCATGTGGTCATTTATTGCACCAGATTTCTGCACTCCCCTTGTGGACTCAAACATGAAGGGTGAATTGCACAGCTGTGCAAACCCTCCTTGTAATGCCTTGTACCTTTATTTTATGTTATTATATTTTGTGGGGTTGGGATCCACCCGGCCCCAAACCTGCTTTGCCTAAAACCCCTAAAAACCCCTAAGAACCCAAAAAATCATAAAATCTTAAAAAATCCATAAAATTCCCTGAAAACGTAAAAAACCTTGAAAACTCAAAAAAACCATGAAAACCATAAAAACACCTAAAACCCATAAAAACCCTAAAATCCCATAAAACCCATAAAAAGAAACTAATAACATTAAAACCCCTTAAAACCATTAAAAATTTTAATACAACCTAAAAACATTCAAACCCCTAAAAAATCAAAAAAAAAATTCTAAAACCCCAAAAAAAACTCCTAAAAAACCTAATAAAATAACAACCAAAAATTCCTAAAAACCATAAAATTTCTAAAAAAGCCCTAAAAATTCTAAAAAACGTAAAAAACCATTAAAACCTTGAAAACCCCCTAAAAATTATAAAAAACCCCTAGAAACCATAAATAACCATAAAACCCCATAAAACCCCTAAAACTCACTAAAAACTCTAAAACCCCTTAAAATTCCTAAAAATGTTAAAAATCATTAAAAACAAAAAAAAAACCCTAAAAACCCAGAGAAACTCAAAAAAAACCCCCTAAAACCCAGAAAAACCCTAAAACTGTATAAATCCATGAAAAACCCCAAAACCCTCAAAATCCCTCAAAACCCTAAAAACTAAAAATACCCAAAAAAGCCTTAAAAATCCCTAAAAAGGTAAAAAACCCTAAAAACCAGGAAAACCCCTAAAAACCATAGAAAACCATAAAAACCCATAATAACCCTAAAACCCCACTAAAACATTAAAAACACTTTAAACCACTAAAAATGTTAAAAACTCTAAAAACCTTAATAAATCTAAAAAACTAAAAAACCCCTAAAAAACTTTAAAACCCCTAAAAACCCTCAAAATATTTAAAAACCCTAAAAACCCCAAGAAACCATAAAAGTCTCAAAAAATCCCTATTATCTTGTGAAAAATTAGTAGTCCCTAAAACCCTAAACCCCCCTGAAAAACATAAAAACACTAAGAAACCTTAAAAAAGCCCTTTAAAACCCTAAAAACCCACTAAAAACTATAAAACCCCTTAAAACACCTAAAAACGATAAAAAAACTCTAAAAACCTTAAAAAGACTAAAAAATGATAAAAAACCCTTAACACTCAAAAAGAACCTAAAACCCCAAAAAAACTCCTAAACACCGTTAAAACCCATAAAACCCCTCAAAATCCCTAAAAATCCTAAAACCCTAAATACCATAGATATCCTAAAAAATGCCTAAATATCCCTGAAGACGTGAAAAACCCTAAAACCTAAAAAAACCCTAAAAACCAAAAAAACACCTAAAACATTAAAAAACCCTAAAAACCCATTGAAAACTCTAAAACCCCTTTAAACCCCTAAAACATTAAAACATTCTAAAAACCGTAAAAACCTAAAAACCCTAAATAACCCTAAAAAATCCTAAAACCCCACAAAATCCCTAAAAACACTAAAAATAATAAGAAACCTAAAAATCCACAAAAAAATGGAAAACATAAAAAAACCCTAAAAATCCCCAAAAAACCCAAAAAACAATAAAAACCCTACAAACCTTAATAGAACATAAAAACCAATAAAAAGCCTAAAACTCAATAAAACTATAAAAACCCTTTAAACCCTTAAAAACATTAAAAACTCTAAAAATCCATAAAACCCCAAAAGACCCTAAAAATCTAAAAACGCTCAGAACCCTCAAAACCATTGAAAACACTAAAAACCCCCAAAACCCTCAAAATACCTAAAAACCATAAAAATACTCAAAATCCCTAAAAATCCATGAAAAAGTAAAAAAGCCCTAAAAACCCTGAAAAACCTCTAAAAACCATAAAACCCCACAAAAACCTTAAAAACCCATAGAACCCCTAAAACCCACTAAAACTCTCAAAACCCTCAAACCCCCTAAAGACGTTAAAAACCCATTAAAACCTTAAAACCTTAAAAAACTCAGAAAAACCCAAAAACCCCAAAAGGAACCTAAAAATCCTAAAAACCCCTAAAAACCTAAAGAAACTTAAAAAACCCTCAAACCCCTAAAAAATCTCTAAAAATACTGAAAACCATAAAAATACTAAAAAGCAATAAAAATACCAAAAAATGTAAAAACCCCTAAAACCCCTGAAAACCCATGAAAACTATAAAAAATCCAAAAACCCACAATACCCTCAAAAGCCACTAAAAACTCTACAAATCCTTTAAAACCCTAAAAACATTAAAAACTCTAAAACCCCTTTAAAGCCATAAAAGCTCAAAAAACCCCTAAAAACCCAAAAACTCCCTAAAACCCCTAAAAAAACTCGAAAGACCCTAAAAAACTATAAAAAAACCTAAAAAACCCAAAAGTCTCTTGAAATCCAAAAAACTTCTAAAAACCAAAAAAATCGTTAAAAGGTATAAAAATCCCTAAAAACATAAAACCCCTAAAACCCATGAAAAACTTCTAAAAACCATAAAACCCCTAATGACATTAAAACTCCTAAACCCCATAAAAACCCTAAAACCAACTAAAAACTCTAAAAACCCTTAAAACCCTTAAAAACGTTAAAAACTCTAAAAAACCATAAACCCCCCCCAAAAACACAAAAACCCCAAAAACCCAGAAAGATCCTAAAAACCATAAAAAACATTAAAATCAATACAATACCTATAAATCCCGTAAAACCCCTCAAAATCTCTAAAAATACTAAAAAACTCTAAAAGCCATAAAAATCCTAAAACAGCCCAAAAAATCCTTAAAAATGTAAAAAATTCTAAAATACATGAAAAACCCCTGAAAACCATAAAAACCTTAAAAAACTAAAAAAACCCATAAAAACCCTAAAATCCACTAAAAACTCTAAAAACCTTCAAACTCCGAAAAAAGTTAAAAAAACTCAAAAAACCTTAAAAACCCTAAATAGAAAAAAAAAGACTCTAAAAACCCTGAAAACCCCTAAATACCCCAAACAAAATGATTAAAGCAACTAGAACCCCTTAAAATTCATAAAACCCCTAAAAATACCTAAAATAATAAAAAGCTAAAAAATACCTAAAAATCCCTGAAAACATAAAAACACCTAAAAAACCTTGAAAATCCCCGAAAACCATAAAACCGCTAAAACCCATAAAAACCCTAAAAACAATAAAAACCTTAAAAACCCACTAAAAACTCTAAAACATTTAAAATCGTAAAAACTTTAAAAAATATAAAAAACCCTGAAAACTCTAAAAACTCTAAAAACCCTAATACCCGAAAGACCCTAAAACCCTAAATCCACTAAAAATAGTGAAAACACATAAAACCCTCAAAATTCCTAAAGATAATAAAAAATGACTAAAAACTATAAAAATCCTAAAAATCCCTAAAATACCTAAATTTTTTAAAAAAATCTTAAAACCCTGAAAAACCCTAAAAACTCTAAAAACCACAAAAAACCATAAAAATCCAAAAACGTACTAAAACCCCTAAATACCCTTAAAAACAAAAAAACTAAAAAAATAAAAAAACCCAAAATACCCTAAAAACCATTAAAAACCATAAAAACCCCTGAAAACCCTAACAACCCTCAAAATCCAAAAAACCCAAAAAACCCAAAAAACCATAAAAATCCTTAAAGATTTCTAAAAATCCTTGCAAATATAAAAAACCCTAAAATCCGTAAAAACCAATAAACACCATTAAAACCCCTAAATCCGACTAAAAATCAAAATACCCTTAAAGTTAAAAAATGTTGAAAACTATAAAAAACCATAAAAAGCCAAAAAGACCCTAAAACCCCTAAAAACCTAAAAAACCTAAAAACCCCTTAAAAACCCTCAAAATCCCTAAAAACACTAAAAAACACTAAAAAGCATAAAATTACTAAAAGATCCTGAAAAATCCCTATAAACCTAAAAACCCTAAAAACCCTAAAAACCACTAAAATAATAAAACCCCCTAAAATACTTAAAAAACCCTAAAAGCCCATAAATTTTCTAAAAACCTATTAAAAACTCTAAAAACCCTTATAACTCATAAAAATGTTAAAAACATTAAATAGCTCTAAAAACCCTTAAGAAAGCATAAAAAATAAAATAAAAAGCCTAAAACCACAAAAGACCATAAAAACCCTAAAAACACCTCAAAACTCTTAAAAACCTTAAAATCCAAAAAAACCCCAAAATCCCTAAAAACCCGAAAGACCCTAAAACCCATAAAAATCCTAAAAAAGCCCAAAAATTACCTGAACAAGTAAGAAACCCTAAAACCCCACTAAAAACCCATTAAACCCCTAAAGATGTTAATATTGTTAAAAAAATCTAAAACTACTTAAAAACCCTAAAAATAAAAATAACCCCATAAAACCCCAAAGAACCCGAAACCCTGAAAACCCCTTAAAACACAAAAAAAAATCCTAAAAACCTCAAAAAACAAAAAAAAAAACAAAAAAAAAACAAAAAACCAAAAAAATGTAAAAAAGCCCAAAAAATCAAAGAAAACGAAAAAAACCTTGAAAACCACTAGAAAACCAGAAAACCTAAAAAACTCTAAAAATCCTTAAAACTACTAAAAACATTAAAAAACTATAAAAACTATAGAAATACAAATAATAAAAAAACCCTAAAACCCCAAAAGACCCTAAAACCCTTGAAAACCAAAAAAGACATAAAAAACCTAAAAACCCCTAAAACCCCTCAAAATCCCTAAAAACCGTAAAATAAATAATAAACCTAAAAAGACCTAAAAATCCATAAAAACATAAAAAACCCTAAAAAACATGAAAAGACTTTGAAAACCATAAAATCCCCTAAAAACCTTAAAATAAAATAAAACCCATAAAAACCACAAAAAACGCTAAAAATACTTTAAACCCCTAAAAACGTTTTTAAACTCTAAAAACCCATAAAAACTATAAACACTCAAAAAAACACCAAAACCCTGAAAAACCCTAAACCCCCCTAAAAATCCCTAAAAACCCACAAAATCACTAAAAACCATAAGAAACCCTCAAAACCATAAAATTTATAAAAAAGAACGAAAAATCCCTAAAAATGTAAAAAACCATAAAAACCATAAAAACCCATCAAAACCATGAAAACCTTAAAATACCCTAAAAACATTAAAACCCCAAAAAACAACTAAAAACTCTAAAAACCCTCAAAACCCCTAAAAATGTTAAAAATGTTAAAAAAAGTCTAAAAATCCTTAAGAAAACCTAAAAACTCAAAAAAGCTCCAAAAACTCTAAAAAACCCTAAAACCCTAAAACCCGCTGAAAAACACAAAAAACCATCAAAATATGTAAAACCCTAAAAAAACAAATAAATCCTAATAAATCCCTAAAAATAACTAAAAACATAAAAAAACCCCTAAAACTCTCAAACACACCAAAACCCTAAAAACCCATAAAAACCATAAAAACCCCTAAAAAACCCATAAAAACCTAAAAACTAATAAAAACTCTAAAATCCCTTATAACACCTAAAAATGTTAAAAATTTAAAAAACACCAAAAAACCTTAAAACCCCTAAAAATAAAAAAAACCCTAAAAACTCAAAAGAACCTCAAGACCCTAAAAATCCCTAAAAATCAATAAAAACTATTAAAATCCCTAAAACCCATGAAAATACTAAAAATCACAAAAATCCCAAAAATCCCTAAAAATGTAAAAACCCTAAAGACCGTGAAAAACACCAAAAAGCCATAAAAAACCTTAAAACATTGAAAAACATAAAAACTCATAAAAACCCTAAACACCCAATAAAAACTCTAACAACCCACGTTAAAAACGTTAAAAAATAAAAAACCCAAAAAATACTCAAAAAATCTTAAAAACACAAAAGTCCCCAAGACCTTGAAAAACCCTAAAAACACTCAAAATCTCTAAAAACCCTAAAAAACCAAAAAGACTATAAAAATCCTAAAAAATCCCTATAAATATTTAAAAATATAAAAAAGCATAGAAACCCTGAAAACCTCTGAAAAACAGACAAACCCCAAAAAACCATAAAAAACCAAAAAACCCTTAAAACCCCTAAAAATGTTGAAAATGTTAAAAAAACTCTAAAAACCCTAAAAACTCAGAAAAATCGTTAAACCTAAAAAAGAACCCAAAAAACCCCGAAAAAATCGTTAAAATCCCAAAAAACCTAAAAAACCATAGAAATCCCTACATATCCCTAAAATTGTAAAAATCCCAAAAACCCTAAAATCCATAAAACCCCAAAAAAATCCACTAAAACTCTAAAATCCATTAAAAGTCATAAAAATGTTAAAATACTCTAAAAACCCTTAAACCCCACTAAAAATAAAAAAACCTAAAAAGCCAAAGGACCCTAAAACCCTAAAACCCCTTAAAAACCTTGAAAACCCCTAAAAACCACTAGAATCCTAAAAACCATATAAACCCTAAAAATCCCTAAAATCTCTGAAAATGTAAAAAACCCTAAAAACCCTGAAAACCCCTTAAAAACAAAAAAACACTTAAAACCTTAAAAACCCATTAAAAACTAGTAAAAAATCTAAAAAAAACTCAAAACCCCTAAAAATGTTAAAAATGTTAAAAAAGACTCTAAAAAACCGTAAAACATTAAAAGAATATAAAAACCCCTAAATACCTAAAAATACCCAAAAAACTCTGAAAAACCCTAAAAGCCTAAGAAACTCTAAAAATCTCTAAAACCCCCCAAATTCCCTAAAACCCCTAAAAACCCTAAAACCATAAAAATCCAAAAAAAATCCCTGAAAGTCCTTCAAAACATAAAAAACCATAAAACCCTGAAAAACTCTTAAAAACCACAAAACCCCTAAAAACCCTAAAACACAACTAAAACACTAAAACTCCTAAAACCCCTAAAAATGTTAAAAACTCTAAAAACCCATACAAACCTAAAAAAATTCAATAAAACCCCCAAAAACACAAGAATACCCTAAAACCCTAATAATTCTCAAAACCCTAAAAAACCCTAAAAACCCATAAAATCCCTCAAAATCCCTAAAAACCCTAAAAACCCTAAAAACCCTAAATATTCTAAAAACCTCCTAAAAATTTGTGAAAATGAAAAACACCCTAAAAGCCCTGAAAAACCCTTGAAAACCATAAAACCTGTAAAAAGATAAAAAACACAAACCCCATAAATATCCTAAAAAGGCATTAATAACACTAAAATCACTTAAATTGTAAATATGTTAAAAAAACTCTAAAAACCCTTAAAAGTCATTAAAATTAAAAAATACCTTTAAACCCCAAAATACTTGAAAATCCCTAAAATCCACTAAAAACCTAGAAAACCCTAAAAACCTTGAAAACCCCTAAAAATTTATAAATGCCCTAAAACCCCATAAAAACCATAAAAATCCTAAAAAATACCAACAAATCACTAAAAACATAAACAACCCTAAAACCCTAAAAAATGCTTGAAACCTGTAAAAACCCCTAAAAACCATAAAACCCCTAAAATCCATAAAACCATAAACCACAAAAAACTCTAAAACCCCTTAAAACCCTAAAAACGTTAAGAAACTCTAAAAAACCACAAAACCCTATAAAACTCAAAAAACCCATAAAAACCCAAAAATACCCTAAAAACCTTGAAAAACCCTAAAAACCCATGAAACCCATAAAAACCCTCGAAATCACAAAATTACCTAAAAACCGTAAACACCAAAAAAACCATAAAAACCCTAAAAAAGCCATAGAAATCCCTAAAAACATAAAAACTGTTAAAACCCTTGAAAACTATAAAACCCCTAACAAACTTTAAAAACCTTCAAAATTATAAAAACCGTAAAAACCGACTAAAATACCTAAAAACCAAAAAAAAACCTAAAAACATTAAAAACTCTATAAAACCCTAAAAACCCGAGAAAACTAAAAAACCCCAAAAAACCCAAAAGACCCTAAAAACACTAAAACCCATAAAACCCCCAAAAAATTAAAATACCCTAAAAAACCCTAAAATCCTCAAAATATGTAAAAACCCTAAAAACCATAAAAATCATAAAAAACCCAAAAAAACCTTGAAAACATAAAAAACCTTAAAATCCCGAAAAAGACCTCGAAAACCATAAAACCCATAAAAACCCTAAAACCCCACGAAAAACACTAAAACCCCTTAAAACCCCTAAAAACATAAAAAAACTCTATAAAATATTGAAACCCCTAAAAAACTAAAAATACCCTAAAACCCCAAAAAAACCCAAAAAAACCCTAAAAAACCCAAATAACCCCTAAAAATCCGTAAAAACAAAAAAAAAACTAAAAAATTCTATTAAATTTTGAAAAATCCATGAAAACGTAAAAAACCCTAACACTAAATAATCCTTGAAAACCACAAAACCCCTAAAACTATAAAAAATACCAGAAACCCATAAAAACCTTAAAAGCACTAAAATCTCTAAAAACCCTTAAAACCAATAAAAACACTAAAATACTTTAAAATGCCTAAAAACAATAAAAATTTTAAAAACTCTAAAAAACCTTAAAAACCCAAAAAAACTCAAAACCCCGAAAAACCATGAAGTCACTAAAAAAACCCAGAAAACCCTAAAAACCCTAAAAAAACACTAAAACACCTCAAAATCCTTAAAAACCTAAAAAACCCTAAAAACCCTAAATATCTTAAAAATCCCTAAAAATCCATAAAAAAAAATAAAAAACCTTAAAAAAGATGAAAACCCCCAAAAACCATAAAATCCATAAAAACGATAAAACACGAAAAATCCATAAAAACCTAAAAAATCTACTAAAAATATAAAAACCCTTAAAACACCCTAAGAACATTAAAAACATTAAAAACTCTAAAAAACATTAAAACCCCTAAAAACCCTAAAAACCATATAAATCCTAAAAAATCCCTAAAAATCCACGAACACAAAAAAAAAAACACAAAAACCTGAGAAAATCCTGTAAAAACCATAAAACCCTAACAACCAATAAAACCCTATAAACCCACTAAAAACTCTAAAAAACCTTGAAACCCCTACAAATGTTGAAAAATGTTATGCAACTATAAAAACCTTAAAAACCCTAAAATACTCAAAAACCCCAAAAGACCCTAAAAACCCATTAATAACCTCAAAATCCCTAAAAACCCATTAATAACCTCAAAATCCCTAAAAACCATAAAAATCATAAATAATCCCTAAAAATATCTACAAATTTAAAAAATGATAAAAAACCTAAACAAACCTTGAAAACCGTAAAAACCATTAAAAACCCAAAAAAAAACCCAAAAAAACCCAATAACCACTATAAACTCTAAAAGTCCTTAAAACCTTAAAAAATGTTAAAGAACTCTGAAAAAACATTTAAAACCCGACGAACTCAAAAAAAATACCTAAATCCACTAAAACCCTAAAAACCAAGAAATCCCCCAAAAACCTCAAAATCCCTAAAAACCCTAAAACCCAAAAAACCATAAAATCCTAAAAAACCCTAAAAATCCCTGAAAATGCAAAAAACCCTAAAAACCCTAGAAAATCCCTAAAACCCATAAAATTCCCTAAAAACCTTTATAACCCATTAATCCCCATAAAAACCCAAAACCCCAATAAAAACTCTAAAAGCCCTTAAAATCCCTATATGTTAAAAAATAATAAAAACCCTTAAAAAACCTAAAAAACTAAACAAAAAACATAAAAACCCAAAAGACCCTAAAACATTAAAAAACCCTAAAAATCCCCGAAAAACAGTAAAAACACTCAAAATCCCTAAAACCCTAAAAAACCTGAAAAACCATAAAAATCCTAAAAATTCATAAAAAACCCTCAAAACGTAAAATACCCTAAAACCCCTAAAAACCTTCTCAAAACCATAAAACTCCTAAAAACCATAAAAACTCTAAAAACCATAAATATCAAAAAAAACCCACTAAAAACTCTTAAAAACCCGTAAAACCCTTAAAATGTAAAAAACTCTAAAAAACATTTAAACTCAAAAAAACCCAAAAAACCCAAAAGGTCCCTGAAAATCCTAAAAAACACTAAAATCCCCTAAAAATCCTCAAAATTTCTAAAACCCATAAAAACCCTAAAAACTATAAAAATATTAAAAGTCCCTAAAAATCCCTGAAAACGTAAAAAAAACTCTAAAAACCCCTAAAAATCATAAAAATCATTAAAAACCTTAATAAACCCAATAAACCCATAAAAACCCTAAAACCCCCTAAAAACTCTAAAAGATCCTAAAACCCATAAAAACTTTATAAAAAGTTAAAAAACTCTAAAAAACCTTAAAAACCCGATAAAATTCAAAAAACCCCTAAAAACCCAAAAGACCATAAAAACCTTGAAAAACCCTAAAAACCTGCAAAAACCATAAAACCCCTCAAAATCCCCAAAATCCTTAAAAACCATAAAAACCATAAAAACCTTTAAAATCCTAAAAAAGCCCTAAAAATCCCTAAAAATGTAAAAAACACTAAAAACCATAAAAGTAACTAAAATTCATAAAACCCCCTATAAATCTTAAAAAACCATGAAAACCCACACCTAAAACATTAAAAACTATAAAAACCTTAAAAACACTAAAAAACTAAAAAATGGCTAAAACCTAAAAAGGGCAAAAAACCAAAAAATACCATAAAAATCCTAAAAACTAAAAAAACTAAAAAACCTGAAAAACCCTAAAACACCCAAAATCCCTAAAAACCTTAAAACCCATAAAAACCAGAAAACCCTAAAAACCATAAAAATCATAAAAAACCCTAAAAATCCCTA
This sequence comes from Viscum album, assembly GCA_963277665.1. Taxonomy (NCBI): domain Eukaryota; kingdom Viridiplantae; phylum Streptophyta; class Magnoliopsida; order Santalales; family Viscaceae; genus Viscum; species Viscum album. The sequence continues at coordinate 1,885,089,580 of OY728141.1, read as the reverse complement.
AAAACATAAAAAACATTAAATATCCAAAAAACCCTAAAAACCCCTGAAAACCATAAAAACTCATAAGAACCATAAAAACCCATAAAAACGCATAAAAACCCTAAAATCCCAAAAGACCATAAAATCCTAAAAACCCTCAAAATCCCTAAAAACCATAGAAACCATAAAAATCCCACAAAACCACTTAAAATCACTGAAAATATAAAAAATCCTTAAAACCCTAAAAACCATAAAAACCCTTGAAAACCTAAAAAAACCATAGAAACCCATAAAACCCCACTAAAAACTCTGAACACACTTTAAACCCCTAAAAACAATAAAAAACTATAAAAACCTTAAAATCCTTTAAAAACTAAAAAAACAAAATAACCCTAAAAATAATAAAGACCGTAAAAACTATTTAAAACCCTTAAAACCCAGAAAAACCAGAAAAACCAAAAAATCTAAAAAACCTTTAAACCCTCAGAAACGTTAAAAAACTCTAAAAAACTTAAAACCTTAAAAAACTATAAAATAGTGTAAAAACACCAAAATAGCATAAAAAACCTAAAAACCCTAAAAATCATGAAAATCTCTAAAACCCTAAAAAACCCCTCAAAACCATAAAAATATTAAAATGCCCTAAAAATGCCTAAAAATGTAAAAAAAAACCAAAAAACCCTTAAAAACCCCTAAAAATCTAAAAAACCCTTAAAAAGTTAAAAAAATATAAATAAACATAGAAAACCCAGAAAAATAAAAAAATACCAAAAGACCCTGAAAACCCCCCAAAACACTCATAATCCCAAGAAAACCTAAATACCCTAAAAATCATAAAATCCTAAAAAATCCCTTAAATTCCTCGAAAATGTAAAAAAATCCTAAAAACCTTGAAAGACCCCTAAAAACCATAGAAACCCCTAAAAGACTTAAAAATCATTGAAAACCCATAAAACACCTAAAACCCACTAAAAAGTCTAAAAACCCTTCAAACCCCAAAAAAAGTTATAAAACGTTAAAAATCTCTAACAACCCTTAAAATCCCTAAAAACTCAAAAAACCCCCAAAAGAACCTAAAAACCCTAAAAAACACTAAAAAACCTAAAAACCATAAAACCGCTCAAAATACATAAAAAATTTAAAAACCCTAAAAACCATTAAAATACAAAAAAAGCTTTAAAAATCCATAAAAATGCAAAAAACAATAAAAACCATGAAAAACCATTGAAAATCATAAAACCCCTATAAAACATAAAAACCCATAAAACCCCTAAACCACTAAAAACTCTAAAACACTTAAACCCCTAAGAACTTAAAAAACACTAAAGAACCTTAAAAACACTTAAAAACTCAAAAAATCTTAAAAACCACAAAAGACCTTAAAAACCCTGAAAACCCCTAAAAATAATAAAAAAAACCCTAAAACCCCCTAAAAACCCTTAAAATACCTAATACCCCCTAAAACCATAAAACCCATAAAAATCCTAAAAATCCCTAAAAATATGAAAACCATAAAAACCCATAAAAACCCTAAAAGAAAAAACCGATAAAAACCCTAAAAACACTAAAAAAATATAAAAACCCTTTAAACCCCTAAAAATGTTAATAAAACTCTAAAAAACCTTAACTCTAAAAAAATCAAAAAAATCTAAAACCCTTAAAAGACCCTAAAACCCAAAAAACCTTAAAATCCCTGAAAACCCCTAAAACCCCTAAAAATCCATAAAAAACCAAAAAACCCTAAAACCCATATAAATCCTAAAAATCCCAAAAATCCCTAAAAATGTAAAAACCCTTAAAACCTTGAAAAATACCTAAAACCCAAAAAAACATTAAAAATCCATAAAAACCCATAAAATCCCAAAAAACTACTAAAATATTAAAATACTCTTAAAAACCCTAAAACCCATAAAAATACTTAAAATCCTAAAAAACACAAAAAACCATAAAAAATCTAAAAAACCCAAAAAAATACCTAAAAACATAGAAGCCCTAGACCCTGAAAAACCCATGAAAAATATAAAAACCCCTAAAAACCTTAAAACCCATAAAACCATTAAGAGCCTTAAAATCCATTAAAAACTCTAAAAACCCTTAAAACCGTTTAAAACGTAAAAAAAAACTATAAAAAATCTAAAAACCCTTAAAACATAAAAATCCAAAAAACCCATGTAATCCCAAAAAGATCCTATAAACCCTGAAAACCCCTAAAAACCCTAAAAAGCCTAAAAATCATAAAAATCCAAAAAGAACCCCTTAAAATCCCTAAAAATGTAAAACCTCTAAAAACCTTGAAAACCCCATGAAAACCATAAAACCCCTAAAAACCATAAAGACCCTTAATACCCATAAAAACCCTAAAAACCCTAAAAACCCAAAAAACTCTAAAAACCCAAAAAACTCTAAAAACCCTTTAAACCATATAAAATAATAGAAAACAATAAAAAGGATTAAAACCCAAAAAAACTTTAAAAAAACCCTAAAAATTAAAAAACCCAAAAAAACCCAAAAAAGCCAAAAAACCCAAAAAACCCCAAAAAACATTAAAAAACCTCAAAATCCTTAAAACCCCTTAAAATCCATAAAAACAAAAAAAATACATAAAGTTCCATAAAAATCCTTGAAAATGTAAAAAAACCTAAAATCCCCCGAAACAAAAAAAAACAAAAAAAACCTTAAAAACAAAAAACCCAAAAAAACCCCTAAAAACAAAAAAAACTATAAAAACCCTAAAACCCCTAAAATATTGAAAAACTCTAAAAGCACTAAAAACCCAAAAAAACCTTGAAATCCCCTAAAACCCTCAAAATCTATAAAACTCCTAAAAACCCTAAAAACCCTAAAAATCCCTAGAAACCATGAAAATTTAAAGAACCTAAAAGCACTAAAAACCCTAAAAAACATTGTAATCCCCTAAAACGCTCAAAATCTATAAAACTCCTAAAAACCATAAAAATATCTAAAAATCCCTAGAAACCATGAAAATGTAAAAAACTCCCAAAACCCATTGAAAACCATAAAAACATTTAGAAACCTTACAAAACCCTAAAAACCCATAAAACCCCAAAACCACTAAAAACTCTAAAAACCCTAAAAACCCTAAAAACCTGTAAAACATATACAAAACTCTAAAAAATCTTAAAAACTCAAAAAAAACCTAAAAACCCAAAAGACCCTAAAACCCAGGAAAACTCTATAAAACCCTAAAAACCGTCAAAATCCCTAAAAACAATAAAAACCCTAAAAACCCTAAAAACCATAAAAATCCATAAAAGCCCTAAAAATTCCCAAAAAAGTAAAAAAGACTAAAAAGCCTGAAAAACACCTGAAAAAAATAAAAACCACTAAAAACAATAAAAACCGTAAAAACCCATAAAACCCTAAAAACCCACTTAAAACTCTAAAAACCCTTAAAACCCCTAAAAATCTTTAAAACTCTAAAAAATATTTAAAACCCTAAAAAATATAAAAAAAACCCAAAAACCCCAAACCCTAAAGAAACCTAAAAACCCTCAAAATCCCTAAAACCTATAAAAAACCCAAAAAACCATAAAAATTCTAACAAATCCCTAAAAATACTTGAAAATGTGAAAGACCCAAAAAACCCAAAAAAAACCCTGAAAACTCTAAAAATCCTTAAAAACCACCAAAAAACTAACAAGTTTTTAAGCCGCAAAAAATTTAAAAAATTCTAAAATACTTAAAAACCCTAAAAAAGTAAAAAAAAAAACCCTAAAAACCCAAAAGACCCTAAAACCCTTAAAACCCCAATAACCACAGAAAACACTAAAACCCTCAAAATCCCTAAAAAACCTAAAAACCATAAGAATACTAAAACCCCCCTAAAAATATCTGAAAATGTAAAAAAAACATAAAAACACTGAAAATCCACTTAAAACCAGAAAGACCCCTAAAAACCTTAAAAAACCTAAAAACCCATAAAACCCTAAAACCACTAAAAACACTACAAATCCTTAAAACCTCTAAAGACTTTAAAAACTCTAAAAAAGCTTATAAACCCTAAAAAACTTTACAAAATCCTAAAACCCAAAAAACCCCCTAAAAACCTTAGAAAACATAAAAAAACCCCAAAACCCCTTAAAATCCCTAAAACCCCAAAAAACCCTTAAAACCCATAAAAATCCTAATAAATTCCTAAAAAACCCTAAAAACATAAAAAACTATAAAAACCCTAAAAAACTCTGAAAAAAATAAAAACCCCTAAAACCATTAAAATCCTTATAAATCCCTAAAAAACCCAAACCCCACTAAAAACTCTAAAACACCTTTAAACCCCAAAAAATATTAAAAAATCTAAAAACACATAAAAAACTTAATAAAGCACAAAACCTCAAAAGACCATAAAACCCCTAAAAACCATATAACCCTAAAACCCTGAAAACCCTTGAAAACCCATCAAAATCCATAAAAACTCTAAGAAACCCTAAAAACCATAAAACTAAAAATTCATGAAAACATAAAAAACCCTAAAAACCCCTAAAATCCCCTAAAATCCCTAAAACCCCTAAAACCCATCAACACCCTAAAACCCACTAAACATTCTAAAAACCCTTAAAACCCTTAAAAATGTTTAAAACTCTAAAAACCTTAAAATCACTAAAAACTAAGAACACCCATAAAAACCCAAATGACCTAAAACCCTAAAAATACTAAAAACACTATAAAATATTGAACACCCCTAAAAATCTATAAAAACCCATAAAAACCATAGAAATCTATAAAAATCCCTAAAAACCGTCAAAACGTAAAAAACGTTCTAAACACTAAAATCCCTAAAACCATAAAAACCCCTAAAAACATAGAAAACCCTAAAAACCATAAAGACCATAAAAACCACTAAGAAATCAAAAAACCCCTAGAACTCCTAAAAACTTTAAAAAATATTAAAAACCTTTAAACTGCTAAATAACTCAAAAAAACCCTACAACCCCAAAAAGAAGCTGAAACCCTGAAAAAACCTAAAAACCCTAAAAAACCCTGAAAACCCCTAAAAACCCATAAAACCCCACAAGATCCCCAAAAACCATAAAAAACATAAAAATTTTAAAACCCCCTAAAAATCATTGAAAACATAAAAACCCCTAAAACCCTAAAAACTTTAAAAAACCCATTTTTTTAAAAGAACAACCATAAAACCCCTGAAAACCCTACAGACCACTAAAAACTCTAAAAACCCTTAAAACCCCTAAAAACATTAAAAAACTCAAAAAACATTAAAACCCCTAAAAAATCAAAAAATCAAAAATCCTAAAAACCCAAAAAAACCAAAAAAACCGTAAAAACATTGAAAAACCCTAAAAGCCATCAAAATACCTAAAAACCCTAAAAACACTAAAACCATAAAAACCCTAAAACCCTTAAAAAACCCAAACCACTAAAAATTCTAAAAAAACTTAAATCCCATAAAACCATAAAACTCTAAAAAATATTTAAATCCCTAAAAACTCAAAATAACCCTAAAATGTAAAAGAGACCCTAGATACCCTGAAAATAAGAAAAACCCTAAAAACCCTTAAAAATCCTGAAATTCCTCAAAATACCTTAAAACCATAAAAACACCTAAAAACCAAAAAATCCTAAAAAACCTTTAAAATGTAAAAATCCCTAAACCCTAGAAACCCCCTAAAAACAATAAAAACGCCTAAAAACCTTAAAAAAATCCATAAAACCACTAAAAACCCACTAAAAATCTAAAAACCCTAAACCCCCAAAAGACCCTAAAAATCTTGAAAAACACAAAAAACCAAAAAAACCCTAAAACCCTCAAAATCCCAAAAAAACATAAAAACCATAAAAACCATAAAAATCCTAAAAAGGGCTAAAATTCCATGAAAATGAAAAAACCCAAAAAAACCTTAGAAACCCCCTAAAATCTATAAAACGACTTAAAAACCATAAAAAAACACGAAACCCATAAAAGCCCTAAAACCCACTAAAAACTATAAAATTCCTCAAAACCCATAAAAATGTTAAAAATCCTAAATCCTTTAAAACCCTAAAAAATTAAAAAGAAATATGAAACCCCAAAAAGACCATAAAAACCCAAAAAACCATCGAAATCCCTAAAAACCCTAAAAACCATAAAAATCTTAAAAACTCCTTAAAAATCTCTGAAAACGTAAAGAACACTAAAAAAACTAAAAATCCCATGAAAACCATAAATACCCCTAAAACCATTAAAACAGCTAAAAACCAATAAAAATCTAAAAACCCTAAAAACACCTAAAAAGTTAAAAGACACTTAAAACTTAAAAAACTCGAAAATACTCAAAAAAACCTAAAATCCCAAAAATATCTTAAAATTTCTGAAAACACTAAAAACCATGAAACCCCTAAAAACCATCAAAATCACTAATGACCCTAAAACCCCTAAAATCCATAAAAATCCTAAAGAAGCACAAAAAATGCCAAAAAAATGCAAAAACCTTGAAAAAATATTTAAAACCATAAAATCCCTAAAAACCTTAAAAACACTAAAACACCATGAAACCCTAAAAAATTGATAAAAACTATAAGAAAAATTTAAACTCCAAAAACGATAAAGATGTTAAAAACTATAAAAACCTTAAAACCATAAAAATATCAACCCCCTAAAAACCCAAAAGGACCTTAACAAACATGAAAACCCCTCAAAATACATAAAAATATAAAAACTATAAAAACTATAAAATCCTAAAAAATCCCGAAGAATTCATGAAAACATAAAAACCATTAAAATGCAAAAAAACCCTTGAAACCAATAAAAACCCCAAAAGAGCATAAAAAACATTAAACCCCATAAAACCCTAAAAACCTCCTGCTAACTTTAAAACCCTCAAAACCCAAAAAACATTAAAAAACTCTAAAAAACCCAAAAAAAACAAAAACCCTAAACACCTAAAAGACCCTAAAAACCATAAAAACCAAAAAAATGTTGAAAACCCTAAAAACCCTAAAAACCCTAATGACTCAAAAAACCGTAAAAACCCTAAATATCCATAAAACCCTAAAAAGGACCTAAAACATATAAAAAAAACCCATAAAACCCCTAAAAACCTAGAAAAAATTGAAAACTCTCAAATCCCTACAAACCTTAAAACCCCTTAAGCATAAAAATACTAAAAAATATCTAAAAATCGTTGAAAACATAAAAAACCATAAATACCCTGAAAATCCCCTGAACACCATAAAAACCACTAAAAACCAAAAAACTCTAAACCCCTAAAAACACACTAAAAACCGTAAAACCCCTAAAAATTTAAAAAACACTAAAAACTCCAAAAACCCCTCGAAACCCAAAAAGACTCTAAAAACCATGAAAAACCCTAAAACCCCTCAAAATCCCAAAAAATCTTAAAAACCATAAAAATCCCAAAAATCATTGTAAATGTAAAAAACTCAAAAAACACTAAAAACCTCTGAAATCCATAAAAATACCTAGAAACCTTAAAAAACCCTAAAAACCCATAAAATCCCTAAAACAACTATAATCTCTAAAACCACTTAAACCTCTAAAAATGTAAAAATATGTTAAAAACTCAAAAAACCTTAAAACCCCCTAAAATACCACAATAAAACCCTAAAATCCCTAAAAGTCCAAAAAACCATGAAAACCTTTAAAACCCTAAAAAACCCAAAAAACCTTCAAAATCCCTAAAAACCTTAAAACCCATAAAAATCCAAAAAAAGCCCAAAAAAATCAGAACAACATGAAAAAACACTAAAAACCATTAAAACCCCTAAAAACCATAAACACCTGAAAAAACCAAAAAAAACCTTAAAACACCTATAAAAACCATAAACCACTAAAAAAATCTAAAACCCTTAAAACCCTAAAAACCTCTAAAAACTTTAAAAAATATAAAAAACCTTAAAAACCTAAAAAACTCAAACCCCCACCTAAAAACTAAAAAAGACGTTAAAATCCTGAAAAACCCAAAAAAAAACTTAGAAAAATCCTGAAAACTCTAAAACCATAAAAATATAAAAACAATAAAAATCCTAAAATTATATAATCTCCCAAAAAACTTAAAAGACCCTAAAACTCTAAAAAAGCCCCTAAAAACCATAAAAACCATTAAAAACCTTAAAAACCCATATAAACCCTAATAACCCACTAAAATTTCTAAAAATACTCAAAACCCCTAAAAACCTTAAAACACATTAAAAACTCTAAAAAAACTTAACCACTCTAAAAAAACTAAAAAACCCCTAAAAACCCCAAAAGACCCTAAAAACCCAAAAAACCTTGTAACCCTGAAAACACTAAAAACCCTAAAAACCATAAAACCCATAAAAATCCTAAAAACCATAAAAATACCTGAAAATTTAAATAACCCTAAAAACCCTAAAAACCCTAAAAACCCTCTGAAAACAATAAAAATCCCTAGAAACCTTAAAAACCCTAAAAACCCTTAAAACCCAAAAAATAATAAAAAATCTAAAAAACCTTAAAAACCTAAAAAAATCTAAACAACTCCAAAAACCCAAAAGACCATAAACACCCATAAAACCCATAAAAACTGTAAAAAACTTGAAAAACCGTAAAAACCCTCAAAATCCCTAAAACCTTAGAAATTATAAAAAACCTAAAAAAGAACTAAAAATCACTAACAACGCAACAAACACTAAAAACCCTGAAAACCCCTGAAAACAATAAAAACCTCTAAACCGTAAAAACCATAAAAACTTATAAAAACCAAAAAACCACTAAAAACTCTAAAAACCCATAAAACACCTAAAAATGTAAAAACTTTTAAGAAAAACTTTATACCCCTAAAAACATGAAAAAAACCCTAAAACCCCAAAAAAATCCCTAAAACCCCTAAAAAACCAAAAAACCCCAAAAACACTTTAAACACCTAAAAACGGTAAAAAGTGTTAAAAAAATATAAATCCCTTAAAACCCTAAAACTTCAAAAAAAACCCCTAAAAACACAAAAGACGTTAGAAACCCTGAAAAACACTAAAAACTATAAAAACCATAGAAAACACAAAAAATTATCAAAAAACCTAAAAACCCTAAAAACTATAAAAATCCTATAAAATCCCTAAAAACCATGAAAGGCAATACACCCTGAAAACCCAGAAAACCCCCAAAAAACCTTAAAATCCCTAAAAACCCCTAAAACCCTAAAATCCACTAAAAACTCTAAAACCCCTAATAATGTTAGAAACACTAAAAAAACTCAAACCCCCTAAGAAAATAAAAAAACCCTAAAAATCCAAAATTCCCTAAAAACCTTTGAAAACCATAAAAACACTAAAAATACCCCAAAACCCTTAAAAACCCTCAAAATCCCTAAAAATTTAAAAACCCCTAAAACACAAAAAAATCCCTAAAAACCATAAAATCAGCTAAAACGCTTATAAACCGTATGGGATGGCGGCTATGGCGATTCTGGCGATTCTGGAGATCCGTCTCCCTCGCGATGGCGGCTTCCTCCCAGGTTGATGACGATGGAAAATGAAGCACCTCCCCCCTCTCTACGGGGGAGGATCCTCTCTTGGAGGACATCTCGTCGCTCTCCTCTGCTGACTCGTTACCCTCTTTCCCGAGAACAGTGCTCTGCCTGAAGGTTCCGGAGGATTTCAAATTTTGTCCGCAACTTCCCCTCTCGATTCGGGAGTTTACTGAAGCTTCGGACCAGCACCGCTTGACTCTGGTTGCAAGCTTCCCGATGCGGTGACCCCCAGTTGTCACTTTCGACGGGTTCGTTTCGGCTTTCTGGAATCTTAGGGCTCGGGCGACTGTGGGCTTGATCGATAGATCCCGCATCATGATTCGCTTTTCCATAGAGGAAGACCTGGTCTTAGCCTGGTCAGCAGATCCTCGGTCATGAAATGGCGCTCGTTTCTCCCTCTTTCGGTGGAGCTTTGATTTTCATCTGAAGCGATGTTCCCCGATTGCTGCTACCTGGGTGAGATTTCCTGAGCTTCCCCTTCCCTTTCAAAATATTTCTATTATTTTGAGGCTTGGGAATTTGGTGGGCAGGTTCCTATGTGTGGATAGTAGGACTAGGGCCCTTTGTCATCTAGTTGCACGAAGGGCTTTTGTTGAAATCGATGCTTCGAAGTCTCCTGTGGATTCTGTCTGGATTGTAGTGGGGGAAGAACTTAAGTGGAGACAGCCTGTCATCTTTGAGAAATGGACGGTTTTCTGCTCATATTGTTGGAGTTTTGGGCACAGTGATCACCCTGGAGGCTTCTCTGGCACTGTCAGGGGTGGCGGTTCTCTGGCTCGCATGTCTTCTGGTGAGATTACCCTCCCTCTGGTGGAGGGGAAGGGGACAAAGGGGGTGGCTTCCTCCCAAACTCTGAATGCTGATTTTCCCTGCTCGTCTTCTTTGCTAGCTGGAAGTGACTTAGAGGTGGCCCTGATGGATTCAAGTGGTTTCGTTGTGAGTCTGACTGGAGGTGCTGGTGTTTCAGACAATGCTGATAAGGAGGAAGTGATACTGGCTGATAGGGATAATCGGGCTTCTGCTAAAGGTGTCCACGGGTATGGTGACTCTCCTAGGAGGCGAACAGATTTAGGGAAGGCTGCGATGATGGGCGTCGGGGAAGAAAATGTGGAGGAGGCCTGCGCACTGGATCTGGAATGAGATGATATAGGTGGCTTGAAGGTTGCAGTCTTGGCTGAGCCTGCTGGGGAGGATGTGCGGGTGGCAGATGTCGTGAAGGAGGAAGTGATTGCTCAGGGCCCGAGGACTGGAGATGAGTGGAGCTTGTCTTCAGCCGAGGAAAGGTATATGGTGGATGAAGAGACCTGGATCCCCATGGGGCCACACATGAACTGGCGTGATGCCCCTCTGGTTCTGTCTAGATGTCCAGGCATGGGGGGACCTGACATGGGGCCGAGGTTATCTCCTCCCTCTGACAGCACAAGCGGTGTTGAGGATCCTCCCAGTGGCCAGCTTAGCCCTATGATGGGAAATGCTGGTGATGCTGGTGGTCCGTCCATGGACCTGCAGAGGTCTTTGGTCCTTCATGGTGTCCCCTCTGCTGAAGCTTTTTGGGTGCATCTGCATGAGATGGTGTGGGTTGAACGGAAAAGGTTCCCACTTGAGGATGAAGCTGAGAGGCTCGGGGAGAGGTTTTCTGAGGTTGATCGCCGGATAAATGCTGCTATGGCCAGGCCAAAGGAGAAAAGAGGTGCTGAAACTCCTGGGATAGACTGTAAGAAAGGGAAGGCAACATCGGCTGTCAGTGATGGTGTCACTTGTGCGAAGGCGGGTGTTGCAGCTGGATCCACGTCTTCCCCTCCGAGACGAAGACGGAGGAAGGATTACTTTGCACTCCCATGTCCCATGGCAACTAGGGCCTCTTCAGGAGCTGTCAGACTTAATCTAAAGGTGAATAAGCGAGAGCAGATTTCAATTTCTGCAGAGTAAGAGAAGGCTAGAATGAAGCTGCTATCCAGGCTTGGCATGCAAGATGATTTTGAGTCTGGATGGGACTCAACAGACATGGGTGCTGAGTCAGATTTCAGTTTTGCTGATGTGGGTGACGGCTTTGGTGTGGGCATGGGGTTTTGAGGTGCAGAGCTGGAGGATTTTGGTGGCGATGTTGACTGATCCTCCCCTTGTGCGCTTTTTCTTTCGAACCTGTTGACTTGTTTGTTTTTGCTTTTGCTTTTCTTCCTCTCTTTCTGTGGCCTTTGGCCTAGGTCGTAAGGGATTTTGGGTGTGGATCGGTGGATCCCTCCCCTCCCTTGTCTGCAGTGTCTGTGTCTTTTATTTTAATAAAATCTGAGGGGTCCCAGGAATAGCATGGAACCGAGCCTTCCTTGCCCTTATAAACCGTAAAAATCCATAAAAACTCATAAAACCAAAAAAATCGCTAAAAACGATGAAAACCCCTGGAAACGTTAAAAAATCTAAAAAATCTAAAAAACCCTCAAAACTCAATAAAAACACAAAAAACCAAAAGATATCCTAAAAACCTTGAAAACCCCAAAAAACACTAAAAATAGTGAAAAAATCCAAAAACAAACTCTAAGAAACCCTAAAAACCATAAAAATCCTAAAAAGCCCTAAAAATTCATGAAAACATAAAAAACCCTAAAACAAACCTTAAAATCACTAAAAACTAAAAAACCCTGTAAAAACCCAAATGACCCTAAAACCCTGAAAATACTAAAAACCCTAAAAAATACTGAACATGCCTCAAAATATCTAAAAACCCTAAAAACCTATAAAAACTATAGAAATCTCTAAAAATCCCTAAAAACCATCAAAACGTAAAAAACCTTCTAAACACTAAAAATCCCTAAAACCATAAAACCCCTAAAAACATAGAAAACCCTAAAAACCATAAAACCCCTAAAAACCACTAAGAAATCAAAAAATCCTAGAACTCTTAAAAACTTTAAAAATATCAAAAACCTTAAAACCATTAAATAACTCAAAAAACCCTAAAAACCCAAAAAGAAGCTGAAACCCTGAAAAAACCTAAAAACCCTAAAAAAAACCCTGAAAACCCCTAAAAACCCACAAAATCCTCAAAAACCATAAAAAATATAAAAATATTAAAACCCCTTAAAAATCCTTGAAAACATAAAAACCCCTAAAAACCCTAAAACCCCACTAAAAACTATAAAAACCCCAATTTTATTAAAAAACCATAAAACCCCATAAAAAATCCTATAGACCACTAAAAACTCTAAAAACCCTTAAAACCCCTAAAAACATTAAAAAACTCAAAAAAACATTAAAACCCCTAAAAAACTTAAAAAATCCTAAAAACCCAAAAAACCATAAAAAACATTGAAAAACCCTAAAATCCATCAAAAGACCTAAAAACCCTAAAAACACTATAACCATAAAAATCCGAACAAATCCATAAAAATCTAGAAAAATGTAAAAAAACCTAAAACCCTGAAAAATCCCTAAAATCTATAGAAATCCCTAAAACCTTAAAAACCCTAAAACCCTTAAAAACCCTAAACACCTAAAAATTCTAAAAAAACTTAAATCCCATAAAACCATAAAACTCTAAAAAATATTTAAATCCCTAAAAACTCAAAATAACCCTAAAACTGAAAAAAAAGACCCTAGATACCCTGAAAATACCCAAAACCCTAAAAACCCTTAAAAATCCAGAAATGCCTCAAAATACCTTAAAACCATAAAAACCCCTAAAAACCAAAAAAATCCTAATAAACCTCAATAATGTAAAAAACCCTAAAACCCTAGAAACCCCCTGAAAACAATAAAAACCTCTAAAAACCTTAAAAAAGTCCATAAAACCACTAAAAACCCACTAAAAAAATCTAAAAACCCTTTAAACCCCTAAAACCATAGAAAACTTTAAAAAACTCTAAAAAACATTTAAACCCCTTAAAAACTCAAAAAACCCTAAAAACCCAAAAGACCCTAAAAATCTTGAAAAACCCTAAAAACCAAAAAACCCTAAAACCATCAAAATCCCTAAAAACCATAAAAACCTAAAAACCATAAAAATTCAAAAAAAAAGGCTAAAATTCCATGAAAACAAAAAAAAACCCCTAAAATCCATAAAACCATAAAAAACCTGAAACCCAGAAAAGCTCTAAAACCCACAATTAAATCCTCATACCAAGACATCACCTCTCATTCTATTTGGGATGTTTCAAGTCACTCCAATCTAAACTGTTGGCTCACTCCATGGCTCGATCGTCCTCTACATGAAATCATGCAGGTACCTCAGGGTCTGCAACACATGTCTATCAATGATGTCAAAGCTAGGCTGATGGAGCTAGATGGACTTCTACCACCACACATCATCTCCCAGATTCATCGTTACAACTACATTGATTCAGATACTCTCATATGAAATCCAAATCTGATTGGCCAGCTCACTACAAGTGAGTTCTACAAGCATAAATGACGACAAGGCCTGGATCCCCCCTCATGGAGAAATAGGCTGCCTATGCATAGCCAGCTGCAAAAAGCTGGATGGCAGATTGTTTCAGCCTGCAGCATTTGTTTGCGAGGTGCTAAAAGCATACAACACCTCTTTGTTGAATGCAACCTTGCTCATAGACTATGGAGCTACATGCAAGATGTCTTTGGTCTCTGTTTACCCCCTGGAACCTTCTCTCAAAGGATGCTCTTTATCACAGATTTCAGCTGTAGTGAGCAGCTTCACAATCTCCTTCTTGCTACATCTGCAGCAATTGTTTCCTTCCTATGGGCTGCGAGAAATTCTGCTATGTTTTGGAATAAATCCTGCTCCACACATGAGGGTATTATTTCCATTCACAGTGTTGTTCGAATGGCTGGGTGTATCCAATCAAGTACGATGAACAACTGCTTCAATGATCTTGTTACACTCTGCACTCTTGGTGTTCCTGGCAGGTGCAAAAAACCGATGCTGATGAAGTACATTAGATGGATTCCACCAATCCCGTCATGGATCAAAGTCAATGTTGATGGTGCGGCAGTAGGTTCACCAGGCCCTTCAGGTTGTGGTGGTGTTTTCCATACTTATCGAGGTTTTATCAAGGGTATTTTCTATCATTTCATTGGGAATGCATGTGCCTATGAGGCAGAGCTTTGGGCTATTATTAAGGCCGTTCATTTTGAAAATCAATTTGGGTAGATGCATCTATGGATCGAATCAGATTCGATGCTTGCAGTGGAGGCTCTCCACCAAAACTCAAGGAAGGTTCCATGGCGGCTTCTACCCCAATGGATTGAATTCCTTAGCCTATCCAAGAACCTGAGTATGAAGATCACTCATGCATATAGGGAAGTCAATATGGTGGCTGATGCTCTTTCCAAGATGTCTATTAAAGAATGCTGCTCACGGTGGTCATTCATTGCTCCTACTTTTTGCACGTCTCATGTAGTCTCTGACATGAAGGGCACTACTCACACCCGAATGTACAAGTCCCCCTTGTAATGTTTTGTATGTTTTCTTTTTTATAAATTGAGGCGCTAAGCTCTCCGCTTGGCCCGCGCCATCTTTGCCCTAAAAACCAATAAAAAAAATCTAAAAACCCTAAAAACACCTAAAAAGTTAAAAGATACTAAAAACCTAAAAGAATCGAAAATACTCAAAAAACCCTAAAATCCCAAAAATATCTTAAAATCTTTGAAAAATACTAAAAACCATGAAGACCCCTAAAACCCATCCAAATCCCTAATGACCCTAAAAACCCTAAAAGCCATAAAAATCTAAAGAAGCACAAAAAATCCCAAAAAATGTAAAAACCTTGAAAAAATATTTAAAACCATAAAACCCTAAAAAGCTTAAAAACACTAAAACACCATGAAACCCTAAAAACTTGATAAAAAATATAAGAAAAATTTAAACCCCAAAAATGATAAAGATGTTAAAAACTATAAAAACCTTAAAAACCGAAAAAAACTCACCCCCCCTAAAAACCCAAAAGGACCTTAATAAACATGAAAATACCTAAATCCCCAAAAAAACCTAAAAACGCCTCAAAATCCATAAATATCTAAAAACTATAAAAACCATAAAATCCTAAAAAAATCCCGAAAAATTTATGAAAACATAAAACCCTTAAAAATGCTAAAAAAACCCTTGTAACCAATAAGAACCCCAAAAGAGCATAAAAACCTTAAAACCCCATAAAACCCTAAAAACCTTCAGGTAACTTTAAAAACCCTCAAAACCCAAAAAAAACATTAAAAAACTCTAAAAAACTCAAAAAAACACAAAAAACCCACCTAAAAGACCTTAAAAACCATAAAAATCATAAAAACCAAAAAAATGTTGAAAACCCCTAAAAACCCTAATGACACAAAAAACCACAAAAACCCTAAATATCCATATAACCCCAAAAAGGACCTAAAACATATAAAAACCATAAAACCCCTAAAAAAAGAAAAATATTGAAAACTCTCAAAATACCAAAATACCCCAAAACCCCTAAAGCATTAAAATACTAAAAAATATCTAAAAATCGTTAAAAATATAAAAAAACCCTGAAAATCCCCTAAACACCATAAAAACCACTAAAAACCATAAAAACTCTAAAACCCCTAAAAACACACTAAAAACCCTTAAAACCCCTAAAAAGTTAAAAAACACTAAAAACCTTAAAACCCTTAAAAAACTCCAAAAACCCCAAGAAACCCCAAAAGACTCTAAAAACCACGAAAAACCCTAAAACCCCTCAAAATCCCAAAAAAATCCTTAAAACCCTAAAAATACCAAAAAACCATAAAAACTATAAAAATCCTATAAAATCCGTAAAATCCCTGAAAAGGCAATACACCCTGAAAACCCAGAAAACCCCCAAAAAAACTTAAAATCCCTAAAACCCCCTAAAACCCTAAAATCCACTAAAAACTCTAAAAACACTTTAAACCCCTAAGAATGTTAAAAACACTAAAATAACTCAAACCCCCTAAAAAGGTAAAAATCCCTAAAAATCCAAAAGACCCTAAAAAACTTTGAAAACTATAAAACACTAAAAATACCCCCCAAACCCTTAAAACCCCTCAAAATCCCTAAAAACGTAAAAACCCCTAAAACCCTAAAAGTTCCCTGAAAACCATAAAATCAGCTAAAACCCTTATAAACCCTAAAAATCCATAAAAACTCATAAAACCAAAAAATCTCTAAAAACAATGAAAACCCCTAGAAATGTTAAAAAATCTACAAAAGCTCAAAAACCCTAAAAACTCAATAAAACACTAAAAACCCCTAAAAACACTAAAAATAGTGAAAAATACAAAAACCCCGAAAAATCCCTAAAAGCCCAAAAACCCCTTAAAACTAAAAATTCCTTAAAAAGTCATAAAAATCCATAAAAACATAAATTCCCCAAAAAACACTGAAAACCCTTGAAAACCATAAAAAACCCTAAAAACCTTAAAAACCCTAAAAAACTTATAAAAACCCTAAAACCCACTAAAAACTCTAAAAACCCATAAAACCTCTAAAAACATTAAAAAACTCTAAAAAATATTAAAACCCGTAAAAAACCCAAAAAACCCCAAAAAACCCCAAAAGAACCTAAAAACCCTAAAAAATTTGAAAAACCCAAAAAAAACCCCTCAAAATACTTACAACCCATAAAAATCAATAAAAATCCTAAAAAATCTCCACAAATCCCTAAAAAACAAAAAAACCATAAAACCCCATTAAAACCATAAAACCCATAAAAACCTTTAAACCCCTAAAAATCCATAACCCCCCCCCAAACCACTATAAAATCTTAAAATCATTTAAACCCCTAAAATGTTAAAAACGTCTAAAAATCCATTAAAACCCTAAAAACTCAAAAAAACCCCTAAAAACCCCCAAAGACCTTAAAAAACCGGAAAACCTCTAAAACCCTAAAAACCCTGAAAATCCATAAAACCCCTAAAAATCCCTAAAATCCCTAAAAAATCTAGACTTCATAAAATCCTAAAAATACCAAAAAAATCTTGGAAAATGTAAAAACCCAAAAAACACTGAAAACCCCTAAAACTCCTAAAAACCTACAAATCCCTAAAAACATACTAAAAACTCTAAAAACAATTTAAACTGCTAAAAATGTTGAAAAAAATCTAGAAAACCTTAAAAACCCTAAAAAATATAAAAAAACCTAAAGACCCAAAAAACCCTAAAACCCAAAAAAAACCTATGAAAAACCCTAAAACCCCTCAAAATCCAAAAAAATCATAAAAATCCTCAAAACAATAAAAATCATAAAATAACCTAAAAATTCATGAAAACATAAAAAACCTTAAAATCCAAGGGAAAACCCTAGAGACCATAAAATCAACTAAAAACATAAAAAAAATGAAAACCTTAAAAGCACAAAAAACTCTAAAAATCCTTAAAACCCCTAAAAACCTTTAAAACTATAAAAACCCTTAAAATGTTAAAAAACTCAAGAAAACCCTAAAACTCTAAAAAATAAGAAAAACTCAAAAACCCCTCAAAACCATAAAAAATATAAAAACTCTCAAAATCCCTCATAACCCTAAAATCCCAAAAAAGCATAAAAATTCTAAATAACCCCTAAAAATTCCAAAAAACAATAAAAACCCAAAAACCCCTTAAAATAATAAAAACCACAAAAAATATTAATAAACCATAAAAACCAATAAAAACACTATAACCCAAAAAACAATTTAAAACCCAAAAAATGTTAAAAAAACATAAAAACCTTTAATACCCTGAAAAGATTTAAAAAACCCTAAAACCCCTAAAGACCCTAAAACCCTAAAAACCATAAAAAACCCTAAAAAATCTTTAAACCCTGAAAATCCATAAAAACCTTAAAAATCTTAAAAAATAAAAAAAATCCAAAAAAAAAAAAAAAATCCACGAAAACATAAAAAAAACCAAAAACCCTAACAACCCCCTAAAATCCATAAAAACCCATAAAACCCTCAAAAACCCATAAAATAGAATAAAAATAATAAAAACCCACTAAAATTATAAAAACCAACAAAACCCCAAAAAACGTTAAAAAACATAAAAAACCTTTAAAACCCAAAAACTCAAAAAGTTTCCTAAAATCCCAAAAGACCCTAGAAACCCTTAAAAACCCCTAAAAACCTCTAATACTCTCAGAATCCCTAAAAACCCTAAAACCCTAAAAACCATTAAATTTTAAAAAAAATCCATAAAATCCCTAAAAATCCCTAAAAATTTAAAAAACCATAGAAACCCTAGAAACCTCTAAAACCCATAAAAACCTTAAAAAACCTAAAACCCCATAGAAACCTTAAAACCCACTAAAAACAATAAAAACCCTTAAACCACCTAAAAATGTTGAAAATTTTAAAAACCTTAAAAACCTAAAAAAACTCAAAAAAGCCCAAAAAACCCGAAGAGACATTAATAACCCAAAAACCCCTAAAAAATCCTGAAACCCCCTAAAAACTCTCAAAATTCCTAAAAATAATAAAAACCATAAAAACCATAAAAATCCTAAAAAGCCCTAAAAACCCTGAAAACGTATAAAACCCTACAAACCATAAAAAATCCCTGAAAACCATAAATCCCATAAAAACCATTAAAAACCCTAAAAACACATAAAATCCCTAAAAAGTAATAAAAACTATAAAAACCCTTAAAACCTCTAAAAAAGTTATAAAAACATTAAAAGCCCTAAAAGCTCAAAAAAGCCTGAAAACCCCAATAAACCATGAAAACCCTGAAAACCCCTAAAACCATGAAATCCCTAAACCCCCTCAAAATACATAAAATCCTTTAAAACCATAAAAACCATAAATTATCTAAAAGTACTTGAAAATGTAAAAAAACCTAAAAACCAAGAAACCCCCCCCTGAAAACCATATAACCGTAAAAAACCTTAAAAACCTTAAAACCCTAAAAAACCAATAAAACCTAAAAACTACAAAAAATGATAAAAACCCTTAAAACTCCTCAAAATGGGTGAAAACTCAAAAAAAACTTAAAACCTAAAAAAAAAACACGAAAACCCCAAAAAAACCATAAAAACCTTAAAACCCTAAAAACCCTAAAAAACCTAAAAAACCCTCAATATCCCTGAAAAACCTTAAAACATAAAACCGTAAAAACCCCTAAAAATCTCAAAAAACATAAAATCCCCTGAAAACCATAAAATCCCCCTAAACCCATAAAAAACCCATAAAACCCTAAAAACCACTAAAAACTCAAAAAAAAAACATTTAAACCTGTAAAAATGTTAAAAACATTAAAAACCCTTAATAACCCTAAATAACTCAAAAACCCTAAAAACCCAGCCTTTCAAAAAAAAAACCTAAAAACACAAAAGTCCTTAAAAACCATTAAATCCCTAAAAACCCTTAAACCTGTAAGAACCCTTAGAATCCCGAAAAATCCAAAAAAATCCTAAGAAGCCCTAACAATACCTTAAAATGAAAAGGATTTACGTACATTGAAACCCCTTAAAAACTATAAAAATCTCTAAAAACCGTAAAAACCCTAAGAAACCATAAAAACCCTAAAAACCCACTAAAAACTATAAAAACCGTTAAAACCCATAAAAAAATTAAAAAATCTAAAAATATTAAAATCCATAAACTCTCAAAGAACCATAAACCACCAAAAGGCCATAAAAATCGTGAAAAAACCCATAAAAACCCTAAAATCCTAAAAAAATATATAAACCATCAAAATCCCTAAAAACCCAAAAAACCAAAAATACCAAAAAGAATCCTTGAAAACATAAAAAGCTTAAACACCCTAAAAATCGCCTGAAAACCACAAAACCCACTTTAAACATTAAAAACCCCATAAAAAACTAAAAACCCATTAAGGATTCTAAAAATTCTTAAAACCCATAAAAATGTTGAAAAACACTATAAAACATTAAAAATAGTAAAAACTAAAAAAATCTTAAAAACCCCAAAACACTATAAAAACCATGAAAAAACTCTAAAATACCTAGAAAACCCTAAAAACCCTCAAAATCCAAAAACATCCTAAAAAATCTCTAAAAACAATAAATATCCTAAAAACCCCTAAAAGCCTTAAAAAGGTAAAAAACCCCTAAAACCCCTGAAAACCACCTGAAAACCATAAAACCCTTTAAAACCCCTAAAAGACCGAAACACCCATAAAAACCCTAAAACCTCACTAAAAACTCTAGAAATCCTTAAAACCCAGAAAAATGTTAAAAACACAAAAAACTCAAAAGGCCTAAAAACCCTAAAAACCCCTAAAAACCCATGAAAACCCATAAAAACATCAGAACCCCTATAAAACCTTGAAAACCCTAAAACCTATAAAAATCCTAATAAATCCCTACAATTACCTGAAAATATAAAAAACCCTCAAAACCCTAAAAACTATAAAAACCCATAAAACCATAAAAAACACTAAAACTCCATTAAACCCTAAAAACCACTTAAAATAGTAAAACCCCTTAAAACCTCGAAAAATGTTAAAAAACTCTAAAAAACCTTTAAACCCTTAAAAAAAACCAAAAAACCCCACAATATCCAAAAGACCCTAAAAACCTAGAAAATCCCTCAAAATCTCTAAAATCCATTGAAACCCCTAAAAAGAATAAAATCCCTAAAAAACCAAAAAAAATCACTAAAAACCTAAAAAAATCCAAAAACCCTTAAACCCCCCCCCCTCAAACCATAAAAAACCATAAAAACCTTAAAAAACCATAAAACCCATAAAACCCTAAAAAACCACTAAAAACTCTAAAATCCCTTAAAACCCCTAAAAAGGATAAAAACTATAAAAATTCTTAAAAACACTAAAAAATTCAAAAAACCCTAAAACACCTAAATACGCTGAAAATGCATAAACCCCCCTCAAAATCCCAAAACAATCCTAAAAATTTTAAAAACCATAAAATCAAAAAAAAAATCCAAAAAAATCCAAAAAAACTCTGAAAACATAAAAAACCATAAAAACTCTAAAAAACCCTTGAAACCTATAAAACCCCTAAAAACCATAAAATCCATAAAAATCAATAAAAACTCTAAAAACACAAAAACCACCTAAAACGTTAAAAACTCTTAAAAACTTAAAAACCCTAAAAAACTCAAAAAAACATAGAAAACTAAAAACCCATAAAACCCAAAAAAAGCCTAAAAACTCTAAAAACCCTAAAAACCTTCAAAATCCATAAAAACCCTAAAACCAATAAATATTATAAAAAATCCCTAAAATCCCTGAAGATCTAAAAGACCCTAAAACCCTAAAAACCTTTTGAAAACCCTAAAACCCCTTGAAAACCCTAAAACCCCTAAAAACCATTAAAATCCTAAAACCCCCTAAAAACACTAAAAACCTTAAAAAAATATAAAAAAACATAAAACCCCAAAAAAGGTTAAAAACATTAAAAAAACTAAAAAACCATAAAACCCTAAGAAACTCAAAAAAAAAACACTGACAACACCCAAAGTCCCTAAAACTCATGAGAACCCCTAGAAACCCTGAAAATCACTAAAACCTCATAAAAACCCTCAAAATCCATTAAAACCCTAAAAACCCATAAAAACCCCAAAAAACCTATAAAAATCCTAAACCCTTAAAAACTCTAAAATCGCTTTAAACCCCTAAAAACGTTTAAAAAATCTAAAAAACCTTTAAAACCCTAAAAACTCAAAAAACCCTAAAAACTCAGAAAACCCTAAAAAACCAAAAAGACCCAAAAAACCCTGAAAACCCGAAAAAAACCTAAAAACCATGGAAACGCCTAAGAACCCCAAAAATCCATAAAAACCCTAAAAACCAAAAAAATCACAAAAAGACGAAAAGATCCCTAAAAATCCCTAAAAATGTTAAAAACCCTAAAACCCTTGAAAAACAACTTAAAACCATAAAACCCCTAAAAAGCACTAAAAACTCTAAAGACCTAAAAATCCCAAAAAACACAAAAAACCATAAAACCCCAAAAATGCCCTAAAACCCTAAAACCCCCCAAAAAAAACCCTCAAAATCCCTAAAACCCTAAAAAACACTAAAAATTATAAAATTCCTAAAAAAGACTCCCAACACATGATCAGCTTCAAATTGCTGGATGGCAGCTCACTTCTTTTTGCTTCCTGTGTAGGAGAGATAGAGAGAGCTGCGACCACATTTTCTTACACTATACTTTTACTGCGGAGCTGTGAAGCTACCTTTCACAGAGCTTTGGGCTGACCTGCTGTTCGCATGGGTCGATCTGTGACTTCCTACGTGAGATGATTGACCTGCACCGGAGTGACCAGATCCTGAACCTTCTGTTGGTCGGGGTGGCTGCTACCATTCATTATATTTGGGCTACCCGGAATGCAGCAGCTTTCAATCGGCAGCCACTCTCATTGCAGGGAGGAGTGGTGTCGATACACAAGGCTATTCACAGCGCCTCACAGATTCAAGTAGGTACGATGTTTAATGACATTGAGGACCTCAAGTCTTCATGGATAAAGGTCAATGTTGATGGCGCGACACTTGGTGCTCCTGGGCCATCAGGGTGTGGGGGTGTTTTTCGCACCCTGCAGGGTTCTTGAAGGGATGATTCTTTCAGTTTCTTGGGGATGGTTGTGCTTATGAAGTGGAGTTATGGGAGATCATAAAGGCCGTGAAGTTTTCATGCCAGTTCAACTGGTCACCGCTTTGGATTGAGTCTGACTCAATGCTTGCGGTTGATGCGTTAAAGGGACGCTCCAGGGATGTCCCCTGGAGACTCTTGCCACACTGGATCGAATGCCTTGAGCTGTCTTGGAACTTGAACCTCAATGTATCACATGCCTACAGGGAAGCTAACTCGGTTGTTGATTCCCTCTCCAAACAGGCGATAGCAGAGAGCTCCTCAATGTGGTCCTTTATGGCCCCACCTTATTGTATTCCGTTCTTGGACTCAGATTGGAAGGGCGATGTTCATACTCACTCTTTCAGGCCCATCTTGTAGTTGCCTTTTTCTTTTTAATTAATTTTGGGGGGCTAGGCTTGCCTAGTCCCGAACCTCTTCTGCCCTTTTTTTAAAAAAAAAAGATAAAAATCTTAACATTTAAAAAGTCAAAAAAAACCATAAAACCCAAAATATCCTAAAAACCAAAAAACCGTAAAATACCCTAAAAAACATGAAAACCCTCAGAATCCCTAAAAACCAAAAAAATGCAAAAAAACAAAAAATTGCCTTAAAATCCCTGAAAACATAAAAAACACAAAAAACCCTAAAAAATCCCTAAAAACAATAAAAACCCTAAAAAACATTAAAAAACCCTAAAACCCATAAAAACCCACTAAAAACAATAAAAACACTTAAAACACCTAAAAATGTTAAAAAAACTCTAAAAACCCATACAAACCCTAAAAAACTCAAAAAAACTATAAAAACCCAAAAAATCCTGAAAACCCTAAAAAACCCTAAAATCTCTAAAAGCCCTAATAGCCACTAAAAACTATCAAAATCACTGAAAAACCTAAAAACCATAAAATTCTTATAAAAACCCTTAAACCAATAAAAACTCTAAAAACCCTTATAACACCTAAAAATGTTAAAAAGGGTTAAAAACACTAAAAACCCTTAAAATGCCTAAAATCTCAAAAAACCCCTAAAATCCCAGAAATACCTTAAAACCCTAGAAAACCCTAAAAAATCCCTAAAAATCCCTAAAAACGTAAGAAACCCGAAAAACCATGAAATACCCCTAAAAACTATAAAATCCCTTAAAACCTTAAAAACCCTAAAAACCCATAAAAACAATTAAAAACTCTAAAAATCATTAAAACCCCTAAAAAGTTAAAAAAAACTCTAAAAAATATTAAAAACTCTAAAAAACTCAAAAACCCATAAAACTCCCAAAAGACCCTAAAACCCCCAAAAGACCCTATATAAGTGTCAATTCATTCCCCCTATACACTTCCTTCTCCTTTGGAAGATTTGGAGAAACAGGCTGCCTATGCATGGTCAGTTGCAAAAAGCTGGATGGCAG
Source organism: Viscum album (assembly GCA_963277665.1). Lineage (NCBI taxonomy): Eukaryota > Viridiplantae > Streptophyta > Magnoliopsida > Santalales > Viscaceae > Viscum > Viscum album. The sequence continues at coordinate 1,885,065,251 of OY728141.1, read as the reverse complement.
ATTATTTCAGCCTGCAGCATTTGTTTACGAGGTGCTGAAAGTGTACAACACCTTTTTGTTGAATGCAATCTTGCGTATAGACTAATAAATCACATGAAAGACGTCTTTGGTCTCCGTTTACCCCTGGAAACTTTTCCCAAAGGATGCTTTTTATTACAGACTTCAACTGTAGTGAGAAGCTTCACAACCTCCTTCTTGCTGCATCTGCAGCAATTGTTGCCTTCCTATGGGCTGTGAGGAATTATGCTATGTTTCGGAATAAATCATGCTCCATACATGAGGGTATTATTGCCATGAACAGTGTTGTTCGAATGGCTGGGTGTATTCAATCAGGTACGATGAACAACTGCTTCGATGACCTTGTTACACTCCTCACTCTTGGTGTTCCTAGTAGGTGCAAAAAACCAATGTTGATGGATTCCACCAATCCCGTCATGGATCAAAGTTAATGTTGATGGTGTGGTAGCAGGTTCACTAGGCCCTTCAGGTTATGGTGGTGTTTTCCGTACCTATCAAGGTTTTATCAAGGGCATTTTATATCATTACATTGGGAATGGCTGCGCCTATGAGGCAGAGCTTTGGGCTATTATCAAGGTTGTTCATTTTGCAAATCAATTTGGGTGGATGCATCTATGGATCGAATCTGACTCAATGCTTGTGGTGGAGGCTCTTCGAAAAAACTCAAGGAATGTTCCATGGCAGCTCCTACCCCAATGGATTGAATGCCTTAGCTTATCCAAGAACCTAAGCCTCAAGAACACTCATGCATATAGGGAGGTCAATATGGTGGCTGATGTTCTTTCCAAGATGGCTAGTGAAGAATGCTGCTCACGGTGGTCATTCATTACTCCTACTTTTTGAGCGTCTCATGTAGACTCTGACATGAAGGGCACTACCCACACCCGAATGTACAAGCCCCCCCTGTAATGTTTTGTACTTTTCTTTTTTTATAAATTGAGGCACCAAGCTCTCCGCTTGGTCTGCCCCTTCTTTGCCCAAAAGACCCTAAATCCCCCCAAAACACCCCAAAACCCCTAAAAACCTAAAAAAACCTAAAACCCCACAAAATCTTTAAAACACAAAACGCTAAAAACTATTAAAATCCTAAAAAATACAAAAAAAATCCATAAAAACATAAAAAAATGAAAAAACCCAGAAAACATAAAAGACCCATAAACCCAAAGAAAACATAAACACCATAAAAACCCATAAAACCCTTAAAAACACTAAAAACCCAAAACCCTAGAAAAAACCATTAATACTCTAAAAACCCTTAAAGCTCCTAAAAATGTTAAAAATATTAAAAAACTCAAAAAACCATAAAAACAAAAAATCTCAAAGAAACCCGACAAAATCTGTTGAAATCCTTACAATGCCTAAAAACCATAAAAAACCTAAAAATCCCTAAAAAACCCTAAAAACCAAGAAACCCAAAAAACCTTGAAAATCCCCTTAAAACCATTAAACCCCTGAAAACCTTAATATACCTAAAAATCCATAATAACCCTAAAAAACCACTAAAAACTCTAAAACCCATTAAACTCCTAAAAATGTTTAAAAACTCTAAAAAACCTTAAAAATCCTAAAAAACTCAAAAAACCCTAAAAACTTAAAAGGCCTTAAAAACATTGAAAACCCCTGAAACCCAAAAAAACAGTGAAAACCCTAAAACCCTAAAAATCACTAAAAACCCTAAAACCCCTAAAAGTAATAGATATATTAAAAAATCCCTAAAAATTCTTGAAAATGTAAAAAACCTAAAAACCCTAAAAAACAAGTGAAAACTAATAAAACCCTAAAACCTTAAAAACCCCTTAAAACAAAAAAAACAAAAAATAATAATAATAATAACTACAAAACCCTTAAAGCCCCTAAAAATGTTAAAAAATTATAAAAAATATTAAAACCCATAAAAGAACTGAAAAAACCCTAAAAACCCAAAAGACGCTAAAACCATTGAAAACCCCTATAAACCCTAAAAAACCTTGAAAACCCTAAAACCCATAAAATACCTAAGAACCCTAAAATCCTCTAAAATCCCTTAAAATCCAAAAATGCCTTAAAATTACCAAAAAATGTAAAACCGCTCAAAACCATGAAAAACATTTGAAAACCATACAACCCCTAAAAAACCTTAAAATAACCTAAAACCCCCCCAAAAAACCTAAACACTAAAAACCCCAAAAACACTTAAAACCCATAAATACATTAAAAAAACTCTAAAAAACTTTAAAATCTATTAAAAAATCTCAAAAAACTTTAAAAACCCAAAAGACCCTCAAAACCCTAAGAAAACCCAAAAAACACTAAAAACCCTGAAAACCCCTAAAACCCCTAAAAATCCCAAAAACCATAAAAAACACAAGTATCCTAAAAGGATCTAAAAATCCATGAAAACGTAAAAACCCTAAAAACCCAGAAAACAATAATAACCCCTAAAACTGTTAAAAAACCTTAAAAACCCATAAAAACCACTAAAAACTCTAGAAACACTTAAAACCCCTAAAAATGTTAAAAAACTCAAAAAACCCATAAAAATGTTAAAAAAGTAAAAAAAACTAAAAATACAAACAAGTCCCTAAATACTATAAAAAACTCAAAAAAACCCAAAAAACCCTGAAAACATAAAAAACCCTAAAAACCCTTGAACACCAAAAAATCCTAAAAACATTAAAATACTCTAAAACCCCTAAAATCCCACTAAAAACTCTAAAAACATTGCCCTGTAAAAAATCTTTAAAAAACCCTGAAAACCATAAATACATTAAAAACTATAAAAAACCTTATAAACCCAAAAAAACTCAAAAAACCCCTAAAACCCTGAAAACCCTAAAAACCCTAAAAATCCTAAAAATCCCCTAAAAATCCTTAAAAACATAAAAAACTCTAAAAACTCTGAAAACCCCTAAAAACTATAAAAACCCTAAAAACCTTAAAAACCATAAACTCCAATAAAAAACTGAAAAATCACTAAAAACACAAAATAATCTTAAAACCCCACAAAACCTTAAAAAACTCTAAAACCCATAAAACCTTATAAAAGTCAAAAAAATCCCTAAAAACTAAAAAATGCCCTAAAACCCCTAACCCTAAAACCCAGGAAAACCCGAAAAACCCACAAAATCCCTAAAAACCATAAAAATATAAAAACCCTAAAGAAACCCTAAAAATCCTTGAAAATGAAAAACCCCTAAAAACCATAAAAATCCCTGAAAACCAAAAAACGCCTAAAAACCTAAAAACCCATAAAAACTCAAAAAATAACAAAAAACTCTAAAAACCTTATAAACTCTTAAAAATGTAAAAAACTTTGAAAAATCTTAAAAACCATAAAAAAAATAAAAAACCCCCCAACACCCCCAAAAAGGCCCTAATAACCACCAAAAAACAAAAAACCAAAAAACCTTAAAAAAACCAAAAAACCTTAAAAAACCCCTAAAACCCCTAAAAACCCTTTAAACCCCTTAAAATCCCGAAAAGCCCTAAAAATCATAAAAATACAAAAAACACTAAAAATTTTGGATAAATAAAAAACCCTAAAAACCCTAAAAAAACCTTGAAAACCATAAATACCCTGAAAATCTTAAAATCCTAAAAACCCATAAAACCCCTAAAACCCACTAAAAACTCTAAAAACCCTTAAAACCCAAAAAAACATCAAAAAGGTCTAAAACCCTTTAAAAATTCAAAAAATACCTAAAAACCGAAAAAGACCCTAAAAACCGTAAAAATCATAAAAATTCTAAAAATTCCTAAAAAAATCTCGAAAAATGTAAAAAACACTAAAAATCTTGAAAACCATAAAATCCCTTAAAATGATTAAAAACCCATAAAACCATAAAACCCACTAAAAAATCTAAAACCCCTAAAAAAACCTAAAAACCCTAAAACCCCAAAACACCCTAAAACCTTAAAAAACCCCTAAAAACGCAAAAAAAAATCCCAAAAATCCCTAAAAATTACAAAAAACCCCAAAACACCCTAAAACCCATAAATATCATAAAAATTCCGAAAAAATCCATAAAAGCATATAAAACCCTAAAATCTCTAAAAAACCTTGAAAACCATAAAAACCCATAAACCCATAAAAAACTAAAACCCAATAAAAACCCTAAAAAAACACAAAAAACTCTAAAAACCACTAAAAACATTAAAAACTCTTAAAAATCTTAAAAACCCTAAAAAACTCAAAATAACCCTAAAACCCCCAAAACCCATAAAAATCATGATATACCCTAAAATCCCCTTAAAACATTGAAAATCCCTAAAAACCCACAAAATCCCAAAAATCCCGAAAACCATAAAACCCTATGAAATCCAAAAAATCTTGAAAAATATATAGAAGCCTAAAAAACCCATAAAACCAAAAAAACTTAAAGCCTTAAAAAACCCTAAATTCCCATAAAAATCATAAAAACACTAAAAACTCTAAAAACCCTTAAAACCCCTAAAAATGTTAAAAAAAGCTCTAAAAACCTTAAAACACTAAAAAAATCAAAAATCCCTAAAATCCCTAAAAACCTTAAAACCGAAAACCCCTAAAAAAACCAAAAAACACTAAAAAATCTAAAAATCTCAAAAAACACAAAAAATCATAAAATCCAAAAATCCTTAAAAACCACAAAAATGAAAAAAACCATAAAAACCCTGAAAACACCCCGAAAACCATAAAGACCACTAAAAACTCTAAAACCACTTCAACCCAAAAAACCTAAAACCTAAAAAAAATTAAAACCTAAAACCCCTAAAAAACTCTAAAAAACCCTAAGAACCCAAAAAACCCAAAAAGAACATAAAAACACCTAAAACCCTAAAAACTCTAAGAAAACCTAAAAACCCTAAAAATACCTAAAAACCATCAAAATCACTAAAAACCTTAAAAAACCATAAAGACTCTAAAAACACTTTAAACCCCTAAAAATGTTAAAAAAAATCTAAAAAACCTTTAAAACCCTCAAAACCCTGAAAACCTGAAAAAAAAACATAAAAACCATGGAAACCACTAAGAACCCTAAAAATCCATAGAAACCCTAAAAACCAAAAAAACCACAAAAGACTAAAAGATCACTAAAAATCCCTAAAAATGTTAAAAACCCTAAAACCCTTGAAAAAAACATAAAACCATAAATCCACTAAAAACCATAAAATCACATAAAACGCGTAAAAACCACTAAAAACTCTAAAAACCTAAAATTCCCAAAAAACACAAAAAACCAAAAAACCCCAAAAATAACCTAAAAACCCCAAAACCCCCAAAAACCCAAAACCACCAAAAAAACCCCTCAAAATCCCTAAAACCCTAAAAAACACTAAAAACTATTAAAATCCTAAAAAAGATAAAAAAAATCCCTATAAAATAATAAAACCCAAAAAACCCTGAAATATATCTAAAAACCATAAATACCATTGAAAATCATAAAAACCCTAAAAACCTTTAAAAACTCTAAAAACACATAGAACCCTAAAAACCAAATAAAACTCCAAAAACCTATAAAACTCCTTAAACATTAAAAAGTGGTTAAAAACTCTAAAAAACCTTAAAACCCTAGAAAACTCAAAAAACCCTAACAACCCCAAAAGACCCTAAAAACCCCTAAAACCCTTAAATTCATTTAAAACCCAAAAAAACCCAAAAAACCATAAAAATCCTAAAAAATCCCTAAAAATCCCTAAAAACATAGAAAATCCTAAAAACCCTGAAAACCCCCTGAAAACCATAAAAGCACCTAAAACCCTAAAATACCATAAAAACCCATAAACCACTAAAAACTCAAAAAACCTATAAAACCCCTATTTTTTAAAAAAAAAGCTAAAAAACTTAACACTAAAAAAGTCAAAAAAAACCATAAAAACATGAAAAACCCTCAGAATCCCTAAAAACAAAAAAAATGCAAAAAAACAAAAAAATGCCCTAAAAATCCCTGCAAACATAGAAAACACTAAAACCCCTAAAAAATCCCTAAAAACCATAAAACCCTAAAAAAACATTTAAAAACCCTAAAACTCATAAAAACCCTAAAAGCCCACTAAAAATAATAAAAACACCTAAAGCACCTAAAAATGTTTAAAAAACTCTAAAAAACCGTACAAACCCTAAAAAGCCAAAAAAAAAATATAAAAACCCAAAAAAACCCTGAAAACCCTAAAAAACCCTAAAATCCCTAAAAGCCCAAATATCCACTAAAAACTATCAAAATCACTGAAAAACCTAAAAACCATAAAATTCTTATAAAAACCCTTAAACCAGTAAAAACTCTAAAAAAACTTAAAACCCCTAAAAATGTTTAAAAGGGTTAAAAACACTAAAAACCCTTAAAATGCCTAAAAACTCAAAAAAAACCCCCTAAAATCCCAGAAATACCTTAAAAACCCTAGAAAACCCTAAAAACCCTAAAACCATAAAAATCCTAAAAAAGCCCAAAAAATACCTAAAAACATAAGAAACCCGAAAAACCATGAAATCCCCCTAAAAACTATAAAAACCCTTAAAAAGTTAAAAAACCTTATAAACCCATAAAACCCCTAAAAAGTTAAAAAACTCTAAAAAATATTAAAAACTCTAAAAACATAAAAAACCCTAAAACCCCCAAAAGACCCTAAAACCCCCCAAAACCCCTAAAAACCTAAAAAAACCCAAAACCCCACAAAATATTTAAAACACAGAAACACTTAAAACTATTAAAATCCTAAAAGGCCAAAAAATCCCTAAAAGCATTAAAAAAAGAAAAAAGCCTGAAAACATAAAAAATCCATAAAACCCAAAGAAAACCTAAAAACCATAAAAACCCATAAAACCCTTAAAAACATTAAAAACCCGAAACCCTAGAAAAAACCCTTAAAGATACTAAAAATGTTAAAAATGTTAAAAAACTATAAAAACCATAAAAACAAAAAAAAACTCAAAGAAACCCTAACCCCCCCCCCCCCAAAAAAACATAAAAACCTAACAAAATGTGTTAAAATCTTATCATTGCCTAAAAACCATAAAAACCATAAAATCCCTAAAAATCGCTAAAATCCAAAAAACCCTGAAAATCCCCTAAAAACCTTCAACCTCTGAAAACCTTAACATCCCTATAAACCCATAAAAACCCTAAAAAACCACTAAAAACTCTAAAACCCATTAAACTACTAAAAATGTTTAAAAACTCTAAAAACATTAAAAATCCGAAAACCCCTGAAAAACCAGTGAAAACCAAAAAAACCCTAAAACCTTAAAAACCCCTAAAAAAAAAATAACAACTATAAAACCCTTTAAACCCCTAAAAATGTTAAAAAGTTATAAAAAATATTAAAACCCATAAAAGAACTCAAAAAACCTTAAAATCCCAAAAGACACTAAAACCCTTGAAAACCCCTATAAACCCAAAAAAACCTTGAAAACCCTAATACCCCTCAAAATCCATAAGAACCCTAAAAACCTCTAAAATCCATTAAATTCCAAAAATGCCTTATAATTACCAAAAAATGTAAAACCCCTCAAAACCCTTAAAAACATTTGAAAACCATAAATCCCCTAAAAACCCTTAAATAACCTAAATACCCAAAGAAAACCTAAAGCACTAAAAACCCCCAAAACACTTAAAACCCATAAAAACATTAAAAAAACTCTAAAAACTTTAAAAACTATTAAAAAAGCTAAAGAAAACTCTAGAATCCCAAAAGACCCTCAAAACCCTAAGAAAACCCAAAAAACACTAAAAAATCATGAAAACCCCTAAAACCCCTTAAAATCCCTAAAACCCTAAAAACACAAATATCCTAAAAAGCTCAAAAAATCCATGAAAACGTAAAAACCGTAAAAACCCTGAAAACAATAATAACACCTAAAACCTTTAAAAAATCCTAAAAACCTATAAAAACACAAAAAAAACCAGTGAAACCAATAGAAACACTTAAGACCCCTAAAAATGTTAAAAAACTCAAAAAAAAAAATCCATAAAAATGCAAAAAAACTAAAAATACAAAAAATACAAACAAGTCCCTAAATACTATAGAAAACTCAAAAAACCCTAAAAACATAAAAAACCCTAAAAACCCTTGAAAACCATAAAAATCCTAAAAATATTAAAAAACTCTAAAACCCCTAAAATCCCACTAAAAACTCTAAAAAGCTTGCCCTGTAAAGAAACATAAAAACCATGAAAACCTGAAATACATTAAAAATTATAAAAAAACTTATAAGCCCAAAAAAACTCAAAAAACCCCTAAAAACCTTGAAAACCCTAAAAACCTCTAAAAACCTAAAAATACCAAAAACCATAAAAATCCTAAAAATCCACTAAAAATCCTTAAAAACATAAAAAACCATAAAAATTCTGAAAAACCCTGAAAATAATAAAAACCCTAAAAACCTTGAAAAAAATAAACACCAATAAAAAACAGAAAAATCACTAAAAACAAAAAATAATCTTAAAACCCCACAAAACCATACAAAATTATAAAAACCCATAAAACCTTATAAAAGTAAAAAAATCCCTAAAAACTAAAAAATGCCCTAAAACCCCGAAACCATAAAACCCAGGAAATCCCTAAAAATCCAAAAAATCCCAAAAAACCATAAAAATATAAAAAACCCAAAAGAAACCCTAAAAAACCTTTAAAATGAAAAAACCCTAAAAACCTTGAAAAGCCCTGAAAACTAAAAAACACCTAAAAACCTAAAAACCCATAAAAACTTTAAAAAGAACAAAAAAAACTTAAAAACCCCTAAAAAACCCTTTAAACCCCTTAAAATCCCTAAAAACCCTAAAAATCATAAAAATACAAAAAACACTAAAAATTTCAGATAAATAAAAAACCCTAAAAAACCCTAAAAAAACCTTGAAAACCATAAATCCCCTGAAAATCTTAAAATCCTAAAAACCCATAAACCCCCTAAAAACACACTAAAAACTCTAAAAACCCTTAAAACCCTAAAAACATTAAAAAAGTCTAAAAACCTTAAAAACTCAAAAAAACACCTAAAAACCCAAAAAGACCCTAAAAACCCTAAAATCATAAAAATTCTAAAAAATCCAGAAAAATGCCTAAAATTGTAAAAAACAATGAAAAAACTTGAAAACCATAAAAACCCCTAAAATGATTAAATACCCTAAAAACCCATAAAACCTTTAACCCACTAAAAACTCTAAAACCCATTAAAACCCCTCAAAAACCCTAAAAACACTAAAACCCCAAAAGACCCTAAAACCTTGAAAACCCCCTAAAAACGCTAAAAAATCCCAAAAAATCCCAAAATTCCCTAAAAATCCCCAAAACCCCAAAACACCCTAAAACCCATAAAAATCATAAAAAATCCCAAAAAAATCCATAAAAAGCATATAAAACCCTACAATCCTTAAAAACCCTTGAAAACCATAAAAACCCTTAAACCCATAAAACACTAAAACCCAATAAAAACCCTAAAAAACAACAAAAAAACTCTAAAAACCACTAAAAACATTAAAAAATATTAAAAATAATAAAAAACCCTAAAAAACTCAAAATAACCCCAAAACCCCCCAAAACTATAAAAATCATGAAAGACCCTAAAATCCCCTAAAAACATTGAAAATCTCTAAAAAAATTTAAAAAACCCTAAAAATCCACAAAATCCCTAAAAACCCTAAAACCATAAAATCCTATAAATCCAAAAAATCCTGAAAAACATATAGAACCCTAAAAAACCCATAAAACCAAAAAAACCTTAAAACCTTAAAAACCCCTAAATTCCCATAAAAATCATAAAAACACTAAAAACTCAAAAAACCATTAAAACCCCTAAAAATGTTAAAAAAAGCTCTAAAAACCTTAAAAACACTAAAAAATATATAAAAAAATCCTAAAATCCCTAAAAACCTTAAAACCTAATACCCCTAAAAATCCCTAAAAACACTAAAAACACAAAAAATCTCAAAAAACACAAAAAAATAATAAAATCCGAAAATCCCTAAAAACCCCAAAAATGAAAAAAACCATAAAAACCCTGAAAACCCCCAAAACCATAAAGACTGCTAAAAACTCTAAAATCACTTCAACCTAAAACACCTAAAACCTAAAAAAATTTAAAACCTAAAACACCTAAAAACTCTAAAAAAACATAAAAACAAAAAAGACCCTAAAAACCCCTAAAACCCTAAAAACTCTAAGAAAACCTAAAAACCCTAAAAACCCCTAAAGACCATCAAAATCACTAAAACCCCTAAGAATCCCTAAAAACCCTCAAAATCCATAAAAACCCTAAAAAACCTTAAAAACCATAAGAATCACTAAAAACATAAAAACTCTAAAAAAGCCTGAAAACCCCCTTAAAACCATTAAAACACCTAAAAACCTTTAAAACCCTAAATACCCATAAAAACCTTAAACCCACTAGAAACTCTAAAATCCTTAAAACCCCCAAAAAATGTTAAAATATTTTAAAAATACTTAAAAACCCTAAAAAACTTATAATAAACCCTAAAAACCTAAAAGGCCCTGAAAACCCTAAAAACCGTAAAAACTATGAAACACGCCAAACCCTTGAAAGTCTCAAAAACTGTAAAAACCCTAAAAACCATTAAAATCATAAAAAATCCCTAATTTTTTTTTAAAACATAAAAAACCAAAAAAAACCCTGAAAACCACTAAAAATGTTAAAAACATTAAAAACCAAAAACCCTAAAAGCTAAAATAATCTAAAAACCCAAAAAGACAATAAAAACCCTGAAAACCACTAAAAACCATGAAAGCCCAAACAAACCCTCAAAAATCCCCAAAAACACTAAATACCCTGAAAACCAAAAAAAACCTAAAAAATCCCCAAAACCTCTAAAAACGTAAAAACCCGTAAAGCCCCTACAAACCCCCTGAAAACCATAAAAATCCCTAAAAACCTTTAAAAATCCTAAAAATCCATATAAAACCTAAACACAATAAAAACTCTAAAACCCCTTAAACCACCTAAAAATGTCAAAAAACAATAAAAAACCTCAAAACCCCTAAAAAACTAAAAAATCCCTAAAAATAATAAAGAACCCTAAAAACCCTTAAAACCTAAAAAACCTTGAAAACCACTAAATACCCTAAAAAACCCTATAAACCATAAAATCCTAAAATATCCCTCAAATTCCCAAAAACCCTAAAAACCATAAAAATCCTAAAAAAGTCATAAACATATCTGAAAACATAAAAAATATAAAAATTATGAAAAACCTATGAAAACCATAAAAACCCCTAAAAAATTAAAAAACCAGAAAAACCCATAAAAACCCTAAAAACCCGATAAAAACTCTAAAGACCCTTAAAACCCATAAAAGCTTTAAAAAAACTCTAAAAAATATTAGAACACCTAAAATTTTTCAACAGATCTCAAATACCCAAAAAGACTCTGAAAACCCTAAAAACAATTAAACCCATAAAACTCTAAAAACCCAATAAAAACTCTTAAAATTCTTAAGAACCCTAAAAACGTTAAAAATGTTAAAAACTCTAAAAACCCTTAAAACCCCTAAAAACTCAAAAAAAACCCCCTAAAACCCCAAAAGACCCTAACAACCCAAAAAACCTGAAAACCCTTAAGAACTCTAAAAAACACTAAAAACCCTCAAATTCCATAAAAAATCCTAAAAAACATAACAATCCTAAAATGTCCTAAAAGTCCCCAAAAACGTTAAAAACCCTCAAAACGATGAAAAACCACGAAAAACCATAAAAACCCTTAAAACATTAAAATACCCTAAAAACCCTAAAAACCCTAAAAACAAATAAAAACTCCAACAACCTGAAACCCCCTAAAAATATTAGAAAACTCTAAAAAAACTTTTAAACCCTAAAAAACTCAAAAAAAACTTCTAAAACCCTGAAAAACACTAAAACCTCTCAAAATCCCTAAAAACCATAAAACCCCGAAAATTAACCTTAAAAATACCCGAAAAGGTAAAAAACCCTAAATACCTCAAAACCCCCCCTAAAACCCATAAAACCCCTAAAAACCTTAAAAACCCAAAAAACCCAAAAAATCCACTAAAACTCTAAAAGCCCATAAAAACCCTAAAAACGTTAATAAACTCTAAGAAATATTAAAACCCCTAAAAAAAGTCAAAAAAATGCCTAAAACCCGAAATATCCTAAAAAACAGAAAAATCCCTAAAACCCTAAAATGCCCCAAAACCCCTAAAACCCAACCAAATCCCTAAAAACCCTAAAAACCATAAAAATTCTATAAAATATATGAAAATCCCTTAAAAACTCTAAAAACCCTTAAAAGGATAAAAAACTCTAGAAAACATTAAAATTCCAAAAAAATCAGAAAAACCTTAAAAACCCCAAATGACCCCTAAAACCCCTAAAACCCATCAATTTCCCTAAAACCTATAAACCCTAAAAACATTAAAAATCATAAGGGGATTTAAAAGTCACTGAAAATGTAAACAACACTAAAAACCTGTGAAAACCATAAAAACCTTAAAAAAACCTAAAAACCACTAAAACCCCTATAAACCCTTAAAACCCCTAAAAATGTTAAAAACTATAAAATCCCTTAAAACCCTAAAAATTAAAAAATACCCTAAAACCCCAAAAAGACACAAAAACACTAAAAATTCCAAAAAACTCTAAAAACCCAGGAAAAACATAAAAACCCACAAAATCCCTAAAAACCCAAAAAAACCCTAAAACCATAAAAATCCTAAAAAATCTTTAAAAATCCCAAAAAATGTAAAAAACCCTGAAAACCCCATGAAAACCATAAAAACCCTCAAAACGTTTAAAAACCTAAAAACCCATAAAAACTTTAAATACCAATAAATACTCTAAAAACCCTTAAGACCCCTAAAAATGTTAAAAAACTCTAAAACCCATAAATCCCAAAAGACCCTAAAACCCAAAAACCCCTGAAAAATTTTAAAACCCTCAAAATCCCCAAAAACCCCAAAAAAATAAAAAACCTAAAAAATCCCTAAAAATCCCTAAAAATCCTTGAAAATATAAAAAACCCTAAAAACCCTGAAAACCACTAAAAACTGTAATAACTCTAAATAAAATTAAAAAAATCCTAAGGGTCCGCACATGAACTGGCGTGATGCCCCCTGGTCCTGTCCGGGAGTCCTAACATGGGGCATTGGTTATCTCCTCCCTCTGACAGCACAAGCGGTGCTGAGGATCCTCCCAGTGACAAGTGATTTAGCCCTCGGCCCTTGGACCTGCAGAGGGCTATGGTCCTTCATGGTGTCCCCTCTGCTGAAGATTTTTGTGTGCAACTTCATGAGATGGAGTGGGTTGAACGGGAAAGGTTCCCGCTTGAGGATGAAGCCGAGAGGCTCGGGGAGAGGTTTGCTGAGGCTGATCGCTGGATAAACGCTGCTATGACCAGGTCAAAGGAGAAAAGAATCAGAGGAGGTGCTGAAACTCCTGGGAAAAAATGTAAGAAAGGGAAGGCACCATCGGCTGTCAGTGATGGAGTCACTTGTGCGAAGGCGGGTGTTGCAGCTGGTTCCACTTCCGCCCCTCCGAGACGAAGGCGGAGAAGTGACTACTCTGCCCTCCCACGTCCCATGGCAACTAGGGCCTCTTCACGAGCTGTCAAACTCAATCTAAAGGTGAATAAGCGTGAGAGGCTTTCAATGTCTGCAGAGTAAGAAAAGGCTAGGAGGAAGCTGATATCCAGGCTTGGCATGCAAGAGGATTTTGAATTTGGAATGGACTCAATAGACGTGGGTGATGAGTCAGATTTCAGTTTTGATGATGTGGAAGATGACTTTGGTGTGGACATGGGGATTCGAGGTGCGGAGCTGGAGGATTTTGGTGGAGATGTTGACTGATCCTCCCCTTGTGTGCTCTCCCTTCTGGTCTCTTGACTTGTTGTTTTTGCTTTTTGCTTTTCTTCCTCTCTTTCTGTGGCCTTCAGGCTAAGGTTGTAAGGGGTTTTGGGTGTGGATCGATGGATCCCTCCCCTCCCTTGTCTGCAGTGTCTGTGTCTTTTCTTTTAATAAAATTTGGGGGGCCCAGGAATAGCCTGGACCCGAGCCTTCCTTGCCTAAAAACTAAAAAAACCCTAAAACCACCCAAAAGACCCCCCCAAACCCCTAAAAATCCTAGAAAACATTAAAACCCTAAAACCCAATAAATACCTAAAAACCCTAAAATACCCAAAAACCCATAACAATCCAAAAAAGTCCCAAAAAATCTCCAAAACATATAAAACCCTAAAAACATTGAAAAAACCCTGAAACACACAAAAACCCTTGAAAACCACAAGATACTCTAAAAACCATTTAATCCACTAAAATCATTAAAAAAATCTACAAAACATTAAAAATACTAAAAACTAAAAGACTCCCAAAATAAATAATAGACCCTAAAATCCATGAAAACCCCTAAAATGCCTAAAAACTCTGAAAACCCCAAAAAATTGTCAGGATCCCTACCCTAAAAACCCTAAAAACATAAAAACGCCCTAAAAATACCTAAAAACGTAAAAACCTTAAAAACCTTGAACACCACCTCAAAACCATAAAACCCCTAAAAACAATAAAAAACCCTAAAACCCATAAAAATCCTAATAACAACTAAAAAATCCAAAAATCCTTAAAACCCATAAAAATGATGAAAAACACTAAAAAACCATAAAAACAATAAAAAAACTCAAAAATAATCCAAAAATTCCAAAAGACCATAAAAACCCTAAAAACCAAAAAACCATAGAAACCCCAAAAACCCTTAAAAACCATAAAAATCCTAAAGTCCCAGAAAACAAAAAACACCAGAATACCTAAAAAACCCCCAGAAAAACATAAAACACACTAGATACATAAAAAACCCTAAAACCCATAAAAACACTAAAAACCCACTAAAAACTATAAAAACCATTTAAACCCCTAAAAATGCTTAAAAAATCTAAAAACCTTAAAAACTCAAAACACACTATAACCCTAAAAACCATAAAAACCCAACCCCCACAAAACCATAATAATCCTAAAAAATCCATAAAAATATATGAAAACATAAAAAACCCTCAAAATCCCCTAAAGATAATAAAACCCTCTAAAAACCTTAAAACCCAAAACCCCTAAAAACCGTAAAACCACTAAAAACTCTAAAAACCCTTAAACCGTCTAAAAAAGTTAAAAATCTCTAAAATCCCTTAAAACCCTAAAAATTCAAAAAAACCCAAAAAACACTATAAGACCCTAAAAACACTAAAAACCTAAAACCCCAAATATCCCTAAAACCCCCAAAATCCATAAAATTCCTAAAAACCCATAAAAACCATAAAAATCTTAAAAAATCCCTAAAAATCCCTAAAAACATAAAAAAACCCTAAAACACCAGAAACCCCCTGAAAACCATAAAAATTCCTAAAAACCATAAAAAACCTTAATCCCACATAAAAAACCTAAAAAACACTAAGAACTTAAAAGCCTTTAAACACCTAAAAACATTAAAAACTATAAAAAAACCTTAAAAACCCTGAAAAATAAAAAAACCCTAAAAACCTTAAAAAACCTTAAAACCCTGAAAACTGCTAAAAACCCTCAAAATCCCTATAAACCATAAAAAACAAAAAAACCCATAAAAATCCTAAAAAACTCTAACAATCCTTGAAAAGGTAAAAAACCCTAAAACCCCTTAAAACTATAAAATCCATAAAAACATTAAAAAATGCAAAAACCCCATAAAAACCCTAAAACCACTAAAAACTCTAAACAATCTTAAAACCCCTAAAAACATGAAAAACTATAAAAAAACCTTAGAAACCCCAAAAACACAAAGAAACCCAAAAAGACCCTAAAAACCCTAAAAACCCTAAAAACCCTAAAAAAACCTGAAACCCTAAAAAACTTGAAGAAACCTAAAAACCCTCAAAATCCATATAACTTTAAAAACCATTAAAAACCACAAAAATCCTAAAAATCCCATAAAATCCTTAAAAACATGAAAAACCCTAAAAACCATGAAACCCCCGAAAACCAAAAAAATCTCTAAAACCTTAAAAACCCTAATAACCCAAAAAAATCCTAAAAATCCACTAAGACTCTAAAACCATTTAAACCATAAAAAAATGTTATAAAACACTAAAACCCTTAAAACCCTACAAACTCAAACAACACCCTAAAAACCAAAAGACCCTAAAAATTATGAAAACCCTAAAAACCCTAAAAAATTCCAAATCCCTAAAAACCATACAAAACCAAGGAAACCATAAAAATCCAAAAGAATCCCCTAAAATCCTTAGAAACATAAAAAACCCTAAAAACCCTGAAAACCCCCTAAAACATTAAAAACTCTAAGAAACCATAAAAACCATAAAAAATCAAAAAACATGAAAACCCATAAAGAACCTAAAAACCTTGAAAACCCCCAAACACCCAAAACCTCTCAAAATCCCAAAAAACCCTCAAAATCAATGAAAACTCTAAAAAACATAAAAATCATAAAAAATCCCTAAATACCCTAAAAATGTAAAAAACTCTAAAAACCTTAAAAACCCCATGAAAACCAGAAACCCCCTTAAACCCTTAAAAAACCTAAAAAACCCAAAAATACCCTAAATGCCACTAAAAAAATCTAAAAACCTTAAATCCTCTAAAAACATTAAAAAACTCTAAAAAACCTATAAAACCCTAAAAACTCAAAAAAAATCCGAAAATCCCAAAAATGCAATAGAAACCCCAAAACCCCAAAAGCCCTAGAATCCATAAAAAACTAAAAACCCTCAAAACCCTAAAACCCATAAAAATCCTAAGAATCCCTAAACATCCCTAAAAACTTAAAAAACCCTAAAAACCATAAAACCCCAATACTTGCTGGATGTTACGTGATGATGCCATTGTTTTGTCTATTTTTGAGTCTTGTTCTTTCTTTATTTTTGTTTTTCTGGTGTGGGTTGTAAGGGGTTTTTTTGGGTGTGGGTCATTTGACCCCTCCCCTCCCTTGTCTGCTATGTTTCCTTTTTTTCTTTCTAATAAATGTTGGGGGGGATAGCCCGACCCTCGCATCTTCCTTTCCCTAAAAACCTTAAAAAACCCAAAACACATAAAAATCCTAAAAACCCACTAAAAAAATGAAAAACATTATAACCCCTAAAAACGTTAAGAAAGTCCAAAAATCCTTAAAAAAACACAAAAAAAACTGTAAAACCCAAAGAGACCCTAAAGCACATGAAAACCCCTAAAAACCCTTAAAAAACCCTAAAACCTCACAAAATCACAAAAAATCTAAAAACCATAAAAATCCAAAAGCAGAAATAAAAATACCTAAAAATGTAAAAAACCTAAAAAACCTGAAAAAACTTTGAAAACCAGAAAAACCCTAAAAAGCTTAAAACCCCCTAAAAATCCATAAAACCCTAAAATCCTAAAAAAACTCTAAAAAACATTAAAACCCCTAAAAATGTTAAAAATCTAAAAAATCTTAAAACCTTTAAAGAAAACCAAAAAAACCCCTAAAAACCCAAAAACCCCAAAAACACTATTTAACCATGAAAACCCCTAAAAACAAACAAAATCCCTAAAAGTCCTTAAAACCAATAAATATCCTAAAAACCCATAAAAATCCCTAAAAACAAAAAACCATAGAAACCTTGAAAACCCAATAAAAAAAATAAAATCCCCTAAAAACCATTAAAATCCCCAAAAAACCCATAAAAACCCTAAAACCACTAAAAACTCTAAATGTACTTAAAACCCGTAAATACGTTAAAAACTATAAAAAACTCAAAACACTAAAAAACTAAAAAATACAAAAAATACAAATAAGACCCTACAATCCCTGAAAACCCCTAAAAATCATAAAAAACCCTGAAAACCATCTCAAAATCCCAAAAATCTTTAATAACCATAAAAATAAGAAAAAATCCCAAAAAATCTTTGAAAACTAAAAAACCCTAAAAACCCTGAAAAAACCCTAAAACCCAGAAAAAAACCCAGGATAGCCATAAAAACCCCAGAAACCTTAAGAAACCCTAAAAACCCACTAAAATCTCTAAAAACCCTAAAAACCCTTAAAAAACCCTAAAACACCAAAAAAACCCAAGAAAGCCATAAAACCCCCCAAAACCTTAAGAAACCCTAAAAACCCACTACAAACCCTTAAAACTTCTAAAAACATAAAAAAACTCGAAATACCTTAAAATCCTAAAAAACACCAAAAAACCATAAAAACCTAAATGACCTTAAAACCCTTGAACACTCCTAAATCAGTAAAAAACCTTGAAAACCCCTAAAAACCATCAAAATCGCTAAATACCCTAAAAACCATAAAAATAATAAAGAATTCCTAAAAATCCCTAAAAAAACGAAAACTCTAAACCCCTGAAAAACATAAAACCCAAAAAAACCGTAAAAAACCGAAAATTCCATAAAACCATAAAAATAACTAAATCTCTAAAAACCCTTAACACTCTAAAAAAATTTAAAATCTCAAAAAACCTTAAAAACCCTAAAAACTAAAAAAATACTGAAAGACCAAAAAAAAATCCTAAAGCCCTAAATACCCTGAAAAACCTTGAAAACAATTCAAAATCCCAAAAACCCTAAAAAGCCCCTAAAAACCATAAAAAACTATAAAAATCCTTAAAAATCTCTAAAATTTAAGAAACCCTAAAACCCCTGAAAACCCCCCTGAAAACTATTAAACCCCTAAAACCCATAAAAAACCTTAAAAACCCATAAAAACCCTAAAAACCCACTAAAAACTTTTAAACCTCTTAAATATCCAACAAAATGTGAAAAAACTCAAAAAATATTAAAACCCAAAAAAATAAGAAAAATCCATAAAAACCCCAAAAGACAGTAAAAAACATAAAAAACTAAAAAACACAAAAAAACATGAAAACCCATAAATACTCTCAAAATTCCTAAAAACCCTAAAAACCATAAAAACCATAAATATCCTAAAAATCACTAAAAATCCCTCAAAACATAAAAAACTATAAAAACTTCAAAACCATAAAAACCCCTAAAAACCTTGAAAAATGCTAAAAACTCATAAAACCACTATAAACAACAAAAAATCTAAAAACCCTTAAACTCCCTAAAATTTTTAGAAACTATAAAAAACCATTAAAACCCAAAAAAATCAAAAAATAACTCTAAATCCCACAAAACCCTAAAAACACTAAAATCCATCATACCCTGAAAACCCCTAAAAACAATAAAAAGCCCTAAAAATCACTAAAATTGTTAAAAACCATAAACCCTGAAAAACCCCTGAGTACCATAACACCACTAAAAAACCAAGAAGACCCATAAAATCCCCCAAACCAATAAAAACTCTAAAAACCCTTTAAACCTTTAAAAAAGTTAAAAAAACTCTATAACACCTTAAAACCCCTAAAAAATAAAAAAAATCACTAAAAACCCAAAAAATACCATAAAACCCTAAAAGCCATTAAAAACCTTAAATAACCCTAAAAAGCCCTAAAAACCCTCAAAATCCATAGAGACCCTTAAGAACCCTAAAATCTATAAAAATCCAAAGAAACCCCAAAAATATCTAAAAACACAAAAAACATTAAAACCCATAAAAACCCCTTGAAAACCAAAAAACCATAAGAAAAAAATTGAAAACCTTAAAAAACCATAAAAACCTAAAAACCACTAAAAACTGTAAAAACTCTTAAAACCCCTAAAAATGTTAAAAGACTCTAAAAACCTTAAAACCCTAAAAAATCAAATAAACCCAAAAATCCAAAAAAGTCCCTAAAAACTCTGAAAACACCTAAAACCCTAAAAACCCCTAAAACCCTAAAAATCCCCAAAACCATAAAAACCCTCAAAATCCCTAGAAAACTTAAAACCCCAAAAAACCACAAAAATCCTAAAAAAGGCCTAGAACTCCCTGAAAACATAAAAACCCTATAAAACCTAAAAGACCCTTAAAAACCAAAAATCCCAAAAAACATAAAAAACCCATAAAACCCCTAAAAATCATATAAAAACTATAAAATCCCTTAAACCCCTAAAAACGTTAAAAACTCTAAAAAATCTTAAAACCCCTAAAAATTCAAAATGAAATCCTAAAAACCAAAAAAGATGCTAAATACGCTGAAAAACCCCAAAAACCCCCAAAAAATCCCTAAAACCCCATAAAAACCCACAAAATCCCTAAAAATCCCTGAAAATGTAAAATACCAAAAAAACCCTTAAAAACCACTAAAAACCATAAAAAATACTAAAACCAGCTAAAACCCTTAAAAAAACCCTAAAATCTCATTAAACCCTAAAACCCACTAAAAACTCTAAAAACACTTGAAAACCCTAAAAATGTTAAAAAAACTATTAAAAACCTTCAAAACCCTAAAAACTCAAAAAAACCCTAAAAACCAAAAAGACCCTAAAAACCCGTGAAATCCCCTAAAATGCTAAAGAACCCTAAAAACCCTAAAAATCGCTAAAACCTCAAAAACAACTAAAACCCATAAAATTCATAAAAAAGCACAAAAAAGCACAAAAATGTAAAAACCTCTAAAACCCTCTGAAAACCCTCCTTAAATCCATAAAACCACTAAAAACATTAAAAAACCACAAAACCATAAAAAGTATGAATACCACTAAAATTGCTAAAACCTCGTAAAACCCAAAAAACGTTAAAAAAATATAAAAAAAATTCAAAACACATAAAAATCCTAAAAACCGAAGAGAACCCTAAAAACACTAAAAAACCCAAAAAACCCTTTAAAACCCTGAAAACCCCTCAAAATCCTTAAAAACCCTAAAATACCCAAAAGTCATAAGAAACCTAAAAAATCCATAAAATCCCAAATAACGTAAAAAACCCTAAAAACCCTAAAAAACCTTTAAAAAACCTAAAAACCCTAAAAAACCCATAAAACCCCTAAAACCCATTAAAACTCTAAAAATCCTTAAAACCCCTAAAAATATTAAAAAACTCTAAAATACCTTAAAAACCATAAAAAACTCAAAAAACACTAAGGACCTAAAAGACCATAAAAACCCTAAAAACCCAAAAATGTCATGAAAAACCTAAATACCCTCAAAATCCCTCAAAACACTAAAAAACTCTAAAGACATAAAAATCCTAAAAAATCCCTAAAAATCTTTGAAAACGTAAACAAACCTAAAAACCCTGGAAAACCCATTAAAATCACAAACCCCAAAAACCCTAAAAAACCCTATAAACCCATAAAAACATTAAAACCACTAAAAACTAAAAAAAATACTTAAACCCCATAAAAATGTTTAAAAACTATAAAAATCATTTAAACCCCGAAAAAACTCAAAAAACCCCTAAAACCTCAAAAGACCATAAAAACCTTGAAAATCCTAAAACCGCTCAAAATCCATTAAAACCCTAAAAACCCTAAAAACAATAAAAATACTTAGAAGGACCTAAAATCACTAAAAACATAAAACCCCTAAAAACCTTAAAAAACCCAAAAAACCTTAGAAACTCTAAAAACCACTAAAAATAATAAAAACCCTTTAAACCCTTAATAATGTTAAAAAACTATAAAAAACCTTAAAACCCCTAAAAACTAAAAAAAACAAAAAACACCAAAACACCCTAAAAACCCCTAAACCCCTAAAAATTACTAAAAAACCTAAAAACCATCAAAATCCTAAAAATCCCTAAAAATCATTGAAAATGTAGAAAATCATAAAAACACTGAAAACCCCTGAAAACCATAAAACCTCCTAAAAATCTTAAAAACCCTTAAAAACACACTAAAAACTTTAAATACTCTAAAAACCCTTAAACCCTTAAAAACAAAGAAACTCTGAAAAACATTAAAGACCATAAAAAAACTGAAAAAACCTTAAAGACCCTAACACCCCTGAAAAATTCTAAAAATACATAAATCCTTAAAAACACTAAAAACTATAAAAATCCTAAAAAATCTCCAAAAATTCCTGAAAACATAAAAAATCCTAAAAACCCAGAAAACCATAAAACCCCTAAAAACCCCTAAAAACCAATAAAAACTCTAAAAATCATTAAAACCCCTAAAATCATTAAAAACTCTAAATAATATTTAAACCCATAAAAACTCAAAAAACACCTAAAACCCTCAAAATCCCCAAAAACCCTGAAAACAATAAAAACCATAAAAACCATAAAAAACCCCTAAAAACCTTAAAAACACTAAAAATAGATAAAAACCAAAAAAAACTAAAAACTCTAAAAACCCATTAAACCCCTAAAAACATTAAAAAAATCTGAAAAATGCTAAAAAACTAAAAAAACCCTAAAAACACAAAAAGTCCATAAATCCCATAAAATCCCTTAAAACCATAAAAACCCTTAAAACCCTAACCCCCCCCCCCCAAAGTCCCAAAAAACAAGAAAGAACCATAAAACCATAAAAATCCTAAAAAATTCCAAAAAGCCACAAAAACATAAAAATAATAAAACACCTAAAAACCATAAAAACCCCTAAAAACATTAAAAACCCTAAAAACCCATAAAAGCCCTAAAACCACTAAAAACGTTAAAAACCATTTAAACCCCTAAAAACGTTAAAAATATTTTAAAACCTTAAAATCCCTAAAAACCCTAAAAACCTTGAAATATATTAGAAAACCTAAAATTCCCAAAAAACCCAAAAATCCCCTAAAACCATAAAAATTCTAAAAAATCCCTGAAAACGTAAAAAACCCCAAAAAAACTAGGAAACTCTTAAAAACCATAAAACCCAACAAAAACCGTAAACCCCCCCAAATACCCAAAAAACCCCTATAAACAACTAAATACTCTAAAAACCTTTAAACCCCTAAAAACTCGAAAAAACCCTAAAGACCCCAAAAAACTCTAAACAGGCTAAAAACACTAAAAACCCTCAAATTTCCATAAAACCCTAAAAACACTAAAATCCATAAAAATCCTAAAAATCACTAAAAATCCTTGAAAACATAAAAAACCATAAAAACCCCTGAAAATCCCCTAAAAACAATAAAAACCCTTTAAAACAATAAAGAAACTAAAACACCATAAAATCCCTAAAACCCCACTAAAAATATAAAAACCCTTAAGACCCTTAAAAATGTTAAAAATGAGAAAAATTGCTTATTAACCCTAAAATATAAAAAAACCCCAAAAAACCAAAAAGACCCAAAACCCTAGAAAAACACCAAAAACCATAAAAAACCTTGAAAAACTCTAAAACCCCTAAAAAAACTGAAAACCCTAAAAACCCTCAAAATCCATAAAAACTCGAAAAACACTAAAAACCCAAAAACCCCTAAATCCCTAAAAATGTAAAAACCCTACAAACCCTAAAAATGCCTAAAAACATAAAAACCCAGGAAAACATAAAATAACCAAAAAAACCCATAAAACCACTAAAAACTTTTAAACCCTAAAATATTTAAAAAACTCTAAATACTTAAAAAATGGTAAAACCTCTCAAAACCCCTAAAACCCCACAAAGACCCTCGTAATCCTAAAAAACCCAAAAAACCCTGAAAAAACTAAACCCCAAAAATCCCTAAAAAAAACCCAAAAACTATAAAAATTTGAAAAATTAATAAAAATCCCAAAAAACGCCTAAAACCCTAAAAACCCATAAAACATAAAAACCCTAAAAAACTCAAAAAAAACTCAAAAAACCCATAAAACCTCAAAACACACTCAAACCCCTAAAAACCCCTAAAAACCCTAAAAAACCATGAAAATAACAAAACCATCTCAAAATCCCCAAAACCCTAAAAAGCCCCGAAAACAAGAAAAATAAAAAGATAAATAAAATTCTATGAAAATGGGAAAAACCCTAAAACCCTGAACATCCCCTAATCTCTAAAAAAACCCCTAAAAATTAAAAAACCCTGAAAACCCATAAAATCTCTAAAAACCTTCTAAAAACTCTAAAAAACATTAATACCACTATTTTTTTTAAAAAAAACTCTAAAAACCTTAAAAATTACAAATAACTAAAAATATCTAAAAAATCAAGACCTAAAAAAACCCTTAAGACCCTTAAAACTCTTGAAAACACCAAAAAACCCTCAAATTCCCAAAAGTAATAAAAAACCCTAAAAAACATAAATATCCTAATAAAGATCTAAAAATCCGTGAAAATGTAAAAACCCTAAAAACCATAGAAACACCTAAAAACCATAAAGAACCCTAAAAACCCATAAAAATACTAAAAACTCTAAAAACCCTTAACACCCCTAAAACATTAGAAAATGTTAAAAAATTCTAAAAGCCTTAAAAACACTAAAAAAACTCAAAAACCCTAAAAACTCGAAAGACCCTAAAAACCATCAAAATCTCTAAAAACCAAATAAAATCCTAAAAAATCCATAAAAATCCCTGAAAACAAAAAAACAAAAAATCCTAATAAACCCCTAGAAAACCATAAAACCCCTAAAAACTTTAAAAATCCATAAAACAGATAAATACCCTGAGAAACCACTAAATACTATAAAAACCCTTAAAACCCCTAAAAACATCAAAAATATCAAAAAAACCTTAAAACCCTAAAAAGCCCAAACAAATCCTAATAATACAAAAGACACTAAAAACCCTGAAAACATCTAGAAACCCTAAAAACCCTAAAAAATCCTCAAAACCCTCAAAATCTTTGAAAAGCCTAAAAACCCTAAAAACCACACAAATCCTAAAAAATCCCTAAAAATCCCTAAAAACATAAAAAAACCCAAACCCCAAAAGACCCAAAAACCCTAAAAACTCCTAAAAACCCTCAAATCCCCAAAACCCCTAAAACCCCTAAAAACCATAAAAATCCTAAATTTCCCTAGAAATCCTTGAAAAAGTAAAAAACTCTAAAAAACCTTAAAAACCATAAAACCCCTAAAAACCTAAAAAACCCTAAAACCCATAAAATCCCAAAAATCAACTAAAAATTATAAAAACCCTTAAAACCACCAAAAATGATTAAAAAACTCAAAAAACCTTAAAAACCCTAAAAAACCCTTAAAACCCCTAAAAACTATAAAAATCCTAAAAAGGCCCTAAAAATCATGGAAAACTTAAAAAACACTAAAAACCATAAAACCCCTTTAAATCCATAAACCCCTAAAAACCTTAAAAACCATATAAATCCACAAAAATGCTAAAAAACGCTAAAAACTCTTAAAACCCTTAAAATCCCTAAAAACATTAAAAAGCTAAAAACTCTAAAAACCCCTAGAAAAATCAAAAAAACCCTTAAAACCCAAAAAAGCTAAAAAACCTAAAAACCCTCAAAATTCCTCAAATTCCTAAAAATCTTAAAAATCCAAAAAAAGGCCCTAAAAATCCATAATAATGTAAAAAACCCTGAAAACCATGAAATCCATAAAAATTCTTAAATAACTATAGAAAACCCTAAAAACCCACAAAAAACTCTAAACAACCTTAAGACACCTAAAAACATTAAATACTATAATTAACCTTAAAAGCCCTAAAAAACTGAAAAAAACGAAAAAGCCCAAAAAGAAAATAAAAACCCTAAAAACTCAAAAAACCCAAAAAAATCCCTACAAATACTAAAAAAATTCTAAATACTCAAAAAATCATAAAAATCATAGAAATCCCTAAAAACATAAAAAAACCCTAAAACCCTAAAAAACCCCATGAAAACCATAAAACCACTAAAATATTCAAAAGCCCTAAAATCCCTAAAACCACTAAAAAATATACAAACCCTTAAAACCCCTAAAAATGTTTAAAAACTCTAAAAAACATTAAAACCCTAAAAAACTAATAAAAACCCTAAAACCCAAAAAGAACCTAAAAAACATTGAAAAATCCTAAAACCCTAAAACCCCTCAAAATCCCTAAAAAATCTAACAAACCTAATATCCATAAAAATTCTAAAAAATCACAAAACCCAAAAAACTTAAAGAACTCTAAAATCTCTGAAAACCATAAAACCCCTAAAAACCCGAAAACCCCATAAAACCCTAAAAACCCACTAAAAATTCAAAAAAACCTTTAAACCCCTACAAACATTAAACAAATCTAAAATACCCTAAAACCCCTAAAAAGATAAAAAAAACCTAAAAACCCAAAAGGACCATAAAAACCATGACAACACTAAAAACCATGAAAACCATTAAAACCCTCAAAATCCATACAAACTATAAAAAACCCTAAAATCATAAAAATCCTAAAAATATATATAAAAATCCCTAAAAACAAAAAAAACCCAAAAAAAACTTGGAAAACCAAAAAACCCCCTAAAACATCAAAAAATTCTAAAACCAATAAAAACACTAAAAACAGGAAAAAAACTCTAAAACCCCTTAAAACCCTTAAAAATGTTAAGAAACATGAAAAAACCTTATAAACCATAAAATACTCAAAAAGAAACCCTAAAACCCAAAAGACCCTAAAAACCCTAAAACCCCCTAAGAACCCTAAAACCCTTAAAAACCCCTAAACCCCATCAAAGTCCCTAAAAAACCCTAAAAACCAATAAAACCATTAAATCCTAAAAAGGCACCAAAAATCCCTAAAAACCTAAAAACCCTAAAACCCCTAAAAATAATAAAAACCCCTAAAAAACATAAACAACCTTAAAAACACTAAAGCCCACTAAAAACTCTAAAATTACTTAAATATTATAAAAAAGTTAAAAAAACTGTAAAAAACCTTAAAACCCATAAAAACACAAAAAAAAACCTTAAAACACCTAAAAACCACTAAAAACCATAAAAATTCATGTAAACATAAAAAACCATAAAACCCTGAAAAACCCCTAAAAACCATAAAAACCACTAAAACCCTTAAAAACTGTAAAAAATATAAAAACCTTGAAACACCATTAAAAACTCTAAAAATCCATAAAACCCTAAAAACAATAAAAACACTCAAAATCCTTAAAAATCCTAAAAATAAAAAAAAACATAAAAAACATAGAATTTCTCTGAAAACATAAAACCCTAAAAATCCCCTAAAAATCATAAAAACCCTTGAAAATTTAAAAAACCTAAAAACCAATAAAACCCTAAAAACACTAAAAAATCTAGGAACCCTTAAAACCCCCAAAAAACATTAAAAGCTCTAAAAACCCTTTAAACCCCTAAAAAATCAAAAGAACCCTAAAACCCAAAAACTCCTAAAACCCCTAAAAACCCACAATGGATTGAATGTATTAGCCTCTGCCACACTCTCACTCTCAATGTCACACATTCCTACAGGGAGGCGAACTCGGTGGCAGATGCTTTATCCAAAAAGGAAATAGTGGAAAGGAGCTCGATGTGGTCCTTTGTCACCCTATATTTTTGTACACCCTACACATGGTCTCTAATATGAAGGGTGAATTACACACCCATGTTTTCAAACCCTCCTTGTAATGCTCTAGTTTTTCTTTTTTAAAAAAATTTGGGGGACTAGGCTTGCTTGGCCCCGAGCCTTATTTTCCCTAAAAATGTAAAAAAACTCTAAAAACCTTTAAAACCCAAAAAAATAAAAAAAACCCTAAAAACCCAAAAGACCCTAGAAACCATGAAAAACACTAAAAACCATAAAACTCTAATTTTTTTTAAAAACCCACAAAACCCTTAAAAACCATAAAACCATAAAAAACCTAAAAAGATCTAAGAATCCCTAAAAAAGTAAAAAACACAACAAAAGTAAAAACCCCCAAAAACCTTAAAACCCCCTAAAACCCACTAAAAATTCTAAAAAAACTTAGAACCCCTGAAAACATTAAAAACACTAAAGAACCATAAAAAAACTAAAAAAATAAAAAAAACACTAAAACCCACAAAAACCCTAAAGACCCTAAAAACCTATAGAAACACTAAAAAACTCTAAAAATCCCCAAAAACCCAAAAATTCCATAAAAACCAAAAACACCCTAAAAACCCAAAAAATCATTAAAAACCCCTAAAAATATCTGAAACAAAAAAAATTCTAAAAACCATGAAAAACCCTTAAAACCAAAAAACCCCCAAAATATTAAAAAACCCTTAAATCATTAAAAACTCAAAAAACTCTTAAAGGCCCTAAAAACTTCAAAAAATGTTAAAAACACTAAAAAAACATAAAATCCCAAAAATCTAAAAAACCCTAGAAACCCCAAAAGACCCTAAAAACCTTGAAAACCCTAAAAACCGTAAAAACCATGAAAACCACTAAAACCCTAAAAATCCCAAAAAACCCTAAAAATGGTAAGAAAACCCTAAAAACTCCTAAAAATCCCTTAGTCTAAAAAATTCTAAAAAACCCCTAAAAACACTAAAAACACATAAAAACCCTAAAAAACTAAAAACTCAAAAAACCCTTAAACCACAAAAAATGTTAAAAAACTGAAAAAACTGAAAAACACCCTAAAAAATCAAAAAAACCCTAAGACCCCAAAAAGAGACCCTAAGACCCAAAAAAAACCTTGAAAATCCTAAAAACCCTAAAAATCCTAAAAACCTCCAAAAACCAAAAAAAAACCAAAAAAACCCAAAAGATCCGAAAAACCTTGAAAACCCCTAAAAACTATTAAAGTCCCAAAAAACCCAAAAAACCCCTTAAAACCAAAAGAATCTTAAAAATCCCTAAAAATATTTGAAAATATAAAGAAATCTAAAAACATGAAAAGCCCATAAAAACCATAAAAAACCCTAAAAACCTAAAAAATCCTATAAACATATAAAAACACAAAAAACCACAAAAAAACTTTAACAACCCTTAAATCCTCTAAAAACGTTAAAACTGTAAAAAATGTTAAAAAGACTAAAAAACTCAAAAAACCGCTAAAACCCCAAAGAGGCCCTAAAATCCCTAAAAACCTTGAAAACCCCTAAAAACCAACAAAATTGCTAAAACCCCTAAAACCACTAAACACCATAAAACACTCAAAGAAACCCTAAAAACCCATAAATTCCTTAAAAACCCGGAAAACCATAAAAACCTGAAAACCCCTAAAAACCCTCAAAATATATAAAAACCCTAGAAACCAATTGTTTTTTGATAAAGCCCCCAAAAACCTAGAAAATGTAAAAAACACTAAAAACCCCCGAAAAACCATAAAACCCCCCAAAACCCCATAAAACCCCTAAAAACCCACTAAAATCTCTAAAAACCCTTAAAACCCCTAAAAAGGTTTAAAAAACTAAAAACCTGAAAACCCTAAAAAATTCAAAAAAAACCTAAAATCTAGAAAAACATGAAAAATAGTAAAAACCCAAAAAACCCATAAAAACCATGAAAAATACTATAAACCCTCCAAATCCCTAAAAGTACTAAAACCCCAAAAAACCATACAAATTCTAAAAAATCCCCAAAAATCCTTAAAAATATAAAAAACTCTAAAAACACCCAAAACCCCCTGAAAACCATAAAACCCCATAAAAACTAGAAAAAACCATAAAACCCATAAAAAACCTAAGAAACTACTAAAAACTATTAAAAAACATTAAAAACCCCAAAACCATTAAAATATTATAAAAACATTAAAAACCGTAGAAAGTCAAAAAGACCCCTAAAAACCCAAACAAACCCTAAAAACCATGAAAACCCCTTAAACCCCTAAAAAACCTAGAAAAAAACCCAAATCCCTCAAAATCCCTAAAAACTATAAAAAAACCTAAAACCCATAAAAATCCTAAAAAATCACTAAAAACCACTGAAAACATAAAAAAACCCTAAAACCCAATAAAAACCCTAAAAACCAATAAAAACTCTAAAATCCCCTAAAGCGTGGGTTGTAAGGGGCTTTTGGGTGTGGGTCGATCGACCCCTCCCCTCCCTTGTCTGCAGTGTCTATGTCTTTTTGTTTTATAAATTTTGGGTGGGCCAGGAATAGCCTAGACCCGAGCCTTCTTTGCCTGAAAAATACTAAAAACATAAAAAACCTAAAAACCCTAAAAACGCTAAAACCCTAAAATCTATTAAAATCCTAAAAAAGCTCTAAAAATCCCTAAAAAAGTAAAAACCGTAAAAACCCTAAAACCACCTTGAAAACCATAAACCCCTAAAAACCTTAAAAAACCCAAAAAAAAAAACCACCAAAAACTCTAAAATCCCTTAAAGCCCTAAAAATGTAAAAAAACTCTAAAAACCCATAAAAATCCAAAAAAAAAAAACTAAAAATACCATAATAAGCCAAATTGACCTTAAAAACCCTAAAACCACATAAACACCCTAAAAAGCATAAAAACCGTAAAAACCATAAAAACCGTAAAAACCCTAAAAATCATAAAAAACCTACAAAAGGCCTAAAAAATTCAAAAAACGTAGAAAACCCTAAAACACTTGAAAAATCTTGAAAACCATAAAACCCATAAAACCCTTAAAATCCATAAAACCCCAAAAAAAACCACTAAAACTCTAAAAATCCTTTAAACCCATAAAATGTTAAAAACCCTAAAAAACCTTTATTACCCTAAAAACTCAAAAAAAAACTAAAAATTAGAAAAGACCAAAAAACCCTAAAAAACCTAAAAAACCCTAAAAACCCCAAAAAACTATCAAAATCCCCAAAACCATAAAAAAACCCCAAAGACCATAAAAATCCTATAAAAGCCCTAAAATCCTTGAAAATGTGAAAATCTCTAAAAACCCTAAAAACCATGAAAAAACCCTAAAAACAAAATAAACCCTTAAAACCCATTAAAACCCCTAAAACACCATAAAACCCCAAAAGCCACTAAAAACCCTTAAAACTCTTAAAACCCTAAAAAATAAAAAAGGTTAAAAAACTCTAAAAAACGTAAAAATCATAAAAAACTTAAAAACCCCTAAAACCCCCAAAAGACCCTAAAACCCTCAAAAACCTTAAAACCTAAAAACACTAAAAAACCTTCAAAATCCCTAAAAACCCTAAAATGCATAAAAATCCTAAAAAAGACCTAAAAATCCCTTAAAAATGTAAAAAACAAAAAAAAACCTGAATAACCCCTAAAAACCAAAAAAAAATCCCAAATAACATTAGAAACCTATAAATCCCCTAAAAACCTAAAAAACTCAAAATCCCTTAAACCTCTAAAAACTTTAAATATCTCTAAAAACCCATAAAAACCCTAAAAACTCAAGAAACCCCTAAAAACTCAAAAAAACCATAAAAAACCCTAAAAAAACCTAAAAATCCCAAAAAAACCCTAAAAACCAAATAGCCATAAAAATCATAAAAGATCCCTAAAAATCCCAGAAAACTTAAAAAACCTTAAAAACCCTTAAAAATATAAAAAACATAAAACTTACCAAAAACTGCAAAGAAAACCCTAAAAACCCATAAAAACACTACAACACCACTAAAATGTCTAAAAACCCATAAAACCCATAAAAACATTAAAAAAACTCTAAAAACAATAAAAACCCTAAAAACATAAAAAAACCCCTAAAAACAAAAAAGACCATAAAACCCAGGAAAAGCCTAAAACCCCCCAAAACCCTAAAATCCCCAAAAATCCCAAAAATCCCAGAAATCCCTAAAAACTCTAAAACCCAAAAAATCATAAAAAGCCCCAAAAATCCATGAAAATGTAAAAAACTATAGAAACCCTAAAAATATCACTGATGGTGTCACTTGCGCGAAGGCGAGTGCTGTAGCTGGATCCACTCCCCCCCCCCCCCCCCCCGAGACGAAGACGGAGGAGGGATTACTCTGCCCTTCCACGTCCCATGGAAACTAGGGCCTCTTCACGAGCTGTTAGACTTAATCTAAAGGTGGATAAGCGAGAGCGACTTTCAATTTCTGCAGAGCAAGAGAAGGCTAGGATGAAGCTGCTATCCAGGCTTGGCATGCAAGAGGATTTTGAGTCTGGATAGGACTCAATGGACATGGGTAGTGAATCAAACTTCAGCTTTGCTGATGTGGGAGACGACTTTGTTGTGGGCATGGGGTTTCGAGGTGTGGAGCTGGAGGATTTTGGTGGCGATGTTGACTGATCCTCCCCTTGTGTGCTTTCCCTTTTGGACTTTTGGACTTGTTTGCTTTTGTTTTTTCTTTTCTTCCTTTGTTTTTGCGGCCTTCGGGCTGAGGTCGTAAGGGGTTTTGGGTGTGGATCGGTGGATCCCTCCCCTCCCTTGTCTGCAGTGTCTGTGTCTCTTCTTTTAATAAATTTTGGGGGTGCTGGGAATAGCCTGGACCCGAGCCTTCCTTTGCCCTAAAACCCCTAAAAACCATTAAAAACTCTAAAAAACCTTTAAAGCCCTAAAAATGTTAAAAAACTCTAAAAGACCTTAAAAACCCTAAAAAATTAAAATAAAACCCTAAAAACCCAAAAAAGACCCAAGAAACCCTAAAACCCCCCCAAAACCCAAAAAAAACCCCTTAAAACCCATAAAATCCCTAAAAACCATAAAAACCATAAAAATCCTAAAAAATCCCTAAAATCCCTAAAAACATTAAAAACCCTAAAAATTATGAAAAAACCCTAAAAACCAAAAAAAACCCTAAAAACCTAAAAACTCTAAAACCCAATAAAAACCCTCAAAACCCACTAAACACTCTAAAAACCTAAACACCATTAAAACATTAAAAAATTAAAAAAATCTAAAAACATTAAAAACCTTAAAAACACAAAAAAGCCCCTTAAAACCCCAAAAGATCTTAAAAACCCAGAAAAAACATAAAAAATCTAAAAACCATGAAAAACCCTTAATACCCTAAAAATCACTAAAAACCCTAAAAAACCGTAAACCTAAAAAAATACCAAAAAATCCCTAAAAACCTAAAAAGCCCTAAAACCCGGAAAACCCACGAAAACCATAAAAATCTGTAACAACCTTAAAACCCTAAAACCACTAAAAACTCTAAAAACCCTTTAAGAATGTTAAAAACTCTAAAAACCCTTTAAACACTAAAAAACTAAAAAAACCCTAAAAACCAAAAAAAATCTCAAAAACCCTCAAAATCAATAAAAACCCTAAAAACTAAAAAATCCCTAAAAATCACTGAAAACTTTAAAAAAACACTTATAATCCTTAAAACCCGAGAAAACCATAAAAACCCATAAAACCATTAAAACCCTAAACCCATAAAAACCATAAACCCACTAAAAACTCTAAAAGGCCTTAAAACCGCTAAAAACGTTACGAAACACTAAAAACCCTGTAAAACCATAAAAAACTCAAAAAAATCTAAAAAAACCCAAAAAACCCTGAAACCTCTAAAAATCCAAAAAAACCATAAAACCTAGAAAAATACCTATAAAAAATAAAGCGTCTAAAAATCATAAAAATCCTAAAAAATCCCTAAAATACCTAAAAACGTAAAAAACCCTAAAAACCTTGAAAACCCCATGAAAACCATAAAAACATCTAAAAACATTAAAAACCCCAAAACCCATAAAATATTAAAAACCCACTAAAACTCTAAAAACCCTTTAAACCCGAAAAATGTTAAAACTCTAAAAAACCATAAGACCCATAAAAGAATAAAAAAAACCCAAGAATACCTTAAAAACCCTGAAAAATCCTAAAAACCGAAAACCCTTAAAAGCCCTAAAACCCTTTAAATGCCTAAAAACCGTAAAAAATCATAAAAATCTTAAAAAATCCCTACAAATAAAAAAACTAAAAAAAAACTAAATACCCTTAAAACCCTGAAAAACAATAAAAATATGATAAAAAATCTAAAATCCTTAGAAAACCTAATAAAATAAAAAAAACCATAAAATTATACAGACCCTTAAAACCCTAAAAATCCTAAAAACCCTAATAAACCATGAAAAACCCTAAAATCTATCAAAATCAATGAAACCCTAAAAACCCTAAAAACCAAAAAAATACTAAAAAACGGCATAAAACCCTAAAAATATAAAAAGAAATTAATCCATAAAAATCCTAAAACCTTAAGAACCCCAAAAACCCATAAAAATGTTAAAAACCACTAAAAACCATAAATACACTTAAAACCTCTAAAAACATTAAAAAAATAAAAAACCTGAAAACCCTAAAAACTCTAAAAAACCCTAAAACCCAAAAATACCCTAAAAATATTGAAAACCCCTAAAACCCTAAAAAAACCATAAAATCATCAAGATCCCTAAAAACCCAAACACCCCCCCAAACCCTAAAAATCCAAAAAATCCTTAAAAATCCTTGAAAACGTAAATAACCATAAAAAATCTGAAAACCATAAAACCCCTAAAAACATTAAAAAACCCTAAAAACCCATTAAACCCATAAAACCCAATAAAACTGTAAAACCCTTTAAACACCTAAAAATATAAAAAAAACCTCTAAAAAACCTTAAAAACTCTTAAAAAACATTTAAAACACTAAAAAACTCAAAAAACCTAAAAACCCAAAAGATCCTAAAAACCCTAAAAACAAGAAAAAACCCTAAAAATCCCAAAAAATGTAAAAACCTTAAACACTATGAAAACCCACAAAAAAAAAAAACCCTAAAAACCTTATAAAACCCTAAAAACCCATAAAAATATAAAAATCCACTAAAAACTCTAAAACCCCTAAAAACGTTAAATTTTTTTAAAAACCCTTAAAAACATCAAAAAACCCTAAAAACCCAAAAGACCCTAAAAACCATGGAACTCTAAAAAACCTTGAAAAAACAAGAAAACCCAAAAAATCCCTAAAAATCGTAAAATACCCTAAAACCCATTAAAATTTAAATAAATCCTTAAAAATCCTTAAAAATTTTAAAAACCCTAAAAAACATCAAAACCCGCAGAAAATCATAAACACCCCTAAAACCATAAAACCCCTAAAAACCATAAAAACCCTAAAACCATAAAAACCCTAAAACCAATAAAAATTATAAAAACCAACAAAAACCCTTAAAACCCCAAAAACTTAAAAAAACCCTAAAACCCTTAAATGTCGTAAAAAACTCAAAAAACCTTAAAACCCCAAAAGACCCTAAAACCCCCTAAAAACTCTAAAACCCCCTGAAATCCGTAAAAACCATAAGAATCCCAAATTATTCAAAATACCTTAAAAACCATTACAATCCTAAAAATCCCTGAAAACATAAAAACCCTAAATCCCCTGAAAACCCCCTAAAAACAATAAAACCCCTAAAAACCCATAGAAATCATAAAACCACTTAAAACTCTAAAAACCATTTAAACCTTTAAAAAGGTGAAAACATTAAAAACTTTAATAAGTATTTAGAACCCAAAAAACTAAACAAAACCCTTAAAACCAAAAGACCATAAAACCCCAAAAAACACTAAAAACCCAGAAAATCCCTAAAAGTATCAAAATCACTAAAACAGTAAAAAACCTTAAACCAATAAAAATACTAAAAAACCCTCAAAATCTCTGAAAACTAAATAAACCCTAAAACCCCTGAAAACCCCCTAAATACCATAAAACAACATAGAAAATCTAAAACCTCACTAAAAACACTAGAAACCCGTAAAACCTGTAAAACCTTAAAAAATATTTAAAAACATCTAAAACCCAAAAAAACCCGAAAACCCAAAACAACCTAAAAACCCTAAAAAACTCTAAAAACCTTTAAAAAATCCCGAAAACCCTTAAAACCCTCAAAATCACAAAAAACCATAAAAACTATAAAAACCCTAAAACCCCTAAAAACCATAAAAATCACAATTAACCCTAAAAACCCTAAAAACCCACTAAAAACACTAAAAACCATCAAAACCCCTAAAAATGCTTAAAAACTCTAAAAACCATAAAACCCAAAAAACTCAAAAAACCCATAAAACCCAAAAGACCCAAAAGACCCAGAAAAATAATAATAAACATAAAACACCCCAAAAAACCCTCAAAATCACTAAAACCCCAAAAAACCATAAAAATCTCTAAAAATCCATGAAAACATAAGAAATCCTAAAATCCCTTAAAAGCCTTTAAACCCCTAAAAACATTTTAAAACCCTAAATCCTGTAAAAACCCCAAGAAAACCACTAAAAATATTAAAAACTCTAAAAATATAAAATACTAAAAAAACCCTAAACCCCCCAAAATACCCTAAAACCCCCAAACCCATAAAAACTCTAAAAACTATAAAAATCATTAAAACCCTCAAAATCCCTAAAAATGAAAAAAATTACTAAAAAACATAAAAATCCTAAAAAATCCATTAAAATCCCTAAAAACGTAAAAAACCCCTCAAAACCCTGAAAACACTTAAAACATGAAACCCCTAAAAACCTTAATAAATCATAAAAACCCATAAAACACCATAAAACCCACTAAAAACACTAAAAACTATTTAAAACCCTAAAAATGTTAAAAAACTCTAAAAACCTTAAAAACCCTTAATACTCAAAAAAAATCCTAAAACCCAAAAAGTCCCTAAGAACACTAAACACCCCTAAAAACACTAAACCCTAAAATACTCTAAAATCCCTCAAAATCCCTACAAACCCTAAAAAACCATGAAAACCATAAAAATCCTAAAAAAGCACTAAAACCCCAAAAAATCTAAAAAAACCAAAAAAACCTTCAAAAAACCCTTGAAAACCATAAAACCGCTAAACCCCTAAAACCATAAAACCCACTAAAAACTCTAAAAACCCTTAAACCACCTAAAAACATTAATAAATTGTAAAAAACCACTAAAATCATAAAAAATAAAATAACCCTAAAACCCCAAAAGATCCTGAAGACCCTGAAAAATGCTAAAAACCCAAAAAAACCCTAAAAAACTCAAAAAACCCACAAAATACCTAAAAACCATAAAAACCATAAAAATATGAAAAATTCCCTAAGAATCTTTCAAAATGTTAAAAATCTTGAAAACCCCCTAAAAATAATAAAAACGCTTTAAAAGATTTAAAACCCCAAAAAACCTATTAAAACCCATAAATACCACTGAGTACACTAAAAGACCTTAAGACCCTACAAATGTAAAAAAAACGTTAAAAAAACTCTAAAACACCATAAAAACCATAAAAACCAAAAGAACATGAAAAACATGAAAAACCCTATAACCCTCAAAATCCATAAAAACCATAAAAATCCTAAAAAATCGCTAAAAATATCTGAAGATGTAAAAAACCCTAAACCCTGAGAAACCCCTAAAAACTGTAAAATCCTCTTAAAACCATAAAACCCTAAAAATCCATAAAAACCATAAAAACTGCTAAAAACTCTAAAAATAATTAAAACCCCTAAACAGTAAAAAAAACTCTAAAAAACCCTAAAAAACTCAAAAACACCCTAAAACCACAAAAAGACCCTAAAATCACTAGAAAAAAAAATAAAACCCATAAAATCTCCTAAAATCCCCTAAACCCCCCAAAATTCCAAAAAATCTAAAAAATCCCTAAAAATCCTAAAAAATCCCTAAACCCCCAAAAAATATAAAAAACCCTAAAACCGTGAAAAACCCCTAAAAACCGTAAAGCCCCGAAAAAACTTAAAAACCATAAAACCCTTTAAACCCCTCAAAAACACTAAACTTTATAAAAAACATTAAAACCCCTAAAATGTTAAAAGAATTAAAAAATATAAAGACCCTAAAACTGAAAAAAAATCCTTAAAAACCCAAAAAGAACCGAGAAAGCCCGAAAAACCCATCAAAAACCCTAAAACCATTAAAATCCCTAAAAACCCTAAAAACACCAAAACCCTGAAAACCATAAAAATCATAAAAAATCCCTAAATTTCCTAAAAATGTTATAAACCCTAACAACCATTGAAAACCAAAGAAACCCCTAAAAACCTTAAAAACCCAAAATATCCACAAAAAATTTAAAAACCCTTAAAACCCTAAAATCATTAAAAAAACTCTAAACAACCTTAAAACCCCTTAAAAACATAAAAAAATCCTGAAATCCCCTAAAAACCCAAAAAAACCTTGAAGATAACTAAAAACCCTGAAAATCACTAAAAACTCTAAAAAGCCCTAAGCACTCTAAAAACCCTTAAAACCATAAAAACGGTAAATTTTTTAAAAAACTCTAAAAAACCCCAAAACCCTAAAAAACTCAAAGAAAACCCTAAAAAGCCAAACAAACCCTAAAAAGCTTGAAAAACCATAAAAAACCCTAAAAACCCTCAAAATTCCAAAAATCCCTAAAAACCATAAAAATACTAAAAAAAACCCTAAAAATTCCTAAAAACATTAAAAACCATGAAAAACCCTTGAGATCTATAAAACCGCCTAAAAATATTAAAAAAACATTAAAAAACATTAAAACCCTAAGAAAAACGTAAAAACCCAAAGAGACCCTAAAACCCCTAAAACCCCCTAAAACCCCAAAAAACACACTAAAATCCCTAAGAAAATTCAAAATCCCTAAAAACAATTAAAAACCATTAAAATCCCAAAAGGCCCAAAAAATACTTGAAAATGTAGAAAACCCTAAAAACCATTGAAAACCATAAAACCCCCTAAAAATCATAAAAAACCCCCCTAAAACCCATAAAAACCCTAAAAACCAACTAAAAACACTTTAAACAATTAAAATGTAAAAAAATATAAAAGTCCATTAAAACCCTAAAAGACTAAAAAACACCTAAAAACCCCAAACACCAAAAAAACCTGAAAAACCCTAAAACCCATCAAAATCACTAAAACCATAAAAAACCCTAAAAACAATAAAAATTATAATAAAGCAGTAAAAATCCTTGAAAACATAAAAAACCCAAAAAACCTTGAAAAACCCCTGAAAACCATAAAACACCTAAAAACCCATTAAAATATCTAAAAACCACTAAAACTCTAAAACCCCTAAAAACCTTTAAAACATTAAAATACTCTAAAAACCTTAATAACCATAAAAAGTAAAAAAAAAACCTAAAACACAAAACGACCGTAAAAACCAAAAAACCCAGAGAAACCTTAAAAACCCTCAAAATCCCAAAAAACACTAAAAACCATAAAAATCCTAAAAATCCCTAAAAATCTATGAAAATGTAAAAAACCCTAAAACCCTAAAAAATCCCTAAAAACCATAAAAATCCCTAAAAACATTAATAAAAAATAAAAACCCATAAAAACCCTAAAACCCACTGAAAACCCTTAAAAACTCTAAAAATATTAAAAATCTATAAAAACCTTTAAAACACAAGAAAACTAAAAAAACCGTAAAATCATAAAAAGAACCAAAAAAAACTAGAAAAACCATGAAAAAAACCCTCAAAATCCTTAAAACCCCTAAAAACATAAAAAACATAAAAATCCTAAACAAATTCCTAAAATTCGCTGAAAACGAGTTCGGAGTGGCAGCGGTTGGCGCAGAGGATGCATTTCTGGATCCTATGGATTTGCGATCACTGGATGTCGGTCAACTCTGTTGATTATCGACCTCGGTTCTTGGATGCTCCTTTGAAGTTGTTTCAAATCTGGTATGCTTCCTCTTCC
The DNA here is from genome assembly GCA_963277665.1 of Viscum album. NCBI lineage: Eukaryota > Viridiplantae > Streptophyta > Magnoliopsida > Santalales > Viscaceae > Viscum > Viscum album. The sequence goes on along the minus strand of OY728141.1, from coordinate 1,885,026,136 downwards.
TTGGCGTTGATTCCGCGATCTCTCTCTGGTTTTGGTGTTCTGTTGGATCGTGGACTATTACTATGCGGGTCCAATCTGCTACTATGGATCGTTTTGCGGGTGGCTTGGTTTGTTGGTTGTGTTTCTCATATGTTTATGGTTCTGAATGAGCTGCTGGTTGAGATGGTTATCTTTTTCTTGATGGTTTTGACTCTTCTATGGGCGGTGGTGTGGGTTGATGCTGGTAATAATTTCTAGAATTGGAGCTTTTGGATGCTTGATGCAGCCTAGATAGATGTGGAATGGTTGGGTGGTTTTTATTCCTGTGAAGACAATGTTGGTTCCTGGATTGGTTGTGATGCTAGAGATGTCTAGATGTTTGGCTATGAGTTTCTAATAGAGCTAGCTTGCTGCGGCTAGTTTGGTAGTGGGCATTTGCTATTGCTGGTTGTTGGTAGGGAAGAAGAGTTGCTGGGGTCTGGAGGCTGGTTGGTGCTATGGCTGCTTGTTCTGTTTGACTGGATGATGTTGTTAGAGATGCTGTTGAGGGATGTTGTGGCTGTAATGACTGGATTATACTAGATGGTGGACATGGTGAGGTTGAAGGCTGGTTGTTGCTTGCTTGTGAGCTGCTGGATGCTGGTTGATGCTGCTGATGATGATGGTGTTGTTGTGTTTGGATTTGCGTGTCTTTTTTGTCTTTTGATTTTTCTTTTTTGGGGTTCTTTTGTGTCTTGGGTTGTAGGGGTTTTTTGGGTGTGGGTTGATTGAACCCTCCCCTCCCTTGTCTGTAGAGTCTCCTTTCTTTAATAAATTTTTTGGGGTTCGGGAATAGCCCGACCTCACACCGCTTCTGCCCTAAAAACGTTAAAAACCCTAAAAACCTTTAAATCCCCAAAAAACTCCAAAATAAAACTAAAACCCAAAAGACCCTAAAAACCCTAAAAACCACTAAAAACCCTAAAAAACTCTGAAAAAATCTAAAAACCTCAGAAATCAATACAAACCCTAAAAAAATAAAACCCATAAAAAACCAAAAAAATCACTAAAAATCCTCAAAAACATAAAAAACCCTAAAACCCATAAAAACCCTAAAAACCTGCTATAAACTCTAAAACCCTTAAAAATCTAAAAAAACACAAAAAAAACCCTAAAACCCCCAAAAACCATAAAAACCCTAAAAACCCCTAGAAACCCTAAAAACCCCGAAAACCATAAAACCCCTTAAAATACCTAAAAACACTAAAAACCCTAAAATCATAAAAATCCTAAAAAATTAATAAAAATATCTGAAAACGTAAAAACCTTAAAAATCATGAAAACCCCTTAAAATCCATAAGACCCCTAAAAACGCCTAAAAGCATTAAAAACACTAAAACCCAAGAAAAACCCTAAAAACCACTAAAACATTAAAAACCCTTTCAACTCTAAAAAATGATAAAAATGATAAAAATGTTAAAAACTCTCAAAAAACGATAAAAACACAAAAAAATCCTAAAACCCCCAAAAGAACCTAAAAACCTAAAAACCCTAAAAACACTTAGAAAAATCTAAAACCCCTCAAAATCCCTAAAAACACTAAAAACCAAAAAAATCCCTAAAATATCTGAAAACATAAAAAACCCTGAACACCCCTCAAAACATAAAAACCCCTAGAGACATAAAAAACCTATAAAAATCTAAAAAACCTTTAAAAATATTAAAACCCTTAAAACCACTAAAAACTTTTAAAAAATCAAAATACCTTAAAACCCCAAAAAATCATAAAAACCCGAAAAACCATAGACCATCAAAATCACTAAAAACCATAAAAATCCTAATAAATCCTTTAGAAACCCTGATAACATAAAAAGACCTAAAATCCTAAAAAACCCCAAAACCCTTAAAAACCCATGAAAACCACAAAAACCCTAAACCCAAAAAAACCCTAAAAACCGTAAAAACCTAAAAACCTGAAAGACCCTAAAAACCTTGAAAACCTCTAAAAGCCCTAAAAACCATGAAAAACAATCAAATTCCCTAAAAACCCTAAAAAACCTTTAAACCCATAAAAAAAATAAAAAGTCACTAAAAATACCTAAAAACTTAAAAAAAACCTAAAAACCCTAAAAAACCCATGAAAACCATAAAAACATTAAAAACACATTAAACCCTAAAAAAAAATAACATTAAAACCCCATAAAATGTTAAAAACTCTAAAAATGTAAAAAAATCTTAAAAAACTAAAAAAACCTAAAATCCCACAAAAAGACCCTAAAACACATAAAAACCCCTAAAACCCCTAAAATCCCATAAAAACCCCTCTAATCCATTAAAATCCCTAAAAACCCTAAAAACTCTAAAAATCTATAAAACCATAAAAGTAATAAAAATCCCTGAAAATGTAAAAAACCCTAAAAACCTTGAAACCCCCCCTAAAAACTAAAAAATCCACTAAAACCCTAAAAACTATAAAAAGCTCTTAGAACCCCAAAAATGTTAAAAAAACACTAAAAAAATTTAAAACCCCAAAAAACTCAAAAAAACCTTTTAAACCCCAAAAGATTCTAAAAACCATGAAAACCTTAAAACCCCTAAAAACCCTTATATCCCCACAAAATCCCTAAAAAGCCTAAAAACCCTAAAATCCATAAAATTCCTAAAAAAACCCTAAAAATAAATGAAAATATAAAAAAAAATAAAAACCCTGAAATACAACTAAAAATCATAAAACCCACTAAAAACATTAAAAAACCCTAAACACATAAAAACCCTAAAAATACACTAAAAATATAAAAACCCTTAAACCCCCTAAAAACATTAAAAACTAAAAAAACCGTGAAAACCATAAAAAACTCATACAAACCCTAAAAACCCAAAAGACCTAAAAACCCCTAAAAACCCAAAAAACCGTCAAAAATCCCAAAAATTCCTAAAAAACCATAATAACTATAAAAATTCTAAAAAATCCCTAAAAATCCCTTAAAACGTAAAAAAAATTGAAAAACACATGAAAACCATAAACCTTCTAAAAACATTTAAAAACCCTAAAACCCTATAAAACCCCTAAAAACCATTAAAACCCCTAACAACCCTTAAAACCCATAAAACATTAAAAACTCTAAAAAATCTTAAAACCCAAAAAAAAACTGAAAAAACACACTAAAATCCCCAAAAGACACTAAAACCCTGAAAAACCGTAAAAATCCCCAAAACCATGAAAAACTCGAAAAACCCTAATAATCCCGAACCTAAAAGCACTAAAGACCATAAAAATCCTAAAAACCCTTAAAAATCCCTGAAAACATAAAAAACCCTAAAAAAAATTAAAACCATAAAACCCCCTAAAACATAAAAAATTCCTAAAAATCCAAAACTCTGAAGGTTATAAATTGAGGTGCCAAGCTCTCCGCTTGGCCCGCACCTTCTTTTTCCTAAAAACTCTAAAAGTTATAAGAACCATCAAAATCCCTAAAATTCCGAGAAACACTAAAAAATCATAATTTTTTTTAAAAGTGCTAAAAATCCCTAAAAACTAAAAAATCTCTAAAATCCATAAAAATCCCTAAAACCATAAAAACCCATAAAAACCCTACAAATCACTAAAAACCCTTAAAACCCTTAAAACGCCAAAAAAATAAAAAACATTAAAAAAACTCTAAAAACCTTAAAACTCAAATAAAATCCTTAAATCCAAAAAGATCCAAAAAACCCAAAAAATTACAACAATACTCTAAAAAACCCTGAAAACCCATAAAAACCTTCAAAATTACTAAAACCCCTAGACACCATAAAAATATGACAAAATCCCTAAAAATCCCTAAAAATGTTGAAAACCCCAAAACCCTGAAAACCCCTTAAAAACTATAAATACCCCTAAAAAATATAAAAACCCTAAAAACCATAAAACCCCTAAAAACCATAAAAAAACCACTAAAACTCTAAAAACACTTAAACTCCTAAAAAGGTTACAAAACGTTAAAAACTCTAAAAACCTTAAAAACCCTAAAAAATTAAAAAAACGTAAAACCCCAAAACACCTTAATAACCCTGAAAATTGTAAAAACCATCAAAATGCCTAAAAACTCTAAAACTGCTAAAGACCATAAAAATCCTAAAAAATCCCTAAAAACCCCAGAAAAAGTAAAAAACCCAAAAAAACCCTCAAAACCCACTGAAAACCATAAGAACTCCTAAAAACCTTAAAACCCATAAACGCCACAAAATTCCTAAAAAATTAATAAAACTCTTAAAACCCCGTAAAAAGGTAAAAAAACTCTAAATATCTAAAAAACCCTAAAACACTCAAAAAACACTAAAAACACCAAAAGACCCTAAAAACCCTAAAATACTATGAAAACCCCAAAAAACTATCACAATGCCTAAAAAACTAAGAAACCCTAAAAACCAAAAAACACAAAAAAGGCCCAAAAAATCCCTTAAAGGGTAAAAAACTATAAAAAACCTGAAAAACCCATGAAAACCATAAAAACCCTAAAAAACCTTTAAAACCCTCAAAACCCATAAATATCCTAAAAACCACTAAAAACTCTAAAACCCCATAAAACCCGTAAAAATGTTAAAAAAATCTAAAAGTTTCTTACAACTTAAAAAACTCCAAATATCCTAAAAACCGAAAACAACGAAAAAACCCTGAAAACACTAAAAACCCCTAAAATTCTTGAAAACCCCTAAAAACGCTAAAAACCCTAATAACCATAAAAATCCTAAAAGTCCTAAAAATCACATAAAAATAAAAACCTTAAAAACCTTCAAACCCCTTGAAAACAATAAAACCCCCTAAAAACCATAAAACCCCGAATCCCATGAAAACCCCAAAACCCACTAAAAATCAAAAAACCCTTAAAACTGCTAAAACGTTAAAAAACACTAAAAAACATTAAAAACCCAAAAAACTAAAAAAACCACCAAAACCCCCAAAATATCGTAAAATTGTGAAGGCCCCTAAAAACCCAAAAAACAATGAAAAACCCTAACAACCCTAAAAACCATAAAAATCCTATAAATCCCTATAAATCATTCAAATCATAAAAAACCCTAGAAATCCTAAAAATCTCTAGAAAATCATAAAACCTCCTAAAAATCATAAAAACTCAAAACCACTAAAAACTCTAAAAACCATTAAAACCCAAAAAAATGTAAAAAACTTTAAAAAACATTAAAATATAAAAAACCGTAAAAACGCTAAAAAACCCTGAAAACACTAAAACCCCTAAAAATCCATAAAATCCTAAAAAAAACCTAAAAACCATAAAAATCCCTAAAAATCCCGAAAACCCTCTAAAAACCATAAACACCTAAAAACCTACAAAACGCCTAAAAACCTCCCAAAACCCCTCAAAACACAAAAAACTCTTAAAACCCCTAAAACATTAAAAATGTTAAAACTCTAAAAACCCAAAAAACCCTAAAAAACTCAAATGAAACCCTTAAAAACAAAACGACCCTAAAACCATTGAAACCCCCATAAAACCCAAAAACCCAGAAAACCCAGAAAACCCAAGAACCCATGAAAATCCTTAAAACCCTAAAAAACCTAAAAACAATAAAAATATTAAAAATCCCTAAAAATTATGGAAAACATAAAAGACCCTAACAACCCTGAAAACCCCCTAAAACCTGAAAAACCCTAAAAACTAAAAAAACCCATAAACTCGTAAAAACCCTCAAATCCCACTAAAAACTCAAAAATCCCTTAAACCCCTAAAAACGTTAGCAAAAATTAAAATATCAAAAAACATTAAAACCCCTAAAAAACTCAACCCCCCCAAAAGACCCTAAAAACCCTGAAAATACTAAAAACCCTGAAAACCCTAAAAACCCGCAAATCCCTAAACCCCTAAAAACCATAAAATCCTAAAAAACACCTAAAACCTTAAAAACCCTAAAACCCCATAAAAACATTAGAAACCACTAAAAACCCTAAAACCCTTAAGACCCATAAAAAGGTTTAAAGACTTCAAAAACCTTTAAAATCCTAATAAACTAAAAAAAACCCCTAAATCCCAAAAAGTCCCCAAGACCCCTAAAAACCCTGAAAAACCTTGAGAACCCCTAAAACCCCTCATAATCCCTAAAACCCTTAAAAACCCTAAAAACCATAAAAATCCTAAAAATACCAAAAATTTCCTGAAAACAAAAAAAATTATAAATACCCTAAAAAACCATGAAAACAATAAAAACCTCTAAAAACCTTAAAAAATACTAAAGCCTATGAAGACCTTAAAACCAATAAAAACTCTAAAAACCTTTTAAACCCCTAAAATGTTAAAAAACTATAAATAACAATAAAAACCCTAAAAACTCAAAAAACACTAAAAATCCCAAAAACCAAAAAACCCATAAAAACTCTCAAAATCCGTTAAATTTATTAGAACCCCTAAAAACCATAAAAATTGTAAAAAATCAATAAAAATCATTGAAAATGTAAAAAACCTTAGAAACTATAAAACCCCCTAAAACCCATAAAACCCCTAGAAACCCATAAAATCGAAAAAAAACCACTTAAAATTATACAAACCATTAAAACCCATAAAAACATTGAAACTCTGAAAAACTTTGAAAGCCCCAAAAACCCAAAAGACCCTAAAAACGCTAAAAAACCCTAAAAACCCTAAAAAACCATAAACCCCCAAAATCCATAAAAACCCTAAAAAACCCCCAAAACCATACAATTCTAAAAAAGCTCTAAAAATCCCTGAAAATGTAAAAAACCCCAAAACACTGAAAAATACCTGAAAACCATAAAAACCTTTAAACCCCCAAAAAATGTAAAAAAATGTTCAAAAATCTAAAAACCATAAAAACCCTAAAAACTCAAAAAAACCTAAAATCCACAAAAGACCCTAAAAACCCTAAAAATGATGAAAACCCCTAAAACCATTTTATATCCTAACAAACCTAAAACATTTAAACCCATAAAAATCCTATAAAAATCCTAAAAATCCTGGAAAATGTAAAAAAAAACCATAAAACCTTGAAAATCGATGAAAACCATAAAAACCATAAAAACTCATAAAAACATTAAAAACCACTAAACATTGTAAAATCCCTAAAAATCCCTAAAATGTTAAAAAAAACTCTAAAAAACCTGAAAACCCTAAAAGCTTTACCCTAAAAAACCTGAAAAACTCTAAAACCCCTAAAATCCCTAAAACCCCTAAAACCCCTAAAACCCTAAAACCCCCAAAAACCATAAAAATATTAAAAAATCCCTAAAAATACCCAAAAATGTAAACCCTAAATTCCGAAAAAAAACCCATAAAAACCAAAAAAAACCTTAAAAAACCCCCCTAAAAACCCGAAAATCGACTAAAAAAATATAAAACCCCTAAAATTTTTAAAAATGATAAAATACTCTAAAAACATTAGAAACCCTAAAAAACTCAAAAAACCCCTAAAACCCCCAAAAGACCGTAAAAACCCTAAAAACCCCTAAAACCCCTAAAAACCCTAAAAACCAGGAAAAACCCCTAACAACCCTTAAAGTCCCTAAAACCCCTATAAAAACCCTAAAAACCATAACAATTCTAAAAAATCCATAAAAAATCTGTGAAAACATAAAAACCCAAAAACCCTGAAAGCCTCCTAAAAGACATAACCCCTAAAAACCTTTAAAACCCATAAAACCCCCAAAAACCCCTAAAAACCACAAGAACTCTAAAACCGCTAAAAATGTTAAAAAAAACTCTAAAAGTTGTTAAATACCCTAAAAATTTAAAAAAAAACTAAAATCCGAAAAGACCCTAAATACCCAGAAAACTAATAAAAACCCTGAAAACCCCTAAAACCCCTCAAAATCCCTAAAAACCACAATAATCCTAAAATCTTAAAAATACTCTAAAAATCACTGAAAATGTAAAAATCCTTTAAAACCATGAAAAACCTCTGAAAACCATAAAACCCCTAACAACCTTAAAAAACCCCCCAAAACCCAGAAAGGCCCTAACACCCTAAAAACCATAAAAACATTGAAAAAACTTAAATAAACTCAAATTCTATATAAACCCTAAGAAGCCTAAAACCATAAAAATCATAAAAAATATTAGAAAACATTAAAAACCATAGAAACCCTAAAATCCCTTAGAAAAACATAAAACCCCTACAAACCTTAAAAACCCTAATACTTATAAAAACCCTAAAAGCCCACTAAAAACTCAAAAAACCCTTTAAACCGCTAAAAATGTAAAAAAACTCTAAAAAACCTTATAACCCCAAAAAAAACTAAAAAAGGACAAAAAAAACAAGAAGTTCTTAAAAACCCTCAGAAACCCTAAAAGCCTTTGAAATCACTAAAACCCCTTAAAACCATAAAAATCATAAAAATCATAAAAAACCCTAAAAATTTAAAAACCCCTGAACCCCTAAAAACTATAAAACCCCTAAAAACCCACAAAAACCACTAAAAACTCTAAAACCCCTTAGAAACCCTAAAAATGATAAAAACTCTAAAAAACCCAAAAACAGTAAAAACACAAAAAACCCTAAAAAGACCCTAGAAACCAAGAAAACCCTAAAAATCCTGAAAATCCATAAAAACCCACAAAATCCCTAAAACCCCTAAAACCCCCTAAAATCTATAAAATCCTAAAAAAACCCTAAAAATCCCTAAAAACATAAAAGACCCTAAAACCCCTAAAAAACCCTAGTAACCTTAAACCCCTAAAAACGTTTAAAAACCCTAAAAATTATAAAAACCCAAAAAACCACTAAAAACTCTCAAAACCCTCGAAACCCATTAAAACATAAAAATACTCTAAAAAACCTAAAGCCTCTAAAAATTAAAAAAACCCCTAAACACCCATAAAAAACCTAAAACCCTAAAAAGCCCAAAAAACACCCCAAACCCCTAAAAACCCCGAAAACCCATAAAAACTTTAAAATCTTGAAAAAACCCTCAAAACCATAAAAATCCAAAAAAACCCTAAAAACCCATAGAAAGTAACAAAATCCAACAAACCCTCAAAGACCCCTCAAAACCATAAAAACCCCTAAAAACATTAAAAAACCATAAACCCCCATAAAAACCCTAAAACCCCACTAAAATCTCTAAAAACACTTAAAGATACTAAAACGCTAAAAAACTCTAAAAACCTATTAAAACACTAAAAAACTTTATAAAACCCCATAAAAACCCTAAAAACCAAAAAAAATCTCATGAAAAACCCTAAAACCCCTCAAAATTCCTAAAAATCTAAAAACCCTTAAAAACTTAAAAAATTCCTAAAAAAGCACTGAAAATCCCTGAAAACGTAAAAAACCCTAAAAACCCTAGAAAATGCCTGAAATCCATAAAAACACCTAAAAACCTAAAAAAACCTAAAAAACCTAAAAACCCTTAAAACCCCTGAAAATGTTGAAAACTTTAAAGACCCTAAAAATCAAAAAAAAAACTAAGAACCCTAAAAGATACTAAAAACGTTGAAAAACCATAAGAACCCTAAGAACCCTAAAAACCCCTAAAAACCCTAAGAGAAGGGATGGCTGCTCGGGCGCTCCTGGCGATTCTGCTCCCCTACGATGGCGATTTCACCTCGGGTTGAAGGCGATGGCAATCGAAGATCCTCCCCCTATCTCTACGGGGGAGGACCCTCTCCCTGATGATTTCTCGTCGCTCTATTCTGCTGATCTGTTACCCGCCTTCCCGTGAACGGTGCTTGGCCCGAAGGTTCCGGAGTTCTTTGATGGCTGCCCTCAGCTTCCTCTCTCATCTCGGGAGTTCACTGAGGCCGCAGATCTCCACCGATTGACTCTGGTTGCAAGCTTTCCGAGGCGGCGGCCCCCGGTGGTCACCTTCGACAGGTTCGTTGTGGCTTCTGGGAATCTTAGGGCTCGTGCGACTGTCGGCCTGCTCGACAGCTCTCATATCATGGTTCGGTTTGCAACGGAGGATGATCTCATCCTTGCATGGTCAGCGGATCCTCGGTCATGCAATGGTGCTCGATTCTCCCTCTTTCGATGGAGCTTTGATTTTCATATGAAGAGAAGCTCCCTGATTGCTGCTACCGGGGTGCGTTTTCCTGAACTACCACTCCCCTTTCAGAATTTCTCAATTATTTCGATGCTTGGAAACCTGGTGGGGCGATTCCTCTGTGTGGATAGTAGGACGAGGGCCCTCTGTCATCCGGTTTCTCCAAGGGCTTTTGTTGAAATTGATGCGTCGAAACCCCCTGTGGACTCTGTCTGGATTGCTATGGGAGACGAGCTCAGATAGAGACAATCTGTTGTCTTCGAGCAATGGCCAGTCTTCTGCTCTTTGTGCTAGAGCTTCGGGCACAGTGACTGTTCTGGAATTTGTTCTGGCGCTTCTAGGGGTGGTGAATCTCTGTCTGCTGGTGGGAGCGGCCTCCCTCGGGTTGAGGTGAAGGGGACGATTGGGGAGGTTTCTCGCTCTGTGGCTACCGATGTGCCCTGCTCGTCTTCTATGTTGGCTGGTAATGGGTTAGAAATCTCTCTGATGGATTCGGGTGGCTTCTTGGTGAGTCTTGAAGCAAGCGCCGGTGTCTCAGGGAATGCTGTTGAGGATGAAGTCATGCTCGCTGAGGGAGGAATTCATGGCTCTGCTGAAGGTGTTCACGGGTCCGGTGAAGATATTAGGAAGCAAACTGAGATAGATAAGACAATTGAGATGGATGTCTGGCTAGGAAATGTGGAAAATTCCTACAAGGATATGGGATGGGATGACACAACTGGCTTAAAGGTTGATGAGAATGCTGGTGGATCTGCTCTAACGGATGAGGCTCCTGTGAATGTTTCTCAGGCTGCAGGTTTGGCTGAGCCTGCCATGGTTGGGGTGCGGGTGGAAGATGATGCAAAGGAGGATGCTGTTTCTCAGAAAACCAGGTCTGGAGATGACTGGAGTTCATGCTCAGCTGAGGAAAAGCCCATATTGGATGGGGATATAGACTGGCGTGACGCCCCGCTGGTCCTGCATGGGTATCCTGGCGTGGGGGGACCTGGCAAGGGGCCTGGGTTATCATGCACCTCTGACGGCAGTTCTGAGGGCCTGCCTAGTGAACAGCTCCGATATGCTGGTGATGCTGGTGGTTCTTCCATGGACCTGCAGAGGGCGATGATCCTTCATGGTGTTCCATCTGCTGAAGACTTTTGTGTGCAGCTCCATGAGATGGTATGGGTTGAAAGGGAAAGGTTTCCTCTTGTTGATGAGGCAAGGAGGCTTGGGGAGAGGTTTGCTGAGGCTGATCAACGGATAATTGCTGCTATGGTCACATCAAGGGAGAAAATAATCAGCGGAGGTGCTGAAACTCTTGAGGCAGAAAGCAAGGAAGGCAAGGCACCACTAGACGCTAGTGATGGTGGCAATGGAACAAAGATGTCTGCTACGGGAACCTCCTCTGCCCCACCAAGACGAAGAAGGAGGAGTGATTACTCTTCCCTCCCACGCCCAATGGCAACTAGGGCCTCCTCACGAGCTGTCAAACTGAATCTAAAGGTGAATAAGCGAGAGAAGCCTTATTTTTCTGCTGATCAGGTAAAGCTATGGAGAAGCTGTGGTCCAGACTTGGCATGCAAGAAGATTTTGACCCTGGATGGGACTAAATGGACCAGGGTGATGAATCAGATTTTAGCTTTGCTGACGATGGCAGCGGCTTTGGTGTTGGCATGGGGTTTCGTGATGCGGAGCTGGAGGATTTTGGTGGCGATGTTGACTGACCCACTGTGTGTGATTTTCTTTTGGACACTGTGTCTTTTTTGGTCTTGCGCTTTGTTTTTTTTCTTTCCTTTTGTGGCCCTCAGGCTGAGGTCGTAAGGGGTTTTGGGTGTGGATTGATTGATCCCTCCCCTCCCTTGTCTGTAGTGTCTATATCCTTTGTTTATAAATTTTGGGGGGTTCCGGGAATAGCCTGGACCCGTGCCTTCTTTGCCCTAAAAACCCTAAAAGGCATAAAAATCCTAAAAAATCTTAAAAAACAACTAAATAGATAAAAACCCATAAAACCCCCTGAAACACCCTAAAAATAACCAAACACTTAAAAAACCCTTAAAACCCTCAAAAAATTAAAAAACTCTAAAAATACTTTTAAACCACTAAAAAATATAAAAAACCATAAAACCCCAAAAGAACATAAAAACCTTGAAAACCCCTAAAACCCTTAAAAACCTTTGAAAACCCCTAAAACCACTCAAATCACTAAAAACCTGAAGAACCCTAAAAACCCTAAAAAACCCCTGAAAACCATAAAAACACATAAAACCTCAAAAAACCCTATACCCCCATAAAAACCATAAAACCCACTAAAAACTCAAAAAACCCTTAAAAACCTAAAAACATTTAAAAACTATAACAAAACATAAAAACCCCAAAACCCCCAAAAAACCCAGAAAATACCTAAAAACACTCAAATTCCCTAAAAACCATAAAAAACACAAAAAACGATAAAAATCTTAGAAAAACCCTGAAAAACCCCTAAAACCCATAAAGACTCCTAAAAACCTTAATAAACCCTAAATACAAATAAATACCGTAAAAACCACTAAAAACTCTAAAAACATATAAACCACTAAAAACGTTCAAAAATTCCAAAAAACCTTAAAACCCATAAAAAATCAAAAAACCCTCTAAAAACCGAAAAGGACCCTAAAAACCTTGAAAACCCTAAAAACCCTAAAACCCCCAAAAAACCCCTAAAAACATCAAAATCGCTAAAAAACCTAAAAACCCTAAAAACCCTAAAATCCCTAAAAACCTAAAAATCATAAAATAGCCATAACAATCCCTAAAAATGTAAAAAACCTTAAAAAACCTCAAAAAACCAAAACATTCCCTAAAATATTTAAAAACCATAAAACCCATAAAAATGCGAAAACCACTAAAACCCCTTAAAACCCTAAAATGTTAAAAAATACTAGAAAAAATCTTAAAAACCCGAAAAACTCAAAAAAAAAACCTGCTGAAAACCCAAAAATGAAACTAAAAATCTTGAAAACCCCTAAAAACATTAAAAACCCTGAATGCCCATAAAACCCTAAAAATCCTTAAAACCCATCAAAATCCAAAAAATTGAAAAAACCCTAAGAACCATAAAAATCATAAAAAGGCCCTAAAAATCCATGAAATAATAAAAAAAACCCTAAAAACCCTAAAAATAATAAAAACCTCTAAAAAATTTAACCCCCAAACCCAAAAATTCCTAAAAACCCAAAAAAACTCTGAAACCCCTTAAAACCAATAACAACTTTAAAAAATTCTAAAAAACCTTTAAAACACAAAAAAACTCAAAAAAATCGTAAAAACCCTAAAAACTCTAAAAACCCTGAAAAACCCTAAAACCCCTAAAACCCCTAAAACACTCAAAATAACTAAATACCATAAAAACACTAAAAACCATAAAAATCTTAAAAAAGCCCTAAATATCCCAGAAAATGTTAAAAATCATAAAAAGCCTAAGAAAACCATGAAAACCATAAAACCCCAAAAAAACATAAAAATCTTAAAACCCATGAAAACACTAAAAACTAAAAAAAATCAAAAATTTAAAAAAAAAATCTAAAAACCCTAAAAAAATATTAAAAACCCAAAAAGTTCTCAAAAACCATAAAACACCAAAAAAACATTGAAAACTCACAAAACCCTCAAAATATCTAAAAACCTGAAAAACCCCTAAAACCAAAAAATTCCTAAAAACGCCCTAAAAATCCTAGAAAATATAAAAAACCTAAACCCCTGAAAGACCCCTGAAAACCATAAAAACCCATAAAAATGTTAAAAAAACCCTAAAAATAAATGATAACCCTTAAAACCTTAAAAAATGTAAAAAACCTTAAAACCCTTGAAAACTAAAAAAACCCTATAAACACAAAATGACCATAAAAACCCTGAAAACCCCTTAAAATCCCTAAAAACCTTCAAAATTACAAAAAAACCATAAAACCATAAAAATCCTAAAAAAGCGTGAAAAATCCCTGAAATCGAAAAAAACTCAAAAAAAACTTGAAAAGCCCATAAAAATCCATAAAAACCCTATAAACTCATAAAAACCCTAAAACACTAAAAAATCTAAAAACCATAAATCCCCAAAAAATGTTACAAACACAAAAAAAAAACTTAAACCCCCCCCAAAAAACTCATAATCCCTTAAAACCTAAAAGATTCAAAAAAATCCCTCAAAATGCCTAAACCCCTCAAAATCCCTAAAAACCCTAAAACCCTCTAAAATCCATAAAAATATTAAAAATCCCTTAATATGTAAGAAACCCAAGAAACCTAGAAAACCCAAGATAACCATAAAGACCCCTAAAATATATAAAAATCCCTACAAACCAATAAAACCCCAAAGCCACTATAACTCTAAAAAACATTTTAAACCCCCTAAAAACATTAAAAACCCAAAAACCCAAAAACCCCTAAAAACTCCAAAAAAAACCCTAAAACCCAAAAAACCCCTCAAACCCCTGAAAAAACCTAAAAAACACAGAAAACCCTAAAACCCCATAAAATAGCTAAAAACACTAAAACACTAAAAACCATAAAAAAACAAAAAAACAATTCCCTAAAAAACCCTAAAATTAAAAAAATCCTAAAAACCTTGAAAAACCATAAAATCCTAAAAACCCATAAAAACCGTAAAACACACTAAAAACTCTAAAAATAATTAAAACCCCTAAAATGTTAAAACGTTAAAATCTCTAAAAACCTTTTAACCCTAAAAACTCAAAAAAACCCTAAAAAACCAAAAAGAGCCTAAAAACCCTAAAAAAAATAAAAAACCCTCAAAATCATCAAAGCCCTAAATACTCTTAAAAACACTAAAATGTAGAAAAATCCTTAAAAATCCCTAAAAATGTAAAAAACCCTAAATACCTTGAAAAACCCATGAAAACCATAAATACCCCTAAAAACATTAAAAACCTTAAAAACTAATAGAACCCCTAAAACACACTATAAATGTTAAAAACTCAAAAAAATATTTAAATCCCTAAAAACTCAAAAAACCCTAAAACCCCCAAAAGACCCTAAAAAACAATAAAAACCCTAAAAACCCTAAAAACCATAAATATCCAAAAAACCCTAAAAATCCTGAAAAACGTAAAAAACCCTAAAAACCTAGAAAAACCCGTAAAAAACTATAAAAACCCATAAAAACCTAAACAACCCTAAAACCCATAAAAATATTAAAACCCACAAAAAACTCTAAAAACACTTTAAACACATAAAAATGTTTAAAAACTCTAAAAAAACCATAAAAATACTAAATAAATCAAGAAGAAACCCTAAACCTCCAAAAGACCCCAAAACCCCTGAGAAACACTGAAAACTCTAAAAACCCCTGAAAACCCATCAAAATTCCTTAAATTCCAAAAAACCCTTAAAACCAAAAAAAACATGAAAAATCCATAAAAATCCCTGAAAACAAAAAAAAAACCTGAAAACCACAAAACCCCCCAAAAAACATAAAAACACCTCAAAACCCATAAAAATCCTAAAAACCTATAAAACTCCTTTAAACCCTTAAAACATTAAAAACTATAAAAATCTTGACTGAAAATCAAATTTTTATTATTCAAATACTTTTGAGGAAAAAGTGAGAAACCAAACAAGACTTCATGACTTAAAACCACCAAACCACCATGGTACAAAAGTTTAAGGCCAAACAACATCAAGCCAACACAGAGGAACCCCTACCCATCATAAAAAACAATAAGATCATATTCCTTCTACTCCTTGCTGTCGGGAAGCTGTCTCATGCATGAATGCATGGGTTTGGAACCGATGGAAAATCCATACCCTCTCAAACATCCATTTTTGTGCGGTTGTTGGTTGATTGCATTCAATTGGTGGAATGTTTTCTTGAAATTGTGAATCCTTGCGGCCTTGCGGTTCGAGGTATGTGGGCCGCTGCATCTATCACACATGGGGTTGCTTCAGAAAACCCTGAAAACCCTTAAAAATCCTAAAAATTCCCAAACAACCATAAAAACATAAAATTACATAAAATATTCTCACAGTCCCTAAAAACATAAAAACCGTAAAATGATAAAAACCCACTAAAAACCATAAAACCCCTAAAACCATAAAAACCATAAAAACCATAAAAAACCTAAAAAACAACTAAAAATTCTAAAAACCCTTTACACCCCTAAAAATGTTAAAAAAACACTAAAACCCTTTAAAACCCAAAAATATAATAAACCATAAAACTCCAATAAACAAAAAAAAACCTTAAAACCCTAAAACCCCGAAAACCCATAAAAATCCTAAAACCCCTCAAAATATGTAAAAACCATAAAAATCCTAAAATAACCCTAAAAATACCTGAAAATGTAAAAAACCCTAAAATTCTTGAAAACCCCCCAAAACAACAAAAAACTATAAAAACCTTAAAAACCCTAAAACCCCATAAAAACTCTTAAAAACACCAAAAACTCTAAAAATCCTTTAAACCAGTAAAAACATTAAAAATCTCTAGGAAACCTTAAAAACAAAAAAAAACTCAAAAAACCCTAAAAACCTAAAATGACCCGAAAAATATTAAAAACCCCTAAAAACCCTAAAAACCATGAAAACCCTAAAACAACACAAAAATACCTAAAAACCCTAAAAAATCCATTAAAACATAAAATTCTAAAAAATCCCTACAAATCCCTGAAAACATAAAAAACCATAAAAACCTTGAAAAACCCTGAAACACATAAAACCACCTAAAACCTCATAAACATTAAAAACCCACAAAAACCATAAAAACACTAAAAATATATGAACCCTTAAAACCCATAAAACATTTAAAAACTCTAAAAAACCTTAAACCCCTAAAAACTCAAAAAAACCCGAAAAACCGAAAAAACCCAAAAAAAATCCCATAAAACCCCTAAAACCCCTAAAAAACTCTGAAAACCCCTTAAAATCCCTAAAAACCCGAAATAAATCCTAAAAACCAAAAAAAAACTTAAAAACTTAAAAACCCTAAAAACCATGAAAAACCCATGAAGGCCATAAAAACCCATAAAAAATAAAAAACCCTAAAACCACTAAAAACTCAAAAAACCCTTAAAACCCTCAAAAGATAAAATACTCCAAAAAACCTTAAAACCCTAAAAAACTCAAAAAAAACCTATAAACCCAAAAAAACCATAAAATCCATCAAAACCCCTAAAAACTCTAAAAAATCATAAATACCCCTAAAAACCCTCAAGATCTAGAAAAACCCTAAACCAATGAAAATCCAAAAAACAACTTAAAAACCATGAAAATGTAAAAAACCCTATAAGCCATAAAAATACCTAAAACCTTAAAACCCCATAAAAACCATAAAACCACTAAAAATCTAAGACATTAAAACCCCTAAAAAGGTTAAAAAAAATCTAAAAACCCATTAAAACCATTAAAACCCTAAACACACTAAAAAGCACTAAAAACCCATAAAAACCTAAAAATTTGTAAATCCCCTAAAACCCAAAAAAAAACCATAAAATTCCAAAAAATCAGTAAAATCCACAAAAATGTAAAAAACCCTAAATACACTGAAAACCCCTAAAAACCAAAAAAAACCCCTAAAAACTTAAAATACCCTAAAATCCCATAAAAACCCCAAAACCCACTAAAACTTTAAAACCCTTAAAACCTCTAAAACACTAAAAAACTCTAAAAAATCTTAACACCCATAAAAACCATGAAAACCTCTAAAAAGCCTCAAAATCTCTAAAAACCATAAAAACCCTAAAAAGTCCCTGAAAATGAAAAAAAACCCTAAAAACCCTAAAACCCCTAAAAACTTTAAAAAAACCCTAAAACCCATAAAAATCCTAAAACCCCCTGAAAACACTAAAACCCTTAAAACATTAAAAACTCTAAAAACTATAAAAACCCTAAAGAAATCAAAAAATCCTAAAAACTGAAAAAGACGCTAAAAACCATGAGAAACCCGAAAAACCATGAAAGCCACTAAACCCCCTCAAAATCCCTAAAAGCCCCTGAAATTATAAAAAACCCTAAAACCACCCTAAAAACCATAAAAACCATAAAAATCAATAAAAACCCTAAAAAACAATAAAAACCTAAAGACTCAAATAAAAACCCCTAAAATCCAAAAGACCCTAAAAACCTTGAAAACCCCAAAATACCATAAAAACCAAAAAAACCCTAAAACCCCTCAAAATATCGAAAATCCTATAAAACCATAAAACCCATAAAAATACTAAAAGATCCATAAGATCCCTTCAATCATAAAAAACCATCGAAACCCTAAAACCCCCTAAAAACCATAAAACCCCCTAAAAACCCCCTAAAAACCGTAAAAAGTCACTAAAAACTCTAAAAAACCTTAAAACCCCTAAAATTTTAAAATACTATAAAAAACCTTACAAGTCCTATAAAACTAAAAAAACCCAAAAAACCCCCATAAAATCCTAAAAACCCTAAAAATCCCAAAAACCCTTAAAAACCCTAAAACCCACAAAATACCTAAAAACTCTGAAAAACCCTAAAAACAAAAAAAGCTTAAAAAATTCTTCAAATTCCTTAAAATAAAAACACCATAAAAACCATGAAAACCTCCAAAAAATCAAAAAGGCCCCCAAAAAATTTAAAACTCCTAGAAACCCATAAAACTCCTAAAAACCACAAAAAACTCTAAAACCCCTAAAAACGTTAAAAAAATCTAAAAAACCTTAAAACCGAAAAAAAAACATTTAGAAAACCATAAAATCTAAAACTAACCAAAAAATCCAGAAAAAACCTAAAAACCATAAAAAACCCCTAAAAATACCTAAAACCACACAAAATCCCTAAAAACCCTTAAAACCATGAAAATCCTACAGAAGCCCTTAAAATCCATAAAATATTAAAAACCCCTAAAAACCCTGAAACCCCCCAAAAAACCATAGAAACCCTTAAAAACCATAAAATACCAAAAACCCATAAAACCCCTAAAAAACACTAAAAATATTAAATATCGTAAAACCCCTAAAAACGTTAAAAAACTCTAAAAAACCTTAAAAACTCAAAAAAAAACTCAAAAAATCTGAAAAATCCACAAAGACCCTAAAAACCTTGAAAACCCTTAAAAAACCTAAAAACCCTAAAAACCCAAAAAAAACCCTAAAAACCATACAAAACTTGAAAAGGCCCTAAAAATCCCAGAAAACATAAAAAACCCAAAAAAACCTGAAAACCCCCCCAAAAAACCAAAAAACTCCTAAATACCTTAAAAAATCTAGACACCCATAAAAAACCTAAACACCATTAAAACCTCTTAAAACCCTTTAAACACCTAAAAACGTTAAAAACACTTAAAAACCCTAAAACCCCAAAAGAACCTAAAAACCCTAAAAATCCATAAACTCCCAAAAACCTAAAATACCCCTAAAAACCCTCAAAATCTCTAAAAACCCCCAAAACCCCTAAAAACCACAAAAATTCTAAAAATCCCTAAAAATGTAAAAACCCCTAAAAACTCTGAAACACCCCTAAAAACCATAAAACCACAAAAAATGTTCTAAAAACACAGAAAACCCTAAAACCACTAAAAATACAAAAACCCTAAAAACACCTAAAAACCAAATACTTTAAAAAACTCTAAAAAACCATAAAACTCTGAAAAACTCAAAAAACCCAGAAAACCCCTAAAAACTCCTAAAAACAAAAAAAAACCAAACCCCCCCCCCCCAAAATCACTAAAACCCAAAAAAAACCTTAAAGCCAAAAAAGAATCTCTCAAAATCCCTAAAAATCTTAGAAAACATAAAAACCCCTAAAAACCCTAAAAAACCTTTGAAAACCATAAAAATCCCTAAAAACCTTAAAACCCCCAAAAAACCCATAAAAACCCTAAAACCACTAAAAACTCTAAAAACTCTTATAACCCCTAAAAATATTAAAAAACTCCAAAATATATTTGAAACCCTAAAAAACTCTAAAATCAACCATATAAACCCAAAACCCCCATAAAAACCATAAAAACCCTAAAAACCCTAAAAACCCCTAAAACCCCATAAAACCAACTAAAACCCCCAAAAATCCCCAAAAAACCTTAAAACCATAAAAATCACTAAAAATCTATGAAAACATAAAAAATCCTAAAGACCATAAAAACCATAGAAAACCATAAAACCCCTAAAAACCTTAAAAAACAAGAAAACCCTAAAAATAACTAAAAACTATAAAAACCCATAAATCCCTTTAAAACGTTAAAAATTCAAAAAACCATAAAAACCATAAAAACTCCAAAAAACCCCTAAAAACCCTAAAAAAACCCTAAAAAATTAAAAAAAACCATAAAAACCATAAAAACTCCAAAAAACCCCTAAAAACCCATAAAAACCCAAAAAAACCTAAAATTCCCTAAAAAATCATAAAAGACCTCAAAATTTTAAAAAACCCTAAAAACTGTAAAAACCTTAAAAATCCTAAAAAACCATTAAAATCATTGAAAATGTAAAAAATCCAAAAAACCATCCAAAACACCTAAAAACCATAAAACCCTCAATACCCATAAAACCGCTAAAAAATATAACAACCCTTAAAACCCCTAAAAACATTAAAAACTATAAAAAACCATAAACCCCTAAGAAAACTCAAAAAAACCCTAAAATCCCAAAAGATCAAAAAACCCTAAAACCCTAAAAACCCAAAAAACCACAAATATCTTAAAAAATCCCTAAAAATCCATGAAAACATAAAAACACCCTAGAAACCCTAAAAAACCCCTAAAACCCATTAAAACCCCTAAAACCCTAAAAACCATAAAACTCATAAAAACCATAAAACCAATAAAAACTCTAAAGCTCTTAAAACCCCTAAAACATTAAAAAACATAAAACCCCACAAAACCCTAAAAACTACTAAATACTCTAAAAACCCTTTAAATCCCTAAAAACATTAAAAACTCTAAAAAAACTCAAAACCCCTAAAAAACTAAAAATAAACCCTAAATGACCAAATAAACCTAATAACCTAAGAAACCCTAAAAACTTTTAAACCCCTAAAAACCATAAAACCCCACAAAATCCCTAAAAACCTTAAAAACCATAAAAACCCAAAAAATATTTAAAAATATCAGAAAACGCAAAAATCCCTAAAACCCCTGGAAAAACCCAGACAACCATAAAAACCACTAAAAACCTTAAAACCCATAAACCCTATAAAACCCTAAAACCCACTAAAAACTCTAAAACCTCTTTAAATCCCTATAAACATTACAAAAATCTAAAAAACCATAAAACCCTAAAAAACTCAAAAAAACCCTAAAAACCCAAAAAGACCCTAAAAACCTTAAAACCCCCCAAAACTCCTAAAAACCCTCAAAATCCACCAAAACCATTAAAACCATAAAAACAAAACAATTAAGAAAAAAGTCCTAAAAATCCTTGAAATCATAAAAAAACTAAAAACCCAGAGAAACTCATGAAAACCATAAAACCACTAAAAACCATTTAAAACCTAATAAACCATAAAATCCTAAAAACAACTAAAAACTCTAAAAACCCTTAAATCCCAAAAAATGTTAAAAAGAGTTAAAAACTCTAAAAACATTAAATCCCCTAAAAAACTAAAAAAAACCCTAAAAACCAAAAAGATCCTAAAAACTGTAGAAAAATCCAAAAAACCCAAAAACCCCCCAAAACCCATCGAAACCCCTAAAAACCCTAAAATACCCAAAAATTCTCTAAAACCCATAAAAATCCAAAAAATCCCAAAAAATACCTAAAAACTTAAAAACCCTAAAATCGCACAAAACCCATTAAAAATCATAAAAACCCATGGAATCACTAAAAACCCATAAAACCCCCAAAAAACACTATAAACTCTAAAAATCCTTAAAACCCATAAAAACATTAAGAAACTCTAAAAAACCGTAAAAACACTTAAAATTCTAAAAGCCCCCACTAAAAACCTGAAAACCCCATAAAAACCATCAAAATACCTAAAAACCCTAAATAAACCCTCAAACCATCAAAATATTAAAAAACCCTAAAAATACTCAAAAAATAGAAACGCAAAAAAATATGAAAAAACCCCGAAAAACATAAAACCCCAAAAAACATTAAAACCCTAAAAACCCTTAACAAAACACTAAAAACTCTAAAAACCCCTTAAACACCTAAAATGTTAATAAACTTTAAAAAACCATAAAAAAATCAAAAACAAAAAAAACCCTAAAAGCTAAAAAAGACCCTAAAACCATGAAAAGCAATAAAAATTTAAAAAATCCTAAAAAATCCATAAAACCCCAGATAATGTAAAAAAACCCAAAAAACCCAAGAAAAACCTAAAAGCTATAAAAAACCCTTGAAAACCCAAAATAACATGAATACCCAAAAAAACCATAAAAACCCCAAAACCATAAAAACCCTAAAACCCGAAAAAGGCTAAAAATTCAAAAAAATCCCTGAAAACGTAAAAAACCCTAAAAACATTAAAAAATCCTAAAAATCCTAAATACCACCAAAAACTTTAAAGACCCTTAAAACCCTAAAAACATTAGAAACTCAAAAAAAATAAAACACCTAAATAACTCAAAAAAACTCAAAACCCCCAAAAGACCCTAAAATCCCTAAAAACCATTAAAACCCTAAAAAACATGGAAAACCTCTAAAACCCATCAAAATACATTAAAACATTAAAAAACCCAAAAAACCATAAAATTATTAAACAAGCACTAAAAATCCTTGGAAATTTAAAAACCCTAAAAAACATGAAAGACCAATGAAAACCATAAAAACCCCTAAAAACATTAAAAACCCTAAAAACCCATAAAAATCCAAAAAACCACTAAAACTCTAAAAACCCTTAAAACCTCTACAAATGTTAAAAAACTATAAAAACATTAAAAACCATAAAAACTCAAAAAAGGCATTAAAAACTAAACAAACCCTAAACCCCTGAAAAATCCTTAAAACCCCCAAATCCCTAAAAAACCCTAAAACCCCCTAAAAACCTTCAAAATCCCTAAAAAACAAAAAAAATGTTGAAAGAGGAAGATGTCGCTGCTCTCGCCAGGTTATCTTCTGTTTTCGCATTTTCCTGGTTTCCATCTCGGCGGCTTTGCTCCTCCCTTCAAGATATTGCGATGTGATGTGGTTGCGGTGCTTGGCGATGGGGATTCATGCAGGTGTGGTTCGGCATTTGAGACCTTTTTCATGTGGTTCGTGGCTCGCGCGGCGCTGCGTTTAAGGTGCCGCCTTGACCTCTCTAGCGAAGCGGTGTTCGTGTGGATGGAGATGTGGCTGTGGGCGTCGGAGCCTCTCCTTAATGGATTTGGGCTCTGGTGGTTCTTCCCGAATCTGGTCGGCTTCGCATTGGACGGTTGTTTGCAGTGGTGTGGTGCGAAGGCTACAGATCTAGTTGCCTCTAGGGTTTCAAGATTCGTGGATCTGGCAGGGGCGGTCCTCGATCTGGGAGACAAGATCAGATCTGGTTACCTCGACGCGTGGCGGTTCAGATCCATGGAGGTGTGTGCCAGATCTGGTCCTTTCTCGGTGCGGCGTTGCACTATTATGGTGATACCTCTCATTGCGACGAGCTCCTAGAGGTTCCCGGCTTCCTTGACGGTTTCCAAGTGGTGGCATGGAGAGGCTAGGCCTCAGTTGAGGTTGTACAGTGGGATTTTGCTGATCCATGAAGCTGTGTGGGGAGCGATGGCTTTGGTTTGGCTCGGGAAGTCAGGCGATGGTGCTGATTTCCCACTTCGGATCTCAGTGCAGAGGTAGGTGCTGGATTCTGGTTTTTGTGAGATTGGCTACTGGTCGCTGATTCTTGGTGAGCTGCTGAATGCTGGTGATGGTTGTGATGTTGATGCTGGTGGTTCTGTGGCTTTGGATGCTGGCGGTTATGTGATGTCGAATGCTGGTGATTCTGGATGCTCATTGTTGCTTGGATGGGAGGTGTTGAAGCTGTGGTTTATGGTCGCGTTGCTGCTGGATGTTGTTTGCTATTTGAGTTTGGATGTTGGATGCTAGTTGATGCTGGATAATGGTGGTGGCTACTTTTCTTTGTGTGTTATCTTTTTTCATTCTTGATTTTTCTTTTTTTGGGGTCTTTTGTCTTGGGTCGTTAAGGGTTTTTGGTTGTGGGTCGTTTGGCCCCTCCCCTCCCTTGTCTGTTGTGTCTCTGTTTTATTTCTAATAAATTTGCGGGGGCCGGGAATAGCCCGACCCTCGCATCTTCCTTGCCCTAAAAAACAAAAAAAAAAATCCTAAAATCCATAAAAAAGAAAAAAAAACCTAAAAAACCCTAAAAATGTAAAAAACCATAAAAATGATGAAAAACCCTTAAAACCCTTAAAACCCCTAAAAACCCCTAAAAACCCCTCAAACCTTAAAAAACCCTAAAACCACACAAAACCCTAAAATTCTCAAAAAACTCTAAAAACCCTTAAAAACCCTAAAACCCCTAATAACACTAAAAACTTAAAAAACGCCTAAAACTCACAAAAACCCTAAAAATAAAAAACCCTAAAAGCCCTATAAAGCTCAGAAAACCCGTAAAACACTTCAAAATCCCTAAAAACCTAAAAACCATAAAAATCTTAAAAATCCATAAAAATCACGAAAGATCCCAAAAAACATAAAAAACCCTAGAAACCCTGAAAAACTCTAAAAACCATAAAAACTGCTAAACACTTTAAAAACCATAAAAACCTAAAAACCACTAAAAATATATAAAAACCCTAAATACCATGAAAATCGTTAAAAAATCTAAAAAACCTTGAAACCCTAAATAACTCCAAAGACCCTAAAAACACAAAAAAGAACCTAAAAACCATAAAACCTCATAAAAACCCTAAAAACCTTGAAAATCCATAAAATCCCTCAAAATCCCTAAGAAACCTAAAAATTTAAAACCCATAAAAATCCTAAAAAACCCCTAATGGTCCATTAAAACGTAAAAAACACTGAAAACCCCCAGAAAACCATAAAAACCCCTAAAGATGTTGCTGCAGATGGGTGCTGTTGTGATGGTGGTTGACTAGGGGCTGATGGAGGTTGATGGTTGTGACTTTGTGGTGCTGATGGTTTTATGCTGTTGGTGGCAGATCTTCTTAGTGAGAAGGTGCTGGATGCTGGATTTTGTGAGTTTGGATGATGGTCATTGGTTAGCTGTGAGCTGTTGGATGTTGGATGATGGTGGGTGGTGGTGGTGGCTGATTGGCTTTGTGTGTCTTTTCTTTTTTCTTTTTTGATTTTCTTTTTTTGGGGTCTTTTGCGTCTTGGGTTGTAAAACCCATAAAAACCCTAAAAACCATAAAAATCTTAAAAAATCCCAAAAAATCCAGAAAAATGTAAACCCTAAATTCCGGAAAAAACCCATAAAAACCAAAAAAACCCCTAAAACCCCCCTAAAAACCCGAAACCCACTAAAAAAATATAAAACCCCTAAAAATTTTAAAAATGTTAAAATACTCTAAAAACATTAGAAACCCTAAAAAAACTCAGAAAACCCCTAAAACCCCTAAAAACCAGGAAAAAACTCTAAAAACCCTCAAAGTCCCTAAAACCCCTTTAAAACCCTAAAAACCATAACAATTCTAAAAAATCCATAAAAAATCCATGAAAACATAAAAAACCCAAAAACCCTGAAAGCGTCCTAAAAGACATAAACCCCTAAAAACCTTTAAAACCAATAAAAACCCCAAAAATCCCTAAAAACCACAAAAAACTCTAAAACCCCTAAAAATGTTAAAAAAACTCTAAAAGTTGTTAAATACCCTAAAAATTAAAAAAAAACTAAAATCTGAAAAGACCCTAAATACCCAAAAAACTAATAAAAACCCTGAAAACCCCTAAAACCCCTCAAAATCCCTAAAAACCCTAATAATCATAAAATCTTAAAAATACTTTAAAAATCACTGAAAAGGTAAAGCCTTAAAAACCCTGAAAAACCTCTGAAAACCATAAAAACCCTAACAAACTTAAAAAACCCCCCAAAACCCAGAAAGGCCCTAACACCCTAAAAACCCTAAAAACATTGAAAAAACCTAAATAAACTCAAATTCCATATAAACCCTAAGAACCCTAAAACCATAAAAATCATAAAAAATATTAGAAAACATTAAAAACCATAAAAACCCTAAAACCCCTCAGAAAAACATAAAACCCCTACAAACCTTAAACCCCTAAAACTTATAAAAACCCTAAAAGCCTGCTAAAACCTCAAAAAACCCTTTAAACCGCTAAAAATGTAAAAAAAAACTCTAAAAAACCTTATAACCTCCAAAAAACTAAAAAAGAACAAAAAAAACCTAGAAGTTCTTAAAAACCCCCAGAAACCCTAAAAAACTTTGAAATCACTAAAACCCCTTAAAACCATAAAAATCATAAAAATCATAAAAATCCCTAAAAATCCCTAAAAATTTTAAAACCCCTGAACCCCTAAAAACTATAAAACCCCTAAAAACCCACAAAACCACTAAAAACTCTAAAAACCCTTAGAGACCCTAAAAATGATAAAAACTCTAAAAAACCCAAAAACAATAAAAAACACAAAAAAAACCCAAAAAAGACCCTAGAAACCAAGAAAAACCCTAAAAATCCTGAAAATCCATAAAAACCCACAAAATTCCTAAAAACCCTAAACCCCCCTAAAATCCATAAAATCCTAAAAGACCCCCTAAAAATCCCTAAAAACATAAAACACCCTAAAACCCTTAAAAAACCTTAGTAACCTTAAACCCCTAAAAACGTTTAAAAACCCTAAAAATTATAAAAACCCTAAAAACCCTAAAGACACTAAAAACCACTAAAAACTCTCAAAACCCTCGAAACCCATTAAAACATAAAAATACTCTAAAAAACCTAAAGCCTCTAAAAATTAAAAAAACCCCTAAACACCCATAAAAAACCTAAAACCCTAAAAAGCCCAAAAAACACCCCAAACCCCTAAAAACCCTGAAAACCCATAAAAACTTTAAAATCTTGAAAAAACCCTCAAAACCATAAAAATCCAAAAAAGCCCTAAAAATCCATAGAAATGTAACAAAATCCTACAAACCCTCAAAGACCCCTCAAAACCATAAAACCCCTAAAAACCTTAAAAAACCCTAAAACCCCATAAAAACCCTAAAACCCCATAAAATCTCTAAAAACACTTAAAGATCCTAAAACGTTAAAAAACTCTAAAAACCTATTAAAACACTAAAAAACTTTATAAAACCCCATAAAAACCCTAAAAACACAAAAAAAATCCCAGGAAAAACCCTAAAACCCCTCAAAATCCATTAAAATCTAAAAACACTTAAAAACTTAAAAAATTCCTAAAAAAGCACTGAAAATCCCTAAAAATGTAAAAAACCCTAAAAACCCTAGAAAACGCCTAAAATCCATAAAAACACCTAAACGCCTAAAAAACCTAAAAATCCTAAAAACCCTTAAAACCCCTGAAAATGTTAAAAACTTTAAAGACCTTAAAAATCAAAAAAACACTAAAAACCCTGAAAGATCCTAAAAACGTTGAAAAACCATAAGAACCCTAAGAACCCTAAAAAACCCTAAAAACCCTAAAAGGCATAAAAATCCTAAAAAATCTTAAAAAACCGCTAAATAGATAAAAACCCATAAAAACCCCTGAAGCACCCTGAAAATAACTAAAAACTTAAAAAACCCTCAAAAAATTAAAAAACCCTAAAATGACTTTTAAACCACTAAAAAATCAAAAAAAAAACCCTAAAACCACAAAAGAACATAAAAACCTTGAAAACCCCTAAAACCCTTAAAACCCTTTGAAAACCCCAAAAACCCGTCAAATCACTAAAAACCTAAAGAACCCTAAAAACCCTAAAAAACCCCTGAAAACCAAAAAAACACATAAAACCACAAAAAACCCTATACCCCCATAAAAACCATAAAACCCACTAAAAACTCAAAAAACCCTTAAAAACCTAAAAACATTAAAAAACTATAAAAAAACATAAAATCCCCAAAAACCCAAAAAACCCGGAAAAGGCCTAAAAACACTCAAAATCCCTAAAAACCATAAAAAACACTAAAAATGATAAAAATCTTAGAAAAACCCTGAAAAACTCCTAAAACCCATAGAGACTCCTAAAAACCTTAATAAACCCTAAATACAAATAAATACCGTAAAAACCACTAAAACTCTAAAAACATATAAACCACTAAAAACATTCAAAAACTCCAAAAAACCTTAAAACCCATAAAAAAATCGAAAACCCCTCTAAAAATCGAAAAGGACCCTAAAAAACTTGAAAACCCTAAAAACCCTAAAACCCCCTAAAAACCCCTAAAAACAACAAAATCCCTAAAAAACCTAAAATCCCAAATAACCCTAAAATCCCTAAAAACCTAAAAAACATAAAATAGCCATAACAACCCTAAAAATGTAAAAAACCTTAAAAAACCTCAGAAAACCAAAACATTCCCTAAAATACTTAAAAACCATAAAACCCATAAAATTGAAAAAACCACTAAAACCCCTTAAAACCCTAAAATGTTAAAAAACTCCAAAAAATCTTAAATACCCGAAAAACTCAACAAAAAAACCCTGAAAACCCAAAAATGAAACTAAAAATCCTGAAAACCCCTAAAAACAATAAAAACTCTGAATGCCCATAAAAACCCTAAAAATCCTTAAAACCCATCAAAATCAAAAAAACTTGAAAAAACCCAAAGAACCATAAAAAACCTAAAATGGCCCTAAAAATCAATGAAATAATAAAAAATAACCCTAAAAACCCTAAAAATAATAAAAACCTCTAAAAAATTTAACCCCCCAAACCCATAAAGTCCTAAAAACCCAATAAAAACTCTGAAACCATTTAAAACCAATAACAACTTGAAAAAATTCTAAAAAACCTTTAAAACACAAAAAAACTCAAAAAACCCTAAAAACCCTAAAAACTCTAAAAACCCTGAAAACCCTAAAACCCCTAAAAACCTCTAAAACACTCAAAATACTTAAATACCTTAAAAACACTAAAAACCATAAAAATCTTTAAAAAGCCCTAAATATCCCAAAAAATGTTAAAAATCATAAAAACCCTAAAAAAACCTTGAAAACCATAAAACCCCCAAAAAACATAAAAATCGTAAAACCCATGAAAACACTAAAAACTAAAAAAAATCAAAAAATTAAAAAAAAAATCTAAAAACCCTAAAAAATATTAAAAACCCAAAAAGTTCTCAAAAACCATAAAAACCAAAAAAAACATTGAAAACCCACAAAACCCTCAAAATATCTAAAAACCTGAAACACCGCTAAAAACGAAAAAATTCTTAAAAACGCCCTAAAAATCCTAGAAAATATAAAAAACCTAAACCCCCGAAAGACCCTTGAAAACCATAAAAACCCATAAAAATGTTAAAAACCCCTAAAAATAGATGATAACCCTTAAAACCTTAAAAACTGTAAAAAACCTTAAAACCCTTGAAAACTAAAAAAACCCTATAAACCCAAAATGACCATAAAAACCCTAAAAACCCCTTAAAATCCCGAAAAACCTTCAAAATTACAAAAAAACCAATAAAACCATAAAAATCCATAAAACCCTATAAACTCATAAAAACCCTAAAACCACTAAAAACTCTAAAATCCATAAAACCCCAAAAAATGTTACAAACACAAAAAAAAAACTAACGCCCGAAAAATCCTAGAAAATATAAAAAACCTAAACCCCCTGAAAGACCCCTGAAAACCATAAAAACCCATAAAAATGTTAAAAACACCCTAAAAATAGACGATAACCCTTAAAACCTTAAAAACTGTAAAAAACCTTAAAACCCTTGAAAACTAAAAAAACCCTATAAACCCAAAATGACCATAAAAACCCTGAAAACCCCTTAAAATCCCTAAAAACCTTCAAAATTACAAAAAAAACCATAAAACCATAAAAATCCTAAAAAAACATGAAAAATCCCTGAAATCGAAGAAAACTCAAAAAAACTTGAAAATCCCATAAAAATCCATAAAAACCCTATAAACTCATAAAAATGCTAAAACCACTAAAAACTCTAAAAACCATAAAACCCCAAAAAATGTTACAAACACAAAAAAAACTTAAAACCCCCAAAAAACTCATAATCCCTTAAAACCTAAAATATTCAAAAAAACTCCCTCAAAATGCCTAAACCCCTCAAAATCCCTAAAAACCCGAAAACCCTCTAAAATCCATAAAAATATTAAAAATCCCTTAATATGTAAGAAACCCAAGAAACCTAGAAAACCCAAGATAACCATAAAGACCCCTAAAACATATAAAAATCCCTACAAACCAATAAAACCCACAAAGCCACTAAAACTCTAAAAACATTTTAAACCCCCTAAAAACATTAAAAACCCTTAAAACCTAAAATCCCCTAAAACTCCAAAAGACCCTAAAACCCAAAAAAACCCCTGAAACCCCTAAAAAACCTAAAAAACACAGAAAACCCTAAAATCCCATAAAATATCTAAAAACCCTAAAATAATAAAAACGATAAAAAACCAAAAAAATTCCCTAAAAACCCTAAAATTGAAAAAATCCTAAAAACCTTGAAAAACCATAAAATCCTAAAAACCCATAAAAACCTAAAACCCACTAAAAACTATAAAAATAATTAAAACCCCTAAAACGTTAAAACGTTAAAATCTCTAAAAACCTTTTAACCCTAAAAACTAAAAAAACCCCTAAAAAACCAAAAAGAGCCTAAAAACCCTAAAAAATAAAAAACCCTAAAAATCATCAAAGCCCTAAATACTCTTAAAAAAAACTAAAATGTAGAAAAATCCTTAAAAATCCCTAAAAATGTAAAAAACCCTAAATACCTTGAAAAACCCATGAAAACCATAAATACCCCTAAAAACATTAAAAACCTTAAAAACCAATAAAACCCCTAAAAACCCACTACAAACCCTTAAAACACCTAAAAACATAAAAAAAACACTAAATATCTTAAAATCTTAAAAAAACTACAAAAATCCATAAAAACCTAAATGACCCTTAAACCCTTGAACACTCCTAAATCCATAAAAAACCTTGAAAACCCCTAAAAACCATCAAAATCGCTAAATACCCTAAAAACCCATAAAAATAATAAAGAATTCCTAAAAATCCCTGAAAACCTAGAAAACTCTAAACCCCTGAAAAACATAAAACCCAAAAAAAAACCGTAAAAAACGGAAAAATCCATAAAACCATAAAAATAACTAAATCTCTAAAAACCCTTAAAACTCTAAAAAAATTTAAAATCTCTAAAAACCTTAAAAACCCTAAAAACTAAAAAACACCGAAAGACCAAAAAAAATCCTAAAGCCCTAAATACCCTGAAAAACCTTGAAAAAAATTCAAAATCCCAAAACCCTAAAAAGCCCCTAAAAACCATAAAAATCTTTAAAAAATCCTTAAAAATCTCTAAAACTTAAGAAACCCTAAAACCCCTGAAAACCCCCTAAAAACTATTAAACCCCTAAAACCCATAAAAACCCACTAAAAACTTTTAAACCTCTTAAATCTCCAACAAAATGTGAAAAAACTCAAAAAATATTAAAACACCAAAAAATAAGAAAAATCCATAAAAACCCCAAAAGACAGTAAAAAACATAAAAAACTAAAAAACACAAAAAACCATGAAAACCCATAAAAACTCTCAAAATCCCAAAAAACCATAAAAACCATAAAAACCATAAATATTCTAAAAATCTCTAAAAATCCCTCAAAACATAAAAAACTATAAAAACTTCAAAACCATAAAAACCCCTAAATACCTTGAAAAACGCTAAAAACTCATAAAACCACTAGAAACAACAAAAAATCTAAAAACCCTTAAACCCCCTAAAATTGTTAGAAACAATTAAAAACCATTAAAACCCAAAAAAAAAAATAAAAAACTAACTCTAAATCCCACAAAACCATAAAAACACTAAAATCCATAAAACCCTGAAAACCCCTAAAACCCCTAAAAACCCCTAAAAACAATAAAAAGACATAAAAATCACTAAAATTGTTAAAAACCATAAACCTTGAAAACCCCCTGAATACCATAACACCCCTAAAAAACCAAGAAGACCCATAAAATCCCCCAAACCACTAAAAACTGTAAAAACCCTTTAAACATTTAAAAAAGTTTAAAAAACTCTATAACACCTTAAAACCCATAAAAAATTAAAAAAAAATCACTAAAAACCGAAAAAATACCATAAAACCCTAAAATCCATTAAAAACCTTAAATAACCCTAAAAATCCCTAAAAACCCTCAAAATCCATAGAGACACTAAAGAAACCAAAAAGCTATAAAAGTCCAAAGAAACCCTAAAAATATCTAAAAACACAAAAAACCTTAAAACCCATAAAAACCCCTTGCAAACCAGAAAAACAAAAGAAAAAAATTAAAAACCTTAAAAAACCATAAAAACCTAAAAACCACTAAAAACTGTAAAAACTCTTAAAACACCTAAAAATGTTAAAAGACTCTAAAAAACCTTAAAACCCTAAAAACTCAAATAAACACAAAAATCCAAAAAAGTCCCTAAAAACCCTGAAAACTCCTAAAACCCTAAAAACCCCTAAAACCCTAAAAATCCCCAAAACCATAAAAACCCTCAAAATCCCTCGAAACCTTAAAACCCCAAAAAACCACAAAAATCCTAAAAAAGTCCTAGAACTCCCTGAAAACATAAAAACACTACAAAACCTAAAAGACCCTTAAAAACCAAAAATCCCAAAAAACATAAAAAACCCATAAAACTCCTAAAAATCGACTCAAAACTATAAAATCCCTTAAACCCCTAAAAACGTTAAAAACTCTAAAAAATCTTAAAACCCCTAAAAATTCAAAATGAAACCCTAAAAACCAAAAAAGATGATAAATACGCTGAAAAACCCCAAAAAATCCCTAAAAACCCATAAAAATCCACAAAATCCCTAAAAATCCCTGAAAATGTAAAATACCAAAAAAACCCTTAAAAACCACTAAAAACCATAAAAAATACTAAAACCTGCTAAAACCCTTAAAAAACTCTAAAATCCCATTAAACCCTAAAACCCACTAAAAACTCTAAAAACACTTGAAAACTCTAAAAATGTTAAAAAATCTATTAAAAACCTTTAAAACCCTAAAAACTCAAAAAAACCTAAAAACCAAAAAGACCCTAAAAACCCGTGAAATCCCCTAAAATGCTAAAGAACCCTAAAAACCCTAAAAATCCCTAAAACCTCAAAAACACCTAAAACCCATAAAATTCATAAAAAACACAAAAAAATCCATAAAAATGTAAAACCCCCTAAAACCCTCTGCAAACCCTCCTGAAATCCATAAAAACCACTAAAAAATTTTAAAAAACCATAAAAACTCTGAATACCACTTAAATTGATAAAACCTCATAAAACCCCAAAAACATTAAAAAAATATAAAAAACCTTCAAAACCATAAACACATAAAAAGCCTAAAAACCCAAGAAAACCCTAAAAACACTAAAAAACCCAAAAAACCCTTTAAAACCCTGAAAACCCCTCAAAATCCTTAAAAACCCTAAAATACCCTAAAGTCATAAGAAACCTAAAAAATCCATAAAATCCCAAATAACGTAAAAAACCCTAAAAACCCTAAAAAACCTTTAAAAAACCTAAAAACCCTAAAAAACCCATAAAACCCCTAAAACCCATTAAAACTCTAAAAATCCTTAAAACCCCTAAAAATATTAAAAACTCTAAAATACCTTAAAAACCATAAAAAACTCAAAAAACACTAAGAACCCAAAAGACCATAAAAACCCTAAAAACCCTAAAAACCAAAAAATGTCATGAAAAACCTAAATACCTCAAAATCCCTCAAAACACTAAAAACCTCTAAAAACATAAAAAACCTAATAAATCCCTAAAAATCTTTGAAAACAAAAACAAACCTAAAAACCATGGAAAACCCATTAAAATCACAAACCCCCAAAACCCTAAAAAACCCTAAAATCCCATAAAAACATTAAAACCACTAAAAACTATAAAAAAAATACTTAAATCCCATAAAAATGTTTAAAAACTATAAAAAGCATTTAAACACCTAAAAAACTCAAAAAAACCCCTAAAACCTCAAAAGACCATAAAAACCTTGAAAACCCTAAAATGGATCAAAATCCATAAAAACCCTAAAAACCCTAAAAACAATAAAAATACTTAGAAGGACCTAAAAATCACTGAAAACATAAAAGCCCCTAAAAACCTTAAAAAACCCCCTGAAAACCATAAAACCCCTAAAAACCTTAAAAACCCCTAAAAGCCATAGAAACTCTAAAAACCACTAAAAATAATAAAAACCCTTTAAACCCTTAATAATGTTAAAAAACTATACAAAACCTTAAAACCCCTAAAAACTAAAAAAACATAAAAACACCAAAACACCCTAAAAACTCCTAAACCCCTCAAAATTACTAAAAAACCTTAAAACCATTAAAATCCTAAAAATCCCTAAAAGTCACTAAAAATGGAAAAAATCATAAAAACACTGAAAACCCCTGAAAACCATAAAACCTCCTGAAAATCTTAAAAACCCTTAAAACCTTAAAAAAACACTAAAAACTTTAAATACTCTAAAAACCCTTAAACCATTAAAAACAAAGAAACTCTGAAAACCATTAAAGACCATAAAAAACTGAAAAAATCTTAAAGACCCTAAAACCCCTGAAAACCTCTAAAAATCCCTAAATCCTTAAAAACACTAAAAACTATAAAAATCCTAAAAAATCTCCAAAAATTCCTGAAAACATAAAAAATCCTAAAACCCAGAAAACCAGAAAACCCCTAAAAACCCATAAAACCCCTAAAAACCAATAAAAACTCTAAAAATCATTAAAACCCATAAAATCATTAAAAAAATCTAAATAATATTGAAACCCATAAAAACTCAAAAAACACCTAAAACCCTCAAAATCCCAAAAAAACCCTAAAAACAATAAAAAACCTAAAAACCATAAAAACCCCTAAAAACCTTAAAAACAATAAAAATACATAAAAACCAAAAAAACACTAAAAACTCTAAAAACCCATTAAACCCCTAAAAACATTAAAAAAATCTAAAAAAATGCTAAAAAAAACTAAAAAGACCCTAAAAACACAAAAAGTCTGTAAATCCCATAAAATCCCTTAAAACCATAAAAACCCTTAAAACCCTAAACCCCCTCAAAGTCCCAAAAAAAAAGAATCATAAAACCATAAAAATCCTCAAAAATCCCTAAAAGCCACAAAAACATAAAAATAATACAACACCTAAAAACCATAAAAACCCATAAAAACCCATAAAATCCCTAAAACCACTAAAAACCTTAAAAACCATTAAAACCCCTAAAAACGTTAAAAACCTTTTAAAACCTTAAAATCCCTAAAAACCCTAAAAACCCTAAAAAATATTAGAAAACCTAAAATTCCCAAAAAACCCAAAAATCCCCTAAAACCATAAAAATTCTAAAAAATCCCTGAAAACGTAAAAAACCCTAAAAAACTAGGAAACTCTTAAAAAACATAAAACCCCACAAAACCGTAACCCCCCCCCCCCAAATACCCAAAAACCCTCAATAAAAAACTAAATACACTAAAAACCTTTAAACCCCTAATAACTCAAAAAAAAAACCCTAAAGACCCCAAAAAACTCTAAACATGCTAAAAACCCTAAAACCCCTCAAATTTCCATAAAACCCTAAAAACACTAAAATCCATAAAAAGCCTAAAAAGCACTAAAAATCCATGAAAACATAAAAAAAATTGGGGGGGCAGGAATAGCCTGTCTCTCGCATCTTCTTTTCCCTAAAACATTAAAAAATGTTAAAAAACTCTAAAAACCTTAAAAACACTAAAAAACTCAAAAACCCTAAAAACATGAAAGACCCTAAAAACCATCAAAATATCTAAAAACCAAATAAAATCCTAAAAAAATCCATAAAAATCCCTGAAAAAAAAACAAAAAATCCTAATAAACCCCTAGAAAACCATAAAACCCCTAAAAACTTTAAAAATCTATAAAACATATTAATACCCTGAGAAACCACTAAAAACTATAAAAACCCTTAAACCCCTAAAAATATCAAAAATATCAAAAAAACCTTAAAACCCTAAAAATCCCAAAAAATCCTAAAAATACAAAAGACACTAAAAACCCTGAAAACATCTAGAAACCCTAAAAACCCTAAAAAATCCTCAAAACCCTCAAAATCTCTGAAAAGCCTAAAAAACCCTAAAAACCACATAAATCCTAAAAAATCCCTAAAAATCCCTAAAATCACAAAAAAACCCAAACCCAAAAAGACCCAAAACCCTGAAAACTCCTAAAAACCCTCAAATCCCTAAAACCCCTAAAACCCCTAAAAACCATAAAAATCCTAAATTTCCC
This sequence comes from Viscum album, assembly GCA_963277665.1. Taxonomy (NCBI): domain Eukaryota; kingdom Viridiplantae; phylum Streptophyta; class Magnoliopsida; order Santalales; family Viscaceae; genus Viscum; species Viscum album. Next base: position 1,884,989,899 of record OY728141.1, on the reverse strand, counting down.
TAGAAATCCTTGAAAAAGTAAAAAACTATAAAAAAACCTTAAAAACCATAAAAACCACTAAAAACATAAAAAACCCTAAAACCCATAAAATCCCAAAAATCAACTAAAAATTATAAAAACCCTTAAAACCACCAAAAATGATTAAAAAACTCAAAAAACCTTAAAAACGCTAAAAAACCCTAAAAACCCCTAAAAACTATAAAAATCCTAAAAAGGCCCTAAAAATCATGGAAAACTTAAAAAACACTAAAAACCATAAAACCCCTTTAAATCCATAAACCACTAAATACCTTAAAAACCATAGAAATCCACAAAAACGCAAAAAAGCACTAAAAACTCTTAAAACCCTTAAAATCCCTAAAAACATTAAAATGTTAAAAAACTCTAAAAACCCCTAGAAAAATAAAAAAACCCTTAAAACCCAAAAAAGCTAAAAAACCTAAAAACCCTCAAAATTCCTAAAATTCCTAAAAATCTTAAAAATCCAAAAAAGGCCCTAAAAATCCATAATAAGGTAAAAAAAACCCTGAAAACCATGAAAACCATCAAAATCCTTAAATAACTATAGAAAAACATAAAAACCCACTAAAAACTCTAAACAAACTTAAGACACCTAAAAACATTAAATACTATAATTAACCTTAAAATCCCTAAAAACTGAAAAAAACAAAAAAGCCCAAAAAGACAATAAAAACCCTAAAAACTCAAAAAACCGAAAAAATCACTACAAATACTAAAAAAATTCTAAATACTCAAAAAATCATAAAAATCATAGAAATCCCTAAAAACATAAAAAAAACCCTAAAACCCTAAAAAACCCCATGAAAACCATAAAACCACTAAAAAACTTGAAAAGCCCTAAAATCCCTAAAACCACTAAAAAATATACAAACCCTTAAAACCCCTAAAAATGTTTTAAAACTCTAAAAAACATTAAAACCCTAAAAACCTAATAAAAACCCTAAAACCCAAAAAGAACCTAAAAACATTGAAAGATACTAAAAACCCTAAAACCCCTCAAAATCCCTAAAAAAACCTAAGAACCCTAATATCCATAAAAATTCTAAAAAATCTCAAAACCAAAAAAACATAAAGAACTCTAAAATCACTGAAAGCCATAAAACCTTTAAAAACTTGAAAACCCCATAAAAACCATAAAAACCCACTAAAAATTCTAAAAAACCTTTAAACCCATACAAACATTAATCAAATCTAAAATACCCTAAAACCCCTAAAAAGATAAAAAAAAACCCTAAAAACCCAAAAGGACCATAAAAACCATGACAACCCTAAAAACCATGAGAAACCATTAAAACCCCCAAAATCCATACAAACTGTAAAACACCCTAAAATCATAAGAATTCTAAAAATATATATATAAATCCCTAAAAACAAAAAAACCCAAAAAAACTTGGAAAACCATAAAACCCCCTAAAAACCTTAAAAAATTCTAAAACCAATAAAAACACTAAAAACAGAAAAAAAAAAAACTCTAAAACCCCTTAAAACCCTTAAAAATGTTAAGAAACACGAAAAAACCTTATAAACCATAAAATACTCAAAAAGAAACCCTAAAATCCAAAAGACCCTAAAAACCCTAAAACCCCCTAAGAACCATAAAAACCTTAAAAACCCCTAAAACCCCTCAAAGTCCCTAAAAACCCTAAAAACCAAAAAAACCATTAAATGCTAAAGGTGTGGATGGATCTGCTATTTCTAAGAAACTATGGTGGTGGATTCTACTTGTTTCTAGGTCGGGATGTAATGAAGCTGATGTGGATTCTCCTGGGGAGGACATGCTAGTTGCTAGAAATGGTGTGAATGGAGTTGCTGGTTGTTATCTGCTGGGAGGTGATGATGGTCGCGTTTGGTTGCGGTGCTCGTGTTGTGGTTTCATACGTGAGTGGTTGTGATGTCGGCTTTGGTGCTGGTGGTTGCTGGGGCTAGTTGGTTTGGACGTGTTGCTGGTGTTGTGTTGCTAGGATGATGGGATGTGGTGCTGTTGGATGCTGGAATGCACTAGATGATGGAAATTGTGATGCTGGATGCTGGTTGCTGCTGAGTTGGGAGTTGCTGAAGCTGTGGTTTATGATCGTGTTGCTGCTGGATGTTGATTGCTGGTTGTGTTTGAATGTTGTTCGTCGGTTAGCTGGGAGATGCTGGATGTTGGTTGATGCTGGATAATGGTGGTGGCTGCTTGGATTCGTGTTCTTTTACTTTTTTTGCTTTTGTTTTTGTTTTTTGTTTTTGTTTTTTTTTGGTCTTTTTTCATCTTGGGTTGTAAGGGGTTTTTGGGTGTGGGTCGTTTGACCCCTCCCATCCCTTGTCTGTTGTGTCTCTATTTTCTTTCTAATAAATTTGGGGGGGGGGGGGAATAGCCCGACCCTCGCATCTTCCTTGCCCCTAAAACCCCTCAAAATCATTAAAAACCCTAAAAACTAAAAAATCCCTAAAAATCACTAAAAACTTAAAAAAACCTAAAAACCCATAAAACCCAGAAAACCCAATAAAACTATAAAACCCTTTAAACCCCTAAAAATATAAAAAAACCTCTAAAAACCTTAAAAACTCTTAAAAAACCTTTAAAACACTAAAAAACTCAAAAAATCTAAAAACCCAAAAGATCCTAAAAACCCTAAAAACAAAAAAAAAATCCCTAAAAGTCCCAAAACATGTAAAAAACCTTAAACACTATGAAAACCCCCAAAAAACAAAAAACCCTATAAACCTTATAAAACCCTAAAAACCCATAAAAAGTTAAAAATCAACTAAAAACTCTAAAACCCCTAAAAACGTTAATTTTTTTTAAAAACTTCAAAAAAACCTAAAAACCCAAAAGACCCTAAAAACCATGGAACCCTAAAAAAACCTGAAAAAACAAGAAAACCGAAAAAATCCCTAAAAATCGTAAAATACCCTAAAACCCATTGAAATTTTAAAAAATCCCTAAAAATCCTTAAAATTTTTAAAAACCCTAAAAAACCTGAAAACCCACAGAAAACCATAAACACCCCTAAAACTATAAAACCCCTAAAACCCATAAAAACCCCTAAAACCATAAAAACCCTAAAAACCAATAAAAACCCTTAAAACACAAAAAAAAACTTTAAAAAACACTAAAACCCTTAAATGTTGTAAAAAACTCAAAAAACCTTAAAACCCCAAAAAGACCCTAAAACCCCCTAAAAACTCTATAACCCCCTGAAATCCCTAAAAACCATAAGAATCCTAAAATATCCAAAATACCCTAAAAACCATTACAATCCTAAAAATCCCTAAAAATCCATGAAAACATAAAAACCCTAAAGCCCCTGAAAAACCCCTAAAAATAATAAAACACCTAAAAACACATAGAAATCATAAAACCACTAAAAACTATAAAAACCATTTAAACCTTTAAAAAGGTGAAAACATTAAAAACTTTAAAAAATATTTAAAACCCAAAAAACTAAACAAAACCCTTAAAACCAAAAGACCCTAAAACCCCAAAAAACACTAAAAAAACCCTGAAAACCCCTAAAAGTATCAAAATCACTAAAACAGTAAAAAACCTTAAACCAATAAAAATACTAAAAAGACCTCAAAATCTATGAAAACTAAATAAACCCTAAAACCCCTGAAAACCCCCTAAATACCATAAAACCACTTAGAAAACCTAAAACCCCACTAAAAACACTAGAAACCCGTAAAACCCGTAAAACCTTAAAAAAATATTTAAAAACCTCTAAACCCCAAAAAAACCTGAAAACCCAAAACAACCTAAAACCCTAAAAAACTCTAAAAACCTTAAAAAAATCCCGAAAACCCTTAAAACCCTCAAAATCACAAAAAACCATAAAAACCATAAAAACCCTAAAACCCCTAAAAACCATAAAAATCACAATTAACGCTAAAAACCCTAAAAACCCACTAAAAACACTAAAAACCATCAAAACCCCTAAAAATGTTTAAAAATTCTAAAAACCATAAACCCCAAAAAACTGAAAAAACCCTTAAAACCTAAAAGACCCTAAAGACCCAGAAAAATAATAATAGACATAAAACACCCCAAAAAACTCTCAAAATCACTAAAACCCCAAAAAACAATAAAAATCCCTAAAAATACATGAAAACATAAGAAATCCTAAAATCCCTTAAAAGCCTTTAAACCCCTAAAAACATTTTAAAAACCTAAATCCTGTAAAAACCCCAAGAAAACCACTAAAAATGTTAAAAACTCTAAAAATCTAAAATACTAAAAAACCCTAAAGCCCCCAAAATACCATAAACCCCAAAACCCCTAAAAACACTAAAAACTCTAACAATCTTTAAAACCCTCAAACTCCCTAAAAATGGAAAAAAATACTAAAAAACATAAAAATCCTAAAAAATCCATTAAAATCCCTAAAAATGTAAAAACCCCCTCAAAACCCTAAAAACACTTAAAACATGAAACCCCTAAAAACCTTAATAAATCACAAAAACCCATTAAACACCATAAAACCCAATAAAAACACTAAAAACTCATTAAAACCCTAAATTTTTTAAAAAACTCTAAAAACCATAAAAGCCCTTAATACTCAAAAAAAATCCTAAAACCCAAAATGTCCCTAAGAGCCCTAAACACCCCTAAAAACCCTAAACCCTAAAATACTCTAAAATCCCTCAAAATCCCTACAAACCCTAAAAAACCATGAAAACCATAAAAAACCTAAAAAAGCACTAAAACCCCTAAAAACCTAAAAAAACCAAAAAAACCTCAAAAAACCCTTCACAACCATAAAACCGTTAAACCCCTAAAACCATAAAAACCCATAAAAACACACTAAAAACTCTAAAATCCCTTAAGCCACCTAAAAAAATTAATAAATTGTAAAAAACCACTAAACCCATAAAAAATAAAATAACCCTAAAAACCCAAAAAATTCCTGAAAACCCTGAAAAATGCTAAAAACCCAAAAAAACCCTAAAAACTCACAAAATACCTAAAAACCATAAAAACCATAAAAATATGAAAACTGCCCTAAGAATCTTTAAAAATGTTAAAAATCTTGAAAACCCCCTAAAAATAATAAAAACCCTTTAAAAGATTTAAAACCCCAAAAAACCTAATAAAACCCATAAATACCACTGAGTACACTAAAAGACCTTAAGACCCTAAAAATGTGAAAAAACATTAAAAAACTCTAAAAAACCTTAAAAACCATAAAAACCATAAAAACCAAAATAACCTGAAAAACATGAAAAACCCTATAACCCTCAAAATCCATAAAAACCATAAAAATCCTAAAAAACCTCTAAAAATATCTGAAAATATAAAAAACCCTAAACCCTGAGAAACCCTTGAAAACCATAAAATACTCTTAAAACCATAAAACCCTAAAATCCATAAAATCCCTAAAAACTGCTAAAAACTCTAAAAACAATTAAAACCCCTAAAGAGTAAAAAAACTCTAAAAAACCCTAAAAAACTCAAAAACACCCTAAAATCTCAAAAAGACCCTAAAATCACTGGAAAAAAATAAAACCCATAAAATCTCCTAAAATCCCCTAACCCCCCCAAAATTCCAAAAAATCTAAAAAATACCTAAAAATACAAAAAAAATCCCTAAAACCCCAAAAAAATATAAAAAACCCTAAAACCGTGAAAAACCCCTAAAAACCGTAAAGCCCCGAAAAATCTTAAAAACCCTAAAACCCATTAAAACTATCAAAAATACTAAACTTTATAAAAAACATTAAAACCCCTAAAATGTTAAAAGAATTAAAAATATAAAGACCCTAAAAACTCAAAAAAATCCTTAAAAACCCAAAAAGAACCTAGAAAGCCTGAAAAACCCATCAAAAACCCTAAAACCATTAAAATCCCTAAAAACCCAAAAAACCCTAAACCACCAAAAACCCTAAAAACCATAAAAATCATAAAAAATCCCTAAAGTTCCCTAAAAATGTTATAAACCCTAACAACCATTGAAACCCAAAGAAACCCCTAAAAACCTTAAAAACCCAAAATATCCACAAAAAACACTAAAAACCCTTAAAACCCTAAAAACATTAAAAAAACTCTAAGAAACCTTAAAACCCCTTAAAAACATAAAAAAATCCTGAAATCCCCTAAAAACCCAAAAAAACCTTGAAGATAACTAAAAACCCTCAAAATCACTAAAAACTCTAAAAAGTCCTAAAACCCATAAAAATCCTAAAAATGCCTTAAAAACCCCTAAAAATCTAAAAATCCATAATAACCCTAAAAACCCCTGAAAAACATAAAACCCCAAAAAAAACCATAAAACCCCATAAAAACACTAAAAACCCTAAAAAACACTAAAACCCCTCAAAATTCCCAAAATCCCTAAAAACCATAAAAATACTAAAAAAACCCTAAAAATTCCAAAAAACATTAAAAACCATGAAAAACCCTTGAGATCTATAAAACCCCATAAAAATATTAAAAAAATTTAAAAAACATTAAAACCCTAAAAAAACGTAAAAACCCAAAGAGACCCTAAAACCCCTAAAACCCCCTAAAAACCCAAAAAACACACTAAAATCCCTAAGAAAATTTAAAATCCCTAAAAAGACTTAAAAACCATTAAAATCCAAATAGGCCCTAAAAATACTTGAAAACTTAAAAAACCATAAAAACCATTGAAAACTATAAAACCCTCTAAAAATCATAAAAAACCCCCCTAAAACCCATAAAAACTCTAAAAACCAACTAAAAACCCTTAAAATCCTTAAAATGTAAAAAAAATATAAAAATCCATTAAAACTATAAAAGACTAAAAAAACACCTAAAGACCCAAAAACACCAAAAAAAACCCTAAAAACCCATAAAACCCATCAAAATCACTAAAACCATAAAAAACCCTAAAAACAATAAAAATTATAATAAAGTAGTAAAAATCCTTGAAAACACAAAATACCCAAAAAAACCCTGAAAAAACCCATGAAAACCATAAAACACCTAAAAACCCATTAAAATATCTAAAAACCACTTAAACTCTAAAACCCCTAAAACCTTTAAAACATTAAAATATTATAAAAACCTTAATAACCATAAAAAGTAAAAAAACTAAAACACAAAACAACTGTAAAAACCCAAAACCGAGAGAAACCTTAAAAACCCTCAAAATCCCAAAAAACACTAAAAACCATAAAAATCCTAAAAATCCCTAAAAATCTATGAAAATGTAAAAAACCCTAAAACCCTAAAAAAATCCCTAAAATCCATAAAAATCCCTAAAAACATGAATAAAAAATAAAAACCCATAAAAACCCTAAAAACCACTGAAAACCCTTAAAAACTCTAAAAACATTAAAAATCTATAAAAACCTTTAAAACACAAGAAAACTAAAAAAACCATAAAATCACAAAAAGAACAAAAAAACCTAGAAAACCATGAAAAACAAAAAAACCCTCAAAATCCTTAAAACCCCTAAAAACATAAAAACCATAAAAATCCTAAAAAAATCCTAAAATTCGCTGAAAACAAGTTCAGAGTGGCAGTAGTTGGCGCAGAGGATGCAATTCTGGATCCTCTGGATTTGCGATCACTGGATATCAGTCAACTCTACTGATTATATACCTCAGTTCTTGGATGCTCCTTTGAAGTTGTTTCAAATATGGTATGCTTCCTCTTCCTTGGCGTTGATTCTACGATCTCTCTTTGGTTTTGGTGTTTCGTTGGATCGTGGACTATTACTATGCGGGTCCAATCTGCTGCTATGGATTGTTTTGCTGGTGGATTGGTTTGTTGGTTGTGTTTCTCATATGGTTGTGGTTCCGAATGAGCTGCTGGTTGAGATGGTTATCTTTTTCTTGATGGTTTTGACTCTTCTATGGGGCGTGGTGTGGGTTGATGCTGGTAATAATTTCTGGAATTGGAGCTTTTGGATGCTTGATGCGGCCTGGATGGATGTAGAATCGTTGGGTGGTTTTTATTCCTGTGAAGACAATGCTGGTTCCTGGATTGGCTGTGATGCTAGAGATGGCTGGATGTTTGGCTATGAGTTTCTGATAGAGCTAGCTTGCTATGGCTAGTTTGGTAGTGGGCATTTGTTGTTGCTGGTTGTTGGTAGGGAAGAAGAGTTGCTGGGGTCTGGAGGCTGGTTGGTGCTATGAATGCTTGTTCTGTTTGGCTGGATGATGTTGTTGGAGACACTGCTGAGGGATGTTGTGGCTGTAATGACTGGATTATGCTGGATGGTGGACTTGGTGAGGTTGAAGGCTGGTCGTTGCTTGCTTGTGAGCTGCTGGATGCTGGTTGATGCTGCTGATGATGATGGTGTTGTTTTGTTTGGATTTGCGTGTCTTTTTTGTCTTTTGATTTTTCATTTTTGGGGGTCTTTTGTGTCTTGGGTTGTAAGGGTTTTTTTACCAAAAAGATGCAGGCCCAGGCCGAATGCCCGATCCCAATTTTATTAAAAAAAGAAAAAAGCAATACAAAGTACATAGGAAAGAAAGAGAAGTCACACCCAACAACAATGCCACTCAAAAGACATCAAATTCCCCATCATCACCACCATCCAAGTCATCTGGATCTGCTGATTCCCACTCAGATGGAGCATATTGGTTGAGCATATTGATGTATTGCTCCCTAAGACATAACTCCCTTTCAGACAGAGATGTCCTAGACAATGCCTTATTTTGTCCCTTCTTTGTGTTTACTTCCTTCCCTTTTCCATTTTTGGTAGAGGACCTCGTAGACACCATCTTCGGCATGTTGGAGTAGTCTTTTCTAGGTTTCTTCTTTTTTGTATCAGTTCCGGTTCCCATATTACCATTCCCATTATCAGATGTTCCTTTCCATTCTCCCCGAACCATGTCACTATACGAGGCCTTGAGCACCTCCCTCTCATTCTCTTTCTCACCATTGGAAACATCATGTAAGGGTTTTTTTGGGTGTGGGTTGATTGAACCCTCTCCTCCCTTGTCTGTAGAGTCTCCTTTTCTTTAATAAATTTTGCGAGGTTCGGGAATAGCCCGACCTCACACCGCTTCTTCCCTAAAAAAGTTAAAAACCCTAAAAACCTTTAAATCCCCAAAAAAACTCCAAAATAACACTAAAACCCAAAAGACCCTAAAAACCCTAAAAACCACTAAAAACCCTAAAAAACTTTGAAAAAAATCTAAAAACCTCAGAAATCAATAAAACCCTAAAAAAATAAAACCCATAAAAAACCGAAAAAATCACTAAAAATCCTCAAAAACATAAAAACCGTAAAACCCTTAAAAACCCTAAAAACCCGCTATAAACTCTAAAAACCCTTAAAAATCTAAAAAACACAAAAAAACCCTTAAACCCCCAAAAACCATAAAAACCCTAAAAACCCCTAGAAACCCTAAAAACCCTAAAAACTATAAAACCCCTTAAAATACCTAAAAATACTAAAAACCCTAAAATCATAAAAATCCTAAAAAATTAATAAATATATCTGAAAACGTAAAAAACTTAAAAATCCATAAAACCCCTTAAAATCCATAAAACCCCTAAAAACACCTAAAAAAATTAAAAAAAATAAAAACCAAGAAAAACCCTAAAAACCACTAAAACATTAAAAACCCTTTCAACTCTAAAAAAATGAAAAAATGATAAAAATGTTAAAAACGATAAAAACACAAAAAAACCATAAAACCCCAAAAGAACCTAAAAACCTAAAAACCCTAAAAAACTTAGAAAAATCTAAAACCCCTCAAAATCCCTAAAAACACTAAAAACCATAAAAATCCCAAAAATATCTGAAAACATAAAAAACCCTGAACACCCCTCAAAACATAAAAACCCCTAGAGACATAAAAAACCTATAAAAATCTAAAAAACCTTTAAAAACATTAAAACCCTTAAAACCACTAAAAACTTTTAAAAAATCAAAATACTTTAAAACCCCAAAAAATCATAAAAACCCGAAAAACCATAGACCATCAAAATCACTAAAAACCATAAAATTCCTAATAAAGCCTTTAGAAACCCTCATAACATAAAAAACCTAAAAGCCCAAAAAACCCCAAAACCCTTAAAAACCCATGAAAACCACAAAAACCCTAAACCCAAAAAACCCCTAAAAACCCTAAAAACCAAAAAAACCCTTTAAACCCCTAAAAACGTTAAAAATGTCTAAAAACTATAAAAACCATTAAAAGCCTAAAAAACTCAAAAAAACATAAAAACCCAAAACACCCTAAAAACCTTGAAAACCTCTAAAACCCCTAAAAACCATGAAAAACCATCAAAATCCCTAAAAACCATAAAAAACCTTTAAACCCATAAAAAACATAAAAAGTCCCTAAAAATACCTGAAAACTTAAAAAAACCTAAAAACCCTAAAAAACCCATGAAAACCATAAAAACATTAAAAACACATTAAACCCTAAAAAATAAAAAAAATCTAAATAACATTAAAACCCCATAAAACGTTAAAAGCTCTAAAAATGTAAAAAAATCTTAAAAAACTAAAAAAAACTAAAATCCCCCCAAAAGAACCTAAAACACATAAAAACCCCTAAAATCCCATAAAAACCCCTCTAATCCCTTAAAATCCCTAAAAACCCTAAAAACTCTAAAAAACTGTAAAACCATAAAAGTAATAAAAATCCCTGAAAATGTAAAAAACCCTAAAAACCTTGAAACCCCCCCCCCTAAAAACTAAAAAATCCACTAAAACCCTAAAAACTATAAAAATCTCTTAAAACCCCAAAAATGTTAAAAAAACACTAAAAAATTTAAAACCCTAAAAAACTCAAAAAAACCTTTTAAACCACAAAAGATTCTAAAAACCACGAAAACCTTAATACCCCTAAAAACCCTTAAATCCCCACAAAATCCCTAAAAATCCTAAAAACCCTAAAATCCATAAAATTCCTAACAAAAAACTAAAAATAAATGAAAATATAAAAAAACATAAAAACCCTAAAATACAACTAAAAATAATAAAACCCACTAAAAACATTAAAAAACCCTAAACCCATAAAAACCCTAAAAATACACTAAAATATAAAAACCCTTAAACCCCATAAAAACATTAAAAACTATAAAAATTGTGAAAACCCTAAAAAACTCATACAAACCCTAAAAACCCAAAAGACCTAAAAACCCCTAAAAACCCAAAAAACCCTCAAAATCCCAAAAATCCCTAAAAAACCATAATAACTATAAAAATTCTAAAAAATCCCTAAAAATCCCATAAAACGTAAAAAAAATTTGAAAAACACATGAAAACCATAAACCTTCTAAAAAAATTTAAAACCCCTAAAACCCTATAAAACCCCAAAAAACCATTAAAAACCCTAACAACCCTTAAAACCCATAAAACATTAAAAACTCTAAAAAAACATAAAACCCAAAAAAAATCAAAAAACACACTAAAATCCCCAAAAGACACTAAAACCCTGAAAAACCGTAAAAATCCCCAAAACCTTGAAAAACTCGAAAAACCCTAAAAATCCCGAAAAAACCTAAAAGCACTAAAGACCATAAAAATCCTAAAAACCCTTAAAAATACCTGAAAACATAAAAAACCCTAAAAACCCTAAAAAAAATTAAAACCATAAAACCCCCTAAAACGTAAAAAAATCCTAAAAATCCAAAACTCTGAAAGTTATAAATTGAGGCGCCAAGCTCTCCGCTTGGCCCGCACCTTCTTTGCCCTAAAAACTCTGAAAGTTATAAAAACCATCAAAATCCCTAAAATTCTGAAAAACACTAAAAAACCATAATTTTTTTAAAAGTGCTAAAAATCCATAAAAACTAAAAAATCTCTAAAATCCATAAAAATCCCTAAAACCATAAAAACCCATAAAAACCCTACAAACCACTAAACCCTTAAAACACCAAAAAAATAAAAAACATTAAAAAAATATAAAAACCTTAAAACTCAAATAAAATCCCTAAATCCGAAAAGATCCAAAAAACCCAAAAAAATTACAACAATACTCTTAAAAAACCTGAAAACCCATAAAAACCTTCAAAATCACTAAAACCCCTAGACACCATAAAAATATGACAAAATCCCTAAAAATCCCTAAAAATGTAGAAAACCCCAAAACCCTGAAAACCCCTTAAAAACTATAAATGCCCCTAAAAAATATAAAAACCCTAAAAACCATAAAACCCCTAAAAACCATAAAAAAACCACTAAAACTCTAAAAACACTTAAACTCCTAAAAAGGTTACAAAACGTTAAAAACTCTAAAAACCATAAAAACCATAAAAAATTAAAAAAACGTAAAACCCCAAAACACCTTAATAACCCTAAAAATTGTAAAAACCATCAAAATACCTAAAAAAATCTAAAACTGCTAAAGACCATAAAAATCCTAAAAAAATCCCTGAAAACCCCTGAAAAAGTAAAAATCCCAAAAAACCCCTCAAAACCCACTGAAAACCATAAGAACCCATAAAAACCTTAAAACCCATAAATGCCACAAAATTCCTAAAAAATTAATAAAACTCTTAAAACCCCGTAAAAAGGTTAAAAAACTCTAAATATCTACAAAACCCTAAAAACCTCAAAAAACATAAATACCCCAAAAGACCCTAAAAACCCTAAAATACTATGAAAACCCCAAAAAACTATCACAATTCCTAAAAAACTAAGAAACCCTAAAAACAAAAAAACACTAAAAAGGCCCAAAAAATCCCTTAAAAGGTAAAAAACTATAAAAAACCTGAAAAACCCATGAAAACCATAAAATCCCTAAAAAACCTTTAAAACCCTCAAAACCCTCAAAACCCATAAATATCCTAAAAACCACTAAAAACTCTAAAACCCCATAAAACCCCTAAAAATGTTAAAAAAATCTAAAAGTTGCTTAAAACTTAAAAAACTCCAAATATCCTAAAAACCGAAAACAACGAAAAAACCCTGAAAACACTAAAAAACACTAAAATTCTTGAAAACCCCTAAAAATGCAAAAAACCCTAATAACCATAAAAATCCTAAAAGTCCTAAAAATCACATAAAAATAAAAACCTTAAAATCCTTCAAACCCCTTGAAAACAATAAAACCCCCTAAAAACCATAAAACCCTGAATCCCATGAAAAACCCAAAACCCACTAAAAATCAAAAAACCCTTAAAACTGCTAAAACGTTAAAAAACACTAAAAAACATTAAAAACCCAAAAAACTAAAAAAACCACCAAAAACCCCAAAATATCATAAAATAGTGAAGGCCCCTAAAAAGACAAAAAACAATGAAAAACCCTAACAACCCTAAAAACCATAAAAACCATAAAAATCCCTATAAATCCTTCAAATCATAAAAAAACCCTAGAAACCCTAAAAAACTCTAGAAATTCATAAAACCTCCTAAAAAACATAAAAAATCAAAAACCACTAAAAACTCTAAAAACCATTAAAACCCAAAAAAATGTAAAAAACTCTAAAAAACATTAAAACCCAAAAAACCGTAAAAATGCTAAAAAACACTGAAAACCATAAAACCACTAAAAATCCATAAAATCCTAAAAAAAACCTAAAAACCATAAAAATCCCTAAAAATCCCGAAAACCCTCTAAAAACCATAAACACCTAAAAACGTAAAAAAACGCCTAAAAACCCCCCAAAACCCCTCAAAACACAAAAAACTCTTAAAACCCCTAAAACATTAAAAATCTTAAAACTCTAAAACCCAAAAAACCCTAAAAAACTCAAATGAAACCCTTAAGAAAAACGACCCTAAAACCATTGAAACTTCCATAAAACCTAAAAACCCAGAAAACCCAGAAAAACCTAGAACCCATGAAAATCCTTAAAACCCTAAAAAACCCTAAAAACAATAAAAATATTAAAAATCCCTAAAAATTACGGAAAACAAAAAAGACCCTAAAAACCCTGAAAACCCCTAAAACCTGAAAAACCCTAAAAACTAAAAAAACCCATAAACCCGTAAAAACCCTAAAATCCCACTAAAAACTCAAAAATCCCTTAAGCCCCTAAAAACGTTAGCAAAAATTAAAATATCAAAAAACATTAAAACCCCTAAAAAACTCAAACCCCCCCAAAAGACCCTAAAAACCCTGAAAATACTAAAAACCCTGAAAACCCTAAAAACCCACAAATCCCCAAACCCCTAAAAACCATAAAATCCTAAAAAACACCTAAAACCTTAAAAACACTAAAAACCCATAAAAACATTAGAAACCACTAAAAACCCTAAAACCATTAAGACCCATAAAATGGTTTATAGACTTCAAAACCCGTTAAAATCCTAATAAACTAAAAAAAACCCTAAATCCCAAAAAGTCCCCAAAACCCCTAAAAACCCTAAAAAACCTTGAGAACCCCTAAAACCCCTCATAATCCCTAAAACCCTTAAAAGTCCTAAAACCCTTAGAAAATCCTAAAAACCCACTAAAACTATAAAAATCCTTAAAACCTGAAAAAAAGGATAAAAAACTCTAAAAACCATTAAAACCATAAAAAATCAAAAAACACAAAGAACCGAAAAGGACCCAAAAACCTTGAAAACCCCTAAAAATGCTGAAAACCCCTCAAAATCACTAAAACCCTAAATAAACGTAAAAACAATAAAAATCCTAAAAAATTCCTAAAAATACTTGAATATCTTAAAAACCATATAATCCTTGAACCCCCCCCCCTAAAAACTATAAAAACCTTTAAAGATGTTAAAACCCTAAAAATCCACTAAAACACTAAAAACACTAAAAACCCTTAAAATTCCTAAAAACGTTAAAAACTCTAAAAACACTTAAAACCACTAAAAACTCAAAAAACCCCTAAAACAAAAAAAACCTTAAAAACCTTAAAACCCCTAAAAACACTAAAAACCCTAAAAACCTTAAAAACCCTAAACCCCTCAAAATCCATAAAAACCCTAAAAACCCCAAAACCCATAAAATTCCTAAAAATCCCTAAAAATATAAAAACCACAAAAAATTTTGAAAACCCTGAATACCATAAAACCCCTAAAAACTTTAAAACCCCCCAAAACCAATAAAAATCACTAAAAACACTAAAAACACTTTAAACCACTAAAAACATTAAAAGATATAAATATATTAAAAAACCTAAAAAACTCAAAAAAACCCTAAAACCCCCCCAAAAAACCATAAAACCCCCTAAACCCCCTCAAAATCCCTAAAAACCTGAAAACCCCGAAAAACCCTCAAAAAACCTAAAAACCCTAAAAAGCATAAAAATACTAAAAATCCTTAAAAATCCATGAAAAAGTAAAAAAACCAAAACCCTCAAAAGACCCCTGAAAACTATAAAATCCCCAAAAAACCATAAAAACTACCAATACCCACAAAACTCTAAAAACCCACTAAAAACTCTAAAAACTCTGAAATCCCCTTAAAATGTTAAAAAACTCTAAAAACCCTTCAAAACAATAAAAGACATAAAAGACACTAAAACCCCAAAAAAAACAATAAAATCCCTAAAAACGCATGACAATGCATAAAAACATAAAAATCAATTAAAAACCTAAAAACCATAAAAATTCTAAAAAGAGCCCTAAAATCACGGAAAACGTAAAAAACCCTAAAACCTAGAAAAACACATGAAAACCATAAAAACCACTAAAACCATAAAAGACACTAAAAACCCATTAAAATCTTAAAACCACTATAAACTCTATAAACCCTTAAAACCCCTAAAATGTTTAAAAACTATAAAAAACTATAAAAAACCTAAAAAACTCAAAAAAACCTTAAAACCCCAAAAGGCCCTAAAACCCTAGAAAAACCTAAAAACCCTCAAAATCCCTTAAAACCCTTTAAACCATAAAAATCATAAAAAACACTAAAAACCCTGAAAATGTAAAAAACACTAAAACCCCTGAAACCCCTTAAAAACCCTAAAAACCCCTAAAAACCTTAAAACCCCTAAATACCCATAAAAATCTGAAAAAATCACTAAAAACTCTAAAAACCCCTTAAACCCCTAAAAAAATTTAAAAACTCTAAAACCCCTTAAAAACTGAAAGAAAACCCTAAAAACCGAAAAAGAACAAAAAAACATTGAAACACCCTAAAAACCGAAAAAGAACAAAAAAACATTGAAACACCCTAAAAACCCTAAAAATCCCCCAAAATCCAAAAAAATACTAAAGCCCTAAAAAATCCTAAAAACTATAAAAACAAAAAAGCCCATAAAATCCATGAAAATATAAAAAACCCAAATACCCTGAAAAACCCTTGAAAACCATAAAAAAACCCCTAATAACCTAAAAACCCATAAAACCCTAAAAACCACTAAAAACTCTAAAAACCCTTTAAACCCCTAAAAACATTAAAAATCTCCAAAACTCAAAAAAAAACATGAAACATCAACAAAATCTAAAAAAACTCTAAAAACCCCAAAAGACCCCAAAACCCTAAAAACCATAAAACCCTAAAAACCAAGAAACCCCATAAAATTCGTAAAAACCCTAAAAACCATAAAAATATTAATAAACCCTTAAAAATCTTAAAACCCTAAAAACCCTAAAAACCCCTAAACCCCCTACAAACTCTAAACCCCCCTAAAACCCCTAAATGTGTTAAAAAATTTGAGAAACCTTAAAACCCCTAAAACTCCAAAAAAAACTTAAAACCCAAAAAGAACCTAAAAACCATAAAACCCTAAAAACCCTAAAACCCATTAAAATCCCTAAAAACCCTATAAAACCCAAAAAACCATAAAAAACCTAAAAAATCCCTAAAAATCCTTAAAACTTAAAAAAGACTCCAAAAACCTTGAAAACTCCCTAAAAATCATAAATACCCCAAAATACCTTAAAAACCCATAAAACCCGAAAAAACCACAAAAATCCCTTAAACCCCTTAAAACCACTAAAAATTTAAAAAACTATAAAAAATCTTTGAAACCTAATAAACTAAAAAAACACTAAAAACCTAAAAGGACCCTAAAAAGGTGCTAGAGGTTACAAGTTTGGTGCTGGAAGTTCTAAGGTACTGGAGGTGTTTCTTCTTGGTGAGGAGGTGTGAGAGGCTACAGACGATAATGGGTTCATGCTGCTGATGGTTGATCTTCTTGGAAAGGAAATGATTAATGATGGTAATGCTGATATGGGCTTGTTGTTGTTTGGTTGGAATGCGATGAAGCTTGTGGGTTGGAAATTGGTGTTGATGGCTCTGTGCTGCTTGCGGTGGAACTTCTTGGTGAGGAGGTTCTGAATGCTGGATTTTGTGAGAATAGATGATGGTTGCTACTTGGATGTGAGCACTGGTTGCTAGTTTTTGTGTGTCTTTTGGTGTTGATCGTTCTATTCTACTAGTGGTGGCTCATTTTGATAAGGAGGTGCTGGATGCTGGTTTTTGTGAGATTGGATGTTGGTCGCTGCTTGGTTGTGAGCTGCTGGATGCTCGTTAGCTAGATGATGGTGATGGTTGCTGCTTGGATTTGTGGTTTTTTGGTTTTTGTTTGGTTTTTCTTTTTGACTGTTTTGGATTTTTTCTATGTTTGTGGTTGTTAAGGGTTTTTGGGTGTAGGTCGTTTGACCCCTCCCCTCCCTTGTCTGTTGCGTCTTTTTTTCTAATAAATTGGGGGGGGGGGGTCAGGAAAAGCCTGACCTTCGCATCTTCCTTTCCCAAAAAACCCTAAAAATCATAAAAATCCTAAAAACCCTAAAATACCAAAAAATGTAAAAAACCCCTAAAAACATAAAACCCCTAAAAACATAAAACCCCTAAAAACATTAAAAAACCAAATAAGCATTAAAAACCACTAAAAATTCTAAAAACATTAAATCCCCCAAAAATGTTAAAAACTCTAAAAAACCTTAAAAACGCTAAACACCCAAAAAAAGCATAAAAACCCAAAATAACCCCAAATACCCTCAAAACCCCTAAAATACCCTAAAAACCCCGTAAAATCCCTAAAACCCTCAAAATACCTAAATACTCTAAAAATATTAAAAAACATAAAAACCATAAAAACACTAAAAATCCCAAAAAATAAGAAAACGCCATAAAACCTTAAATAACTTGAAAAACCCATAAAAACCCATAAAAACCAAAAACACACTAAAGACACTTAAAAAACCTAAAAATGTGAAAAACAAACTCAAAAAAAACCTTAAAAAATAAAAAAACTCAATAAAACTAAAAAAACTCCAAAAGACCTTTAAACCCCAAAAGAACCTAAAACACTTAAAACCCCTAAAAATCCTAAAAACTCTGAAAAACCCTCAAATCCCTAAAAACCCTAACACCCTAAAAATCCCCAAAATCCCTAAAAATCCCAGAAAATATAAAAAACCCTAAACCCCCTAAATATCTTCGAAACCATAAGAAACCACTAAAACCTTAAAAACAAAAAAAAAACCAAAAACCCTAAAAGCCCACAAAACACTAAAACCCCTTCAAAACCCTAAAAATGTTAAAAACTATAAAAATCCTAAAAAGAACCAAAAACTAAAAAAACTAAAAAAATCCAAAAATTCAAAAAAGAACCTAAAAACAATAAAATCCTTCAAATCATAAAAATCTTAAAAAATCTATAAAAATCCCTGAATACATAAAAAACACAATAAACCATGAAAAATCCTAAAAAATCATAAAAACCCATAAAAACCCAAAAAACCCACTAAAATCTCTAAAAACCCATAAAACCCTTAAAATGTCAAAAAACTCTTAAAAACCATAAAAATCTAAAGAACTCAAAAAACCCATAAAACCCAAAAAGACCCTAAAAACCCAAAAAGACCCTAAAAACCTCAAAAACCCTAAAAACCCTAGAAAACCCTAAAACCCTCAAAAACCCTAAAACCCCTTAAAACCCTAAAACCATAAAAATTCTAAAAAAATGACCTAAAACTCTGTAAAAACGTTAAAAACCCCGAAAAACCACCGAAAAATATAAAAAACCCTAAAAACCCTAAAACCCATAAAACCCAATAACACCACTAAAAACTCTAAAAACCCTTTAATACACTAAAATGTTAAAAACTCTAAAAAACCTTGAAACCCCCAAAAACTCAAAACACCCCTAAAACCCCCAAAGACCCTAAAAACCCTAAAACCCTAAAAAGCCCCTGAAATCCATAAAAAACCGTAAAAACCATAAAATCCCATAAAAACCATAAAATAACTAAAACCCATAAAAAACCAAAAATCACTAAAAATGCTAAAAAGCCTTAAAACCACTAAAAACATTAAAAAACTCTAAAAACCTAAAAAACCTAAGAAACTCAAAAAAACACTAAAACCCAAAAAAGTCCCTAAAACCATGAAAACCCCCAAACTCCTAGAAAATCCAAAAAACCCCTAAAATCCCTTAAAAATCCCTAAAAAATTTAAAAACATAAAAAGGCATAAAAATCCTAAAAATTCCCTAAAAATTCCTGAAAACGTAAAATATCGAAAACCCCCTAAAAACCCTCAAAAAACATAAAAAACCCCTAAAACCATTAAAAACCATAAAACCCATAAAAACTATAAAACACACTAAAAAACTCTAAAAATATTTTAAATCCCTAATGACGTTAAAAACGTTAAAAACTCTAAAAAAATTAAAACCCTAAAAACTCAAAAAAAATTGTAAAACCCAAAAGACCCTAAAAACCCATAAAACCCTAAAAAACCTGAAAACCCCCAAAATCCCTGAAAATATCTGAAACCCTAGAAAACCAAAAAAACATAAAAAACCCAAAAAATTTCCTAAAAATCAAGGAAAACGTAAAAAACCCTAAAATTCTAAAAACCCCCTGAGAGCCATAAAAACCCCTAAAACCTTAAAAAACCTTAAATTCCATAAAAACTATAAAAGCCCACTAAAAACTCTAAAACCCCTTTAAACCCCTAAAATCTCAAAACCCCCCCTTTAAACTAAAAAATGACTGAAAAACCCTGAAACCCACTAAGAACCCTAAAAACCCTGAAAGACCCTAAAAACCTTAAAAATCCCTAAAACACTAAAAATCCATAAAAAACCATAAAAATCCCAAAAAACACTAAAAAACCATGAAAACGTAAAAAACCCAAAACGCCCCTAAAACCATAAAACCCCTAAAAACCATGAAACCCAAAAAAACCATTAAAGATACTAAAATCCAATAAAATCCCTAAAAACTTTTAAAATATTAAAAAACCTTAAAAACCCTAAAAAAATCAGAAAACCGAAAAACTCAAAAAAGTCCCTTAAAACCATGAAAACTCCTAAAAAAAATAAAAACCCTGAAATACCTTAAAACCATGAAAATCCCTAAAAACCCTAAAAACTAAAAAAATAAAAAAAATCCCTAAAAATGTAAAACAGTACCCTAAAAATCTTTTAAAACCATAAAACCCCTAAGAATATAAAAAAAACCAAAAACACATAAAATCCCTAAAAAAATATAAAACTCTAAAATCTCTTTGAAACTCTAAAAACTCAAAAAAAACCTAAAACCCAAAATAAAACACTTATATCGACTAAAAAAGGTAAAACCCTAAAAACCAGTTGAAACCCTCAAAATCTCTAAAAACCGTAAAAACACTAAAAAATATAAAAAACCTTTAAAAACCCTTAAAATGTAAAAAACCCTAAAAACCATGAAAAAATCCTAAAACCATAAAAAACCCTAAAAACATTAAAAGACCCTAAAATCCATAAAAATCATAAAAACCCACTAAAAACTCTAAAAACCCTTCAAAGCCCTAAAAGAATTAAAAACTCTAAAAAACCTTAAAACCTCTAAAAACTTATAAAAACCCTAAAACCACAAAAAGTCCATAAAACCTCAAAATACACCTAAAATCCCTAAAACCCATGAAAAAACCCTCAAAACCCTCAAAACCCCTAAAACCCTAAAAAACCTAAAATTTTTAAAATCCTAAAAAACCCAAAAAATCCTGGAAAATATTAAAAACCCTGAAAACCCCTAAAAAAATCCTAAAAACCCCAATAAACCTTAAAAACCCTTAAAAACACTAAAACCACTAAAATATATTAAAACCCCTTAAAACCCCTAAAAAGTTAAAATCTCTAAAAACTATAAAAATCTAAAAACTCATAATAAAACCCCAAAAACCCAAAAATACACTAAAAATTTTGAAAACCATAAAAACCCTGAAAAACCCTCAAAATCTCTAAAAAATCTAAAACACCCTAAAACCCATAAAAACAATCAAAAATCTCTAAAAATCCCTAAAAACATAAAAAACCCTAAAAACCCCGAAAACCTATGAAAACCAAAAAAACCCCTAAAACCCCTAAAACCATAAAAACCCATAAAAACCTTAAAAACTACTAAAAACATTGAAACCCTTAAACCATCTAAAAATGTTAAAAACTATATAAAATCTTTAAAAACATAAAAACTATAAAAACCCCTAAAAACTCTAAAAACCCAAAAAAAACCCTGAAAATCCCTACACCTCAAAAACCCTCAAAATCTCTAAAACCGTAAAAAAAATCCAAAGATAGACCTAAAAATCCCTAAAAATGAAAAAAACCCCTAAAAACCATACCCCCCCAAACACTTAAACAACCATAAGAACCCATAAAAACCCTAAAAACAACTAAATACTTTAAAACCCCTTAAAAACCATAAAAATGTTCAAAAATTTTGCAAAACCTTAAAACCCCTAAAAATTTAAAAAAACCATAAAAACCCTATATGACCTTAAAAGCCCTAAAATCCCTAAAACCCCCAAAAAAACCCTGAAAAACAATAAAACCATCAAAATCCACAAAAACCCTAAATACCCTAAAAACCCTAAAAACCCTAAAAACCCTAAAAATCCTAAAACAACCTAAAAATCCCGAAAAACGTAAAAACCCTGAAAAACCCCAAAAACCCAAAAAAAACTTTAAAACCCTAATACCCATAAAAACACTAAAAACTCTAAAAACCCTTCAAACCCCTAAAAATGTTAAAATCATTAAAAAATAGAAAAAACCATTAAAACCCTATGAAACGCAAAAAAACCCTAAAAACCCAAAAAACCCAAAAAAACCCCTGAAAACCCATTAAAACCATAAAAAACATTAAAAACCCCTAAAACCCCTCAAAATCCCTAAAACCCCTAAAAATTCATAAAACCATAAAAATACTAAAATTCTCTAAAATTCTCTTAAAACATAAAAAACACTAAAAACCCATGAAAACCATTAAACCCCTAAAATTAAAATAACTAAAACCAATAAAAACCTTAAAAAACAACTAAAAACTCCAAAAACCCTTAAACCCCCAAAAAAATCCTAAAAAACATTAAAAAACATAAAACCATGAAAAACTAAAAAACCCTAAAAACCCAAAAGACCTTAAAAAACTGAAAACCCCTAAAAAACCATGAAATCCCCTAAAACTGCTCAAAATCACTAAAACCCAAAAACCCCGTAAAACCATAAAAATCCTATAAAATCCCTACAAATCCATGAGAATGTAAAAAAGTCCCAAAAAACCCTGAAAAACCACAGAAAATCATAAAAACGCATCAAAACACCAAAACCCCTAAGAACTCAAAAAACCCCTAAAATCCCCTAAAAACACTAAAAAACCATAAAACCCCTAAAAATGTTGAAAACGTTAAAAAACTCTAAAAAACCTAAGAACCTAAACAAACTCAAAAAACCCCTAAATACCCAAAAGACCCAAAACCCCTCAAATTCCATAAAAACCCTAAAAACCACAAAAAATCATAAAAATACCTAAAACCCCTAATAACCATAAAGTCCTAAAAAAGACAATAATTCCTTAAGAACATAAAAGCCCAAAAAACCCTAAAACCCCACTAAAAACCATACAAACCTCTAAAAACCTTAAAACCCAAAAAATCCATTGAAACTCTAAAAACCCTTAAACCCTCCAAAAATGTTAAAAACTATAAAAACCTTAAAACCTGAAAAACTAAAAAAACCCTAAAAACCTAGAAGACCCTAATAACCCTAAAAAACCCAAAAATGATAAAACCCCATAAAAACCCTCAAGATCCCTAAAAACCCTAAAACCCATGAAAATATTAAAAACCTTAAAAGTTTCTAAAAATCTATGAAACATAAAACCCCTAAAAACTCTGAAAACCCCCTAAAAACCATAAAACCATAAAAACATTAAAAAACCTAAAAACCCACAAAAACCCTAAAAGGCACTAAAAACTGTAAAAACCCTTTAAACCCCTAAAAACTTTAAAAACTCTAAAAACCATAAAAACTAAAAAAACAAAAAAAACAAAAAAGTCCCTGAAAACCACAAAACCCTAAAATACCTTGAAAACCCCTAAAAATTCCCCCAAATCAATTAAAATATAAACAAAACACTAAAAACCATAAAAATCCTGAAAATGCCCTAAAAATCCCCCAAAATGTAAAAAATCCTAAAAAACCAATAAAAACTCTAAAAACCTTAAAACCAATAAAAATGTTAAAAAACTCTAAAAAACCTTTTAACCTCTAAAAACTAAAAATACCCTTAAAACCCAAAAGACCCTAAAAACCTTGAAAACCCCAAAAAACCCTCAAAAACCCTAAAACACCTAAATCCCCTCAAAACCCTAAAACCCTAAAAACCATAAAAATCCTAAAAAATCCCTAAAAATCCCTAAAAACATAAAAAAACCCTAAAAACCCTAAAATAGCCCTAAAAACCATAAAACCCTATAAAAAACCTAAAACTCACAAAAAACACTAAAAACTCTTTAAACCCCAAAAAATTTTAAAA
The DNA here is from genome assembly GCA_963277665.1 of Viscum album. Classification (NCBI taxonomy): domain Eukaryota; kingdom Viridiplantae; phylum Streptophyta; class Magnoliopsida; order Santalales; family Viscaceae; genus Viscum; species Viscum album. The sequence goes on along the minus strand of OY728141.1, from coordinate 1,884,966,311 downwards.
AAACATTGAAAAACTCTAAAACCCTAAACACTCAAAAAGCCCCTGAAAACCAAAAAGGACCATAAAACCCCCGAAAAATCCCTAAAAAACCTAAAAACACTAAAAATCCCTAAAACCCCTCAAAATCCCCCAAAACCCTAAAAACCCTAAAAACCCTAAAAACCATAAAAATCTAAAAAAATCCCTAAAAATATAGAAAACCCTAAAAAACCCCATGAAAAATATAAAAACCCTTAAACCCCATAAAAATGTTAAAAATCTAAAAAACCTTAAAACCCCTAAAAAACTCAAAAAACCATGAAAACCTAAAAGGCCCTAAAAACACTGAAATATAATAAAAACCTTGAAAACCCTCAAAATCCCTAAAGACCATAAAAACCTTAAAACACATAAAAAACCTAAAAAGGCACTAAAAATCCATGAAAACGTAAAAAAATCCAAAAAACCTAGAAAAACTAATGAAAACCATAAAACCTCTAAAACGCATAGAAAAGCCTAAAACCCCATAAAAACCCTAAAACCCCACTAAAAACTCTAAGAACACTTAAAACCACTAAAAATGCTAAAAACTCTAAAAAACCTAAAAACCCATAAAAACTCAAAAAAAAAACCATAAAACCCAAAAATGCCCTAAAAACCCTCAAAAATCCAAAACCCCCTAAAAATATGTGAAAACCCCCAAACCCCTCAAAATCATAAAAAATTGAAAATCCCTAAAATCTATAAATATCCTTAAAAATCCCTTAAAATCCTTGAAAACATAAAAAAAACCCTAAAATCTCTGAAAACCCTAAAACTTTTAAAACCCCTAAAAATATTTAAAAACATTAAAAGTCTCTAGATGACCTTAAAACCCCCAATAAAACTCAAAAAAACCCTAAAATCCTAAAAAAAATCTAAAACCCAAGAAACCCTAAAAGACCGTAAAATCCCTCAAAATCCATAAAACCCCTAAAAACCCTAAAAACCATAAAATCTTAAAAAATCCATAAAATTCCCTAAAAACGTAAAAAACCCTGAAAACTCTAAAAAAACTATGAAAACCATAAAAACACCTAAAACCCATAGAAACCCTAAAATCCCATAAAATCCCTAAAAAGACACTAATAACTTTAAAACCCCTTAAAACCCTTAAAAATGTTAATATACCCTAAAAACATTCAAACCCCTAAAAAATAAAAAAAAAACCCTAAAAACCCAAAAATAAAAAAAAAACTCCTAAAAACCCTAAAAAATAAAAACAAAAAATTCCTAAAAATCATAAAATTTCTAAAAAAGCCCTAAAAATTCTTAAAAGCTTAAAAAACCATTAAAACCTTGAAAACCCCCTAAAAATTATAAAAAACCCCTAGAAACCATAAAGAACCGTTAAACCCCATAAACCCCTAAAAATCACTAAAAACTCTAAAACCCCTTAAAATTCCTAAAAATGTTAAAAAAACTTTAAAAACACTAAAAAACTCAAAAAACCCCCCAAAAACCCAAAAAAACCCTAAAACTGTATAAAACCATGAAAAACCCCGAAACCCTCAAAAACCTAAAAACTAAAAATACCCAAAAAAAGCCTTAAAAATCCATAAAAAGGTAAAAAACCCTAAAAACCCTGAAAAACCCCAAAAAACCTTAGAAAACCATAAAAACCTATAATAACCCTAAAACCCCACTAAAACACTAAAAACACTTAAAACCAATAAAAATGTTAAAAACTCTAAAAACCTTAATAAATCTAAAAAACTCAAAAAACCGCTAAAAACCTTAAAACCCCTAAAAACCCTCAAAATATTTAAAAACACTAAAAACCCCAAGAAACCATAAAATTCTCAAAAAAATCACTAAAAACCTGTGAAAAATTAGTAGTCCCTAAAACCCTAAAACCCCCCTAAAAACATAAAAACTCGAAGAAACCTTAAAAAACCCCCTAAAACCCTTTAAAACCCTAAAAACCCACTAAAAACTATAAAACCCCTTAAAACACCTAAAAACGATAAAAAAAACTCTAAAAACCTTAAAAACACTGAAAATTTCAAAAAAACCCTAAAAACTCAAAAAGAACCTAAAAACCCAAAAAAACTCCTTAAAACCGTTAAAACCCATAAAACCACTCAAAATCCCTAAAAACCCTAAAACCTAAAAAACCCCTAAAAACCAAAAAAACACCTAAAATATTAAAAAACCCTAAAAACCCACTGAAAACTCTAAAACCCCTAAAACATTAAAAAAATTCTAAAAACCATAAAAACCTAAGAACCCTAAATAACCCTAAAAAAATCCTAAAACCCCACAAAACCCCTAAGAACACTAAAATTAATAAAAAAACCTAAAAATCCCCAAAAATAATTGAAAACATAAAAAAACCCCTAAAATCCCAAAAAAACCCAAAAAACCATAAAAAACCCTACAAACCTTAATAGAACATAAAAACCAATAAAAGGCATAAAACTCAATAAAACTATAAAAACCCTTTAAACCCTTAAAAACGTTAAAAACTCTAAAAAACCATAAAACACCTAAAAACTCAAAAAAACCAAAAAAACCCAAAAGACCCTAAAAACCCTAAAACTCTAAAAACCCTCAGAACCATCAAAACCCTTAAAAACCCTAAAACCCCAAAAAACTCTCAAAATCCCAAAAAACCATAAAAATACTCAAAATTCCTAAAAATCCCTGAAAATGTAAAAAAGTCATAAAAACCTTGAAAAACCTCTAAAAACCATAAAACCCCATAAAACCTTAAAAACCCATAGAACCCCTAAAACCCACTAAAACTCTCAAAACACTCAAAACCCTCAAAACCCTCAAAACCCTCAAAACCCCTAAAAATGTTAAAAAACATTGAAAACCTTAAAACCCTAAAAAACTCAAAAAAACACAAAAACCCCAAAAGGAACCTAAAAATCCTAAAAACCCCTAAAAACCTTAAGAACCTTAAAAACCCTCAAACCCCTAAAAATCATTAAAAATCCTAAAAACCATAAATATACTAAAAAACCATAAAAATCCATAAAAATGTAAAAACCCCTAAAACCCCTGAAAACTCATGAAAACTATTAAAAATCCAAAAACCCAAAAACCTATAATACCCTCAAAAGCCACTAAAAACTCTACAAATCCTTTAAACCCCTAAAAACTCGAAAACCCCTTTAAAGCCATAAAAGCTCAAAACCCCCCTAAAAACCCAAAAACTCCCTAAAACCCCTAAAAACACGAAAAAACCCTAAAAACTCTAAAAAAACCTAAAGCCCCCCAAAATCTCTTGAAATCCAAAAAAAATCCTAAAAACCAAAAAAATTAAAAAAAGTTATAAAAATCCCTGAAAAAATAAAACCCCTAAAACCCATGAAAAACCCCTAAATACCCTAAAAAATGATGAAAGCAACTAGAACCCCTAAAAATGCATAAAAACCCTAAAAATACCAAAAATAATAAAAAAATAACAAATACCTAAAAATCCCTCAAAACATAAAAACACCTAAAAAACCTCGAAAATCCCCGAAAACCATAAAACCCCTAAAACCCATAAAAACCCTAAAAACAATAAATACCTTAAAAATCCACTAAAAACTGTAAAACATTTAAAATCCTAAAAACATTAAAATCCATACAAAACCATGAAAACCCTAAAAACTCTAAAAACCCTAATACCCAAAAGACCCTAAAACCCTAAATCCACTAAAAATAGTGAAAAACCAAAAAACCCTCAAAATTTCTAAAGATAATAAAAAATTACCAATAACTATAAAAATCCTAAAAATCCCTAAAATACAAAAATTTTAAAAAAATCTTAAAACCCTGAAAAACCCTAAAAACCATAAAAACCACAAAAAACCATAAAAATCCTAAAACGTACTAAAACCCCTAAATACCCTTAAAAACAAAAAAAAACTCAAAAACATAAAAACCCAAAATACCCTAAAAACCATGAAAACCCATAAAACCCCTGAAAACCCCAACAACCCTCAAAATCCAAAAAACCCAAAAAACCATAAAAAAACCATAAAAATCCTTAAAGATTTCTAAAAATCCTTGGAAATATAAAAAACCCTAAAATCCCTAATAAGCATAAAAACCAATAAACACCATTAAAACCCATAAAACCCACTAAAAATCAAAATACCCTTAAAAAGTTAAAAAATGTTGAAAACTATAAAAAACCATAAAAAGCCAAAAAGACCCCAAACCCCCTAAAAACCTAAAAAACCTAAAAAACCCTTAAAACCCCTCAAAATCCCTAAAAACACTAAAAAACACTAAAAAGCATAAAATTACTAAAAAATCACGAAAAATCCCGATAAACCTAAAAAACACTAAAATAATAAAACACCCTAAAATACTTAAAAAATCCTAAAAGCCCATAAATTTTCTAAAAATATATTAAAAACACTAAAAACCCTTAAAACCCATAAAAATGTTAAAAACATTAAAAAGCTCTAAAAACCCTAAAAAAGCATAAAAAATAAAAAAAAGCCTAAAACCACAAAAGACCATAAAAACCCTAAAAACACCTCAAAACTCTTAAAAACCTTAAAATCCAAAAAACCCCCAAAATCCCTAAAAACCCGAAAGACCCTAAAACCCATAAAAATCCTAAAAAATCCCAAAAAATCCCTGAACACGTAAAAAACCCTAAAACCCCACTAAAAACCCATTAAACCCCTAAAGATGTTAATATTGTTAAAAAAAATCTAAAACCGCTTAAAAACCCTAAAAATAAAAAAACCCATAAAACCCCAAAGAACCCAAAACCATAAAAACCCCTTAAAACACAAAAAAAAAATCATGAAAACCTCAAAAAACACTAAAAATCACTGAAAACCATAAAATCCAAAAAAATGTAAAAAAGCCCAAAAAATCAAGGAAAATGAAAAAAAACCTTGAAAACCCCTAGAAAACTAGAAGACCTAATAAAAACTCCAAAAACCCTTAAAACTGCTAAAACATTAAAAAACTATAAAAACTTTGAAAAGCTTAATAACAAAATAACCATAAAATCCCAAAAGACCCTAAAACCCTTGAAAACCAAAAAAGACACAAAAATCCTAAAAACCCCTAAAACCCCTCAAAATCCCTGAAAACCCTAAAATAATTAATAAACCTAAAAAGACCGAAAAATCCCTAAAAACATAAAAAAACCCTAAAAACATAAAAAAACCCTAAAAACCTGAAGAGACTTTGAAAACCATAAAATCCCCTAATAACCTTAAAATATAATAAAACCCCTAAAAACAACAAAAAACACTAAAAATACTTTGAACCCCTAAAAATGTTAAAAACTCTAAAAACCCATAAAAATGCTAAACATTCAAAAACACTAAAACCCTGAAAAACCCTAAAACCCCCTAAAAATCCCTAAAAACCCACAAAATCACTAAGAACCATAAGAAACCCTAAAAACCATAAAATTTATAAAAAAGAACTAAAAATACCTAAAAATGTAAAAAACCATAAAAACCCATGAAAAGCATGAAAACCTTAAAATACCCTAAAAACATTAAAACCCCAAAAAACCACTTAAAACTCTAAAAACCCTAAAAACCCCTAAAAATGTTAAAAATGTTAAAAAAAGTATAAAAATCCTTAAGAAAACCTAAAAACTCAAAAAACCTCCAAAAACACTAAAAAACCCTAAAAACCCTAAAAACCCTTGAAAACACAAAAAACCATCAAAATATGTAAAACCCTAAAAAATCATAAAAATCCTAATAAATCCCTAAAAATAACTAAAAACATAAAAAACCCCTAAAACCCTTAAACACCCCAAAACCCTAAAAACCCATCAAAACCCCTAAAAACCCATAAAAACCTAAAAACTAATACAAACTCTAAAATCCCTTATGGTTATTTCTGGGTTCATCCTCCCGAGGTTTAACTCGGACCACAACCCCCTGGTGGTTGACATACGGGATTGTCTTTCTAGATCCACTCCTCTTACGTTTAAGTTCAAAAATGCATGGCTCACAACATCTGGTTGCAGGGAGGAGATTCTGAAGTCCTGGAGCATCACTGTCACTGGTAGCCCCCACTTTATCTTGATTTCAAAATTAAAAGAAGTGAAGCGCCGATTAAAACAATGGAGTAAGAAGTCCTTTTCAAGGCTGGATGAGGATATTGCCGCAGTTGAATCCCAGCTGGCCACGTGTCAAACTTTGGCGCAACAGCAGAATTTGCAAGCAGATGAGGAGCTTCGCCTTCATGCAAAGCTGGATGAGTTGTTGGCCCTCAAAGAAAAGCTCGCTAAAGCACAATTCAACATTAAATGGTTGCAAGATGGAGACCGGAACTCCAAATTTTTTCATGGCTTACACAGAGAGAGGCGGACCAAGAACACCTTGAGTGTTGTCCGGGTTGGTGACAACACGTTTACCGTGGTTGAGGACATTGCCAAAGCCTCCGTTGACTACTTCCAGGAGCTTTACACAGATGATGGTCAACTTTTCACCATGTTTGCGGACTCTATTTCAGCCTATGTCACATCCACGCAGAATGAGACACTCACGACCGCTCCTCTGGAGGGGGAAGTTAGGGCATCACTCTTTTCTCTTAATATGGACAGCACTGCGGGGCCTGATGGCATTGGAAACAAATTCTTTATGTTCTACTGGTATATTCTCCATGTGGACGTAACCAATGCGGTGAGGGAATTTTTTCTCTCGGGTTATCTTCCTCATGGCGCAGGTGCCAACTTTATCTCTTTGATACCGAAGAAGGAGAATGCTATTGTGATTGGAGACTTTTGCCCGGTTTCCGTTGGAAACACCATCCTGAAAATAATCAGAAAGATCATTGTCATCAGGCTGTGTAAAATGCTAGGAGACATCATTACTCCAAATCAAATTGGGTTCGTTCCTGGGAGGAACATCCAAACATGCCTCATTATCGCTTCGGAGGGGGTCAATGCTATGCGGAGAAAGACAAAGCAAGGTAGCTTTGCATTGAAGCTAGATATTCCCAAGGCGTTTGATACAATTAAATGGAGTTTCATCTTTGAGATACTTAGTAGATATGGCTTCTCCAGCAGGTTCATCAGGAAGATTTCCTCGATCCTCCATAGTGCCGGAGTCTCGGTTCTGATTAATGGCTCTCCACACGGATTTTTTGCTTGCTCTCGCGGAGTTCGCCAGGGGGATCCTCTCTCTGGCTTCCTCTTTGCTATGGTGGAGGACTACATGAGCCGGTGAATTCTTGATCCCGTGCAGGCAGGGCTGTTTTCTCTGATCAAAGCTGGTCGAAATTTCTTTTTCCCCACACATCTGCTATATGCGGACGATATCCTCCTTTTTGGGTAGGCCGACAGGAAGACTCTGTCGACAATTAAGCAAATCTTCCACCACTATGAATGTGTGGCTGGGCAAGCCATTAGCTGGTTCAAGTCCTCAATTTTTTTTTGGCAAGGGTGTTCCTCCTGCAAAATAGACTCGCATTGCCAATATGTTGGGTGTCAAGAGAGGCTCACTTCCCTTCACCTACCTGGGAGTTCCCCTCTTCTGGGGGAAAGCAAGAAGTTATTACTTTGAAGGCATCGCCTCTAAAATCACCCAGAAAATGTCGAAATGGAAGGAGAATCTCTTTTGAAGGCTGGACGTGTCTAATTGATTAATTCTGTTATCACCTCCATGTTCGTCCATGCCTTCTCCATTTATAGATGGCCGGTGAGCCTCATTTAAAGCCTAACTGCCAAGATTAGGAACTTTGCCTGGATAGGCTCAATTTTTTAGCAGAACAGGATCTCTACTACCTGGAATCACTGTATGAAGCCACTTGATATGGGCGGTATAGGCATTAAGGACCTACGACTATTAAATGATGAAATGATTGGTAAGTTTACGTGGTGTTTGTTGAACCCTCAGAATGAAGGACTTGACATTCTCAGGGAAAGATTCACGCGCAGATTGTGTGACGGTTTTACGGGGTATCTTTCCTCCTCGGTTTGGCCAACTTTAAGGTCCTCGTACAAGGGCTTTATTCCAAAGGTAAAATGGATTGTGTCCCGGATTTCTAGCCTGAACTGCTGGTCGACACCATGGCTGGAACAACCCCTTGCAGATGTCCTGACACCGCCATTTGACCGGCAGCACCTCACCATTGCTGAACTGGTTCGACAATGTGATGAATCGACTGTCCCCCTCTCGGACAGTGTGGTCATGAAAGTGCATTGATATACTTATACTGACACTGATACTCTTATCTAGATGCCCAGCATGGTTGGAAAATTTAACACCTGTGATTACTACCCGCTAAAGTGTCCGCAAGGCCCGACCTCGCCGTCATGGCTGACTAAATTCAGGACGTCCTTCATTCCTCCACCCCACTTTATTCTCCTCTGGAAAATTTGGTGAAATAGACTCCCAACACATGATCAGCTTCAAATTGATGGATGGCAACTCGCTCTTCTGTTTGCTTCCTGTGCAGGAGAGATAGAGAGAGTTGCGGCCACATTTTCTTACATTGTACTTTTGCTGCGGAGCTGTGGAGCTACCTTTCACAGAGCTTTGGGCTGACCTGCTGTTCGCATGGGTCGATCTGTGACTTTCTGCGTGGGCTGGTTGACCTGCACCGGAGTGACCAGATCCGGAACCTTCTGTTGGCCAGGGCGGCTGCTACCATTCATTATATTTGGGCTTCCCGGAATGCAGTAGCTTTCAATCAACAGCCACTCTCATTTCAGGGAGGGGTGGTGTCGATACACAAGGCTATTCACAGTGCCTCACGACTTCAGGCAGGTACGATGTTTAATGACGTTGAGGACCTCACTGTACTGCGTGCTCTTGGTGTGGTTGGCAGGAGCCGAAAGCCGCTAGTCTTGAAATTTATTAGTTGGATCCTGCCACTCCTGTCATGGGTAAAGGTCAACGTCGATGGCGTGACACTTGGTGCTCCTGGGCCATCGGGGTGTGGGGATGTTTTTCGCACCCTGCAGGGCATCTTTAAGGGATGCTTCTTTCAGTTTCTTGGGGATGGCTGTGCTTATGAAGCGGAGTTGTGGGCGATAATAAAGGCCATGAAGTTTTCAAGCCAGTTCAACTGGTCTCCGCATTGGATTGAGTCTGAATCGATGCTTGCGATTGATGCATTAAAGGGACGCTCCAGGGAAGTCCCCTGGAGACTCTTGCCACACTGGATTGAATGCCTTGAGCTGTCTCGGAACTTGAACCTCAATGTCTCACATGCCCACAGGGAAGCTAACTCGGTTGATGATGCCCTCTCCAAACAGGCGATTGCGGAGAGCTCCTCAATGTGGTCCTTTATGGCCCCACCTTATTGTATTCCGTTCTTGGACTCGGATCGGAAGGGTGATGTTCATACTTGCTCTTTCAGCCCCATCTTGTAGTTACCTTTTTCTTTTTAATTAAGTTTGGGGGGCTAGGCTTGCCTAGTCCCAAACCTCTTCTGCCCAATAAATATTTAAAAATGTAAAAAACCATAGAAACCATGAAAACCTCTGAAAAACATAAAAACCCCTAAAAACCATAAAAAACCAAAAAAACCATTAAAACCCCTAAAAATGTTGAAAATGTTAAAAAAAATCTAAAAACCCTAAAAACTCTGAAAACCCCCTAAACCTCAAAAAGAACCAAAAAACCCTAAAACCCCCGAAAAAACCCTAAAAATCCCAAAAAACCCAAAAACCCATAAAAATCCTAAAAAATCCCTACATATCCCAAAAATTGTAAAATTCCCTAAAACCCTAAAAGATACCTATAAACCGTAAAAACCCTAAAATCCATAAAACCCCAAAAAATCAACTAAAACTCTAAAATCCATTAAATGTCATAAAAATGTTAAAATACTCTAAAAACCCTTAAAAACCACTAACAATAAAAAGAAACCTAAAAACCCAAAGGACTCTAAAACCGTAAAACCCCTAAAAACCTTGAAAACCCCTAAAAAACCCTAGAATCCTAAAAACCCTAAAAATCCTATAAACCCTAAAAATCCCTAAAATCCCTGAAAATGTAAAAAACCCTAAAAACCCTGAAAACCCCTTGAAAACAAAAAAACACTTAAAACCTTAAAAACCCATTAAAAACCAGTAAAAACTCTAAAAAAACTTAAAAACCCTAAAAATGTTAAAAAAACTCTAAAAAACTGTAAAATAGTAAAAGAATATAAAAACCCCTAAATACCTAAAAATACCCAAAAAACCCTGAAAACCCCTAAAACCCTAAGAAACTCTAAAAATCTATAAAACCCCCGAAATTCCCTAAATCCCCTAATAACCCTAAAACCATAAAAATCCAAAAAAAAAATACCCTGAAAGTCCTTCAAAACATAAAAGACCCTAAAAACCCTGAAAAACTCTTGAAAACCATAAAACCCCTAAAACTCTGAAAAACTCCTGAAAACCATAAAACCCCAAAAAACCCTAAAACACAAATAAAACACTAAAACTCCTAAAACCCCTAAAAATGTTAAAAACTCTAAAAACCCATACAACCCTAAAAAAACTCAATAAAACCCCCAAAAATGCAAGAAGACCCTAAAACCCTAAAAACTCTCAAAACCCTAAAAAACACTAAAAACCCATAAAATCCCTAAAATCCCTAAAAACCACAAATATTCTAAAACCCCCCTAAAAATTCTTGAAAATGAAAAACACCCTAAAAGCCCTGAAAACCCCTTGAAAACCCCTTGAAAACCATAAAACTTGTAAAAAGTTAAAAAACCAAAACCCCATAAATATCCTAAAAAGACAGAAATAACTCTAAAATCAATTAAATTGTTAAAATGTTAAAAAACTCAAAAACCCTTAAAAGTCGTTAAAAATTAAAAAATACTTTTAAACCCTAAAAGACCCGAAAATCCCAAAAAGCCACTAAAAACCTAAAAAACCCTAAAAACTTGAAAACCCCTAAAAATATATAAGACCCCTAAAAACCCATAAAAACCATAAAAATCCTAAAAAATACCAATAAATCACTGAAAACATAAAAAACCCTAAAACCCTAAAAAATGCTTGAAACCTGTAAAAACCCCTAAAAACCATAAAACCCGTAAAACCCATAAAACCATAAACCACAAAAAACTCTAAAACCCCTTAAAACCCTAAAAATGTTAAAAAACTCTAAAAAACCATAAAACCCTATAAAACTCAAAAAACCCATAAAAACCCAAAAATACCCTTAAAAACTTGAAAACCCCTAAAAACCCATGAAACCCATAAAAACCCTCAAAATCCAAAAAAACCCTAAAAACCATAAAAACCATAAAAACCCTAAAAAAGCAATAGAAATCCATAAAAACATAAAAACTGTTAAAACCCCTAAAATCATTGAAAACTATAAAAACCCTAACAAACTTAAAAAACCTTTAAAACTATAAAAACCCTAAAAACCGACTAAAATAGCTAAAAACCCAAAAAAACCCTAAAAACATTAAAAACTCTAGAAAACCATAAAAACCCTATAAAACTAAAAAAACCCGAAAACCCAAAAGACCCTAAAAACACTAAAACCCATAAAATCCCTAAAAACACGAAAATACCCTAAAAAACCCTACAACTTTCAAAATCCCTAAAAACCCTAAAAACCCTAAAAACCATAAAAATTATAAAAAACACAAAAAATCCTTCAAAACATAAAAAACCTTAAAATCCAGAAAAATACCTTGAAAACCATAAAACCCATAAAAACCCTAAAACCCCACGAAAAACACTAAAACCCCTTAAAACCCCTAAAACCAAAAAAAAATCTAAAATATTGAAACCCCTAAAAAACTAAAAATACCCTAAAACCCCAAAAAACCCCAAAAAACCCTAAAAATCTGTAAAAACCATAAAAACTAAAAAATTCTAAAAAATCCTGAAAAATCTATGAAAATGTAAAAAACACTAAAAGCACTAAATAATCCTTGAAAACCATAAAACCCCTAAAACTATAAAAAATACCAAAAACCCATAAAATCCTTTAAACCACTAAAATCTCTAAAAACCCTTAAAACCAATAAAAACACTAAAAAACTTTAAAATGCCTAAAAACATTAAAAACTTTAAAAACTTTAAAAAACCTTAAAAACCCCAAAAAAATCAAAAACCCTAAAAATCCAAGAAGTCGCTAAAAACCCTGAAAACCCTAAAAAACCCTAAAAACACTAAAACCCCTAAAAATCCTTAAAAACCCCAAAACCCTAAATACCCTAAAAATCCTTAAAAATCCCTAAAAATCCATAAAAAAATAAAAAACCTTAAAAATTATGAAAACCCCCCCAAAACCATAAAATTCCTAAAAACCATAAAACACGAAAAATCCATAAAAACCTAAAAAACCTACTAAAAATATAAAAACCCTTAAAACCCATAAAACATTAAAAACATTAAAAACTCTAAAAAACATTAAAACCCCTAAAAACCCTAAAAACCATATAAATGCTAAAAAATACCTAAAAATCCTCGAACACAAAAAAAAACACAAAAACCCGAGAAAATCCTGTAAAAACCATAAAACCATAACAACCCACAAAAAACTCTAAAAAACCTTGAAACCCCTACAAATGTTGAAAAATTTTATGCAACTATAAAAACCCTAAAATGCTCAAAAAACCCAAAAGACCCTAAAAACCCATAAAAAACCTCAAAATCCCTAAAAACCATAAAAATCCTAAATAATGCCTTAAAAAAATCTACAAATGCAAAAAATGATAAAAAAACCTAAGCAACCCTTGAAAACCATAAAAACCCTTAAAAACCCAAAAAACCCCAAAAAAACCCAATAACCACTATAAACTCTAAAAGTCCTTAAAACCCCAAAAAACGTTAAAAAACTCTAAAAAACCTTAAAACCCTAAGAACTCAAAAAAACACCTAAATCCCCTAAAAACCCTAAAAACCAAGAAATCCCATAAAACCCTCAAAATCCCTAAAAATCCTAAAACCCTAAAAACCATAAAAATCATAAAAAAGCCCTAAAAATCCCTAAAAATGCAAAAAACCCTAAAAACCCTAGAAAAGCCCTAAAACCCATAAAATTCCCTAAAAACCTTTATAACCCATAAATGCCCATAAAAACCCAAAAACCCCACTAAAAACTCTAAAAGCCCTTAAAATCCCTATATGTTAAAAAATAATAAAAACCCTTAAAAAACCTAAAAAACTAAACAAAAACATAAAAACCCAAACGACCCTAAAACCTTAAAAACCCTAAAAATCCCTGAAAAAACACTAAAAACACTCAAAATCCCTAAAACCCTAAAAAACCTGAAAAACCATAAAAATCCTAAAAACCCTCTCAAAACCATAAAACCCCTAAAAACTATAAAAACTCTAAAAACCATAAATATCAAAAAACCCACTAAAAACTCTTAAAAAACCCTTAAAACCCTTAAAATGTTAAAAAACTCTAAAAAACATTTAAACCCCAAAAAAAACTCAAAAAAACCCAAAAAACCCAAAAAGTACCTGAAAATCCTAAAAAACACTAAAATCCCCTAAAAACCCTCAAAATTCCTAAAACCCATAAAAACCCTAAAAACTATAAAAATATTACAAATCCCTAAAAATCCTTGAAAACGTAAAAAAACTCTAAAACCCCCTAAAAACCATAAAAATCATTAAAAACCTTAATAAACGCAATAAACCCATAAAAACCCTAAACCCAACCTAAAAAATCTAAAAGATCATAAAACCCATAAAAACTTTATAAAAAGTTAAAAAACTCTAAAAAACCATAAAAACCCGATAAAATTCAAAAAACCCCTAAAAACCCAAAAGACCATAAAAACCATGGAAAACCCTAAAAACCTGCAAAAACCATAAAACCCCTCAAAATCCCTAAAAGCCTTAAAAACCATAAAAACCCTTAAAATCCTAAAAAAGCCCTAAAAATCCCAGAAAATGTAAAAAACACTAAAAACCATAAAAGTAACTAAAATTCATAAAAACCCCTAAAAATATTAAAAAAAAACCATGAAAACCCACAACTAAAACATTAAAAACTCTAAAAACCTTAAAAACACTAAAAAAAACTAAAAAATGGCTAAAACCTAAAAAGGGAAAAAACCAAAAAATACCATAAAAATCCTAAAAACTAAAAAAAACTAAAAAACCAGAAAACCCTAAAACACCCAAAATCCCTAAAAACCTTAAAAACCATAAAAATCATAAAACCCTAAAAACCATAAAAATCCTAAAGAAACCCTAATAATACCTAAAAACATAAAACATAAAAAACATTAAATATCCAAAAAACCCTAAAAACCCTGAAAACCATAAAAACTCATAAGAAAAATAAAAACCCATAAAACACATAAAAACCATAAAATCCCAAAAGACCATAAAATCCTAAAAACCATAAAAACCCTAAAAACCTTGAAAACCCCTTTAAACCCTCAAAATCCCTAAAAACCATAAAAATCATAAAAATCCCACAAAATCCCTTAAAATCACTGAAAATATAAAAAATCCTTAAAACCATGAAAACCATAAAAACCCTTGAAAACCTAAAAACCCATAAAAACCCATAAAAACGCACTAAAAACTCTGAAAACACTTTAAACCCCTAAAAACATTAAAAAACTATAAAAACCTTAAAATCCTTTAAAAAATAAAAAAACCAAACAACCCCTAAAAATAATAAAGACACTAAAAACTTTTTAAAACCCTTAAAACCCATAAAAACACAAAAAACCAAAAAAATCTAAAAAACCTTTAAACCCTCAGAAACGTTAAAAAACTCTAAAAAATTTAAAACCTTAAAAAAATAAAAAATACTATAAAAACACTAAAAGAACATAAAAAACCTAAAAACCCTGAAAATCATGAAAATCCCTAAAACCCTAAAAAACCCTAAAAACCATAAAAATACAAAAAAGCCCTAAAAATCCCTAAAAATGTAAAAAAACCATAAAAACCCTTAAAATCCCCTAAAAAAATAAAACCCCTAAAAAATTTAAAAACAAAAAAACCCAAAAAACCCAAAAAAACCACTAAAAACTCTAAAAACCCTTTAAAAAGTTAAAAAAAATCTAAAAAAAATTTAAAAACCCAAAAAAATAAAAAAATACCAAAAGACCCTGAAAACCCCCTAAAACACTCATAATCCCCAAAAAACCTAAATACCCAAAAACCATAAAATTGGAAAAATTCCCTAAAATTCCTCGAAAATGTAAAAAAATCCTAAAAACCTTGAAAAACCCCTAAAAACCATAGAAACCCCTAAAAGACTTAAATTCTTGTTCTACTACATGTTTTTGGTTGTGCGATGCTGCTTGGTTTCGAGGTTTGGAAGGAATTGCTAGTTGTCAGAATCCTTGGTGCTGGATGCTGCTTGGTGTTGCGCTAGGATGTGATGAAGCCATTGATTATGGCCATGGGCGCTGTTGGTCTGGTGCTGTTGATGGGAACTACTGGTGGGTAGATGCTACTTGGATGGGTACACTTGAAGGTGGTGTTTGTTGCTGGAAACTAAGGTGCTGGAGTTTGGCTGCTGCTTGGCTAAAGGATGAAGTCACTGTCTATGGCTCTGTTATTGGTGGTTCTCTGTTGCTGGTTGCTGATTGCTGTTATTTCTGGTGGTTCGATGATGATGGTGGTGGATATGCTTTGGATTGGAAGCGATGGCCGCTGGATGTTGAGCGGTTGGTCACTGGCTGCCGCTATTATGGCTGTGATGACTGGAACTGGTGTTGCTGGTCGCTAGAACTGAAGCGGGGTGTTGGGATATGTTTGGTGAGCGAAAGATGTGCTGGTGGTCTGAAAATGAGGTGTTGGATCCTAGTTGTTGTATGGCTGGGATTGACAAGGTTGCTGCTTATGATTTTAGTACCGGTGGTTCTGTGCTGATGGTGGTGGACATGATTAGAAAGGAGGTGATGGATGATGGAAGATGTGCTGTGGGATGTTGGTTGCTATTTTGGTTTTTTGATTTTTCTTTTTTGGGGTCTTTTGTGTCTTGGATTGAAAGGGGTTTTTGGGTGTGGGTTGATTGACCCCTCCCCTCCTTTGTCTACTGTGTCTTTTTTTTCTTTATAATAACTTTCGGAGGGGGGGGGGGAATAGCCCGACCCTCGCATCTTCCTTGCCCTAAAAGACTTAAAAATCCCTAAAAACCCATAAAACACCTAAAAACCCACTAAAAAGTCTAAAAACCCTTCAAACACCAAAAAATGTTATAAAACGTTAAAAATCTCTAAAAACCCTTAAATTCCCTAACAACTCAAAAAATCCCAAAACAACCTAAAAACCCTGAAAAAACCCTAAAAACCATAAAACCGCTTAAAATGCCTAAAAACTTTAAAAACCCTAAAAACCATTAAAATACAAAAAAATCTTTAAATATCCATAAAAATGCAAAAAACAATAAAAACCATGAAAAACCATTGAAAACCATAAAACCCCTATAAAACATAAAAACCCATAAAAACCCAAAACCACTATAAACTCTAAAACCCTTAAACCCCTAAAAACTTCAAAAACACTAAAGAACCTTAAAAACACTTAAAAACTCAAAAAATCCTAAAAACCTTAAAAGACCTTGAAAACCCTGAAAACCCCTAAAAATAATAGAAAAACCCTAAAACCCCTTAAAATCCCTAATAACCCCTAAAAACCATAAAACCCATAATAATCCTAAAAATCCCTAAAAATACCAGAAAATTTAAAAAAACCTGAAAACCCTATGATAACCATAAAAACCCCTAATAAACCCTTGAAAGCCATAAAACCTTTAAAAACTTTAAAAACCCTATAGAATCCCTAAAAACCAAAAAAAAAATTAAAACCCCTTAAACCCCCTAAAAATGTTAAAAAACTCTTAAAAACCTTAAAACCCCCAAAAGGCTCAAAAAAGCCCTAAAACCCCAAAAAGTCCATAGAAACCCCAAAAATACCTCAAAAAACTAAAAAACGTAAATCATAAAAATCGTAAAAATTGAATAAAAACATAAAAGAACCCCCAAACCCCAAATAACCTGAAAACCATAAAAACCCCTAAAACCCTAAAAGAAAAACCCATAAAAACCCTAAAAACACTAAAAAATATAAAAACCCTTTAAACCCCTAAAAATGATAATAAAACTTTAAAAAACCTTAACTCTAAAAAAATCAAAAAAACCTAAAACCCTTAAAAGACCTTAAAACCCAAAAAAATCTTAAAAATCCTGAAAACCCCTAAAACCCCTAAAAATCGATAAAAACCCAAAAAACCCTAAAACCCATAGAAATCCTAAAAATCCCAAAAATCCCTAAAAATTTTAAAACCCTTAAAACCTTGAAAATCCCTAAAATCTAAAAAAACCTTAAAAATCCATAAAAACCCATAAAACCCAAAAAAATACCAAAAGCTTAAAATACTCTTAAAAACCCTAAAAACCCATAAAAATCCTTAAAATCCTTAAAAACCCTAAAACTATAAAAACTCTAAAAAACCCAAAAAAATACCTAAAAACATAAAAGCCCTAGACCCTGAAAAACCCCTGAAAAATATAAAAACCCCTAAAAACCTAAAAACACATAAAACCATTAAGAGCCTTAAAAGCCATTAAAAACTCTAAAAACCCTCAAAACCCCTTAAAACGTAAAAAAACTATAAAAAACTCTAAAAACCCTTAAAAACAGTAAAAACCCAAAAAACCCATGTAATCCCAAAAGATCCTAAAAACACTAAAAACCCATAAAAACCCTAAAAATTCTAAAAATCATAACAATCCAAAAAGAACCCCTAAAAATCCCTAAAAATGTAAAACCTCTAAAAACCTTGAAAACCCCATGAAAACCATAAAAACCCCAAAAAACCATAAAGACCCTTAATACCCATAAAACCCTAAAACCCAAAATAAACTCTAAAACCCCTTTAAACCCCTTAAAATAATAGAAAACAATAAAAAGGATTAAAAACCCAAAAAACTTTAAAAAACCCTAAAACTTAAAAAAAGCAAAAAACCCTAAAAATCCTAAAAAACCCTAGAAAACCTTAATAAACCCTCTAAACCCCTTAAAATACATAAAAAAAATACATAGAGGGCCATAAAAATCCTTGAAAATGTAAAAAAACCTAAAACCCCCCAAAACAAAAAAAAAACAAAAAAAACCTCAAAAAAACCCAAAAAAAACCCTAAAACAACAAAAACTATAAAAACCATAAAACCCCTAAAATATTAAAAAACTCTAAAAACATTTAAAAACCTAAAAAACTTAAAAAACAACCCTAAAAACAAAAAAGAACCTAAAAGAACTAAAAACCCTAAAAAAACCTTGAAATCCCCTAAAACCCTCAAAATCTATAAAACTCCTAAAAACCCTAAAAACCCTAAAAACCCCTAGAAACCATGAAAATGTAAAGAACCTAAAAGCACTGAAAACCCTAAAAAACCTTGAAATCCCCTAAAACCCTCAAAATCTATAAAACTCTTGAAAACCATAAAAACCCTAAAAATCCCTAGAAACCATGAAAATGTAAAAAACCCCCAAAACCCATTGAAAACCATAAAACAGTAGAAACCTTAAAAACCCCTAAAAACCCATAAAACCCTAAAACCACTAAAAACTCTAAAAACCCTAAAAACATGTAAAAATGATACAAAACTCAAAAAATCTTAAAAACCCTAAAAACTCAAAAAAAAACCTAAAAACCCAAAAGACCCTAAAACCCTGGAAAACTCCAAAAAACCCTAAAAACCCTCAAAATCCCTAAAAACACTAAAAACCTTAAAAACCATAAAAATCCTTAAAAGTCCTAAAAATCTCCAAAAAAGTATAAACACCAAAACCCCTGAAAAACACCTAAAAAAATAAAAAACCCTAAAAATAATAGAAACCCTAAAAACCCATAAAACCCGAAAAACCCACTTAAAACTCTAAAAACCCTTAAAACCCTTAAAATGTTAAAAACTCTAAAAAATATTTAGAACCCTAAAAAATTAAAAAAACCGCAAAACCCCAAACCCTAAAGAACCCCAAAAACCCTTAAAATCCCTAAAACCTATAAAAACCCAAAAACCATAAAAATTCTAACAAATCCCTAAAAATACTTGAAAATGTGAAAGACCCAAAAAAACTCTAAAAACCCCCGGAAAACTCTAAAATCCCTTAAAAACCACTAAAAACACTAAAAACCTTTTAAGATGCAAAAAAATTAAAAAAATTCTAAAATACTTAAAAACCCTAAAAAAGTAAAAAAAAAACCCCTAAAAACCCTAAGGACCCTAAAACCCTGAAAACCCTTATAACCCCAGAAAACACTAAAACCCTCAAAATCCATAAAAACCCTAAAAACCATAAGAATACTAAAACCCCCTAAAAATATCTAAAAATGTAAAAAAAATTAAAAACCCTGAAAAGCCACTTAAAACCAGAAAGACCCCTAAAACCTTAAAAAAAACCCTAAAAACCCATAAAACCCTAAAACCACTAAAAACTCTATAAATCCTTAAAACCTCTAAAGACTTTAAAAACTCTAAAAAATCTTATAAACCCTAAAAACTTTACAAAATCCTAAAATCTAAAAAACCCCCTAAAAACCTTAGAAACCCTAAAAAAACCCCAAAACCCCTCAAAATCCCTAAAACCCCTAAAAACCCTAAAAACCCTAAAAACCCATAAAAATCCTAAAAAATCTCTAAAAAACCTTCAAAACATAAAAAACTGTAAAAACCCTGAAAAAACTCTGAAAAAAATAAAAACCCCTAAAACCATTAAAATTCTTATAAATCCCTAAAAAACCCCAAACCCCACTAAAAACTCTAAAACACCATTAAACCCCAAAAATATTAAAAACTCTAAAAACACATAAAAAACATAAAAAAACATAAAACCTCAAAATACCGTAAAACCCCTAAAAACCATATAACCCTAAAACCCTAAAAACCCCTGCAAACCCCTCAAAATCCATAAAAACTCTAAGAAACCCTAAAAACCATAAAAATTCTAAAAAACTCTAAAAATTCATGAAGACATCAAAACCCCTAAAAACCCATCAACACCCTAAAACCCACTAAACATTATAAAATTGTTAAAAACTCTAAAAACATTAAAATCACTAAAAACTAAAAAACCTCGTAAAAACCCAAATGACCCTAAAACCCTAAAAATACAAAAAACCCTAAAAAATATCGAACACCCCTCAAAATATATAAAAACCCATAAAAACCATTGAAATCTATAAAAATCCCTAAAAACTCTCAAAACGTAAAAAATCTTCTAAACACTAAAAATCCCTAAAACCATAAAAACCCCTAAAAACATAGAAAACCCTAAAAACATCATAAACCCCCTAAAAATCCTTGAAAACATAAAATCCCCTAAAAATCCTAAAAACTTTAAAAAATCCATTTTTTTTAAAAAACCATAAAACCCCATAAAAACCCTACAAACCACTAAAAACTCTAAAAACCCTTAATACCCCTAAAAACATTAAAAACAAAAACACATTAAAACCCCTAAAAAACTCAAAAAATCCTAAAAACCAAAAAAAAACCAGAAAACCATAAAAAACTTTGAAAAACCCTAAAAGAAATCAAAATACCTAAAACCCCTAAAAACACTAAAACCATAAAATTCCTAACAAATCCATAAAAATATTGAAAAATGTAAAAAAACCTAAAACCTCAAAAAATCCCTAAAATCTATAAAATCCCTAAAACCTTAAAAACCCTAAAACCATTAAAAACCCTAAACCCCTATAAATTCTAAAAAACCTTAAATCCCATAAAACCATAAAACTCTGAAAAATATTTAAATCCCAAATAACTCAAAATAACCCTAAAAATGTTACCCTGGAAACACCAAAAACCCTAAAGACCCTTAAAATCCTGAAATGCCTCAAAATTCCTTAAAACCATAAAACCCCTAAAAACCAAAAAAATCCTAAAAAACATAAAAATGTAAAAATCCCTAGATTCCTGGAAACCCTCTAAAAACAATAAAAACCACTAAAACCCTTAAAAAATCCATAAAACCACTAAAAATCTAAAAACCCTTTAAACCACTAAAAACCCTTTAAACCCCTAAAAACCATAGAAAACTTTTAAAAACTCTAAAAAAACCTTTAAACCCCTTCAGAACTCAAAAAACCCTAAAAACCCAAAAGACCCTAAAAATCTTGAAAAACCCTAAAAACCAAAAAAACCCTAGAACCCTCAAAATCCCTAAGAACCCTAAAACCATAAAACCATAAAACCATAAAAATCCTAAAAATGGAAAAAATTACATAAAAACGAAAAAACCCAAAAAACCTTAGAAACCCCCTAAAATCTATAAAACAACTTAAAAACCACAAAAAACCTGAAACCCAGAAAAGCCCTAAAACCCACTAAAAACTAAAAAATTCCTCAAAACCCATAAAATTGTTAAAAACCCTAAAAACCTTTAAAACCCTAAAAAACTAAAAAAAAATATGAAAACCCAAAAAGACCATAAAAACCCAAAAAACCCATGAAATCCCTAAAAACCCTAAAAACCATAACAATCCTAAAAACTCCTTAAAAATCTATGAAAACGTAAAGAACACTAAAAAAACTAAAAATCCCATGAAAACCATAAAAAGTGTCTTTTTGATTTTCTTTTCTTTTGTGTGTGTTGTAAGGGGTTTTCGGGTGTGGGTCGTTTGACCCCTCCCCTCCCCTGTCTGTTGTGTCTCTTTTTCTTTACTAATAAATTTGGGGGGGATGGGAATAGCCCGACCCTCGAATATTCCTTTCCCCATGAAAACCATAAAAACCCCTAAAACCATTAAAACCCCTAAAAACCAATAAAAAAAATCTAAAAATCCTAAAAACACCTGAAAAGTTAAAAGACACTAAAAACTTAAAAAACTCGAAAATTCTAAAAAAAAACTAAAATCCCAAAAATATCTTAAAATTTCTGAAAAACACTAAAAACCATGAAATCCCCTAAAACCCATCAAAATCACTAATGACCCTAAAAACCCTAAAAGCCATAAAAATCATAAAGAAGCACAAAAAATCCCAAAAAATGTAAAAACCTAGAAAAAAATATTTAAAACCATAAAATCCCTAAAAACCTTAAAAGGAACTTAATAAACATGAGAACCCCTAAATCCCCTAAAAACATGAACCCCCCCCCTCCTTGCAAAAAACATGAAAACCCCTCAAAATCCATAAAAATATAAAAACTAAAAAAACCATAAAATCCTAAAAAATCCCAAAGAATTCATGAAAACATAAAAACCATTAAAAATGCAAAAAAAACCCTTGAAACCAATAAAAAGCTCAAAAGAGCATAAAAAACCTTAAAAACCCATAAAACCCTAAAAACCCAAAAGGACCTTAATAAACATGAAATCCTTTAAATCCCCTAAAAAACATGAACCCCCCACCTCCTTGCAAAAAACATGAAAACCCCTCAAAATCCATAAAAATATAAAAACTATAAAAACCATAAAATCCTAAAAAATCCCGAAGAATTCATGAAAACATAAAAACCATTAAAAACGCTAAAAAAACCCTTGAAACCAATAAAAACCGAAAAGAGCGTAAAAAACCTTAAAACCCCATAAAACCCTAAAAACTTCCTGGTAACATTAAAAACCCTCAAAACCAAAAAAAACATTAAAAACTCTAAAAAACCCATAAAAACTCAAAAAACCCTAAACACCTAAAAGGCCCTAAAAACCATAAAAACCAAAAAAATGTTGAAAACCCCTAAAAACCCAAAAAAACCCTAATGACACAAAAAACCACAAAACCCTAAATATCCATAAAACCACCAAAAGGACCTAAAACATATAAAAAAACCCTAAAACCCCTAAAAACCTAGAAAAAAATTGAAAACTCTCAAAATCCCTAAAAACCCTAAAAACCCTAAAGTATAAAAATACTAAAAAATATCTAAAAATCGTTGAAAACATTAAAAACCCTAAATACCCTAAAAATCTTCTGAACAATATAAAAACCATAAAAACCCATAAAAACTCTAAAACCCCTAAAAACACACTAAAACCCCTTAAAACCCCAAAAAAGTTAAAAAAACATTAAAAACCTTAAAACCCCTAAAAAACTGCAAAAACCCCAGGAACCCCAAAAAGACTCTAAAAACCATGAAAAACCCTAAAACCCCTCAAAATCCCAAAAAATCCTAAAATCCATAAAAATCCCAAAAATCAGTGTAAATGTAAAAAACTCAAAAAACAATAAAAACCTTTGAAATCCATAAAAATAACTAGAAACCTGAAAAAACCCGTAAAATCCCTAAAACAACTATAATATCTAAAACCACTTAAAACCCCTAAAAATGTAAAAATATATTAAAACCTCAAAAAACCTTAAAACCCCCTAAAAAATCGCAATAAAACCCTAAAATCCCCAAAAGTCCCAAAAAACCCTGAAACCCTTTAAAAACCCAAAACAACCAAAAAACATTCAAAATACCTAAAAACAATAAAAACAATAAAAATCCAAAAAGCCCAGAAAAATCAGAAAAACATGAAAAACACTAAAAACCTTTAAAACACCTGAAAACCATAAACACGTGAAAAAACCATAAAAAAATTAAACACCTATAAAAACCATAAACACTAAAAAAATCTAAAAACCCTTAAAACCCTAAAAACCTCTAAAAACATTAAAAAAATAAAATACCTTAAAACCCTAAAAAACTCAAAAAAAAACCCTAAAAGCTAAAAAAGACGCTAAAACCCTGAAAAACCCAAAAAAACTTAGAAAAATCCTGAAAACCATAAAACCATAAAAAATCTAAAAACAATAAAAATCCTAAAAATATATAATCTCCCAAAAAACATAAAAGACCCTAAAAATCTAAAAAAGCCCCTAAAAACCAAAAAAACCGTTAAAACCCTTAAAAACCCTAAAAACCATAAAAATCGTTAAAACCCTTAAAAACCCTAAAAACCCATATAAACCCTAATAACCCACTAAAATTTCTAAAAATACACAAAACCCCTAAAAACCTTAAAACACATTAAAAACTCTAAAAAACCTTAACCACTCTAAAAAACTAAAAAACCCCTAAAAACCACAAAAGACCCGAAAAACCCAAAAAACCTTGTAACCCAAAAAACTCTAAAAAAACCCTGAAAACCAAAAAACCCATAAAAATTCGAACAAAACAAAAAAATACCTGAAAATTTAAATAACCATAAACACCCTCTGAAAATAATAAAAACCCCCAGAAACCTTAAAAACCCTAAAACCCATAAAAACCCAAAAAACGACTAAAAACCCAAAAAACCCAAAAAACAATAAAAAATCTAAAAAACCCTAAAAACATAAGAAAATCTAAACAACTCTAAAAACCCAAAAGACCATAAACACCATTAAAAACCATAAAAAACTTGAAAAACCAGAAAAACCCTCAAAATCCCTAAAACCTTAGAAATCATAAAAATCTAAAAAAAGAACTAAAAATCACTAATAATGTAACAAACACTAAAAACCCTGAAAACCCCTGAAAACCATAAAAACCCCTAAACCTTAAAAACCCTAAAAACTTATAAAAACCACTAAAAACTCTAAATACCCTTAAAACACCTAAAAATGTAAAAAAGTTTAAGAAAAACTTTATACCCCTAAAAAGTCAAAAAAAACCCCCTAAAACCCCCAAAAGGCCCTAAAAACCCTAAAAACCCAAAAAACCCCAAAAAACTCTGAAAATCCGGGGAAACCCTCAAAATCCATAAAAATCCTAAAAATCATAAAAATCTTTAAAAAGTCCTAAAAATCTTGAAAAACTTAAAAAACCCTAAAAACCCTAAAAACCCCTAGAAAACCATAAAAACGACTAAAAACATTAAAAACCCTAAAAACCATACAAACCCTAAAAGCTCACTAAAAACTCCAAAAACACTTTAAACACCTAAAAATGGTAAAAAGTGTTAATAAACTCTAAATCCCTTAAAACCCAAATAACTAAAAAAACACTAAAAACACAAAAGACCTTAGAAACCCTGAAAAACAGTAAAAACTATAAAAACCATAGAAAACCCAAAAAATTATCAAAAATCCAAAAAAAACCCAAAAAACCCTAAAAACTATAAAAATCCTATAAAATCCCTAAAAACCCTGAAAAGGCAATACACCGTGAAAACCCCCAGAAAACCTTAAAATCCCTAAAAACCCCTAAAACCCTAAAATCCACTAAAAATTCTAAAAACCCATAAAACCCCTAAGAACGTTAAAAACACTAAAATAACTCAAACCCCCTAAAAAGTAAAAAAACCCTAAAAGTCCAAAAGTGCCTAAAAACCTTTGAAAACCATAAAAACACTAAAAATACCCCAAAACCTTTAAAAACCATCAAAATTCCTAAAAATGGAAAAACCCCTAAAACACTAAAAAATCCCCAAAAACCATAAAATCAGCTAAAACCTTATAAACCCTAAAAATCCATAAAAACTCATAAAACCAAAAAAAACTCTAAAAACGGTGAAAACCCCTAGAAACGTTAAAAAATATAAAAAAGCACAAAACCCTAAAAACTGAATAAAAACACTAAAAACCAAAAAATACCCTAAAACACTGAAAACCCCTAAAAACACTAAAAATAGTGAAAAAAATACAAAAACCTCGAAAAATCCCTAAAATCCAAAAAAAACCCTTAAAACTATAAAAATCCTAGAAAATTCATAAAAACCCATAAAATCATAAAATCCCCAAAAAACACTAAAAAACCCTTGAAAACCATAAAACCCTAAAAACCTTAAAAACCCTAAAAAACTTATAAAAACCCTAAAACCCACTAAAAACTCTAAAAACCCACAAAACCTCTAAAAACATTAAAAAAACCCTAAAAGAATATTAAAACCTGTAAAAAACCCAAAAAACTGCTAAAAACCCCAAAAGACCCTAAAAAAATTGAAAATTCCAAAAAAACCCTCAAAATACTTACAACCCATAAAAAACCCTAAAAACCATAAAAATCATAAAAAATCCCCCCAAATCCCTAAAAAACCAAAAAGACCTTAAAACCCCTAAAAACCTCTAAAACCCTAAAAACCCCTGAAAATTACCAAAAACCCTCAAAATCCATAAAAACCCTAAAAAATATAGAGTGCATAAAAATCATAAAAATACCAAAAAAATCCTTGAAAACTTAAAAACCCCAAAAAACACTAAAAAACACCTAAAAACCCTAAAAACCCCAAAGAATCCCTGAAAACTAAAAAAACCATCAAAATCCATAAAACCCTAAATACCCTAAAAACCCTAAAAACCCTAAAAACCCTAAAAGAACCTAAAAATCCCAGAAAATGTAAAAACCCTAAAAACCCCTAAAACCCAAAAAAAACTTTAAAACCCTAAAACCCATAAAAACACTAAAAACTCTAAAAACCATTCAAACCCCTAAAAATGTTAAAAGCGTTAAAAAATAGAAAAAACCATTAAAACCCTAAGAAACTCAAAAAAACCTTGAAAACCCAAAAAACCCAAGAAAACCCTGAAACCCCATTAAAACCATAAAAAACATTGAAAGCCCCTAAAACCCCTCAAAATCCCTAAAACCCCTAAAAATCCAGAAAACCATAAAAATACTAAAAATCTCTAAAATTCCCTTAAAACATAAAAAACACTAAAAACCCATGAAAACCAATAAAACCCTAAAATTAAAAAAAAAATTAAAACCAATAAAAACCATAAAAAGAACTAAAAACTCCAAAACCCCTTAAAACCCCAAAAAATCCTAAAAAACATCAAAAAACATAAAAACATGAAAAACTAAAAAATCCTAAAAACCCAAGAGACCCTAAAAAACTGAAAACCCCTAAAAACCATGAAATCCCCTAAAACCCCTCAAAATAACTAAAACCTAAAGCCCTATAAAAACCATAAAAATCCTATAAAATCCCTAAAAATCCCTGAGAATGTAAAAAAGTCCCAAAAAACCCTGAAAAACCACATAAAATCATAAAAACTCCAAAACCCCTAAGAACTCAAAAAAACCCCTAAAACCCCCTAAAATACTAAAAAACCATAAAACCCCTAAAAATGTTAAAAACATTAAAAAAATCTAAAAAAACATAAAAACCTAAAAAAACTCAAAAAACCCTAATTACCCAACAGACCCAAAAAACCCTTCAAAATCCTTAAAAATCTTTAAAAACCCTAAAAACCCCTAAAAAATGTAAAAATACCAAAAACCCCTAAAAACCTTTAAAACCATAAAAGTCCTAAAAAGCACAATAATTCCTTAAGAACATAAAAAACCCAAAAAACCCTTAAACCCTACTAAAAACCATACAAACCCCTAAAAACATTAAAAACCCAAAAAATCCATTGAAACTCTAAAAACCCTTAAACCCTAAAAAAATGTTAAAAACAATAAAAACCTTAAAAACCTAAAAAACTAAAAAAAACATAAAAACCTAGAAGACCCTAAAAACCCTAAAAAACCCAAAAATGCTAAACCCCCATAAAACCCTCAAGATCCCTAAAAACCCTAAAAACCCATAAAAATATAAAAAACATTAAAAATTGCTAAAAATCCCGGAAACATAAAACCCCTAAAAACTCCGAAAACCCCTTGAAAACCATAAAACCATAAAAACTTTAAAAAACCTAAAAACCCACAAAAACCCTAAAAAGCACTAAAAACTGTAAAAACCCTTTAAACCCCTAAAAACGTTTAAAACTATAAAAACCATAAAAACTAAAAAAACATAAAACCCAAAAAGTCCCTAAAAACCAAATAACCCTAATAACCCTTGCAAACCCCTAAAAATTCCTCAAAATCCATTAAAATCTAAACAAAACACTAAAAACCATAAAAATCCTAAAAATGCCCTAAAAATCCCCAAAAATGTAAAAAAGCCTAAAAACCAATAAAATCTCTAAATACCTTAAAACCAATAAAAAAGTTAAAAAACACTAAAAAACCTTTTAACCTCTAAAAACTAAAAATACCCTTAAAACTAAAAAGACCCTAAAAACCATGAAAACCCCTAAAAACCCTCAAAAAACCCTAAAACACCTAAATCCCCTCAAAACCCTAAAACCCTAAAAACCATAAAAATCTTTAAAAAGCCCTAAACACCCCTAAAAACATAAAAAACCCAAAAAACCTTAAAATAGCCCTAAAAACCATAAAACCCCTAAAAACCATAAAAACCCTTAAAACCCTATGAAAAACCTAAAACTCACAAAAAACCCTAAAAACTCTTCAAAACTCAAAAAAATATTAAAAAAACATTGAAAAACACTAAAACCCTAAACACTCAAAAATCCCCTAAAAACCAAAAAGGACCCTAAAACCCCCGAAGAACCCTAAAAACACTAAAATTCCTTAAAACCCCTCAAAATCCCCAGAAACCCTAAAAACCCTATAAACCCTAAAAACCATAAAAATCTAAAAATTCCCTAAAAATATAGAAAACCCTAATAACACTAAAACCCATAAAACCCCTTAAAACACTAAAATAACCTAAAAACCCAAAAACCCTCAAAATCCCTAAAAACCATAAAAACCATAAAAATCATAAAAAACACAAAAAATCCTTGCAAACATAAAAAACCTTAAAATCTGGAAAAAGACCTTGAAAACCATAAAACCCATAAAAACCCTAAAACCCCATGAAAAACACTAAAACCCCTTAAAACCCCTAAAAATATAAAAAAACTCTAAAATATTGAAACCCCTAAAAAACTAAAAATACCCTAAAACCCAGAAAACTCTAAAAACCCTATAAAACCCAAAAAACCCATAAAAATCCGTAAAAACCATAAAAAACTAAAAAATCCTAAAAAATCCTGAAAAATCCATGAAAACGTAAAAAAAACCTAAAAACACTAAATAATCCTTGAAAACCACAAAACCCCTAAAATTATTAAAAATACCAAAAACCCATAAAAACCTTAAAACCACTAAAATCTCTAAAAACCCTTAAAACCAATAAAAACATTAAAAAACTTTAAAATGCCTAAAAACATTAAAAATGTTAAAAATTCTAAAAAACCTTAAAAACAAAAAAAACTCAAAAACCCTAAAAACCCTTAGCAGATGCATAATTGATCTCGTTCAGCCTGGTTTCTATGCTCTGATTAAAGTTGGGAAAGATCTTTTTGTGCCAACCCATTTTCTATATGCGGATGACATTCTCCTTTTTGGGAAGGCTGATAGGCGCACCTATCCTCAATTAAATCACTTCTACAACATTATGAAGAGGTTACGGGGCAATTGATTAGTTTGAAAAAGTACTTTGTTATTTTGGAAAATGGGATTTCAGCCTCCAAGCAATGCAGAATTGTCAGAAATCTTGGTGTCATGAGGGGTTCCCTCCCTTTCATGTACCTGGGGGGTTCCCTTGTTCTGGGGGAAGGTGAAAAGTGGATTCCTTGAGGGAATTTCACTCAAAATCACTCAGCAACTTGCGGGCTGGAAAGGAAAATACTTATCCCAGGCGGGCAGAATTTTCCTGATCAACTATGTTATTACATCCATGTTTGTTCATGTGTTCTCCATCTATAGATGGCCGACAAGTATCATCAAGAGCTTATAAGGAAAAATCAGAAACTTCGCATGGACGGGCTACATAAATGAGAAGAAGCTTGTATCTGTGGAATGGAAAGAATGCACAAAGCCCATTGAAATGGGTGGGATGGGCATCAAAGACCTTAGGAAATTCAATGATGCCTTAATTGGTAAATTTACAGGGAAACATTTCAACCTACAAGACAAGAGTCTTGACTTCTTGAGGGAAAGGTTCACTTCCAAACTATATGAGGAATTCCCAGGCTTCATACCCTCTTCGGTCTGGACCACAACCAGGTCCTCCTATAGAATCATTATTTCTAACTCTAAATGGGCGGTCTCAAGGCATTCAGATTTGAACTATTGGAAGACCACCTGGCTTGATCGGCCCATTCGTGAATATGTCCAGCCCCCTCAAAATTTTAGGCATTGGTCCATTGCTGATCTCAACAATAATATGAGTGAGATTGAAAGCATCATGCCATAGAACATTATCACACAAATAAAATGTTACAGCTTTATGGACAGGGACTGTCTTATTTGGAAGCCCAATACGGTGGGGTTGTTGAGTGTGAATGAGTTTTATCGGTCTGAATGTGAGCAGGGAATACAACCCCCTGCTTGGATCTCTAAATTTAGGAGGCCATTCATTCCCCCTTCCAGCCACCTTCTACTGTGGAAAATTTGGAGAAATAGATTGCCAGTGCAAGAGAAGTTGTAGAGAGATGGGTGGTGCTTGGCCTTTGCTTGTCCGATCTGTCTTCAGGATCAGGAAAATCTGCAACACATTTTTCTTAATTTTCGATTGGTTGCTGGTCTTTGGGAGTATTTGCAGGGCATTTTCCAACTGAAAATCTGCATGGACAACATGTTGTCTGATCTTTTCAGCAGTGTCATCGGTGTGCAATGCAGTCAACAGGTTGCTAACTTGCTTCTTGCTGCTGCTGTGGCCCTTGCTACCTTTGTGTGGGCAGCCTGGAATAGAGTGGTTTTTGATAATGCTCCATGCTGCCTTCGCACTGGTGTGGTGGCAATCCACAAAGCTGTTCGCATGGTGTCTCATATCCAAGATGGTATGATGGCTAATGATGTTAATGATCTTATTATGCTGAGAACTCTCGGGGTCTCTGAAAGATGCAGGAAACCAAAGGACTTTAAATTCATTCGGTGGATCCCACCAATCCCAGAATGGATAAAAGTCAATGTGGATGGTGCTGCCCTGGGTGCGCCTGGTCTCTCCGGTTGTGGTGGTATTTTCCAGACGTACATAGGCTTTGTTAAAGGATGTTTTTATCACTTCATTGGGAATGGGTGTGCATATGAAGCGGAGCTTTGGGCCATGATTAAGGTTGTCCAGTTTGCAGCCCACTTTAGGTGGAAGTAGCTATGGATTGAATCTGACTCGATGTTGGCAGTGGAAGCCCTCAAGAGCAAAACAAGGACAATATCTTGAAGGCTCCTCCCACAATGGGTGGAGTGTCTGAGGATTTCTCAGGGGATGAACATTATGGTCACACAGGCATACAGGGAAGCGAACAATGTGGCAGACATGCTCTCTAAGAAAGCAATTGAGGATGGATGTTCCATGTTGTCATTTGTGGCACCAGATTTTTGTACTCACCTTGTGGACTCAGACATGAAGGGTGATTTTCACACTCGGTTGTGCAAACCCTCCCCGTAAAGCCTTGTACTTACTTTTTTTGTTAATAAATTTTGTGGGGCCGGGATACGCTTAGCCCCGAACCTGCTTTGCCTAAAAACCCTAAAGCCCCTAAAAAGCACTAAGAACTCAAAAAACCCCTAGAACTCCTAAAAACTTTAAAATATATTAAAAACCATAAAACCGCTAAATAACTCAAAAAAAACCGTAAAACCCCAAAAAGAAGCTAAAACCTTGAAAAAACCTAAAAACCCAAAAAAACCCTGAAAAACCCAAAAAAACCCAAAAAACCCACAAAATCCCCAAAAACCATAAAAACATAAAAATCTTAAAACCCCCTAAAAATCCTTGAAAACATAAAAACCCATAAAAACCCTAAAAACTTTAAAAAATCCAATTTTTTTTAAAAAACCATAAAACCACATAAAAACCCTACAAACCAATAAAAACTCTAAAAACCCTTAAAACCCCTAAAAACATTAAAAAAACTCAAAAAAACATTAAAACCCCTAAAAAACTCAAAAAATCATAAAAACCCAAAAAACCAAAAAACCGTAAAAAACTTTGAAAAAACCCTAAAATCCATCAAAATACCTAAAAACCCTAAAGGTTTCCTCAGTTATTCAAAAAGTTAAGCAAACCTTAGATTCTGACTCCCCAGTCATCTCTAAGGCTTTTCATTCTGCTTCAAAGCCAATTGTGGATAATGAAGGCTTCCAACTTGTTTCTCACAAGAAGACACCCCCTCCGGTTGTTTCCCCAATGGTGGTTGAGCTACCTATTGCAGAAGAGATGAAGATGCCAGTATTAAAAGATGTTTCTCCTAATAAATGCATGGAAGAAACAGTGGATAGCTCAAGTTCTAAGAGCACTGATGCTGAGACACTTCATAGAAGACTTCAAGTGCTCTCGAGCAGGGCAAGTGCAACCAGAGGGAGAATGAGAGGTCGGGGCCGCAAGCGTGGAAGGGTGGAGCTGGAGGCTATTAGAGATGAAGAATAAAGGGTAACCGAGTGACTGCTGAAAAAGATAAGCAATTAGTTTATTTTGATTTAGGTGTTCCATGTTTTCCCTTTCCCCTCTCCTTTGGTACTTTTCCTTTTCTTGCTTTTAATAAAAGAGGTATAACCTCCACCATTTAAAAAAAAACCTAAAAACCCTAAAAACACTAAAACCATAAAAATCCTAACAAATCCATAAAAATCTCGAAAAATTTAAAAAAACCTAAAACCCTAAAAAATCCCTAAAATCTATAGAAATCCCTAAAACCTTAAAAACCCGAAAACCCTTAAAAACCCAAAACCCCTAAAAATTCTAAAAAAACATAAATCCCATAAAACCATAAAACTCTGAAAAATATTTAAATCCTTACAAACTCAAAATAACCCTAAAAATGTAAAAAAGACCCTAGATACCCTGAAAATACCAAAAACCCTAAAAACCCTTAAAAATCTTGAAATGCCTCAAAATACCTTAAAACCATAAAACCCCTAAAAACAAAAAAAAATCCTAAAAAACCTTAAAAATGTAAAAAACCCTAAAACCCTGGAAACCCCCTTAAAACAATAAAAACACCTAAAAACCTTAAAAAATCCATAAAACCACTAAAAACCCACTAAAAATCTAAAAACCCTAAAAACCCAAAAGACCCTAAAAATCTTGAAACACCATAAAAACCAAAAAAACCATAAAACCCTCAAAATCCCTAAAAACCATAAAAACCATAAAAGTCCTAAAAAAGGGCTAAAATTCCATGAAAATGAAAAAACCCAAAAAACCATAGAAACCCCCCAAAAATCTATAAAACGACTTAAAAACCATAAAAAACATGAAACCCAGAAAAGCCCTAAAACCCACTAAAAACTATAAAATTCCTCAAAAACCATAAAAATGTTAAAAACCCTAAAAACCTTTAAAACCCTAAAAAAACTAAAAAAAATATGAAAACCCAAAAAGACCATAAAAACCCAAAAAACCCTCAAAATCCCTAAAAACCTTAAAAACCCTAAAAATCCTAAAAACTCCTTAAAAATCTCTGAAAACGTAAAAAACACTAAAAAAATAAAAAACCCATGAAAACCATAAAAACCTCTAAAACCATTAAAACCCCTAAAAACCAATGAAAAAAATCTAAAAACCCTAAAAACACCTAAAAAGTTAAAAGACACTTAAAACTTAAAAAACTAGAAAATACTAAAAAAACTAAAATCCCAAAAATATCTTAAAATTTCTGAAAAACACTAAAAAACATGAAAACCCCTAAAACCCATCAAAATCACTAATGACCCTAAAACCCCTAAAAGCCATAAAAATCCTAAAGAAGCACAAAAAATCACCAAAAAATGTAAAAACCTTGAAAAAATATTTAAAACCATAAAAACCCTAAAAACCTTAAAAACACTAAAACCCCCTTAAACCCTAAAAACATGATAAAAACTCTAAGAAAAATTTAAACCCAAAAAACGATAAAGACGTTAAAAACTATAAAAACCTTAAAACCCTAAAAAACTCAACCCCCCCTAAAACCCCAAAAGGACCTTAACAAACATGAAAACCCCTAAATCCCGTAAAAAACCCGAAAACCCCTCAAAATCCATAAAAATATAAAAACTATAAAAACCAAAAAATTCTAAAAAATCCCAAAGAATTCATGAAAACATAAAAACCATTAAAAATGCTAAAAAAAATCCTTGAAACCAATAAAAACCCCAAAAGGGCGTAAAAAACCTTAAAACACCATAAAACCCTAAAAACATCCTGGTAACTTTAAAAACCCTCAAAACCCAAAAAAAACATTAAAAACTCTAAAAAACCCAAAAAAAACACAAAAAACCCTAAACACCTAAAAGACCCTAAAAACCATAAAAACCAAAAAAATGTTGAAAACAACTAAAAACCCTAAAAACCCTAATGACACAAAAAACCATAAAAACCCTAAATATCTATAAAACCCCAAAAGGACCTAAAACGTATAAAAACCCCTAAAACCCCTAAAAACCTAGAAAAAATTGAAAACTCTCAAAATCCCTAAAAACCCTAAAACCCCTAAAACCCCTAAAACCCCTAAAACCAATAAAGCATAAAAATACTAAAAAATATCTCAAAATCGTTGAAAACATAAAAAACCATAAATACCCTAAAAATTCCCTAAACACCAAAAAACCACTAAAAACTATAAAAACACTAAAACCCCTAAAACACACTAAAAACCCTTAAAACCCCTAAAAAGTTAAAAAACAATAAAAACCTTTAAAGCCCTAAAAAACTCCAAAAACCCCAGGAACCCCAAAACGACTCCAAAAACCATGGAAAAACCCTAAAAACCCTCAAAATCCCAAAAAATCCTAAAAACCATAAAAATCCCAAAAGTCAATGTAAATGTAAAAAACTCAAAAAACACTAAAAACCTCTGAAATCCATACAAATACCTAGAAGCCTTAAAAACCCTAAAAACCCATAAAATCCCTAAAACATCTATAATCTCTAAAACCACTTAAAATCCCTAAAAATCTAAAAATATATTAAAAACTCAAAAAACCTAAAAACCCCCTAAAAATCACAATAAAACCCTAAAATCCCCAAATGTCCCAAAAAACCCTGAAAACCTTTAAAAACCCTAAACAACCCAAAAAACCTTCAAATCCCTAAAAACCCTAAAAACCATAAAAATCCTAAAGCCCAAAAAATTAGAAAAACATGAACA
This sequence comes from Viscum album, assembly GCA_963277665.1. Classification (NCBI taxonomy): domain Eukaryota; kingdom Viridiplantae; phylum Streptophyta; class Magnoliopsida; order Santalales; family Viscaceae; genus Viscum; species Viscum album. Next base: position 1,884,931,586 of record OY728141.1, on the reverse strand, counting down.
ACACTAAAAACCTTTAAAACCCCTAAAAACCTTAAACACCTGAAAAAACCATAAAAACCTTAAACACCTATCAAAACCATAAACCACTAAAAAAATCTAAAAACCCTTAAAACCATAAAAACCTCTAAAAATATTAAAAAAATACTAAACCTTAAAAACCTAAAAAACTCAAAAAACACCCCTAAAAACTAAAAAATACGTTAAAATCCTGAAAAACCCAAAAACAATTAGAAAAATCCTGAAAAATCTAAAACCATAAAAAATCTAAAAACAATAAAAATCCTAAAAATATATAATCTCCCAAAAAACTTAAAAGACCCTAAAACTCTAAAAAATCCCCTAAAAACCATAAAAACAGTTAAAAACCTTAAAAACCCTAAAAACCAATATAAACCCTAATAACCCACTAAAATTTCTAAAAATACTAAAAACCCCTAAAAACCTTAAAACACATTAAAAACTCTAAAAAACCTTATCGACTCAAAAAAACTAAAAAACCTCTAAAAACCCCAAAAGACCCTAAAAACCCAAAAAACCATGTAACCTAAAAACACTAAAAAACCCTAAAAACCCTAAACCCCATAAAATCCTAAAAAACCCTAAAAATACCTGAAAATTTAAATAACCCTAAAAACCCTAAAAACCCTCTGAAAATCATAAAAACCCCTAGAAACCTTAAAAACCATAAAACCCATAAAACCAATAAAAACCACTAAAAACCCAAAAAACCGTTAAAACCCAAAAACCAATAAAAAATCTAAAAAACCTTAAAAACCTAAAAAATTCTAAACAACTCCAAAAACCCAAAAGACCATAAACACCCATAAAAACCCTAAAAAACTTGAGAAACCATAAAAACCCTCAAAATCCCTAAAACCATAGAAATCATAAAAATCCTAAAAAGAACTAAAAATCACAAACAACGTAACAAACACTAAAAACCCTTAAAACCCCTGAAAACCATAAAAACCCCTAAACCTTAAAAACCTTAAAAACTTATAAAAACCAAAAAACCACTAAAAACTCTATAAACCCTTAAAACACCTAAAAATGTAAAAAAGTTTAAGAAAAACTTTATACCCCTAAAAACTCAAAAAAACCCCTAAAACCCCAAAAAAGGCCTTAAAACCCCTAAAAAATAAAAAAAACCCCAAAAAACCTTTAAACACCTAAAACGGTAAAAAGTGTTAAAAAACTCTAAATCCCTTAAAACCCTAAAACCTCAAAAAAACCCTAAAAACACAAAAGACCTTAGAAACCCTGAAAAAAAAAATAAAAACTATAAAAACCATAGAAAACCCAAAAAATTATCAAAAATCCTAAAAACCATAAAAAACCGAAAAACTATAAAAATCCTATAAAATCCCTAAAACCCTGAAAAGGCAATACACCCTGAAAACCTAGAAGACCCCCAAAAAACCTTAAAATCCGAAAAAAAACCCCTAAAACCCTAAAATCCACTAAAAACTCTAAAAACCCTTAAAACCCCTAGGAACGTTAAAAACACTAAAATAACTTAGACCCCCTAAGAAAGTAAAAAAACCCTAAAAATCTAAAAGTCTGTAAAAACCTTTAAAAACCAAAAAAACACTAAAAATACCCCAAAACCCTTAAAAACCCTCAAAATCCATAAAAACGTAAAAACCCCTATAACAATAAAAAATCCCTGAAAGCCATAAAATCAGCTAAAACCCTTATAAACCCAAAAAATTTATAAAAAATCATAAAACCAAAAAAATCTCTAAAAATGATGAAAACCCCTAGAACATTAAAAAATCTAAAAAATCTCAAAAACCCTAAAAACTCAATAAAAACACTAAAAACCCCTAAAAACACTAAAAATAGTGAAAAAATCAAAAAACCCCCGAAAAATCCCTAAAATCACAAAAAACCCTCAAAACTATAAAAATCAAAGAAAATTCATAAAAACCCATAAAAACATAAAATCCCCAAAAAACACTGAAAACCCCTTGAAAACCATAAAAACCCTAAAACCCTAAAAAACTTATAAAAACCCTAAAACCCACTAAAAACTCTAAAAACTCCAAAAACCCATAAAACCTCTAAAAACATTAAAAAACCCTAAAAAATATTAAAACCCATAAAAAACCCAAAAAACCGCTAAAAACCCCAAAAGACCCTAAAAAATTGAAAATTCCAAAAAACCCTTAATATACTTACAACCCATAAAAAACCCAAAAAACCATAAAAATCCTAAAAAATCCCCCCAAATCCCTAAAAAACAAAAAACCCATAAAAACCCCTAAAAACCAGAAAACACATAAAAACCATTAAACCCCTAAAAATCCATAAAACCCCCCAATCCACTATAAAATCTAAAAATTCTTTAAACCCATAAAATATTAAAAACTTCTAAAAACCCATTAAAACCATAAAACCCCAAAAAACCCACAAAGACCTTAAAAACCCTGAAAACCTCTAAAACCATAAAAAACCCTGAAAATCCCTAAAAACCATCAAAATCCCTAAAAACCCTAAAAAATATAGAATGCATAAAAATCCTAAAAATACAAAAAAAAATCCTTGAAAATGTAAAAACCCCAAAAAACACTGAAAAACAAAAAAAACCCTAAAAACCTACAAATCCCTAAAAACATACTAAAAACTCTAAAAACAATTTAAACTACTAAAAATGTTGAAAAAAATATAGGAAACCTTAAAAACCCTAAAAAAATAAAAAAGAACTAAAGTCCCAAAAAACCTATGAAAACCCCTAAAACCCCTCAAAATCCATAAAAATCATAAAAACCCAAAAAAACAATAAAAATAATAAAATAACCATAAAATCCATGAAAACATAAAAAACCTAAAAAACTATGGAAAACCCCCGAGACCATAAAAATCACTAAAAATCATAAAAAACTAGAAAACCCTAAAAACACTAAAAACACTAAAAATCCTTAAAACCCCTAAAAACCTTAAAAATTATAAAAAACCTTAAAATGTTAAAAAACTCAATAAAACCCTAAAACTCTAAAAAATAAAAAAGACTCTAAAACCCCTAAAAACCATAAAAAATCTAAAAACTCTCAAAATCCCTCAAAACCCTAAAATCCCTAAAAGGCATAAAAATTCTAAAAAACATCTAAAAATCCCAAAAAACATAAAAAATGATAAAAACCCAAAAACCCCTGAAAATAATAAAAACCACTAAAAACATTAATAATCCATAAAAACCAATAAAAATACAAAAACCCCAAAACCCCTTTAAAACCCAAAAAATGTTAAAAAAACATAAAAACCTTTAATACCCTGAAAAGATTTTAAGAACCCTAAAAACCCTAAAGTCCCTAAAACCCTAAAAACTATAAAAACCCTAAAAAAAATTTAAACCCTCAAAATCCATAAATAACCCCAAAAATCTTTAAAAAAATCCAAATAAAGCAAAAAAATCCATGAAAACATAAAAAAACTAAAAACCCTAAACCCCCCCTGAAATCCATAAAACCCCCCAAAACCCTTAAAAACCCTAAAATAAAATAATAATAATAATAACCCACTAAAATTTTAAAAACCAACAAAACCCCAAAAAACGTTAAAAAACTTTAAACACCTTTTAAACCCAAAAACTCAAAAAGTTCTCTAAAACCCCAAAAGACCCTAAAAAACTCATAAAACCCTAAAAACTACTAAAAACTCTAAAAACCCTTAAAACTCCTCAAAACCGTTGAAAACTCAAAAAAACCTTAAAACCTCAAAAAAACCCGAAAACCTCAAAAAACCATAAAAACCTTTAAAACCTAAAAACCCGAAAAAACCCAAAAAACCCCTTAATATCCCTAAAAACCCTAAAAAACATAAAAACCTAAAAAACCCTAAAAATCCCAAAAAAACATAAAATCCAATGAAAACCATAAAATCCCCCTAAAACCATAAAAAACCCACAAAACCCACAAAACCACTAAAAACTCAAAAAAAATCCATTTAAACTTGTAAAAATATTAAAAACATTAAAAACATTAAAAACCCTTAAAACCTAAATAATTCAACAAACCCTAAAAACCCAGACTTTCAAAAAAACCTACAAACACGAAAGTCCTTAAAAACCATAAAATCCCTAAAAACCCTTAAAACTGTAAGAACCCTCAGAATCCCAAAAAATCCTAAAAAAACCTAAAAACAAAAAAATTCTAAGAAGCCCTAACAATCCCTTAAAATGAAAAGGATTTACATACATTGAAACCCCTTGAAAACTATAAAAATCCCTAAAAACTGTAAAAACCCTAAGAAACCATAAAAACCCTAAAAACCCAATAAAAATTATAAAAATTGTTAAAACCCATAAAAAAATAAAAAACTCTAAAAACCATAAAATCTATAATCACTCAAAGAACCCTAAACCACCAAAAGGCCCAAAAAACCTTGAAAAACCCATAAAAACCCTAAAATCCTATAAAATATAAAAATCAGCAAAATCCCTAAAAACCCTAAAAACAAAAAAAAACCAAAAAGAATCCTTGCAAACATAAAAACCTTAAAACCCCTAAAATCCCAAGAAAACCCTAAAACCCCTCATAATCTAAAAACACCCGAAAAAATCTCTAAAAACCATAAAAATCCTAAAAAACCCTAAAAGCCTTAAAAAAGTAAAAAAAAAACCCCTAAAACCCCTAAAAACCACCTGAAAACCATAAAACCCCCTAAAACCCCTAAACACCACTAAACACCCATAAAAACCCTAAAAACTCACGAAAAACATAAGAAATCCTTAAAACCCAGAAAAATATTAAAAACACAAAAAACCAAAAAGGTCTAAAAACCCTAAAAACCCATGAAAACCCATAAAAACATCAGAACCCCTATAAAACCTTAAAAACCTTAAAACCCATAAAAATACTAATAAATCCCTACAATTCCCCAAAAATATAAAAACCCTAAAAACCCTAAAACAATAAAAACCCATAAAACCTTAAAAAACACTAAAACTCCATTAAACCCTAAAAACCACTAAAAATAATAAAAAACCTTAAAACCCTGAAAAATGTTAAAAGACATTAAAAAACCATTAAACCCTTAAAAGCTTCAAAAAAACCCTAAAACTCCAAAAGACTAAACCCCTAGAAAATCCCTCAAAATCTCTAAAATCCATTGAAACCCCTAAAAACAATAAAATCCCTAAAAAATCCAAACAAATCACTAAAAACCTTAAAAATCCAAAACCCCCTCAAACCATAAAAAACCATAAAAACCTTAAAAAACCATAAAACCCATAAAACCCAAAAAAATCGCTAAAAACCCTAAAATCCCTTAAAACCTCGAAAAACGATAAAAACTCTAAATATTCTTAAAAACCCTAAAAACTCAAAAAAAAACCCCTAAAACACCTAAAAGACCCTAAAACACAATAAACCTCAAAATCCCAAAAAACCCCTCAAAATCCTGAAAACCATAAAATCAAAAAAAATCCTAAAAAGACCCTAAAAAACTCTGAAAACCTAAAAAACCATAAAACTCTAAAAAACCCTTGAATCCTATAAAACCCATAAAACCAATAAAAACCAATAAAAACTCTAAAAACACTAAAACCCCCTAAAACGTTAAAAAACTCTAAAAAACTTAAAACCCCTAAAAAACTCAAAAAAACATAGAAACCTAAAAAACCATAAAACCCCAAAAAACCCTAAAAACTCTAAAAAACCCTAAAAACTCTAAAAAACCCTAAAAACCTTCAAAATCCCTAAAAACCCTAAAACTAATAAAAATCCTAAAAAATCCCTAAAAACCTTTAAAATCGTAAAAACCCCTAAAAACACTAAAAACTGTAAAAAATATTAAAAACCATAAAACCCTTAAAAACGTTAAAAACATTAAAAAACACTAAAAAACCTTAAACCCTAAAAAACACAAAAAAAAACACTGAAAACACCCAAAGTCCATAAAACTCATGAAAACCCCTAGAAACCCTAAAAACCCTCAAAATCCCTTAAAACCATCAAAATCCATTAAAACCACAAAAAACCATAAACCCTCAAAAAACCTTAAAAACCCTAAAACCTATAAAAACCCTAAACCCCCCCTAAAAACTCTAAAACCCCTTTAAATCCCTAAAAACGTTAAAAAGACTCTAAAAAACTTTTAAAACCCTAAAAACTCAAAAAACCCTAAAAAACCAAAAAGATCCTAAAAACCCTGGAAACCCGAAAAAAACCTAAAAACCATGGAAACCCCTATGAACCCTAAAAATCCATAGAAACCCTAAAAAACAAAAAAACCAAAAAAATACTAAAAGATCGCTAAAAATCCCTAAAAATGTTAAAAAACCTAAAACCCTTGAAAAACAACTTAAAACCATAAAACCCCTAAAACCATAAAATCACATAAAACCCCTAAAAACCATAAAATCCCATAAAAACCCTAAAACCCAGTAAAAACTTTTAAAAAATAAAAATCCCAAAAAACCCTAAAACCCCCTAAAAACCATAAAAACCATAAAAACCCTAAAAACCCATAAAACCCTAAAACTACTAAAAACTCTAAAAACCCTTAAAACTCATCAAAATGGTTGAAAACTCAAAAAAACCTTAAAACCTCAAAAAAACCCGAAAACCCCAAAAAACCATAAAAAACTTAAAATACTAAAAACCCTAAAAACCCAAAAAACCCTTAATATTCCTAAAGACCCTAAAAAACATAAAAACCTAAAAACCCCTAAAAATCCAAAAAAACATAAAATCCACTGAAAACCATAAAATCCCCCTAAAATCATAAAAACCCCACAAAACCGACAAAACCCACAAAACCACTAAAAACTCAAAGAAACCCATTTAAACATGTAAAATTTTTAAAAACATTAAAAACCCTTAAAACCATAAATAACTCAAAAAACCCTAAAAACCCAACATTTCAAAAAAACCTACAAACACAAAAGTCCTTAAAAACCATAAAATCCCTAAAAACCCTTAAAACTGTAAGAACCCTCAGAATCCCTAAAAATCCTAAGAAAACATAAAAAACAAAAAAAAATCCTAAGAAGCTCTAACAATCCCTTAAAATGAAAAGGTTTTACATACATTGAAACCCCTTGAAAACTATAAAAATCCCTAAAAACTGTAAAAACCCTAAGAAACCATAAAAACCCTAAAAAACCCATAAAAACCCTAAAAAACCCTAAACACCCTAAAAATCCTAAAAAATCCCTAAAATCCTAAAAAAATATAAAAACCATCAAAATCCCTAAAAACCCTAAAAACAAAAAAAAACAAAAAAGAATCATTGAAAACATAAAAACCTTAAAAACCCTGAAAACTGCCTAAAAACCATAAAACCCCCTTGTCTGATGTGTCTCTTTTTATCGTTCTAATAAATTTGGGGGGGGGGGGGGGGTCGGGAATAGCCCGACCCTTGCATCTTCCTTGCCCAATAAAATCCTAAAAACCCTCAAAATCCAAAAACACCCTAAAAAATCTCTAAAAACCATAAAAATCTTAAAAACCCCTAAAATCCCTAAACACCCATAAAAACCCTAAAAACTCACTAAAAACTCAAGAAATCCTTAAAACCTAGAAAAATGTTAAAAACACAAAAAACCCAAAAGGCCTAATAACCCTAAAAAACCCATGAAAACCCATAAAAACATCAGAACCCCAATAAAACCTTGAAAACCTTAAAACCCATAAAAATACTAATAAATCCCTATAATTCCCCAAAAATATTAAAAACCCTAAAAATCCTAAAAACTATAAAAACCCATAAAACCTTAAAAAACACTAAAACTCTATTAAACCCTAAAAACCACTAAAAATAATAAAAACCCTTAAAACACTGAAAAATGTTTAAAAAACTCTAAAAAAACTTAAACCCTTAAAAGGTCCAAAAAAACCCTAAAACTTCAATAGACTAAAACCCTAGAAAATCCGTCAAAATCTCTAAAATACATTGAAACCCCTAAAAACAATAAAATTCCTATAAAATCCAAAAAAAATCACTAAAAACCTAAAAAATCCAAAAACCCTTAAAACCCCCTCAAACCATAAAAAAACCATAAAAACCTTAAAAAGCCATAAAACCCATAAAAACCTAAAAAACCACTAAAAACCCTAAAATACCTTAAAACCCCTAAAAATGATAAAAACTCTAAAAATTCTTAAAAACCATAAAAAACTCCAAAAAAACCCCTAAAACGCCTAAAAGACCCTAAAACCCAAAAAAACCCCTCAAAATCCCAAAAAACCCCTCAAAATCTTAAAAACCATAAAATCAAAAGAAAATCCTAAAAAGACCCTAAAAAACTATGAAAACCTAAAAAACCATAAAAACTCAAAAAAACATTGAAACCTATAAAACCCCTAAAAACCATAAAACCCCCAAAAATCCATAAAACCACTAAAAACCAATAAAAACTCTAAAAACACTAAAATGCCCTAAAACGTTAAAAAACTCTTAAAAACTTAAAAACCCTAAAAAACTAAAAAATCATAGAAACCTAAAAAACCATAAAACCCCAAAAAACCCTAAAAACTCTAAAAAAACCATAAAAACCTTCCAAATCCCTTAAAACCCTAAAACTAATAAAAGTCCTAAAAATCCCTAAAAATCTCTAAAGACCTAAAAAACCCTAAAACCCTAAAAACCCAAAAACCCCCAAAAACCTTTAAAACCCTAAAACCCCCTAAAAACACTAAAAAATTTAAAAAAATATAAAAAACCATAAAACCCTTAAAAACGTTAAAAACATTAAAAAACACTAAAAAACCTTAAAACCCTAAAAAACTAAAAAAAACTGAAAACACCCAAAGTCCATAAAACTCATGAAAACCCCTAGAAACCCTAAAAATCCCTAAAACACCCTAAAACCCCTCAAAATACCTTAAAAACCTCAAAATCCATTAAAACCCTAAAAAACCATAAACCCCCCAAAAACCTTAAAAACCCTAAAACCTATAAAAACCCTAACCCCCCCCCCCCTAAAAACTATAAAAACCCTTTAAATCCCTAGAAACGTTAAAAAAATCTAAAAAACTTTTAAAACCCTAAAAACTCAAAAAACCCTAAAAAACAAAAAGACCATAAAAGCTCTGAAAACCCAAAAAAAACCTAAAAACCATGGTAACCCATAAGAACCCTAAAAATCCATAGAAACCCTAAAAACCAAAAAAACCAAAAAAATACAAAAAATCCCAAAAAAACCCTAAAAATGTTAAAAACCCTAAAACCCTTAAAAAACAACTTAAAACCATAAAACCCCTAAAAACCATAAAATCCCATAAAAACCCTAAAAACCACTAAAAACTCTAAAAAATAAAAATCCCAAAAAACACAGAAAACCCTAACCCCCCCCCCCCCAAAAAAACCCCCAAAAGCCCTCAAAATCTCTAAAACCTTAAAAAACACTAAAAACAATAAAAATCCTAAAAAGATATAAAAATCCCTAAAAAAATAATAAAACCCTGAAATATATCTGAAAACCATAAATACCATTGAAAATCATAAAAACCCTAAAAACCAACTAAAACACCTCAAAATCTCTAAAAAACCTAAAAACTTAAAAACCCTAAAAATCCCTAAAAAGGTGAAAAACCCTAAAAAAACTAAAAATCATAAAACCCCCTAAAAACCATAAAATACTCTAAAATCAATAAAATCCCTAAAAATATATGTAAACATAGGAAACCTTAAAATCCCTAAACCCCCTGAAAACAATAAAAATCCCTAATAACCTTAAAACCCTTAAAAACACATAAAAACACTGAAAATAATAATAAAAAAATCAAAAACCCCTAAAAACATTTAAAAACACTAAAAACCTTAAAGCCCTAAAAAACTCAAAAAAACCTAAAAACTAAAAGACACAAAAAACCACGAAAATTCCTAAAACCCTAAAAATCTTGAAAAAACCTAAAATCCTCAAAATCACTAAAAAAACTTAAAATAATAAAAATTCTAAAAAATCCTTAAAAATGCCTGAAAATGTAAAAAACCCTAAAAAACCTGAAAACCCCTTGAAATCCATAAAACCCCTAAAAACCATAAAAACACATAAGACCCTAAAAAACCTCTAAAAACACTAAAAACATTTAAAACCCCTAAAAATGCTAAACTACTCTAAAAAACCTTTAAAACACTAAAAAACTCAAAAAAACACCAAAAATCCAAAAAAGAATATAAAACCATAAAATCTCCTAAAAACCCTAAAAAACCTTAAAATCCCTAAAATGCCTTAAAATGCCTAAAAACCCAAAAATCAATAAAAAACCTAAAAATCCATATAAAGGTAAAAATCTGTACAACACATGAAAAAATCGTAAAAACCAAAAAAACAAATAAACCACTAAAAACCATAAAAAATCATAAAAACCCTTAAAACCACTAGGAACCCTAAAACACCTTAAGCCCTAAAAACATCAGAAAATCTAAAAAACCTTTAAATCCTAAAAACTTAAAAACCCTAACACACTCAAAAGACCCTAAAACCCCTCACAAACCCATAAATGCCTAAAAACTCTGAAAACCCTGAAAACCCCTAAAACCCCTCAAAATCTATAACAACCCTAAAAACTATAAAAATCCAAAAAAATCCCTAAAAATCCAGAAAAATGTAAATAACTGAAAAAACTGAAAACCCCCCTAAAACCCATAAATACCGCTAGAGACCGTAAAAACCATAAAACCTCATAAAAACCACTAAAAATATAAAGGCCCTTAAACTCTCTAATTTTTTTAAAAAACTCTAAAAAACTTAAGAACCCTCAATTCAAAAAAACAAAAAACCCAAAAGACCCTAAACCCCCTAGAAAGACCCTAAAACCCTAAAAACCCTAAAAACCCAAAAAATCACTAAATACCGTAAAAATTTCTAAAAACTATAAAAATAATAAAAAATCCCTAAAAATCCTTCAAAGTATAAAAAACATCAAAAACCCTGAAAAACCCATGAAAACCATAAAACCCACTAAAAACTCTAAAAACCCCTAAATCACCTAAAAACATTAAAAACTATAAAAATCCAAGAAAACCCTAAACAACTCAAAAAAAATCCCAAAAAAATCCAAAAAAGACCCTAAAAACTCTTAAAAACCCAAAAAACCAAAAAAATCCTAAAAACTCTAAAAACCCTAAAAATCCCTAAAAACCCTAAAAACCCTAAAAACCCAAAAATCCATCAAAAATCCAAAAAAATCCCTAAAATTACCTGAAAATGTTAAACCCCCAAAAAACTTTGAATACCCCTCAAACCCATAAAAACCCATAAAAACCATAAAAACCTTAAAAACCCATAAAAACTCATAAAACCCTAAAATCCATTAAAAACATTAAAAACTCTTAAACCACCTAAAATTGTTAAAATACTTTTAAAAACCTTTAAAAACCTGAAAACTCAAAAAAAAACCCTAAAACCCCAAAAGACCCTAAAAACCCTGAAAAACACTAAAAACCCAAAAACCTAAAACCCCTAAGAACCCAAAACACCCTAAAACACAAAAAACCCCTAAAAACCCAAAAAATTCCTAAAAATGTAAAAAACTCTAAAAATATTTAAACCCCCTAAAAACCATAAAAACATATAAAAACCTTAAAAACTCTAAAAACCCTAAAATCCAACTAAAAACTCTAAAAAACCATAAAACCCCTAAAAACATTAAAAACTATAAAATACTGTTAAACCCTTAAAATACTCAAAAAACCCCCCAAACCCAAAAGGATCCTTAAAACCCCTAAAACACTAAAAAACCCTAAAAACCCTAAAAATCATAAAAATCCCAAATACCACTAAAAACCTTAAAAATCCAAAAATATGACTAAAAATCCATGAAAACATAAAAAACCATAAAAACCCTAAAACCCCTGAAAACCATAAAACCCCTAAAGACCTTAAAACCCCTAAAACACCTAGAAACCCTAAAAAACCACTAAAACTTTAAAAACCCATTAAACCCCAAAAAACATTGAAAAACTCTTAAAACCCCAAAAAACAAAAAAACACCCTAAAAACCTAAAAATCCCTAAAACCCCTAAAAAACCCTGAAGAGCCATAAAAACCCTAAAAATCCCTAAAACCGTAAAAACCCTTAAAAACCATAAAAACATTAAAAAATCCCTAAAAATCCCTAAAAACGTAAAAAACCTTAAAAGCATTGAAAAACCCCTAAAACCCCTAAAACACCTAAAATTTTTTAAAAACCCTTAAACACATTAAAACCTTAAAAACCACTAAAATTTTGAAAAACCCTTAAACCCCCTAAAAATATTATCCATGTGTCAATGGCTGAACCTTACTGTGCCCCATGCCTATCGGGAGGCGAATGTGGTGGCATATACTCTCTCCAAACAGGCCATTGTGGAGAGGTGCTCTCTGTGTCCTTTGTTTCCACGCCCTCCTGCTCCTCGCTTGTGGACTCTGACTTGAAGGGTGAGTTGCACACCAAGTTATGTAACCCCTCCTTGTAGCTCTCCGTTTGATCTTCCCTTTTGGAATAAATTTTGGGGGACCAGGCTTGCCTGGTCTCGAGCCTTCCTTGCCCTAAAAATTATTAAAAATTCTAGAAAACCAAAACAACCCTAAAAAACACAAAACCCCTAAAAATACAAAGACCCTACAAACCCTAAGAACCCTAAAAACTATAAAAAAAATCTTGAAAACCCCTAAACCCCTCAAAATCCATAAAACCCTAAAATCTCTAAATACCATAAAAATCCCAAAAAAACCTTTAAAATAACTAAGAACTTAAAAAATGATAATAACACTGAAAACCCTCTAAAAACCATAAACCCCTAAAAACCCATAAACACTACAAATTGTAAAAAACCTTAAAACCCCTAAAATTGTTAAAAAAACACTAAAATAATTAAAAACCCTAAAACTCAAAAAACCCTATAAACCCAAAAATCCGTAAAAAACCTAAAAACCCTAAAAAACCTAAAAAACCTTGAAAACCCCCAAAACTATCAAAATACCTAAAAACCATAAAACCATAAAAACCATAAAAACCTAAAAAATCCATGAAAACATAAAAAACCCTAAAAACCCTTAAACCCCCAAAAATAATAAAAATTCATAAAAACCTTATAAAACCCATAAAACCATAAAAACCCACTAAAACTCTAAAAATTCTTTAAACACCAAACAACATTAAAAAACTCAAAAAACATCAAAACCCCTAAAATGCTAAAAAAATATCTAAAACCCCAAAAGACCCTAAAACCCCTAAAAACCCTAAAAACTATAAAAACCCCCTAAAAACCCTCCAAATTCCAAACAACCCAGAAGACTGTAAAAAATAAAAAACCTAAAAAAGCCATAAAAACCATAAAAAACCCTAAAACCCATAAAAACCTCAAAAAACCTTAAAAACACTAAAACCTCACTAAAAACTCTAAAAACCTGAAAAAATCTGTAAACCCATAAAACCCCTAAAACATTAAAAAACTCTAAAAAAATTAAAAACCCCTAAAAAGGTAAGAAACACTATGAACACAAAAAGACCCTTAAACCCCTTAAAAACCCTAAAAACTCTCAAAACCATCAAAACACTAAAAAATCATAAAAATTATAAAAATCATAAAATGACCTAAAAATACCTATAAACATAAAAAACCATAAAATCCCTAAAAACCATAAGATCCCCTAAAAACCATAAAAATGCTAAAAACCCACTAAAAACTCAAAAAATCAGTAAACCACTAAACATGTTAAAAATGTAAAAAAACACTAAAAAACTTAATATCCAACAAAAATATAAAAAAACTAAAGACCCAAAAAAATCCAAAAAACCCTCAAAATACTAAAAAACCCTAAGAACCATGAAAATCCTAAAAATCCCCAGAAATCCCTAATAATGTAAAAACCTTTAAAAACCTGAAAACCTCCTAAAAACCATAAAACCCCTAAAAACCCTAAAAACCCCTAAAAACACATAAAAACCCTAAAAAAGCACTAAAATTGTAAAAACCCTCAAATTTCCAAAAAACATTAAAAAACTCTAAAAACCTTAAAAGCCCTCAAAAACTCCAAAAATCCCCAAAAAACTCTAAAAACCCCAAGAACACCGAAAATCCCTCAAAATCCCAAAAAACCCAAAAACTCTAAAAACCATAAAAATCCTAAAAAATCAATAAAAATCTCAAAAAACATAAAAACCCCTAAAATCCATGAAAAACTTCTTAAGACCATAAAAACCCTAAAAGGCTTAAAAAACCCAAAAAACCCATAAAACCACTAAAAAACCCACTAAAAACTATAAAATCCCTTAAAACCCCTAAAAACATAAAAAAATGTAAAAACCTTAAAAACTCTAAAAAACTATAAAAATCATGTAAAACCTAAAAAAACTTGAAAATCCTAAAAACCCAAAACCCCTGAAAATTTTTAAAAACCCTAAAAACCCCTAAAAACCATAAAAACCTAAAATCATATAAAAACCACTAAAAACTCTAAAAAACCTTAAACCTTTTAAAACATTAAAAAACTAAAAAACACTTAAAACCCATCAAAAATAAAAAAAAACATAAAAACCTTTAAAGACCCTAAAAACTTTGAAAACCCCAAAACCCCCCTAAGAAACTTTATAAACTTGAATACCCCTAAAAACCCTAAAAATCCCTAAAAACTTTAAAAACCATAAAAAAAATAAAATCCCTTAAAATCCCTGAAATCCTAAAAAACCCTAAAAAACATGAATAACCAGTGAAAACTATAAAATCCCTAAAAACCTAAAAACCAATAAAAACTATAAAAACATTAAAACCCCTAAAAATCTAAAAAAATCCACCCTAAAAACCCTGAAACCATAAAATTATAAAAACCATGAAAAACCCTCAAAATCCCTTAAAAACCTTAAAAACCCTAAAAATAATAAAAAACCTAAAAATTCCTAAAAAAAACATGAAAATGTAAAAAAGACTAAAAAACTTGAAAACCCCCTCAAAATATTAAAAACCCCTAAAACATTAAACTCCAAATAATAGTAGTGGTAATGAATATGGTAATGTAGTGGTTGTGCATTTTGCTGATAGCTTTAACAATGAATAGGTTGGAAAAAGGGAGGTGCGTGATCATAGTTTTGTATAATAGGTTTGAGTGCCTTGTGTCTATTGCACCAGAGGGTGAAGATGTGGCACAGGTGGATGTGGAGGACCAAGGGACGATGGCAGAATAGGGAGAGGTGGCTGGACAGGGGGAGTGGATACGTTTTGACCATGAAGAGAATGCGAACTATAGTTGCAGTGTGGCTGAAGATGTTTTGGGGGATATGAGTTGTGGTGACAATGGAGATGATGAGGTGAAGGTTATATCAGCAGAGAGTAATGTAGAGTATGGTGTTGATGGTGTGCCTGGATGTAGGCCTTCTGGCCTCATTGTGAAAATGCCTGGGGTGGTGCTTGATGGAGCTGTTGGTGGTGAATCTTATTGTGTAGCTGGGCAGGGGAAGGTGGTTTAGCAGGGGTGATGGATAAGAAAGAGGTGGTGGCTGAGTAGGGGGGAGATTTTGTGGAAGGGAAGGTGAATGGTTAGGGGGAGGGAGCTGAGCAGAGAGATGTGGCTCAATTTAGTCAGGAGCTGGGGGAGGCGGCCAAGCAGGGGAGGTGTTTGAGTAAGGGGAGTTGGTTGAGTAGTGTTTTGTGGCATGTTCTATGGTGATGTAGGGATCCCCGCTGCCTAGGTAGAGGAAATAGTCTTTGATGGTGCATGAGGGGGTTTCCACTGGTGAGTCTATTTGTGTGTCTCTACGAGGGTCTTTGGCTCAGTTTGATAATGAGCAGGGGGAGTTGCTGAACAGGGGGAGGTGATGGAGCCAGTTGTGGAGGTGCCTGAGGGAGCCTCGGCTGATAGGACTAGCTGCATAGGATCGCATGAATTGGAGATGGAGGACCGCTCAGGTGTCCCTTGGAAGGTCATCCCCCAGGATGTGGATCAGATCGGGCGGTTGGATGTGTTGGATGGAATGGTTCTCGAGGAATCTGAGGTGGTTTATAGCATGCTGCAATGTGGGGTTCTTACTGACTGTTCCCTAAACCAGAAATCCTCCTTTATCCCTGAAGAAGATCTTTTCCTGGAGAATGATAGAAGGATGAACCACAATATGGATTTGATCATTAAGGATAGGGCATTGCTTGAGGAGGCCATTCCATATGGGAAGGAAAAAAAACCAGTGGTGGTCTCTATTGATTCCCAAAGGAGGAAGCTAAGGAAGGACTACTCTACTTTGCCAAAGACTGTGTCCACAAGAGCCTCCTACAAAGCTAAGGAAAATGCATCTGGTATGTCTGTCAAGGTGTAACAGAATGTGGATCAACAACATCTCAGGGAGTATTACACTAACTTCCTCAAGCAATATGAATCATCTGAATGGGAGTCGGTGGATTCAGATGCTTCCTCTGGGTATGGTGTTGATGGGGATCCATATAGAGATGACGCGGCTTCTAGATATGGTGCAGAGGGTGACCCTTATGGTGCAAATTCTGTTTATGAACTTGATGGGGACTTTGACTGACTTGTTTTTCTTTTGTGTGCTTTTTGGTTTTTTGGGGTTTTTTGGGGTTTGGGGTTGTTAAGGGTTTTTTGGGGTGGGTCATTCGACCTCTCCCCTCCCATGTCTGCTGCGTCTTTTTTTTTTCTAATAAATTTCAGGGGTCGGGATTGGCTTGACCCTGCACCTTTCTTTCCCTAAAAACATCAAAAAAAACCTAAACCCATAAAAGCCTAAAAACCGCTAAATACTCTAAAAACTCTTAAAACCCGTAAAATGTTAAAAACTCTAAAAAATATTAAAAACCCTAAAAAAACTCAAAAAACCATAAAAACCCTAAAATACCTTAGAAAATCGAAAAATCCCCACAAACCCTAAAACCCCTCAAAATCCCTTCAAACCCTAAAACCCCTAAAAACCATAAAAATCATAAAAAAATACTAAAAATAAATGAAAACCTAAAAACCTTAAAAACCAGGAAAAATCCCTAAAATCCATTAAAACCACTAAAAACATTAAAAACAATAAAACTCCATAAAAACCATAAAACTACTAAAAACTATAAAAACGCTCAAAACCACTAAAAAAATTAAAAACTCTAAAACACCTTAAAAACCCTAAAAACTCAAAAAAATCCATAAAGACCCAAAAAAAAACAAAAAACCCAATAACCCTAAAATCAATAAAAACTCTGAAAATCCCTAAAAACCCTAAAACCATAAAAATCCAAAAAAATCCCTACAAATTCCTCGAAACTTAAAAAAACCCTATAGACCCTGAAAAACCACAGAAAATCATAAAAACCCATAAAATCCCATAAAAACATTAAAAATCCCTAAAACCCATAAAAATACTAAAACACATTAAACATTGTAAAACCTATTAAAACTCCTAAAAAAGATAAAAACTCGAAAAAACCATAAAAACTCGAAAAAACTCAAAAAACACTGAAAACTCAAAACGTCCCTAAAACAACTAAAAACCGTAAAAACCATCAAAATCTCTAACAACCATAAAAACCATAACAATCACAAAAACCCTAAAAAACCCTGAAAATCCCCTTAAAACCATAAAAACCCCTAAAAACCTTAAAAACCCTAAAAACATGTAAAAACACAAAAAACCTCTAAAAAATTTAAAAAACCTTAAAACCTCCAAATATGTTAAAAAATTATAAAAAAGTTAAAAATATGAAAAAACTCAGAAAAGCCTAAAACTCCAAACTATCCTAAAAACCCTGAAAACCCTCAAAATCCCTAAAAAATCTAAAATCCCCAAAAAACCATAAAAATAAATTTAAAAGCCCTAAAAAACCATTAAAAACCCTTAAAACCCTCCTGAAAACAATAAAAACCCAAAAAACCAATAAAACCCACTAAAAACTCTAAAAACCCTTAAAACCACTAATTTTTTAAAAAACTATAAAAAATCGTAAAAACACTAAAAAACATAAAAACCCCAAAACCCAAAAGACCCTTAACCCCTAAAACATTAAAAAACTCTAAAACACCTTTAAACCCATAAAACACTAAAAAATCCTAAAAATCCAAAAATACCACAAAACCCCTAAAAGCCATAAAAAACTTCAAAAAATCCTAAAAACATTAAAAACATTGAAAACCCCTAAAACACTCAAAATCCCTAAAAACCCTAAAAACCCTAAAAACCCTAAAACCGTAAAAATCATAAAAAATCCTCACAATCTCTAAAAACATAAAAGCAACTAAAAACCCTAAAAACCAACTAAAAACAATAAAAACTACAAAATCCTTAAAAAACAAAATAACACAAAACACTGAAAAACAACAAAAAACTCTAAAAACACTTAAAACCCCTAAAAACATTAAGAAATCTAAAAACCCTTTAAACCCATAACAAGCTTTAAAAAACCCTAAAACCCCAAAAGACCCTAAAAACCCTAAAAACCCTAAAAACTCTAAAAACCCTGAAAACCCCTCAAAATGCATAAAAATACCAAAAACAATAAAAATCCTAAAATAACCATAAAAATCCTTAAAAACATAAAAAACCATAAAAACCTGGAAAACCCCATGAAAACCATAACACCACTAAAATCATTTAAAACTCCTAAAAACTGTAAGACCCTAAAAAATCTCAAAAAACTCTAAAAACCATTAAAACCTCTAGAAACGTTAAAGAACTCTAAAAAAATTTAAAATACAAAAAAATTCAAAAAACCCTAAAAACCAAAAAAGACCCTAAAAATCCTAAAAACCCTAAAAACCTTAAAAACCCTGAAAAACTCTAAAGCCCCTCAAAATCTCTAAAACCCCCCCAAAAACATAAAAGTTCTAAAAAATCTCTAAAAATCTCTAAAAACATAAAAACCCTGAAAACCCTGAAAACCCCTAAAAACAATAAAAACCAATAAAAACCCATAAAACACTAAAAATAAAATAAAAACTCTAAAAACTATTTAAACCCCTAAAAACATTAAAAATTCTAAAAAACCTTAAAACCCTAAAGAACTCAAAAAACCCTAAAAACCCAAAAAACCTTAAAACCACTAAAAATCCCTAAAAACCATAAAAACCACTGAAAACCCCTCAAAATTGCTCAAAATTCCAAAAAACCCAAAAAACCTGAAAAGGCCCTAAAAATCCCTAAAAACTTAAAACTCTAAAAACCATGAAAACCCCCTAAAAACCTTTAAAAAGCTTTAAAACCCTTAAAACCGATAAAATCCCTAAAAACCACTAAAAACTCTAAACTCTTAAAACCCCAAAAAACGTTAAAAACTCTAAAACACCAAAAAACCCAAAAAAAGGCTAAAAACCCAAAAGGACCTAAAAGCCTTGGAAAACATTAAAAACCTTTAAACCCTAAGAAACCCAGAAAACCCCCAAAACCACCCAAAATCCCTAAAAACCATAAAAAAAATATTAAAACCATAAAAAGCCTAAAAAGCCCTAAAAATCCATAAAAAGGTAAAAAACATGAAATACCCTTGAAAACCATAAAAATATATAAAAACCATAAAAAACCCTAAAATCCTAAAAACCCACTAAAAACTCTAAAAACCCTTAAAAACCTTAAAAATGTTAAAAAATCTAAAAAAACCTTAAAAACCTGAAATAATCTCAAAAAACTTCCTAAAACCCCAAATAACCATAAAACCCCTAAAAACCCTAAAAACCTTTAAAACCCCGAATAACCCTAAAACCATTCAAAATCCCAAAAACCCTTAAAACCTCTAAAAACCATAAAAATCCTACAAAATCCCTAAAAATCCACAAAAACATAAAAACCCCTTAAAACCCTAAAACCCCCTAAAAACCATAACACCCCAAAAAAACCATAAAAACTCTAAAAACAATTAAAAACTCTAAAAACACTTAAAATAACTAAAAACTCTAAAAACTAAAAAAACTTAAGTACCCAAAAAGAACCTAAAAACTATGAAAACCCATGAAAACCCTCAAACTCCATTGAAATGCTAAAAATAATAAAAATCATAAAAAATCCCTAAAAACATAAAAATCCCATAAAACCCTGAAAGACCCCTAAAAAACATAAAAACCCCTTAAAACCTTTAAATTTTTTAAAAACCCATAAAACCAATAAAAACCCACTAAAAACACTTTAGTCCCATAAAAACATAAAAAAAAGTCTGAAGACCTCAGAAACCATAAAATATAAAAAAAAACCTAAAAACCCTAAAAGGCCCTAAAAACCATGAAAACCCAAAAAAACTATGAAAAAACCTCAAAACTCTCAAAATCCATTAAAACCATAAAAAACCCTAAAAATCTAAAAAATAATATAAAAGCATAAAAATCCCTAAAAATGTAAAAAACCCTAAAAACCCTGAAAACCCACTAAAAAGAAAAAAAACCCCTAAAAACCTTAAACACCCAAAAAACCCATAAAAACCCTAAAAACAACTATAAAATCTAAAAACTCTAAAACCCCTAAAAACCTTAAAAACTCTAAAATACCTTAAAACCCTAAAAAACTAAAAAAAACCCTAAAAACCCAAAAGACTTTAAAACCCTAAAAACCCCCAACACCCCTAAAAACCCTAAAAGCCCTAAAACCCCTTAAAATACCTAAAAATATAAAAAACCGATAAAACCATATAAATCCTAAAAAATCCCTAAAATCCCTAAACATAAAAAAACCTAAAACCATGAAAAACCCCTGAAAATCATATAACACATAAAAACCATAAAATACCTCTAAAACCCCAAAAACCCCAAAAACCCATTGAAACCCTAAAAACCCTAAAAACCATAAAAATCATCAAAACCCCTAAAAATCCTAGAAAATGTGGAAAAAACCCTACAAACCTTGAAGAAACCCTCAAATACATAAAACCCCTAAAAACATAAAAACCCTAAAAAATACTAAAAATTTTAAAAACTCTTTAAACTCTTAAAATCATTAAAAAAATACTAAAAACCTTAAAAACCCCTAAAAACTCAAAAGATACCCTAAGAACCCAAAAAACCATAAAAAACCTAAATACACTAAAAACACTAAAAATCTCTAAAAACCCTAAAAAATCCCTAAAACCCTAAAAACACTAAAAATCATAAAAATCATAAAATGCCCTAAAAATCGGTAAAAATGTAAAAACCCCTAAAAACATTGAAACGCCCTCAAAAACCATAAAAACCCCTTAAAACCGTAAAAACACTAAAACCCTAAAATCCAAATAAAAACTCTAAAACCCCTTAAACCCATAAAAAACATTAAAAACTTTATAAAAACCCTAAAAAATCTCAAAAACCCTAAAATAAAAAAAGACCCTAGAAACTCTAAGAACCCTCAAAAACCCTAAAAACCCATAAAACCCCACAAAATACCTAAAACCCTAAAAAACCCTAAAACCATAAAAATCGTAAAAATGCCCTAAAAATCCATGAAAACATACAAAACCCGAAAACCCAGAAAACACCTGAAATCTATAAAAGCCCCAAAAAATCTTAAAAACCCATTAAGACCCTAAAAACACTAAAAACTCTAAAAAGCCTCAAAACCCCTAAAAACCCATAAAACACTAAAAAACTCTAAAAACCTTAAAAAAAACTAAAAACTCAACCCCACATAAACCCCCAAACATACCCTAAACCCCCCAAAAATCCTAAAAACCCTAGAAAACCCTAGAAACCCTCAAAATCACTTAAATCCCTAAAAAATACTACAAACAATTAAAATCCAAAAAAAATCCTAATTTTTTTGAAAAACATAAAAACCCCTAAAAACCTTGAAAACCCCCAAAAAACCATAAAAATCCCTAAAACATTAAAAAACACTAAAAACTTAAAGAAACCTTAAAATTACACTAAAACTATAAAAAACATAATACCCTTAAAACATAAAAAACTCTAAAAAACCTTTAAACCCCTCAAAAACTCAAAATAACCCTAAAAACCCTAAAAATCCATTAAAACCCTGAAAACCTAAAAAACCCTAAACCCCCTCAAATTACATAAAAAAATAAAAACCCATAAAAATTAAGAAACCTAAATAATCCCTAAAAATCCATGAAAATGTAAGAAACCAAGAAAACCATAAAAACCATAAAACACCTAAAAATATTTAAAAACCCATAAAAAACAAAAAATACTAAAAATTCTAAAAACCATTAACACCCCTAAAAACGTTGAAAACTCAAAAGAACTTTAAAACCCCTAAAAACTAAAAAAACCCTAAAAACCTTGAAAACCCCTAAAACCCTAAAAAACCCTGAAAACCCATAAAACCTCTCAAAATACCAAAAAACGTAAAAACTCTAAAAACCAAAAAAATCCTAAAAAATCCATAATAATCCCTAAAAACCATAAAAACCATTGAAACCCATGAAAACCCCTAAAAATTTTCTAATAAATTGGGGGGGGGGGGTCGGGATTAACCTGACCCTGCACCTTCCTTGCCCTGAAAACCCCTAAAAACCTTAAAAACTCTAAAAACCCATAAAATCCTAAAACCCCATAAAAACTCTAAAAACCCTTTTAACCCCTAGAAAAGTTAGAAAAACACTAAAAACCCTTCAAAACCCTAAAAAGCAAAAAAAAAAATAGCCCAAAACCCAAAAAAGACCCTAAAAATCCTGAAAACCCTAAAGATGATAAAAATCTCTAAAAACCCCAATAACCCCTCAAAATCTTCAAAAACCCTAAACAATCCTTAAAACCATAAAATCCTAAAAATCTCTAAAAATCCTTGAAAACATAAAATATCCTAAAAACCTTGAATACCCCTTGAAAACCATAAAACCCCCTAAAAACCTTAAAAACCCTAAAAACTAATTCAAACCCTTAATAACCACTAAAAATTTTAAAAACCCTAAAAAATGTAAAAAAACTCTTCAAAACCTTAAAACCCTAAAAAACTCAAAAAACCCTAAAAAATGCCCTAAAAATCCTAAAAAAACCTTAAAACCTTAAAAATCCTAAAAACCCTAAAGCCCATAAAAATCCGAAACCCCCCTAAAAATCCCTAAAAACGTAAAAACCCCTAAAATAAAAAAAACCACTAAAAACTATAAAAACACTAAAAACCCCTAAAAACGTTAAAAAAATCTAAAAAACCTTTAAAACCCTAAAAACTAGAAAAAACCCAAAAAACACAAAAAACCAAAAGAAGCAAGAAAACCCCTAAACCCCCTAAACACACAAAATCTCTAAAAACCCTAAAAAACCATAAAATTCCTAAAAATATCTAAAAATGTAAAAAACCTTAAAAAACCTTAAAAACTAATGAAAACCATAAACACCCTAAAAACTTAAAGCCCCCAAAAAACTCATTCAAACCCTAAAAACCACTAAAAATCAAAAAACTGTTACAAGCCTAAAAATGTTAAAAAATTCTAAAAACAAGAAAAACCATAAAAAACTCTAAAAACTCTACAAACTCTAAAAACTCTAAAAACCCCAAAGACCCTGAAAATACTAAAAACCCTAAATACCATAAAAATCCTGAAAAATCCCTAAAAATTCCTAAAAACATAAAAAACCCTAAAAACCTTGAAAAACACCTAAAAACCATAAACCCCCTAAAGTCCTTAAAAACATAAACACCCCTAAATTCCCTAAAAACCACTAAAACCCTTTAAAACTCTAAAAAATTTTAAAAACTCAAAAAAAATATTTGAAACCCAAAATACTCAAAAAACCTCAAAAACCAAAAATCCAAAAAAGCGTGAAAACCCTATACCCCCCAAAACCCTCAAAACCCATGAAAACTGTAAAAAACCCAAAAATCCCTAAAAATCCCAGAAAACATAAAAACCGTTAAAAACCAATGAAAACCACAAATACCTGTAAAAACCTAAAAAACCTAAAAATACATAAAAACCATAAAAAACACTAAAAAATCTTGAAACCCTGAAAACCCCTAAAAACATTAAGAACTATAAAATACATTAAAATCCCAAAAAATTAAAAAAACCCTAAAACACCAAAAATACCATAAAAAGAAAAAAAACCATTAAAACCCTAAAAAAACCTTGAAAACCCTCAAAATCCCTAAAATCCCTAAAAAGTCCTAAAACCCATAAAAATACTAAAAAATCCCTAAAAATCCCAAAAAATGTAAAAAACCCTAAAACCCCTTAAAACCCCATTAAAACAAAAAAAAATCCCAAAACCCTTTAAAAACCTAAAAACCCATAAAAACCCAAAAAAATCCACTAAAACTCTAAAACCCCTAAATATGTTAGAAAATTCTAAAAACCCTTTAAAACCCAAAAAAACTCAAAATGACCCCTAAAAACCCAAAAACACCGTAACCCCCCCCCCCAAACCTCTTAAAAACCCTCAAAATACCAAAAGACCATAAAAACAATAATTATCCAAAAAATAACCTAAAATCCTTGAAAACATAAAAAACCCTAAAACCCCCTGAAAACCATAAACCCCTAGAAACGTTAAAAACCCTAAAAATATTCAAAAACCCTAAAAAATCAAAAATAACCCTAAAACCCAAAATTCCCTAAAACCTTGAAAACCCCAAAAAACCCTAAAACCTTAAAAAATACTAAGAACACTCAAGATCCATAAAACACCCAAGAACCCTAGAAACCTTAAAAATCCTAAAAACCATAAAAATCCCTAAATACCTAATCTTTGCGATGAGCTCCTGGTGGTTCCCGGCTTCCTCGACGGCTTCCAAGTGGTGGCATGGAAAGGCCAGGCCTTGGTTGATGTTGTGTCGTGGGACATTACCGATCCTTAAAGCTTTGTGGGGAGCGGCGGTTTTGGTTTGGCTCGGGCAGTCAGGCGATGGTGTTGGGTTCCCACTTCGGACCTCAGCGCGGAGGCAGGTTCGTTTCTGGGTTTCCTTTCTATGTTATGATCCTGTTGCTGGTCTGGATAAGTGTTGTGTTCTGGGATATCTATCGGGCTATGGTGGCTGCTTCATGGATTGTGTCGGTATTGGTTTGGTGCTGGTTCTTTGTGTTGTTTTGAGGTATGGGCTGCCGCCTACTCTTGGTGTGCGAGTTCTATGGTGCTTGCGATGGACCTATATAGCCGGGAGGTGCTGGGTTCTAGCTTTTGTGAAGAAGGGTGATGGCTGTTGTATGGATGTGAGCTTTGGTGATTGGCGGTTGTGTGATTATGGTGATGATGGTTATGTGTTGTTGGTGGTTGCTTGTGTTGGTGAGAAGGTGTTGGATTCTGGTATTTGTGAGGTTGGCTACTGGTCGCTGATTCGTGGTGAGCTGCTGAATGCGGTGATGGTTGTGATGTTGATGCTGGTGGTTCTGTGACTTTGGTTGCTGGCCGTTATGTGATGTTGAATGCCAGTGATTCTGGATGCTGGTTGCTGCCTGGATGGGAGGTGCTGAAGCTGTAGTTTATGGTCACGATGCTGCTGGATGTTGTTTGCTGTTTGAATTTGGATGTTGATCGTTGGTTAGCTGTGAGCTATTGGATGCTGATTGATGCTGGATAATGATGGTGGCTGCTTTGCTTTGTGTGTTTTCTTTTTTCCTTTCTTGATTTTCTTTTTTTGGGGTCTTTTTTCTTGGGTTGTTAAGGGTTTTTGGGTGTGGGTCATTTGACCCCTCCCCTCCCTTGTCTGTTGTGTCTCTTTTTTTCTTTTAATAAATTTGGGGGGGCCGGGAATAGCCCGAACCTCACATCTTCCTTTGCCCTAAAAACCTAAAAATCCCTAAAACCTTGAAACCCCCAGAATACCATAAAAACCTTAAAAACTTAAAAACATAAACGCCCATAAAACCCCTCAAAATCCCCCTAATCCCTAAAAACAATAAAAATAAAAAAAACCCTAAAAATCCTTAAAAATGTAAAAAACCCTAAAAACTTTGAAATACCCCTAAAAACCATAAACAACCCTAAAAACCATAAAAACCTTAAAAACCCATAAAACCCCTAGAAAACTAATAAAAACTCTAAAACCCAATAAAATCTCTAAAAAAATTAAAAAACTCTAAAATCCCTAAAAAACACAAAAAACACAAAAAAACACAAAAACACCTTAAAACCGAAAAAACCCCTAAAATCATGAAAAAACATAAAAACCCTAAAAAATCCTTGATAAACCCTAAAAAGCATCAACATCCCTAAAAACCCAAGAAACCATAAATATCCAAAAAACATTAAAAATCACGGAAAATGTCAAAAACCCTAAAACCTTGATGACCATAAAAACCTTAAAAACTCTAACAACCCATAAAAACCTAAAATCCCCTAAAAACCATAAAAACCATCAAAATCACTGAGAACCCTAAATCCCAAAAAGTAATAAAAATCCTGAAAATCCCTAAAAATCCCTGAAAATGTAAAAAAACTCAAAATACCTTGAAAATCCCTTGAAAACTATAAAACCCCAAAAAACCTTTAAAATCCCTAAAACCCTATAAAACCCCTAAAAACACTAAAAATAATAAAAATGTTCAAAAAAATAAAAAAAACCTAAAAAACCCTAAAAAAATCAAGAAAACCATAGAAACCAAAAAACCCTAAAACCGTCAAACCCCCAAAACCCTAAAAAACCCTAAAAACTATAAAAACACTCAAAATATATAAATACATTAAAGAAACCTAAAAACCCTAAAATTCTTAAAAATGCCCTAAAAGTCACTAAAAACGTAAAAAATCCTTAAAAAACCCTAAAAACCTCCTGAAAACCCTAAAAACCCTAAAACCCTAAAAACAACTAGACAATACAAAACCCCTTAAAACCCCTTGAAACGTTTAAAACTATAAAAGACATAAAAATCATAACAAATGATAAAAATGATAAAAATCCAAAAAGACCCTAAAACCTCTAAAACCCTAAAAATACTAAAAATCTTTGAAAACCCTTAAAACCCCTTAAAATCTCTAAAAAATGTAAAAAATCCCTAAAAACCCAAGAAAATGTAAAAACCCTTAAAAACCTAAAAACCCCCTTAATTTATAAAAACATGTAGAAAACATAAAAAATTTGTAAAACCCTAAGAAAACCACTAAAAATTCATTAAACATTAAAATCCCTAAAAAACCCAATAAAACCATATAACCCAAAGACCCTAAAAACAATGAAGAACCCTAAAACCCCTTGAAAACCCCCCAAACTCCCTAAATACACTAAAAACCATAAAAATAATAAAACAACCTTAAAAATACCATAAAAACCATGAAAACCCCCTAAAAACCATAAAACCCTAAAAACCAAAAAACCCTAAAAATCCATAAAAACCTTAAGAACCACTAAAAACTCTCAAAACCCTTAAAACACCTACAAATGTTAAAAAACTCTAAACAACCTTAAAACCCATAAAAAACTAAAAAAACTCTAAAACCCCAAAAAGACCCAAAAAAATCCCCAAAAATAGTAAAAACCCCTAAAAACCTTTAAAATCATTAAAAACCTAAAAACCCTAAAAACCATAAAAATACTAAAAAACCCGAAAAATCCCTAAAAATGATAAAACCCTAAAAGCCCTCAAAACCCTAGAAAACCCTAGAAAACCATAAAAACCTTAAAAACTCTAAAGAACCATACAAACACTAAAAAGAACTAAAAATACTAAAAACCCATAAAACCCCTAAAAGATTAGAAATGTTAAAAAACCTCTAACAAAACTCAAAACCCAAAAAACCCTAAAACCCCTCGAAATCACTAAAAACAGAAAAATACCCAAAAAACCATAAAAATCCTAAAAAATCCCTAAAAATGTAAAAAAAATATAAAAACACTAAAAAATCGTAAAAACCGTAAAAAAAACTTTTAAAACCCCTAATTCCCCAAAAATACCTTTAAACCCCCTAAAATCTCTAAAAACCCTAAAAATATCTAAAAATACAAAAACCCTAAAATCCATAAAAATCCTTATAAAGTCCAAAAAATCCTTGAAAACGTAAAACACCTTAAAAACCCACTAAAACCATAAAACCCCTAAAAACCTAAAAAATCCCAAAACCCCACTAAGTATTCTAAAAACCCTTAAACCCCCTAAAACATTAAAAACTCTCAAAAACTATTAAAACCCTTAAAAACTCAAAAAACCAAAAAATTGAACAAAAGACCCTAAAAACCTTAAAAGACCCTAAAAACCATCAAAATCCCTACAAACCATAAAATACTAAAAAATACCTAAAATTCCTTGAAAACATAAAAAATCATAAAAACGTTAAAATACCCCTAAAAACCTTAAAAACGCATAAAACCTTAAAAACCCTCTAAAATGCATAAAACCCATAAAACCCACTAAAACTCTAAAAACCCAAAAACATTAATTTTTTTAAAAACTCTAAAAAACATTTAAACCTCTAAAAAACTCAAAAAAAACATAAAAACACAAAAAGATTCTAAAAACCCTGAAAACCCTAAAATTTATGAAAACCCCTAAAAACCCTAAAAATCCCCAAAAACCCAAAAAACCATTAAACACATAAAAATCCCCAAAAATCCCTAAAAATCTCTAAAAACGTAAAAATCCTTAAAAATGCATAAAAACCATAAAACCCCTAAAACCCCTAAAACCCCTAAAAACCCACAAAAACCTTTAAGACCTTTAAAAACTCTAAAAATCCTTAAAATCATAATAAAATTAAAAAAATTAAAAAAAATGAAAAAAACATAAAACCCCAAAAGACCCTAAAACCCCAAAACCATGAAAACCCCTAAAAACTCTCAAAATCCCAAAAAATTCTAAAAAACCCTAAAACCCATAAAAGCCTAAAAATCCCAAAAAATCCCTAAAAACATAAAAAACCCTAAAACCCCAAAAAACCATAAAACCCCTAAAAAATAAAAACCCAAAAAACCCATAAAAACTATAATAAACCACTAAAAGCACTAAAATTCCTTTCAATCCCTAAAATGTAAAAAACTCTAAAAAGAATCAAAACCCCTAAAAATAGAAAAATAACCTAAAAAACCCAAAAACCCTTAAAAATCCTAAAAACCCTAAAAACCATAAGAACCCTAAAAATCCCTAAAAACCCTAAACCCCTAAAAACCCTAAAACCCAAAAATATCCTAATAAAGCTCTAAAAATACTTAAAAACATAAAAAACCCTAAAACCCTAAAAAACCCCTACAAATTATAAAAACCCCTAAAAACCATAAAACCCCCTAAAACCCACTAAAACTCTAAAAACCCTTAAAACCTCTAAAATGTTAAAAAACCTTAAAAACTCTAAAAATCGTTAAGAACCATAAAAAACTCAAAAAACCCCATAAAACCCCAAAAGACCCCAAAACCCATGGAAACCAAAAAAACCCTGAAAAACATTTAAACCCCTCAAATTCCTTAAATATGCTAAAAAACACTAAAAACCATAAAAATCCTATAAAATCCCTAAAAATCATTGAAAATGTAAAAGACCCTAAAACTCTAAAAACCATAAAAACCCCTAAAAACCATTAAAATGCCTAAATCCCATAAAAACCATAAAAAACTCAAAAAACTAAAAAAACCCCCTTAAAACTGCTAAAAATGTTAAAAAACACTAAAAAATGTTCAAACCCCTAAAACCTCAAAAAAAACCCTAAAAACCCAAAATGATCATAAAAATCCTGAAAACCCATAAAAAAATCTAAAAACTCTGAAAAACCCTAAAACCCCTCAAAATCCTTAAAAATCTAAGAAACTGTAAAAACCATAAAAATCCAAAAACTGCACTGAAAATTCCTGAAAACATAAAAAACCCCTAAAAACCCTAAAATTATCTTGAAAACCATAAAACTTGTAAAGTCCTTAAAAACCCTCAAAACCCAAAATACCTTAAAACCCCACTAAAAACTCTAAAAACCCTTAAAACCTCTACAACATTAAAAATGTTAAAAACTATAAAAACCCTAAAACCATATAAAGATGGCCGCTACTACGCTCTCTAGTGGATGGAAATTCTACCTCACTTCGGCAACCTTGAAGAATATTATGGGCATTCTATCTCTCCCTCCCCCCACTGCGGGGGAGGGGCCTCCGCTAATTATCGAGGAAGATCAATCGTTTGTCCCATTCACGGTTCTGAATTTGCTACGCCCATTTCCACAGACTGATCTTTTCCCTAAGGTGAAAGTCCTTCATAAAGGACGTCCACAAATCTAGCTCTCGATTGTGGTGTTTAATGAAGTATTTTCTCTATATAAGTTTACTTTGGTTGGTCAATTCCTGAACCGGTGCCCTTTGATGGACGTTTTTGACAGATTCGTCTTTGAAATTTGGGATCTACAGGATTGTGATATAGTGGGTCTTGTCAATAACTACCATATTCTGATTCAATTTTCATCTGAGGAAGATCTTATTCATTCTTGGTCCGCCACTCCTCGAAAATGTGATGGTACCTGGTTCTCACTATTTCAGTGGAGTTTTGATCTTAACTTGCACCGTGATTCACCAATGGTGGCAACTTGGGTGAGATTTCCAGAACTTCCACTCCCCTTCCAAAATTTTTCTATTATTTTGATGTTGGGGAGCATGGTGGGAAGGTTCCTTTTTGTGGACAATAGGACTTGGGCTCTATGTTATCCAGTGTCTTTGAGGGATTTTATTGAGGATGATGCTTCCAAGGAGCCGCTGGACTTTGTGTGGATTGCTATTGGTGAGGAGCTCTGATGGAGGCATTTGGTGATCTTTGAGACATGATTGATTTTTGTTCCTCTTTTTAGAATCTTGGTCATGAAGACTGAGTCTACAGGAGAGGATTAAATGGATCTAGTGTTTTAAATTTGGCTTAGGGGGGCATGGTGAAGGAAGTCGGAATTTGGTGGGGGGGGGGAGGAGGTGACTATCAAGGCTATTCAGTTCTTGCCTCCCTAGAAAAATGTTAGGGACATTTTCCACATTTGAGAGTTGATTTAAAATGCGGTGGTGGTAAAGAGGAGGCATGGGCAGGCACCTTGGGGTTGGGAAATATAAAGAATAGTAGTGGAGATGAAGGTGGTAATGTAGTGGTCGTGCATTTTACTGATAGCATTAACAGTGAATAGGATGGCAAGAGGGAGGCACATGTTCAATGTGACACTTCTTCTTATAATAGGCTCAGGTGTCTTTTTTATATTAAGCCAGAGGGTGAAGCCGCAACATAGGGGGAGGTGGAGGATCAAGGGATGATGGAAGAACAAGGAGAGGTGGCTGGGTAGGGGGAGGGGATCCGTGTTGACCATGAATAGAATGGGCTCCATGATATCAGTGTGGCTGAAGCTGTTGTGCGGGAATCAGACTGTGGTGACAATGGGGATGATGATGTGCAGGTTTTGCCAGCGAAGAGCAATGTGGAGGCTGGGGAGGATGGTGTTGAGGTTTTGGCTAGATGTAGGATTTTTATCCTCAATGTGCAAATTTCTGGGGCAGTGCTTGATGGAGCTGGTGTTGGGGAACATTGTTGTGTGGAGGGGCAGGGGAAGGTGGATGAGTAGGGGTGGTGCATAAGAAAGAGGAGGTGGCTGAGCAGGGGGAAGCCTCTGTGAAAGGGATGGTGAATGAGCACGGGGAGGGAGCTGAGTAGAGAGATTTGGCTCAATCTGGTCAGGAACTGGGGGAGGTGTCTGACCAAGGGGATATGGCTGAGCAGTGTGATGCAGCTTGTGCTATGGTTATGGAGGGATCCATGATTCCTTGTAAGGGGAAGCTAACTTTGATGGTGCATGAGGGGGCTCCAGCTGGTGAGTCTAGTTGTGAGTCTCTACAGGGGGTAATGGCTCGGTTTGGTCATGAGCAAGGGGAGGTTGCTGAGTGGGGGGAGGTGATGGAGCTGGTTGTGGGTGTGCATGAAGGGGCCTCAACTGATAGGCCAGGATGTATGATTTTTCATGACATGGAGATGGAGGAACGCATAGGTGGATCCTGGAAGGGAAGTCCCAAGGATGTGGATGAGGCTGGGGGGCAGTTGGACTTGTTGTATGCCAAGGATGATAAATGGATCAACTCCAACATGGCTCAGATCATGATGGAGTGGGTCGTGATTGGGGTTGATGCACCTCGTGGTAAGGAGAATAACTATGTTGTGGAAATTTCAAATTCTCGAAAGCAGAAGCTGAGGAAGGACTACTAAATGCTTCTAAGATCTATGTCTACGAGAGCCTCCTTGAAGGGAACCAAGTAGAATGGTTATGGGAAGTATGGGTAGCCTGAGATCCCCATGGAACCGTCATCTGAGGAGTAGAAAATGCTAAAGTATGTTTATACGACTCTTTCCATGGATATGGACAGTGCTTGGATGGCTGCTGCTGAGTGGGAGATGACAGAGCCAGATGCATCATCTAGATATGGTGTTTATGGAGACCCCTATGGTGACCCATTTGAAGATTTTGATCCATATGACATTTAATTTTTACTGGGCATGGGTTTCTTGACTCTACCCTTTCTTGTGTGCTTTTGGATTTTTGGTTTCTTCTTCTTTGTTTTGGGTTTGGGGATGTTAAGGGTTTTTGGTGTGGGTCGTTTGACTCTACCCCTTCCTTGTCTACTGGGTATTTTTCTCTAATAAATTGGGGGGGTAGCCTGGCCCTACACCTACTTTGTCCTAAAACCCATAATAAACTAAAGAAAACCCTAAAAACCAAAAAGACCTAATAAAACTTGGAAAACTCCTAAAAACCCTAAAAACCCTTAAAACTCTAAAAACACTAAAAAGCCTTAAAATCACTAAAAATCATAAAACTCCTAAAAAATTCCTAAAAATAAATTAAAACATAAAAAACCCTAAAAACCATGAAAAACCCATGAAAACCACAAAAACTCTAAAAACCTTAAAAACACTATAAAACAATAAAAATAAAAAAAATAAAAAAATAATTTAAAATCCCATAAACACCTTAAACATTAAAAACTCAAAAAAACATTAAATACCGTAAAAACTAAGAAAACCCTAAAAAATCATGAAATTACCTAAAACCCCTCTAAATACCTAAAAACCCTAAAAACCATAAAAAACCTTAAAAAAGCCAAAAAATCCTTAAAAATGTAAAAAACCCGAAAAAACATTTCAAAACCCTAAAACACATAAAAAACATAAAAATCCCACTAAAAACTCTAAAACCCTTTAAACCCCTAAAAATGTTAATAAACATTAAAAACACTAAAAACCTTAAAAACGCTAAAATATCAAAAAAACTCTAAAACATCAAAAAGACCATAAAACACTTAAAACCCTAAAAAACCTAAAAATCCCAAAAAACACAGAAAATCCCTAAAAACCGAAAAAATCCCTAAAAACCTTAAAAACCCTAAAATGATAAAAATCCTAAAAAAGCATTAAAAATCTGAGAAAATATAAAAAACCCAAAAAACCCCAAAAAAACATAAAACCCCCTAAAAACCTAGAAAACCCCAAAAACCCATAAAACCCCAAAATAAACCACAAAAAACTATAAAAACCCTTAAAACACCTAAAAATGTTAAAAAGCTATAAAAAACCCTTTAAAACATAAAAAACTAAAAAAACCATAAAATCCAAAAAAGATCGTAAAACCCCCGAAAACCCATAAAAACCCTAAAAACTCTCAATATCCTTAAAAACCCTAAAAACCCTAAAACCCACGAAAATCCTAAAAATCCATAAAAATACTTTAAAATGTAAAAAACCCTAAAACCCTTGAAAGCCCTTGAAAATCATAAAAGGCCACCAAAAACTCTAAAAACTCTTAAAACCCCTAGAAACGTTAAAAATTTCTAAAAAACCTTAAAACCCCTAAAAAACTCAAAAAACCCATAAAAAACCAAAAAACCAATAAAAACTATAGAAACCCTAAAAACCTAGAAAAACCCTAAAAACCATCGAAATCCCTAAAAACTCTAAAGATTCCTAAAAACCATAAATATCCTACAAAATCCATAAAATTACCTAAAAACATAAAAAACACTAAAAACACTAAATAACCCTTGAAACAAATAAAAACTCTAAAAACCCTATAAAATGTAAAAACCCTAAAAACCCTATGAAACATAAAAAACTCTAAAAATCCTTAAAACCCTTAAAAACTCAAAAAAAAACAGTAAAAACCCAAAAGACCCGAAAATCATCAAACCCCAAAAAACCCTAAAGACCCTTAAAAACCATCAAAATCCATAAAAACCCTAAAAAATATTTAAAACCATAAAAATCCTAAAAGATTACTAAAAACACTAGAAAACGTAAAAACCCTCAAAACTCTGAAAAATCCCTTAAAGAGTTAGAAACCCCTAAAACGCCAAAGAACTCAAAAAACCCTAAAACCCCAAAAGACCATAAAAACACAAAAATCCCTAAAAACCCTAAAAACCAAAAAACCCTCAAAATCCCAAAAAACCATTAAAACAATAAAACCATAAAAATTCTAAAAAAGACCTAAAAGTCACTAAAAACGAAAAAAATTGAAAAAAACCCTTGAAAACTATAAAAACCCATGAAGATCTTAAAACCCCTAAAAACACATTAACACTAATAACCCATTAACACTACAAACAACACTAAAAACCCTTTAAACCCCTAAAAACGTTAAAAAATATAAAAATATTAAATCCCCTAAATACTCAAAAAACCCTAAAACCCCAAAAATACCCTAAAAACCATAAAAACACTAAAACCCTAAAAACCCTTGAGAAACCCTAAAAACCCTTAAAATCCCAAAAAACCATAAAAACCCAAAAAAATCAAAAAATCCTAAAAACCCTAAAAATACATGAACACGTAAAAAATCCTAAAACCCTTAAAAGGCCCAAAAACCATAAAAACCCATAAAAACCTTAAAAATCCCAAAACCTATAAAAAACAAAAAATCCCTAAAAACTTAAAAAACCTTAAAAATAATAAAAACATTAAAAAACTCTAGAAACCTAAAAAATCCTAAAAAAATAAAAAAACCAATAAAACCCAAAAGGCCCTAAAACCATGAAAAACCCTAAAAGTCTAGAAAATCAAAAAAAAAATCCCTAAAATCCCTTATAAATCCCCAAAACTCCTAAAAACCTTAAAACCCAAAAAAATATAAAAAATTGCTAAAAATCCCTAAAAATGTAAAAAACCTAAAGACCCTTGAAAACCATAAAACCCCCAAAAAACATTAAAAAAACTAAAACCCAATAAGAACTATAAAACACACTAAAATACTCAAAAAACCTTTTAAACACCTAATAATATTAAAACCCTTAAAAACTATAAAATACTTTAAAACCTTAAAAACTCAAAAAAACCCTAAAACCCCCAAAAGACCCTAAAAACCCTGAAAACCCATAAAACCCTAAAAAACTTGAAAACCCCTAAAAACCCTAAAAATATCTAAAAACCATAAAAACATAAAGATCAAAAATATTCTAAAAAATCCCTAAAATCATGGAAAACGTCAAAAACACTAAAAACCTTGAAAGACCCCTAAAAGCCATAAAAACCCATAAAAACCTTAAAAAATCTAAAAATCCCTCTGGATTTTCTTCCCTTCCCCTCCGTCGTGGTCCGTCCTCAGTGACTCCAGCTCTGCCCTAAATTGGCGTCGATGGAGGTAGTTCACTTATGTTCTGGCTTCGATTTTGATCTAGTGGTGGCCTCGTCGCACCTTGCCGCTTCGGGATCTGACTTTGGCTTTGGTTTGCTAGTCGCTGGCTCCGGTTTGTGCAGGGGTGACTTCGCCTCTCATGGCTTCGGGATCCCTGTCTAGTTTCAGGTTGCATCGGCTCTATGTGGTGTGGATTTGGGTTTCCAGATCAATGTCTTCCTCTCCAGATTTGGGTTCTTCTTGCGACTGCGAGAGCTTGCTGTCGGTAATGGCGTGATTGGTGTCCGATTTGGTGTTTCCTCGGGATCTTGTTGTGGCCTCCGTGTGCCCGTCGCTGCCTTTGGATTGATTATTGGGATGGATCTTCCTGGATCTTGGGATCTGGTCTCAGTCGTGGTTCTCTTGGTGTCGGATGTGATTCTGGTC
Source organism: Viscum album (assembly GCA_963277665.1). NCBI lineage: Eukaryota > Viridiplantae > Streptophyta > Magnoliopsida > Santalales > Viscaceae > Viscum > Viscum album. The sequence continues at coordinate 1,884,895,839 of OY728141.1, read as the reverse complement.
ATGAAACCCCAGCTGGACCTCTTCCTGGCTAGACGCCGGTTCTGGTGTGCTCTAGTCTGCCCGAGACTGGTTCCAATGGCCAGGAGGGGGAGGCCCTACTTTCTGTTTCCTCCGGTTGTCTGCGGTTTTGTTCTTTTGCTATTGTTTTGTGTTGTGATGTGTGTCTTTTTCGTTTCCCACTGCTGGTTGCTGGTCAGCGACTGCTAGAAGATGATGTTTTCTGATGCTGAATGAGGTCATGCTGCTTTGGAGGCTGGTGATTTGTGAATTTGTGGTGCTGAATTTGGGTTGATGAAGTTGCTGCTATAGGTTTGGTGTTGAGCTGGTTGATGATGAGCTATGAGGTGATGTTGGAGTATTTTCTGTTTTTCTGCTTTGTGTGGTTTTGGTTCTTTTCTTTTGTGGTTTTTTGGGGTCGGTATTGTAAGGGTTTTTTTTGGGTGTGGGTCATTTGACCCCTCCCCTCCCTTGTCTAATACTTCTTCCTTCTAATAAATTTGTGGGGGGGGGGGTCGAGAATAGCCTGACCCTTGCATCCTCCTTTCCCTAAAAACCCTAAGAACCCTAAAAACCCTAAAAGACCTAAAACCCCTCAAAATCCTTAAAAACACTAAAAATCCCCAAAAACCAAAAAAAAATTAAAAAAATCACAAAATTTCCTTGAAAACGTAAAAAACATTAAAAACCCTTGAAAACCATAAAAACCCTAAAACCAATAAAAACCCACTAAATGCACTATAATTCATTAAAACCCCTAAAAATTTTAAAAACTTTAAAAAAACATTAAAACCCTTATAAAAACAAAAAACCCTAAAACTAAAAAAAGTCCCTAAAACTGTGAAAAACCCTCAAAATAATAAAAACCAGGAAACCCCCTAAAAACCATCAAAATCCCTAAAAACCCTAAAAACCCATAAAACCCTAAAACTATAAAAATCCAAAAAAAAATCCTGAAAAAATCCATTAATGTGTAAAAAACCCTAAATACCCCCAAAAACCCATTAAAACCATAAAACCCCCTAAAAGCATAAAAAACCAAAAACCCATAAAATCCCCCAAAAACTTATAAAACTCCAAAATCCCTTTTAAACCTTAAAAAAATAAAAAACTAACCTTAAAAAACCCAAAATAAAAAACTCATATCACCTAAAAAAACTAAAAAAACCTTGAAACCCGGTTAAAGCCCTCAAAATCTCTAAAAACCTTAAAAACACTAAAAACCATAAAAATCCTAAAAACATGAAAAAACCCCCTAAAAATCTTAAAAAACTAAAACCCATAAAAACCCTAAAACCCACTAAAACTCTAAAAACCCTTAAAACTCGTAAAAGCATTAAAAACTATAAAAAAACTCTAAACCCCTAAAAATTTACTAAAACCATAAAACCAAAAAAGACCCTAAAAATCCTAAAAACCCCTAAAAACCTGAAAACCAATGAAAACCCCTTAAAACCCTCAAAAACCCTAAAAAACCTAAAAACAATAAAATCCAAAAAAATCCTAGAAAATATTAAAAACCTTGAAAAACCCCTAAAAACCCTAAAAATACTAATAAAACTTAAAAAACCCTAAAACCCCAAAAAACCCTAAAACCACTAAAATCTATAAAACCCCTTTAAAACCCCTAAAAAGATAATAAAATATAAAAAATCTTAAGAACTCTAAAAACTTATTATGAAACCCCATAAACACAAAAAGAAAATAAACTCTGAAACACCATAAAAACCCTAAAAACCCTAAAAAACCCTAAAACCACTATAAATCCCTAAAAACCCTAAAAACCCATAAAACCCATAAAAACCCTCAAAATACATAGAAATACATGAAAACATAAGAAACCCTAAAACCCCTCAAAACCATTGAAAACCATAAAAATCCGTAAAACCCCTAAATACCACAAAAACCCATAAAACCCCATAAAACCTTTAAAAACCACTAAAACCCCTTAAACATCCAAAAAACATTTAAACGTTAAAAACTATAAAAAAAACTTAAAAACCCTAAAAAACTCGAAAAACCCCTAAAAACCTAAAAGACCCTAAAAACCCTGAAAAAACCTAAAAACCCTGAAAAAACCCTAAAAAATCCTAAGATACCCTAAAAATAACTGAAAATGTAAAAACCCTAAAACCAATTAAAACCCCATAAAAACAATAAAACCCCTTAAAATCCTTAAAAAACCAGAAGAATCTATAAAAAACCTAAAAACCACTAAAAAGCCCCTTAAAACCATAAAATGTTAAAAAACTCTACAAAACTTTAAAACCCCTAAAAAACTAAAAAATCCCTAAAAATCCCAAAAGACCTTAAAAACCCAGAAAAAATGGAAAAACCATAAAAACCCAAAAAACCCTATAAATCCCTAAAAAACCTAAAAACCCATAAATACCCTAAAAATCCTAAAAGGCGCTAAAAATGCTTGAAAATGTAAAAACCCCTAAAAACCCTTAAAACCCCCTAAAACCTATAAAAATCCTAAAAAAACTTAAAATCCCTAAAACCCATAAAACCATGAAAACACACTAAAAACTCTAAAATCCCTTTAAACACCTAAAAACATTAAAAACATTAAAAAATTAAAAAAACCTTTAAAACCCTAAGAAACTAAAAAAACACCTAAAAACCCAAAAAACCAAAAAAAACCATGAAAAACCTTTAAAACCCTAAAAAAATTAAAAACCCCTAAACCCCCTAAAAATCCCTAAAAACCAAAAAAAACCTAAAAACCATAGAAAAACTAAAAATCCCTAAAAATCCTTGAAAATATAAAAACACTAAAAACCCTGAAAAATCCATGAAAACCATAAAACCTCTAAAATTTTAAAAACAACATAAAACCATAAAAACCATGAAAACCATAAAAACCATAAAACAACTAAAAACTACAAAACCCTTAAAATCCCAAAAGAATTAAAAAACATAAAACCATGAAAAACTAAAAAACCCTAAAAATCCAAAAAGACCATAAAAACACTGAAAACCCCAAAAACCAAAAAAAACCCCATGAAATCCCCTAAAACCCCTGAAAATCACTAAAATCCTAAAAAACCCTACAAACCATAAAAATCCAATAAAATCCCTACAAATCTGTGAAAATGTAAAAAAAATAGAAACCAAGAAACCCCAGAAAAACCATAAAACACCTAAAAATCTTAAAACCCCTAAAAAATCATAAAAACCACTAAAAACTATAAAAACCTATAAAACCCCAAAAAATGTTAAAAATGTTAAAAAACTATAAAAAATATTAAAAATGTAAAAAACTCAAAAAACCTTAAATACCCAAAAGAACCTAAAAAACCTCAACATCCTTAAAATCCTAAAAATCCCTAAGAACCCCTAAAACCCAAAAAATCCCTAAAACCCATAATAAACCTGAAAACCATAAAAGTCCAAAAAAACACAACAATTCCATGAAAAAGTAAAAAACCCCACAAACCCTGAAAACCCCCTAAAAAAATAAAACCCCTAAAGCCTTAAAAACTTCTAAAACCCCATGAAAACCCTAAATACCCACTGCGGCTCTTAAAACCCTTAAAATACCTAAAAACATGTAAAAAATTATAAAAAAACATTAAACCCTAAAAAACTAAAAAAACCCTAAAAACCCAGAAGGCCTTAAAACCCCTAAAACCCCTAAAATTCCTAAAAACCATAAAAACCCCATAAAAACCATCAAAATCTCAAAAAACCTTAAAAACCCCTAAAATATATATAAATCCTTAAAAATCACTAAAAATCCTTGAAACATAAAAAACCCTAAAAACTCTAAAAAACCATTGAAAACCATAATACCCCTAAAAACCTTAAAACCCCTAATACCCACAAAACCCTAAAACCCACTAAAAACTCTAAAAACCCTTTAAACCCCTAAAACATTGAAAAAATATAAAAAACCATAAAAACTCAAAAAACCATAAAACCCAAAAAGACACCAAATACCATAAAACACTAAAAAAACCCTGAAAAACCCCAAAAAACCCTCAAAATCCCTTAATATCGAAAAAACCCCCAAATCATAAAAATCCCAAAAAATGTCAAAAACCCTAAAAAAACCCTGAAAACCCCCGGATACCATAAATGCCCCTACAAAACCATAAAACCCTAAAAACCAATAAAAACTCTAAAAAACTCAAAACCAATAAAAATGATAAAAAACTCTGAAAAACTTAAAACCCTTAAGAACTTAAAATACCCTTAAAACCAAAAAACCATGAAAAACCCTCAAACCCTCAAAAAAATTAGGACCTCTAAAAATCCAATAAAACCCTTAAAAACATTAAAAAACTCAATAAAACATTAAATACTTTAAAAACTCAAAAAACTCTAAAAACCCAAAAAGAAAATAAAAACCTTGAAAAAACCCTAAAAACCCTAAAAAATGTTGAAATCCCTAAAAACCCTTTAGATCCCTAAAAACCATAAAAACTATAAAAATCCAAAAAACATAAAAATACTTAAAAATGTAAAAAACCCCCAAAAAACCCAAATAACTTTATAAAACCCTAAAACCCATATAAACCATAAAATCCCACTAAAAACTCTAAAACCCTTTAACCCCTAAAATATAAAAAAAACTCTAAAACCCAAAAAAGACCCTAAAAACTGTGAAATCCCTAAAAAACTAATAAACCCCTCAAAATCCCTCAAAATGATAAAGACTCTAAAAATCCTAAAAAAATATTATAAATACCACTAAATGCAAAAGACCCTAAAAAACCCTAAAAGCCATAAAAACCCCTAATAACCCATAAAAAACTAAAAGAAACCAGTAAATCCCCTTAAAACCCCTAAAAATGTTAAAAACTCTAAAAAAACTTCAAAAACTGAAAAGGCTCAAAAAAAACTTTAAAAACCAAAAAAGACCTAAAAACCATGAAAACCCCTAAAAATCGTAAAAAACCATGAAAATCCTAAAAACCCTAAAAAAAGAGGGCCTCAAAGAGGTGTTTATCCTCCTTCCCTCGCGGCGCTAGGGTTCTCCTTCGGCTCTTCCTCCTTCCCCCTCTGGCGTGGTCCGGCCCTGGTGTCCGCGGCTTCATCCTGGAATGGCATTGATGGAGGTCCCCCCCCCCCCATGCGTCCCTACTTCGGTTTGATCTGGGATTGGATTTGTCATGCCTTGCAGCTTCAGGATCTTGATACGGATTCAGATCATTCATTGATGGCTTTGGTTCACGTGGTGTTGACTCCGTCTCCCCGGGCTTCGGATCCTCGGTCTGGCCTCGGTTTGCACTTCAATCCAGGTTGGTGTATGCCTTTCTAGATCTGGGTTCTTTCTGTGGTCTCAGGAGCTCGGTGTTAGGCTTGGTGTTCCTGTCAACTTCTTCGACGCTCCCCTATCCTACGGACCTTGTCGCGGCTTCCGTGCGCTCATCGCCAGCTCTAGGCTGCTCGTTTCCGGTTGCGGTGGGTTCCTCCCTGGCCCCGAGATCCGGTCGCGGCTGCGGTATTCCTGGATTTTGGCTTCGATATCCCCGCTCGACCTCTTCTTGGCCTAACGGTGGTCCTGGTGTGCTTCAGTCTCCTCAGACTCGACTCCATTGGATTGGAGGGGGGCCCCTATTTTTCAACTCCTCTGGTTTCCTGCGCTCCGGTTTTTTGCTGCTGATGAATTGTTGTGGTATGTGATTTTGTTGTTTGCTGTTGTTGGTTGCTGAGTGAGGGAAGGCGATGAATTCTTTGTTGGTGAATGCTGTGCTGGTTGTTTGGTGGCGATGATGCTTGGTCGATGATGTTGTTGCTTATGGTCTGGTGTTGCTGTTTGCGGGTTCTGTTTGGTTTAGAGGTGGTTCTGGGGTCTGTACTTTTTCTGTTTTGTTTCTTTTGTTTGCTTTTTGGTCTTTTATTTTTGGATTTTTTGGGTGTGGGTTTGTTAGGGGTTTTTTGGGTGTGGGACGTTTGACTCCACCCCTCCCTTGTATGTTGCATCTTTTTTTCTAATAAATTTGGAGGGGGTCGGGAATAGCCTGGCCTCCATATCTTCCTTGACTAAAAACCCTAAAACCTATGAAAAATAATAAAAAATCACTAAAAATATCTTAAAATGTAAAAAACCCTAAAAAACATGAAAAATCACTAAAAATCATAAAACCCACTAAAATCTCTTAAAACGCCTTAAAATGCTAAAAATCTCTAAAATAACTTAAACCCCTAAAAACTCAAAAAAAACTAAAACCCCAAAAAACCAATAAAATCATAGAAACTCTAAAAACCTAGAAAAAACCTAAAAACCCTAAAAATCCCTAAAAACTCTAAAGACACCTAAAAACCATAAAAATCCTAAAAATCCATAAATTTTCCTGAAAACATAAAAACCCTTAAAAACCCTAAATAACCCCTTAAAACCACTAAATACTCTGAAACCCCTTAAAACCCCAAAAAACATAAAAAACTCTAAAAACCAGCAAAACCATAAAAAAAACTAAAAACCAAAAAGACCCTTAAAACCCTAAAACCCCTAAAAACCCCTAAAGACTCCTAAAAACCATAAAAATCTATAAAACCCCTAAAAATTATTAAAACCATAAAAATCCTAAAAAATCACAAAAAATACCTAAAAATGTAAAAACTATGAAAACCTAAAAAAATCCTTGAAAGCATTAGAAACCCCTAAAAACATTAAAACCCCATAAAACCATAAAAAACAATAAATCTCTAAAAACCCTTAAAACCCCTAAAAGTGTTATAAAATCTAAAAAAACTTAAAAACCATAAAAACTTTAAAAAAACCTCTAAAAACCCCAAAAGACCCTAAACACTTAAAACCCCTAAAAATCCTAAAAACACTAAAAAACCCTCAAAATCCTTAAACACACTTAAAAACTCTAACACATAAAAATCCCCAAAATCCCTAAAAATACCTGAAAATATAAAAAACCCCGAACCCCCTAAAAATATTCAAAACCATAAAAAACCACTAAAACCTTAAAAACACAAAAAAAAACCCTAAAACCCACTAAAACACTAAAAACCCTTTAAAACCCTAAAAAAGTTAAAAACTATAAAAATCCTAAAAACAATAAAAAACTAAAAAAACTAAAAAAATCCTAAAATACAAAAAAAGAACCTAAAAACAATAAAAACCTTCAAATCATAAAAATCTTAAAAAATCTATAAAAAACCCTGAAAACATAAAAAACACAATAAACCATGAAAAATCCTTAAAAATCATAAAAACCTTTAAAAACCCAAAAAAACACTAAAATCTCTAAAAACCCATAAAACCCCTAAAAATGTCAAAAAAACTCTTAAAACCCATAAAAATTTAAAGATGTCAAAAACCCATAAAACCCCAAAAGACCCTAAAAAACCTAGAAAACCCTAAAACCCTCATAACCCCTTAAACTCCTTAAAAACCTAAAACCATAAAAATTCTAAAAAAAGACCGAAAACCCCCTAAAAACGTAAAAAACCCGGAAAAACCACCAAAAAATATAAAAAGCCCTAAAAACATTAAAACCCCTAAAACCCAATAACACCGCCAAAAACTCTAAAAACCCTTTAAACCCCTAAAAACGTTAAAAATGTTAAAAAATCTAAAAAAAATTGAAACCCCCAAAACTCAAAACACCCCTAATACCCCATAAGACCTTAAAAACCCTAAAACCCTAAAAAGGCCCTGAAAACCCTAAAAACCCATAAAAAGAATAAAATCCCATAAAATCCCCAAAACCCCATAAAAAACTAAAAATCACTAAAAACACTAAAAAACCTTAAAACCAATAAAAATGCTAAAAACTCTAAAAACCTAAAAAACCTAAGAAACTCAAAAAAACACTAAAAACCGAAAAAGGCCCTAAAAACCATGAAAACCCCTAAACCTCTAGAAAACCCACAAAGCCCCTAAAATCCCTTAAAAATCCCTAAAAACTCTAAAAACCATAAAAAGTATAAAAATCCTATAAATCCCTGAAAACGTAAAAAACGTAAAAAACCTAAAAAACCATAAAAAACCATAAAAACCCCTAAAACCATTAAAAACCCTAAAAAACATAAAAACTATAAAACACACTAAAAAACTCTAAAAACTTTTAAATCCCTAATAACGTTAAAAACGTTAAAAACTCCAAAAAACATTAAAACCCTAAAAAACTCAAAAAACCCCTAAAACCCAAAAGACCCTAAAAATCCTAAAAACCCATAAAACCCTAAAAAACCTAAGAACCCCAAAAATCCATGAAAATATCTGAAACCCTAAAAAAACTAAAAAAAATAAAAATCCCAAAAAATTCCTAAAAATCACGGAAAACTAAAAAATCCCTGAAAACGTAAAAAACGTGAAAACCCTAAAAAATGCTCAAAAAACATAAAAACCCCTAAAACCATTAAAAATCCTAAAAAACGTAAAAACTATAAAACACACTAAAAAACTCTAAAAACTTTTAAATCCCTAATAATGTTAAAAACGTTAAAAACTCTAAAAAACTTTAAAACCCTAAAAAACTCAAAAAACCCAAAAGACCTTAAAAATCCTAAAAACCCATAAAACTCTAAAAAAACCTGAAAACCCCAAAAATCCATGAAAATATCTGAAACCCTAAAAAACCTAAAAAACGTAAAAAACCCAAAAAAATCCTAAAAATCCCAAAAAACATAAAAAAACCCTAAAAACTCTGAAAAACCCCTGAAAGGCATAAAAACCCCTAAAACCTTATAAAATCCTTAAAATCCATAAAAATTATAAAAACCCACTAAAACTATAAAACCCCTATAAACCCCTAAAATCTTAAAAAAATCCCTTAAAACAAAAAAAATGACTGAAAAACCTTGAAACCCCCTAAGAACCCCAAAAACCCTGAAAGACCCTAAAAACTCTCAAAATCCCTAAAACACTAAAAATCCATAAAAACCATAAAAATCCCAAAAATCACTAAAAACCCATGAAAATGTAAAAAAACCTAAAACACCCCTAATACCATAAAATGCCTAAAAACCATAAAGCCCATAAAAACCCAAAAAACCATTAAAAACACTAAAATCCAATAAAATCCCGAAAAGCGTTAAAAATGTTAAAAAATCTTAAAACCCCTAAAACAATAAAAAAAACCCAAAAACTCAAAAAAACCCAAAAACTCAAAAAAAGTCCCTTAAAACCATGAAAAACCCTAAAAAATATAAAAACCTTGAAATACCTTAAAACCATTAAAATCCCTAAAACCATAAAAACCCTAAAAACTAAAAAAATCCAAAAAAAATCTCTAAAAATGTAAACGAGTACCCTAAAAGATTTTAAAACCATAAAACCCCTAAGCACCTAAAAAAACCAAAAACACATAAAATCCCTAAAAAATATAAAATTCTAAAATCCATTTTAAACTCTAAAAACTAAAAAAAAATATAACACAAAATAAAACACTTATATCGACTAAAAAACATAAAACCCTGAAAACCAATTGAAACCCTCAAAATATCTAAAAACCCTAAAAACACTAAAAACATAAAAATCCTTAAAAAAACCCTAAAAATGTAAAAAACCCTAAAAACCATGAAAAACTCCTGAAACCATAAAAACCCATAAAAACATTAAAAGACCCTAAAATCCATAAAAATCATAAAAACCCACTAAAAACTCTAAAAACCCTTTAAACCCCTAAAAGAATTAAAAACTCTAAAAAACCATAAAACCCCTAAAAACTTATAAAAACCCTAAAACCAAAAAAAGTCCATAAAACCCCAAAATACCCCTAAAATCCCTAAAACCCTTGAAAAAACCCTCAAACCCCTCAAAATACCTAAAAAACATAAAAAACCTAAAAACATTAAAATCCTAAAAAAGCCCTATAAATCCTTGAAATTATTAAAAACCCTAAAAAACCCTAAAAACCCCAATAAAACCCAATAAACCTTAAAAACCTTAAAAACAAAAAAAAACACTAAAATATATTAAAACCACTTAAAACCCGTAAAAAGTTAAAATCTCTAAGAACTCATAATAAAACCCCAAAAACAAAAAATACACTAAAAAATCTGAAAACCATAAAAACCCCGAAAAACCCAGAACACCCTCAAAATCTCTAAAAATTTTAAGACACCCTAAAACCCATAAAAACAATAAAAAATCTCTAAAAAACCCTAAAAACATAAAAAAATCTAAAACCCTGAAAACCATAAAATCCCCTAAAACCCCTAAAAATCATAAAAACCATAAAAACCCATAAAACCCTAACAACTACTACAAAAATTAAACACCCTTCAAACTTCTAAAAATGTTAAAAACTCTAAAAAATCATTAAAAACATAAAAACTCTAAAACCCCCTAAAAACACAAAAAAAAACCTCATGAAACCCCCTAAACACCTCAAAAAACCCTTAAAAACCTCAAAATCCCTAAAACCCTGAAAAAACCCTAAAAACCAAAAAAAATCCAAAGATAGCCCTAAAAATCCCTAAAATGTAAAAAACCCTAAAACCCATAAAAATCCCCTAAAAACCATAACCCCCCCCAAACCCTTAAAGAACCATAAGAACCCATAAAAATCTAAAAAACAACTAAATACTTTAAAACCCATTAAAAACCATAAAAATGTTAGAAAACATTGCAAAACCTTAAAACCCCTAAAAAATTAAAAAAACCATAAAAACCCCAAATGACCTTAAAATCCCAAAAAAACCCTGAAAACCAGTAAAACCCATCAAAATCCCTAAAAACCCTAAAACCCCTAAAAACCCTAAAAATCCTAAAAGGCCCTGAAAATCCCAGAAAACGCAAAAACCCTAAAAAAACCCCTAAAACCCCTAAAACCCCAAAAAACATAAAAACCCTCAAACCCATAAAACACAAAAAACTCTAAAATCCCTTCAAACCCCTAAAAATGTTAAAAGCTTTAAAAAATAGAAAAAACCTTAAAAACCCTAAAAAACTCAAAAAACCCAAAAAACCAAAAAAAACCAAAAAACCCTGAAAACCCATTAAAACCTTTAAAAACTTTGAAAACCCCTAAAACCCATCAAAATCCCTAAAACCCCTAATAATCCTAAAAACCATAAAAATACTAAAAATCCCAAAAATTCCCTTAAAATGTAAAAAAACACTAAAAACCCATGAAAACCATTAAACGCCTAAAATTTAAAAAAACTAAAACCAATAAAAACCATAAAAAACAACAAAAAACTACAAAAAACTACAAAAACCCTTAAAACCCCAAAAAATCTAAAAAATATTAAAAAAAAATACAACTATGAAAAACTAAAAAACCCTAAAAACCCAAAAGACCCTAAAAAACTTAAAACCCCTAAAAACCATGAAATCCCCTAAAACCCCTCAAAATCATTAAAACCCTAAAAACCATAAAAATCCTATAAAATCCCTACCAATCCTTGAGAATGTAAAAAACTCCCAAAAAACCCTAAAAACCCACAGAAAACCATAAAAACGCGTAAAAACTGCAAAAACCCTAAAAACTCAAAAAAACCTAAAAACCCTAAAAACCCCTAAAAACACTAAAAAACCATAAAACCCCTAAATATGTTAAAAACGTTAAAAAACTCTAAACAAACCTAAAAACCTAAACAAACTAAAAAAACCCCTAAATACCCAAAAGACCCAAAAAAACCCCAAAATCCTTAAAAATCTTTAAAAACCCTAAAAACCCCTAAAAACCATAAAAATACCTAAAACCCCTAAAAACTTTAAAAACCATAAAAGTCCTAAAAGGCACAAAAAGTCCTTAATAACATAAAAAACCCAAAAAAACCCCTGAAAACCCACTAAAAACCACACAAACCCCTAAAAACCTTAAAAACCCAAAAAATCCATTGAAACTCTAACAACCCTTAAACCCTCCAAAAATGTTAAAAACTATAAAAACCTTAAAAACCTAAAAAACTAAAAAACCCCTAAAAACCTTAAAAAACAAAAAATGGTAAAACCCCATAAAAACCCTTAAGATGCCTAAAAACCCTAAAAACCCATAAAATATAAAAATCCTTAAAAATTACTAAAAATCCCTGAAACATAAAACCCCCTGAAAACCATAAAACCATATAAACTTTAAAAAACCTAAAAACCCTAAAAACCCACTAAAAACTGTAAAAACCCTTTAAACCCCTAAAAACGTTATAAACTCTAAAAAACCATAAAAACTAAAAAAACCCAAAAGTCCCTAAAAACCATAAAACCCTAAAAACCCTTGAAAACCCCTAAAAATTCCCCAAAATCCATTAAAATCTAAACAAAACACAAAAAACCATAAAAATCCTAAAAATGCCCTAAAAATCCCCAAAATTGTAAAAAAACCCTAAAAAACAATAAAAACTCTAAAAACCATTAAACCAATAAAAACGTCAAAAAACACTAAAAAACCTTTTAAAATCTAAAAACTAAAAATACCCTTAAAACCCAAAAGACCCTAAAAACCTTGAAAACCCCTAAAAAAACCCTCAAAAATCCTAAAACACCTAAATCCCCTCAAAACCCTAAAAGCATAAAAATCCTAAAAAAGCCCTAAAAATCCCTAAAAACATAAAAAACCCTAAAAACCCTAAAACAGCCCTAAAAACCATAGAAAACCTTAAAACCCTATGAAAAACCTAAAACTCACAAAAACCTCTAAAAACTCTTTAAACCACTAAAAATATTTAAAAAAACATTGAAAAACTCTAAAACCCTAAACACTCAAAAAGCCCCTAAAAATCAAAAAGGACCCTAAAACCCCTGAAAAGCTCTAAAAACCTAAAAACACTAAAAAACCCTAAAACCCCTCAAAACCCCCAAAAACCCTAAATAACCTAAAAACCCTAAAAACCATAAAAACCATAAAAATCTAAAAAAATACCTGAAAATATAGAAAACTCTAAAAAACCCCATGAAAAATATAAAAACTCCTAAAACCTTAAAATACTCTTAAAAGGCAAAAAACCCTAAAAACACACTAAAAACTCTAAAAACCCTTAAACCCCATAAAAATGTTAAAAAATCTATAAAACATTAAAACCCCTAAAAAACTTAAAAAACAATGAAAACCTAAAATACCCTAAAAACACTGAAAAATATTAAAAACCTTGAAAAATATAAAAACCCTCAAAATCCCTAAAGACAATAAAAAACTTAAAAACCATAAAAAAACCTAAAAGGCTGTAAAAATCCCTGAAAATGTAAAAAAAATCCAAAAAACCCTGAAAAACCAATGAAAACCATAAATCCTCTAAAACGCATAGAAAATCCTCATACACCATAAAAACCCTAAAACCCCACTAAAACTCTAAAAACACTTAAAACCCCTAAAAATACTAAAAACTCTAAAAAACCCAAAAACCCATTAAAACTCAGAAAACCCATAAAAACCCAAAAGGCCCTAAAAACCCTCAAAAATCCAAAATCCACTATAAATACGTGAAAACCCCCAAAACCCCTCAAAATCCCCAAAAAAATTAAAAAACCCTAAAATCTATAAATATCCTTAAAAAGCCCTAAAAATCCTTGAAAACATAAAAAACCCTAAAAAATCACAAAAACCATAAAAAACCCTAAAACTTTTAAAACCCCTAAAAATGTTTTAAAACATTAAAAGTCTCTGGATAACCTTAAAACCCCAAAAAACTAAAAAAAACCATAAAAACCATAAAAACCCCTAAAAACCTTGAAAACCCCTAAAAACCCAAGAGACCCTAAAATCCATAAAAGAACATAAAATCCCTCAAAATCCTTAAAACCCCTAAAAACCATAAAATCCTAAAAAATCCATAAAATTCCATGAAAATGTAAAAAACCCTGAAAACTCTAAAAAACAACGAAAACCATAAAAACACCTAAAAACAATAAAAAACCGTAAAATCCCATTAAAACCCTGAAAAGCCACTAATAATTTTAAGACCCCTTAAAACCCTTAAAATTTTTAATATACCGTAAAAAATTCAAACCCCTAAAAAATAAAAAAACCCTAAAACCCTAAAAAACCCAAAAAAACTCCTAAAAACCCTAAAAAAATAAAAACAAAAAATTCCTAAAAACCATAAAAATTCTAAAAAAGCCCTAAAAATTCATGAAAATGTAAAAAACCATTAAAACCATGAAAATACCCTAAAAATGATAAAAAAACTCCTAGAAACCAAAAAGAACCTTAAAACCCCATAAAACCCCTAAAAATCACTAAAAACTCTAACACCCCTTAAATTTCTTAAATATGTTAAAAAAACTTTAAAAAAACTAAAAAACCCAAAAAACCTAGAAAAACCCAAAAAAACTCCAAAAAACCCAGAAAACCCCTAAAACTGTATAAATCCATGAAAGATCCCAAAACCTTCAAAATCCCTCAAAACCCTAAAATCCAAAAAAACCCAAAAAAAACCTTAAAATCCCTAAAAAGGTAAAGAAAGAAGGAGGCCTCGGAGCAGGGACTCTTATCCTCTCCTCACGTCGCTAGGGTTCCCCTGCGGATTCTCTTCCTTCCCCCTCCGGTGTGGTCCGACCTCGGTGATCACAACTTCACCTTGGATTGGCGTTGATGGAGGTTGTCCACAAGTGCCTTTGCTTCACTTTTGATCCATCGGTGGCTTCGTCGTGCTTTGCGGCTTCAAGATCTGGCTTTATCTTTGGATTGCTAGTTGTTGGATCTGGTTCGCGCAGAAGTGACTTTGACTATCCTGGCTTCAGGATCCCTATCTAGTTTTGGCTTACTTCGGTTTTGTGTGGTCCGGATCTGGGTTTCCAGATCGATGTCGTATTTTCCAGATCTGGGATTTTTTTTGTGGCTACGATAGCTTGGTGTCGCGCTTGGCATTCTTGGTGTCTGATTTGGAATTCCTCTGTCCTCGGGTTCTCTTTGCGGCCTCCACGCATTTTATTACTGCCTCCGGATTGAGTTGCAAGATGCGGCGGGCTCCTCCTGGATTTCGTGATTTGGTCTCGATTGTGGGTTCTTGGTGTCGGATCTCGCACTTCCGACTACAGAATCTTAGCCTGGATTCTTCTCAGTCTGAGGACAGTTCTGGTGTGCTTTGGTTTACTCGGGTTTAGCTCCAGTGGCTTGGAGGGGGGAGGATCTTCTCGCTATATCCTCTAGTTTATTGGGATTCTGATCAAACGATGTTCGTATTTTGTTGTGGTGGGTGTTTGTTGTGGTTGTTGTTGCTGGTTATTGGTCGTTGATTACTGGAAGATGATGTGCTTGGTGCGAATGTGGTGATGGTGGTTTGCTTGAGGCTGCTGGAGGTTGGTATTTGTGTCTTTGTGGTGCTGAAGATGGGTTGATGAAGTTGCTGCATATGGTTTGGTTTTGTTATCTACTGTTTGCTGATGTGCTGGGAGGTGATGTTAGTGACTCTTTTGTTTTTTTGCTTTGTGTGTTTTTTCTTCTTTGGGTTTTTAGGGTCTTTTTTGGGTTGGGGTTGTAAAGGGTTTTTTGGGTGTGGCTCGTTTGACCCCTCCCCTCCCTTGTCTACTGTATCTTTCTTTTTAATAAATTTGGGGGGGGGGGGGTGGGAATTTTCTAACCCCCGCATCTTCCTTTCCCTAAAAAGGTAAAAAACCCTAAAACCCTAAAAACCCCTAAAAACCTTAGAAAACCATAAAAAAACCATAATAACCCTAAAACCCCACTAAAACTTTAAAAACACTTAAAACCACTAAAAATGTTAAAAACTCTAAAAACCTTAATAAATCTAAAAAACTCAAAAAAACCCAAAAAACCATAAAACCCCAAAAAACCCTCAAAATATTTAAAAACCACAAAACCCCTAGAAACCATAAAAGTCCCAAAAAAATCCATAAAAACCTGTGAAAAATTAGTAGTCCCTAAAACCCTAAAAACCCCCTGAAAAACATAAAAACTCGAAGAAACCTTAAAAAAACCCTAAAAACCCTTTAAAACCCCAAAACCCACTTAATACTATAAAACCCCTTAAAACACCTAAAAATGATTAAAAAACTCTAAAAACATTAAAAACACAGAAAAACTCCAAAAAAACCCTTAAAACTAAAAAAGAACCTAAAAACCCAAAAAAACTCCTAAAAACTGTTAAAACCCCTAAAAACCTTCAAAATCCCTAAAAACCATAGATATCCTAAAAATCCCTAAATATCTCTGAAGACGTGAAAAACCCTAAAACTAAAAAAACCCTAAAAACCAAAAAAAATACCTAAAACATTAAAAAATCCTAAAAACCCACTGAAAACTCTAAAACCCCTTAAAACCCCTAAAACATTAAAAAATTCTAAAAACCTTTAAACCCTAAAAACCCTAAATAACCCTAAAAAAGACTAAAGCCCCACAAAATCCAAAAAAACACTAAAAATAATAAAAAACCTAAAAATCCCCAAAAATAACTGAAAACATAAAAAAACCATAAAAAATCCTACAAACCTTAATAGAACCTAAAAACCAAAAAATATCCTAAAAATCAAAATAAAACTATAAAAACCCTTTAAACCCTTAAAAATGTTAAAAACTCTAAAAAAACCATAAAACCCCTAAAAAGTAAAAAAAACCAAAAAGACCCTAAAAACCATAAAAATCTAAAAATCCTCAGAACCCTCAGAACCCCTAAAAACCCTAAAACCCCCAAAACCCTCAAAATCCCTAAAAACCAAAAGAATACTCACAATCCATAAAAATATCTGAAAATGTAAAAAGCCCTAAAAACAATGAAAAACCTCTGAAAACCATAAAACCCCCTAATTAACTTAAAAACCCATAGAACCCCTAAAACCACTAAAACTCTAGAAACCCTCAAAACCCCTAAAAACGTTAAAAAACATTGAAAACCTTAAAACCCTAAAAAACTCAGAAAAACCCTAAAACTCCAAAAGGAACCTAAAAACCCTAAAAACCTAAAAAACCCTAAAAAGCCCTCAAACCCCTAAAAATCCCTAAAAACCCTGAAAAACATAAAAACACTAAAAAGCCATAAAAATACCTAAAAATGTAAAAACCCCTAAAACTCATGAAAACTATAAAAAACCCAAAAACCCAAAAACCCATAATTCCCTCAAAAGCCACTAAAAACTCTAAAAATCCTTTAAACCCCTAAAAACATTAAAAACTCTAAAACCCCTTTAAAGCCATAAAAAATCAAAAAACCCTAAAAACCCAAAAACTCCCTAAAAACCCTAAAAACCCGAAAAACCCCTAAAAAACACTAAAAAACCTAAAAAACCCTAAAATCTCTAGAAACCCAAAAAACACCTAAAAACCAAAAAAATCCTAAAAAGTTATAAAAATCCCTGAAAACATAAAACACCTAAAAACCCATGAAAAACCCCTAAAAACAATAAAAACCCTAATGGCCTTAAAACCCCTAAACCCCATAAGAACCCTAAAACCCACTTAAAACTCTAAAAACCCTAAAAACCCTTAAAAATGTTAAAAACACTAAAAAACCATAAAACCCCTAAAAAACTAAAAAACCCCTACAAACCCAGAAAGATCCTAAAAACCATAAAAACACTAAAAACAATACAATACCTAGAAATCCCCTAAAACCCTTCAAAATCCCTAAAAATACTAAAAAACTCTAAAAGCCTTAAAAATCCTAAAAATGCCAAAAAAATCCTTAAAAATGTAAAAAATCCTAAAATACACGAAAAACCCCTGAAAACCATAAAACCCCTAAAACCCCCTAAAATCCTTAAAAAACTTAAACACCCGTAAAAACCCCTAAAATCCACTAAAAACTCTAAAAACCCTTCAAACTCCGAAATAAGATAAAAAACTCAAAAAACCTTAAAAACCCTAAATACCAAAAAATGACCTAAAGTCCCTGAAAACCCCTAAATACCCTAAACAAAATGATGAAAGCAACTAGAACCCCTAAAAATGCATAAAAACCATAAAAATACCTAAAATAATAAAAAGCTAAAAAATCCATAAAAATCCATAAAAACATAAAAACACATAAACCCCCCCGAAAATCATTGAAAACCATAAAACCCAATCCCATAAAAACCCTAAAAACAATAAACACCTTAAAAACCCACTAAAAACTCTAAAACATTTAAAATCCTAAAAAAATTAAAAACTATAAAAAAACCCTGAAAACCCTAAAAACTCTAAAAACCCCAAATACCCAGAAGACCCTAAAACCCTAAATCCACTAAAAATAGTGAAAACCCAAAAAACCCTCAAAATTCCTAAAGATAATAAAAAATGACTAAAAACTATAAAAATCCTAAAAATCCTTAAAATACCTGAAATTTTAAAAAAAAAATCTAAAACCCTAAAAAACCCCTAAAAACCCTAAAAACCACAAAAACCCATAAAAATCCCAAAATGTACTAAATCCCATAAATACCATTAAAAACAAAAAAAACTAAAAAAATATAAAAACCCAAAATACCCTAAAAAACGTGAAAAACCATAAAAAACCCTAACAACCCTCAAAACCCTAAAACCCATAAAACAAAAAAAACCCATAAAATTCCTTAAAAATTCCAAAAAATCCTCGAAAATGTAAAAACCATAAAATCCCTAAAAACCATAAAAACTAATGAAAACCTTTAAAACCTCTAAAACCCCCTAAAAATGAAAATAACCTTAAAAGGTTAAAAAATGTTGAAAACTATAAAAAACCATAAAAATCCAAAAAGACCCTAAAACCCCTAAAACCCTAAAAAACTTCGAAAACCCTTAAGAACCCTCAAAATCATTAAAATGTCTAAAAAGCATAAAATTACTAAAAAATCCTGAAAAATCCCTATAAACCTAAAAACCCTAAAAACCACTAAAACAAGAAAACCCCCTAAAATACTTAAAAAATCCTAAAACCCATAAATTTTCTAAAAACCTATTAAAAACTCTAAAAACCCTTATAACCCATAAAAATGTTAAAAACATTAAAAAGCTCTAAAAACCGTAAAAAAGGATAAAAAATCAAAAAAAGCCTAAAACCACAAAAAGACCATAAAACCCTAAAAACTCCTTAAAACTCTTAAGAACATGAAAATCCATAAAAACCCCAAAATCTCTAAAAACCCAAAAGACCCTAAAACCCATAAAAATCCTAAAAAAGCCCAAAAATTCCCTGAACATGTAAAAAACCCTAAAACCCCAATAAAAACCCATTAAACCCCTAAAGATGTTAATATTGTTAAAAAAACTCTAAAACTGCTTAAAAACCCTAAAAATAAAAAAAAAAACCCCTTAAAACCCCCAAAGACCCAAAAACCCTGAAAACCCCTTAAAACACAAAAAATGTCCTGAAAACCTCAAAAAACACTAAAAACCCTAAAATCCAAAAAATATTTAAAAATACCCAAAAAATCAATGAAAATGAAAAAAAACCTTGAAAACCCCCCAAAAACCAGAAAACCTAATAAAAACTCTAAAAACCCTTAAAACTGCTAAAAACATTAAAAAACTATAAAAACTATAAAAAACCTAAAAACGTTAAAAACTCTAAAAACCAATAAAAACACGAAAAAATCAAAAAAGACACTAAAACCCGAAAAAACCCTAAAACCCCCTAAAAATCCCTAAAAACTCGCAAAATCACTAAGAACCATAAGAAACCCTAAATACCATAAAATTTATAAAAAGGAACTAAAAATCACTAAAAACCTAATAAACCATAAAAACCCTAAAAAACCCATGAAAACCATGAAAACCTTAAAATACCCTAAAAAACCTTAAAACCCCAAAAAACCGCTAAAAACTCTAAAAACCCTCAAATCCCCTAAAAATGTTAAAAAAGGTCTAAAAATCCATAAAAAACCTAAAATCCCAAAAAAGCTCCATAAACCCTAAAAAACCCTAAAAACCCTAAAAACCCTTTAAAAACACAAAATACCATCAAAATATGTAAAACCCTAAAAAATCATAAAAATCCAAAAAAGCCCTAAAAATAACTAAAAACATAAAAGAACCCCTAAAACCCTTAAACACCCCAAAACCCTAAAAACCCATAAAAACCATCAAAACCCCTAAAAACCCCTAAAACCCTAAAAACTAATAAAAACTCTAAAATCCCTTAAAACCCCTAAAAATGTAAAAAAATTTAAAAACACCAAAAAAACCTTAAAACCCCTAAAAAATCAAGAAACCCTAAAAACTCAAAAGACCCTCAGAACCCTAAAAATCTCTAAAAATCCAAAAAAACCATTAAAATCCCTAAAACCCCTGAAAATACTAAAAAACCATAAAACCCCTAAAACTGTAAAAACCCTAAAGACCCTGAAAACACCTAAAAACCATAAAAATCCTTAAAACCTTAAAAAATGTAAAAACTCATAAAAACCGGAAAAACCCATTAAAAACTCTAATAACACCCCTAAAAGTGTTAAAAATGTTAAAAAATATAAAAACCCAAAAAATACTCCAAAAAATCCTAAAAACACAAAAGTCCCTAAGAACCCTAAAAAACCCTAAAACCTTGAAAAACCCAAAAAACACTCAAAATCTCTAAAAACCCTAAAAACCCAAAAAAAATTATAAAAATCCTAAAAATCCCTATAAATCACTAAAAATGTAAAAAAACAATAGAAACCCTGAAAACCTCTAAAAAAACATAAAAACCCCTAAAACCCATAGAAAACCAAAAAAACCCAAAAAACCCCAAAAAACCCTAAAAATCCCAAAAAACCCAAAAAACCAAAAAAATTCTAAAAAATCCCTACATATCCCTAAAATTTTAAAAATCCCTAAAACCGTAAAAGATACCTATAAACCTTAAAAACCCTAAAATCAATAAAACCCAAAAAAATCCACTAAAACTCTAAAATCCACTAAAAGTCGTAAAAATGTTAAAATACTCTAAAACCCTTAAAACCCACTAAAAATGAAAAAACCCTAAAAACTCAATGGACCCTAAAACCCGAAAAAACCCTAAAACCCCTTAAAAAACCAGAAAACTCCGAAAAACACTAAAATCCTAAAAACCCTAAAAAACCCTAAAAACCATATAAACCCTAAAAAACCCTAAAATCCTTGAAAATGTAAAAAACCCAAAAAACCCTGAAAACCCCTTAAAACCAAAAAAACACATAAAACCTTAAAAAACCAATAAATACCCTAAAACCCAGTAAAAATTCTAAAAAAAATAAATCACTAAAAATATTAAAAAAACTCTAAAAAACTGTAAAACATTAAAAAAATAAAAAACCCTAAATACCTAAAAATACCCAAAAAAACCCTGAAAAACCATAAAACACTAAAAAACTCTAAAAGACTCTAAAACCCCCCAAATTCCCTAAAACCCATAAAACCCTAAAACTATAAAAATCCAAAAAAAATCCCTGAAAGTCTTTCAAAACATAAAAAACCCTAAAAACTCTAAAAAACTCTTGAAAACCATAAAACCCCTAAAAACCCTAAAACACGACTAAAACACTAAAACTCCTAAAACCCCTAAAAATGTTAAAAAATCTAAAAACCCATACAACCCAAAAAAAACTCAGTAAAACCCCCAAAACACAAGAAAACCCGAAAACCCGAAAACCTCTCAAAACCCTAAAAACCCCTAAAACCCCCTAAAATCCCTCAAAATCCATAAAAACCCAAAAAAATCATAAAAATTCTAAAAAACCCCCTAAAAATTCGTGAGAATTAAAAACACCCTAAAAGCCCTACAAATCCCTTGAAAACCATAAAACCTCTAAAAAGATAAAAAACCCAAAACCCCATAAATATCCTAAAAAGACACTAATAACTCTAAAATCACTTAAATTGTAAAAATGCTAAAAAACTCTAAAAATCCATTAAAAGGCATTAAAAATTCAAAAATACCTTTAAACCTGAAAAGACCCGAAAATCCCTAAAAATCCCTAAAAATCCTAAAAAACCCTTAAAACCTTGAAAACCCCTAAAAATCTATAAAACCCCAAAAAACCCATAAAAACCATAAAAATCCAAAAAAATACCAAAAAATCCCTGAAAACATATAAAACCCTAAAACCCTAAAAATTGCTTGAACCCAATAAAAACCCCTAAAAACCATAAAACCCCTAAACCCATAAAACCATAAACCACAAAAAAATGCTAAAACCCCTTAAAACCCTAAAAACTCTAAAAAACCATAAAACCCTATGAAAATCAAAAAACCCATAAAAACCCAAAAATACCCTAAAAACCTTGAAAACCCCGAAAAAACCCTGACACCCCTAAAAACCCTCAAAATCCCAAAAAACACTAAAAACCATAAAAACCATAAAATCCTAAAAAAGCCTTAAAAATCCATAAAAACATAAAAACTGTTAAAAAAACTCTATAAAATATTGAAACCCCTAAAAACGAAAAATACCCTAAAACCCAAAAAAAAACCCAAAAAAATCCTAAAAAACCCTAAAAACCCTAAAAATCTATAAAAACAATAAAAAATTAAAAAATTCTAAAAAATCCTGAAAAATCCATGAAAACGTAAAAACCCTAAAAAGCCATTGAAAACCATAAAACCCCTAAAACAGTAAAAATACCAAAAACCCATAAAAACCTTAAAACCACTAAAATCTCTAAAAACCCATAAAACCAATAAAAACAGTAAAAAACCTTAAAATGCCTAAAAACATTAAAAACCTTAAAAACTCTAAAAAAACTTAAAAACCCAAAAAAACTCAAAAACCCTAAAAATCCAAGATGCTGCTAAAAACCCTGAAAACCCTAAAAACCCTAAAATCCCTAAAAAACACTAAAACCCCTCAAAATCCTTAAAAACCTAAAAAACCCTAAAAACCATAAAAATCCTTAAATCCCTAAAAATCCATAAAAAAATTAAAAAACTTAAAAATGATGAAAACCCCCCAAAAAACCATAAAACACTAAAAATACATAAAAACCCAAAAAACCTACTAAAAATATAAAAACCCTTAAAACCCCAAAAACATTAAAAAACATTAAAAACTCTAAAAAACATTAAAACCCTTAATAAAATCAAGAAAACCATAAAAACCCCAAAAGACCCTAAAACCTTGATATACACTAAAAACCCAAAAAATATATAAAGAACCTTAAAAACCCTCAAAATATCTAAAACCCCTAAAAACCCTAAAAACCATATAAATCCTAAAAAATCCCTAAAAATCCACGAACACAAAAAAACACAAAAACCCGAGAAAATCCTTTAAAACCCATGAAACCCGAACAACCCCCTATAAACCCACTAAAAACACTCAAAAACCTTGAAACCCCTGCAAATGTTGAAAAATGTTATACAACTATAAAAACCTTAAAAACCCTAAACTACTCAAAAAACCCAAAAGACCCTGAAAACCCATAAAAAACCTCAAAATCCCTTAAAACCCTAAAAACCCTAAAAACCCTAAAAATCTTAAATAATCCCTAAAAATATATACAAATGTAAAAAATGATAAAAAACCTAAACAACCCTTGAAAACCATAAAAACCCATAAAAACCCTAATAAATCAAAAAAAAATACATAACTAAAAACCCTAAAAACCAAGAATCCCCTAAAAACCTCAAAATCCCTAAAAACCCTAAAACCCTAAAAACCATAAAAATCTGGAAAAAGCCCAAAAAATCCCTGAAAATTCAAAAAACCCAAAAAACCCTAGAACACCCATAAAATTCCCTAAAAACCTTTATAACCAATAAAACCCCATAAAAACCCTAAAACCCACTAAAAAATTTAAAAGCCCTTAAAATCCCTATATGTTAAAAAATAATAAAAACCCTTAAAAACCCTAATAAACTAAACAAAAAACATAAAAACCCAAAAGACATAAAACCCTAAAAAACCATAAAAATCCTTGAAAAACACTAAAAACACTCAAAATCTATAAAACACTAAAAACCCTGAAAAACCATAAAAATCCTAAAAATTCAAAAAAAAATCCCTCAAAACATAAAATACCCTAAAACCCCTAAAATCCTTCTCAAAACCATAAAAACCCCTAAAAACCATAAAAAACTCTAAAAACCATAAATATCGAAAAACCCACTAAAAAATCTTAAAAAACCCGTAAAACCTTTAAATGTTAAAAACACTAAAAAACATTTAAACCCCAAAAAAACTCAAAAAAAACCCAAAAAGTCCCCAAAGAACCTAAAAAACACGAAAATCCCCTAAAAACCCTCGAAATTCCTAAAACCCATAAAAACCCTAAAAACTATAAAAATATTAAAAATCCCTGAAAACGTAAAAAACTCTAAAACCCCCCTAAAAACTATAAAAATCATTAAAAACCTTAATAAACCCATAAAACCCTTAACCCCCCCCCCTAAAAACTCTAAAAGATCGTAAAACCCATAAAAATATTATAAAAAGTTAAAAAACTATAAAAAACCATAAAAACCCGATAAAACTCAAAAAACCCCTAAAAACCCAAAAGACCCTAAAAACCTTGAAAACCCTAAAAACCCGCAAAAACCAAAAAACCCCTCAAAATCCCTAAAAGCCTTAAAAACCCTAGAAACCATAAAAATCCTAAAAAATCCCTAAAAATCCTAGAAAATGTAAAAAACACTAAAAACCTTAAAGTAACTAAAATTCATAAAACCCACTAAAAATCTTAAAAAACCATGAAAACCCATAAAACAATAAAAACTACTAAAACTCTAAAAACCCTAAAACACCTAAAACATTAAAAACTCTAAAAACCTAAAAACGCTAAAAAATACAAAATGGATAAAAGCTAAAAAGGCCAAAAAACAAAAAAAACCATAAAAAACCTAAAAACTTAATAAAACTAAAAAACCTAAAAAACCCTAAAACACCAAGGAAGGCAATGGAAATCGAAGCTCCTCCCCCTATCTCTACGGGGGAGGATCCTCTCCCTGATGATTTCTCGTCACTCTCTTCTTCTGATTAGTTACCCGCCTTCCCACGAACGGTGCTTGGCCCGAAGGTTCCGGAGTTCTTCGATGGCTTCCCTCAGCTTCCTCTCTCAATTCGAGAGTTCACTGAGGCAGTGGATCTCCACCGATTGACTCTGGTTGCAATATTTCTGAGGCGACGACCCCCGGTGGTCACCTTCGACAGGTTCGTTATGGATTCCTGGAATCTTAGGGCTCGCGCGACTGTGGGCCTGTTCGATTGTTCTCATATCATGGCTCGGTTTGTAACGGAGGATGATCTCATCCTTGCCTGGTCAGCGGCTCCTCGGTCATGCAATGGCGCTCGATTCTCCCTCTTTCGATGGAGCTTTGATTTTCATATGAAGCGAAGCTCCTCGATTGCTGTTACCTGGGTGCGTTTTCCTGAATTGCCACTCCCCTTTCAGAATTTCTCAATTATTTCGATGCTTGGAAACCTGGTGGGGCGATTCCTCTGTGTGGATAGTAGGATGAGGGCCCTCTGTCATCCGGTTGCTCCATGGGCTTTTGTCGAAATTGATGCGTCGAAACCCCCTGTGGACTCTGTCTGGATTGCTGTGGGAGAGGCGCTCAGATGGAGACAATCTGTTGTCTTCGAGCAATGGCCAGTCTTCTGCTCTTCGTGCTGGAGCTTTGGGCACAGTGACCGTTCTGGAATTTGTTCTGGCTCTTCTAGGGGTGGTGAATCTCTGCCTGCTGGTGAGAGCGGCCTCCCTCGGGTGGAGGTGAAGGGGGCGATTGGGGAGGTTTCCCACTCTATGGCTACCGATGTGCCCTACTCATCTCCTCTGTTGGCTGGTAATGGGTTAGAAATCTCTCTGATGGATTCGGGTGGCTTCTTGGTGAGTCTGGAAGCAAGCGCCGGTGTCTCAGGGAATGCTGTTGAGGATGAAGTCATGCTTGCTGAGGGAGGAATTCATGGCTCTGCTGAAGGTGTTCACGGGTCTGGTGAAGATATTAGGAAGCAAACTGAGATAGATAGGACAATTGCGATGGATGTCTGGCCATGAAATGAGAAAAATTCCTGCAAGGATCTGGGATGGGATGATACAACTGGCTTAAAGGTTGATGAGAATGCTGGTGGATCTGCTCTAACGGATGAGGCTCCTGTGAATGTTTCTAAGGCTGCAGGTTCGGCTGAGCCTGCTATGGGTGGGGTACGGGTGGAAGATGCTGCAAAGGAGAATGTTGTTGCTTAGGAAACCAGGTCTGGAGATGACTGGATTTCATGCTCAGCTGAGGAAAAGCCCATACTGGATGGGGATATAGACTGGCGTGGGGGGACCTGGCATGGGGCCTGGGTTATCATCCCCCTCTGACGGCAGTGCTGAGGACCTTCCTAGTGACCAGCTCCGATATGCTGGTGATGCTGGTGGTCCTTCCATGGACCTGCAGAGGGTGATGATCCTTCATGATGTTCCCTATGCAGAAGACTTTTGTGTGCATCTCCATGAGATGGTATGGGTTGAAAGGGAAAGGTTCCCTCTTGAAGGTGAGGCAAGGAGGCTTGGGGAGAGGCTTGCTGAGGCTGATCGACTGATAAATCCTTCTATGGTCACATTAAGGGAGAAAAAATCAGCGGAGGTGCTGAAACTCCTGAGGCAGAAAGAAAGAAGGGCAAGGCACCATTAGCCGCTAGTGATGGTGGAAATGGAACAAAGATGTCTGCTGCGGGAACCTCCTCTGCCCCACCAAGACGAAGAAGGAGGAGGGATTACTCTGCCCTCCCATGCCCAATGGAAACTAGGGCCTCCTCATGAGCTGTCAAACTGAATCTAAAGGTGAATAAGCGAGAGAGGCCTTATTTTTCTGTTGAGCAGGTAAAAGCTATGGAGAAGCTGTGGTCCAGACTTGGCATGCAAGAAGATTTTGACTCTGGATGGGACTCAATAGACCAGGGTGATGAATCAGATTTTAGCGTTGCTGATGATGGCGGCGGCTTTGGTGTTGGCATGGGGTTTCGTGATGTGGAGCTGGAGGATTTTTGCGGCGATGTTGACTGACCTTCTCTGTGTGTGATTTTCTTTTGGTCACTGTTTCCTTTTTGGTCTTGCGCTTTGTTTCTTTTTTTCTTTCCTTTTGTGGCCCTCGGGCTGAGGTCGTAAGGGGTTTTGGGTGTGGATTGATTGATCCCTCCCCTCCCTTGTCTGCAGTGTTTGTATCCTTTGTTTATAAATTTTGGGGGGTTCCGTGAATAGCCTAGACCCGTGCCTTCTTGGCCTAAAACACCAAAAATCCCTAAAAACCATAAAAATCATAAAACCCTAAAAACCATAAAAATCCTAAAAAACCCTAAAAATCAGTGAAAACATAAAAAACATTAAATACCCAAAAAACCCAAAAAAACCTCTGAAAACCATAAAAACGCATAAGAACCATAAAAACCCATAAAAACACACAAAAACCCTAAAATCCCAAAAGGCCATAAAATCCTAAAAACCTTGAAAACCCCTTAAAACCCACAAAATCCCTAAAAACCATAAAAACCATAAAAATCCTACAAAATCACTCAAAATCACTGAAATTATAAAAAATCCTTAAAACCCTGAACACCATAAAAACCTGTGAAAACCTAAAAAAACCATAGAAACCCATAAAAACCCACTAAAAACTCTAAAAACACTTTAAACTTCTAAGAAATTTAAAAAATTCTAAAAAACCTTAAAATCATTTTAAAAACTAAAAAAATTGAAAAACCCCTAAAAACAATAAAGACCCTAAAAACTTTTTAAAACCCTTAAAACCCATAAAAACTCGGAAACCCAAAAAATCTAAAAACCCTTTAAACCCCCAGAAACGTTAAAAAACTCTAAAAAACTTAAAACCTTAAAAAACTAAAAAATAATGTAAAAACCCCAAAAGAACCTAAAAACCCTAAAAATCATGAAAATCACTCAAAACCCTAAAAAACCCTCAAAACCATACAAATAAAAAATCCCTAAAAATCCATAAAAATGTAAAAAAACCATAAAAACCCTGAAAATCCCCTAAAAACCATAAAACCCCTAAAAATTTTAAAAACAAAAAAACCCCTAAAAACCACTAAAAACTCTAAAAACCCTTAAAAAGTTAAAAAAATCTAAAAAAAACTTTCATAAAGGCCGTGAATTTTGCATGCCAGTTCAACTGTTCACTACTTTGGATTGAGTCTGACTTGATGCTTGTGGTTGATGCGTTAAAGGGACGCTCCAGGGATGTCCCCTGGAGACTCTTGCCACACTGGATCGAATGCCTTGAGCTGTCTCAGAACTTTAACCTCAATGTCTCACATGCCTACAGGGAAGCTAACTCGGTTGTTGATGCCCTCTCCAAATAGGCGATTATGGAGAGCTCCTCAATGTGGTCCTTTATGGCCCCACCTTATTGTATTCCTTTCTTGGACTCAGATCGGAAGGGCGATGTTCATACTCGCTCTTTCAGGCACATCTTGTAGTTGCCTTTTTCTTTTTAATTAAGTTTGGGGGGCTAGGCTTGCATAGTCCTGAACCTCTTCTGCCAAAAAAACCTTGATAAACCCAAAAAAAATAAAAAAAATACCAAAAGACCCTGAAAACCCCCAAAAACACACATAATTCCAAAAAATCCTAAATACCCTAAAAACCATAAAATCGTAAAAAATCCCTAAATTTCCTAAAAAATGTAAAAAAATCCTAAAAATCCTAAAAACCCCCAAAACCCCCTAAAAATCATAGAAAACCCCAAAAGACTTAAAAATCCCTGAAAACCAATAAAACACCTAAAAACCCACTAAAAACCCTTAAAACCCCGAAAAAAAAGTTTTAAAATGTTAAAAATCTCTAAAAGCCCTTAAAATCCCCAAAAACTCAAAAAAACCAAAACGAACCTAAAAACCCTAAAAAACCCTAAAAAACCTAAAAACCATTGAAAACCATAAAATCGCTCAAAATACCTAAAAACTTTAAAAATCCTAAAAACTATTAAAATACAAAAAAATCCCTAAAAATCCATAAAAATGCAATAAACAATAAAAGTCATGAAAATCCATTTAAAACCATAAAACCACTATAAAATATAAAAACCCATAAAAACCCTAAACCACTAAAACCTCTTAAACCCTTAACCCCTAAAAACATTAAAAAACACTAAAGAACCTTAAAAACACTTAAAAACTAAAAAATCCTAAAAACCCAAAAGACCTTAAAAACACTGAAAACCCCTAAAAATAATAAAAAAACCCTAAACCCCCTAAAAACCCTCAAAATCCCTAATACCCCCTAAAAACCATAAAACCCATAAAAATCCTAAAAATCCTAAAAATCCCTAAAAATACCAAAAAAATTAAAAAACCCTGAAAAACCTATGATAACCATAAAACCCCCTAAAAACCATAAAAATCCTAAAAATCCCTAAAAATCCATGAAAATATATAAACCTCTAAAAACCCTAAAAAATCCTTGAAATCCATAAAACCTTTAAAAACTTTAAAAACCCCATAAAAACCCTAAAAACCGACTAAAAACTTTAAAAACCCTTAAACCCCTTAAAAATGTTAAAAAAACTCTTAAAAACCTTAAATCACTCTCAAAAGCTCAAAAAATCCCTAAAAACCCAAAAAGTCCATAGAAACACTAAAAATACCTCAAAAAACTAAAAAACCAAAACCATAAAAATCATAAAAATCCCTAAAAAATAAAAGAAGATCAAAACCCCAAATAACCTGAAAACCATAAAAACCCCAAAAAACTCTAAAAGAAAAAAACCAATAAAAACCTTAAAAATACTAAAAAATATAAAAACACTTTAAACCACTAAAAATGTTAATAAAACTCTAAAAACCCTTAACTCTAAATAAAATAAAAAAAACCTAAAACCCTTAAAAGATCCTAAAACCCAAAAAACCTTAAAAACCATGAAAACCCTGAAAACCCCTAAAAATAAATAAAAATTAAAAAACTCTAAAACCCATAGAAATCCTAAAAAACCTAAAAAATCCCTAAGAACGTAAAAACCCTTAAAACCTTGAAAAATCCCTAAAACCAAAAAAAACCTTAAAAATCCCAAAAAAATCCCAAAAAACCCCCAAAAAACTAGTAAATTATTAAAATACTCTTAAAACCCCTAAAACCCCATAAAAATCCTCAAAATCCTTAAAAACCATAAAAACCATAAAAATTCTAAAAAACCCAAAAAAAAACCTAAAAACATAAAAGACCTAGACCTTAAAAAACCAATGAAAAATATAAAAACCCCTAAAAACCTTCAAACCCATAAAACCATTAAGAGCCATAAAAGCCATTAAAAACTCTAAAAACCCTTAAAACCCCTTAAAACTTAATAAAACATTAAAAAACTCTAAAAACCCTTAAAAATGGTAAAAACCCAAAAAACCCATATAATCCCAAAAAGATCCTAAAAACCCTGAAAAACACTAAAAACCCCTAAAAACCCTAAAAAAACTAAAAACCATAAAAATCCTAAAAGAACCCCTAAAAATGTAAAAACTCTAAAAACCCTGAAAACCACATGAAAAACATAAAAACCCCTAAAAACCATAAAGACCATTAATACCCATAAAAACCCTAAAAACCCAAAAAAACACTAAAACCCTTTAAACACCTAAAAACATTAGAAAACAATAAAAAGGATTAAAAACCCAAAAAAACTTTAAAAAACCCCTAAAAACTTAAAAAAACAAAAAAAAACAAAAAACCCTTAAAAATCCGGGAAAACATTAAAAACCCTCAAAATCCCTAAAACCCCTTAAAATACCCAAAAAAAACAAAAATACATAAAGCGCCATAAAAATCCTTGAAAATGTAAAAAAACCTAAAACACCCCAAAATAGAAAAAAAAACAAAAAAAAAACCATAAAAATAAAAAAACTAAAAAAACACCTAAAAACAACAAAAACTATAAAAACCCTGAAACCCCTATAACATTAAAAAACTCTAAAAATATTTAAAACCCTAGAAAACTCAAAAAAACCCAAAAAACCAAAAAAGAACCTAAAAGCACTAAAAACCCTAAAAAACCTTGAAAACCCCTAAAACCCTCAAAATCCTTAAAACTCCTAAAAACCATAAAAATCGTAAAAATCCCTAGAAACCGTGAAAATTTAAAAAACCCCCAAAACCCATTGAAAACCATAAAAACACCTAGAAACCTTAAAAACCCCTAAAAACCCATAAAACCCTAAAGCCACTAAAAACTCAAAAATCCTAAAAACCCTAAAAACCCGTAAAAACGATACAAAACTCTAAAAACTCTAAAAAACCCTAAAAACTAAAAAACAAAACCTAAAAACCAAAAAGACCCTAAAACTTTGGAAAACTCCAAAAAAACCCTAAAATGCTCAAAATCCATAAAAACATTAAAAACCCTAAAAACCATAAAAATCATTAAAAGCCCTAAAAATCCACAAAAAGGTAAAAACACTAAAAACCCTAAAAAACACCTGAAAAAAATAAAATTCCCTAAAAACTATAAAAACCTTAAAAACCCATAAAACCCTAAAAACCCACTTAAAACTCTAAAAACCCTTAAAACCCCTAACAAGGTTAAAAACTCAAAAAAATATTTAAAACCCAACAAAATTTAAAAAAAACCCAAAATACCCAAACCCAAAAAACCCTAAAACCCCTCAAAATCCATAAAACCCGTAAAAACCCAAAAAACCATAAACAATCTAACAAATCCCTAAAAAGACTTGAAGATGTGAAAGACCCAAAAACCCCCTAAAAACCCATGAAAAGCCTAAAAACCCCTAAAAACCACTAAAAACCCTTTAATCCGCAAAAAAGTTAAATTTTTTTAAAATACTTAAAAACCCTAAAAAAGTAAAAAAAAAACCAAAAAAACCAAAAGAACCTAAAACCCTAAAAACCCATATAACCCCAGAAAACACTAAAACCCTCAAAAGCCCTAAAACCCTAAAAACCATAAGAATACTAAAACCCCCCTAAAAATCCCAGAAAATGTAAAAAAACTTAAAAATCCTGAAAAGCCACTAAAAACCAAAAAGACCCCTAAAAACCCATAAAACCCTAAAACCACTAAAAACTGTACAAATCCTTAAAACCTATAAAGACTTTAAAAAATCTAAAAAAGCTTAAAAACCCTAAAAACGTTACAAAATCCTAAAACCCAAAAAAACCCTAAAACCCCCCTCAAACTCTCTAAAGCCCCTAAAATCCCAAAAAAAAACCCTTAAAACCCATAAAAATTCTAATAAATCCCTAAAAAACCATGAATACATAAGAAATTGTAAAAACCCTGAAAAAAATATGAAAACAATAAAACCCCCTAAAACCATTAAAATCCTTATAAATCCATAAAACCCCCCCAAACCCCACTAAAAACTCTAAAACCCCTTTAAACCCAAAAAAATATTAAAAACTCTAAAAACACATAAAAACATAAAAAACATAAAACTTTTGGGGCCGATCTGTGGATTTCAGAGAATATGAAGGATTCTGGGTTTTCGATTCTGCTTGCTTTCGGTCTGCGAAGAATTTACAGGTGCTGCGTTATGGCTATGTGTTACAATTTCTGGGATGCTGGAAGGGCGTTTTGAGCTGCGTACTAGTTTCTGCTTTAGTTGCTGGTGTTTCTACCTCTGGTGCTGGTGGCTTTGTGTGGCTGGTGATTGAACTGCCTTACATGGTGGTGCTGGTTCAGTTTTTGGGTATGGCTATGGTGCTGCTGGATGGGAGTTTGGTGGTGATGGTTTTCTGGTTCTTAAGTTGCTGGGTGATGGCTGTTACTTGGATGGGATGTAATAAAAGTTGCAAGTGCTTGGTGATGGTTGGTGTGTTGCTGTGAAATGGAAAGTTCTGTGAGGTTGGGCTGCTGAAGTTGCTGCTGATGGTATTGATGCTGATGGATGTTGGTTGCTGAATGGCTAGTGGATGATTGCTGGTATTGGTGCTGATGGATGCTTGTTCGTGATGTGCTGGGAGCTGATGATGGTTACTTTTATGTTTTACTTCTTTGTGTGTTTTTTATGCTTTTGGCTTTTCTTTTTTTTTTTGCGGACTTTGGGTGTGTGTTTGTTAAGGGTTTTTGGGTGTGGGTTGATTGACCCTGCCCCTCCCTTGTCTGCAGTGTCTTCGTGTCTTTTTTCTAATAAATTTTGGGGGGAGTCAGGAATATCCTGACCCCGAGCCTTCCTTGCCTAAAACCATAAAACCCCTAAAAACATAGAAAACCCTAAAAACCCTAAAACCCCTAAAAACCAATAAGAACTCAAAAAACCCCTAGAACTCTTAAAAACTTTAAAAATATTAAAAACCTTAAAACCGCTAAATAACTCAAAAAACCCTAAAAACCCAAAAAGAAGCTAAAGCCCTGAAAAAACCTAAAAACACTAAAAAACTCTGAAAACCCCTAAAAACCCACAAAATCCACAAAAAAAATAAAAAAAATAAAAATATT
The DNA here is from genome assembly GCA_963277665.1 of Viscum album. Classification (NCBI taxonomy): domain Eukaryota; kingdom Viridiplantae; phylum Streptophyta; class Magnoliopsida; order Santalales; family Viscaceae; genus Viscum; species Viscum album. Next base: position 1,884,862,746 of record OY728141.1, on the reverse strand, counting down.
AAAACCCCATAAAATCCTTGAAAACATAAAAACTCCTAAAAACCCTAAAACCCCCCTAAAAACTATAAAAAAACCCATTTTTTTAAGAAAAACCATAAAACCCCATAAAAACATTTAAAAACTCAAAAAAACATTAAAACCCCTAAAAAATAAAAAAATCCTAAAAACCCAAAAAACCAAAAAACCATAAAAAAACATTGAAAAACGCTAAAAGCCATCAAAATACCTAAAAACCCTAAAAACACTAAAACTATAAAAATCCAAAAAAAACCATAAAAATCTTAAAAAATGTAAAAAAAACCTAAAACCCTGAAAATCCCTAAAATCTATAGAAATTCCTAAAACCTTAAAAACCCTAAATCCCTTAAAAACCCTAAACCCCTAAAAACCCATGAAAACCGTAAAAACCACTAAAAACACTAAAAACCCTTTAAGCCGCAAAAAAGTTAAAAAATTCTAAAATACTTAAAAACCCTAAAAAAGTAAAAAAAAAACCCTAAAAACCCAAAAGAACCTAAAACCCTAAAAACCCCTATAAATCCAGAAAACACTAAAACCCTCAAAATCCCTAAAAACCCTAAAAACCATAAGAATACTAAAACCCCCTAAAAATCCCTGAAAATGTAAAGAAAACTAAAAAAGCTTGAAAAGCCACTGAAAACCAAAAGACCCCTAAAAACCAATAAAACCCTAAAACCACTAAAAACTGTACAAATCCTTAAAACCTATAAAGAATTTAAAAAATATAAAAAAGCTTATAAACCCTAAAAAACATTACAAAATCCTAAAAACCAAAAAACCCCAAAAAACCCCTGAAAATCTCTAAAACCCATAAAAACCCTTAAAACCCTTAAAACCCATAAAAATCCTAATAAATCCCTAAAAAAATGAAAACATAGAAAACTGTAAAAACCCCGAAAAAAATTTGAAAACAATAAACCCCCTAAAACCCCCCAAACCCCACTAAAAACTCTAAAACCCCTTTAAACCCCCAAAAATATTAAAAACTCTAAAAAAACATAAAAACATAAAAAAACATAAAACCTCAAAAGATAGTAAAACCCCATAAAACCCCCAAAAACCCCTCAAAATCCATAAAAACTCTAAGAAACCCTAAAAACCATAAAAATCCTAAAAATCCCTAAAAATTCATGAAAACATAAAAAACCCTAAAACCCCCTTAAAAGCCCCTAAAACCCCTAAAACCCCTAAAAACCCATCAGCACCCTAAAACCCACTAAAAATTCTAAAAACCCTTAAAACCTCTAAAAACGTTAAAAAGATGGCGGCTTTCTCTCCCGACTGGTGCTCTCGCGTTCTTCCCCTCCCTAGGGTTTTCGACATGGTCCTTCGATGGCAGATCGCATCTCCCCTAGAGGCTTGTGGTGTAGGCAGGTATGGGTGATTTCAGCCCTCTTTGTCAACCCTCGGTTGTGGCGGTTTCATTCGGGATGGCGGCAGTTTGGCCTTGAGGCCATTGTGTTGTGCGATGGGTGGCGGCATCAAGTGCAGGGTGGAGTTTTCTGGTTCGCTGCTGCCAGATCGAGTTCTTGGCGGCCAAATTTTGGTGGGTTCTGGTTTGTCGAGGCTAGATCTGGTCTTCTACGGTGGGATCTGATGAGAGGCGGGTGTGAATTCAAGGTGGTGGTGGTTCCCTGCTTTCTGCGTTCTGAGACTGGATCGGCGGTCCTAGATTCGTGTGGAGTAAGGTCTGGGTCGTTGTTCATGTTTCTTCGGTCGGCGAGGTTTGGTGAGATGCATCTGATGCTGGTCTTCGAATGGTGTTCCCTGCACATTGGACTTGCTCGGCTTCACACTTTGAAGATTCAGGTGTGTGTTTGCTCTCTCCTTTTTGATGCTGATGGTGGTCCGTTCAAGATGGTCTGCAAACTGGATTCCATTTTGGTCTGTGGAATCGTGTGGCTCTTTTTCTGTTCCTGTTTCTATGATTGTTTTGCTGGTTATGGCTTCATTGGTGGTGTTTTGTTGGGGTTGATTAACGATATCAATGGGAGATGTGGCTGTTGGTGGTTGTATAGTGATGGTTGTGATGTTGGGCGTAAATGGATGCAAATGGTTTGGTGTACTGGATGCTGGAAACTGTGTGGCGGGTTGCTTGAATTTGGTTTTGGTTTTGATGATGATTTTTTGAAGCTGAGAAGCCGGTTACTAAGAGCTATGTTGATGGGTTGTGCGGATGCTCATGGATACGCACTTGGGTGCTATGGGTTGGTGCTGGGGGCAGTCACTGGGGGCTGTTTAGTGGTGGTTTACTGCTGGTGCTCGTTGTTGGTGTTGATGTGGGCTGATGATGTTGGGGGCAATTGGTGGTCTCCTGGTGGTTGGTTTTGTTGTGTTTCGTTGTGAGCGGTGGTCTTTGGATGCTATTGCTTGGCAATGGTTGATGTTCTACTGCGAGGTAATGAAGCCGGTTTGGTTGAGGCTCGAAGTGGATGGTGGTTATTGTTGCTGCTTGGATGGGGGGTGCTGAAGCTACGGTTTATGGTCGCGCTACTGCTGGATGTTGTTTTCTGTTTGAGTTTGAATGCTGGTCATTGGTTAGTTGTGAGCTGCTGGATGCTGGTTGATGCTAGATAATGGTGGTGGCTACTTTGCTTTGTGTGTTTTCTTTTTTTTTCGTACTTGATTTTTCTTTTTTTGGGGGTCTTTTGTCTTGGGTCGTTAAGGGTTTTTGGATGTGGTTCATTTGACCCCTCCCCTCACTTGTCTGTTGTGCCTCTTTTTTTCTTTCTAATAAATTTGGGGGGGCCGGGAATAGCCCGACCCTCGCATCTTCCTTGCCTCTAAAAATGTTAAAAACTCTAAAAACCTTAAAATCACTAAAAACTAAAAAACCCTGTAAAAACCAAAATGACCCTAAAAACCTAAAAATACTAAAAATCCTAAAAAATACTGAACACCCCTCAAAATCCTAAAAACCCAAAAAACCAAAAAACCATAAAATTTTTTGAAAAACCCTAAAAGCCATCAAAATACCTAAAAACCCTAAAAACACTAAAACAATAAAAATCAGAAAAAATCCATAAAAATCTCAAAAAATGTAAAAAAACCTAAAACCCGAAAAATCCCTAAAATCTATAAAAATCCCTAAAACCTTAAAAACCTTAAAACCCTTAAAAACCCTAAATCCCTAAAAATTCTAAAAAAACTTAAATCCCATAAAACCATAAAACTATAAAAAATATTTAAATCCCTAAAAACTTAAAATAACCCTATAAATTCAAAAGAGACCCTAGATACCCTGAAAACACCAAAAACCCTAAAAACCCTTAAAAATCATGAAATGCCTCAAAATACCTTAAAACCATAAAAACCCCTAAAAACCATAAAAATCCTAAAAAACCTCAAAAATGTAAAAAACCCTAAAACCTGGAAACCCCCTAAAAACAATAAAAACCTCTAAAAACCTTAAAAAATCCATAAAACCACTAAAAACCCACTAAAAACCCACTAAAAAATCTAAAAACCCTTTAAACACCTAAAAACAATAGAAAACTTTAAAAAATTCTAAAAAACATTTAAACCCCTTAAAAACTCAAAAAACCCTAAAACCCTCAAAATCCCTAAAAACCATAAAAAACCTAAAAACCATAAAAATCCAAAAAAATGGATAAAATTCCAAGAAAATGAAAAAAACCAAAAAACCTTAGAAACCCCCTAAAATCCATAAAACCACTTAAAAACCATAAAAAACATGAAAAGCAGAAAAGCTCTAAAACCCACTAAAAACTATAAAATTCCTCAAAACACATAAAAATGTTAAAAACCCCAAAAACCCTTAAAACCCAAAAAAACTAAAAAAATATGAAAACCCAAAAAACCCTCAAAATCCCTAAAAACCCTAAAAACCATAAAAATCCTTAAAACCCTTTAAAAATATCTAAAAACATAAAAATACTAAAGAAACTAAAAATCCCATGAAAACCATAAAAAACACCTAAAACTACTAAAACCCCTAAAAACCAATAAAAAAATAAAAAAACCCTAAAACACCTAAAAAGTTAAAAGAGACTAAAAACCTAAAAAACTCGAAAATACTCAGAAAACCCTAAAATCCCAAAAATATCTTCAAATCTTTAAAAAACACTAAAAACCATGAAGACCCCTAAAATCCATCCTAATCACTAATGACCCTAAAAACCCTAAAATCCATAAAAATCTAAAGAAGCACAAAAAATCCCAAAAAATGTAAAAACCTTGAAAAAGTATTTAAAACCATAAAACCCCTAAAAACCTTAAAATCACTAAAACACCATGAAACCCTAAAAACCTGATAAAAAATCTAAGAAAAATTTAAAACCCAAAAATGATAAAGATGTTAAATACTATAAAAATGTTAAAAACCGAAAAAACTCACCCCCCCAAAAAAAACCCAAAAGGATCTTAATAAACATGAAAACCCCTAAATCCCCTAAAAAACCTGAAAACCCCTCAAAATCCATAAAAATCTAAAAACTATAAAAACCATAAAATCCTAAAGAATCCTGAAGAATTTATGGAAACATAAAACCCTTAAAAATCCTAAAAAACCTTGAAACCAATAAAAACCCCAAAAGAGCGTAAAAAAACCTTAAACCCCCATAAAAACCTAAAAACCTCCTGGTAACTTTAAAAACCCTCAAAACCAAAAAAACATTAAAAAACTCTAAAAAACCCAAAAAAACACAAAAACCCTAAACACCTAAGAGTCCCTAAAAACCATAAAAAGTAAAAAAAATGTTGAAAATCCTAAAAACCCTAAAAACCCTAAAACCCCTAATGACCTAAAAAACCACAAAACCCTAAATATCCATAAAACCCCAAAAGGACCTAAAACATATAAAAAAACCTAAAAACCCTTAAAACCTAGAAAAAAATTGAAAACTATCAAAATCCCAAAAAACCGTAAAACCCCTAAAGCATAAAAATACTAAAAATATCTAAAAATTGTTGAAAACGTAAAAAACCCTAAATACCCTGAAAATCCCTTGAACACCATAAAAACCACTAAAAAACCATAAAAACTCTAAAACCCCTAAAACACACTAAAACCCCTTAAAACCCCTAAAAAGTTAAAAAACACTAAAAACCTTAAAACCCCTAAAAAAACTCCAAAATCCCCAAGAAACCCAAAAAGACTCTAAAAACTGTGAAAACCCATAAAAACCCTCAAAATCCCAAAAAATCCTAAAAACCATAAAAATCCAAAAAATCCAAAAAAACCTTATAAATGTAAAAAACTCAAAAAACACTAAAAACCTATGAAATCCATAAAAATCTCTAGAAACATTAAAAAACCCTAAGAACCTGTAAAATCCATAAAACAACTATAATCTCTAAACCCCCCTAAAATCCCTAAAAATGTAAAAATATATTAAAAACTCAAAGAACCTTAAAACCCCCTAAAAAATCACAATAAAACCCTAAATCCCCAAAAGTCCCAAAAAAAACCTGAAAACCTTTAAAAACCATAAAAAACCCAAAAAAGCTTCAATATCCCTAAAACCCCAAAAACCAAAAAAATCCTAAAAAGCCCAAAACAATCATGAAAACATGAAAAACACTAAAAACCTTTAAAACCCCTGAAAACCATAAACACCTGAAAAAACCATAGATGTAAGAATCCAGTTTTTTGGCTATAAAAGACTTTGGAATATTCTTGATATTATTCTAGAGTAGCACCTTCAGATGGCGTGCAATTCCGAGCCCCGGTGTGGCCGAAATTATTTGTTTCAGTGCGTTCACACTGCGCACGCCAAATAAATACAATAACTCCTAAACAGTGATCTGTATCAAATATATGAGAGTACGGATGGGTCTGAAATGAGGTGTTTACCCTAGGAACAACATAAATCATGTCGGCGCGGGACGTTTGGACCCCTCACCCGTTAACGGAATGTTAAACGGATAATTAAAATAATTAATTTATTTGTTTAATGTATTAACTCAATTATCTCTTAAACGGTGGCTTGGATTGGAAAACCGAGGACACATTTGAGTCCGGAACGTGTCGTTTACCTTAGGAGGGGTGTAGTTTTCACGGGCGTGGGCCGTCTGTGAAAAATGGCCCCAGGGGCGTTTTTGTAATTTGGTTTCCTCGGGCGTTGAGTTTAATAACTATCTAACAGAGCCTCAGATTAAAATTATGAGACCTTGGTTGTTCTTGGGAGGTGGTGTTTACCCTAGGAGCGACCTAACTTTCACTGCATTTGGGGTTTCAGATGCGGATTTATTTCGGGTTGAGTTTTTAATTAATTAAGGGATTAATTAATTTTCTTTATTCAATCCCTTCATCCCCCCTCCATCCCAATTTCCTCCCCCTGGAGAAACCCAACTTCCCACTCAACCTCCTCCTCCTCCTCTTCCTCTGATCAAGGCGGAAGCAACGACGGTGAAGTGCGGATCGACCGAGAAGCTTCGGGCTACGCCCCTATAGGTAGAAGTTTACGTTTTGCATTTTAATTTATGCACCCTTCTTTCATGCTCGATTTTATGCATATAATTTCTGTCCGATCGTCAATCGAAGCCCATATTTGTGTATATCCCAATTTGAGCTTCCCAACGGTTCTTTCGGATTGAAATTCCGAGTCCCGACAAGTCCGAGGTGGTCCGTCGAAGTTCCGGTGGTTTTGGAGCTTTCCGGCCAGATTTGAGGGGTTCCAGCGGTGGTCCGGCGAGCTTCAGCGGCAGCGGCGAGCTCCAGCAACGGCGGCGCGGGTCTTCCAGGTGGCGGCAGCCTTGGCTTAGGTGGATGGCATGGCGGCGGGGCGTTCGGCTTCGGCGGCTGGCGCAGCGGCCTTAGGCGGGCGAGGCGGCGCTCGCCGGGGCGCGACGGAAGACCGAGGTCGCGGCGCACGACCCCGCTGGGGAACAACGACCCGCCTTCAGCGGGTTTTCACACGAAGAGAATGACCAGCCCTTGTGGCCGGTCAGTGCGTGGACCGCGGGTCCGCGGCCGGCCCGCGCGGCCGAACCGCGGGCCGGCCCCGGCCGGTCCAGCCCAAGGGGCTTTGCCCCCTCGACTCAGACGCCCGTAATTTCCGCTACGGGCATCCGTTTCGCATGTTGTCTGTGGCAGTCCCTTCCTGGTTTTGAGACAAGCATTTTGAGATGGTCTCAGGAATTTTTAATTCCTGAGATGAGGGGTTCGGTGGCGCGACATGACCGTTAAGTGGACAGACGTTTTTCCGGGGGTTCGTGTTTTGAGCGGCGCAGACGCATCCGACGTCCGTTTTGAGCATTGTTAGCGGCGTTGGGACCCTGGTGCTGAGGATAAGTTTTCCAGTGTGGTTTCGAGTGTTGAAGCTGGAGTTGAGGCATGGGCCCCATGGCCCGTCTGTTGAGCTACGAGCAACATTTTGTAACTTTTTCATCGGACGTCCGTTCGGGGCGTGCCAGTAGTCAATCTTGGGTGTTTTTCCGAGGGCATTGTAATGGCACAATCCACCCTCTTTAATTCAGCACACTGGTGTGGGCCCCACGAGGGCCATTTTGGGAGTTGGCGGTGATTTCCAGCTTTATCATTGGGTATCCGTTTTGGACAAGTGAATAGACCATCTTGTGTACTTTTTCGAGAGGATCGCAATGGTGTGATCCGTTGGAAGCGTTTCAAGACCGGGATGCGGGTCCCACGCAGCATCGCTCATGTTCGATATGTCAGAATGCATCTTTTTATCCGGATATCCGTTCAACTCAACTGAGCATTCCTTTTGACATGTTTTCCCGAGGGGATCGCAATGGTGTAATGCGCCCGACGTCCGTTCTAAGTGTTGTCAGTGGTGTTGGGACCCTAGTGCCGAGGAGAAGTTTTCCAGTGTGGTTTCGGGCATTGAAGCTGGAGTTGATACGTGGGCTCCACGGCCCGTCTATTGAGCTGCGAACAACGTTTTATAACTTTTTCATCGGACGTACGTTCGGGGCGTGTGAGTAGTCGATCTTGGGTCTTTTTACGAGGGCATTGCAATGGTGCAATCCGCCCGCTTTAATTCAGCATGTTGGTGTGAGCCCCACGAGGGCTGTTTTGGGAGTTGGCGGTGATTTTCAGCTTTATCAACGGGTGTCCGTTTTGGATAAGTGAATAATCCAGCTTGTGTACTTTTCTGAGAGGATCGCAAGGATGCGATCCGTTGGCAGCGTTTCGGGAATGGGATGTGGGTCCCACACAGCACCGCTCATGTTTGGTATGTTGGAATGCATCTTTTTCTCCGGATATCCGTTTCACTCAAGTGAGCAGTCCTTTTGACATGTTTTCCTGAGGGGATCACAATGGTGTGATGCGCCCGACTGTTTCCAGGGCCAAGGCTTGGGATCATGGGACGTCGTTCGGGCGTAAAACGGTGTTGGCGACTTTTCCGTCGGATATCCGTTTGAGGTGAGTAAGTAGTCTATCTCGCATGTTTTTTCCCAAGGATTAAAAAGGGGTAATCAGTTCGCGTGAGTGGAGCCACTTACATGATCTTATTAAATGTGGAAATATGAAAGGTGTTCTAGTGGTGGTTCGTCCTACTGTGTTTGTAGCGGACCCTTGGCATGTGATCTCATGCACTCCCGTGTGGGGGAATTAAATACTTGAAGATATGTAGTTGTTCGTGCCTCAGCCGTTGAGGTGGAATGTTGGAGTTGTTACGTTTACGCCCTTCGCGTTGACGCTGAGTGCCTTGTGCACGATAGCCTTTGGGCTAGAAATGTGGTATACTCTGGGAGTATGTGAGAACGCTTGGAGGTACAGGTGGTTGTTTATACCTGAGAACGTTTGTCTGCTTAGTTAGAGTTGACTTGGGGCCACACGTTGTGTGGGCCCCATGTGTGTGTCGTGTTCTGCTTTGCGTACCTTTGACCTGTCGTGACGTAAAGGGTCCTTCTGTTCTCGTTTGCTCGACCAGCAGGGTTGAGTTCCCCTAGTTCTGTTCTTGTTTGTGGACCAGCAGGGTTGAGTTTCCCCCTGGTTTTGTTCTCAATGGTTTGGCCAGTAGAGTTGCTTTGTGTTCCCTGGTAGAGTTCTTGTGGATTCGGTGTGACCAATACTTTACGCTAGCACCGATCCTCTACTCAGGAGGTTGTTTCCAGTAGGGATGACCAGAGCAGTTTCGGGTTTACCCTCCAGTGGGGCTGGGCAGTGGGTTGCTCATTCACTTCTAGGGTTTACCCTCCAGCAAAGACTAGGCAGTGGGTCACCCGACACTTCTAGGGTTTACCCTTCCGCAGAGATTGGGCAGTGGGTCACCCGACACTTCTAGGGTTTACCCTCCAGTAGAGACTGGGGAGTGAGTCACCCGATGACCTCTCAGGGTTTACCCTCCAGCAGAGACTGGGCAGTGGGTCACCCCCACAACTCTTGAGGGTCTACCCTCCAACAGGGCTGGGTAGTGGGTCGCCCGTCGCCTTGTTCAAGGTCTACCCTCCAGCAGGGCTGGGCAGTGGGTCGTATGTCGACTTCTTCTGGGTCTACCCTCCAGCAGGGCTGTGCAGTGGGTCGCCTGTTGACTTATTCTACGTTTACCCTCCAGAACGGCTGGGCAGTGGGTCGCCTGATGATGTATTAGGGTTTACCCTCCATCAGGGCTGGGCAGTGGGTCACCCGATATTTTATTATGATTTACCCTCCAGCAGGGCTGGGCAGTGGGTCACCCGTTGGCTGTTCAGACTCAGTCCTTTCTACTAGGCTAGTCTGTGGCTTTTCTCCGTGACTACCGGAGCGGGGCCCTTGGTTGTACAGGTTATTGTTGTGATGGCTTGAATTTGAGAAGACCTCTCGACTGCAGGGCAGTGACAAGGTGTGGTTTGACGTTCCTTAGAACTCTCAAGTATGAGGGGCGCTTTCCCCACCGAGACACATCCTTGTGACACGACCTAAACTCGTGAGGGCAATTTAGTGTCGCACAAAGTGGATAGTATCAAGGTGTAGTGATTTGAGCCCCTTGGCTTACAGTTCGGGGCAGACGTGTGAGATGCTGGGCATCGATGGTGTTTACATCTAGGACTGTTGGCTACTCACTTTCTTGGGCTGAGCTACGGGATGGAGATCCCCTTATGATCTTGTTCGGGCTTCTTGATTGAGCATATGGATATATATATACCTTGTCCAGTACCCACTTCTTGGGTTTTGGTTACTCTCATTCAGGATAGGTGAAGACGCGCAGGGTATGCCACATGCTTTCCATGTCTAGCTTCTCATGGTTGGATGAGTCTACGCTCCTGCTATAGGTAGCGAAGACTCGACGAGAAGTTCATCTTCTCACCGTTTCCAGCTCCTTGTGTTTGTACGAGTCTACCTCCTTTCTCTTGTTGGGTTGAGCTGGACTCTCTACTGTTACACTACTACACTCCTTATTGTACTCTTTACTGCACTCCTTTACTTTCCCCTGTTCGATATACTGCTCACCTTTCAGTACCTCCTTTGTTGCTCTCTCGAGCCTTCAGGGTATCTTACTGAGTATTTTTATACTCACCCATGCTTGGGCTTTGCCCGCACTTGGTGTGCCCTTGCCGACGACGGACAGGTTGGTCGTGACGTTAGAGGAGCTTAGGAGATCGGGAGCTTGGACCGCATGTTGTGGTCAGAGTCGGGTTCCAGGTGGGGGACCCTTCAAGATATTTTTGTTTTGTTTACCTGTTGTTGGGTTATGGACCTTTTCTGGTTGGGCGTGTGTTTGCCCCTTTCCCTTTCCAGTTTACCTTCAACACTTGCTTTGTACTGTTTAGAGGTCGATGCACTTTTGTGGTTTATATATAGCAGTTTCCCTTTACTTTACTTGTCTTTTCCTTTACTCTGCACTTCTGCATTGAGTGGGTTGCGTGGGTGTGTACAGGTACTTAGGCAAAGGCCTTCCCGAGTTATTGTGACTTCAGCGCTGGTCGCCAGCCCCTGGCCTATGGAGTCGGGCGTGGGGTAGTTGCAGCTCAAGCCCGAGTAGGGTCGGGTCGTGACAATAGAAACCTTAACATCCCTAAAAACCTTAAAACCCTAAAAACCATTAAAATTAAAAAAAAATCTATAAAATCCCTAAAAATCCCTAAAAATCCCTAAAAATTTAAAAATCCCTAAAAATTTTAAAAACCCTAAAAACCCTAGAAAACCTATAAAACCCATAAAAACCCCTAATAACCTTAAAAACCCTAAAACCCCATAGAAACCTTAAAACCCACTAAAAACAATTAAAACCTTTAAACCCCCTAAAAATGTTGAAAATATTAAAAACCTTAAAAACCTAAAAAAACTCAAAAAATCCCAAAAAACCCATAGAGACATTAATAACCCAAAAAACCCTAAAAAACCCTGAAACCGCTTAAAAACTCTCAAAATCCCTAAAAATAATAAAAAACATAAAAACTATAAAAATCCTAAAAATCCCTAAAAACCCTGAAAACGTATAAAACCCTAAAAACCATAAAAAGTCCCTGAAAACAATAAATCCAATAAAAACCATTAAAAACCCGAAAAAATCATAAAATCCCTAAAAAGTAATAAAAACTATAAAAATCTCTTAAAACCTCTACAAATGTTATAAAAACATTGAAAGCCCTAAAAACTCAAAAAAAACCCCCAAAACCCCAATAAACCATAAAAACCCTTAAAACCCCTAAAAACCCTAAAACCAAGATATCTCTAAACCCCCTCAAAATACATAAAATCCTTTAAAACCATAAAAATCACAAATTCCCTAAAAGTCCTTGAAAATGTAAAAAATCCTAAAAACCTAGAAACCCCCCTGAAAACCATATAACCCTAAAAAACCTTAAAACCCTAAAAACCCATAAAACCCTAAAAACAAAAAAAAAATTCTAAAAACCCTTAAAACTCCTCAAAATGGTTGAAATCTCAAAAAAACCCAAAACCCCCCAAAAAAACTTAAAAACCTTAAAACCCTAAAAACCCTAAAAAACCCTAAAAACCCTTAATATCCCTAAAAACCCTAAAAACATAAAAACATAAAACCCCTAATTCCCATAAAAAAAAATTAAAAACTCTAAAAATCTTAAAATCCATAAACACTCAAAGAACCCTAAACCACCAAAAGGCCCTAAAAACCTTGAAAAAACCAATAAAAACCCTAAAACCCTAAAAAAATATAAAAACCATCAAAAACCAATAAAAACCTTAAAAACCAAAAAAACCAAAAAGAATCCTTGAAAACATAAAAACCTTAAAAATCCTAAAAACTGCCTGAAAACCATAAAACCCTCTTTAAACATTAAAAAACCCATAAAAAACTAAAAACCCATTAAAGACTCTAAAAATTCTTAAAACCTCTAAATTTTTTGAAAAACACTATAAAAAATTAAAAATAGTAAAAACTAAAAAAATCTTAAAAACCCCAAAACACTATAAAAACCATGAAAAAAATTCTAAAATCCCTAGAAAATCCTAAAAACCCTAAAAATCCAAAAACATCCTAAAAAATTCCTAAAAACCATAAAAATCCTAAAATCCCTAAAAGCCTTAAAAAAGTAAAAAACCCCTAAAACCCCAGACTGAAAACCATAAAACCCCCTAAAACCCCTAAAGCCCTAAACACCCATAAAAACCCTAAAACCTCACTAAAAACTCAATAAATCCTTAAAACCCAAAAAAAATGTTAAAAACACAAAAAACTCAAAAGGCCTAAAAACCCTAAAAACCCAGAAAAACCCAAGAAAACCCATAAAAACATCAGAACCCCTATAAAACCTTGAAAACCCTAAAACCCATAAGAATCCTAATAAATCCCTATAATTCCCTGAAAATATAAAAAACCCTCAAAAACCTAAAAACTATAAAAACTCGTAAAACCATGAAAACACTAAAACTCCATTAAACCCTAAAAACCACTAAAAATAGTAAAAAGCCTTAAAAGCCCGAAAAATGTTAAAAAACTCCAAAAAACCTTTAAACCCTTAAAAACTCCAAAAAACCCCATAAACTCCAAAAGACCCTAAACCCCTAGAAAATCCCTCAAAATCTCTAAAATCCATTGAAACCCCAAAAAACAATAAAATCCCTAAAAAAACCAAAAAAATCACTAAAAACCAAAAAAATCCCAAAACCCTTAAACCCCCCCCCCCCTCAAACCATAAAAAACCATAAAAACCTTAAAAAATCATAAAACCCACAAAACACTAAAAACCCACTAAAAACTCTAAAATCCCATAAAACCCCTAAAAATGATAAAAACTCTAAAAATTCTTAAAAACCCTAAAAACTAAAAAAACCCTAAAACACCTAAAAGACCCTAAAAACCCACAAACCCCCTCAAAATCCCAAAAAATCCAAAAAATATTAAAATCCATAAAATCAAAAAAAATCCTAAAAAAATCCTAAAAAACTCTGAAAACATAAAAAACCATAAAAACTCTAAAAAACCCTTGAAACCAATAAAACCCCTCAAAACCATAAAAACCATAAAAACCCGAAAAACCCATAAAACCACTAAAAACCAATAAAAACTCTAAAAATACTAAAACTCCCTAAAACGTTAAAAAACTCTTAAAAACTTAAAAAACCTAAAAAACTCAATAAAACATAGAAACCTAAAAAACATAAAACCCCCAAAAAACACTAAAAAACCCTAAAAACCTTCAAAATCCCTAAAACCCCTAAAACCAATCAATATCATAAAAAATCCCAAAAAATCCCTGAAGATCTAAAAAACCCTAAAACCCTAAAAACCATTGAAAACCCTAAAACCCCTAAAAACCATTAAAATCCTAAAACCCCCTAAAAACACTAAAAACCTTAAAAAAATATAAAAAACCATAAAACCCCTAAAACGTTAAAAACATTAAAAAACACTAAAAAACCTTAAAACCCTAAGAAACTAAAAAAACACTGAAAACACCCAAAGTCCCTAAAATTCATGAAAACCCCTATAAACCCTAAAAATCAATAAAACCCCCTAAAAACCCGCAAAATCCATTAAAACCCTTAAAATCCATTAAAACCCTAAAAACCCATAAAAACCCAAAAAACATTAAAAACCCTAAAACCTATAAAAACCCTAAACCTCCCCCCCTAAAAACTCTAAAAACACTTTAAACCTCTAAAAACGTTTAAAAAATCTAAAAAACCTTTAAAACCCTAAAAAACCAAAATGACCCTAAAAACCCTGAAAACCCGAAAAAAACCTAAAAACCATGGAAACCCCTAAGAAACCTAAAAATACATAAAAACCCTAAAAACCAAAAAAACCACAAAAGGCTAAAAGATCCCTAAAAATGTTAAAAACCCTAAAACCCTTGAAAAACAACTTAAAACCATAAAACCCCTAAAACCCATAAAATCCCATAAAAACCCTAAAAACCACTAAAAACTCTTAAAACCTAAAAATCCCAAAAAACACAAAAAACAATAAAACACCAAAAATACCCTAAAAACCCTAAAACCCCCTAAAAACCCTAAAAACCCCAAAAAACCCTCAAAATCCCTAAAACCTTAAAAAACACTAAAAATTATAAAAATCCTTAAAAAGATATAAAAATACCTATAAAATAATAAAACCCAAAAAACCATGAAATATATCTAAAAACCATAAATACCATTGAAAATCATAAAATCCCTAAAAACCTTTAAAAACTCTAAAAACACATAAAACCCTAAAAACCTACTAAAACTCAAAAAACCTATAAAACTCCTAAAACATTAAAAAGTGGTTAATAACACTAAAAACCTTAAAACCCTTGAAAACTTAAAAAACCCCTAAAACCCTTAAAAACCCTTAAATTCATTGAAAACCCAAAAAAACCCTAAAAACCATAAAAATCCTAAAAAATCCCTAAAAATCCCTAAAAACATATAAAATCTTAAAAACCCTCAAAACCCCCTGAAAACCATAAAAGCACCTAAAACCCTAAAATATCACAAAAACCCATAAAATACTAAAAACTCTAAAAACCCTATTTTTTTTAAAAAAAGATAAAAATCTTAACACTAAAAAGTCAAAAAAAACCATAAAACCCAAAAGATCCTAAAAACAAAAAACTGTAAAATACCAAAAAAACATGAAAACCCTCAAAATCCCTAAAAACCATAAAAACCCTAAAAACCCACTAAAAACAATAAAAACACTTAAAACACTTAAAACACCAAAAAATCTTAAAAAACACTAAAAACCCATACAAACCCTAAAAAACTCAAAAAAACTATAAAACCCCAAAAAACCCTGAAAACCCTAAAATCCCTAAAAGAGCTAATAACCACTAAAAACTATCAAAATCACTGAAAAACCTAAAAACCATAAAATTATTATAAAAACCCTTAAACCTGTAAAAACTCTAAAAACCCTTAAAACCCCTAAAAATGTTAAAAAGGGTTAAAGATACTAAAAATCCTAAAAATGCCTAAAAAACTCAAAAAAACCCCTAGAAAACCCCAAAAACCCAAAAACCATAAAAAACCTAAAAAAGCCCTAAAAATCCCTAAAAACGTAAGAAACCCGAAAAACCATGAAATACCCCTAAAAACTATAAAAACCCTTAAAACCTTAAAAAACTCTAAAAACCCATAAAAACAATTAAAAACTATAAAAACCATTAAAACCCCTAAAAAGTTAAAAAACTCTTAAAAATATTAAAAACTTCAAAAAACTAAAAAAACCCTAAAACCCCCAAATGACCCTAAAACCCCCAAAAGACCCTAAACCCCCCAAACTCCCCCCCCCCCCAAAACCCCTAAAAACCTAAAAAAAACATAAAACCCCACAAAATCTTTAAAACACAAAACACTAAAAACTATTAAAATCCTAAAAAATCCAAAAAATCCCTAAAAACATAAAAAAAATGAAAAACCCTGAAAACATAAAAAACCCATAAAACCCTAAGAAAACCTAAAAACCCTAAAAACCCATAAAACCCTTAAAACACAAAAAACCCAAAATCCTAGGAAAAACCCTTAATACTCTAAAAACCCTTAAAGCTCCTAAAATGTCAAAATTTTTAAAAAACTCAAAAAACAATAAAAACAAAAAAAACTCAAAGAAAACCTAACCCACCCCCCCCCCAAAAAAAAACCTAAAAACCCGACAAAATCTGTTAAAATCCTAACAATGCCTAAAAACCATAAAAATCCTAAAAATCCCTAAAATCCCTAAAAACCAAGAAACCCAAAAAATCCCTGAAAATCACTTGAAAACCATAAAACCCCGGAAAAACTTAACATCCCTAAAAACCCATAAAAACCCTAAAAACCACTAAAAACTCTATAACCCATTAAAATCCTAAAAATGTTTAAAAACTCTAAAAAACATTAAAAATCCTAAAAAACTCAAAAAACCCTAAAAACTTAAAAGGCCTTAAAAACATTGAAAACCCCTAAAACCCAAAAAACAGTGAAAACCCTAAAAACCCTCAAAATCATTAAAAACCCTAAAACCACTAAAAGTAATAAATTTATTAAAAAATCCCTAAAAATCCTTGAAAACGTAAAAAACCTAAAAACCCTGAAAAACCAGTGAAAACCAAAAAAACCCTAAAACATTAAAAACCCCTAAAAAAAACTATAAAACCCTTAAAACCCCTAAAATGTTAAAAAATTATAAAAGACATTAAAACCCATAAAAGAACTCAAAAAACAGTAAAAACCCAAAAGATGCTAAAACCCTTGAAAACCCCTATAAACCCTAAAAAACCCTGAAAACCCTAAAACCCCTCAAAATCCCTAAGAACCCTAAACACCTCTAAAATCCATTAAAATCCAAAATTGCCTTAAAATTACCAAAAAATGTAAAACCCCTCAAAACCCTGAAAAACATCTGAAAACCATAAAACCCCTAAAACCACTTAAAATAACCTAAAAAACCCAAAAAAACCTGAAGCACTAAAAACCCCAAAAACACTTAAAACCCATAAAAACATTAAAAAAACTCTAAAAAAATTTAAAAACTATTAAAAAAACTCAAAAAACTCAAAAAACCCAAAAGACCCTCAAAACCCTAAGAAAACCCAAAAAAAACACTAAAAAACCCTGAAAACCCCTAAACCCCCTTAAAATCCCTAAAGCCCTAAAAAACATAAATATCCTAAAAGGCTCTAAAAAATCCATGAAAATGTAAAAACCCTAAAAACCCTGAAAACAATAATAACCCCTAAAACCTTTCAAAAACCCTAAAAACTAGTAAAAACCCAAAAACCCACTAAAAACACTAAAAAAACTTAAAACCCCTAAAATTGTTAAAAAAAATAAAAAAAACCCCATAAAAATGATAAAAAACTAAAAAAACTAAAAATACAAACAAGTACCTAAATACTATAGAAAACTCAAAAAACCCCTAAAAACCCTAAAAACATAAAAAACCCTAAAAACCCTTGAAAACCATAAAAATCCTAAAAACATTAAAATACTCTAAAACCCCTAAAATCCCACTAAGAACTCTAAAAACCTTTCCCTTCAAAATAACTTAAAAACCCTGAAAACCTGAAATACATTAAAAACTATAAAAAACCTTATAAGCCCAAAAAAACTCAAAAAACACCTAAAAAACCCTGAAAACCCTAAAAAACCCTAAAAATCTCTAAAAACCTAAATATACCAAAAACCATAAAAATCCTAAAAATCCACAAAAAATCCTTAAAAACATAAAAAACCCTAAAAACTCTGAAAACCCCTGAAAAACCATAAACACCAATAAAAAACTGAAAAATTACTAAAAACACAAAATAATCATAAAACCCCACAAAACCTTAAAAACTCTAAAAAACCATAAAATCTTTTAAAGTAAAAAATTCCCTAAAAACTAAAAAATGCCCTAAAACCCCTAAACCCTAAAACCCAGGAAAACCCTAAAAACCCAAAAAATCCCTAAAAACCATAAATATATAAAAACCCTAAAGAAACCCTAAAAAACATTGAAAATGAAAAACCCCTAAAAACCTTGAAAAGCCCTGAAAACCAAAAAACACCTAAAAACCTAAAAAACCATAAAAAATAACCCCCCCCCACAACACCCCAAAAAGGCACTAATAACCACCAAATAACCAAAAAACCAAAAAACCAGAAAACCTTAAACCCCCCCCCCCTAAAAGCCCTAAAAACCCTTTAAACCCCTTAACTTCCCTAAAAACCCTAAAAACCCTTTAAACCCCTTAACTTCCCTAAAAACCCTAAAAATACAAAAAGCACTAAAAATTTCAGATAAATATAAAGCCCTAAAAAACCTAAAAAACCTTGAAAACCATAAATCCCCTGAAAATCTTAAAATCCTAAAAACCCATAAAACCCATAAAACCCCACTAAAATCTCTAAAAACCCTTAAAACCCTAAAAAACATTAAAAAAGTCTAAAAACCTTAAAAAACTCAAAAAAACACATAAAAACCAAAAAAAACCTAAAAATCATTAAAACTCTAGAAAATCCAGAAAAATCCCTAAAAATTTAAAAAACATTGAAAACCTTGAAAAACATAGAAACCCCTAAATGATTAAAAACCCTAAAAAACCCTAAAAACCCTAAAACCCCAAAAGACCCTAAAACCTTGAAAACCCCCTAAAAAGGCAAAAAAAAATCCCAAAATTCCCTAAAAATCCCAAAAAACCCCAAAAAACCCTAAAACCAATAAAAATCATAAAAAATCGCAAAAAATCATAAAAGCATATAAAACCCTAAAATCCTTAAAACCCCTTGAAAACCATAAAAACCCATAAACCCATAAAAAAACTAAAACCCAATAAAAACCCTAAAGAACCACAAAAAACAATTAAAAATCTTCAAAAAACCCTATAAAACTCAAAATAACCCTAAAACCCCCAAAAACCATAAAAATCCTGAAAGACCCTAAAATCCCTAAAAACATTTAAAAAACCCTAAAAACCCACAAAATCCCTAAAAGCCTAAAACCATAAAATCCTAAGAAATCCAAAAAATCCTGAAAAACATATAGAACCCTAAAAAACCCATAAAACCAAAAAAACTTTAAAGCCTTAAAAAACCCTAAATTCCCATAAAAATCATAAAAACACTAAAAACTCTAAAAACCCTTAAAACCCCTAAAAATGTTAAAAAAATCCCTAAAAACTTTAAAAACACTAAAAAAAATCAAAAAACCCTAAAATTTCAAAAAACCTTAAAACCTAAAACCCCTAAACCCCCTAAAAACACTAAAACCCCTAAAAATCTCAAAAAAACACAAAAAATCATAAAATCATAAAATCCCTAAAAACCCCAAAAATGAAAAAAACCATAAAAACCCAGAAAACCCCCCCGAAAAGCATAAAGACCACTAAAAACTCTAAAATCACTTCAACCAAAAACACCAGAAACTAAAAAAAATAAAACCTAAAACACCTAAAAACTCTAAAAAACCCTAAAAAACCAAAAAGACACTAAAAACCCCTAAAAACCTAAAAACTCTAAGAAAACCTAAAACCCCTAAAAACCCCTAAAACCCATCAAAATAACTAAAAACCCTAAAAAACCCTAAAACCCTCAAAATCCCTAAAAACCCTAAAAACCCTTAAAAACATAAAATTCCCTAAAAACATAAAAACTCTAAAAAAGCCTGAAAACCCCCTTAAAACCATTAAAACACCAAAAAACCTTTAAAATCCTAAATACCCATAAAAACCTTAAACCCACTAGAAACTCTAAAACCCTTAAAACCCCCAAAAAAAGTTAAAAAAATATAAAAATACTTAAAACCCTAAAAAACTCATAATAAACCCTAAAAAACCTAAAAGGCCCTGAAAACCTTAAAAACCTTAAAAACTATGAAACACGCGAAACCTTGAAAGTCTCAAAAACTGTAAAATCCCAAAAAACAATTAAAATCCTAAAAAATCCCAATTTTTTTTAAAACATAAAAAACCAAAAAAACCCTAAAAAATGCCAGAAAACCAAAAAACCCCAAAAAGCCTTAAAAACCCTAAAAACCCATAAAAACCCAAAAAACCACTAAAAACACTAAAAATGCGTAAAACCCCTAAAAATGTTAAAAACATTAAAAAATCTCAAAAACTGTGATTTCGCATGGAGTGAAGGTGTTGGATGCTGGAATTGGTGATGCTAGATGCGGGGTGCTGCTCAGCAGAGAGGTAAGGATGTTTTGGTTCATGGTCTTGCTGCTGCTAGATGTTGATTGTTTCCTGGTTGGGACTGTTGCTAGTCGTTGTTTGCTGGGAGGTAATAATTGCTGTGTTTGGTTGTAGTGTTTGTGCTTTGGTTTGATGTTGTTGGTTGTGATTGGTTGTGATGTCGGATTTGGTGCTATTGGTTGCTGGGGCTGGTTGGTTTGGATGTGTTGCTGCTGTTGTGCAGCTGTGATGATTGGATGTGGTGCTGCTGGATGTGGTATTGGCTGGATGTGACATGATGATGTTGTTGTTGTGTCTGGTTGAGTCCTTTTCTTTCTTTGCTTTTTTTTTTGCGGTCCTTGTGTGTGTGTTTGTTAAGGGTTTTTGGATGTGGGTTGTTTGACCCTGCCCCTCCCTTGTCTGCAGTGTCTTCGTGTCTTTTTATAATAAATTTTGGGGGAGGTTAGGAATAGCCTGGCCCCGAGCCTTCGTTGCCTAAAAACCTTTTAAATTCCTAAAAATCCATATAAAACCTAAACACAATAAAAAACTCTAAAACCCCTTAAACCCCCTAAAAACATCAAAAACACTAAAAAACCTCAAAAACCCTAAAAAACTAAAAAATCCCTAAAAATAATAAAGAACCCTAGAAACCCCTAAAACCTAAAAAACCCTTAAAACCACTAAATACCCTAAAAAATCCTATAAACCATAAAATCCTAAAAAATCCATCAAATTCCCAAAAACCCCAAAAACCATAAAAATCCTAAAAAATTCAAAAAAATATCTGAAAACATAAAAAATATAAAAATTATGAAAAACCTATGAAAACCATTAAAACCCCTAAAAAATTAAAAAACATGAAAAACCCATGAAAACCCTAAAAACCCAATAAAAATTCTAAAGACCCTTAAAACCCATAAAAGCTTTAAAAAACTCTAAAAAAGCTTAAAACCCCTAAAACTTTTCAACAGAACCCAAATACCCAAAAAGACCCTGATAACCCTAAAAATACCCAAAACCCCAAAACACTCTAAATACCATAAAAACCTAAAAAGCCCTAAAATTCCCTGAAAACGTAAAAAAAACCCTAAAACCCTAAAAACCACTTGAAAACCATAAAAAACCCTAAAAAATTTTAACCCATAAAACTCTAAAAGCCCAATAAAAACTCTTAAAATTCTTAAGACCCCTAAAAATGTTAAAAATGCTAAAAACTCTAAAAACCCTTAAAACCCCTAAAAAACTCAAAAAAAAACCCCTAAAACCCCAAAAGACCCCAACAACCTTGAAAAAACCTAAAACCCTTAAGAACTCTAAAAAACACTAAAAACCCTCAAATTCCATAAAAAACCCTAAAAAACATAACAATCCTAAAATGTCCTAAAAGTCCCCAAAAACATTAAAAACCCTCAAAATGATGAAAAACCTCGGAAAACCATAAAACCCCCTAAAACTTTAAAATAACCTAAAAAACCATAAAAACCCTAAAAACCAATAAAAACTCCAACAACTTGAAACCCCCTAAAAACATTAAAAAACTCTAAAAAATCTTTTAAACACTAAAAAACTCAAAAAAAACTTCTAAAACCCTGAAAAACACTAAAACCTCTCAAAATCCCTAAAAACCATAGAACCCCGAAAATTGACCTTAAAAATCCCTGAAAAGGTAAAAAACCCTAAAAATCTCGAAAAACCCCTAAAAACCATAAAACCCCTAAAAACCTTAAAAACCCAAAAAACCCAAAAAATCCACTAAAACTCTAAAAACCCATAAAAACCCTAAAACGTTAATAAACTCTAAGAAATATTAAAACCCTTAAAAAAGTCAAAAAAATGATTAAAACCCAAAATATCCTAAAAACCAGAAAAATCCCTAAAACCCTAAAATTTCCAAAAAACCCTAAAACCCATCAAAATCCCTAAAAACCCTAAAAACCATAAAAATCCTATACAATATATGAAAATCCCTTAAAAACTCTAGAAACCCTTAAAAGGATTAAAAACTCTAGAAAACATTAAAATCCAAAAACAAATTAGAAAAACCTTAAAAACCCCAAAAGACCCCTAAAACCCCTAAAACCCCTAAAACCCCTAAAACCCCTAAAACCCATCAATTTCCCTAAAAACCTAAAAACCCTAAAAACAATAAAAATCCTAAGGGGCCCTAAAAGTCACTGAAAAATTAAACAACACTAAAAACCTGTGAAAACCATAAAAACCTTAGAAAAACCAAAAAACCACTAAAACCCCTATAAACCCTTAAAACCCCTAAAATGTTAAAAACTGTAAAAATCCGTAAAACCCTAAAAATTAAAAAATATCCTAAAACCCCAAAAAGACCCAAAAACACTAAAAATTACAAAAAACTTGAAAAACCTAGGAAAAACAAAAAAACCCACAAAATTCCTAAAAACCCAAAAAACCCAAAAACCATAAAAATACTAAAAAAACTTTAAAAATCGGTCAAAATGTAAAAAACACTGAAAACCCTAAAAACCACATGAAAACCATAAAAAACCCTAAAAACGTTTAAAATCCTAAAAACCCTTAAAAACTTTAAAAACCACTAGATACTCTAAAATCCCTTAAGACCCCTAAAAACATTAAAAAACTCTAAAAAACCATAACTCCCAAAAGACCCTAAAACCCAAAACCCCTAAAATTTCTAAAAACCCTCAAAATCCCAAAAAACCCAAAAAAACATAAAAATCCTTGAAAATATAAAAAACCCTGAAAACCCACTAAAAACTATAATAACTCAAAATAAAATTAAAAAAAATCCTAAAAACTCATAAAAATCCGAAAAACTCACTAAAAACTATAAAAACCCTTTAAAATGCTAAAAAAATTGAAAACCCTAAAAACTTTTAAAACCCTAAAAAACTCAAAAAAACCCTAACCCCCCCCCCCAAAGACCCCCAAAACCCCTAAAAATCCTAGAAAACATTAAAACCCTAAAACCCAATAAATACCTAAAAACCCTAAAAGACCCTAAAACCCATAACAATCCTAAAAAGTCCCAAAAAATCTCTAAAAACATAAAAAACCCTAAAAACCTTGAAAAAACCCTGAAACACACAAAAACCTTTGAAAACCACAAGATACTCTAAAAACCATTTAATCTATTAAAAAAATTAAAAAATCTACAAAATATTAAAAAGACAAAAAACTACAAGACTCCCAAAATAAATAATAGACCATAAAATCCATGAAAAACCCTAAAACGCCTAAAAACCCTGAAAACCCCTAAAAACTGTCAGGATCCCTTCCCTAAAAACCCTAAAAAACCTAAAAACACCCTAAAAATCCCTGAAAACGTAAAAACCTTAAAAACCTTGAACACCACCTCAAAACCATAAAACCCCTAAAAATAATAAAAAACCCTAAAACCCTTAAAACCCTACTAACAACTAAAAAAATCCAAAAATTCTTAAAACCCATAAAAATGTTGAAAAACACTAAAAAACCATAAAAACAATAAAAAACTCAAAAATAATCCAAAAATCTCAAAAGTCCCTAAAAACCCTAAAAACCCTAGAAACCCCAAAAACCCCTAAAAACCATAAAAATCCTAAAGTCCCAGAAAACATAAAAACACTAGAATACCTAAAAAACCCCTGAAAACCATAAAACACACTAGAAACATAAAAAACCCTAAGACCCATAAAACACTAAAAAGCCACTAAAAATTATAAAAACCATTTAAACCTCTAAAATGTTTAAAAAATATAAAAACCTTTAAAACTCAAAACACACTAAAACCCTAAAACCCTAAAAACCCTAAAAACCCTAAAAACCATAAAAACCCAAAACCCCCCAAAACCATAAGAATCCTAAAAAAATCCATAAAAATATATGAAAACATAAAAAACACTATAAGACCCTAAAAACTCAAAAAAACCCCTAAAAACCCTAAAAACCGATGAAAACCAAAAAAATCTCTAAAACCTTACAAACCCTAATAACCCAAAAAAATCCTAAAAAGCAACTAAGAACTCTAAAACCATTTAAACCATAAAAAATGTTAAAAAATTCTAAAAAACATAAAACCCTACAAACTCAAACAACACCCTAAAAACCAAAAGACCCTAAAAATTATGAAAACCCCTAAAAACCCTAAAAACCCTAAAAAATTCAAAATCTCTAAAAACCCTACAAAACCTAGGAAATCATAAAAATCCAAAAAAATCCCCCAAAACCCTTAAAAACATAAAAAAAACCCTAAAAACCCTGAAAAAACCCATACTAACCACAAAACCCTAAAGACCATTAAAAAACAACAAACCCATAAAACCCCTAAATACCACTAAAAACTATCAAAACCCTTAAGACCCCTAAAACATTAAAAACTCTAAAAACCCATAAAAACCATAAAAACTCAAAAAACATGAAAACCCATAAAGATCCTAAAAACCATGAAAACCCCCAAACACCCAAAACCTCTCAAAATCCCAAAAAACCCTCAAAATCATTGAAATACCTAAAAAACATAAAAATCATAAAAAATCCCTAAATAACCTAAAAACGTAAAAAACCTTAAAAACCTTAAAAACCCCATGAAAACCATAAAACCCCCTTAAACCCTTTAAAACCCTAAAAAACCCATAAATACCCTAAATTCCACTAAGAAATCTAAAACCCTTAAATCCTCTAAAAACTTTTAGAAACTATAAAAAACCTATAAAACCCTAAAAACTCAAAAAAAATCTGAAAATCCCAAAAATTCCATAGAAACCCTAAAAAACCCTAAAAACCCCTAAAAGCCATAAAAAACTAAAAACCCTAAAAACCCTAAAAACCCTAAAACCCATAAAAATCCTAAGAATCCCTAAACATCCTTAAAAACTTAAAAACCCATAAAACCCTAAAAACCATAAACCCCCCTAAAATCCTTAAAATACCTAAAACACATAAAAATCCTAAAAACCCACTAAAAAAATAAAAAACCTTATAACCCCTAAAAATGTTAAGAAAGTCCAAAAATCCTTAAAAACCTTAAGAAAACACACACAAAACTGTAAAACCCAAAAAGATCCTAAAACGCATGAATACCCCTAAAAACACTGAGCAGATGGCGGCGCTCTCCCCTGGTTCGCTCTCCCGCTCGTCAAGACTTCAAGGTCTTCCCTCAGATCTTACTTGGGGATTTGGTTATGGATCCTGTTCCTATCCTTCTCAGTGGAGGTATGACTTTGAAGTGCTCTTCAGATACAAGGATGCAGTGGTTTCTTTCCTATGAAGGCTTCGACTTCCCAGAGCACGGTTTCTTCTTGAGCTTCCGGCTTCAGATTCAAGTTTTTCTCGGCTTTCTTACCCTTGTGTTCAGGATATGGCGGCTCCAGGGGTTGTGAATCACTTTATGGCTTTAGATCGGATTTTCTTGAAAAGTGGTGAAGTGGTCAACTCTTCGGCATCTAGAAACCATAGTGGTCTCCAGTCGCATTTCTAGATCTCATTTGCAGAGATGGGGTCTTCATGAATCGGTCATCAGCTTCGAAGTCTTCATCGGTGGAGGGGATTTCACTGGCGGCGTGGGTTCTGGCCTCTTTGATGATGCAGTGCAGTGGTCTAGCTCTTTCAGTCGTTGTTGTTTCTTTCTTTCCATCCGCTTGAGGTAAGCTTGGGAGATGTGTGGATCTTCTGGCATCGCGTCAATTCTTGCTGGATGCGGAAGAAATTTCAGGTTCATGCCTTATCTTTGATTCACATTGTTGTTCCTGGTTTGTTTCTGTTCTGCGGTGATCTGGCTTCAGTCTTTACTTCTCGGCGGTGCCAAAGTGGTCTTTTTGGCCCCGCGTATATTGCTGAAACTTCTGGTTGGTTTCTTATTCTGCGTATTTTCTATGGTGGCAGATGATCCTATCATGGGTTGATGTTGGTGCTTCTTGCTGGGTTTGAAATGATGTGCTACTTTCTGGTTATGTGTTGTGGTTCCTGTGTTGCTGGAAGGGATTTTTGGGCTGCGCGCTGGTTCTTGCGTTAGTTTCTGGTGGTTTTCTACTTGTGGTTATGGTACTGGGTGTGTTATGCTGGAATTTTGGTTGTTACTTGGATGGGATGTGAGGAAGATGAGGTTTCTGTTTATGGTGCTGGTTGTTTTGGGTGGATGGTCATGGATCTACCCTGTATGGTGGTGCTGGCTAATGTGGAGGTTGGTGATTTTGGTGCTGGTGGTTCGATGTCGCTAGTGTGATGAAGTTGGTTTGATGAAACTGCTAAGGTTGATTTGGTGTTGCTGGAGGATTTTGACGATTGCTGGATTTGGTGCTGATGGGTGCTTGTTGCTGATGGTGATGGTATTGTTGCTGCTAGATGCTGGTTGTTGCTTAGTTGGGACTGCTGCTGGATCTTTCTTGTTTGGTTGTGTGTGTTTTTTCTTTTTTGATCTTTCTTTTTTGGGGACTTTTGCGTCTTGGGTTGTAAAGGGTTTTTGGGTGTGGGTCGTTTGACCTCTCCCCTCCCTTGTCTGCTGTGTCTCTTCTTTTAATTTGAATAAATTGGGGGGGGGGGGGGGTTGGGAATAGCTCGACCCTCGCATATTCCTTGCCCTAAAAACACTGAAAACCCCAAAAACCACTCAAAATCACTAAAAATCTAAAAACCATAAAAATCCAAAAACAGAAATAAAAATACATAAAAATATAAAAAAACCTAAAAAACCTGAAAAAACTTTGAAAACCAGAAAAACCCTAAAAAGCATAAAACCCCCTAAAAATCCATAAAACCCTAAAAGCATAAAAAAACTCTAAAAAACCCTAAAAACCCAAAAACCCAAAAACCCCAAAACACTATTTAACCATGAAAACCCCTAGAAACAAACAAAATCCCTAAAAGTCCTTAAAACCCATAAATATTCTAAAAACCCATAAAAATCCCTGAAAACAAAAAAGCCTAGAAACCTTGAAAACCCAATAAAAAAAATAAAATCCCCTAAAAACCATTAAAACCCCCCAAAACCCTAAAAGCCACTAAAAACTCTAAATGCACTTAAAAATCGTAAATACATTAAAAACTATAAAAACCTCAAAACACTAAAAAACTAAAAAAAAATACAAAAATACAAAAAAAGACCCTAAAATCCCTGAAAACCCCTAAAATCATAAAAAACCCTGGAAACCATCTCAAAATCCATAAAATATTTAATAACCATAAAAATAAGAAAAAATCCCAAAAAATCCTTGAAAACTAAAAAACCCTAAAAACCCTGAAAAAACCCTAAAACCCTGAAAAAAATCCTAGGAAAGCCACAAAAACCCAAAAACCTTAAGAAACCCTAAAAATCCACTAAAAACCCTAAAAACCCAGAAAAAACCCTAAAACCCTGAAAAAACCCTGAAAAAACCCAGGAAAGCCATAAAAACCCCAAAACCTTAAGAAACCCTAAAAAACCACTAAAAAATCTAAAATCCCTTAAAACCCCTAAAAACATAAAAAACTCTAAAAACCTTAAAATCCTAAAAAACTCTAAAAAACCATAAAAACCTAAAAGACCCTAAAACCCTTGAACACTCCTAAATCCCTAAAAAATCTTGAAAACCCCTAAAAACCCTCAAAATCGCTAAATACCCTAAAAACCAATAAAAATAATAAAGAATTTATAAAAATCCCTAAAAACATAGAAAACTCTAAACCCCTGAAAAACATAAAACCCCAAAAAAAACCGTAAAAAACCAAAAAATCTGAAAAAACATAAAAAATAACTAAATCTCTAAAAACCCTTAAAACTCTAAAAAAATTTAAAATCTCTAAAAACCTTAAAAACACTAAAAACTAAAAAAACACTGAAAGATCCAAAAAAATCCTAAAGCCCTAAATACCCTGAAAAACCTTGAAAAAAATTCAAAATCCAAAAAACCCTAAAAAACCCCTAAAAACCATAAAAATCTTAAAAAATCCTTAAAAATCTCTAAAACATAAGAAACCCTAAAACCCATGAAAACCCCCTGAAAACTATTAAACCCCTAAAACCCATAAAAAACCCTAAAAACCCATAAAAACCCTAAAACCACACTAAAAACTTTTAAACCTCTTAAATCTAAAAAAAA
Source organism: Viscum album (assembly GCA_963277665.1). Classification (NCBI taxonomy): domain Eukaryota; kingdom Viridiplantae; phylum Streptophyta; class Magnoliopsida; order Santalales; family Viscaceae; genus Viscum; species Viscum album. The sequence continues at coordinate 1,884,834,724 of OY728141.1, read as the reverse complement.
ATGTGAAAAAACTCAAAAAAAATATTAAAACCCCTAAAAAATAAGAAAAATGCCTAAAAACACCAAAAGACAGTAAAAAACAAAAAAACCAAAAAACTAAAAAAACCATGAAAACCCATAAAAACTCTCAAAATCCCTAAAAACCCTAAAAACCATAAAAACCATAAAAATCCTAAAAATCGCTAAAAATCCCTCAAAACATAAAAAACTATAAAAACTTGAAAACCATAAAACCCCTAAAAACCTTGAAAAACGCTAAAAACTCATAAAACCCCTAGAAACCAAAAAAAAAATAAAAACCCTTAAACCCCCTAAAAATGTTAGAAACTCTAAAAAACCATTAAAACCCCAAAAAAATCAAAAAATAACTCTAAATCCCACAAAACCCTAAAAACACTAAAATCCATAAAACCCTAAAAACCCCTAAAATCCCTAAAAACCCCTAAAAATAATAAAAAGCCCTAAAAATCACTAAAATTGTAAAAAACCATAAACCCTAAAAAACCTTTGAATACCATAAAACCCTTAAAAAATCAAGAAGACCCATAAAATCCCCCAAACCACTAAAAACTCTAAAAACCCTTTAAACCGTTAAAAAAGTTAAAAACTCTATAACACCTTAAAACCCCTAAAAAATAAAAAAAAATCACTAAAAACTCAAAAAAAACCCATAAAACCCTAAAAGCCTTTAAAAACCTTAAATAACCCTGAAATCCCTAAAAACCCTCAAAATCCATAGAGACCCTAAAGAACCCTAAAAGCTATAAAAATCCAAAGAAACCCTAAAAATATCTAAAAACACAAAAAACCTTAAAACCTCTAAAAACCCTTTAAAAACCATAAAACCATAAGAAAAAAATTAAAAACCTTAAAAGACCATAAAAACCTAAAAACCACTAAAAACTGTAAAAACTCTTAAAACCCATAAAAATGTTAAAGGACTCTAAAAACCCTTAAACCCCTAAAAAACTCAAATAAACCCAAAAATCCAAAAAAGTCCCTAAAAACCCTGAAAACACCTAAAACCCTAAAACCCCCTAAAACCCTAAAAATCCCAAAACCATAAAAACCCTCAAAATCCCTAGAAACCTTAAAACCCCAAAAAACCCCAAGATGGCTCCCGCATCTCCTGGATCCTCTTGTGATTGGGTCTTCCATCAGCGTTAATGCTTCTTCGGCACAGCTGTGGATCCTCAGGCATCATCTTGCTTTGCTCTCGAGGTGAGATTTCTCTAGATCATTGATTCCCTCACAGGTCTCCTACGGAAGCTGCTTTGAATGAAGGCTTCATCTATTTTCGAGCAAGCTAGTTCTGGTCTTTCTGGATTTCGGCGCTGCAGAGCTTTCGTGGGGTAGACCGGCCTTTCCACTGGGCGATCCATGGAGGAGGTGGTTGGGTTCGGTCTTTCTGGTGTGCGACTAGTCTTTTGGGGAAGCTCTGGACCCTCCAGCATGAGAATGGACAAGATCCATGGCTGAGTGGACAAGATACGCTTTGCTTGGCGCTAGATCTGGTCGCTGTGTTTGTAGATTCCTGGTGGAATCACTTAGATCTGGAGCGCGCCGCTATAGATCCAGGAATGAGTGGGTCAGATCTTGGTGTTCTGGCTCGTGGCGATGGGATTAATTGGTGCCTCTCAGACTCACGACAGCAGGTGCTCTTCAGCTTCTTCGGACAATCTCGTATGTCATCTTTGGTGCAGGTTTGTTCCTGCATTTTTGCTCTTCTCCTGGTTTCCCGGTGGCTTGTGGTTTCAGTGCACCACTGCTTTGTGGGTGCATGATTGATCTGCTAATATGGTTCGCTTGGCTCGTGGATTGGTTCTCGAGTGGGCATCTTCATCTGGTTGGAGATACTCTGTTTGAATTTATGGCTGAGGTGGTTCGGGTTTTTTCATTTTTGTTTCTGCTTCTATGGATTTTGGTGTGTGATGATGAGGGAAGTAGGTTTTTGGCTTATGCTTGCCCACGAGGTGCTGAAGGGAATCTTCGCTGCCTGAAACTCTAGAGCTGGATGATGTTTTTGGCTGGAATGGTGGTTGCTGGATGGTGTGAGATGCTGTATGCTGACTGGTTTGAAGGTGATTGTTACTGCTGGTGCTTGGAAAGGGGTGTTGCTTCGCCCTAAAGTGATGAAGGGAGGTGTTGGCTACTGGTTTTTGGGAAGAAGTAGGATGGTTGTTGTCTGGATGTGAACTTTGGTTGCTGGTGGTTGTGTGCTTTTGGTGTTGATGGTTATGTGCTATTGGTGGTAGCTCATTTTGGTGTGAAGGTGTTGGTTTCTGGTTTCTGTAAGATTGGATGTTGGTTGCTGTTTGGTGGTGAGCCACTGAATGATGGTGAAGGTGAGGCTTGTCATTCTGATGCTGATTGTTCTGTGGTGTTGGAAGCCAGTGGTTCTGTGATGTTGGATGTCGGTGGTTCTGGATGCTCGATGCTGCTGGAATGGGAGTTGTTGAAGGTGATGCGCTTGTGTTACTGCTGGTTGTTGATTGGCTGGGAGCTGCTGTCGGAGATGTTTCGGTCTTTCTTTTTCTTGTGTGTTTTTATCTTTTTTTTTAACGGTTCTTGAGTGTGTGTCTGTAAAGGGGTTTTGGGTGTGGGTCGTTTGACCCCACCGCTCCCTTGTCTACTGAGTCTCTTTTTTTTTCTTTCTAATAAATTGGGGGGGGGGGGGGGGGAATAACCCGACCCTCGCATCTTCCTTGCCCAAAAAACCACAAAAATCCTAGAAAAGGCCTAGAACTCCCTGAAAACATAAAAACCCTATAAACCCTAAAAGACCCTTAAAAACCAAAAATCCCAAAAAACACAAAAAACCCATAAAAACCCTAAAAATCGACTAAAAACTATAAAATCCCTTAAACCCCTAAAAATGTTAAAAACTCTAAAAAACCTTAAAACCCCTAAAAATTCAAAATGAAAACCTAAAAACTAAAAAAGATGCTAAATACTCAGAAAAAACCCAAAAAACCCCTGAAAACCAATAAAAAGCCACAAAATCCCTAAAAATCCTTGAAAATGTAAAATACTAAAAAACCCTTTAAAACCACTAAAAACCATAAAAAATACTAAAACCTGCTAAAACCCTTAAAAATCCCTAAAAACCCATTAAACCCTTAAACCCACTAAAAACTCTAAAAGCACTTGAAAACCCTAAAAATGTTAAAAAAACTATTAAAAACCTTCAAAACCCAAAAAACTCAAAAAAAACCTAAAAACCAAAAAGACCCTAAAAACCCGTGAAATCCCCTATAACGCTAAAGAACCCTAAACACCCTAAAATTCCCTAAAACCTCAAAAACACATAAAACCCATAAAATTCATAAAAAAGGCACAAAAAATCCCGAAAAATGTAAAAAACCCAAAAACCCTCTGAAAACCCTCCTTAAATCCATAAAAACCACTAAAAACATTAAAAAACCCCAAAAACCATAAAAACTCTGAAAACCACTAAAATTGCTAAAAACGCATAAAACCCCAAAAACATTAACAAAATATAAAAAACCTTCAAAAACATATACACATAAAAAGCCTAAAAACCCAAGAGAACCCAAAAACACTAAAAAACCCAAAAAACCCTTTAAAACCCTGAAAACCCCTCAAAATCCTTAAAAACCCTAAAATACCCTAATGTCATTTGAAACCTAAAAAATCCATAAAATCCCAAATAACGTAAATAACCATAAAAATCCTAAAAACCTTTAAAAAACCTAAAAACCATAAAAAACCCATAAAACCCCTAAAACCCATTAAAAATATAAAAATCCTTAAAACCCCAAAAAATATTAAAAAACCATAAAAAACTCAAAAAACACTAAGAACCCAAAAGACGATAAAAACCCTAAAAACCCTAAAAACCTTAAAAACCCAAAAATGTAATGAAAAACCTAAATACCCTCAAAATCTCTCAAAACCCTAAAAAACTCTAAAAACATAAAAATCCTAAAAAATCCCTAAAAATCTTTGAAAATGTAAACATACCTAAAAACCCTGAAAACCCCATTAAAAACACAAACCCCCAAAACCATAAAAAACCCTAAAACCCATAAAAAGATTAAAACCACTAAAAACTCTAAAAAATACTTAAACCCCACAAATTTTTTTAAAAACTATAAAAAACTTTTAAACCCCTAAAAAACTCAAAAAAATCCTAAAACCTCAAAAGACCATAAAAACCTTGAAAACCCTAAAACCGCTCAAAATCCCTAAAAACCCTAAAAACCCTAAAAACAATAAAAATACTTAGAAGGACCTAAAAATCACTAAAAACATAAAAACCCCTAAAAACCTTAAAAAAAACCTAAAAACCATAAACCCCTAAAAACCTTAAAAAACCGTAAAAACCTTAGAAACTCTAAAAACCACTAAAAACAATAAAAATCCTTTAAACCCTTAAAAATGTTAAAAAACTATAAAAACCCTTAAAACCCCTAAAAATAAAAAAAACATAAAAACACCAAAACACCTTAAAAACCACTAAACCCCTCAAAATTGCTAAAAAACCTAAAACCCATAAAAATCCTAAAAAACCCTAAAAATCATTGAAAATTTAAAAAATCATAAAAACACTGAAAACCCCTGAAAACCATAAAACCTCCTGAAAATCTTAAAAAACCTTAAAACCTTAAAAACACACCAAAAACTTTAAATACTCTAAAAACCCTTAAACCCTTAAAAACAAAAAAACTCTGAAAAACATTGAAGACCATAAAAAAACTCAAAAAACCTTAAAGAACCTAAAACCCCTAAAAACCTCTAAAAATCCCTAAATCCTTAAAACACTAAAAACTATAAAAATCCTAAAAAATCCCCAAAAATTCCTGGAAATGTAAAAAATCCTAAAAACCCAGAAAACCAGAAAACCAGAATACCCATAAAACCCATAAAAACCAATAAAAACTCTAAAAATCATTAAAACCCCTAAAATCATTAAAAACTCTAAATAATATTAAAACCCATAAATACTCAAAAAACCCCTAAAACCCTCAAAATCCCAAAAATCCCTAAAAAACAATAAAAACCATAAAAACCATAAAAAAACCCTAAAAACCTTAAAAACCCTAAAAACACATAAAAACAAAAAAACACTAAAAACTCTAAAAACCCATTAACCCCTAAAAACATTAAAAAAATTCTAAAAAATCCTAAAAAACAAAAAAAAAACACTAAAAACACAAAAGTCCATAAATCCCATATAATCCCCTAAAACCATAAAAACCCTTAAACCTAAAAACCCTCAAAATCCCAAAAAATAGAAAAAAAAACCATAAAACCATAAAAATCCTAAAAAATCCCTAAAATCCATAAAAACATAAAAAATAATAAAACCCCTAAAAACCATAAAAACCCCTAAAAACATTAAAAACCCTAAAAACCAATAAAATCCCTAAAACCACTAAAAACACTAAAAACCATTAAAACCCCTAAAAACCTTAAAAACCTTAAAATCCCTAAAAATTCAAAAAATGTAAAAACCCAAGAAGACCCTATAAACCCTGAAAACCCTAAAAACCCTAAAACCCCAAAAAAAATATTAGAAAACCTAAAATTCCCACAAAAAACACAAAAATCCTCTAAAAACATAAAAATTCTAAAAAATCCCTAAAAACATAAAAAACCCTAAAACCCCACAAAAACCATAAACCCCCACCACAAATACCGAAAAACCCCCTATAAACAACTAAATACTCTAAAAACCTTTAAACCCCTAAAAACTCAAAAAAACCCTAAATACCCCAAAAAACTCTAAACACGCTAAAAACCCTATAAACCCCTAAAAACCCTCAAATTTCCATAAAACCACTAAAACACTAAAAGCCATAAAAATCCTAAAAATCACTAAAAATCATTGAAAACATAAAAAACTATAAAAACCCCTGAAAGCCCCTGAAAACAATAAAAACCCTTTAAAACATTAAAGACACTAAAACACCATAAAATCCCTAAAACCCCACTAAAAATATAAAAACCCTTAAGACCCCTAAAAATGTTAAAAATGATAAAAATTTCTTATTAACCCTAAAATATAAAAAAATCCAAAAAAACCAAAAAGACATAAAACACCAGAAAAGCTCCAAAACCCATAAAAAACCTTCAAAAACTCTAAAACCCCAAAAAAACTGAAAACCCTAAAAACCCTCAAAATCCCTAGAAACTTGAAAAACACTAAAAAACCATAAAAAACCTAAAAAAACCTAAATCCCTAAAAATGTAAAACACCCTACAAACCCTACAAACCCCTAAAAACATAAAAACCCATGAAAATATAAAATAACCCAAACAACCCATGAAAACCACTAAAAACTTTTAAACCCTAAAATATTTAAAAAACTCTAAAAAACATTAAAAACCCAAAACCTATAAAAACCCCTAAAACCCCACAAAGACCCTCATAATCCTAAAAAACCCTAAAAACCCTGAAAAAACTAAAAAACCCCAAAATCCCTAAAAAACCAAAAAACCCTAAAAACTATAAAAATCTGAAAAATTAATAAAAATCCCTAAAAACGTCTAAAACCCTAAAAACCCATAAAACATTAAAACCCTAAAAAACTCAAAAAAACCCATAAAACCTCAAAACACCCTCAAACCCCTAAAAACCCATAAAAAACCTAAAAAAACCTAAAAAAACCTTGAAAATAACAAAACTATCTCAAAATCCCCAAAACCCTAAAAAGCCCTGAAAACAAGAAAAATAAAAAGATCCCTAAAATTCTATGAAAATGTGAAAAACACCTAAAAACCTGAAAACCCCCTAAAGTCCATAAACCCCTAAAAAAAATTAAAAAACCCTGAAAACCCATAAAATCTCTAAACACCCACTAAAAACTCTAAAAACTGTAATACCTTGAATTGTTTTTAAAAAACTCTAAAAAAACCTTAAAATTTACAAATAACTAAAAAAATCCCTAAAAACCAAGTCCCAAAAAACCCAAAAAAACCATTAAAACCATGAAAACTCTTGAAAACACCTAAAAATACTCAAATTCCCAAAAATAATAAAAAACCCTAAAAAACATAAATATCCTAATAAAGCCCTAAAAATCCATGAAAATGTAAAAACCCTATAAACCATAAAACGCCTAAAAACCTTAAAAACCCATAAAAATACTAAAAAATCTAAAAACCCTTAACACCCCTAAAACATTAAAAAATGTTAAAAAACTCTAAAAACATTAAAAACACTAAAAAAACTCAAAAACCCTAACAACTCGAAAGACCCTAAAACCCCTCAAAATCTCTAAAAACCAAATAAAATCCTAAAAAATCCATAAAATTCCCTGAAAACAAAAAAAAACAAAAAATCCTAATAAACCCCTAGAAAACCATAAAACCCCTAAAAACTTTAAAAATCCATAAAACAGATAAATACACTGAGAAACCACTAAAAACTATAAAAACCCTTAAAACCCCTAAAAACATCAAAAATATCAAAAAAACCTTAAAACCCTAAAAAGCCCAAAAAATTCCTAAAAATACAAAAGACACTAAAAACCCCGAAAACATCTAAAAACCCTAAAAACCCCAAAAAATCTTCAAAACCCTCAAAATCTATGAAAAGACTAAAAAACCCTAAAAACCACACAAATCCTAAAAAATCCCTAAAAATCCCTAAAAACATAAAAAACCCCAAACCCAAAAGACCCAAAAACCCTAAAAACTCCTAAAAACCCTCAAATCCCTAGAACCCCTAAAAACCATAAAAACCATAAAAAACCTAAATTTCCCTAGAAATACTTGAAAATGTAAAAAACCCTAAAAAACCCTTAAAAACCATAAAAACACCTAAAAACCTAAAAAACCCTAAAACCCATAAAATCCCAAAAATCAACTAAAAATTATGAAAACCCTTAAAACCACCAAAAACTCAAAAAAACTCAAAAAAACCTTAAAAACCATAAAAACCCCTAAAAACTATAAATATCCTAAAAGGCCCTAAAAATCATGGAAAACTTAAAAAACACTAAAAACCATAAAACCCCTTTAAAACCATAATCCACTAAAAACCTTAAAAACCATAGAAATCCACAAAAACGCAAAAAAAACACTAAAAACTCTTAAAACCCTTAAAATCCCTAAAAACATTAAAACGTTAAAAAACTCTAAAAACCCCTAGAAAAATCATAAAACCCCCTAAACACCCAGAAAATCTAAAAAACCTAAAAACCCTCAAAATTCCAAAAATCCTAAAAAACTTAAAAATACAAAAAAGGCCTTAAAAATCCATAATAATGTAAAAAACCCTAAAAACCATGAAAACCATACAAATCCTTAAATAACTATAGAAAACCCTAAAAACCCACTAAAAACTCTAAACAACCTTAAGACACCTAAAAACATTAAATAATATAATTAACCTTAAAAGCCCTAAAAAACTGAAAGAAAACAAAAATGTCCAAAATTACAATAAAAACCCTAAAACCCTTGGAAAACTCAAAAAACCCAAAAAAATCCCTAAAAACACTAAAAAAATTCTAAATTCTCAAAAAAATCATAAAAATCATAAAAATCCCTAAAAACAAAAAAAACCTAAAACCCTAAAAAACCCCATGAAAAACATAAAACCCACTAAAAGCCTTCAAATCCCTATAATCCCTAAAACTACTAAAAAATATACAAACCCTTAAAACCCCTAAAAATGTTTAAAAACTCTAAAAAGCATTAAAATCCTTAAAAACTAATAAAAACCCTAAAACCCAAAAAGTACCTAAAACATTGAAAATCCTAAAAACCCTAAAACCCCACAAAATCCCTAAAAAATCTAAGATAAGAGAGACCAACATGACGCCGCTCTCTACTGGGCTCTCCCTTTTCCCGCAGTGATTTTCAGGGTTTCACCATGGAATCCTTTCCGGCAGCTGCTTTGTCCGGATTTGTGTTGCGGATGGAGTTCTGGTTGAGCGATAATCTTCCCTACACTTGTGGGAGACTAGGCTACTACTTGTTGGTGTGTGGATCTAGAGGTTCCTTTTGGAAAAAAGAGAAGACAATCTGGCATGGATCTTGCGGCAATTTTGCTTGGTTTCGGTTCATCTGGAATGTGGCGAAGCCGGTGACTCCTTGGAGACTAGGATGCCTCCTGGATTTCAGACTTTTGGATATGATTTTTCAGGTTTGGGTTTTCCACAGACGAGCCAACGAAGTCAAGGGTTTCGGTTTGTGCAGATCTTCCATAGGGCTATTCGTTGGATTTGTGTTGGTGCGCTCGGATCCAATGAGAAAGACCTTCAGAGGATGCAACGGTGCCATGAGTTTCATCACCGGAGGGAGTCGCTTCGACAGCTCGGGTGGAGACCTCCTCGATGCTCGGTCACACTTTCTGGGTTTCAGCGTCCGATCTCTTCTCCCTTGGTGATCCATTTCTGGTATGCTTTTTCTTCTGCACGATGGTTCTTATGTTTTTCTGGCATGTTGGTGGCCTGTAGATCCAGGCCTCTTTGTTCTTGCGGGGAATTTCTGCTCGAGTTTCAAGTTGAATTGGCCCTGGGTTGTCTGGTTTCTTGGATGTTTTGCAGTTCTTGGTGTGTTCCATCGAGAGGATTAGGTTGTTGGTTGTTATTTGCTTATGAGGTGTGGAAGGAGCTGTTGGCTATCAGAAATGGTGGTGTGGGCTGCTACTTACTGATGGTCTGGGGTGGGTTGAAGTTGTTGTTTGTGAGTTTGGTTATGATGGCTCTACATTGGTTGAAGTGGAGCTACTTAGTGAGGAGGTGCAGGGGGATGGTGATGTCATCAGTTATGTGCTGTTGGCAGTGGGTCTGGTTTCTGAGGAGGTGATGGGTGATAGAAACGGTGTCAAGGTTGGTGCTAGTGGTGAAGCACTGCTGGCGATGCAAGCTGGCAGTGCTAGTGGTTTTGTTCTATTGATGGTTGATCTCCTCGGCAAGGAGATGATGGATGATGGAGGCTACTCTGAAATGGTCGCTGATTGGCTAGGAAGCGATGAAGATGATGAATTTGAATTTGGTACTGATGGTTCTGTGCTGGTGGCGATTTTGAATTTTTTTCATGTTGCTGGTGGTGAACTTGATTGAGAAGAACGTGTTGGATGCTGGATGCTGCTGAGATGGGAGGTGCTGAATTTGCGGTTTATGGTCTTGTTGCTGCCGAAGCTGATGTTGTGTTTGGATTTGTGTGTCTTTTCCCTTTTCTTTTTTGATTTTTCATTTTTTGGGGTCTTTTGTGTCTTGGGTTGTAAGGGTTTTTGGGTGTGGGTTGATTGACCCCTCCCCTCCCTTGTCTGTTGTGTCTTTTTTTTCCTTTATAATAAATTTGGGGGGGGGGCCAGGAATAGCCCGACCCTCGTATCTTCCTTGCCCTAAAAAACCTAAGAACCCTAAAATCCCTAAAAATTCTAAAAAATCCCAAAACCCAAAAAACATAAAGAACTCTAAAATCACTGAAAACCACAAAACCCCTAAAAACCCAAAAACCCCATAAAAACCCTAAAAACCCACTAAAAATTCTAAAAAACCTTTATACCCCTAAAAACATTAAAAAAATCTAAAATACTCTAAAACCCCTAAAAAGATCAAAAAACCCTAAAAACCCAAAAGGACCATAAAAACCATGACAACCCTAAAAACCATGAGAAACCCTTAAAACCCTCAAAATCCATACAAACCGTAAAAAACCCTAAAATCATAAAAATCCTAAAAAATGTATAAAAATTCCTAAAAACAAAAAAACACAAAAAATTTTTGGAAAACCATAAAACCCCCTAAAAACCTTAAAAAACCATAAAACAAAAAAAAATAGAAAAAAACTCTAAAACCCCGTAAAACCCCTAAAAATGTTATGAAACACTAAAAAACCTTATAAACCATAAAAAACTAAAAAAAACCCTAAAACCCAAAAGACCCTAAAAACCCTAAAACCCCCAAAGAACCCTAAAAACCATTAAAACCCCTAAACCCCCTCAAAGTTCCTAAAAACCCCAAAACCACTAAAACCATTAAATCCTAAAAAAGCACCAAAAATCCCTAAAAACATAAAAACCATAAAACCCCTGAAAATAATAAAAACGCCTAAAAAACATAAACAACCTTAAAAACCCTAAAGCCCACTAAAAACTCTAAAATTACTTAAATCTTATAAAAAAGTTAAAAAAATCTAAAAAACCTTTAAAACATTAAAAGACAAAAAAAACCTTAAAACCCCTAAAAACCCTAAAAACCCTAATAAACCTTGAAAACCCCTAAACCACTCAAAATCCCTAAAAAACCTAAAAAACACTAAAAACCATAAAAATCCATAAATATCCATGTAAACGTAAAAAACCATAAAACCCTGAAAAACCCCTAAAAACCATAAAACCACTAAAACCCTTAAAAACCGTAAAAAATATAAAACCTTGAAACACCATTAAAAACTCTAAAAAACCTTAAAACCCTAAAAACAATAAAAACACTCAAAATCCTTAAAACCCTAAAAATCATAAAAATCATAAAAAAACATAGAACTTCTCTGAAAACGTAAAACCATAAAAATCCCCTAAAAATCATAAAAACCCATGAATTCCTTAAAAAACCTAAAAACCAATAAAACCCTAAAAACAGTAAAAAATCTAAGAACCCTTAAAACCCCAAAAAAAACTTTAGCTCTAAAAAACCTTAAAACCCCTAAAAACTCAAAAGAACCCTAAAACCCCAAAACTCCTAAAAACCCTAAAAACCCACAATGGATTGAATGTATCAGACTCTGCCAAACTCTCAATCTCAATGTTACACATTCCTACAGGGAGGCGAACAGAGTGGCAGATGCTTTATCCAAAAAGGCAATAGTGGAAAGGAGCTCGATGTGGTCCTTTGTCACCCTATATTTTTGTACACCCTACATGGTCTATGATATGAAGGGTGAATTACACACCCATGTTTTCAAACCCTCCTTGTATTGCTCTAGTTTTACTTTTTTATTAAATTTTGGGGGACCAGACATGCTTGGTCCCGAGCCTTATTTTCCCTAAAAATGTAAAAAAACTCTAAAAACCTTTAAAACCCAAAAAAATAAATAAACCCCTAAAAACCCAAAATACACTAGAAACCTAAAAAAACACTAAAAGACATAAAACCCTAAAATTCCTTAAAAACCCACAAAACCCTTAAAAACCATAAAACCATAAAAACCTAAAAAGATCTAAGAATCCCTAAAAATGTAAAAAACCCAACAAAAGTGAAAACCCCTAAAACCCAAAAAACCCAAAAACCCACTAAAAATTCTAAAAAAACTTAAAACCACTAAAAACATTAAAAACACTAAAGAACCATAAAAAACTAAAAAAATAAAACAAACACTAAAACCCACAAAAACCATAAAAACCCTAAAAACCTATAGAAACACTAAAAAATGATGAAAATCCGCAAAACCCCACAAATTCCATAAAAACCCAAAACACTCTAAAAACCAAAAAAATCATTAAAACCCCTAAAAATATCTGAAACAAAAAAAAATCTAAAAACCCTGAAAAACACCTAAAATCAAAAAACTCCAAAAATATTAAAAAATATGAAAATCACTAAAAACTCTAAAAACTCTTAAAGGCCCAAAAAACTTCAAAAAATGTTAAAAAACACTACAAATCAATAAAATCCTAAAAATCTAAAAAAACCCTAGAAACCCCAAAATATCCTAAAAACCTTGAAAACCCTAAAAACGCTAAAAACACCGAAAACCCCTAAAACCCTCAAAATCCCAAAAAACCCTAAAAATGGTAAGAAAAACCTAAAAAGTCCTAAAAATCCCTTAGTGTAAAAAATTCTAAAAAACCCCTAAAAACATTAAAAAACACTGAAAACAAATAAAAATCCTAAAAATAACTAAAAACTCAAAAACCCTTAAACCCCTAAAAATGTTAAAAAACTAAAAAAAACTAAAAAAACCCTAAAAAATCAAAAAAACCCTAAAACCCCCAAAAGACCCTAAAACCCAAAAAAAACCTTGAAAATCCTAAAAGCTCTAAAAATCCTAAAAACCCCAAAAAACAAAAAAAAACCAATAAAACCCAAAAGATCCTAAAAACCTTGAAAACACCTAAAAACTGTCAAAGTCCCAAAAAACCCAAAGAACCCCTAAAACCAAAAGAATCTTAAAAATCCCTAAAAATCCTTGAAAATGTAGAGAACACTAAAAACATGAAAAACCCATAAAAACCATAAAAAACCCTAAAAACCTAAAAACTCCTAAAAACATATAAAAACCTAAAAAATCCTAAAAACATATAAAAACCCAAAAAACCACAAAAAACTTTAACAACCCTTAAATCCCCTAAAAACGTTAAAAAACTGTAAAAAATGTTAAAAAGACTAAAAAACTCAAAAAAACGCTAAAACCCCAAAGAGGCCCTAAAATCCCTAAAAACCTTGAAAACCCTAAAAACCAACAAAATTTCTAAAACCCTAAAACCACTAAATACCATAAAAAAACTCAAAGAAACCCTAAAAACCCAAAAAGTCCTTAAAAACTCGGAAAAACCCTAAAAACCATAAAAACCTAAAAACCCTAAAAACCCTCAAAATATATAAAGACCCTAGAAACCATAAAAATCTTAAAAAAGCCCCCCAAAAACCTAGAAAACGTAAAAAACACGAAAAACACTGAAAACCCCCTGAAAACCATAAAACCCCCCAAAAGCTCATAAAAACCCTAAAAACCCAATAAAATCTCTAAAAACCCTTAAAACACCTAAAAAAGTTTAAAAAACTAAAAACCTGAAAACCCTAAAAAATTCAAAAAAAAACAAAAATCTAGAAAAACATGAAAAACAGTAAAAACCCAAAAAAAAAACAATAAAAACCATGAAAAATACTACAAACCCTCCAAATCCCTAAAAATCCTAAAACCCCAAAAAATGATACAAATTCTAAAAAATCCCCAAAAATCGTTGAAAATATAAAAAACTCTAAAAACACCCAAAACCCCCTGAAAACCATAGAACCCCATAAAAACTAGAAAAAACCTAAAAAACCCATCTAAAACCTAAAAACTACTAAAAACTCTTAAAAACATTAAAAACCCCAAAACCATTAAAATATTATAAAAACATTAAAAATCGTAAAAAGTCAAAAGACCCCTAAAAACCCAAACAAACCCTAAAAGCCCCGAAAACCCCTTAAACCCCTGAAAAACCTAGAAAAAACCCCAAATCCCTCAAAATCCCTAAAACCTATAAAAAAACCTAAAAACCATAAAAATCCTAAAAAATCACTAAAAACCCATGAAAGCATAAAAAATACCCTAAAACCCCATAAAACATTAAAAGCCACTAAAAACTCTAAAATCCCCTAAAACCCCTAAAAACATTACAAAATAGTAAAAAACCTTAAAACCCTAAGAAGCTCAAAAAAACCCTAAAAACCCAAAAAACACAAAAAACCCAAAAAGCCCAAAAAACCCAAAAAACCCAAAAAACCCATTAAAACCACAAAAAACATTGAAAACCCCTAAAACCCCTAAAAATCCTGAAAACCATAAAAATACTAAAAATCTCTAAAATTCCCTTAAAATATAAAAAACACTAAAAACACATGAAAACCATTAAACCACTAAAATTAAAAATAACTAAAACCAATAAAAACCATAAAAAACAACTAAAAACTCCAAAAACCCTTAAAACCCCAAAAAAATTCTAAAAAACATTAAAAACATAAAACCATGAAAAACTAAAAAACCCTAAAAACACAAAAGACCCTAAAAAACTGAAAATCCCTAAAAACCATGAAATCCCCTAAAACACCTCAAAATAACTAAAACCGAAAACCCCCCTAAAAACCATAAAAATCCTATAAAATCCCTACAAATCCATGAGAATGTAAAAAAGTCCCAAAAAACCTTGAAAAACCACAGAAAATCATAAAAATGCATAAAAACTCCAAAACCCCTAAAAACTCAAAAAAACCCAAAAAAACCGCTAAAAACACTAAAAAACCATAAAACCCCTAAAAATGTTAAAAATGTTAAAAAACTGTAAAAAAACCTAAAAATCTAAATAAACTCAAAAAAACCCTAAATACCCAAAAGACACAAAAAACCCTCAAAATCCTTAAAAAAATTTAAAAACCCTAAAAATCGCAAAAATACCTAAAACCCCTAAAAACCTTAAAAACCATAAAAGTCCTAAAAAGCACAATAATTCCTTAAGAACATTAAAAAACCAAAAAAAACCCTGAAACCCCACTAAAAACCATACAAACCCCTAAAAACCTTAAAAACCCAAAAAATTCATTGAAACTCTAAAAACCCTTAAACCCTCCAAAAATGTTAAGAACTATAAAAACCTTGAAAACTTAAAAAACTAAAAAACCCCTAAAAACCTAGAATTCCCTAAAAACCCTAAAAACCCCAAAAATGCTAAAACCCCCTGAAAACCCTCAAGATCCCTAAAAACCCTAAAACCCATAAAAAATATAAAACCCTTAAAAATTGCTAAAAATCCTGGAAACATAAAACCCCTAAAAACTCTGAAAACCCCCTGAAAACCATAAAACCATAAAAAATTTAAAAAACCTAAAAACCCACAAAAACCCTAAAAAGCACTAAAAACTGTAAAAACCCTTTAAACCCATAAAAACGTTAAAAACTCTAAAAGCCATAAAAACTAAAAAAACATAAAACCCAAAAAGTCCCTAAAAACCACAAAACCCTAAAAAACATTGAAAACCCCTAAAAATTCCCTAAAATCCATTAAAATCTAAACAAAACACTAAAAATCATAAAATCCTAAAAATCCCCAAAAATGTAAAAAAGCTTAAAAAGCCAATAAAAACTCTAAAAACCTTAAAACCAATAAAAATGTTAAAAAACTCCAAAAAACCTTTTATCCTCTAAAAACTAAAAATACCCTTAAAACCTAAAAGACCCTAAAAGCCTTGAAAACCCCTAAAAAATCCTCAAAAACCCAAAAACACCTAAATCCCCTCAAAATCCTAAAACCATCAAAACCATAAAAATCCTAAAAAAAGCCCTAAAAATCCCTAAAAACCCTAAAATAGTCCTAAAAACCATACAACCCCTAAAAACCATAAAAAAACCTTAAAACCCTATGAAGATGCAAAAGTCTGGTTTCCTTGGATGTCAGCTTCGGATGATGGCGTTTTCCTATGACAAACAGCACAGATCTGGTCTCCCCAACGTTCGACGATTCAGATCCTTGGAGGTGTGGGCCAGATCTGGCATCTTCTTGGTGCGGCGTTTCGTTTCTTCGACGGATCGTTCCTCCAAGAAGTGGCATGGAGAGGCCTGGCCTCGGTTCTTCTTGATTTTGTGTGGTGGGACATTGCTGATCCTCGATGCGGTGTGGGGAGCAGCGGCTTTGGTTTGGCCAGGGCTGTCAGGATATGGTGCTGTTTTCTCACATTGGAACTCAGCGCGGAGGCAGGTTCGTTTCTGGGTTTCTTTTTTGTGTTATGGTCTTGTTACTGGTCTGGATAAGTGCTGGGTTCTAGGAGTTTTGTTGGGCTGTGGTGGCTGGTTCCTGAAGTGGTATGAGTTTAGTTCGGTGATGGTTGATGGCCACGACATGTGGTGCTGGTTGTCGTCTCTCAGTGTGATGAGGTTTGGTTCTTGGCGCAGGGGTTGCTGGTCCTGTTCTGCTAGTTGTGAAGATAGATGTGTATTGTTGGATGAAATTTGCTTTATGTTGGGCCTTGACTGGTTTGAAAGGAATGGCTGCTGGTTACTGGGCTGCTGGCTTTTCTTTACTGCTCTGAGAGGAGGTGTAAGACATGGTTCCACTGCATGGTCTGAGTGCTGGTGGGGGTGTGTGATTGGTTCGGTTCTGAGTTGTTGTATGATGCTTGTTGCTAGCTGTTGGTTCCTCTTTGAGTTACTACTGTTTTTTGGCTGGTTGCTGGAGTGGAAGTGGGATGCTGGGAGATGTTCGGTGGTCGAAAGAGGTGCTGGTTGTTTGAAAATGAGGATGTTGGTTGCTGGTTGGGTGTGGATGCTGGTTGGCTGGTTGCTGCTGCTGGATGTCGTTTGTTGCTGTAGTTTGAATGCTGGTCGTTGTTTAGCTATGAGCTGCTGGATGCTAGTACTGGCTAGATGTGACGTGATGCTACTGTTGTTGTGTCTGTTTTTGAGTCTTTTTCTTTCTTTGTTTTTCTTTTTTTGGCGTGGGTTGTAAGGGGATTTTGGGTGTGGGTCGATCGACCCCTACCCTCCCTTGTCTGGTGTGTCTCCTTTTCATTCTAAATAAATTTGGGGGGGGACAGGAATAGCCTGTCCCTCGCATCTTCTTTGCCTAAAAACCATAAAAATCTACAAAAATCACTAAAAATATAGAAAACCCTAAAAAACCCCATGAAAAATATAAAAACCCCTAAAACCTTAAAAACCCCTTAAAAGGCATAAAACTCTAAAAACCCACTAAAAAACTCTAAAAACCCTTAAACCCCATAAAAATGTTAAAAATTCTAAAAAACCTTAAAACCCATAAAAAACTCAAAAAACCATAAAAACCTAAAAGACACTAAAAACATTGAAATATTATAAAAACCTTGAAAGGCCTAAAAACCCTCAAAATCCCTAAAGACCATAAAAACCTTAAAACCATAAAAATCTAAAAGGGCAGTAAAAATCCATGAAAACGTAAAAAAATCCAAAAAACTCTGAAAAACCAATGAGAACCATAAAACCTCTAAAACGCATAGAAAATCCTCAAACCCCATAAAAACCCAAAAACCCCACTAAAAACTCTAAAAACACTTTAAACCCCTAAAAATGCTAAA
The DNA here is from genome assembly GCA_963277665.1 of Viscum album. Classification (NCBI taxonomy): domain Eukaryota; kingdom Viridiplantae; phylum Streptophyta; class Magnoliopsida; order Santalales; family Viscaceae; genus Viscum; species Viscum album. The sequence continues at coordinate 1,884,816,998 of OY728141.1, read as the reverse complement.
AACTCTAAAAAACCTAAAAACCCATAAAAACTCAAAAAAACCATAAAAACCAAAAAGGCCCTAAAAACCCTCAAAAATACAAAAACCCCTAAAAAAACATGAAAACCCGAAAAACCCCTCAAAATCCTAAAAAATAAAAAATCTATAAAATCCATAAATATCGTTAAAAATCCCTAAAAATCCTTGAAAACATTAAAAAACCCTAAAATCTCTGAAAAACCCTAAAACTTTTAAAACCCCTAAAAATGTTTAAAAACATGAAAAGTCTCTAGATAACCTTAAAACCCCCAAAAAACTCAAAAAAAACCCTAAAAACCTAAAAATCTCTAAAAACCTTGAAAACCTCTAAAAACCAAAGAAACCCAAAAAACCCTAAAAGACCGTAAAATCCCTCAAAATCCCTAAAACCCCTAAAAACCCTAAAAACCATAAAATCTTAAAAAATCGATAAAATTGCCTGAAAACGTAAAAAATCCTGAAAACTCTAAAAAAACCACCAAAACCATAAAACACCTAAAACCCATAAAAACCCTAAAATCCCATAAAACCTCTAAAAAGCAACTAATAACTTTAAAACCCCTTAAAACCCTTAAAAATGTTAATATACCCTAAAAACATTCAAACCCCTAAAAAATCAAAAAAAAAAACCTTAAAAAATCCTAAAAACACTAAAAAAATAAAAACAAAAATTTCCTAAAAACCACAAAATTTCTTAAAAAATCCCTAAAAATTCTTGAAAAGGTTAAAAACCATTAAAACCTTGAAAACCCACTAAAAATTATAAAAAACCCCTAGAAACCATAAAGAACCGTAAAACCCCATAAAACCCCTAAAAATCACTAAAAATTCTAAAACCCTTTAAAATTCCTAAAAATATTTAAAAACATTAAAAACACTAAAAACCCTAAAAGCCTAGAAAGACTCAAAAAACCCCTAAAAACCCAGAAAAACCCTAAAACTGTATAAATCCATGAAAACCCCCAAAACCCTCAAAATCCCTCAAAACCCTAAAATCTAAAAATACCCAAAAAAGCCTTAAAAATCCCTAAAAAGGTAAAAAACCCTAAAAACACTGAAAACCCCCTAAAACCTTAGAAAACCATAATAACCCATAATAACCCTAAAACCCCACTGAAACATTAAAAACACTTAAAACCACTAAAAATGTTAAAAACTCTAAAAACCTTAATAAATCTAAAAAACTCAAAAAACCCCAAGAAACCTTAAAACCCCTAAAAACCCTCAAAATATTTAAAAACCCTATAAATCCCAAGAAACCATAAAAGTCTCAAAAAACCCCTACAACCCTAAAACCCCCTGAAAAACATAAAAACTCGAAGAAACCTTAAAAAAACTCTAAAATCCCTTTAAAACCCTAAAAACCCACTAAAAACTATAAAACATCTTAAAACACCTAAAAACGATAAAAATACTCTAAAAATCTTAAAAACGCTGAAAAACTCAAAAAACCCTTAAAACTCAAAAAGAACCTAAAAACCCAAAAAAACTACTAAAAATTGTTAAAACCCATAAAACCCCTCAAAATCCCTAAAAATCCTAAAACCATAAAAACCATAGATATCCGAGAAAATCCCAAAATATCCCTAAATAAGTGAAATACCCTAAAACCTAAAAAACACCTAAAAACCAAAAAAAAACACCTAAAACATTAAAAAACCCTAAAAACCCACTAAAAACTCTAAAACCCCTTAAAACCCCTAAAACATTAAAACATTCTAAAAACCTTAAAAACCTAAAAACCCTAAATAACCCTAAAAAATCCTAAAACCCCACAAAATCCCTAAAAACACTAAAAAAATTAAAAACCTAAAAATCCCCAAAAATAATGAAAACATAAAAAACCCTAAAAATCACAAAAAAACCCTAAAAACCATAAAAAATCCTACAAACCTAAATAGAACATAAAAACCAATAAAAAGACTAAAACTCAATAAAACTATAAGAACCCTTTAAACCCTTAAAAATGTTAAAAACTCTAAAAAACCATAAAAACCCTAAAAACTCAAAAAAACCAAAAAAACCCAAATTGACCCTAAAAACCCAAAAAATATAAAAACCCTCAGAACCCTCAAAACCCCTAAAAACCCTAAAACCCCCCAAAACCCTCAAAATCCCTAAAAACCATAAAAATACTCAAAATCCCTAAAAATCCTGAAAATGTAAAAAAGCCTAAAAACCCTGAAAAACCTCTGAAACCCATAAAACCCCCTAAAAACCTTAAAAACCCATAGAACCCCTAAAACCCACTAAAACTCTCAAAAACCTCAAAACCCCTGAAAACGTTAAAAAACATTGAAAACCTAAAAACCCTAAAAAATTCAGAAAAACACTAAAACCCCAAAAGGAACATAAAAATCCTAAAAACCCCTAAAAACCTAAAGAACCTTAAAAAACCCTCAAACCCCTAAAAATCCCTAAAAATCTTGAAAACCATAAAAATACTAGAAAGCCATAAAAATCCCTAAAAATGTAAAAACCCCCAAAACCCCTGAAACCCATGAAAACAATAAAAAACCCAAAAACCCAAAAACCCATAATCCCTCAAAAGCCACTAAAAACTCTACAAATCCTTTAAACCCCTAAATATGTTAAATACTCTAAAACCCCTTTCAAAGCCATAAAAACTCAAAAAACCAATAAAAACACAAAAACTACCTAAAACCCCTAAAAAATCAGAAAAAACTCTAAAAAACCTAAAAAACCCCAAAATCTCTTGAAATCCAAAAAACTCCTAAAAACCCAAAAAATCGTACAAAGGTATAAAAATCCCTAAAAACATAAAACCCCTAAAACCCATGAAAGACCCCTAAAAACCATAAAACCCCTAATGACCTTAAAACCCCTAAACCCCATAAAACCCCTAAAACTAACTAAAATCTCTAAAAACCCTTCAAACCCTTAAAAATGTTAAAAACTCTAAAAAACCATAAAACCCCCAAAAAACAAAAAAACCCCAAAACCCATAAAGATCCTAAAAACCATAAAAAACTATAAAAAAAAATACAATACCTATAAATCCCCTAAACCCCCTCAAAATCTCTAAAAATACTAAAAAACTCTAAAAGCCATAAAAATCCAAAAAACCCCAAAAAATATTTAAAATGTAAAAATTCTAAAATATATGAAAAACCCCTGAAAACCATAAAAACCCCTAAAAAACTTAAAAAATTTAAAAACCCATAAAAACCATAAAATCCACTAAAATCTCTAAAAACCCTTCAAACTTCAAAAAAAGTTAAAAAAACTCAAAAAACCTTAAAAACCCAAAATACCAAAAAAGACCCTAAAAACCCTAAAAACCCCTAAATACCCTAAATAAAATGATGAAAGCAACTAGAACCCATAAAAATGCATAAAAACCCCAAAAATACCTAAAATTATAAAAAGCTAAAAAATACCTAAAAATCCCTGAAAACATAAAAACACCTAAAAAACCTCAAAAATCCTCGAAAACCATAAAACCCCTAAAACCCATAAAAACCCAAAAAACAATAAAAAAACCTTAAAACCCCACTAAAAACTCTAAAACATTTAGAATCCTAAAAACTTTAAAAACTATAAAAAAACCCTGAAAACCCTAAAAACTCTAAAAACCCTAATACCCAAAAGACCCTAAAACCCTAAATCCTCTAAAAATAGTGCAAACCCATAAAACCCTCAAAATTCTTAAAGATAAAAAAATGACTAAAAACTATAAAAATCCAAAAAATTCCTAAAATACCTAAAATTTTAAAAAAATCCTAAAACCCTGAAAAACCCTAAAAACCATAAAAACCAAAAAAACCATGAAAATTCTAAAACGTTCTAAAACCCCAAAATACCCTTAAAAACAAAAAAAACTAAAAAAATATAAATACCCAAAATACCCTAAAAACCATGAAAAACCATAAAATCCACTAAAAACCCTAACAACACTCAAAATCCAAAAAACCCAAAAAACCCAAAAAAAAAATCATAAAAATCATTGGAAATATAAAAAACCCTAAAATCCCTAAAAACCATAAAACCAATAAACACCATTAAAACCCCAAAAACCCACTAAAAATCAAAATACCCTTAAAAAGTTAAAAAATGTTGAAAACTATAAAAAACCATAAAAAGCCAAAAAGACCCTAAAACCCCTAAAAACCTAAGAAACCTCAAAAACCCTTAAAACCCTCAAAATCCCAAAAAACACTAAAAAACATAAAATTACTAAAAAAGCCCGAAAAATCCCTATAAACCTAAAACCCCTAAAAATCACTAAAATAATAAAACTCCCCTAAAAAGCATAAAAAGTCAAAAAAAAATCCTAAATCCACAAAAGACCATAAAAACCCTGAAAACACCTCAAAACTCTTAAAAACCATAAAATCCATAAAACCCCCAAAATCCCTAAAAACCCAAAAGACCCTAAAACCCATAAAAATCCTAAAAAAGCCCAAAAATTCCCTGAACACATAAAAAACCCTAAAACCCCACTAAAAACCCATTAAACCACTAAAGATGTTAATATTGTTAAAAAAATTCTAAAACCGCTTAAAAACCCTAAAAATAAAAAAACCCCCTAAAACCCCAAAAAACCAAAAACCCTGAAAACCCCATAAAACACAAAAAAAATCCTAAAAACCTAAAAAAAAACTAAAAATCACTAAAAACCCTAAAATCCAAAAAATGTAGAAAAGCCCAAAAAACTAGGAAAACGAAAAAAATCCTTGAAAACCACTAGAAAACAAGAAAAACTAATAAAAACTCTAAAAACCCTTAAAACTGCTAAAAATATTAAAAAACTATAAAAACTATAAAAAGCCTAATATCAAAAAAACCCTAAAACCCTTGAAAACCAAAAAAGACACAAAAAACCTAAAAACCCCTAAAACCCCTCAAAATCCCTAAAAACCATAAAATAAATAATAAACCTAAAAAGGCCTAAAAATCCCAAAAAACATAAAAAACTCTAAAAAACATGAAAAGACTTTGAAAACCTTAGAATCCCCAAAAAACCATAAAATATAATAAAACCCCTAAAAACCAAAAAAACACTAAAAATACTTTAAACCCCTAAAAACGTTAAAAACTCGAAAAACCCATAAAAAATATAAACACCCAAAAGAACACTAAAACCCTGAAAACCCCTAAAACCCCCTAAAAATCCCTAAAAATCCACAAAATCACTAAGAACCATAACAAACCCGAAAAACCATAAAATTTATAAAAAAGAACTAAAAATCCCTAAAAATGTAAAAAACCATAAAAACCATAAAAACCCATCAAAACCATGAAAACCATGAAAACCTTAAAATACCCTAAAAACCATTAAAACACCAAAAAACAACTAAAAACTCTAAAAACCCTCAAAACCACTAAAAATGTTAAAAAAAAGTCTAAAAATCCTTAAGAAACCCTAAAAACTCAAAATAGATCCCAAAACACTAAAAAACCCTAAAAACCCTAAAAACCCATGAAAACCACAAAAAACCATCAAAATATTAAAACCCTAAAAAATCATAAAAATCCTAATAAATCCCTAAAAATAACTAAAAACATAAAAAACCCCTAAAAACCAAAAAACTATTAAAAACTCTAAAATCCCTTAAAACACCTAAAAATGTTAAAATTTTAAAAAACACAGAAAAAACCTTAAAAACTATTAAAATCTTTAAAATCCGTAAAAATGTAAAAACCCTAAAGACCGTGAAAAACACCTAAAAACCATAAAAACATTAAAACATTAAATAACCTCAAAACTCATAAAAACCCTAAAAACCCATTAAAAACTCTAATAACCCACATTAAAAACGTTAAAAAATATAAAAACCCAAAAAATACTCAAGTCCCTAAGACCTTGAAAAAACCTAAAAACACTCAAAATCTCTAAAAACCCTAAAAACCCAAAAAAAAACTATAAAAATCCTAAAAAATCCCTATAAATATTTAAAAATGTAAAAAATGATAGAAACCCTGAAAACCTATGAAAAACATAAAACCCCCTAAAAACCATAAAAAACCAAAAACCTTTTAAAACCCCTAAAAATGTTGAAAATGTTAAAAAAACTCTAAAACCCATAAAAAACTCAGGAAAACACCTAAACCATAAAAAGAACCTAGAAACCCTAAAACCCCTGAAAAAACTATAAAAACTATAAAAATCCTAAAAAATACCTACATATCCCTAAAATTGGTAAAATCCCTAAAGTCCTAAAAGATACCTATGAACCTTAAAACCCCTAAAATCCATAAAACCCCAAAAAATCCATTAAAACTCTAAAATCCATTAGAAGTCATAAAAATGTTAAAATACTCTAAAACCCCTTAAAACCCACTGAAAATAAAAAAAAACCTAAAAACCTAAAGGACCCTGAAACACTAAAACCCCTTAAAACCCTTTAAAACCCCTAGAATCCTAAAAACCCTAAAAACCATATAAACCCTAAAAATCCCTAAAATCCCTAAAAATGTAAAAAACCCTAAAAACCCTGAAAATCCCTTGAAAACAAAAAAAAACACTTAAAACCTTAAAAACCCATTAAAAACCAGTAAAAAACTCTAAAAAAAACTTAAAACCCCTAAAAATGTTAAAAAAACTCTAAAAAACCGTAAAACATTAAAAGAATATAAAAACCCCTAAATACCTAAAAATACCCAAAATACCCTGAAAAACCCTAATACCCTAAGAAAATCTAAAAATCTCTAAAACCCCCCAAATTCCCTAAAACCCCTAAAAACCCTAAAACCATAAAAATCCAAAAAAAATCCATGAAAGTCCTTCAAAACATAAAAAACCCTGAAAACCCTAAAAAACTCTTGAAAACCATAAAACCCCTAAAAACCCTAAAACACAACTAAAGCACTAAAACTCCTAAAACCCCTAAAAATGTTAAAAACTCTAAAAACCCATACAACCCTAAAAAAACTCAATAAAACCCCAAAAAACGCAAGAAGACCCTAAAACCTTAAAAACTCTCAAAACCCTAAAAACCCCTAAATCCCTCAAAATCCCTAAAAACCCTAAAAACCATAAATATTCTAAAACCCCCCTAAAAATTCGTAAAAATGAAAAACACCCTAAAAGCCCTGAAAAACATTTGAAAACCATGAAACCTGTAAAAAGATAAAAAACCCAAACCCCATAAATATCTTAAAAAGACACTAATAACTCTAAAATCACTTAAATTGTAAAAATGTTAAAAAACTCTAAAAACCCTTAAAAGTCATTAAAAATTAAAAAAAACCTTTAAACCCCAAAAGACCCGAAAATCCTATAAACCACTAAAAACCTAAAAAACCCTAAAACCCTTGAAAACCCCTAAAAATCTATAAAACCAATAAAAACCATAAAAATCCTAAAAAATACCAACAAATCCCTGAAAACATAAAAAACCCTAAAACCCTAAAAAATGCTTGAAACCTGTAAAATCCCCTAAAAACCATAAAACCCCTAAAATCCCTAAAACCATAAACCACAAAAAAACTCTAAAACCCCTTAAAATCCTAAAAACGTTAAAAAACTCTAAAAAACCATAAAACCCTATAAAAATCAAAAAAACCCATAAAAAACCCAAAAATACCCTAAAAACCGTGAAAACCCCTAAAAAACCATGAAACCCATAAAAACCCTCAAAATCCCAAAAAACCCAAAAAACCATAAAAACCCTAAAAAAAGCCTTAGAAATCCATAAAAACATAAAAACTGTTAAAACCCCTAACAAACTTAAAAAACCTTTAAAACTATAAAACCCTAAAAACCGACTAAAATACCTAAAAACCAAAAAAAACCCTTAAAACATTAAAAACTCTAGAAAATCATAAAAACCCAATAAAACAAAAAAAACCTGAAAAACCAAAAAGACCCTAAAAACACTAAAACCCATAAAACCCCTACAACCCTCAAAATCCATAAAAACCCTAAAAACCATAAAATTCATAAAAAACACAAAAAATCATTGAAAACAAGAAAAAAACATAAAATCCCGAAAAAGACCTTGAAAACAATAAAACCCATAAAAACCCTAAAACCCCATGAAAAACACTAAAACCCCTAAAAACATAAAAAAACTCTATAAAATATTGAAACCCATAAAAAACTCAAAATACCCTAAATTCCCAAAAAACCCTAAAAAACCCAAATAACCCAAAAAACCCCTAAAATCTGTAAAAACCATAAAAAACTAATTTTTTTTAAAAAATCCTGAAAAATCCACGAAAATGTAAAAAACCCTAAAAACACTAAATAATCTTTGAAAACCATAAAACCCCTAAAACTGTAAAAAATACCGAAAACCCATAGAAACCTTAAAACCACTAAAATATTTAAAAACCATTAAAACCAATAAAAACACTAAAAAACTTTAAAATTCCTAAAAACATTAAAAATGTTAAAAACTCTAAAAAACTTTAAAAACCCAAAAAAACTAAAAAACCCTAAAAATCCAAGAAGTCGCTAAAAACCCTAAAAACCCTAAAAACCCTAAAAACCCTAAAAACCCTAAAAACCCTAAAAAACACTAAAACCCCTCAAAATCCTTAAAAACCTAAAAAACCCTAAAAACCCTTAAAAATCCCTAAAAATCCATAAAAAAATAAAAAACATTAAAAATGATGAAAACCCCCCCAAAACCATAAAATCCATAAAAACCATAAAACACAAAAAATCCATAAAAACCTAAAAAACCTACTAAAAATATAAAAACCCTTAAAACCCCTAAAAACATTAAAAAACATTAAAAACTCTAAAAAACATTAAAACCCAAAAAAACCTTAAAAATCATATAAATCCTAAGAAATCCCTAAAAATCCACGAACATAAAAAAAACACAAAATCCTGAGAAAATCCTGTAAAAATCATAAAACCCTAACAACCCATAAAACCCTATAAACCCACTAAAAAATCTAAAAAACCTTTAAACCCCTACAAATGTTGAAAAATGTTATGCAACTATAAAAACCTTAAAAACCCTAAAATACTCAAAAAAACCCAAAAGACCCTAAAAACCCATAAAAACCCTCAAAATCCCTAAAAACCATAAAAATCTTAAACAATCCTTAAAAATATCTACAAATGTAAAAAATGATAAAAAACCTAAACAACCCTTGAAAAACATAAAAATCCTTAAAACCCCAAAAAATCCCAAAAAACCCAATAATCACCATAAACTCTAAAAGTCCTTAAAATCCCAAAAAATGTTAAAAAACTCTAAAAAAACCTTAAAAACCATAAGAACTCAAAAAAACACCTAAATCCCCTAAAAACCCTAAAAACAAGAAATCCCCTAAAAAACCTCAAAATCCATAAAAACCCTAAAACCATACAAACCATAAAAATCCTAAAAAATCCCTAAAATCCCTGAAAATGCAAAAAACCCTAAAAACCCTAGAAAACCCCTAAAACCCATAAAATTACCTAAAAACCTTTATAACCCATAAATCCCCATAAAAACCCAAAAACCCCAATAAAAACATAAAATCCTTAAAATCCCCGTGTTAAAAAATAATAAAAACCATTAAAAAACCTAAAAAACTAAACAAAAAATATAAAAAACGAAAAGACCCTAAAACCTTAAAAAACTTTAAAAATCCCCAAAAAACAATAAAAACACTCAAAATCTTAAAAACCCTAAAAAACCTGAAAAACCATAAAAATCCCTAAAAATCCCTAAAAATCCCTAAAAATGTAAAAACACTAAAAACCATAAAAGTAGCTGAAATTCATAAAACCCCCTAAAAATCTTAAAAACCCATGAAAACCCACACCTAAAACATTAAAAACTATAAAACCTTAAAAACACTAAAAAATAAAAAATGGCTAAAACCTAAATGGGAAAAAACCAAAAAATACCATAAAATCCTAAAAACTAAAAAAAACTAAAAAACTTGAAAAACCCTAAAACACCCAAAATCCCTAAAAACCTTAAAAACCATAAAATCCATAAAACCCTAAAAACCATAAAAATCCTATGAAAACCCCTATAAACTCATAAAACACTAAAACCCTCAAAATCCCTAAAAAACCTAAAAACCATAAGAATACTAAAACCCGCCTAAAAATCTCTGAAAATGCAAAAAAAAAACTTTAAAACCCTGAAAAGCCACTTAAAACCAGAAAGATCCCAAAAAACCTTAAAAATACCTAAAAACCCATAAAACTCTAAAACCACTAAAAACTCTAGAAATCCTTAAAACCTCTAAAGACTTTGAAAACTCTAAAAAAGCTTATAAACCCTACAAAACTTTTCAAAATCCTAAAACCCTAAAAAAACCCTAAAACCGTTAGAAACCCTATAAAAATCCCCAAACCCCTCAAAATACCTAAAACCCCTAAAACCCCTTAAAACCCATAAAAATCCTAATAAATCCCTAAAAACCCTGAAAACATAAAAAACTGTAAAAACCCTGAAAAAAATCTGAAAGAAATAAAAACCCCTAAAACCATTAACATCCTTATAAATCCCTAAAAAACCTTGAAATCGATAGAGGTGATGGCGGCGCACTCCCCTGGGATTCTCTCTCACTCGACGCTTCTTCCAGGCCTTCCCCTGGATCCAGATCAGTACTTCCGCAGCGGTTCCATGATCCTTCCCAGTTCTTGGCGATGGCATTCCCTGGATGTGATTTTCGACCTCAAGACGGTGGTGGCTTTCGCACTTCGACGACTTCAACCTCCCCGAGTTCCTTTGCTCTGGGTTTCGGACTTTGACGCGGCTTTTCTCTGTTGCTGGCGAGTCTGGCCTCCGAAGGCTATGGTGGTCGCAACGTCTTCAGATCAGCATGATCTTGAATGGGTCGACATCTTCTAGCAGCCGCAGGCTGGGGTCGCTTTTTCAGATCTGGGGTTTCTGCAGGCGGGTCAACGCGATCATGGGGATTGTTGGCAGAGTTGGTTGCTTCGGCGTCCAGGTTCTACTAGGAAGGCACTTCGTTCCTGCGGATGGTGCGACAATCTGGTATTGTGGCACTGGTCGGATCCTTCTCGATCCTGCGTTGCAGAAGGAGGTTTTCTCTTTGCCCTGGTTCGATTGTTTTGTCAGTTCATGAAGCAGCTGCAGGTGCGTTCTCAACCTAGTCTCTCGGCTTCGTCTCTGCTCTAGTTTGTTGATGCTTGTTTCGGTTGGACCTTTTGGCATTTTATGTTATCCTCCTGCTTGGTTGTGATTTCGGTTATGAATGAGTGCTGGTTTTTGGGTTTTCTAAAATGGGTTTGGTGATTTTTGTGCAATTTCGGGTGGTATGCGGTTTGCTATGCTATGAGATGTAGAATGCTGAAAGTTGTTCGGTTCGAAGACCATGACTGCTGGTTGTTGAGCTACGATTCCTTGTTTGACGATGGGTTAGGATGTGTTGGTGGTTGCTTTATGAGCTGCAAGTTGATAAGAGCTGGTCGATAAGGAGGCGGTGATGCTTTTGTTGCTGATGTTGGTGTTTTGGTGCTATCGTTCTTGGGAGTTTGCTGCTTGTTTCACTGGCAGTGGATCCTCATGGGGAGGACATGCTAGTTGCTGGAAATGGTGTGATTGGGTTTGCTGGTTGTTGTTTGCTGGGAGGTGATGATGGATGCGTTTGGTTGCGGTGCTCATGTTGTGGTTTCATGCTACTGGTTGTGAGTGGTTGGGATGTCAGCTTTGGTGCTTTTGTTTGCTGGGGCTGGTTGGTTTGGACGTGTTGCTACTACTGTGTTGTTGTGATGAGGGGATGTGGTGCTGCTGGATGCTGGAATGCCCTGGATGAGGGAAATTGTGCTGCTGGATGCTGGTTGCTGCTGAGCTGGGAGTTGCTGAAGCTGTGGTTTATGATCGTGCTGCTGCTGGATGTTGATTGTTGGTTGAGTTTGAATGATGTTCGTTGGTTAGCTGTGAGATGCTGGATGCTGGTTGATGCTGGATGATGGTGGTGGCTACTTGGCTTTGTGTGCTTTTACTTTTTTCGCTTTTGTTTTCTCTCTTTTGGGGTCATTTTTGTTTTGGGTTGTAAGGGGTTTTTGATGTGGGTCATTTGACCCCTCCCCTCCCCTGTCTACTGTGTCTCCTTTTTCTTTCTAATAAATTTGGGGGGGGGGGGGCAGGAATAGCCCGACCCTTGCATCTTCCTTGCCTAAAAAACCCCAAACCCCACTAAAAACTCTAAAACCCCTTTAAACCCCAAAATATATTAAAAACTCTAAAAACACATAAAAAACTTAAAAGAACATAAAACCTCAAAAGACCATAAAACCCCTAAAAACCATATAACCCTAAAACCCTAAAACCCCCCGAAACCCCTCAAAATCCATAAAAACTCTAAGAAACCCTAAAAACCATAAAAATCCTAAAAAACCCTAAAAATTCATGATAACATAAAAACCCGTAAAAACCCCTGAAAAGCACCTAAAACCCCTAAAAAGCCATCAACACCCTAAAACCCACTAAACATTCTAAAAATGTTAAAAACTCTAAAAACCTTAAAATCACTAAAAACTAAAAAACACCGTAAAAACCCAAATGACCCTAAAACCCTAAAACTACTAAAAATGCAAAAAAATATTGAACACCCCTCAAAATCTATAAAAACCCATAAAAACCATTGAAATTTATAAAAATCCCTAAAAACCATCAAAACGTAAAAAACCTTTTAAACACTAAAAATCTCTAAAACCATAAAACCCCTAAAAACATAAAAAACCCCAAAGCCCATAAAACCACTAAGAACTCAAAAAACCCCTAGAACTCCTAAAAACTTTAAAAAATATTAAAAACCTTAAAACCGCTAAATAACTAAAAAACCCTAAAACCCCAAAAAGAAGCTAAAACCCTGAAAAAACCGAAAAACCCTAAAAAAACCCGAAAATCCCTAAAAACCCCTAAAACCCACAAATTCCCCAAAAACCATAAAAAACATAAAAATCTTAAAACCCCCTAAAAATCCTTGAAAACATAAAAACCCCTAAAAACCCTAAAAACTTTAAAATACCCAATTTTTTTTTAAAAAAACCATAAAACCCCATAAAAACCCTACAAACCACTAAAAACTCTCAAAACCCCTAAAAACATTAAAAAACTCAAAAAAATATTAAAACCCCTAAAAACTCAACAAATCCTAAAAACCCGAAAAAACCAAAAAACCAAAAAAACCATAAAAAACTTTGAAAAACCCTGAAAGCCATCAAAATACCGAAAAACCATAAAACACTAAAACCATAAAAATCCTAACAAATCCATAAAAATCTAGAAAAATGTAAAAAAACCTAAAACCCAGAAAAATCCCTAAAATCTATAGAAATCCCTAAAACCTTAAAAACCCTAAAACCCTTAAAACCCTAAACCCCTAAAATGATAAAAAACTTAAATTCCATAAAACCATAAATTCTGAAAAATATTTAAATCCCTAAAAACTCAAAATTACCCTAAAAATGTAAAAAAGACCCTAGATACACTGAAAACACCAAAAACCCTAAAAACCCTTAAAAATCCTGAAATGCCACAAAATACCTTAAAACCATAAAACCCCTAAAAACAAAAAAAATCCTAAAAACCCATAAAAAAGTAAAAAATCCTAAAACCCTGGAAACTCTATGAAAACAATAAAACCCCCTAAAACCTTAAAAAATCTATAAAACCACTGAAAACCCACTAAAAATCTAAAAAACCTTTAAACCCCTAAAAACCATAGAAAACTTTAAAAAACTCTAAAAAACCTTTAAAACCCTTAAGAAATCAAAAAACCCTAAAAACCCAAAAGACCCTAAAAATCTTGAAAAACCCTAAAAACAAAAAAACCCATAAAACCCTCAAAATCCCTATTAACCATAAAACCATAAAAACCATAAAAATCCTAAAAAATGGAAAAATTTCCATGAAAATGAAAAAACCCAAAAACCCCTAGAAACCGCCTAAAATCTATAAAACGACATAAAAACCATAAAAAACCTGAAACCCAGAAAAGCCCTAAAACCCACTAAAAACTATAAAATTCATCAAAACCCATAAAAATGTTTAAAACCCTAAAAACCTTTAAAACCCTCAAAAACTAAAAAATATATGAAAACCCGAAAACACAATAAAAACCCAAAAAACCATCGAAATCCCTAAAAACCCTAAAACCATAAAAATCCTAAAAACTCCTTAAAAATCTCTAAAAACGTAAAGAACACTAAAAAAACTAAAAATCCAATGAAAACTATAAAAACCCCTGAAACTATTAATACCCCTAAAAACCAAGAAAAAATCTAAAAACCCTAAAAACACCTAAAAAGTTAAAAGACACTAAAAACTTAAAAAACTCAAAAATATTAAAAAAAACCTAAAATCCCAAAAATATCTTAAAATTTATGAAAAACACTAAAAATGATGAAAACCCCTAAAACCCATCAAAATCAATAATGACCCTAAAAACCTTAAAGCCATAAAAATCCTAAAGAAGCACAAAAAATCCCAATGTAAAAACCTTGAAAAATATTTAAAACCATAAAATCCCTAAAAACCTTAAAAACACTAAAACCCCATGAAACCCTAAAAACCTGATAAAAACTCTAAGAAAAATTTTAACCCCAAAAATGATAAAGACGTTAAAAACTATAAAAACCTTTAAACCCTAAAAACTCAACCCCCCCTAAAAACCCAAAAGGACCTTAATAAACATGAAAACCACTAAATCCCCTAAAAAACATGAAAACCCCACAAAATTCATAAAAATATAAAAACAATAAAAACCATAAAGCCCTAAAAAATCTCGAAGAATTCATGAAAACATAAAAACCATTAAAATTGCTAAAAAAACCCTTGAAACCAATAAAAACCCCAAAAGAGCGTAAAAAACCTTAAAACCCCATAAAACCCTAAAGACCTCCTGGTAACTTTAAAAACCCTCAAAACCCAAAAAAACATTAAAAACTCTAAAAAACCCAAAAAAAACAGAAAACTCTAAACACCTAAAAGACCCTAAAAACCATAAAAATCAAAAAAAATGTTGAAAACCCCTAAAACTCCTAAAAACCCTAATGACACAAAAAACCATAAAAACGTTAAATATATCCATAAAACCCCAAAAAGGACCTAAAACATATAAAAAACCATAAAACCCCTAAAAACCTAGAAAAAAATTGAAAACTCTCAAAATCCCTAAAAACCCCAAAACCCCTAAAGCATAAAAATACTAAAAAATATCTAAAAATCGTTGAAAACATAAAAAACACTAAATATCCTGAAAATCCCCTAAACACCATAAAAACCACCAAAAACCATAAAAACTCTAAAACCCCTAAAAAGTTAAAAAAACACTAAAACCCTTAAAACCCCTAAAAACCTCCAAAACCCCCAGGAACCCCAAAAAGACTCTAAAAACGATGAAAAACCCTCAAAATCAAAAAAATCCTAAAAACAATGAAAATACCAAAAATCATTCTAAATGTAAGAAACTCAAAAAACACTAAAATCCTCTGAAATTCATAAAAATACCTAAAAACATTAAAAAACCCTAAAAACTCATAAAATACCTAAAGCAACTATAATCTCTAAAATCACTTAAAACCCCTAAAATGTAAAAATATATTAAAAACTCAAAAAACCTTAAAACCCCCTAAAAATCACAATAAAATGCTAAAATCCCCAAAAGTCCCAAAAAACCCTGAAAACCTTTAAAAACCCTTCAAAATCCCTAAAAACCTTAAAAACCAAAAAAATCCTAAAAAACCCAAAAAAATCAGAAAAACATGAAAAACACTAAAAACCTTTAAAACACCTGAAAACCATAAACACTTAAAAAACCATAAAAAACACCTATAAAAACCATAAACCACTAAAAAAATCTAAAAACCGCTAAAACCCTAAAAACCTCTAAATTTTTTTAAAAAATAAAAAACCTCAAAACCATAAAGAACTCAAAAAGCACCCCTAAAAACTAAAAAAGACCCTGAAATCCTGAAAAACCCAAAAAAACTTAGAAAAATCCTGAAAACTCTAAAACCATAAAAAATCTAAAAACAAAAAAATCCTAAAAATATATAATCTCCCAAAAAACTTAAAAGACCCTAAAACTCTAAAAAAGCCCCTGAAAACCATAAAAACTGTTAAAAACCTTAAAAACCCTAAAAACCCATATAAATGATAATAACCCACTAAAATTTCTAAATATACTCAAAACCCCTAAAAACCTTAAAACACAGTAAAAACTCTAAAAACCCTTAACCACTCTAAAAAACTAAAAAAACACTTAAAAACCCCCAAAGACCCTAAAAACCCAAAAAATCTTGTAACCCTAAAAACACTAAAAAACCCTAAAAACCCTAAAACCCATAAAAAACCCAAAAAATACCTGAAAATTTAAATAACCCAAAAAACCCTCTGAAAACCATAAAAACCCCTAGAAACCATAAAAACCCTAAAACCCATAAAAATCCCCAAAACCACTAAAATCCCAAAAAACCCTTAAAACCCAAAAAACAATAAAACCCCTTTAAAACCTTAAAAACCTAAAAAAATCTAAACAACTCTAAAAACGCAAAAGACCATAAACACCCATAAACCCATAAAAACACTAAAAAACTTGAAAAAACTGTAAAAACCCTCAAAATCCCTAAAACCTTAAAAATCATAAAAATCCTAAAAAAGAACTAAAAATCACTAACAATGTAACAACCACTAAAAACCCTGAAAACCCATAAAAACCATAAAAACCCCTAAACCTTAAAAACCCTAAAAACTTATAAAACCCTAAAAACTACTAAAAACTCTAAAAACCCTTAAAACACCAAAAAATGTAAAAAAGTTTAAGAAAAACTTTATACCCCTAAAAACTCAAAAAATTAAAACCCCTAGAATCGTTAAAAAAATCTAAAAAAGTTCAAAAACCCTAAAAACTCAATAAAAACACTAAAAACCAAAAAATACCCCAAAAACACTGAAAACCCCTAAAAACACTAAAAATAGTGAAAAAAAAATCCAAAAACCCCGAAAAATCTGTAAAAGCCCAAAAAACCCTTAAAACTATAAAAATCCTAGAAAATTCATAAAACCCATAAAATCATAAAATCCCAAAAAAACACTAAAAACCCTTGAAAACAATAAAAACCCTAAAAACCATTAAAACCCAAAAATACTTTTAAAAACCTTAAAAAACACTAAAAACTCTAAAAACCCATAAAACCTATAAAAACATTAAAAAAACCCTAAAAAATATTAAAACCCATAAAAAACCCAAAAACCCGCAAAAAACCCCAAAAGACCCTAAAAAATTGAAATTTCCAAAAAAACCCCAAAATACTTACAACCCATAAAAACCCTAAAAATGATAAAAATCCTAAAAAATCCCCCCAAATCCCTAAAAATCATAAAACCCATAAAAAACCCTTAAAACCATAAAACACATAAAAACCATTAAACCCCTAAAAATCCATAAACCCCCCCCCCCCCCCAATCCACTATAAAATCTAAAAATCCTTTAAACCCCTAAAATGTTAAAAACGTCTAAAAACCCATTAAAACATTAAAAACTCAAAAAAACCCTAAAAACCCACAAAGACCTTAAAAACACTGAAAACCTCTAAAACCCTAAAAAACCCTGAAAATCCCTAAAAACCATCAATATCCCTAAAAACCCTAAAAAATCTAGAATGCATAAAAATCCTAAAAATACCAAAAAAAATCCTTGAAAACGTAAAAACCCTAAAAAACACCTAAAAACCATAAAAACCTACAAATCCTTAAAAATATACTAAAAACTCAAAAAACAATTTAAACTGCTAAAAGTGTTGAAAAAAATATTGAACACCTTAAAAACCCTAAAAAATAAAAAATACTAAAGTCCCAAAAAACCTATGAAAACCCCTAAAAACCCCTCAAAATCCCTAAAAGTCATAAAAACCATAAAAATTATAAAAATCATAAAATAACCATAAAATCCATGAAAACATAAAAAATCTAAAAATCCCTGGAAAACCCCCGAGACCATAAAAACCACTAAAAAACATAAAAAACTTGATAACCCTAAAAACACTAAAATCTCTAAAAATCCTTAAAACCCCTAAAAACCTTAAAAATTATAAAAACCCTTAAAATGTTAAAAAACTCAAGAAAACCCTAAAACACTAAAAAAATAAGAAAAACTCAAAAACCCCTAAAAAATATAAAAAATCTAAAAACTCTCAAAATCCCTCAAAACCCTAAAATCCCTTGAAGGCATAAAAATTCTGAAAATCCCCTAAAAATCCCAAAAAACATAAAAAACGCAAAAAACTCAAAAACCCCTGAAAATAATAAAAACCACAAAAAACATTAATAAACAATAAAAACCAATAAAAACACTAAAACCGCAAAATCCCTTTAAAACCCAAAAAATGTTAAAAAAACTTAAAAACATTTAATACCCTAAAAAGATTTTAAAAACCCTAAAAACTGTAAAGACCCTAAAACCCTAAAAACCATAAAACCCCTAAAAAATTTTAAACCCTCAAAATCCATAAAAAACCCTAAAAATCTTAAAAAATAAAAAAAATAAAAAAAATCCATGAAAACATAAAAAAACTAAAAACTCTAAAACCCCACTAAAATCCATAAAAACCCCTAAAACCTTTAAAAACCCTAAAATAAAATAAAAATAATAAAAACCCACTAAAATTTTAAAAACCAACAAAACCACAAAAAATGTTAAAAAACTTAAAACACCTTTAAAACCCAAAAACTCAAAAAGTTCCCTAAAACCCCAAAAGACCCTAAAAACCCTTAAAAACACCAAAACACCTAAAAACCCCTAAAAACATCTAATACCCTCAAAATCCCTAAAACCCATAAAGCCCAAAAAACCATTAAAATCTTAAAAAATCCATAAACTCCCTAAAAAATCCCTAAAAATGTAAAAAACCCCCTAAAAACCCAAGAAAAACTCTAAAACCAATAAAACCCCTAAAAACCTTAAAAACCCTAAAACCCCATAGAAACGTTAAAACCCACTAAAAACAACAAAAACCCTTAAACCCCCTAAAAATGTTGAAAATATTAAAAACCTTAAAAACCTAAAAAAACTCAAAAAAGCCCAAAAAACCCATAGAGACATTAATAACCCTAAAACCCCTATAAAATTCTGAAACCCCCTAAACACTCTCAAAATCCCTAAAAACACTAAAAACCATAAAAACAATAAATATCCTAAAAATCCCTAGAAACCCTGAAAATGTATAAAACCCTAAAAACCCTAAAAGAATCCCTGAAAACCATAAATCACATAAAAACCATTAAAAACCCTAAAAACACATAAAATCCCTAAAAACTAATAAAAACTCTAAAAACCCTTAAAACCTCTAAATATGTTATAAAATCATTAAAATCCAAAAAAACTCAAAAATCCCCAAAACCCCAATAAACCATAAAAGCCGAGAAAAACCATAAAACCCTAAAACCATGAAATCCCTAAAACCCCCTCAAAATACATAAAATCCGTAAAAACCATAAAAACCATAAAAACCATAAAATCCCTAAAAGTCCTTGAAAACGTAAAAAATCCTAAAAACCTAGACCCCCCTAAAAACCATATAACCCTAAAAAACCTTAAAAAACCTTTAAACCCTAAAAAACCCTAAAAACCCTAAAAACTACTAAAAACTATAAAAACCCTTAAAACTCATCAAAATGGTTGAAAACTCAAAAAAAACCTTAAAACCTCAAAAAAACCCGAAAACCCCAAAAAAACCAAAAAAACCTTAAAACCCTAAAACCCTAAAAACCCTAAAAAACCCATAAAACCCTTAATATCCCTAAAAACCCCCAAAAAAACCCCTAAAAATCTCAAAAAACATAAAATCCACTGAAAACCTTTAAATCCCCCTAACACCATAAAAAATCCACAAAACCCATAAAACCACTAAAAACTCAAAAAACAACACATTTAAACCTGTAAAAATGTTAAAAACATTAAAATCCCTTAAAACCCTAAATAACTCAAAAAACCCTAAAAACCCAACATTTCAAAAAAACCTACAAACACAAAAGTCCTTAAAAACCATAAAATCTCTAAAAACCCTTAAAACTGTAAGAACCCTCAGAATCCCTCAAAATCCTAAAAAAACATAAAAAACAAAAAAATCCTAAGAAGCCCAAACAATCCCTTAAAATGAAAAAGATTTACATACATTGAAACCCCTTGAAAACTATAAAAATCCCTAAAAACTGTAAAAACCCTAAGAAACCATAAAACCCCTAAAAACCCATAAAAACCCATAAAAACCCATAAAAACCCTAAAAATCCCTAAAAATCCTAAAAACCCTAAAATCCTAAAAAAATATAAAAACCATCAAAATCCCAAAAAACCCTAAAAACCAAAAAAACCCAAAAAGAATCCTTGAAAACATAAAAACCTTAAAAAGCCTGAAAACTGCCTAAAAACCAAAAAAACCCCTTAAAACATTAAAAATCCCATAAAAAACTAAAAACCCATAAAAAAATCTAAAAAATCTTAAAACCCCTAAAAATGTTGAAAAACACTATAAAAATTAAAAATACTAAAAACTAAAAAAATCTAAAAAACCCCAAAAGCCTATAAAAACCATGAAAAAAACCCTAAAATCCCAAGAAAACCCTAAAAACCCTCCAAATCCAAAAACACCCTAAAAAATCTCTAAAAACCATAAAAATCCTAAAAACCTCTAAAAACCCTAAAAACCCTAAAAACCACCTGAAAACCATAAACCCCCTAAAACCCCTAAACACCCATAAAAACCCTAAAAACTCACTAAAAACTCAAGAAATCCTTAAAACCCAGAAAAATGTTAAAAACACAAAAAACCCAAAAGGCCTAAAACCCCTAAAAACCCCTAAAAACCCATGAAAACCCATAAAAACAACAAAACCCCTATAAAACCTTGAAAACCCTAAAACCCATAAAATACTAATAAATCTCTATAATTCCCCAAAAATATAAAAAACCCTAAAAACTATAAAAACCCATAAAACCTTAAAAAGCACTAAAACTCTATTAAACCCTAAAAACCACTAAAAATAATTAAAACCCTTAAAACACTGAAAAATGATAAAAAACGCTAAAAACCCTTTAAACCCTAAAAAGCTCCAAAAAACCCCTAAAACTCCAAAAGACTAAAACCCTAGAAAATCCCTCAAAATCTCTAAAATCCATTAAAACCCCTAAAAAAAAATCCTAAAAAATCAAAAAAAAATCACTAAAAACCAAAAAAATCCAAAAACCCTTAAAACCCCCTCAAACCATAAAAAACCATAAAAACTTTAAAAAACCATAAAACCCATAAAACCCTACAAAACCACTAAAAACCCTAAAATCCCATAAAACCCCTAAAAATTATAAAACTCTAAAAATTCTTAAAAACCAGAAAAAACTAGAAAAAAACCCTAAAAGACCTAAAAGACCCTAAAACCCAATAATCCCCTCAAAATCTTGAAAAAACCCAACCTCAAAATCCTAAAAACCATAAAATCAAAAAAAAAATCCAAAAAAGACCCTAAAAAACTCTAAAAACCTAAAAAACCATAAAAACTCTGAAAAACCCTTGAAACCTATAAAACCCTTAAAAACCATAAAAACCCTAAAAACCCATAAAATCACTAAAAACCAATAAAAACTCAAAAAACACTAAAACCCCCTAAAACGTTAAAAAACTCTTAAAAACTTAAAAACCCTAAAAAACTCAAAAAATCATAGAAACCTAAAAAACCATAAACCCCCCCAAAACCCTAAAAACTCTAAAAAACCCAAAAAACCTTCAAAATCCCTAAAACCCCTAAAACTAATAAAAATCCTAAAAAATCCCTAAAAATCCCTAAAGACCTAAAAAACCCTAAACCCTAAAAACCCCATGAAAACCCTAAACCCCTAAAAACCTTCAAAATACTAAAACCCCCTAAAAATACTAAAAACTATAAAAAATATAAAAAAAAATAAAACCCTTAAAAACGTTAAAAACATTAAAAAACACTAAAAAACCTTAAAACCGTAAAAAAATCAAAAAAACACTGAAAACACCCAAAGTCCATAAAACTCATGAAAACCCCTAGAAACCCTAAAAATCACTAAAACACCCTAAAAACCCTCAAAATCCCTTAAAACCCTCAAAATCCATTAAAACCCTAAAAAACCATAAAACTCCCAAAAAACCTTAAAAACCCTAAAACCTATAAAAACCCTAACCCCCCCTAAAAACTCTAAAAACCCTTTAAATCCCTAAAAATGTTAAAAAAATCTAAAAAACTTTTAAAAACCTAAAAACTCAAAAAACCCTAAAAAACCAAAAAGACCCTAAAAACCCTGAAAAGCTGAAAAAAACCTAAAAACCATGGAAACCCCTAAGAACCCTAAAAATCCATAGAAACCCTAAAAACAATAAAAACCAAAAAATACTAAAATATCCCTTAAAATCCCTAAAAATGTTAAAAACCCTAAAACCCTTGAAAAACTACTTAAAACCATAAAACCCCTAAAAACCATAAAATCCCATAGGCTTGCAAAAAAAACCATAAAATCCCATAAAACCCATAAAAACCACTAAAAACTCTAAAAAAATCCCAAAAAACACAAAAAACCCTAAAACCCCCTAAAAACCCTAAAATCCCTAAAATCCCACAAAAAACCCTCAAAATCCTTAAAACCCAAAAAAACAATAAAAACTATAAAAATCCTAAAAAAGATATAAAAATCCCTAAAAAATAATAAAACCCAAAAAACCCTGAAATATATCTGAAAAAAATAAATACCATTGAAAATCATAAAAACCCAAAAAACCTTTAAAAACTTTAAAAACTCATAAAACCCTAAAAACCAACTAAAACACCTCAAAATCCCTAGAAAACCTAAAAACCTAAAAACCATAAAAATCCCTAAAAACCCAAAAAAACGTGAAAAACCCTAAAAAGCTAAAAACCATAAAACCCCTAAAAACCATAAAAAACTCTAAAACCCATAAAATCCCTAAAAATATATGAAAACATAAAAAACCTTAAAAACCTTAAAACCCCGTGAAAACAATAAAAATCCCTAATAACCTTAAAAACCTTACAAACCCATAAAAACACTGAAAATAAAAAAAATCTAAAACCCCTAAAAACATTAAAAACCACGAAAAACCTTTAAACCCTAAAAATCTTGAAAAAACCTAAAATCCTCAAAATCAGTAAAAACCCTAAAAATAATAAAAAATCTAAAAAATCCTTAAAAATACCTGAAAATGTAAAAAACCCTAAAAAACTTGAAAAACCCTTGAAATCCATAAAACCCCTAAAAACCTTAAAAACACATAAAACCCTAAAAAACCTCTAAAAAATCTAAAAACATTTAAAACCCCTAAAAATGTTAAACTACTCTAAAAACCCTTTAAAACACTAAAAAACTAAAAAAACACCAAAAGCCAAAAAATACCATAAAACCATAAAACCCCCTAAAAGCCCTAAAAAACCTTAAAATCCCTAAAAACCCTTAAAATACCTAAAAACCCAAAAATCCATAAAAAACCTAAAAATCCATATAAAGGTAAAAATCCGTACAACACATGAAAAAATCGTAAAAACCAAAAAAACAAATAAACCACTAAAAACCATAAAAAAATTCTAAAAACCCTTAAAACCACTAGGAACACTAAAACACCTTAAACCCCTAAAAACATTAGAAAATCTAAAAAACCTTTAAACCCTAAAAACTTAAAAAACCCTCACACACTCAAAAGACCTAAAACCCCTCACAAACCCATAAAATCCTGAAAACCCCTGAAAACCCCTCAAAATCTATAACAACCCTAAAAACTATAAAAATCCTAAAAAATCCCTAAAAATCCTGAAAAATGTAAATAAACGAAAAAACCAAAAACCCCCCTAAAACCCATAAAAACTGCTAGAAACCTTAAAAACCATAAAACCTCATAAAAACCACTAAAAATATAAAGGCCCTTAAACTGTCTAAAAATGTTAAAAAAACTCTAAAAAAACTTAAGAACCCACAATTCAAAAAGACAAAAAACCCAAAAGACCCTAAAACACCTAGAAAGACCCTAAAACCCTAAAACCCATAAAAACCTACCGTAAAAAAATGCTAAAAACTGTAAAAATAATAAAAAATCCCTAAAAATTCTTGAATGTATAAAAAATTTAAAAATCCAGAAAACCCCAGAAAAACCCATGAAAACCATAAAACCCACTAAAAATTCTAAAAACCCCTAAATCACCTAAAAACATTAAAAAACTAGAAAAATCCTTAAAAACCCTAAAAAACTCAAAAAACTCCCAAAAAATACAAAAAAGACCCTAAAAACTATGAAAAACCCAAAAAAATCTTAAAAACTCTAAAAACCCTCAAAATCCCTAAAAACCCTAAAAAACCTCAAATCCATCAAAAATCCTAAAAAATACCTAAGAATACCTGAAAATGTAAAACCCCCAAAAAACCTTGAAAACCCCTCAAACCCATAAAAACCCATAAAAACCATAAAAACCTTAAAAACCCATAAAAACTCATAAAAACCCTAAAATCCATTAAAAACATTAAAAACTCTTAAACCACCTAAAATTGTTAAAATACTTTCAAAAACCATAAAATCCCTAAACACATTAAAAACTATAAAATACCTTTAAACCCTTAAAATACTCAAAAAATCCCCAAAACCTAAAAAGACCCTTAAAACCCCTAAAACACTAAAAACCCTAAAAACCCGAAAAACCAAAAAAATCCTAAAAATCACTAAAAAACCTAAAAAA
The DNA here is from genome assembly GCA_963277665.1 of Viscum album. Taxonomy (NCBI): domain Eukaryota; kingdom Viridiplantae; phylum Streptophyta; class Magnoliopsida; order Santalales; family Viscaceae; genus Viscum; species Viscum album. Next base: position 1,884,792,332 of record OY728141.1, on the reverse strand, counting down.
CCATAAAAATCCTAAAATATCACTAAAATTCCATGAAAACATAAAAAACCATAAAAACCATAAAACCCCTAAAAACCATAAAACCCCTAAAAACCTTAAAACCCTTAAAACCCCTAGAAACCCTAAAAAATCACTAAAAACTTTAAAAACCCATTAAACCCCTAAAAATGTTGAAAAACTCTTAAAAACCCTGAAAATTCAAAAAAAACCCTAAAAACCAAAAAAAACCCTAAAAACCTTAAAAATCCCTAAAAACCCTAAAATCCCCGAAGAGCCATAAAAACCCTCAAAATCCCTAAAACCATAAAAACCCTTCAAAACCATAAAAATCTTAAAAATCCCTAAAAACCCCTAAAAACGTAAAAAACCTTAAAAACATTGAAAAAACCCTAAAACCCATAAAACACCTAAAAATTATAAAAAACCCTTAAACACATAAAAACCACTAAAATTTTTAAAAACCCTTAAACCCCCTAAAAATATTATCCATGTGTCAAAGGCTGAACCTTACTGTGACCCATGCCTTTCAGGAGGCGAATGCGGTGGTAGATGCTCTCTCCAAACAGGCCATTGTGGAGAGGTGCTCGTTGTGGTCCTTTGTTCCACACCCTCCTGCTCCTCGCTTGTGGACTCTGACTTGAAGGGTGAGTTGCACACCCGCTTATGTAACCCCTCCTTGTAGCTCTCTGTTTGCTCTTCAAATTGTAAAAAACCATTAAACCCCTAAAAATGTTAAAAAAACACTAAAATACTTTAAAACCCTAAAAAAGCAAAAAACCCTATAAACCCAAAAATCCGTAAAACACCTAAAAACCCTAAAAACCCTAAAAACCTTGAAAAACCCCAAAAATATCAAAATACCTAAAAAAACTAAAACCATAAAAACCCACTAAAACTCTAAAAATTCTTTAAACCGCTAAAACCTTAAAAAACTCTAAAAAACCTCAAAACCCCTAAAATTCTAAAAAAACTCTAAAACCCCAAAAGACCCTAAAACCCCTAAAACCCCTAAAAACTATAAAAACCCCTAAAACCCCTCTAAATACCCAACGCTCCTAAAGATTGTAAAAAATAAAAATCCAAAAAAAACGCTACAAATCCCTGAAAACGTAAAAATCCATAAAACCATAAAAACCCCTAAAACCCATAAAAACCTCAAAAAACCGTAAAAACACTAAAACCTCGCTAAAAACTCTAAAAACCCAATAACATCTGCAAACCCATAAAACCATTAAAAACATTAAAAAACTCTAAAAAAATTAAAAACTCCTAAAAATGTAAGAAACACTATAAACACAAAAGACCCTTAAACCCCTTAAAAACCACAAAAACCCTAAAAACCATCAAAACACTACAAATTCATAAAAATTATAAAAATCATAAAATGACCTAAAAATACCTATAAACATTAAAAACCATAAGAACCCTGAAAACCATAAAAACCCCTAAAAACCATGAAAATGCTAAAAACCCACTAAAAACTCAAAAAATCACTAAACCACCTAAACACGTTAAAAATGTAAAAAAACACTAAAAAATTAATATCCAACAAAAATATAAAAAAAAACTAATGACCCAAAAAACCCAAGAAACCCAAAAAACCCTCAAAATACCAAATAATCCTAAGAACCATGAAAATCCTAAAAATCCCAAGAAATCCCTAATAATGTAAAAACCTCTAAAAACCCTAAACCCCCCTAAAAACCATAAAACCCCTAAAAAACTTAAAACCCCTAAAAACACATAAAACCCCTAAAAACTCAAAAAAAAACCCCAAAAACTCTAAAAATCCTAAGAACACCGAAAATCTCTCAAAATCCCTAAAAACCCAAAAACTCTAAAAACCATAAAAATCCTAAAAAATCAATAAAAATCTCAAAAAACGTAAAAACACCTAAAATCCATTAAAAACTTAAGACCATAAAAACCCTAAAAGGCTTAAAAAACCCAAAAATCCCATAAAACCACTAAAAACCCACTAAAAAAATCTAAAAGTCCTTAAAACCCCTAAAAACATAAAAAAACTTTAAAAACCTTAAAAAATCTAAAAAACTATAAAAATCATGTAAAACCTAAAAAACCTTGAAAATTCCTAAAAACACAAAACCCTTGAAAAATTATAAAAACCTTAAAACCCCCTAAAAACCATAAAACCCAAAAATCATATAAAAATCACTGAAAACTCCAAAAACCCTTAAATCATTTAAAACATAAAAAAACTAAAAAACACTTAAAACCCATCAAAAATAAAAAAAACCCTAAAAACCTTGAAAGACCCTAAAAACTTTGAAAACCCCCAAAACCCCCTAAGAAACTTTATAAACCTGAATACCCCTAAAAACCCTAAAAATCCATAAAATCTTTAAAAACCATAAAAAACATAAAAAACTATTAAAATCCCTGAAATCCTATGAAACCATAAAAAACCTGAATAACCATTGAAAACCATAAAATCCCTAAAAACCTAAAAACCAATGAAAACTCTAAAAACATTAAAACCCCTAAAAATCTAAAAAAATCCAAAAGACCCTAAAAACCCTGAAAACCATAAAATTATAAAAACCATGAAAAACCCTAAAACCCTAAAAATCCCTTAAAAACCACAAAAACCCTAAAAATAATAAAAATCCTAAAAATCCCTAAAAAACCCTGAAAATGAAAAAAACACCAAAAAACTTGAAAAACCCCTCAAAACATTAAAAACCCCTAAAACATTAAACTCTAAATAATAGTATTGGTAATGAATATGGTAATGCAGTGGTTGTGCATTTTGATGATAGCTTTAACAATGAACAGGTTGGAAAAAGGGAGGCGCATGATCATAGTTTTGTATAATAGGTTTGAGTGCCTTGTGTATGTTGCACTAGAGGATGATGGGAGAATAGGGAGAGGTGGCTGGACAGGGGGAGGGGATCCGTTTTGACCATTAAGAGAATGGGAACTATAGTTGCAGTGTGGCTGAAGATGTTGTGTGGGATATGAGTTGTGGTGACAATAGAGATGATGAGGTGAAGGTTATATCAGCAGAGAGTAATGTGGAGGTTGGGAAGGATGGTGTGTAAGGTGTGGCTGGATGTAGGCCTTCTGGCCTCATTGTGAAAATGTCTGGGGTGGTTCTTGATGGAGCTGTTGGTGGTGAATCTTATTGTGCAGCTGGGCAGGGGAAGGTGGTTGAGCAGGGGTGACGGATAAGAATGAGGTGGTGGCTAAGTAGGGGAGAGAGTCTGTGGAAGGGAAGGTGAGTGGTCAGGGGGAGGGAGTTTAGGAGAGAGATGTGGCTCAATTTAGTCAGGAGCTGGGGAAGGCAACCAAGCAGGGGGAGGTGTTTGAGCAAGGGGAGTTGGCTGAGTAGTGTTATGTGGCATGTGCTATGGTGATGGAGGGATCCCCGCTGCCTGGGCAGGGGCAATAGTCTTTGATGGTGCATGAGGGGGTTTCCACTAGTGAGTCTATTTGTGTGTCTCTATGGGGGTCTTTGGCTCAGTTTGATCATGAGCAGGGGGAGTTGCTGAACAGGGGGAGGTGATGGAACCAGTTTGGAGGTGCCTGAGGGGGCCTCGGCTGATAGGACTAGCTGCATAGGATTGCATGAATTGGAGATGGAGGACCTCTTAGGTGGCCCTTGGTAGGGCATCCCCCAGGATGTCTTGGATGGAATGGCTCTCAAGGAACCTGAGGTGGTTTCTAGAATGCTGTAATGTGGGGGGTTCTTACTGACTATTCCCTAAACCAGGAATCCTCCTTCATCCCTGAAGAAGATCTTTTCTAGGAGAATGATAAAATGATGAACCACAATATTTCTATGATCATTAAGGAGAGGGCCCTGCTTTAAGAGGCCATTCCATATGGGAAGGAAAACAAACCCGTGGTGGTCTCTATCGATTCCCGGAGGAGGAAGCTGAGGAAGGACTACTCTACTTTGCCAAAGACTGTGTCCACAAGAACCTCCTACAAAGATAAGGAAAATGCCTCTGGTAGGTTTTTCAAGGCGTAGCGGAATGTGGATCAACAACATCTCAGGGAGTATTACACTACCTTCCTGAAGCAATATGAATCAACTGAATGGGAGTTGGTGGATTCAGATGCTTCCTCTAGGTATGGTGTTGATGGGGATCCATATGGAGATGACGCGGCTTCTGGATATGGTTTAGAGGGTGACCCTTATGGCGTAACATCTGTTTATGAATTTGGTGGGGACGTTGACTGACTTGTTTTTCTTTTGTGTGCTTTTTGGTTGTTTGGGTTTTTTTTCGAGTTTGGGGTTGTTAATGGTTTTTTGGTGTGGGTCATTTGACCCCTCCCCTCCCTTGTCTACTGCGTCTTTTTTTTCTAATAAATTTGGGGGGTCGGGATTGGCCTAACCCTGCACCTTTCTTGCCCTAAAAACATTAAAAAAATAATAAACCCATAAAAATCCTAAAAACCGCTAAATACACTAAAAACTCTTAAAACCCGTAAAATGTTAAAAACTCTAAAACACATTAAAAACCCTGAAAAAACTCAAAAAACCATAAAAACCCTAAAATACCGTAATAAACTAAAAAACTCCCACAAACCCTAAAAACCCACAAATCCCTTCAAACCCTAAAACCCCTAAAAACCATTAAAATCAAAAAAAAATACTAAAAATAAATGACCATCTAAAAAACCATAAAAACTAGGAAAAAATCCCTAAAATCCATTAAAACCACTAAAAACATTAAAAAACAATAAAACTCCATAAAAACCATAAAAACTACTAAAAACTATAAAAACCCTCAATCCACTAAAAAAATTAAAAACTCTAAAACACCTTAAAAACCCTAAAAACTCAAAAAAACCATAAAGACCAAAAAAACATAAAACCCAATAACCCTAAAAGCAATAAAAAATCGGAAAAACCCTAAAAACCCTAAAACCATAAAAATCCAAAAAAATCCCAACAAATTCCTCGAAACTTAAGAAAACCGCAAAGACCCTGAAAAACCACAACAAATCATAAAAACCCATAAAATCCCATAAAAACATTAAAAATCCTTAAAACCCATAAAAATACTAAAACATATTAAAAAACCCTGAAAATATCCTAAAAACCATAAAAACCCCTAAAAACCATAAAAACCCTAAAAACATGTAAAAACACTAAAAACCACTAAATTTTTTAAAAAACCTCAAAACCCCTAAATATGTTAAAAAACTCTAAAAAACTTAAAAATATGTAAAAACTCAGAAAACACTAAAACACCAAAAACCCTAAAAACCCTGAAAGCCTTTAAAACCCTCAAAATCCCTAAAAACTGTAAAATCCCCCCAAAACCATAAAAATACTTTAAAAATCTCTAAAAATCCCTTAAAAACCCTAAAAACCCCCCTGAAAATAATAAAAATCTAAAAAACCAATAAAAAATCTAAAAACCCTTAAAACCACTAATTTTTTTTAAAAAAAACTATAAAAATTCGTAAAAACACTAAAAAACATAGAAAACCCAAAAGACCCTAAAACCCTGAAAATCAATAAAACCCCTAAAAACACTTAAAACCATAAAAATCCTTAAAAATCCTAAAAATCCCTGAAAAATTAAAAACCCTTAAAAACAATAAAAACTCCTAAAAGAGTTAAAAACTCTAAACCCCCATAAAAACCCTAAAAACCACTAAAAACTCTAAAAACGCTTCAAACCCCTAAAACATTAAAAAACTCTAAAACCCCTTAAAACCCATAGAACACTAAAAAAAACCTAAAAATCCAAAAATACCACAAAACCCCTAAAAACACTAAAAATCCTAAAACCGTAAAAATCATAAAAAATCCTCACAAATCTGTAAAAACATAAAAACCCCTAAAAACCCTAAAAACCAAATAAAAACAATAGAATCCACAAAAACCTTAAAAAACAAAAAAACACATAACCCGGAAAAACAACTAAAAACTCTAAAAACACTTAAAACCCCAAAAAACATTAAAAAATCTAAACACCCTTAAAACCCATAAAAATTTTAAAAAACCCTAAAACACCAAAAGACCCTAAAAACCCTAAAACCCCCTAAAAACTATAAAAAACCTGAAAACCCCTCAAAATGCAGAAAAATACCAAAAACAAAAAAAAAATCCTAAAAGAATCCTAAAAATCCTTAAAAACATAAAAACCCTTAAAAACCTGAAAAATCCTATGAAAACCCTAACACCACTAAAATCATTAAAAACTCCTAAAAACTGTAAGACCCTAAAAATCATAAAAAACTCTAAAAACACTTAAAACCTCTAGAAACGTTAAAGAACTCTAAAAACACTTTAAAGTACTAAAAAATCAAAAAACCCTAAAAATCATAAAAGACCCTAAAAACCCTAAAAACCCTAAAAACCTTAAAAACCCTGAAAAATCCTAAAGCCCATCAAAATCTCTAAACCCCCCCCCCCCCAAACCATAAAAATTCTAAAAAGCCCTAAAAAACTCTGAAAATATAAAAACCTTAAAAACCCTGAAAACCCCTAAAAACAATAAAAACCAATAAAAACCCATAAAACACAAAAAATAATATAAAAACTCTAAAAACTATTTAAACCCCTAAAAACATTAAAAATTCTAAAAAACCTTAAAACCCTAAAAAACTCAAAAAACCCAAAAAACCTTAAAACCACTAAAAATCCCTAAAAACCATAAAAACCACTGAAAACCCCTCAAAATTGCTCAAAATTCCAAAAAACCCTAAAAACCTGAAAAGGTCCTAAAAATCCCTAATAACTTAAAAAACCCTAAAAACCATGAAACCCCCCTAAAAACCTCTAAAAACCTTAAAAACCTTTAAAATCGATAAAAACCCTAAAAACCACTAAAAACTCTAAAAACTCTTAAAACCCCCAAAAACATTAAAAACTCTAAAAACCCTAAAAACTCAAAAAAAATGCGAATAACCCAAAAGGCCCTAAAAGCCCTGGAAAACATTAAAAACCTTAAAACCCTAAGAAACCCAGAAAACCCGTAAGACCACCCAAAATCCCTAAAAACACAAAAAATATTAAAACCAAAAAAATTGTAAAAAAGCCCTAAAAATCCATAAAAAGGTAAAATACATGAAATACCCTGAAAACCCCTTGAAAACCATAAAATTCTATAAAAACCATAAAAAACCCTAAAATACTAAAAACCCACTAAAAACTCTAAAAACCCTTGAAACCCCTAAAAATGTTAAAAAATCTAAAAAACCTTAAAAACCTGAAATAAACTCAAAAAAATTCCTAAAACCCCAAATAACCATAAAACCCCTAAAAACACTAAAAACCTTTAAAACCATGGATAACCCTAAAACCTTTCAAAATCCCAAAAAACCCTTAAAACATCTAAAAACCATAAAAATCCTACAAAATCCCTAAAAATCCCCAAAAACATGAAAACCCCTTAAAAACCTAAAACCTCCCTAAAAACCATAACACCCCCAAAAAACCATAAAAACTCTAAAAATAATTAAAAACTCTAAAAACACTTAAAAAAACTAAAAACTCTAAAAACTAAAAAAACATAAGTACCCAAAAAGAACCTAAAAACCCTAAAAACTCTAAAAACCCAAAAAAATCAGAAAACCCCTCAAAATACACGAACCCCCCAAAACCCTAAAACACATAAAATCCTAAAAAATCCCTAAAAATCCTTAAAAATGTAAAAAACCCTAGAACCCCTAAAAACCATAAAAGCACCTAAAAATATTTAAACCCCTAAAACCACTAAAAAATATAAAAACCCTTAAAATCCCTAAAACCTTAAAAATAGTAAAAAATGTAAAAACATTAAAAAACTCAAAAATACCCCTACAATTCCAAAAATAAACTAAAAACCTAAAACCAATTAAAACCCTGAAAACCCCTAAAAACCCTCAAACTCCATTGAAATGCTAAAAATAATAAAAATCGAAAAAAATCCCTAAAAACATAAAAATCCGATAAAACCCTGAAAGACCCCTAAAAACTATAAAAACCCCTGAAAAACTTTAAAAATTTTAAAACCCATAAAACCAATAAAAACCGACTAAAAACACTTTAGTCCCATAAAAACATAAAAAAGGTATGAAGACCTCAAAAACCATAAAATATCAAAAAAACTCTAAAACCCCAAAAAGACCCTAAAAACCATGAAAACCCAAAAAAACCTCAAAACTCTCAAAATCCATTAAAACCCTAAAACACCCTAAAAATATAAAAAATTATATAAAAAAATAAAAATGTAAAAAACCCTAAAAACCCTGAAAACCCCCTGAAAAGAAAAAAGCCCTCAAAAACCTTGAACACCCAAAAAACCCATAAAAACCTAAAAACAACTACAAAATCTAAAAACCCTTAAAACCCCTAAAAACATTAAAAACTCTAAAATACCTTAAAACCCTAAAAAACTAAAAAAACCCCCTAAAAACCCAAAAGACTCTAAATCCCTGAAAACCCCCCAAACCCCTAAAAATCCTAAAACCCCAAAAACCCCTTAAAAGACCTAAAAATATAAAAAACCCATAAAACCATATAAATACTAAAAAATCACTAAAATCCCTAAACATAAAAAAACCTAAAAACCTTGAAAAACCCCTGAAAATCCTAAAACACATAAAAACCATAAAATATCTCCAAAACCCCTAAAACCCAAAAACCCATTTGAAACCCTAAAAACCCTAAAAACCATAAAAATCTTCAAAAAACCTAAAAATCCCAGAAAATTCAAAAACCCCCTACAAACCTTGAAGAAACCCTCAACTACATAAAAACCCCTAAAAACTTAAAAACCCATACAAACCCTAAAAATACTAAAAATTATAAAAACTCATTAAACTCTTAAAATCATTAAAAAAATACAAAAACCTTAAAAACCCCTAAAAACTCAAAAGATACCCTAAAAACCTAAAAAACCATAAAACACCTAAATACACTAAAAACACTAAAAATCTCTAAAAACACTAAAAATCCCTAAAACCCTAAAAAACACTAAAAACCATAAGAATCATAAAATGCCCTAAAAATCCATAAAAATGTAAAAACCCCTAAAAACATTGAAACGCCCTTAACAACCATAAAAACCCCTTAAATCCTTGTAATCACTAAAACCCTAAAATCCCACTAAAAACTCTAAAACCCCTTAAACCCACAAAAAACATTAAAAACTTTATAAAAACCATAAAAAATCTCAAAAACCCTAAAATACAAAATGACCCTAAAAACTCTAAGAACCCTAAAAAACCCTCTAAACCCCTAAAACCCCACAAAATCCCTAAAACACTAAAAGTCCCTAAAACCATAAAAAACCTAAAAATGCCTTAAAAATCCATGAAAACATACAAAACTCGAAAACCCCGAAAACCCCTGAAATCCACAAAAGCCCCTAAAAATCTTAAAAACCCATTGAGACCCTAAAAACACTAAAAACTCTAAAAAGCCTCAAAACCCCTAAAAACCCATAAAACACTAAAAAACTCTAAAAACCTTTAAAAAAATAAAAACTCAACCCCCACTAAAAACCGAAACATACCCTAAAACCCCAAAAAATTCCTAAAAACCCTAAAAACCCTAAAAACCCTCAAAATCACTTAAATCCCTAAAAAATACTACAAAAATTAAAATCCAAAAAAATCCTAATTTTTTTGAATAACATAAAAACCCCTAAAAACCTTGAAAAACCCCAAAAAACAAAAAAAATCCCTAAAACCTTAAAAACCCTAAAAACTTATAGAAACCTTAAAAATCCACTAAAACTCTAAAAAACCAAAAAACCCTTAAAAACACTAAAAGCTCTAAAAAACCTTAAAACCCCTCAAAACCCCAAAAAATACCCTAAAACCCCTAAAAATCCATTAAAACCATGAAAACCTAAAAAACCCTAAACCCCCTCAAATTACCTAAAAACATAAAAACTCATAAAAAATAAGAAACCTAAATTATCCCTTAAAATTCATGAAAATGTAGGAAGCCATGAAAACCCTAAAAATCATAAAACACCTAAAAATCTTTAAAAACCCATAAAAAACAAAAAATCACTAAAAATTCAGAAAACCCTTAAAACCCCTAAAAACGTTAAAAACTCAAAAGAACCTTAAAACCCCAAAAAACTAAAAAAACCCTAAAAACCGTTAAGACCTCAAAAACCCTAAAAAACCCTCAAAATACCAAAAAAACATAAAAACTCTAAAAACCATAAAAATCCTAAAAAAAATCCATAAGAATCCCTAGAAACCCTAAAAACCGTTGAATCCCATGAAAACCCCTAAAAATTTTCTAATAAATTTGGGGGGGGGGGGTCGGGATTAGCCTGACCCTGCACCTTCCTTGCCATGAAAACCCATAAAACCTTAAAAACCTTAAAAACCCATAAAATCCTAAAACCCCATAAAAACTCTAAAAACCCTTTTAACCCCTAAAAAAGTTAGAAAAACACTAAAAACCCTTAAAAGCCCTAAAAGGCAAAAAAATAACCCAAAACCCAAAAAAGACCCTAAAAATCCAGAAAACCCTAAAGATGATAAAAATCCATAAAAACCCCTATAACCCCTCAAAATCTTCAAAAACCCTAAACACTCCTTAAAACCATAAAAATTATAAAAATCCCTAAAAATCCATGAAAACATAAAATATCCTAAAAACCTTGGAAACCCCTTGAAAACCATAAAACCCCTTAAAATCCTTAAAAACCCTAAAAACTAATTCAAACCCTTAAAAACCACTAAAAATTTTAAAAACCCTTAACACCCTAAAAAATGTTAAAAAAACTCTTCAAAACCTTAAAAACCCTAAAAAACTCAAAAAATACCCTAAAAAATACCCTAAAAATCCTAAAAACCTGAAAACCCTAAAAATCCAAAAAACCCTAAAACCCATAAAAATCTGAAACCCCCCTAAAAATCCCTAAAAACGTAAAAACCCCTAAAAACCTTGAAAAAACACCTGAAAATCATAAAACCCCTAAAATCGTTAAAAACCTTAAAACCCCTAAAATCACAAAAAACCACTAAAAACTATAAAAACACTAAACACCCCAAAATTCCCTAAAAACTACTAAAAGCCTTAAAAAATATAAAAAAATATAAAAACTAAAAAAAAAAATTGAAACCCAAAATACTCAAAAAAACCTCAAAAACCAAAAATCCAAAAAAGCGTGAAAACCCTATACCCCCTAAAACCCTCAAAATCCATAAAAACTGTAAAAAACACACAAATCCCTAAAAATCCCAAAAAACATAAAAACTGTTAAAAACAAATGAAAACCATAAATACCTGTAAAAACCTAAAAAACTTAAAAATACATAAAAACCCATAAAAATATTAAAAAGCCCTAAAAATTCCAAAAAATGTAAAAAACCCTAAAACCCCTTAAAACCCCATTAAAACAAAAAAATCCCAAAACCCTTTAAAAACCCTAAAAACCCATAAAAACACAAAAAACCCACTAAAACTCTAAAACCCCCTAAAACCCCTTAATATGTTAGAAAATTCTAAAAACCCTTTAAGACCCTAAAAACTCAAAATGACCCCAAAAAACCCAAAAATACCGTAAAAACCCAACCCCCCCCCCCAAACCTCTTAAAAACCCTCAAAACCCTAAAAATACCAAAAAACCATAAAAACAATAATTATCCTAAAAATGACCTAAAATCCTTGAAAAAACACTAAAAAACCCTGAAAACCCCTAAAAGTCTCAAAATCATTAAAACACTAAAAAACCTTAAAATAATAAAAATACTAAAAAGCCCTCAAAATCCCTGAAAACTAAATAAACCCTAAAACCCCACTAAAAACTCTAGAAACCCGTAAAACCCCTAAAAACCTTAAAAAATATTTAAAAACCTCTAAACCCCCCAAAAAAACCTAAAACCCAAAATAACCTAAAAACCCTAAAAAACTCTAAAAACCATAAAAAACCCTAAAAACCCCTAAAACCCTCAAAATCCCAAAAAACCATAAAAACCATAAAAACCCTAAAACCCTAAAAACCATAAAAATCTTAATTAACCCTAAAAACCAAAGAAAATCTAAAAAACCCAAAAAACCCAAAAAACCCCTAGAAAAACATAAAACCCCTGAACCTTAAAAACCCTAAAAACCCATAAAACCCTAAAAACCCACTAAAAACACTAAAAACCATCAACACCCCTAAAAATGTTTAAAAACTCTAAAAACCATAAACCCCAAAAAACTCAAAAAAACCCTTAAAACCCAAAAGATCCTAAAGACCCTGAAAAATACTAAAAAACATAAAACACCCCAAAACCCCTCAAAATCAATAAAACCCCAAAAAACCATAAAAATCCTAAAAAATCCATGAAAACGTAAGAAACCCTAAAATCCCCTAAAATCCTTTAAACCCCTAAAAACATTTTAAAACCCAAAATACTGTAAAAACTGCTAGAATACCACTAAATTTTTTAAAAACTCTAAAAATCTAAACTACTCAAAAAAAAATCCTACCCCCCCCCCCTCCTGAATTACCCTAAAACCCAAAACCCTAAAGATACTAAAAACTCTAAAAACCTTAAAAACCCTCAAAATCCATAAAAATGAAAAAATACTAAAAAACATAAAAATCCTAAAAAACTTATTAAAATCCCCAAAAACGTAAAAAACCCCTCAAAACCCAAAAAACACTTAAAACATGAAACCCCTAAAAACCTTAATAAATCATAAAAACCCATAAAACACTATAAAACCCACTAAAAACACTAAAAAACTCTTTAAACCCCTAAAAATTTTAAAAATTCTAAAAACCTTTAAAACCCTTAAAACTAAAAAAAAAACCTAAAACATAAAAAGTCCCTTAGAACCCTAAACACCCCTAAAAACCCTAAACCCTAAAATAATCTAAAATCCCTCAAAATCCCTACAAACCCTAAAAAACTATGAAAACCATAAAAATCCTTAAAAAGCACTAAAACCCCTAAAAACCTAAAAAACCCAAAAAACCTTCAGAAAACCCTTGAACACCATAAAAACCCTAAACCCCTAAAACCCTAAAACCCCATAAAAACCCACTAAAAACTCTAAAAACCCTTAAACCACCTAAAAACATTAATAAATGGTAAAAAACCACTAAACCCATAAAAAATAAAATAACCCTAAAAACCCAAAAAGATCCTGAAAACCCTGAAAATGCTAAAAACCCAAAAAAACAATAAAAAACTCTAAAAATACACAAAATACCTAAAATCCCTAAAAACCATAAAAATCTGAAAAATACCTTAAGAATCCTTGAAAATGTAAAAAATCTTCAAAACCCCCTAAAAATAATAAAAACCCCTTAAAAGATTTAAAACCCCAAAAAACCTATAAAAACCCATAAATACCACTAAGTACACTAAAAGACCTTAAAACTTTAAAAATGTGAAAAAACCTTAAAAAACTCTAAAAAACCTTTAAAACCATAAAAACTAAAGGAAGCTGAAAAACTTGAAAAATCCTATAACCCTCAAAATCCATAAAAACTATAAAAATCCTAAAAAAACCCTAAAAATATCTGAAAATGTAAAAAACACTAAAACCTTGAGAAACCACTGAAAACCATAAAATCCTCTTAAGACCATAAAACCCTAAAAATCTATAGAAACCCTAAAAACTGCTAAAAACTGCTAAAATTTCTAAAAACACTTTAAACCCCTAAAAAGTAAAAAAAAACTCAAAAAAACCCTAAAAAACTCAAAAACACCCTAAAACCTCTAAAAGACCCAAAAATCACTAGAAAAAAAAATAAAACCCATAAAATCCACTGAAATCCTCTAAAACTCCCCAAAATCCCGAAATTTTTTAAAAATCCCTAAAAATCCTAAAAAATCCCTAAAAACCCAAAAAAACATAAAAAACCCCTAAAAACCGTAAATCCCTGAAAAATCTTAAAAACCCTAAAACCCCTTAAAACCCTAAAAAACACTAAAAACTATAAAAAACATTAAAACCCCTAAAATATTAAAAGTATTAAAAAATATAAATACCCTAAAAACTCGAAAAATCCTTAAAATCCCAAAAAAACCTAGTAAGCCCGAAAAACCCAAAAAAACCCCTCAAAAATCCTAAATACCGTTAAAATCCCTAAAAACCCCAAAAACCCTAAAAACCATAAAAATAAAAAAAAATCGATAAAATCCCCTAAAAATGTTAGAAACCCTAACACCATTGAAAACCACAGAAACCCCTAAAAACCTTAAAAACCCAAAATATCCACTAAAAACTCTAAAAACCCTCAAAACCCTAAAAACATTAAAAAATATCTAAAAAACCTTAAAACCCCTTAAAAACATAAAAAAACCTAAAACCGCAAAAATATTAAAAAATCCTGAAATAACCTAAAAAACCCTAAAAAACCTTGAAAATGACGAAAACCCTTCAAAATCACTAAAAAATCTAAAAAACCCTAAAACCCATAAAAATCTTAAAAATGTCTTAAAAACCCCTAAAAACCTAAAAACCCATAATAACCCAAAAAAACCCTGAAAACCATAAAACCCCATAAAAACCATAAAACCCCGTAAAAACCATAAGACCCTATAAAAACACTAAAAACAGACTAAGTACTCTAAAAACCCTTAAAACCCTAAAAACGGTAAAAATGTTAAAAAAACTCTAAAAAACCCCAAAACCCTAAAAACTCAAAGAAAACCCTAAAAACCCAAACAAACCCTAAAAATCTTGAAAAACATTGAAAACCCTAAAAAACCCTAAAACCCCTCAAAATTCCAAAAACCCCTAAAAACCATAAAAATACTAAAAAAACTCTAAAAATCCCTAAAAACATTAAAAACCATGAAAACTCCTTCAGATTTATGAAACCCCTAAAAACATTAAAAAACTCTAAAAAACATCAGAGCCCTAAAAAATAAAAAATAAAACGTAAAAACCTAAAGAGACCCCAAAACCCCCAAAACCCCCTAAAAACCCAAAACACACTAAAATCCCTAAGAAATCTCAAAATCCCTAAAAACACTTAAAAACTATTAAAATCATAAAAGGCCCAAAAAATACTTGAAAATGTAAAAAACCTTAAAAACCATTCAAAACCATATAACATTCTAAAAATAAAAAAAACCCCTAAAATCCATAAAAACCCTAAAAAACAACTAAAAACCCATAAAACCCATAAAACATTAAAATGTTAAAAAAATATAAAAATCCATTAAAACCCTAAAAGACTAAAAAAACTCCTAAAAACCCAAAACACCCAAAAAAAACCCTGAAAAACCCTAAAACCCATCAAAATCACTAAAACCATAAAAAATCCTAAAAACCATAAAAATTATAATGAAGTAGAAAAATACTTGAAAACATAAAAACCCCAAAAAAAACCCTGAAAAACCCACGAAAACCATAAAACACCTAAAATCCCATTAAAATATCTAAAAACCACGAAAACTCTAAAACCCCTAAAAACCTTTAAAACATTAAAATTCTCTGAAAACCTTAATAACCATAAAAAGTAAAAAAGACCTAAAACACAAAACGACCGTAAGAACCCAAAAACACAGAGAAACCTTAAAAACCAACAAAATCCCAAAAATCTCTAAAAAATCCCTAAAAATCTCTAAAAATGTAAAAAAACCTAAAACCCTAAAAAATCCATCAAAACTACAAAAACCCCTAAAAACATTAATAAACACTAAAAACTCATAAAAACTCATAAAAACCCAGTGAAAACCCTTAAAAACTCTAAAAACATTAAAAATCTATAAAAACCTTTAAATTCCTAGAAAACTAAAAAAACCGTAAAAGCCCAAAAAGAACCAAAAAACCTAGAAAATCCCCCAAAACCCTGAAAAATAAAAAACCCTCAAAATCCCTAAAACCCCTAAAAACATAAAAACCATAAAAATTGTAAAAAAATCCTAAAATTCGCTGAAAACATAAAAACCCTAAAAAATCATTAAAATCCTAAAACCCCCTAAAACCCCTAAAAACCCTTAAAAGTCATAAAAACCTTAAAAACCCACTAAATACTCTAAAAATCCTGAAAATCCTAAAAAACATTAAAAAATCTAAAAATACTTAAAAACCTATAAAACATAAAACAACACTTAAAACACAAATGCCCCAAAAAACCCTAAAAAACCCTCAAAACACTGAAAACCCCTCAAAATCCATAAAAACCCAAAAAACTAAAAAATATTAAAATATCCCTAAAAATCCATGAAACCCTAAAACCACTAAAAGCACTAAATGCTTAAAACCCCTAAAAATGTTAAAAACCCTAAAAACCTTAAAATCCCAAAAAAACTCCAAAAGAACCCTAAAAACCAAAAGACCCTAAAAACCCTAAAACCCACTAAAAACCTTAAAAATCAATAAAATCCCTAAAAACCCTAAAACCCATAAAAACCTAAAAAATCACAAAAAATCTTCAAAAACATAAAAAACCCTTAAACCATGGAAAACCATGGAAAAGCATAAAATCCCATAAAAACCTTAGAAATCCTAAAAGCTATAAAAACCCTAAAAACCTGCTATAAAATCTAAAAAAACACAAAAAAAACACTAAACCCCCCCAAAAAACCATAAAAACCCTAAAAGACCTAGAAACCCTAAAACCCGGAAAAGCATAAAACCCCTTAAAATCCATAAAAACACTAAAAACCGTAAAATCATAAAAATCCTAAAAAATCCATAAAAATATCTGAAAATGTAAAAACCTTAAAAATCCTAAAAACCCCTTAAAATTCATAAAACCCCTAAAAGCACCTAAAAACCTTAAAAACACTAAAAACACATAAAAACCCTAAAAACCACTAAAACATTAAAAACCCTTTAAACTCCAAAAAATGTTAAAAATGTTAAAAATGTTAAAAACTCTCAAAAACCCATAAAAACTCAAAAAAATCCTAACCCCCCCCAAAGAACCTAAAAACCTAAAAACACTAAAAACACTTAGAAAAATCTAAAACCCCTCAAAATCCCTAAAAACTATAAAGACCATAAAAATCCCTAAAATATCTAAAAACATAGAAAACCCTGAAAACCCCTTAAAACATAAAAAACCCCTTAAAACATAAAAAACCTATAAAAATCTAGAAAACCTTTAAAAACTCTAAAAACCCTTAATACCTCAAAAAACATTAAAAATATCTAAATACCTTACAACCTTAAAAACTCAAAAAAAAACCCTAAAAACCCAAAAAGACCTAAAATACCCTAGAAACCCCAAAAAACCATAAAAAACTCTAAAAACCATAAAAATCCTGATAAAGCCGTTAGAAACCCTGATAATATAAAAAGCCCTAAAATCCCCAAAAACACCAAAACCCCTAAAAACCATAGAAACACTAACCCATAAAAACCCTAAAAACCAAAAAAAACTATAAAAACCCTTTAAACCCCTAAAAACGTTAAAAATGTCTAAAACTTTAAAAATAATTAAAACCCTAAAAAACTCAAAAAAACCTAAAAACTCAAAAAGACCCTAAAAACCTTGGAAACCGCTAAAGACCATGAAAACCTATCAAAATCCCTAAAAACCCTAAAATACCTTTTAAACCCAAAAAATCAGAAAAAGTCCCTAAAAGTCCCCGAAAACTTAAATAAACCTTAAAACCCTAAAAAGCCCATGAAAACAAAAAAAAACCTTAAAAACACATTAAACCTTAAAAAAATTAAAATAACATTAAAACCCCTTAAAATGTTAAAAACTCTAAAAATGTAAAAAAAATCCTAAAAAACTAAAAAAAACCTAAAATCACCAAAAAAACCCTAAAAAACCTAAAAACCCCTAAACCCCTAAAAACTCATAAAAACCCCAAAAAATCTATAAAAACCATAAAAGTAATAAAAAATCCCTGAAAATGTAAAAAACCCTTAAAACCTCGAAAATGTTAAAAAACAAAAAAAAAATTAAAACCCTAAAAAACACAAAAAAAAATTTTAAACCCCAAAAGATTCTAAAAACCATGAAAACCTTAAAACCCCTAAAAACCATTAAATCCTTCAAAAAATACCCAAAAAGCCTAAAAACCCTAAAATCCATAAAAAACCTAAAAACCGCTAAAATAAATGAAAATATAAAAAAAAACCTAAAAACCCTAAAAAATAACTAAAAACCATAAAACCCACTAAAAACATTAAAAAACCCTAAACCCATAAAAAACCTAAAAATATACTAAAAATATAAAAACCCGTAAACCCCCTAAAAACATTAAAAACTATAAAAACCATGAAAACCCTAAAAAACTCATACAAACTCTAAAAACCCTAAAGAACTAAAAACCCAAAAAACCCCTCAAAATCCCAAAAAACCCTAAAAAACCCAAATAACTATAAAATTTCTAAAAAAATCCCTAAAAATCCCTTAAAACATAAAAAAACAAAAAACCAGAAGAACACATGAAAACCATAAACCCCCTAAAAGATTTTAAAACCCCTAAAACCCCATAAAAACCCTAAAAACTGTTAAAAACCCTAAAAACACTTAAAACCCATAAAACATTAAAAACTCTAAAAAACATTAAACCCAAAAAAACTAAAAACACACACTAAAATCCCCAAAAGTCACTAAAACCCTCAAAACCCCTAAAAACCCCAAAACCTTGAAAAACTCAAAAAACCCTAGTAATCTCTAAAAACCTAAATGCACTAAAGACCATAAAAATCCTAAAAACCCTTAAAAATCCCTAAAAACATAAAAAACCCTAAAACCCTAGAAGACTTAAAAACCATAAAACCCCCTAAAACCTAAAAAATTCCGAAAAACCCAAAAAACCACTAAAAACTCTAAATCCCCTAAAACCCTTAAAAATGTTAAAAAATTGTAAAAAAACTTAATCCCCTAAAAAACTCAAAAAAACAATAAAAACTCAAATTGAACCTAAAAACCTTGAAAACCCCTAAAAATTCTGAAAGTTATAAAAACCCTCAAAATCCCTAAATTTCCTAAAAATCGTAAAAAATAGTTTTTTTTAAGTGCTAAAAATCCCTAAAAATGTAAAAAACTCTAAAAAACTAAAAAAAATAAAAAATCCCCTGAAATCAATAAAAATATCTAAAACCATAGAAACCCATAAAACCCTACAAACCACTAAAAAACCTAAAAACTCTAAAAACCCTTAAAACGCCTAATAAGTTAAAAAGAATTAAAAAAAATCTAAAAATCCTAAAAACCCTAAAAACTCAAATAAAATCCCTAAATTTGAAAAGATCCAAAAAACCCAAAAAAAATCCAACAATACTCTATAAAACATGAAAACCCATAAAAACCATCAAAATCACTAAAACCCCTAGACACCCTAAAAAATGAAAAAATCCCTAAAAACTCTGAAAATGTAGACAACCCCAAAACCCTGAAAACCCCCTAAAAACTATAAAAACCCCTAAAAACTATAAAAACCCTAAAAATCCTAAAAACCATAAAAACCTTAAAAAAATAAAAAACCACTAAAACTCTAAAAACACTTACTCCTAAAAAGGTTACAAAACGTTAAAAACTCTAAAAACCTTAAAAACCCTAAAAAATTTAAAAAACCTAAAACCCCAAAAAACCCTAATAACCCTAAAAACTGCAAAAACCAACAAAATCCCTAAAAATTCTAAAACCTCTAAAAATACCATAAAAATCTTAAAAAAAATCCCAAAAACCCCCTAAAAAAGTAAAAAACTCAAAAAACCCAAAAGACCCACTGAAAACCATAAGAAGCCTTAAATACCATAAAGAACTATAAAATCCCATAAAATTTCTAAAAAATCAATAAAACTCTTAAAACCCCATAAAATGGTTAAAAATTTAAATATCTAAAAAACCCTAAAAACCTCAAAAAACCCCTAAAAACCCCAAAAGACCCTAAAAACCCTAAAAACCCTAAAATACTATGAAAAACCCAAAAAACTATCACAATGCCTAAAAAACTAAGAAACCCTAAAAACCAAAAAACACTAAAAAGGCCCTAAAAATCCCATAAAAGGTAAAAAACTATAAAAAACCTGAAAAACCCATGAAAATCATAAAATCCCTAAAAAACCTTAAAAACCCTCAAAACCCATAAATACCCTAAAAACTCTAAAAACCCATAAAACCCCTAAAAATGTTAAAAAATCTAAAAGCTATTTAAAACCTAAAAAACTCCAAATATCCTAAAAACTGAAAACAATGAAAAAACCCTGAAAACACTAAAAACCCCTAAAAATCCTGAAAAAACCCTGAAACCCGAAAAAAACCTAATAACCATAAAAATCCTAAAATTCCTAAAAATCAAAGAAAAATAAAAACCTTAAAAACCTTGAAACCCCTTGAAAACAATAAAAACCCCTAAAAACAATAAACCCCCAAATCCCATGAAAACCCAAAAACCCACTAAAAATCTAAAAAACCTTAAAACAGCTAAAACGTTAAAAAAAACTAAAAAACCATAAAAACCCAAAAAACTCAAAAAACCACCAAAAACCCCAAAATACCGTAAAATTGTGAAAACCCAGAAAAACCCAAAAAACAATGAAAAACCCTAAAAATCATAAAAATCCTAAAAATCCCTATTAATCATTCAAAACATAAAAACCCCTAAAAAATCTAGAAAATCATAAAACCTCCTAAAAATCATAAAAACTCAAAAACCAATAAAAACTCTAAAAACCATTAAAACCCCCCAAAATGTAAAAAATTCTAAAAAACACTAGAAACCGCTAAAAAACATAAAATCCTAAAAAACACCAAAAACCTTAAGAACCCTAAAAACCCATAAAAACACTAGAAACCACTAAAAACTCTAAAACCCTTAAGAACCCTAAAAAACTCAAAAAAACTCTAAAAGGTTTAAAGAATTTAAAAATCTTAAAACCCTAAAAAACTCAAAAAAAAACCCAAATCCCAAAAAGTCCCAAAAAACCCTAAAAACCTTAAAAAATCTTTAGAACCCCTAAAAACCCCTCACAATCTCTAAAACCCAACTCTAAAAACCATCAAAACCCTTAAAAATGTTAAAACAAATCTAAAAATTAATAAAACCCACAAAAAAAACTCAAACAAAATCCCAAAAAAACAAAAAATGATCCTAAAACCCTAGATACCCAAAAAAACCTGAAAAAATCTAAAATCCTTAAAAATCAATAAAAACCCTAAAAAACATAAAAATCCTAAAAGGCCCTAAAATCCCTGAAGGAATAAAAAAACCCTAAAAACCCAAAAAAACCCCTTGAAATCCATAAAAACATTAAAACTCCTAAAAAACATCAAATCCCTAAAAACCACTAAAACTCTAAAACCCCTTATAACCACTAAAAACGTTAAAAAATCTAAAACCCTAAAACCTTCTAAAAAACTCACAAAAACCGAAAAACACAAAAAAACCATAAAAACCTAAAAACCCTCAAAATCCCTAAAAACCATAAAAATCCTAAAAAATTCCTAAAAATCCCTAAAAACTTAAAAACCCCCAAAACCCTTAAAACCCCCTAAAATCCATAAACCCCTAAAAACCTAAATATCACTAAAAACCCATAAAAACCCTAAAAACCCACCAAATACTCTAAAAACCCTTTAAATCCCAAAAAACGATAAAAAAACTAAAAACATTAAAAACCCTAAAAAACACCAAAAAACCCAAAAAACCCAAAAAACTCTCAAAATTCCTAAAATCCCTAAAACCCTTAAGACCATAAAAATACTAGAAAATCCCAAAGAACCATGAAAGGCCCCATAAAACCATAAAACCCCTAAAAACATTAAAAAACCCTAAAAACCCATAAAAACACTAAATCCACTACAAACTCTAAAACCCCCTAAAATGTTAAAAAAACTCTAAAAAATATTAAAACCCCTAAAATATAAAGAAAAACAAAAACTCAAAAGACCCTAAACCCCCTAAAACCACTAAAAATATTCTGAAAATCCCTAAAACCCCTAAAAATCCTAAAAAATCATAAAATCATAAAAATCCTAAAAAAACATTAAAAATCCCTTAAAAGTAAAAAAAACCAAAATAACCCTAAAAACCCCCTGAAAACAATAAAAACCTTTAAAACCCTAGAAACCGAGAAAAACCCACTAAAAATTCTAAAACCCCTAAAACCCCATAAAAATGTTAAAAAATTATAAAAAATATAAAACCCCTACAAAACTAAAAAAACTCCCCACAAACTGAAAAAGACCCTAAATACCCAAAAAACACTGAATAACCCTAAAAACCCCAAAATCCCAAAATACCCAAAAAACCATAAAAATCATAAATATCCTTAAAAAACCCTAAAAATCCCTAAAAATGTAAAAGTCCCAAAAAACTCTGAAAAACACAAAAACCCCTAAATACATTAAAAATCCTAAAAACCCCAAAATACCCTAAACCACTAAAAACTCTAAAAACCATTAAAACCCCTAAAAATGTTAAAATACTCTATAAACCAATAAAAAAAATCAAAACCCCCCTAAAAACCCAAAAGAACCTTAAGCCTTGAAAAACTGTAAAAACCATAAAAAACCCAGAAAAAATCTAAAAGCGCTCAAAAATCCCTAAAAACCCAAACAACCCCTAATAACCATAGAAAATATAAAATATGATTACAAATTAAAGAAAACATAAAAAACCCTAAAAACCTTGAAAAACCCTTGAAAATAATAAAGCCCCTTAGAACCTTATAAACCTCAACAACCCATATAAACCCTCAAAACACATAAAACTTGAAAAAATTCAAAACCCCCAAAAAAACATAAAAACCCTAAAAACCCTACAAAATCATGAAAAACCCAAAAAACCATCAAAATCCTTAAAAACCCTTAAAAAACCCTAAAAACCCTTTACTACTATAAAAATCTCAAAAAAATCATTGAAAATGCAAAAACCCTAAAAACCCTGAAAACCCCCTAAAAACCCTAAAAACCCATCAAACCCTTAAAAAACACTTTAAACCCCTAAAAATGTTAAAAAAATCTAAAAATATATGAAACCCCTAAAAATTAAAAAAACCCTAGAAACTCAAAATACCCTAAAACCCCTAAAAACCCTAAAAACATTAAAAACTTTGAAAACCCCTAAACCCCACAAATACCCTAAAACCACTAAAAACTCTAAAAACCATTAACACCCCTTAAAAATGTTGAAAAACTCTAAAAAACCAAAAAACCCAAAAAAACACAAAAAATAATAAAAACCTAAAAGACCCAAAAAACCCTAAAAATCATAAATACCATACAACCTCAAAAACCGCAAAATCCCTAGAAAAACTAAAAATCCTGAAAAACCATAATAATCCAAAAAATTCCTAAAAATTATTGATAGCATAAAAAACCCTAAAAACCTTTAAAAACCCTGAAAACCATAAAACCCCTAAAACCATAAAAACCATAAAAATTCATAAAAATACTATCAAACCACTAAAAACTCTAAAACCCATCAAAACACCTTAAAACGTTAAAAATATTAAATTAATCTAAAAAGCATAAAACCCCTAAAAAATCAAAAAAAACCCTAAAACCCCATAAAGAACCTAAGAACCGTAAAAACCCTAAAAGATCATAAAAATCCATAAAACCCCTCAAAATCCTTAAAAACACGACAAACCCTAAAAATCATAAAAATATTCAAGAATCCCTAAAAATCCCCCCAAAAGTAAAAAATCTAAATACCCTGAAAGACCCTTAAAACCCATAAAAATCACTAAAAACCATAAAAACTCTAAAACAAATAAAAACCTCTAAAAACTCTAACAACCCTTAAAACCCCAAAAAAATGTTAAAAAACTATAAAAACATTAAAACCTAAAATAACTCAAAACCCCCTAAAAACCCAAAAAAATCTAAAATCCCTAAAACACTAAAAACCCTCTAAGTAAATCAAAACCCTAAAACCCCTAAAACCATAAAATTCTAAAAATCCCTAAAAATATAAAAACCCTAATGACCCTGAAAACCCCATGAAAACCATAAAACTCTAAAAAAACATAAAAAACCCAAAAAATCAATAAAAACACTAAAAACCCTTAAAACCCCTAAAAATGTTAAAAAACTCTAAAAAACCTAAAAAAACTAATAAAGCCCTAAAAACAGACCTCATTGCAACTTTCGTGCGCTCATCACCGGCTCTAGGCTGCTCGTTGCCAGTTAAGGTTGGTTCCTCCCTGGCCCCGAGATCCGGTCGCGGCTGCAGTATTCCTGGCTTTTGGATTCGATATCCCCACCCGACCTCTTCTCGTCCTAACAGCGGTCCTGGTGTGCTTTGGTCTCCTCAGACTTGGCTCCATTGGCTTGGAGGGGGGAGGCCCTGTTTTTTGACTCCTCTGGTTTCCCGCGCTCCGGTTTTTTGCTGCTGATGAATTGATGTGGTATGTGATTTTGTTGTTTGCTGTTGTTGGTTGCTGAGTGAGGGAAGGTGATGACTTCTTTGCTGGTGAATGCTGTGATGGTGGATGATTTGGGGCTGCAAGAGATGGATGTTTGGTGGTGATGATGCTTGGTCGATGATGTTGCTGCTTATGGTATGGTGCTGCTGTTTGCTAGTTTTGTTTGGTTTGGAGGTGATACTAGGGTCTGTACTTTTTCTGTTTTGTTTCTTTTGTTTGCTTTTTGGTCTTTTTTTGGGGTTTTTTGGGTGTGGGTTTGTTAGGGTTTTTTTGGGTGTGGGTTGTTTGACTCCTCCCCTCCCTTGTCTGTTGCATATTTTTTTCTAATAAATTTGGAGGGGGGTCGGGAACAGCCTGGCCTCTGTATCTTCCTTTCCTAAAACCCTAAAACCTATGAAAAAGAATAAAAAAAATCCCTAAAAATATCTTAGAATGTAAAAAACCCTAAAAAACATGAAAAATCACTAAAAACCATAAAACCCACTAAAAACTCTTAAAACTCTTAAAACCCCTAAAAATGCTAAAAATCTCTAAAATACCTTAAACCCCTAAAAACTCAAAAAAACACTAAAACCCCAAAAAACCAATAAAAATCATAGAAAATCTAAAAACCCAGAAAAACTCTAAAAACCCTAAAAATCCCTAAAAACTCTAAAGACACCTAAAAACCATAAAAATTTTAAAAAAACCATAAGTTTTCCTGAAAACAAAAAAAACCTTAAAAACCCTAAATAACCCCTTAAAACCACTAAATGCTCTAAAAACCCTTAAAACCCCAAAAAACATAAAAAACTCTAAAAACCAACAAAACAAAAAAAACCTAAAAACCAAAAAGACCCTAAAAACCCTACACCCCTAAAAGCATTAAAACCATCAAAATCCTAAAAAATCACTAAAAATACCTGAAAATGTAAAAACTATCAAAACATAAAAAATCCTTGAAAGCATTAAAAACCCCTAAAAACATTAAAACCCATAAGACCATAAAAAACAATAAAACTCTAAAAACCCTTAAACCCCTAAAAGCGTTAAAAAACTCTTAAAAAACTTAAAAACCCTAAAAACTTAAAAGAAACCTCTAAAAACCCCCAAAGACCCTAAACCACTTAAAACCCCTAAAAATCCTAAAAATGCTAAAAAACCCTCAAAATCCCTAAACACCCTTAATAACTCTAACACCATAAAAACCCCCAAAATCCCTAAAAATACATGAAAATATAAAAAACCATGAACCCCCTAAAAATCTTCGAAACCATAAAAAAACCACTAAAACCTTAAAAACCCAAAAAAACCAAAAACCCTAAAAACCCACTAAAACACAAAAAACCCTTTAAAACCCTAAAAAATTTAAAAACTATAAAAATCCTAAAAATAATAAAAAACTAAAAAAAACTAAAAATATCCTAAAATCCAAAAAAGAACCTAAAAGCAATAAAAACCTTCAAATCATAAAAATCTTAGAAAATTTATAAAAAACCTTGAAAACATAAAAAACAAAATAAACCATGAAAAATCATAAAAACCTATAAAACACCATAAAACCCCAAAAGACCCTAAAAACTTAAAAACCCTAAAAACCCTAAAAACCCTAGAAAACCCTAAAACCCTAAAACCATAAAAATTCTAAAAAAAGATCTAAAACTCCCTAAAAATGTAAAAAACCCTGAAATACCACCAAAAAATATAAAAAACCCTAAAAACCTAAAAACCCTAAAAACCCAATAACACCACTAAAAACTTTAAAAACCCTTTAAACCCCTAAAAATGTTAAAAATGTTAAAAAATCTAAAAAACCTTGAAACTCCCAAAACTCAAAACACCCCTAAAACACCAAAGACCGTAAAAACCCTGAAACCCTAAAAAGCCCCTTAAAACCATAAAAACCCATAAAAAGAACAAAATCCCATAAAAACCATAAAATCCCTAAAACCCCATAAAAACTAAAAATCACTAAAAACACTAAAAAAACCTTAAAACGACTAAAAACGTTAAAAAACTCTAAAAACCTAAAAAAACCTAAGAAACTCAAAAAAACAATAAAAACCGAAATATGCCCTAAAAACCATGAAAATCCCTAAACCTCTAGAAAACCCACAAAGCCCCTAAAATCCCTTAAAAATCCCTAAAAAATCTAAAAACCTTAAAAAGCATAAAAATCCTAAAAAAATCCCTGAGAACGTAAAAAACGTAAAAACCCTAAAAAACTCAAAAGACCCCTAAAACTTAAAAGACCCTAAAAATCCTAAACACCCATAAAACCCTAAAAACCTAAAAACCCCAAAAATCCCTGAAAATATCTGAAACCCTAAAAAACATAAAAAACATAAAAAACCCAAAAAAATCCTATAAATCCCGGAAAACGTAAAAAACCCTAAAAATTATGAAAAACCCCTAAAAGGCATAAAAACCCCTAAAACCTTATAAAATCCTTTAAATCCCTAAAAACTATAAAAACCCACTAAAAACTTTAAAACCTCTATAAACCCCTAAAATCTAAAAAAACCCCTTAAAACTAAAAAATGACTGAAAAACCCGGAAACCCCCTAAGAACCCTAAAAACCCCGAAAGACCCTAAAAACCCTCAAAATCCCTAAAACACTAAAAATCCATAAAAATCCCAAAAATCACTAAAAAACCATGAAAACGTAAAAAACCCTAAAACACCCCAAATACCATAAAACCCCTAAAAACCATAAAACCCATAAAAACCCAAAAAACCATTATAAACACTAAAATCCAATAAAATCCCTAAAAACGTTAAAAATATTAAAAAACACTAAAACCCCTAAAAAACTCAAAAAATCCCAAAAACTAAAAAAAAGTCTCTTAAAACCATGAAAAACCCTAAAAAATATAAAAACCTTGAAATACCTTAAAACCATTAAAATCCCTAAAACCCTAAAAACCCTAAAAACTAAAAAAATACAAAAAAAATCTCCAAAAATGTAAAAGAGTACCCTAAAAACCTTTTAAAACCATAAAACCCCTAAGCACATCAAAAAACCAAAAACGCATAAAATCATGAAAAAATATAAAAATCTAAAATCCCTTTTAAACTCTGAAAAATTAAAAAAAAAACAATAAAACACAAAATAAAACACTTATATCGACTAAAAAATGTAAAACCATGAAAACCAATCGAAACCCTCAAAATCTCTAAAAACCCTAAAAACACTAAAAACATAAAAAACCTTAAAAAACCCTAAAAATGTAAAAAACCATAAAAACCATGAAAAACTCCTAAAACCATAAAAAACCCTAAAATCCATAAAAATCATAAAAACACACTAAAAACTCTAAAATCCCTTTAAACCCCTAAAAGAATTAAAAACTCTAAAAAACCTTAAAACCCCTAAAACTTATAAAAACCCTAAAACCAAAAAAAGTCCATAAAACACCAAAATACCCCTAAAATCCCTAAATCCCCTGACAAAACCCTCAAAACCCTCAAAATAACTAAAAAACCTAAAAATCCTAAAAACATTAAAATCCTAAAAAAATCCCTAAAAATCCTGGAAAATATTAAAAACCCTAAAAACCCCCAAAACCCTAAAAAACCATAAAAAAACCAATAAACCTTAAAAAACCTTAAAAACACAAAAACCACTAAAATATATTAAAACCCCTTAAAACCTGTAAAAAAGTTAAAATCTCTAGAAACTCATAATAAAACCCCAAAAACCAAAAATACACAAAAAAAACTGAAAACCATAAAAACCCTAAAAAACCCTGAAAACCCTCAAAATCTCTAAAAACTCTAAAACACCCTAAAACCCATAAAAACAATAAAAAATCTATCAAAATCCCTAAAAACATAAAAAACCCAAAAACCCTGAAAACCTCTGAAAGCCATAAAAACCCCTAAAAACCATAAAAACCATAAAAACCATAAAAACCCCATAAAACCCATAAAACTACTAAAAAAAATTAAAAACCCTTCAACCTTCTAAAAATGTTAAAAATTCTAAAAAATCTTAAAAAACATAAAAACTCTAAAAACCCCTAAAACCCCCAAAAAACCTCATGAAACCCCCTAAACACCTAAAAATCCCTAAAAAACCTAAAAATCCCTAAAACCCTGAAAAAACCCTAAAAACAAAAAAAAAATCGAAAGATAGCCCTAAAACCCCTAAAAATGTAAAAAACCCTAAAACCCATAAAAATTCCCTAAAAACCATAAACCCCCCAAAACCCATAAAGAACCATAAGAAGTCATAAAAACCCTAAAACAATTAAATAATTTAAAACCCATTAAAAACAATAAAAATTTTAAAAAACATTGAAAAACCTTAAAACCCCTAAAAAATTAAAAAAACCATAAACAACCCAAATGACCTTAAAAGCCCTAAAAAACCCTGAAAACCAATAAAACCCATCAAAATTCCTAAAAACCCTAAAAACCCTAAAACCCCTAAAACCCTAAAAATCATAAAGGCCCTAAAAATCCCAGAAAACGTAAAAACCCTGAAAACCCCTAAAACACAAAAAAAACACAAAAAACCCAAAAAAACATAAAAACCCTAAAACCCATAAAAACACTAAAAACTCTAAAAACCCTTGAAACCCCTAAAAATGTTAAAAGCTTTAAAAAATAGAAAAAAACCTTTAAAACCCTAAGAAACTCAAAAAACCCTAAAAACCCAAAAAAACCCAAAAAACCCTGAAAACCCATTAAAACCATAAAAAAATCTGAAAACCCATAAAACCCATCAAAAACCCTAAAACCCCTAAATATCATAAAAACCATAAAAATACTAAAAATCCCAAAAATTTCCTTAAAACATAAAAAACACTAAAAACCTGTGAAAACCATTAAACCCCTAAAATTAAAAAAAATCTAAAACCAATAAAAACCATAAAAAACAACTGAAAAAATCCAAAAACCCTTAAAACCCAAAAAAAATCTAAAAAACATTAAAAAAACATAAAACCATCAAAAACTAAAAAACCCTAAAAACCCAAAAGACCCTAAAAAAAGGAAAACCCCTAAAAACCATGAAATCCCGTAAAACCCCTCAAAATCACTAAAACCCTAAAAACCATAAAAATCGTATAAAATCCCTACAAATCCTTGAGAATGTAAAAAAGTCCCAAAAAACCCTGAAAACCCACATAAAACTATAAAAATGCATAAAAACTGCAAAAAACCCCCCCTAAAAACTCAAAAAAATCCCTAAAAACCACTAAAAACACTAAAAAACTATAAAACCCCTAAAAATGTTAAAAACGTTAAAAAACTCTAAACAAACCTAAAAACCTAAACAAACTCAAAAAAACCCTAAATACCCAAAAGACCCAAAAAACCCTCAAAATCCTTAAAAATATTTAAAAACCCTAAAAACCATAAAAATACCTAAAACCCCTAAAAACATTTAAAACCATAAAAGTCCTAAAAAGCACAATAATTCCTTAAGAACACAAAAAACCCAAAATAACCCTGAAAACCCACTAAAAACCATACAAACCCCTAAAAACATTAAAAACCCAAAAAATCCATTGAAACTTTAAAAACCCTTAAACCCTCCGAAATGTTAAAAACTATAAAAACCTTAAAAACCTAAAAAACTAAAAAAACCCTAAAAACCTTAAAAAAACCCAAAAATGCTAAAACCCCATAAAAACCCTTAAGATCCCTAAAAACACTAAAAACCGATAAAAAATAAAAAAACCTTAAAATTTGCTAAAAATCCCTGAAACATAAAACCCCTAAAAACGCGAAAAACCCCCTGAAAACCGTAAAACCATAAAAACTTTAAAAAACCTAAAAACGCACAAAATCCCTAAAAACCCACTAAAAATATTAAAAACCCTTTTAAACCCCTAAAAACGTTAAAAACTCTAAAAAACCATAAAAAATCCCAAAAGTCCCTAAAAACCATAAAACCCTAAAAAAACTTGAAAACCCCAAAAAATTCCCCAAAATTCATTAAGATCTAAACAAAACACTAAAAACCATAAAAATCCTAAAAATGCCCTAAAATCCCAAAAAATGTAAAAAAACTCTAAAAACCCAATAAAAACTCTAAAAACCTTAAAACCAATAAAAACGTCAAAAAACTCTAAAAAACCTTTTAACCTCTAAAAACTAAAAATACCCTTAAAACCCAAAAGACCCTAAAAACCTTGAAAACCCCTAAACAACCATCAAAAACCCTAAAACACCTAAATCCCCTCAAAACCGTAAAACCCTAAAAACCATAAAAATCCTAAAAAGCCCTAAAAATCCCTAAAAACATAAAAACCCCTAAAACATCCCTAAAACCCATAAAAAACCTTAAAACCCTAAGAAAAACCTAAAACTCACAAAAAAATATAAAAACACTTTAAAACCCTATAAATATTAAAAAAACATTGAAAAACTCTAAAACCCTAAACACTCAAAAAGCCCCTAAAAATTAAAAAGGACCCTAAAACCCCTAAAAAGCTCGAAAGAACCTAAAAACACTAAAAATCCCTAAACCCTCCCAAATACCCAAAACCCCAGAAACCCTAAAAACCCTAAAAAAATAAAAATCTAAAAAAATCCCTGAAAATATAGAAAACCCAAAAAAAAAACCCCCATGAAAAATATAAAAACCCCTAAAACCTTAAAATATGCTTAAAAGGCATAAAACCCTAAAACCCATTAAAAAATCTAAAAACCCTTAAACCCCATAAAAATGTTAAAAAATCTATAAAACTTTAAAACCCCTAAAAAACTCAAAAAACCATGAAAACCTAAAATACCCTAAAAAACACTGAAAAATAATAAAAACCTTGAAAACCCTAAAAACCCTCAAAATCCCTAAAGACCATAAAAACCTTAAAAACCATAAAAAAACTAAAAGGCACTAAAAATCCCTGAAAATGTAAAAATATCTAAAAAACCCTAAAAAACCAATGAAAACCATAAAACCACTAAAACACATAGAAAAGCCTCAAACACCATAAAAACTCTAAAACCCCACTAAAAACTCTAAAAACACTTAAAACCCCTAAAAATAATAAAAACTCTAAAAAATCTAAAAACCCATTAAAACTCAAAAAAACCATAGAAACCCAAAATGGCCCTAAAACCCCTCAAAAATCCAAAACCCCCTAAAAATACGTGAAAACCCCAAAAACCCCTCAAATCCCAAAAAAATTGAAAATCCCTAAAATCTATAGATATCCTTAAAAAGACCTAAAAAACCTAAAAAAACCCCTAAAAACCTTGAAAACCCCTAAGAACCCAAGAGACCCTAAAAACCCTAAAAGACCCTAAAATCCCTCAAAATCCCTAAAACCCATAAAACCCCTAAAAACCATAAAATCCTAAAAAATCTATAAAATTCCTTGAAAATTTAAAAACCCCTGAAAACTCTAAAAAAACATGAAAACCATAAAAACACCTAAAAACCATAAAAAAATCCCCTAAAATCTCATAAAAACCCTGAAAAGCCACTAATAACTTTAAAACCCCTTAAAACCCTTAAAAATGTTAAGATACCATAAAAACATTCAAACCTGTAAAAATAAAAAAAAACCCAAAACCCTAAAAAAACCCAAAAAAACTCCTAAAAACACTAAAAAAATAAAAACAAAAAAATTCCTAAAAACCATAAAAATTCTGAATTTTTTTTAAAAATTCTTAAAAATGTAAAAAGCCATTAAAACCATGAAAACACCCTAAAATGATAAAAAAAACTCCTAGAAATAATAAAGAACTGTAAAACCCCATAAAACCCCTAAAAATCACTAAAAACTCTAAAACCCCCTAAAATTCCTAAAAATGTTAAAAAAATTTAAAAACACTAAAAAACCCAAAAAACACAGAAAAACTCAAAAAAAATCCTAAAAACCCAGAAAAACCCTAAAACTGTATAAATCCATGAAAGATCCCAAAACCTTCAAAATCCCTCAAAATCCTGAAAACCAAAAAAAACCCAAAAAAGCCTTAAAATCCCTAAAAAGGTAAAGAAAGAAGGAGGCCTCGGAGTGGCAACTCTTCTCCTCTCCTCACTTCGCTAGGGTTCCCCTGTAGATTCTCCTCCTCCCCCCTCCAATGTGGTCTGGTCTCGGTGATCGCAGCTTCACCTTGGATTAGCGTTGATGGAGGTTGTCCACAAGTTCCTTGGCTTCACTTTTGATCCAGTGGTGGCTTCGTGGCGCTTTGCGACTTCGAGATCTGGCTTTGGATTTGGATTGCTAGTTGCTGGATCCGGTTCCTGCAGAGGTGACTTCGACTATCCTGGCTTTAGGATCCCTATCTAGTTTTGGCTTGCTTTGGTTCTGTGTGGTCCAGATCTAGGTTTCCAGATCGATGTCTTCCTTTCCAGATCTGGGATTTTTTTTTGTGGCGGCGAGAGCTTGGTGTCGCGCTTGGCGTTCTTGGTGTCCGATTTGGCATTCCCCTATCCTAGGGTTCTCGTTGCGGCCTCCACGCATTTGCTACAGCCTCTGGATTGAGTTGCAAGATGCGGAGGGCTCCTCCTGGATTTCATGATTTGGTCTCAGCTGTGTGTCGGACCTCGCACTTCCGGCCACGAAATCCCAGCCCGACTTCTTCTCAGCCTGACGATGATTCTGGTGTCCTTTGGTTTACTCAGGTCTGGCTCCAGTGGCTTGGAGGGGGGAGGACCTGCTCATTGTATCCTCTGGATTCTTGGGATTCTGATCAAACGATGTTGGTATTTTATTGTGGTGGGTATTTGTTGTGGTTGCTGCTGCTAGTTACTGGTCATTTATTGCTGGAAGATGATGTTTCTTGGTGTGAATGTGGTGATGGTGGTTTGCTTGAGGCTGCTGGAGGTTGGTGTTTGTGTCTTTGTGGTGCTGAAGCTAGGTTGATGAAGTTGCTGCATATGGTTTGGTTTTGCTGGTTGCTGGTTGCTGATGTGCTGGGAGGTGATGTTGGTGACTCTTTTGTTTTTCTGCTTTGTGTGTGTTTTTTTCTTCTTTGGGTTTTTAGGGTCTTTTGGGGTTGGCGTTATAAAGGGTTTTTTGGGTGTGGGTCATTTGACCCCTCCCCTCCATTGTCTGCTGTATCTTTCTTTCTAATAATTTTTTTTGGGGGGGGGGGGGGGGGATAGCCTGACCCTCGCATCTTCCTTGCCCTAAAAAGGTAAAAAACCCTAAAAACCCTAAAAAACCCATAATAACCCTAAAACCCCACTAAAACATTAAAAACACTTAAAACCACTAAAAATGTTAAAAACTCTAAAAACCTTAATAAATCTAAAAAACTCAAAAAAAAACCCAAAAAACCTGAAAACCCCTAAAAAACCTCAAAATATTTAAAAACCCTAAAAACCCCTAGAAAACATAGAAGTCCCAAAAAATCCCTAAAAACCTGTGAAAAATTAGTAGTCCCTAAAGCCTAAAAACCCCCTGAAAAACATAAAAACTCGAAGAAACCTTAAAAAAACCCTAAAAACCCTTTAAAACCCCAAAAACCCACTAAATACTATAAAACCCCTTAAAACACCTAAAAATGATAAAAAAACTCTAAAATCATTAAAAACACTGAAAAACTCAAAAAACCCTTAAAACTCAAAAAGAACCTAAAAACCCTAAAAACCCAAAAAAACTCCTAAAAACCGTTAAAACCCTAAAACCCTTAAAAATCCCTAAAAACACTAAAACATTAAAAACAATAGATATCCTAAAAAATCCCTAAATATCCTTGAAGACGTGATAAACCCTAAAACCAAAAAAACCCTAAAAACCAAAAAAATACAAAAAACATTAAAAAACCCTAAAAACACACTAAAAACTCTAAAACCCCTTAAAACCCCTAAAAATTTAAAAAATTCTAAAAACCTAAAAACCCTAAAAACCTAAAAACCCGAAATAACCCTAAAAAATCCTAAAACCCCAAAAAATCCCTAAAAACACTAAAAGTAATAAAAAATCTAAAAATCCCCAAAAATAACAGCAAACCTAAAAAAACCCAAAAAACCCAAAAAACCAAAAAAAATCCTACAAACCTTAATAGAACCTAAAAACCAATAAAAATCATAAAAATAAAAAAAAACCCTAAAAACCCTTTAAACCCTTAAAAACGTTAAAAACTCTAAAAAACCATAAAACCCCTAAAAACTCAAAAAAAAAACCAAAAAAACCCAAAAAGACCCTAAATACCCTAAAAATCTAAAAACCCTCAGAACCCTCAGAACCCCTAAAAATCCTAAAACCCCCCCCAAAACCCTCAAAATCCCTAAAAACCATAAAAATACTCAAAATCCCTAAAAATATCTGAAAATGTAAAAAAGCCCAAAAAACCCTGAAAAACCTCTGAAAACCATAAAAAAAACCCTAAAAAACTTAAAAACCCATAGAACCCCTAAAACCACTAAAACTCTAAAAACCCTCAAAACCCCTAAAAATATTAAAAAACCTTGAAAACCTTAAAACCCTAAAAAACTCTGAAAAACCCTAAAACCCCAAAAGGAACCTAAAAACCCTAAAAACCCCTAAAAACCTAAAGAACCATAAAAAACCCTCAAACCCCTAAAAATCCCTAAAAACCCTGAAAACCATAAAAATACTAAAAAGCCACAAAAATGACTAAAAATGTAAAAACCCCTATAACCCCTGAAAACCCATGAAAAATATAAAAAACCCAAAAACCCATAATACCCTAAAAAGCCACTAAAAACTCGAAAAATCCTTTAAAACCCTAAAAACGTTAAAAACTCTAAAACCCCTTTAAAGCCATAAAAAACTCAAAAAAACCCTAAAAACCCGAAAAATCCCTAAAAACCATAAAAAACCGAAAAACCCTAAAAAACTCTAAAAAACCTAAAAAACCTAAAAAACCTAAAAAACCCCAAAATATCTTGAAACCCAAAAAACACCTAAAAACCAAAAAATCCTAAAAAGTTATAAAAATCCCTGAAAACATAAAACCCCTAAAAACCATGAAAAACCCCTAAAAACCATAAACCCCTAATGAACTTAAAACCCCTAAACCCCATAAAAACCCTAAAACCAACTAAAACTCTAAAAACCCTTAAAACCCTTAAAAATGTTAAAAACTCTAAAAAATCATAAAACCCCCCAAAAAACTCAAAAACCCCTAAAAACCCAGAAAGATCCTAAAAACCAGAAAAAAAACACTAAAAATAATACAATACCTAAAAATCCCCTAAAAACCTTCCAAATCCCTAAAAATACTAAAAAACTCTAAAAGCCGTAAAAATCCTAAAAAATCCCAAAAATCCATAAAAATGTAAAAAATCCTAAAATACTTGAAAAACCCCTGAAAACCATAAAAACCCCTAAAAACCTCATAAAAGCTTAAAAAACTTAAAATCCCATAAAAAACCCTAAAAGCCACTAAAAACTCTAAAAACCCTTCAAAGTCCGAAAAAAGTTAAAAAAACTCAAAAAAACCTTAAAACCCTAAATACAAAAAAAAGACCTCAAAGACCCTGAAAACCCCTAAATACCCCTAAACAAAATGATGAAAGCAACTAGAATCCCTAAAAATCCACAACAACCCTAAAAATACCTAAAATAATAAAAAGCTATAAAATCCCTAAAAGCATAAAAACACCTAAACCCCCTGAAAATCATTGAAAACCATAAAACCCCTAAATCCCATAAAAACCCTAAAAACAATAAAAACCATAAAGACCCACTAAAAACTCTAAAACATTTAAAATCCTAAAAACTTTAAAAATTATAAAAAAACCCTAAAAACCCTAAAAACTCTAAAAAACCCCAAATACCCAAAAGACCCTAAAACCCTAAATCCACTAAAAATAGTGAAAACCCAAAAAACCCTCAAAATCCCTAAAGATAATAAAAAATAACTAAAAACTATAAAAATCCTAAAAATCCCTAAAATACCTGAAATTTTAAAAAAATCCTAAAACTCTAAAAACCCCCTAAAAACCACAAAAACCCATAAAAATCCTAAAACGTACTAAAACCCCTAAATACCATTAAAAACAAAAAAACTAAAAAAATATAGAAACACAAAATACCCTAAAAACCCTGAAAACCCATAAAAACCCTAAAAACCGTAACGACCCTCAAAACCCTAAAACCGAGAAAACCCAAAAAAACCAAAAAATTCCTTATAAATTCCTAAAAATCCTCGAAAATTTAAAAAACCCTAAAATCCCTAAAAACCATAAAAACTAATAAAAACCAATAAAAACCATTAAAACCTCTAAAACCCACTAAAAATGAAAATACCCTTAAAAAGTTAATTTTTTTTTACAACTATAAAAAACCATAAAAATCCAAAAAGACGCTAAAACCCCTAAAAACCTAAAAAACCTCGAAAACCCTTAGAAACCCTCAAAATCCCTAAAAACACTAAAAAGCATAAAATTACTAAAAAATCCCAAAAAATCCCTATAAACCTAAAAACCCTAAAAACCACTAAAACAATAAAACCCCCTAAAATACTTAAAAAAATCCTAAAAACCATAAATTTCCTAAAAATCTATTAAAAACTCTAAAAACCATTATAACCTATAAAAATGTTAAAAACATTAAAAAGCTCTAAAAACCCAAAAAAGGATAAAAAATTAAAAAAATCCTAAAACCACGAGAAGACCATAAAAACCCTAAAAACACCTTAAAACTCTTAAAAACCTTGAAAATCCATAAAACCCACAAATTCCCTAAAAACCTGAAAGACCCTAAAACCCATCAAAATCCTAAAAAAGCCCAAAAATTCCCTGAACACGTAAAAAACCCTAAAACCCCACAAAAAACCCATTAAACCCCTAAAGATATTAATATTGTTAAAAAACTCTAAAACTGCTTAAAAACCCTGAAAATAAAAAAACCCTTAAAACCCCAAAAGACCCAAAAACCCTGAAAACCCCTTAAAACAAAAAAAAATCCTGAAAACCTCAAAAAACACTAAAAACCCTAAAATCCAAGAAAAATGTAGAAAAGCCGAAAAAATCAATGAGAAGGAAAAAAACCTTGAAATCCCCCAAAAAACCAGAAAATCGAATAAAAACTCTAAAACCCCTTAAAACTGGTAAAAACATTAAAAAACTATAAAAACTATAAAAATCCTAATAACTAAAAAAACCCTAAAACCCCAAAAGGCCCTAAAACCCTTGAAAACCAAAAAAGACACAACAAACCTAAAAACCCCTAAAACCCCTCAAAATCCCTAAAAACCCTAAAAGAAATAATAAACCCAAAAAGACCTAAAAATCCCAAAAAAAATTGAAAAGACTTTGAAAACCATAAAATCTCCTATAAACAGTAAAATATAATAAAACCCCTAAAAACCACAAAAAACACTAAAACTACATTAAACCCCTAAAAACGTTAAAAACTCTAAAAACCCATAAAAACCCAAAAAACTCAAAAAAGACACTAAAACCCTGAAAAACCCTAAAACCCCCTAACAATCCCTAAAAACTCGCAAAATCACTAAGAATCATAAGAAACCCTAAAAACCATAAAGTTTATAAAAAAACTAAAAATCACTAAAAACCTAACAAACCATAAAAACCCTAAAAACCCATGAAAACCATGAAAACCTTAAAATACCCTAAAAAACCTTAAACCCCCAAAAAACCACTAAAAACTCTAAAAACCCTCAAATCCCCTAAAAAGGTCTAAAAATCCTTAAGAAAACCTAAAAACCCAAAAAAGATCCAAAAACCCTAAAAACCCTAAAAATCCTAAAAACCCATGAAAAACACAAAATACCATCAAAATATGTAAAACCCTAAAAAATCATAAAAATCCAAATAAAGCCCTAAGAACAACTAAAAACATAAAAAAACCCCTAAAACCCTTAAACACCACAAAACCCTAAAAACCCATAAAAACAATCAAAACCCCTAAAACCCCCTAAAACCCTAAAAACTAATAAGAACTCTAAAATCCCTTAAAAACCCCTAAAAATGTAAAAAAATTTAAAACCACAAAAAAAACCTTAAAACCCCTAAAAATCAAGAAACCCTAAAAACTCAAAAGACCCTCAAAACCTTAAAAATCTCTAAAAATCCACAAAAACAATTAAAATTCCTAAAACCCATAAAAATACTAAAAATCCCTAAAATCTTTAAAAATGTAAAAACCCTAAAGACCCTAAAAAACACCTAAAAACCATAAAAAACCTTAAAACCTTAAAAGACATAAAACTCATAAAAACCCTAAAAACCCATTAAAAACTCTAATAACACCCCTAAAAGTGTTAAAAACGTTAAAAAATATAAAAACCCAAAAAATACTCAAAAAAATCTTAAAAACACAAAAGTCCCTAAGAACCCTAAAAAACCCTAAATCCTTGAAAAACCCTAAAAACACTCAAAATCTCTAAAAACCCTAAAAGCTCAAAAAAATATAAAAATCCTAAAAATCCCTAAAAATCTCTAAAAATGTAAAAAAACCATAGAAACCCTTAAAACCTCTGAAAAACATTAAAACCCCTAAAAACCATAGAAAACCAAAAAACCCTTAAAACCACTAAAAATGTTAAAAAAACTCTAAAAACACAAAAAAACACAAAAAAAACCCTAAACCTCAGAAAGAACCTAAAACCCCCCCAAAAAAACCCCTAAAAATCCCAAAAACCCCCAAAAAAATAAAAAATCTAAAAAATCCCTACATATCCCTAAAATTGTAAAAATCCATAAAACTCTAAAAGATACCTATAAACCTTAAAAACCCTAAAATCCATAGAACCCAAAAAATTCTAAAAAAACTCTAAAATCCACTAAAAGACATAAAAATGTAAAATTACTCTAAAAACCCTTAAAACCCAATAAAAATGAAAAAACGCTAAAAACTCAAAGGACCCTAAAACCCGAAAAAAAAACCCTAAAACCCCTTAAAAACCATGAAAACCCCTAAAAACCCCTAACCCCCCCCCCTAAAATCCTAAAAATCCTAAAAAACTATAAAAACCTATAAACCCAAAAAAACCCAAAAATCCTTGAAAATGTAAAAAACCCAAAAACCCAAAAAACCCTGAAAACCCCGTGAAAACCAAAAAAAACTTAAATCCTTTAAAACCCAATAAATACCCTAAAAACCAGTAAAAATTCTAAAAAAATTAAAACCCCTAAAAATGTTAAAAAAACTCTAAAAACCCGTAAAACATTAAAAAAAGAAAAAAACCCTAAATACCTAAAAATACCAAAAAAAACCCTAAAAAACCCTAAAACCCTAAAAAACTCTAAAAGACTCTAAAACCCCCCAAATTCCCTAAAAACCCTAAAAACCCTAAAACTATAAAAATAAAAAAATCCCTGAAAGTCTTTCAAAACATAAAAAACCCTAAAAACACTGAAAAACTCTTGAAAACCATAAAACCCTTAAAAACCCTAAAACACAACTAAAACACTAAAACTCCTAAAACCCCTAAAAATGTTAAAAACTCTAAAAACCCATACAACCCTAAAAAAAACTCAATAAAACCCCCAAAAACGAAAGAAGACCCTAAAACCTAAAAACCTCTCAAAACCCTAAAAAACCCTAAAAACCCCTAAAATCCCTCAAAATCCCTAAAAACCCAAAAACCATAAAAGTTCTAAAAAACCCCTAAAAATTCGTGAAATTGAAAAACACCCTAAAAGCCCTGCAAATCCCTTGAAAACCATAAAACCTCTAAAAAGATAAAAAACCCAAAACCCCATAAATATCCTAAAAAGACACTAATAACTCTAAAATCACTTAAATTGTAAAAATGCTAAAAAACTCTAAAAACCCATTAAAAGGCATTAAAAATACAAAAATACCTTTAAACCCCAAAATACCCGAAAATCCCTAAAAATTCCTAAAAATCCAAAAAAACCCTTAAAACCTTGAAAACCCCTAAAAACCCAAAAAACCATAAAAATCTTAAAAAATACCAAAAAATCACTGAAAACATAAAAAACCCTCAAACCCTAAAAAATGCTTGAAACCTATAAAAACCCCTAAAACCCATAAAACCCCTAAAACCCATAAAACCATAAACCACAAAAAACGCTAAAACCCCTTAAAACCCTAAAAACTCTAAAAAACCATAAAACCCCAAAAATACCCTAAAAACTTGAAAACCCCTAAAAAACCATGACACCGATAAAAACCCTCAAAATCCCAAAAAACCATAAAATAAATCAAAACCCTAAAAAGCCTTAAAAATCCATAAAAACATAAAAACTGTTAAAACCCCTAAAACCCTTGAAAACTATAAAACCCCTAACAATCTTAAAAAATCTTTAAAACCATAAAAGCCCTAAAACCCCACTAAAATACCTAAAACCCAAAAAAACCCTAAAAACATTAAAAACTCTAGAAAACCATAAAAACCCTATAAAACTAAAAAAACCTAAAAAATCCAAAAGTCCCTAAAACCCTAGAACCCCAAAAAACACTAAAATCCCCTAAAAAACACTAAAATCCCCAAAAAAACCCTAAAACCCTCAAAATCCCTAAAAACCCTAAAAACCATAAAAATCCTAAAAAACATAAAAAATCCTTGAAAACCTAAAAAACCTTAAAATCTAGAAAAAGACCTTGAAAACCATAAAACCCATAAAAACCCTAAAACCCCACGAAAAACACTAAAACCCCTTAAGACCCCTAAAACATAAAAAAACTCTATAAAATATTAAAACCACTAAAAAACTAAAAAAAACCTAAAACCCAAAAAAACACTAAAAAATCCAAAAAAACACTAAAAACCCTAAAAATCTGTAAAAACCATAAAAAACTAAAAAAATTATAAAAAATCTTACAAAATCCATGAAAACGTAAAAAAACCCTAAAAACACTAAAAAACCATTGAAAACCATAAAACCCCTAAAACTGTAAAAAATACCAAAAACCCATAAAAACCATAAAACCACTAAAATCTCAAAAAACCCTTAAAACCAATTAAAACACTAAAAAACCTTTAAATGCCTAAAAACATTAAAACGTTCAAAAAATCTAAAAAACCTTAAAAACCCAAAAAAACTCAAAAACCCTAAAAACCCAAGATGTTGCTAAAAACCTTGAAAACCCTAAAAACCCAAAAAAAACCCTAAAAAACACAAAAATCCCTCAAAATCCTTAAAAACCTAAAAAACCCTAAAAACTATAAAAATCCTTAAATCCCTAAAAATCCATAAAAAAATAAAAAACCTTAAAAATGATGAAAACCCCCCAAAAACCATAAAATCTATAAAAACCATAAAACACTAAAAATCCATAAAAACACAAAAAAAAACCTACTAAAAATATAAAAACCCTTAAAACCCCTAAAACATTAAAAACTCTAAAAACATTAAAACCCCTAATAAAATCAAGAAAACCATAAAATCCCCAAAAGACCCTAAAAACTTGATATACCCTAAAAACCCCAAAAATATATAAAGAACCTTAAAAACCCTCAAAATATCTAAAATCCCTAAAAACCCTAAAAACCATATAAATCCTAAAAAATCCTTAAAAATCCACGAACACAAAAAAAAACACAAAACCCGAGAAAATCCTTTAAAAACCATAAAACCCTAACAACCCCCCTATAAACCCACTAAAAAATCTAAAAAACCTTGAAACCCCTGCAAATGTTGAAAATGTTATACAACTATAAAAACCTTAAAAACCCTAAAATACTCAAAAAACCCAAAAGACCCTGAAAACCCATAAAAAACCTCAAAATCCATAAAAACCCTAAAAACTATAAAAATCCTAAATAATTCCTAAAAATATCTACAAATGTAAAAAAATGATAAAAAACCAAAAAAACCCTTGAAAACCATAAAAACCCAAAAAAACCCAAAAAAACCCAAAAAACCGAATAACCGCTATAAACTCTAAAAGTCCTTAAAACCCAAAAAAAACGTTAAAAACTCTGAAAAAACCTTTAAAACCCAAAGAACTCAAAAAAACACATAAATTCCCTAAAAACCATAAAAACCAAGAAATCCCCTAAAAAACCTCAAAAATCCCTAAAAACCCTAAAAACAATAAAAATCCTGAAAAAGACCAAAAAATCTGTGAAAATTCAAAAAACACTAAAAACCCTAGCAAACCCCTCAAACCCATAAAATTCCCTAAAACCTTTATAACCCATAAAACCCCATAAAAACCCTAAAAACCCACTAAAAACTCTAAAAGCCCTTAAAATCCCTATATGTTAAAAAATAATAAAAACCCAAATGACCCTAAAACCCTAAAAATCCCTAAAAATCCCTGAAAAACACTAAAAACACTCAAAATCCCTAAAACACTAACAAACCTGAAAAACCATAAAAATCCTAAAAATTCAAAAAAACCCCTCAAA
The DNA here is from genome assembly GCA_963277665.1 of Viscum album. NCBI lineage: Eukaryota > Viridiplantae > Streptophyta > Magnoliopsida > Santalales > Viscaceae > Viscum > Viscum album. The sequence goes on along the minus strand of OY728141.1, from coordinate 1,884,749,898 downwards.
ACAGAAAATACCCTAGACCCCCTAAAAAACCCTCTCAAAACCATAAAAAAACCCTAAAACCCATTAAAAACTCTAAAAACCATAAATATCAAAAAACCCAATAAAAAATCTTAAAAATTCTGTAAAACCCTTAAAATGTTAAAAACTCTAAAAAACATTTAAACCCCAAAAAAACTAAAAAAACACAAAAAACAAAAAAAGTCCCTAAAAAGCCTAAAAAACACTAAAATCCCCTAAAAACACTTAAAATTCCTAAAACCCATAAAAACCCTAAAAATTATAAAAATATTAAAAATCCCTAAAAATCCCTGAAAACATAAAAAACTCTAAAAACCCCCCTAAAAACCATAAAAATTATTAAACCCTTAATAAACCCAATAAACTCAATAAACCCTTAAAACCCCCCTAAAAACTCTAAAAGATTGTAAAACCCATAAAAACATTATAAAAAGTTAAAAAACTCTAAAAAAACCTTAAAAGCCCGATAAAATTAAAAAAACCCCTAAAAATTGAAAAGACCCTAAAAAACCACGAAAAACCTTAGAAAACCCACAAAAACCAAAAAACCCCTTAAAATCCCTAAAAGCCTTAAAAACCCTAGAAACCATAAAAAATCCTAAAAAATCTTTAAAACTCCCAGAAAATGTAAAAAACACTAAAAACCTTAAAAGTAACTGAAATTCATAAAACCCCCTAAAAATCTTAAATAACCATGAAAACCCATAAAAGAGTAAAAACTACTAAAACTCTAAAAACCCTAAAACACCTAAAACATTAAAAACTCTAAAAACCTAAACACACTAAAAAAATAAAAAATAGCTAAAACCTAAAAAGGCAAAAAAAACAAAAAATACCATAAAAATACTAAAAACATAAAAAAACTAAAAAACCTAAAAAACCCTAAAAAACCCAAAATCACTAAAAACCATAAAAACCATAAAAACCCTAAAAACCATAAAAATCCTAAAAACCATAAAAATCTAAAAAAACCCTAAAAATCTCTGAAAACATAAAAAACATTAAATACCCAAAAAACCCTAAAAAACCCCTGAAAACCATAAAAACTCATAAGAACCATAAAAACCCATAAAAACACATAAAAACCCTAAAATCCCAAAAGACCATAAAATCCTAAAAACCCTAAAAACCTTGAAAACCCCTTAAAACCCTCAAAATCCCTAAAAACCATAAAAACCATAAAAATCCTACAAAATCCCTAAAAATAACTGAAATTATAAAAAATCCATAAAACCCAGAAAACCATAAAAACCTGTGAAAACCTAAAAAACCATTTAAACCCATAAAAACGCACTAAAAACTCTAAAAACACTTTAAACCGCTAAGAAAATTAAAAAATTCTAAAAAACCTTACAATCCTTTAAAAACTAACAAAACCAAAAACCCCTAAACACAATAAAGACCCTAAAAACTTTTTAAAACCCTTAAAACCCATAAAAACTTGAAAAACCAAAAAAATCTAAAAACCCTTTAAACCCCTAGAAATGTTAAAAATTCTAAAAAACTAAAAACCTTAAAAAACTAAAAAACACTGTAAAAACCCCAAACGAACCTAAGAAACCTAAAAACCCTGAAAATCATGAAAATCCCTAAAAACCCTAAAAAACTATCAAAACCAGACAAATACAAAAAATCCATAAAAATCCCTAAAAATGTAAAAAAACCATAAAAACCCTTAAAATCCCCTAAAAACAATAAAAACCCTAAAATATTTAAAAACCAAAAAAACCAAAAAAAAACCCTAAAAACTACTAAAAACACTAAAAACCCGTAAAAAGTAAAAAAAATAAAAAAAAACCTTGATAAAACCAAAAAAATAAAAAAAAATACCAAAAGACCCCGAAAACCCCCCAAAACACTCATAATCCCAAAAAAACCTAAATACCCTAAAACCCATAAAATCCTAAAAAATCCAAAAATTTCCTTGAAAATGTAAAAAAATCCTAAAAACCCTAAAAACCCCCTAAAAACCATAGAAACCTCTAAAAGGCATAAAAATACTTGAAAACCAATAAAACACCTAAAAACCCTCTAAAAACTCTAAAAACTCTTAAAACTCCGAAAAAAGTTTTAAAACGTTAAAAATCTCTAAAAACCCTTAAAATCCCTAAAAACTCAAAACAAAACCAAAAAGAACCTAAAAACCCTGAACACCCCCAAAAAACCTAAAAACCATTAAAAACCATAAAACCGCTCAAAATACCTAAAAACTTTAAAAATCCTAAAAACCATTAAAATATAAAAAAATCCCTAAAAATCCATAAAAATGCAAAAAACAATAAAAACAAAGAAAATCCATTGAAAACCATAAAACCACTGTAAAACGTAAAAACACATAAAAACCCTAAACCATTAAAAAATCTAAAACCCTTAAACCCCAAAAAACATTAAAAAACACCAAAGAACCTTAAAAACACATAAAAACTAAAAAATACTAAAAACCCAAAAGACCTTAAAAACCATGAAAACCCCTAAAAATAATAAAAAAACCCTAAAACACCCTAAAAACCCTTAAATCCATAATACCCCCTAAAAACCATAAAACCCATAAAAATCCTAAAAATCCCTAATAATACCAAAAAATTTAAAAAACCCTGAAAAATCTATGATAACCATAAATCACCCTAAAAACAATAAAAATTCCTAAAAAAACCCTAAAAATCCCTAAAAATCCATGAAAACATAAAAACCCATAAAACCCCTAAAAAAATCCTTGAAAACCATAAAACCTTTAAAAACTTTAAAACCCCAAAAAAAACCCTAAAAACCCACTAAAAACTTTAAAAACCCTTGAACCCCCTAAAAATGTTAAAAAACTATTAAAAACCTTTAACCCCCCCAAAATCTCAAAAAATCCCTAAAAACCCAAAAAGTCCATATAAACCCTAAAAATACCTCAAAAAACTAAAAAACCAAAACCGTAAAAATCATAAAAAATCCCTAAAAAATAAAAGAAGCCTAAAACCCCAAATAACCTGAAAACCATAAAAACCACTAAATCCCTAAAAGAAAAAAAACCCATAAAACCCTAAAAACACTAAAAAATATAAAAACACTTTAAACCCCTAAAAATGTTAATAAAACTCTAAAAAACCTAAACCCTTAAAAGATCCTAAAACCCAAAAAACCTTAAAAACCCTGAAATCCCTGAAAACCCCTAAAAATCAATAAAAACCCAAAAAACCCTAAAACCCATAGAAATCCTAAAAATCCTAAAAAATCCTAAAAAATCCCTAAAACGTAAAAACCCTTAAAACCTTGAAAAATACCTAAAACCCAAAAAACCCCCAAAAACTAAAAAATTCTTAAAATACTCTTAAAAACCCTAAAAACCCATAAAAATCCTCAAAATCCTTAAAAACCATAAAAACCATAAAAATTATAAAAAATCAAAAAAAATACCTAAAAACATAAAAGACCTAGACCTTGAAAAACCAATGAAAATATAAAAACCCCTAAAAACCTTCAAACCCATAAAACCATTAAGAGAATTAAAAGCCATTAAAAACTCTAAAAACCCTTAAAACCCATTAAAATGTAAAAAAACATTAAAAAACTCTAAAACCCTTAAAAATGGTAAAAACACAAAAAAACCATATAATCCCAAAAAGATCCTAAAAACCCTGAAAACCACTAAAAACCCCTAAAACCCGTAGAAATCCTAAAAACCATAAAAATCCTAAAAGAACCCCGAAAAATGTAAAACCTCTAAAAACCCTTAAAACAACATGAAAACCAAAAAAACCCCTAAAACCATAAAGACCATTAATACCCATAAAAACCCTAAAAACCCAAAGAAAACTCTAAAAACCCTTTAAAATCCCTAAAACCCATTAAAATCCATAAAACACAAAAATACATAAAGCGCCATAAAAACCCTTGAAAATGTAAAAAAACCTAAAACCCCCCAAAACAGAAAAAAAAACAAAAAACCTTAAAAACAAAAAAAACCCAAAAAACCCCTAAAAACAACAAAAATTATAAAAACCCTGAAACACCTAAAACATTAAAATACTCTAAAAACCCTAAAAACTCAAAAAAAAACCCAAAAAACAAAAAAAGAACCTAAAAGCACTAAAAACCATAAAAACCTTGAAATCCCCTAAAACCCTCAAAATCCTTAAAACTCCTAAAAACCACAAAAATCCTAAAAATCCCTAGAAACCGTGGAAATTTAAAAAACCCCAAAACCCATTGAAAACCATAAAAACACCTAGAAACCTTAAAAACCCATAAAACTCTAAAACCACTAAAAACTCTAAAAACCCTAAAAACCCTTAAAACCCGTAAAAACGATACAAAACTCTAAAAAAACTTAAAAACCCTAAAAACTAAAAAACAAAACCTAAAAACCCAAAGGGCCCTAAATCCCCGGAAAACTCCAAAAAAACCCTAAAAACACTCAAAATCCCTAAAAACATTAAAAACCCTAAAACCCTAAAAATCATTAAAAGCCCTAAAAATCCCCAAAAAAGTAAAAAAAAACTAAAAACCCTAAAAAACACCTGAAAAAAATAAAATTACCTAAAAACTATAAAAACCTTAAAAATCCATAAAACACTAAAAACCCACTTAAAACTCTAAAATCCCTTAAAATCCCTAAAAATGTTAAAAACTCTAAAAAATATTTAAAACCCAAAAAAGAATTTAAAAAACCCGAAAAAACCCAAACCCTAAAAACCCTAAAACCCCTAAAAACCCAAAGAACCATAAAAATTCTAACAAATCCCTAAAAATACTTGAAAATGTGAAAGACCAAAAAAAACCCTTAAAACCCATGAAAACCCTAAAAACCTAAAAACCCTAAATAACCCTAAAAAAGCTAAAACCCCACAAAATCCCTAAAAACACTAAAAATAAGAAAAAACCTAAAAATCCCCAAAAATAAGTGAAAACATAAAAAAACCCAAAAAACCAAAAAAAATCCTACAAACCATAAAGAACCTAAAAACCAATAAAAAGCCTAAAACTCAAAAAAACTATAAAAACCCTAAAAACCCTAAAACCCCCAAAAACTGAAAAAAAAAAACCAAAAAGACCCCAAAAAGACCCTAAAACCCATAAAAATCTAAAATCCCTCAAAACCCTCAAAACCCCAAAAATCCCTAACCCCCCCAACCCTCAAAATCCCTAAAAACCATAAAAATACTCAAAATCCCTAAAAATATCTGATAATGTAAAAAAGCCCTAAAAGCCTTGAAAAAACTCTGAAAACGTTAAAAAACCTTGAAAACCATAAAACCCTAAAAAACTCAGAAAAACCCTAAAACCCCAAAAGGAACCTAAAAACCCTAAAAACCCCTAAAAACCTAAAGAACCCTAAAAAACCCTCAAACCCCTAAAAATCCCTAAAAACCCTGAAAATCATAAAAAGACTAAAAAGCCACAAAAATCCCTAAAAATGTAAAAACTGCTAAAATCCCTGAAAACCCATGAAAGCTACAAAAAACCGAAAAACCAAAAAACCCATAATACCCTCAAAAGCCACTAAAAACTCGAAAAATTCTTTAAACCCCTAAAAACATTAAAAACTCTAAAACCCCTTTAAAGCCATAAAAAACTCAAAAAAACCCCTGAAAACCCCAAAACTACCTAAAAACCATAAAAAACCCAAAAAAACTCTAAAAAACCTAAAAAACCCCAAAATATCTTGAAACCCAAAAAACACATAAAAACCAAAAAAATCATAAAAAGTTATAAAAATCCCTAAAAACATAAAACCCCTAGAACCCATGAAAAACCCATAAAAACCATAAAACCCCTAATGACCTTAAAACCCCTAAACCCCATAAAAACCCTAAAACCCACTAAATACTCTAAAAACCCTTAAAACCCTTAAAATGTTAAAAACTCTAAAAAACCATAAACCCCCAAAAAATTCAAAAACCCCTAAAAACCCAGAAAGATCCTAAAAACCATAAAAAACACTAAAAACAATACAATACCTAGTAATCCCCTAAAAACATTCAAAATCCCTAAAAATACTAAAAAACTCTAAAAGCCATAAAAATCCTAAAAAAGCCCAAAAAATCCTTAAAAATGTAAAAACTCCTAAAATACATGAAAAACCCCTAAAACCCATAAAACCCCATAAAACCCCCTAAAAACCTTAAAAAACTTAAAAACCCATAAAAACACTAAATGCCATTAAAAACTCTAAAAACCCTTCAAACTCCGAAAAAAGTTAAAAAAACTCAAAAAATCGTAAAACCCTAAATACCAAAAAAAGACCCTAAAGACCCTGAAAACCCCTAAATACCCCTAAACAAAATGATGAAAGAAACTAGAACCCCTAAAAATTCATAAGAACCTTAAAAATACCTAAAATAATAGAGCTAAAAAATCACTAAAATCCCTAAAAACATAAAAACACCAAAACCCCCTGAAAATCATTGAAAATCATAAAACCCCTAAATCCCATAAAAACCCTAAAAACAATAAAAACCTTAAAACAAACTAAAAACTCAAAAAATTTAAAATCTAAAAACTTTAAAAACAATAAAAACCCCCCTGAAAACCCTAAAAACCCATAAAAACCTAAAAAACTAAAAAAATCTAAAAACCCTTTAAACCCCCAGAAACGTTAAAAAACTCTAAAAAACTTAAAACCATAAAAAACTAAAAAACACTGTAAAAACCCTAAAAGAACCTAAGAAACCTAAAAACCCTGAAAATCATGAAAATCCCTAAAAACCCTGAAAAACTCTCAAAACCATACAAATACAAAAAATCCCTAAAAATCCTAAAAATGTAAAAAAACCATAAAAACACTTAAAATCCCCTAAAAACCATAAAACCCCTAAAAAAATTAAAAACCAAAAAACCAAAAAAACCCCCAAAATACCACTAAAAACACTAAAAACCCTTAAAAAGTTAAAAAAAATCAAAAAATACCTTGATAAACCCAAAAAAATAAAAAAATTACCAAAAACCCCGACCCCCCCAAACACTCATAATCCCAAAAAAACCTAAATACCCTAAAAACCATAAAATCCTAAAAAATCCCTAAAATTCCTTAAAAATGTAAAAAAAATCCTAAAAATCCTAAAAACCCCTAAAAACCATAGAAACCCCTAAAAGACATAAAAATCCTTGAAAACCAATAAAACACCTAAAAACCCACTAAAAACTCTAAAAACTCTTAAAACCCCGAAAAAAGTATTAAAACGTTAAAAATCTCTAAAAACCCTTAAAATCCCTAAAAACTCAAAAAAAACTAAAAAGAACTTAAAAACCCTGAAAACCCTAAAAACCCAAAAACCATTAAAAACCATAAAACCGGTCAAAATACCTAAAAACATTAAAAACCCTAAAAACCCTAAAAACACTAAAAAATATAAAAACACTTTAAACCCCTAAAAATGTTTGTAAAACTCTAAAAAACCTTAACACTAAAAAAATCAAAAAAAAACTAAACCCTTACAAGATCCTAAAACCCAAAAAACCTTAAAAACCCTGAAAACCCTGAAAACCCCTAAAAATCAATAAAAACCCAAAAAACCCTAAAACCCATAGAAATCCTAAAAATCCTAAAAAATCACTAAAAACGTAAAAACCCTTACAACCTTGAAAAATCCCTAAAACCCAAAAAACCCAAAAAACCCCCAAAAAACTAAAAAATTCTTAAAAGACTCTTAAAAACCCAAAAAACCCATAAAAATCCTCAAAATCCTTAAAAACCATAAAAACCATAAAAATTATAAAAAAACCAAACAAAGATACCTAAAAACATAAAAGACCTAGACCTTGAAAAACCAATGAAAAATATAAAAACCCTCAAAAACCTTCAAACCCATAAAACCATTAATAGCCTCAAAATCCATTAAATACTCTAAAAACCCTTAAAACACATTAAAATGTAAAAAAACATTAAAAAACACTAAAAACCCTTTAAAATGGTAAAAACCCAAAAAAACCCATATAATCCCAAAAAGACCCTAAAAACCCTGAAAACCACTAAAAACCCCTAAAACCCTAGAAATCCTGAAAACCATAAAAATCCTGAAAACCATAAAAATCCTAAAAGAACCCCTAAAAATGTAAAACCTCTAAAAACCCTGAAAACCACATGAAAACCATAAAAACACCTAAAAACCATAAAGACCACTAATACCCATAAAAACCATAAAAACCCAAAAAACTCAAAAAACCCTTTAAAATCCCTAAAACCCCTTAAAATCTATAAAAACACAAAAATACATAAAACACTATAAAAACCCTTAAAAATGTAAAAAAACCTAAAACCCCCCAAAACAGAAAAAAAAACAAAAAACCTTAAAAACAAAAAAAACCCCAAAACCCCTAAAAACAACAAAAACTATAAAAACCCTGAAACCACTAAAACATTAAAAAACTCTAAAAACATTTAAGACCCTAAAAACTCAAAAAAACCCAAAAAAACCCAAAAAGAACCTAAAAGCACTAAAAACCATAAAAACCTTGAAATCCCCTAAAACCCTCAAAATCCTTAAAACTCCTAAAAACCATAAAAATCCTAAAAATCCCTAGAAACCATGAAAATTTTAAAAACGCCAAACCTATTGAAAACCATAAAAACCTAGAAACCTTAAAACCCATAAAACTCTAAAACCACTAAAAACTCTAAAAACTCTAAAAACCCAAAAAACCCTTAAAACCCGTAAAAACGATACAAAACTCTAAAAAATATTAAAAACCCTAAAAACTCAAAAACAAAACCTAAAAACCCAAAGGAACCTAAAACCCTGGAAAACTCCAAAAAAAACACTAAAAACACACAAAATCCCTAAAAACATTTAAAACCCTAAAAACCATAAAAATCCTTAAAAGCCCAAAAAATCCCCAAAAAAGTAAAAAACACTAAAAACCTGAAAAACACCTGAAAAAAATAAAATTCCCTAAAAACTATAAAAACATTAAAAACCCATAAAACACTAAAAACCCACTTAAACTCTAAAAACCCACTTAAACTCTAAAAACCCTTAAAACCCCAAAACTCAAAAAAATTATAAAAACCCTAAAACTCAAAAAAAAACTATGAAAACCCTAAAAAAACATAAAACCCCTAAAAATTGAAAAAAAACAAAAAACCCAAAAAGACCATAAAAACCCTAAAAATCTAAAAACCCTCAAAACCCTCAAAACCCCAAAAAACTCTAAACCCCCCCCCCCCCCAAAAAAACCCTCGAAATCCCTAAAAATATCTGATAATGTAAAAAAGCCCTAAAAACCCTGAAAAATCTCTGAAGACCATAAAACCCCCTAAAAAACTTAAAAACCCATAGAACCCCTAAAACCACTAAAACTCTAAAAACCCTCAAAACCCCTAAAAACGTTAAAAAACCTTGAAAACCTTAAAACCCTAAAAAAACTCAGAAAAAACCTAAAACCCCAAAGGAACCTAAAAACCCTAAAAACCCCTAAAAACCTAAAGAACCCTAAAAAACCCTCAAACCCCTAAAAATCCCTAAAAACACTGAAAACCATAAAAATGCTAAAAAGCCACAAAAATCCCTAAAAATGTAAAAACCCACAAAACCCATGAAAACCCATGAAAACTATAAAAAACTGAAAAACCGAAAAACCCATAATACCCTCAAAAGCCACTAAAAACTCTAAAAATCCTTTAAACCCCTAAAAACGTTAAAAACTCTAAAACCCCTTTAAAGCCATAAAAAACTCAAAAAACCCTGAAAACCCCAAAACTCCCTAAAACCATAAAAAACCCGAAAAACCCTGAAAAACTCTAAAAAAAGCTAAAAAACCCCAAAATATCTTGAAACCCAAAAAACACCTAAAAACCAAAAAATTCCTAAAAAGTTATAAAAACCCCTGAAAACATAAAACCCCTAGAACCCATGAAAAACCCCTAAAAACCATAAAACCCCTAATGACCTTAAAACCCCTAAACCCCATAAAAACCCTAAAACCCACTAAAAACTCAAAAAACCCTTAAAACCCATAAAACCCTTAAAAATGTTAAAAACTCTAAAAAACCATAAAACCCCCCAAAAAACTCAAAAACCCCTAAAAACCCAGAAAGATCCTAAAAACCATAAAAAACACTAAAAACAACACAATAACTAGAAATCCCCTAAAAACCTTCAATATCCCTAAAAATACTAAAAAACTCTAAAGGCCATAAAATCCTAAAAAAGCCCAAAAAATCCTTAAAAATGTAAAAAATCCTAAAATACATGAAAAACCCCTGAAAACCATAAAAACCCATAAAACCCCCTAAAAACCATAAAAAACTTAAAAACCCATAAAAACCCTAAAAGCCACTAAAAACTCTAAAAACCCTTCAAACTCCGAAAAAAGTTAAAAAAAACTCAAAAAACCTTAAAAACACTAAATACCAAAAAAAGACCCTAAAGACCCTGAAAACCCCTAAATACCCCTAAACAAAATGATGAAAGAAACTAGAACCCCTAAAAATGCATAAGAACCCTAAAAATACCTAAAATAATAAAAAGCTAAAAAATCCCTAAAAATCCCTAAAAACATAAAAACACCTAACCCCCCCCCCAAAAAAAATCATTGAAAACCCTAAAACCCCTAAATCCCATAAAAACCCTAAAAACAATAAAAACCTTAAAAACCCGACTAAAAACTCTAAAACATTTAAAATCCTAAAAACTTTAAAAACTATAAAAAACCCCTGAAAACCCTAAAAACTCTAAAAACCCCAAATACCCAAAAGACCCTAAAACCCCAAATCCAATAAAATAGTGAAAACCCAAAAAACCCTCAAAATTCCTAAAGATAATAAAAAATGACTAAAAACTATAAAAATCCTAAAAATACTTAAAATACCAGAAATTTTAAAAAAAATCCTAAAACCCTGAAAAACCCCTAAAAACCCTAAAAACCACAAAAAACCATAAAAATCCTAAAACCTACTAAAACCCCTAAATACCATTAAAAAAACTAAAAAAAATATAAAAACCCAAAATAATCTAAAAACCCTAAAAAACCATAAAAAACCCTAAAAACCCTAACAACCCTCAAATCCCTAAAAATGAGAAAACCCAAAAATACCATAAAAATCCTTAAAAAATCCTAAAAATCCTCAAAAATGTAAAAAACCCTTAAATCCCTAAAAACCATAAAAACCAATAAAAACCATTAAAACCTCTAAAACCCCCTAAAAATGAAAATACCCTTAAAAAGTTAAAAAATGTTGAAAACTATAAAAAACCATAAAAATCCAAAAAGACCCTAAAATCCCTAAAAACCTAAAAAACCTAAAAAACCCTTAGAAACCCTCAAAATCCCTAAAAACGCTGAAAACATAAAATTACTAAAAAATCCCGAAAAATCCCTATAAACCTAAAAACCCTAAAAACCACTAAAACAATAAACCCCCCTAAAATACTTAAAAAATCCTGTAACCCATAAATTTTCTAAAAACCTATTAAAAAATCTAAAACCCTTATAACCCATAAAAATGTTAAAAACATTAAAAAGTTCTAAAAACCCAAAAAAAGATAAAAAATCAAAAAAAGCCTAAAACCACAAAAAGACAATAAAAACCCAAAAAAACACCTTAAAACTCTTAAAAACCTTGAAATTCCATAAAACCCCAAAATCCCTAAAAACCCGAAAGACCCTAAAACCCATAAAAATCCTAAAAAAGCCCAAAAATTCCCTGAACATGTAAAAAACCCTAACACCCCACAAAATACCTATTAAACCCCTAAAGATGTTTATATTGTTAAAATAAATCTAAAACTGATTAAAAAACCTAAAAATAAACCCCCCCTTAAAACTCCAAAAGACCCAAAAACCCTGAAACCCCCTTAAAACACAAAAAAAAAACCAGAAAACCTCAAAAAACACTAAAAACCCTAAAATCCAAAAAAAATGTAAAAAAGCGAAAAAAATCAATGAAAACGAAAACAAACCTTGAAAACCCCCAAAAAACCAGAAAACCGAATAAAAACACTAAAAACCCTTAAAACTGCTAAAAACATTAAAAAACTATAAAAACTATAAAAAGCCTAATAACTAAAAAAACCCTAAAATCCTAAAAGACCCCAAAACCCTTGAAAACAAAAAAAAGACACAAAAATCCTAAAACCCCCAAAACCCCTCAAAATCACTAAAAACCCTAAAATAAATAATAAACCAAAAAAGACCTAAAAATCGCTAAAAACATAAAAAACCCTAATTTTTTTTAAAAGACTTTGAAAACCATAAAATCCCCTAAAAGCATTAAGATATAATGAAACCCATAAAAACCATAAAAACACTAAAACTATTTTAAACCCCTAAAAACGTTAAAAACTCTAAAAACCCATAAAAACCCAAAAAACTCAAAAAAGACACTAAAACCCTGAAAACCCCTAAAACCCCCTAAAAATCCCTAAAAATCCGCAAAATCACTGAGAACCATAAGAAACCCCAAAAAGCATAAAATTTATAAAATAGAACTAAAAATCACTAAAAACCTAACAAACCATAAAAACCCTAAAAACCCATGAAAACCATACAAACCTTAAAATACCCTAAAAACATTAAAACCCCAAAAAACAACTCAAAACCCAAAAAACCCTCAAATCCCCTAAAAATGTTAAAAAAAATATCTAAAAATCCTTTAGAAAACCTAAAAACCCAAAATAAGCTCCAAAAACCCTAAAAAACCCTAAAAACCCAAAAAACCCTTGAAAAACACAAATTACCATCAAAGTATGTAAAACCCTAAAAAATCATAAAAATCCAAATAAAGCCCTAAAAATAACTAAAAACATAAAAAACCCCTAAAACCCGTAAACACCCCAAAACCCTAAAAACCCATAAAAACCATCAAAACCCCTAAAAACCCATAAAACCCTAAAAACTAATAAAAACTCTAAAATCCCTTAAAACCCCTAAAAATGTAAAAAAATTTAAAAACACCAAAAAAACCTTAAAACCCCTAAAAAATCAAGAAACCCTAAAAACCCAAAAGACCATAAAACCCTAAAAATCTCTAAAAACCCATAAAAACCATTAAAATCCCTAAAAACCATGAAAATACTAAAAATCCCTAAAATCCCTAAAAATGTAAAAACCCAAAATACCCTGAAAAACACCTAAAAACCATAAAAAACCTTAAAACCTTCAAAAAAATGTAAAAACCTATAAAAACCCTAAAAACCCATTAAAAACTCTAATAAAACCCTTAAAAGTGTTAAAAACGTTAAAAAATATAAATACAAAAAAAAACTCAAAAAAATCCTAAAAACACAAAAGTCCCTAAGAACCCTAAAAAACCCCAAAACCTTGAAAACCCGTAAAAACACACAAAATCTCTAAAAAAACTAAAAACCCAAAAAAACTATAAAAATCCTAAAAATCCCTAAAAATCCCTAAAAATGTAAAAAAACCATAGAAACCCTGAAAAATTCTTAAAAACATAAAAACCCTAAAAACCATAGAAAACCAAAAAAACCCTTAAAACCGCTAAAAAATGTTAAAAATATTAAAAAAACTCTAAAAACACGAAAAAACACAGAAAAATCCCTAAACCTCATAAAGAACCTAAAAACCCTAAACCCCCCCAAAAAACCCTAAAAATCCCAAAAAATACAAAAAACCATAAAATTTTAAAAAATCCCTACATATCCCTAAAATTGTAAAAATCCCTAAAACCCTAAAAGATACCTATAAACCTTAAAAACCCTAAAATCCATAAAACCCAAAAAAAATCCACTAAACCTCTAAAATCCACTAAAAGTCGTAAAAATGTTAAAATACTCTAAAAACCCTTAAAACCCACTAAAAATGAAAAAACCCTAAAACTCAAAGGACCCTAAAACCCGAAAAAACCATAAAACCCCTTAAAAACCATGAAAACCCCTAAAAACCTATAAAATCCTAAAAACCCTAAAAAACCCTAAAAACCATATAAACCCTAAAAAACCCTAAAATCCCTGAGAATGTAAAAAACCCAAAAAAACCTGAAAACCCTGAAAACCCCTTGAAAACCAAAAAAACACTTAAAACCTTAAAAACCCAAGAAATACCCTAAAAACCGGTAAAAATTATAAAAAAATTAAAACCCCTAAAAATGTTGAAAAAACTCTAAAAACCGTAAAACATTAAAAAAAATAAAAAAACCCTAAATACCTAAAAATACCCAAGAAACCCTGAAAACCCCTAAAATCCTAAAAAACTCTAAAAGACTCTAAAACCCCCCAAATTCCCTAAAACCTCTTAAAACCCTAAAACTATAAAAATCCAAAAAAAATCCCTGAAAGTCATTCAAAACATAAAAAACCCTAAAAACCCTGAAAAACTCTTGAAAACCATAAAACCCCTAAAAACCCTAAAACACAACTAAAACGCTAAAACTCCTAAAACCCCTAAAAATTTTAAAAACTCTAAAAACCCATACAAACCTAAAAAAACTCAATAAAACCCCCGAAAACACAAGAAGACCATAAAACCCTAAAACCTCTCAAAACCCTAAAAACCCCTAAAATACCACAAAATCCCTAAAAACCCAAAAAAACCATAAAAATTCTAAAAAACCCCTAAAAATTCGTGAAAATGAAAAACACCCTAAAAGCCATGCAAATCCATTGAATACCATAAAACCTCTAAAAAGATAAAAAACCCAAAACCCCATAGATATCCTAAAAAGACACTAATAACTCTAAAATCACAAAAATTGTAAAAATGTTAAAAAAATCTAAAAACCCATTAAAAGGCATTAAAATTTGAAAAATACCTTTAAAACCCAAAAGACCCGAAAATACCTAAAAATCACTAAAAACCCAAAAACCCCTTAAAACCTTGAAAACCCCTAAATATATATAAAACCCCTAAAAACCCATAAAAACCATAAAAATCCTAAAAAATACCAAAAATCCCTGAAAACATAAAAAACCCTAAAACCCTAAAAAATGCTTGAAACCGATAAAACCCCAAAAAACCAAAAAACCCATAAAACCATAAACCACAAAAAAATTCGAAAACCCTTAAACCCTAAAAACTCTAAAAAACCAAAAAACCCTATAAAAATCAAAAAACCCATAAAAACCCAAAAATACCCTAAAAACCTTGAAAACCACCAAAAACCATGACACCCCTAAAAACCCTCAAAATCCCAAAAAACCCTAAAAACCATATAAACCATAAAAACCCTAAAAAGCCTTAAAAATCCCTAAAAACATAAAAACTGTTAAAACCCCTAAAACCCTTGAAAACTATAAAACCCCTAACAAACTTAAAAAACCTTTAAAACCATAAAACCCCTAAAACCCCACTAAAATACCTAAAACCCAAAAAAGACCCTAAAACATTAAAAACTCTAGAAAACCATAAAACCCTATAAAAATAAAAAAACCTGAAAAACCCAAAAGACCCTAAAAACCCTAGAACCCCAAAAAACACAAAAATACCCTAAAAAACCCTAAAACCCTCAAAATCCCTAAAAACCCTAAAACCATTAAAATCCTAAAAAACACAAAAAATCCTTGAAAACATAAAAAACCTTAAAATCCAGAAAACGACCTTGAAAACCATAAAACCCATAAAACCACATAAAAACCCTAAAACCCCACGAAAACACTAAAACACCTTAAGACCCCTAAAAACATAAAAAACTCTATAAAATATTGAAATCCCTAAAAAACTAAAAATACCCTAAAACCCAAAATACACTAAAAAATCCTAAAAAACCCTAAAAACCCTAAAAATCTGTAAAAACCATAAAAAACTAAAAAATTCTGAAAAATTCTGAAAAATCCATGAAAACGTAAAAAACCCTAAAAACACTAAAAAACCATTGAAAACCATAAAACCCCTAAAACTTTATAAAATACCAAAAACCCATAAAATCCTTAAAACCACTAAAATCTCTAAAAACCCTTAAAACATCTAAAAACACTAAAAAACCTTAAAATTCCTAAAAACATTAAAAACGTTAAAAAACTCTAAAAACTCTTAAAACCCCAAAAAAACTCAAAAACCCTAAAAATCCAAGATGTTGTTAAAAACCCTGAAAATCCTAAAAACCCAAAACAAAACCCTACAAAACACTAAAATCCCTCAAAATCCTTAAAAACCAAAAAAATCTACTAAAAATATAAAAACCCTTAAAACCCCTAAAAACATTACAAAACATTAAAAACCCTTAAAAACATTAAAACCCCTAATAAAATCAACAAAACCATAAAAACCCCAAAATACCCTAAAACCCTGATATACCCTAAAAACCCAAAAAATATATAAAGAACCTTAAAAACCCTCAAAATATCTCAAACCCCTAAAAACCAAATAAATCTTAAAAAATCCTTAAAAATCCACGAACACAAAAAAAAACACAAAAATCTGAGAAAATCCTTTAAAAACCATAAAACCCAAACAACCCACCTATATCCCACTAAAAACTATAAAAAACCTTGAAACCCCTGCAAATGTTGAGAAATGTTATACAAGTATAAAAACCTTAAAAACCCTAAAATACTCAAAAAACCCAAAATACCATGAAAACCCATAAAAAGCCTCAAAATCCCTAAAAACCCTAAAAACCATAAGAATCCTAAATAATCCCTAAAAATATCTACAAATGTAAAAATGATAAAAAACCTAAACAACCCTTGAAAACCATAAAAACCCAAAAAACCCAAAAAAACCCAATAACCACTATAAACTCTAAAAGTCCTTACAACCCCAAAAAACGTTAAAAACTCTGAAAAAACCTTAAAAACCCTAAGAACTCAAAAAAATACATAAATTCCCTAAAAACACTAAAAATCAAAAAATCCCCTAAAAACCTCAAAATCCCTAAAAACCCTAAAACCCTAAAAACCATAAAAATCCTGAAAAAGCCCAAAAAAATCCCTGAAAATTCAAAAAACCCTAAAAACCCTAAAAAACCCACAAGGAAATCATAAGAAACCCTAAAAACCCTAGCTAAAGATGTCGCCGCTCTCTCCTGGTCTCTCCTGCTCGACGCGACGATCTTCAAGGTTCCCTCTCGGAATCCTTCTCTTCGGTTTCATGGATCGCTTCCAGACCACGATTTGTGATGCAGATAGAGCTCAGAGGGTCTTCTTCCCTGGTGCGATGGTGGAAGACGAGGCAGATGCTTGTTGGCGGAGGGATCTGGCGGGTCGTGGCTGGGAAAGGCGATGACGTTTTGGTCTGGTTTGGAGCAGATCTGTTAGATCTGGACCTTCCTTTTCCTCGGATGCTGTCTTTGTTGCTCCTTGGTGGCGGCATTGATGGTTTCCCGGTGGTTTGGATAATGTTTGTGAGGTTGACATCGAAGTCAACCTTGGCTCCAGATCTGGATTTCCGACGTATTTGCTTTTTCTTGCTGCTTCGCTACTTGGTTTCGTCCCTGATGGCGCCCCGATTCTGGAGGATTTCTGTGCGTTCGGGATTCGGCGTGTTTGGAGGCTCTGTGGGCTACTGGGACATTGCAGACAGCTACTTGGCGGCTGGTTTTTATGAGCTTCAGGCGTCGATCGGTGTTGCGCATGTTGACTGGAGGCTTCTATGGATGGGTCAGTGGCGTAGGGGGCTCCAGCAGCGGAGAGGGTTGCTTCGGCGACACAAGATGCTGCCTCAGGATCTGGTTTCCTCTATGACGATGACTCAAATCTGTGGTGCCTTGTTTGACCTTGCTTCTGACGAAGGTATGATCCAACGTTGCTATGTTCACTTTGATCTGCTGGTCTGCGTGTGGTTTACTGGTGCCTGGCCTGGCATTTGAATTGATGTTTCTGCTGAGTGGGTTTTGGATTCTGTATTGGTTTCGATTTGGATGTTGTATATCGGTTTAGTTGGGTGGTGCTGGTTCTTGTTCTGTTGCTGCTGATGGTTTTATATTGCTGGAGAGGGACCTTCTTGGTGAGAAGGTGCTGGGTGCTGGTCCTTGTACGACTAGATGTGGGCCTTTGGTTGGTTATGAGTTGCTTGTTGGTGGTGAATGCTGGATGATGTGTGGTTTTTTGGTTTTCAGTACTCATGTGGATGAGTATGTTGTTGTGCTGCTAGTTGATGGTTGTTGTTTGATGGAAAGTGGGGATTGGTGCGTTCGGTTGCGCTTGTGTTGTGGTGTGAGGCTGCTGGGTGTGTTTGGCTGTGATGCTGGTTTTGGTGATGTTGGTTGCTGGGGCTGGTTGGTTTGGATATATTGCTGCTGCTGTGTTGCTATGAAGATTGGATGTGGTGCTGCTGGATGCTGGTGTTGGATGCTGGTCGTTCTGAGTTTGGATGCTGGTTGTTGGGAAGCTGTGAGATGCTGGAGGCTGGTTGATGCTGGATAGTGGTGGTTGCTGCTTGGTTGTGTGTGCTTTTTTCCTTTTGCTTTCTTTTTTGATTTTCTTTTTGCGTGCGTTGTAAGGGGTTTTCGGGTGTGGGTTGATTGACCCCTCCCCTCCCTTGTCTGCTGTGTCTCTTTTTCCTTGTTAATAAATTTGGGGGGGCCAGGAATAGCCTGACCCTCGCATCTTCCTTGCCTAGAAAACCCATAAAATTCCCTAAAAACCTTTATAACCCATAAAACCCCATAAAAACCCTAAAAACTCTAAAAGCCCTTAAAATCCCTATATGTTAAAAAATAATAAAAACCCTTAAAACCCTAAAAAACTAAACAAAAAACATAAAAACCCAAAAGACCCTAAAACCCTAAAAATCCCTAAAAATCCCTGAAAAAACACTAAAAACACTCAAAATCCCTAAAACACTAGAAAAACCGAAAAACCATAAAAATCCTAAAAATTCAAAAAAAAAACCCAGAACATAAAATGCCCTAAACCCCCTAAAAACCCTCTCAAAACTATAAAAACCCCTAAAAACCATAAAAAACTCTAAAAACCATAAATATCAAAAAACCCACTAAAATATCTTAAAAAAACCATAAAACCCTTAAAATGTTAAAAACTCTAAAAAACATTTAAACCCCCAAAAAACTAAAAAAACCCCGAAAAACACAAAAAGTCCCTGAAAAGCCTAAAAAACACTAAAATCCCCTAAAAACCCCCAAAATTTCTAAAACCCATAAAAACCCTAAAAACTATAAAAATATTAAAAATCCCTAAAAATCCCTGAAAACGTAAAAAACTCTAAAACCCCCTAAAAACCATAAAAATCATTAAAAACCTTAATAAATCCAATAAACCCAATAAACCCCTAAACCCCCCCCCCTAAAAACTCTAAAAGATTGTAAAACCCATAAAAACATTTTAAAAAGTTAAAAAAACTCGAAAAAACCTTAAAAACCCGATAAAACTCAAAAAAACCCTAAAAACCCAAAAGAGCCTAAAAACCTTGAAAAACCCTAAAAACCCGCAAAAACCAAAAAACCCCTCAAAATCCCTAAAAGCCTTAAAAACCCTAGAAATCATAAAAATCCTAAAAAATCCGTAAAAATCCCAAAAAATGTAAAAAACACTCAAAACCTTAAAAGTAACTGAAATTCATAAAACCCCCTAAAAATCTTAAAAACCATGAAAACCCATAAAACAGTAAAAACTACTAAAACTCTAAAAACCCTAAAACACCTAAAACATTAAAACTCAAAAAACCTAAAAAAACTAAAAAATAAAAAATGGATAAAACCTAAAAAGGCCAAAAAAACAAAAAATACCATAAAAATCCTAAAAACTTAAAAAAACTTAAAAACTTAAAAACACCTAAAACACCCAAAATCCCTAAAAACCATAAAAACCATAAAACCCTAAAAACCATAAAAATCCTAAAAAAACCCTAAAAATATCTGAAAATATAAAAAACATTAAGTACCCAAAAAACCCAAAAAACCCAAAAAACCCCATGAAAACCATAAAAACTCATAAGAACCATAAAAACACATAAAAACCCTAAAATCCCAAAAGACCATAAATTCCTAAAAGCCCTAAAAACCTTGAAAACCCCTTAAAACCCTCAAAATCCCTAAAAACCATAAAAACCATAAAAATCATACAAAATCCCTAAAAATCACTGCAATTATAAAAAATCCTTAAAACCCTGAAAACCATAAAAACCTGTGAAAACTTAAAAAAACCTTGAAACCCATAAAAACCCACTAAAAACTCTAAAAATAATTTAAACCGCTAAGAAAATTAAAAAATTCTAAAAAACCTCACAATTTGTTAATTACTAAAAAAACCAAAAAACACCTAAAAACAATAAAGACCCTAAAAACTTTTTAATACCCTTAAAACCCATAAAAACCCAAAAAACCAAAAAAAATCTAAAAACCCTTTAAACCCCCAGAAACGTTAAAAACTCTAAAAAACATCAAACCTTAAAAAACTAAAAAACACTGTAAAAACCCCAAAAGAACCTAAGAAACCTAAAACCCTGAAAATCATGAAAATCCCTAAAAATCCTAAAAAACTCTCAAAACCAGACAAATACAAAAAATTCCTAAAAATCCCTAAAAATATAAAAAAACCAAAAAAACCCTTAAAAACCACTAAAAACTCTAAAAACCCTTAAAAAAGTTAAAAAAATATAAAAAAAATCTTAATAAACCCAAAAAAATAAAGAAAACCAAAAGACCCCGAAAACCCCCCAAAACACTCATAATCCCAAAAAAACCTAAAAACCCTAAAAACCATAAAATCCTAAAAAATCCCTAAATTTCCTCGAAAATGAAAAAAAAAATCTTATAAACCTTGAAAAACCCCTAAAAACCATAGAAACCCCTAAAAGAATTAAAAATCCCTGAAAACCAATAAAACACCTAAAACCCACTAAAAACTCTAAAAACTCTTAAAACCTCGAAAAAAGTTTTAAAATGTTAAAAATATCTAAAAACCTTTAAAATCCCTAAAAACTCAAAAAAACCAAAAAAGAACCTAAAAACCCTAAAAACCCTAAAAAACCTAAAAACCATTAAAAACCATAAAACCATTCAAAATACCTAAAAACTTTAAAAACCCCAAAAACCACTAAAATACAAAAAAAATCCCTAAAAATCCATAAAAACGCAAAAAACAATAAAAACCATGAAAATCCATTGAAAACCATAAACCACTATAAAACATCAAAACCCATAAAAAACCTAAACCACTAAAAACTCTAAAACCCTTAAACCCCTAAAAACATAAAAAAACACTAAAGAACCTTAAAAACACTTAAAAACTAAAAAAATCCTAAAAACCCAAAAGACCTTAAAAACCATGAAAACCCCTAAAAATAATAAAAAAACCCTAAAACCCCTCAAAATCCCTAATACCCCCTAAAATCCATAAAACCCATAAAAATCCTAATAATCCCTAAAAATACCAAAAAAATTAAAAAACCCTGAAAAACCTATGATAACCATAAATCCCCCTAAAAACCATAAAAAATCCAAAAAAATCCCTAAAATTCATGAAAACCTAAAAACCACTAAAAACCCTAAAAAATCCTTAAAAACCATAAAACCATTAAAAACTTTAAAACCCCCATAAAATCCCTAAAAACCCACTAAAAACTTTAAAAACCGTTAAACCCCCTAAAAATGTTAAAAACCTCTTAAAAACCTTAACCCCCCCCCCCAAAAGCTCAAAAAATCCCTAAAAACCCAAAAAGTCCATATAAACCCTAAAAATACCTCAAAAAACTAAATAACCAAAACCGTAAAAATCATAAAAAATCCCTGAAAAAATAAAAGAAGCCCAAAACACCAAATAACCTGAAAAACCATAAAAACCATAAAAACCCTAAAAGAAAAAACCCATAAAAACCCTAAAAACACTAAAAAATATAAAAACACTTTAAACCCCTAAAAATCTTAATAAAACTATAAAAACCATTAACTCTAAAAAAACCAAAAAAACCTAAACCCTTAAAAGATCCTAAAACACAAAAAACCTTAAAAACCCTGAAAACACTGAAAACCCCTAAAAATCAATAAAAACAAAAAAAACCCTAAAACCCATAGAAATCCTAAAAATACTAAAAAATCCCTAAAAACGTAAAAACCTTAAAACCTTGAAAAATCCCTAAAACCCAAAAAAACCCTTAAAAATCTCCCAAAAAACCCCAAAACCCCCCCAAAACTACAAAATTCTTAAAATACTCTTAAAACCCTAAAAACCCATAAAAATTTTCAAAATCCTTAGAAACCATAAAAACAATAAAATTTCTAAAACCCCCCCAAAAAATACCTAAAAACATAAAAGACCTAGACCTTGAAAAACCAATGAAAAATATAAAAACCCCTAAAAACCATCAAACCCATAATACCCTTAAGATCCTTAAAAGCCATTAAAAACTATAAAAACACTTAAAAACCCTTAAAACATAAAAAAAATTAAAAAACAGTAAAAACCCTTAAAATGGTAAAAACCCAAAAAACCCATAAAATCCCAAAAAGATCCTAAAAAATCCTAAAAACCACTAAAAACCCCTAAAAACCCTAAAAATCCTAAAAAACCATAAAAATCATAAAAGAACCCCTAAAAATGTAAAACCTATAAGAACCCTAAAAACCACATGAAAACTATAAAAACCCCAAAAAACCATAAAGACCATTAATTCAAATAAAAAACCTAAAAACCCAAAAAACTCTAAAAATCCTTTAAAATCCCTAAAACCCCTTAAAATCCCTAAAAACACAAAAATACATAAAAGAAACCCTAGCAGAGTGCATGATGCATCTGCTCAGCCTGATGCATCTGCTCTTACAGATACTGCTGAAGCATTCACTCCTGTTCCTACAGGAATTGCCACCAAGGCCAAATTCACCGGAGTTCCTCACAATGAGGGGATTTGTGTCACTAATACCTTCTCCCCCCTTTCTGGGAAACTCTGGGCTGATCAAGCAGATGATAGTCAAGATGCAGATGTAAACTCTGAAGTAGCTCCTATGGCCTCTACTCATGAGCTGCCAAGAGTTGAGAAAGTCATCAAGAAACCTCCTGGTAAACCTCCGAAGTAGGGAGGAAATAGTAAATGAGCCTCTTCCAAGAATACACAATGCCTATCTTGTCAGAGAGGCAACACAACCCTCAATCAATGAAGATGATTTTTTGGAATTGTCATGGGATTGGGAACTCTCCCACTGCAGCATCCCTTCGACATTTTCTTACTGCTAACAAGCCTTCACTTGTGGCCATTGCTGAGCCTCTTATTAGTTTTGATAACTGGAAGGGTTTCAAATGGGACTCGCTCAGATACTCATTTATTGCTCACAATAGAGGTGCTGGTGACCTTGAAACATTATGGGTTCTTTGGCACAATGATTTTCAACTTGAGTCTTTTGAGAATTGTCATCAAGTAATTTCAGTTCACACCCGGATGCAGGATACTCCTTTCTCCTTCTCTTTTGTTTTTGTCTCTTGCTCTTATATTAGAAGAAGAGAACTTTGGGATGAATTATCTGCCCTCAGTGAGAATATGAATCACAAATGGGTCATCACTGGTGACTTCAATGTTGTTCTATGTCCAGATTAAAAAATTGGCCCTCATTTTTCCCGTTCTGCTGCTCATGACTTTCAGTGCTATGTGGATCAATGAAACCTCATTGAAGTTCCTATGGCGGGCTCCAAATTCACTTGGGTAAGGTTTACTGTCAATGGGAGGAAAGACAGTAAAATTGATAGGTGATTTATGCATGTCAATGATATTGGTGCTCCATTGGACATATTAGGATTTACTCTTCCCAAATTTAACTCTGATCATAATCCCATAGTTTTCTCCATTCGGGAGTACACCAGGAGACTCTCTCCCTTACCCTTCAAGTTCAACAATGTCTGGCTTTTAATTCCAGGTTGCAGGGAAGTTGTTCTTGATGTATGTAACTCATCCTTTCATGGTAGCCTTTATTTTTTGGTTGTCTCAAAGCTTAGGAGAATCAAAAGCCTTCTAAAAGTTTGGAGTAAGATCTCTTTCTCCCGAATTTATGATGAGGTCAAGGATGTAGAATTTCAGCTGGAGTTTTTCCAAGAAAACTACCAATAGGGGGATGTTCCTACTCGTCAGGAGCTTGAGTTTCACAAAAAACTTGACGATCTTCTTGCTCTTAAAGAGAATCTGGAAGAAAATCAATTCAATGTACGATAGCTCAAGGATGGTGAAAGAAACTCAAAGTTCTTTCATCACTAGCAATGGGAGAAAAGGGTTCATAAAGGACCTAATCATATCTGAATTAATGGAACAACCTTGGTTGAGGAGAAAGAGCTCTCTGATACTGTTGTTGATCATTTTAAAGTTCTATATAATGATGATAGCACTCCCCCTTCTTCCTTGATTGCCAAATGTATTGAGAAGTGTGTGAATGACTCACAGAATAATGATCTGACCTCTCCTCTTCTTGAGGATGAAGTTAAATCTTGTATTTTCTCACTAAATTCTGAAAGCGCCCCTAGACCGAACGGATTTACCAACAAATTCTTCATTTTCTATTAGGATATCTTTCATGTAGAAATTACCAATGCTGTCAAGGAGTTCTTTCTCTCAGGATAAATTCCTTTTGGAGCCAACTCCAATTTCATTGCTCTGCTTCCTAAAAAAGAAGCTGCTATTGATATTGGTGACTTTCGTCTGATTTCCATTGGAAACACCATTCCAAAGGTTATTAGTAAAATCATCATCACTAGGTTGGGGAAGTTTGTTGGAACCATCATCAAACCCAATCAATTTGGCTTTGTTCCTAGGTGAAGCATTCAAAACTGTTTATATATGGCCTCTAAAGGAGTGAATATCATGAGGAAGGAATCCAAACATGGGACCTTTGCTTTAAAATTAGATATATCAAAAGCCTTTGATACCATTAAGTGGCACTTTCTTTTCAAGGTTTTGAGTATGCATGGGTTTTCATCCAAATTTATCAGTATGATTTCTTCTATTTTAAAGAGTGCCAGAATCTCTGTTCTGGTTAATGGGGCACCAAAAGGTTTCTTTCAATGTTCACGAGGGGTCAAACAGGGAGATCCACTCTTTGGGATTCTCTTTGCACTTGCAGAAGATTATCTGAGTCATATTGTTACCAATGCAATGATGGATAGATTTTATTGTCCTATCAAAGCTGGCAAGGACTCTTTTGTACCCTCACATCTTTTTTATGCTGACGATATCCTTCTCTTTGGGTAGGCTAATATGAAAACTATATCTTCTATTCGAAAAATCTTTAATCATTATGAAGATGTTTCTGGACAGGCAATCAGTTGGAGTAAATCATCTATTGTCTTTAGGAAAGGGAGCTCCTTTGTGAGGCAAACCAGAATCATCAGATGTCTTGGAGTCAATAAAGGATCCATGCCATTAAATTACCTTGGGATTCCCCTCTTTTGGGGAAAGGTAAAGTGTTGCCACTTAGAAAGCATCTCTGTTAACATCACACAGAGCAGCTGGCTAAATGGAAGGGAAAGTCCCTATCCCAAGCAGGCAGAGTATGCCTTATTAATTCTGTCATCACCTCAATGTTTGTTCATGTCTTATCTATATATAGATGTCCAGTAAGTCTGATCAAGTCTCTTCAAGCCAAGATTCGGAACTTTGCATGGACAAGATGCATTAATTAAAAGAAATTGGTAACTGTTGCATGGAAAGAATGCATTAAACCTATTGAAATGGGTGGTCTTGGAATTAAAGATATCATGGTTTTTAATGAGGCCTTGTTGGCCAAATTCACCTGGAACCTCTTCATACACAAGGAAGGTGAGCTGGATTTTCTTAAAGAAAGATTTACTACTCACTTGTGCAATGGTTACACTGGGTACATGCTCTTCTCTGTCTGGACCACAATTAAATACTCATATTAGGACATTATCTTTCAGTCTATTTGGGATGTTTCAAGTCACTCCAATCTGAACGGTTGGCTCACTCCGTGGCTCAATCGTCATCTACATGAAATCATGTAGGTACCTCAGGGTCTGCAATACATGTCTATCAATGATCTCAATGCCAGGATGATGGAGTTGGATGGACTTCTACCACCACACATCATCTCTCAGATTCATCGTTACAATTACATTGATTCTAATACTCTCATATGGAATCCAAATCTGATTGGTCAGCTCACTACAAGGGAGTTCTACAAGCAAAGATGCCGGCAAGGTCTGGACCCCCCCTCATGGCTTCTGAAATATAACTGTCAATTCATTCCCCCTAGACACTTCCTTCTTCTTTGGAAGATTTGGAGAAACAGGCTGCCTATACATGGTCAGCTACAAAAAGACGGATGACAGATTGTTTCAGCCTGCAATATATATTTGCGAGGTTCTGAAAGCATACAACACCTCTTTGTTGAATGAAATCTTGCACATAGACTATGGAATTACACGCAAGATGTATTTGGTCTCCATTTACCCCTTGTAACCTTTTCCCAAAGGATGCTCTTTATTACAGATTTCAGCTGCAGTGAGAAGCTTCACAATCTCCTTCTTGCTGCATCTACAGCAATTGTTGCCTTTCTATGGGCTGCGAGAAATTCTACTATGTTTCGAAATAAATCAGGCTCCACACATGTGGGTATTATTGCCATGCACAATGCTGTTTGAATGGCTGGGTGTATTCAATCAAGTACGATGAACAACTGCTTCAATGATCTTGTTACACTCCGCACTCTTGGTGTTCCTGGCAGGTGTAAAAAACCAATGTTGATAAAGTACATTAGATGGATTCCACCAATCCCATCATGGATCAAAGTTAATGTTGATGGTACGGCAGTAGGCTCACTAGGCCCTTCAGGTTGTGGTGGTGTTTTCCGTACTTATAAAGGTTTTATCAAGGGTATTTTCTATCATTTCATTGGGAATGGATGCACCTATGAGGCAGAGCTTTGTGCTATTATCAAGGTTGTTCGTTTTGCAAATCAATTTGGGTGGATGCATCTATGGATTGAATCTGATTCGATGCTATCGGTGGAGGCTCTCCGTCAAAACTCAAGGAAGGTTCCATGGCGGCTCCTACCCCAATGGATTGAATGCCTTAGCTTATCCAAGAACCTGAGTCTCAATATCACTCATGCATATAGGGAGGTCAATATGGTGGCTGATGTTCTTTCCAAGATGGCTATTGAAGAATGCTACTCACGGTGGTCATTCATTGCTGCTTTTTGCACGTCTTATGTAGACTCTGACATGAAGGGCACTACCCGCACCCGAATGTACAAGTCCCCCCTGTAATGTTTTGTACCTTTTCTTTTTTATAAATTGAGGTGCCAAGCTCTCCGCTTGGCCCGTGCCTTCTTTGCCCTAAAAAACATAAAAACCCATAGAACCCCTAAAACCACTAAAACTCTAAAAACCCTCAAAACCCCTAAAAACGTTAAAAAAACTTGAAAACCCTAAAACCCTAAAAAACTCAGAAAAACCCTAAAACCCCAAAAGGAACCTAAAAACCCTAAAACCCCCTAAAAACCTAAAGAACCCAAAAAACCCTGAAAACCATAAAAATACTAAAAAGCCACAAAAATCCCTAAAAATGTAAAACCCCTAAGACCCTTGAAAACCAATGAAAACTATAAAAAACCCAAAAATCCCGAAAACCCATAATACCCTCAAAAGCCACTAAAAACTCTAAAAATCCTTTAAACCCCTAAGAACGTTAAAAACTCTAAAACGCCTTTAAAGCCATAAAAAACTCAAAAAAAACCCCTAAAACCACAAAAACTCCCTAAAAACCATAAAAACCCCGAAAACCCTAAAAAACTCTAAAAAAACTAAAAAACACCTAAAAACCAAAAAAATCCTAAAAAGTTATAAAAATCCCTGAAAACATAAAACCCCTAAAACCCATGAAAACCCCCTAAAACCATAAAACCCCTAATGACCTTAAAACCCCTAAACCCCATAAAAACCCTAAAACCCACTCAAAACTCTAAAAACCCTTAAAACCCTTAAAACCCTTAAGAATGTTAAAAACTCTAAAAAACCATAAAACCCCCAAAAAACTCAAACACCCCTAAAAACCCAGAAAGATCCTAAAAACCATAAAAAACACTAAAAACAATACAATACCTAGAAATCCCCTAAGAACCTTCAAAATCCCTAAAAATACTAAAAAACTCTAAAAGCCATAAAAATCCTAAAAAGGCCCAAAAAATCCTTAAAAATGTAAAAAATCCAAAAATACATGAAAAACCCATAAAAACCATAAAAACCCCTAAAAACCATAAAAACCCCTAAAAACCAATAAAACTTTAAAAAAACTTAAAAACCCATAAAAAACCTAAAAGCCACTAAAAACTCTAAAAAGCTTTCAAAATCTGAAAAAAGTTAAAAAAAATCAAAAAACCTTAAAAACCCTAAATACCCAAAAAAAGACCCTAAAGACCCCTAAAACCCCTAAAGAAAATGATGAAAGTAACTAGAACCCTTAAAAATGCATAAGAACCCTAAAAATACCAAAATAATAAAAAGCTAAAAAATCCCTAAAAATACCTAAAAACATGAAAACACCTAAACCCCCCGAAAATCATTGAAAACCATAAAACCCCTAAATCCCATAAAAACCCTAAAAACAATAAAAACCTTAAAAACCCACTAAAAACTCTAAAACATTTAAAATCCTAAAAACTTTAAAACCTTTAAAAAAACCCTAAAAACCCTAAAAACTCTAAAAACCCCAAATACCCAAAAGACCCAAAAACCCTAAATCCACTAAAAAGAGTGAAAACCCAAAAAACCCAAAAAACCCTAAAGATAATAAAAAATGACTAAAGACTATAAAAATCCTAAAAATACCTAAAATACCTAAAATTCTAAAGAAATCCTAAAACCCTGAAAAACCCCTAAAAACCCTAAAAACCATAAAAACCCATAAAAATCCTAAAACGTACTAAAACCCCAAAATACCATTAAAAACAAAAAAACTAAAAAAATATAAAAACCCAAAATACCCTAAAAACCCTGAAAAACCAAAAACACCCTAAAAACCCTAAAAACCCTAAAACTGAGAAAACCCAAAAAAACCATAAAAATCCTTAAAAATTCCTAAAAATCCTTGAAAATGTAAAAAACCCTAAAATCCCTAAAAACCATAAAAACTGATAAAAACCATTAAAACCTCTAAACCCCCCAAAAAAATGAAAATACCCTTAAAAAGTTAAAAAATGTTGAAAACTACAAAAAACCATAAAAAGCCAAAAAGACCCTAAAACCCCTAAAAACCTAAAAAACCTCGAAAACCCTTAGAAACCCTCAAAAACCCTAAAAACGCTAAAAATATAAAATTACTAAAAAAACCCAAAAAATCCCTATAAACCTAAAAACCCTAAAAACCACTAAAACAATAAAACCCCATAAAATAATTAAAAAATCCAAAAACCCATAAATTTTCTAAAAACCTATTAAAAACTCTAAAAACACTTATAACACATAAAAATGTTAAAAACATTAAAAAGCTCTAAATTCCCTAAAAAGTATAAAAAATAAAAAAAAAAATATTAAAACCACAAAAAGACCATAAAACCCCTAAAACAACTTAAATCTCTTAAAAACATTGAAAATCCATAAAACCCCCAAAATACCTAAAAACCCAAAAGACCCTAAAACCCATAAAAATCCAAAAAAGCCCAAAAATTCCCTGAACACGTAAAAAACCCTAAAACCCCACTAAAAACCCATTAAACCCCTAAAGATGTTAATATTGTTAGAAAAACTCTAAAATTGCTTAAAAACCCTTTAAATAAAAAAACCCCTCAAAACCCCAAAAGACCCAAAAACCCTGAAAACCCCTTAAAACACAAAAAAATCTTGAAAACCTCAAAAAACACTAAAACTCCTAAAATCCAAAAAATTGTAAAAAAGCCCAAAAAATAAATGAAAACGAAAAAAAACCTTGAAAAACGCCAAAAATATTGAAAACTAAAAAAACACAAAAAATCCTTGAAAACATAAAAATCCTTAAAATCAAGAAAAAGACCTTGAAAACCATAAAACCCATAAAACCCTAAAACCCCACGAAAAACACTAAAACCCCTTAAGACCCCTAAAAACATAAAAAAAACTCTATAAAATACTGAAACCTCTAAAAAACTAAAAATACCCTAAAACCCCAAAAAAACACTAAAAAACCCTAAAAATCCTAAAAACCCTAAAAATCCGTAAAAACCATAAAAAACTAAAAAATTCTAAAAAATCCGGAAAAATCCATGAAAACGTAAAAAACCCTAAAAACACTAAAAACCCATTGAAAACCATAAAACCCCTAAAACTGTAAAAAAAATACCAAAAACACATAAAAACCTTAAAACCACTAAAATCTCTAAAAACCGTTAAAACCAATAAAAACACTAAAAAACCATAAAATGCCTAAAAACATTAAAAAACTCTAAAAATCCTTAAAAACCCAAAAAAACTCAAAAACCCTAAAAATCCAAGATGTTGCTAACACCCTGAAAACCCTAAAAACCCAAAAAAACCCAGAAAAACACTAAAATCCCTCAAAATCCTTAAATCCCTAAAAATCCATAAAAATTAAAAAACCTTAAAAATGATGAAAACCCCCTAAACCATAAAATCAATAAAAACCATAAAACACTAAAAATCCACAAAAACCCAAAAAACATACTAAAAATATAAAAACACTTAAAACCCCTAAAACATTAAAAAACATTAAAAACTTTCAAAAATATTAAAACCAATAATAAAATCAAGAAAACCATAAAAACCCCAAAAGTCCCTAAAACCCTGATATACACAAAAAACCCCAAAAAAATATAAAGAACCTCAAAAACCCTAAAAATATCTAAACCCCCTAAAAACCCTAAAAACCATATAAATCCTTAAAAATCTACAAACACAAAAAAAAACACAAAAACCTGAAAAAATCCTTCAAAAACCATAAAACCCTAACAACCCCCTAACAACCCACTAAAACCTCTAAAAAACCTTGAAACCCCTGCAAATGTTGAAAAATGTTATACAACTATAAAAACTTAAAAACCCTAAAATACTCAAAAAACCCAAAAGACCCTGAAAACCCATAAAAGACCTCAAAATCCTAAATAATCCCTAAAAATATCTACAAATGTAAAAAATGATAAAAAAACCTAAACAACCCTTGAAAACCATAAAAACCCAAAAAACCGAATAACCACTATAACTTTAAAAGTCCTTAAAACCACCAAAAATAGTTAAAAACTCTGAAAAAATCGTAAAAACCTGAAGAACTCAAAAAAAAAATACATAAATTCCCTAAAACCCTAAAAACCAAGAAATCCCCTAAAAAACCTCAAAATCCCTAAAAACCCTAAAACCATAAAAATTCTGAAAAAGCCCAAAAAATCCCTGAAAATTCAAAAAACCCTAAAAACCCTAGAAAGCCCCTAAAACCCATAAAATTCTCTAAAAACCTTTATAACCCATAAAACCCCATAAAACCCTAAAAACCCATTAAAACACTAAAATCCCTTAAAATCCCTATATGTTAAAAAATAATAAAAACCCTTAAAACCCTAAAAAACAAAACGAAAAACATAAAAACCCAAAGGACCCTAAAAACCTAAAAAACCATAAAAATCCCTGAAAAACACTAAAAACACTCAAAATCCCTAAAACACTAAAAAACCCAAAAAACCATAAAAATCCTAAAAAATTAAAAAAACCCTCAAAACATGAAATACCCTAAACCCCATAAAAACCCTCTCAAAACCATAAAACCCCTAAAAACCATAAAAAACTCTAAAAACCATAAATATCGAAAAACCCACTAAAAAATATTAAAAAACCCGTAAAACCCTTAAAATGTTAAAAAATCTAAAAAACATTTAAACCCAAAAAACCTAAAAAAACCCAAAAAAACCCAAAAAGTCCCTGAAAAGCCTAAAAAACACTAAAAACCCCTAAAAACCCTCAAAATTCCTAAAACCCATAAAAACCCTAAAAACTATAAAAATATTAAAGATCCCTAAAAATCCCTGAAAACGTAAAAAACTCTGAAAACCCCCTAAAAACCATAAAAACCATAAAATCCATAATAAATCTAATAAACCCAATAAACCCCCAACCCCCCCCCCCCCTAAAAACTCTAAAAGATCGTAAAACCCATAAAAACATTATAAAAGTTAAAAAACTCCAAAAAACCTTAAAAACCTGATGAAACTCAAAAAACCCCTAAAAACCCAAAAGACCCTAAAAACCATGAAAAACCCTAAAAACCCGCAAAAACCAAAAAACCCCTCAAAATCCCTAAAAGCCTTAAAAACCCAAGAAACCATAAAAATCCTAAAAAATCCTTAAAAATTCCAGAAAATGTAAAAAACACTAAAAACCTTAAAAGTAACTAAAATTCATAAAACCCCCTAAAAATCTTAAAAAAACATGAAAACCCATAAAACAAAAAAAAACTACTAAAACTCTAAAAACCCTAAAACACCTACAACATTAAAAACTCTAGAAACCTTAAAACACTAAAAAATAAAAAATGGCTAAAACCTAAAAAGGCAAAAAACAAAACAAAAAATAACATAAAAATCCTAAAAACTTAAAAAAACTAAAAAACCTAAAAAACCTTAAAATACCCAAAATCCCTAAAAACCACAAAAACCATAAAAAACCCTAAAAACCATAAAAATCCTAAAAAACTCCTAAAAATCTCTGAAAACATAAAAAACATTAAATACCCAAAAAACCCTGAAAAAACCCTGAAAAACACAAAAACTCATAAGAACCATAAAAACCCATAAAAACCCATAAAAACACATAAAAACCCTAAAATCCCAAAAGTCCATAAAATCCTAAAAACCCTAAAAACTTGAAAACCCCTTAAATCCTTCAAAATCCCTAAAAACCATAAAAACCATAAAAACCAAAAAAATCCTACAAAATCCCTAAAAATCACTAAAATTATAAAAAATCCTCAAAAACCCTGAAAACCATAAAACCCTGTGAAAACCTAAAAAACCCATTGAAACCCATAAAAACCCACTAAAAACTCTAAAAACACTTTAAACTGCTAAGAAAATTAAAAAATTCTAAAATACCTTACAATCCTTTAAAAACTAAAAAAACCAAAAAACCCCTAAAAACAATAAAGACCCTAAAAACTTTTTAAAACCCTTAAAATCCATAAAAATCCGATAAACCAAAAAAATCTAAAAACCCTTTAAACCCCCAAAAACATTAAAAAACTCTAAAAAACATAAAACCATAAAAAACTAAAAAAGACCGTAAAATGCCCAAAAGAACCTAAGAAACCTAAAAACCCTGAAAGTCATGAAAATCCCTAAAAATCCCTAAAAATCTAAAAAAACCATAAAAACCATTAAAATCCCCTAAAAACCATAAAACCCCTAAAAATTTAAAAACCAAAAAAACCAAAAAAACCCCACTAAAAACTATAAAAACCCTTTAAAATGTTAAAAAAATATAAAAAACCATAATAAACCCAAAAAAATAAAAAAATACCAAAAGGCCTCGAAAACCCCCCGAAACACTCATAATCCCAAAAAACCAAAATACCCTAAAAACCATAAAATCCTAAAAAATCCCTAAATTTCCTCGAAAATGTAAAAAAATCCTAAAAACTCTGAAAACACCCTAAAAACCATAGAAACCCCTAAAAGACTTAAAAATCCATAAAAACCAATAAAACACCTAAAAACCCACTTAAAACTCTAAAAACTCTTAAAACCCCGAAATATATTTTAAAACGTTAAAAATCTCTAAAAACCCATAAAATCCCTAAAAACTCAAAAAAAAACTAAAAAGAAACTAAAAACCCTAAAAACCTTTATAATACAAAAAAGCCCTAAAATCCATAAAAATGCAAAAAACAATAAAAACCATGAAAATCCATTGAAAACCATAAAACCACTATAAAACATAAAAACCCATAAAAACCCTAAACCACTAAAAACTCTAAAACCCTTAAACCCCTAAAAACATTAAAAAACACAAAAGAACCTTAAAAACACTTAAAAACAAAAAAATCCTAAAAAACCAAAATACCTTAACCCCCCCGAAAATCATTGAAAACCATAAAACCCCTAAATCACATAAAAACCCTAAAAACAATAAAAACCTTAAAAACCCACTAAAAACTCTAAAATACTTAAAATCCAAAAAACTTTAAAAACTATAAAAAAACCCTGAAAACCCTAAAAACTCTAAAAACCTCAAATACCCCAAAGACCCTAAAACCCTAAATCCACTAAAAATAGTGAAAACCCAAAAAACCCGCAAAATCCCTAAAGATAATAAAAAATGACTAAAAACTATAAAAATCCTAAAAATCCCTAAATACCAGAAATTTTAAAAAAATCCTAAAACCCTGAAAACCCCCTAAAAACCCTAAAAACCACAAAAGCCCATAAAAATCCTAAAACGTACTAAAACCTCAAAATACCATTAAAAACAAAAAAACCAAAAAAAATATAAATACCCAAAATACCCTAAAAAACCATAAAAAACCCTAACAACCCTAACAACCTTCAAAACCCTAAATCTAAGAAAACCCAAAAAACCCAATAAAAACCATTGAAACCTATAAAACCCCCCTAAAAATTAAAATACCCTTAAAAAGTTAAAAATGTTGAAAACTATAAAAAACCATAAAAATCCAAAAAGACCATAAAACCCCTAAAAACCTAAAAAACCTCGAAAACCCTTAGAAACCCTCAAAATCCCTAAAATATCTCAAAAGCATAAAATTACTAAAAAATTCCGAAAAATCCCTATAAACCTAAAAACCCTAAAAACCACTAAAATAATAAAACCCCCTAAAATACTTAAAAAATCCTAAAACCCATAAATTTTCTAAAAACCTATTAAAAACTCTAAAAACCCTTATAACCCATAAAAATATTAAAAACATTAAAAAGCTCTAAAAACCCTAAAAAGGATAAAAAATCAAAAAAAAACCTAAAACCACAAAAGACCATAAAAACCCTAAAAACACTTTAAAACTCTTAAAAACCTTCAAAATCCATAAAACCCCCAAAATCCCTAAAAACCTGAAAGACCCTAAAACCTATAAAAATCCTTAAAAAGCCCAAAAATTCTCTGAACATGTAAAAAACCCTAAAACCCCACTAAAAACCCATGAAACACCTAAAGATGTTAATATTGTTAAAAAAACTCTAAAACTGCTTAAAAACCCTAAAAAACCCTTAAAACCCCAAAAGACCCAAAAACCATGAAAACCCCTTAAAATGCAAAAAATTCCTGAAAACCTCGAAAAACATAAAAACCCTAAGATCCAGAAAAATGTAAAAAAGCCCAAAAAATCAATGAAAATGAAAAAAAACCTTGAAAACCCCCAAAAAACCAGAAAACCTATTAAAAACTCTAAAAACCATTAAAACTGCTAAAAACATTAAAAAACTATAAAAACTATAAAAAGCCTAATAACTAAAAAAACCCTAAAACCCCAAAAGACCCTAAAACCCTTGAAAACCAAAAAAGACACAAAAAACCTAAAAACCCCTAAAACCCAAAAATAAATAATAAACCTAAAAAGACCTAAAAATCCCTAAAAACATAAAAACCCTAAATTTTTTGAAAAGGCATTGAAAACCATAAAATCCCCTAAAAACATTAAAATATAACAAAACCCCTAAAAACCCACAAAAAACACTAAAACTACTTTGAACCCCTAAAAACTTTAAAAACTCAAAAAACCCATAAAAACCCGAAAAACTCAAAAAAGACACTAAAACCCTGAAAAACCCTAAAACCCCCTAAAAATCCCTAAAAACTCGCAAAATCACTAAGAACCATAATAAACCCTAAAAACCATAAAATTTATAAGAAAGAACTAAAAATCACTAAAAACCTAACAAACGATAAAAACCCTAAAAACCCATGAAAACCATGAAAACCTTAAATACCCTAAAAAACCTTAAACCCCAAAACCACTAAAAACTCTAAAAACCCTCAAATTCCATAAAAATGTTAAAAAAAAGTCTAAAAAACCTTAAGAAAACCTAATAACCCAAAAGAGCTCCCAAAACCCTAAAAACCCTAAAAATCCCTGAAAAACACAAAATACTATCAAAATATGTAAAACCCTAAAAAATCATAAAGATCTAACTAAAGCCCTAAAAATAACTAAAAACATAAAAAACCCTTAAACACCCCAAAACCCTAAAAACCCATAAAATCCATCAAAACCCCTAAAAACCCATAAAACCCTAAAAACTAATAAAAACTCTAAAATCCCTTAAAACCCCTAAAATTGTAAAAAAATTTAAAAACACCAAAAAACCTTAAACCCCTAAAAATCAAGAAACCCTAAAAACTCAAAAGACCCTCAAAACTCTAAAAATCTCTAAAAAACCATAAAAACCATTAAAATTCCTAAAACCCATGAAAATACTAAAAATCCCTAGAATCCCTAAAAATGTAAAAACCCTAAAGACCCTAAAAAACACCTAAAAAAATAAAAAACCTTAAAACCTTAAAAAACGTAAAAACTCATAAAAACCCTAAAAACCCATTAAAAACTCTAATAACACCCCTAAAATTGTTAAAAACGTTAAAAAATATAAAAACCCAAAAAATCCTCAAAAAAATCCTAAAAACACAAAAGTCCCTAAGAACCCTAAAAAACCCTAAAACCTTGAAAAACCCAAAAAACACTCAAAATCTCTAAAAACCCTAAAAACCCAAAAAAACTATAAAATTCCTAAAAATCCCTAAAAATCTTTAAAAATGTAAAAAAACCATAGAAACCTTGAAAACCTCTGAAAAACATAAAAACCCCTAAAAACCATAGAAAACCAAAAATCCCTTAAAACCGCTAAAAATGTTAAAAATGTTAAAAAACTATAAAAACACGAAGAAACACATAAAAAACCCTAAACCTCAGAAAGAACCTAAAAACCCTAAAAATCCCCAAAAAACCCTAAAAATCTCAAAAAACCCAAAAACCATAAATATTCTAAAAAATCCTTACATATCCCTAAAATTGTAAAAATCCCTAAAACCCTACAAGATACCTATAACTTTAAAAACCCTAAAATCCATAAAACCCAAAAAAAATCCACCAAAACTCTAAAATCCACTAAAAGTTGTAAATATGTTAAAATACTCTAAAAAAGCTTAAAACCCACTAAAAATGAAAAAATTCTAAAAACTCAAAGGACCCTAAAACCCGAAAAAACCCTAAAACCCCTTAAAACCCATGAAAACCCCTAAAACCCCTAAAATCCCAAAAACCCTAAAAAACCCTAAAACCATATAAACCCTAAAAAACCCAAAAATCCCTGAAAATGTAAAAAACCCAAAAAATCCAGAAAACCCAGAAAACCCCTTGAAAACCAAAAAGCACTTAAAACCTTAAAAACCCAATAAATACCCTAAAAACCAGTAAAAATTCTAAAAAAATTAAATCCCCTAAAAATGTTGAAAAAAATCCAAAAAACTGTAAAACATTAAAAAAAATAAAAAACCCTAAATACCTAAAAATACACAAAAAACCCTGAAAAACCCTAAAAACCAAAAAAACTCTAAAAGACTCAAAAACTCCCCAAAGTCCCTAAAACCCCTAAAAACCCTAAAACTATAAAAATCCAAAAAAATTCCCTGAAAGTCTTTCAAAACATAAAAAACCCTAAAAACCCTGAAAAAATCTTGAAAACCATAAAACCCCTAAAAACCCTAAAACATAACTAAAACACTAAAACTCCTAAAACCCCTAAAAATGTTAAAAACTATAAAAACTCATACAACCCTAAAAAACTCAACAAAATCCCCAAAAACGCAAGAAGACCCTAAAACTGAAAACCTCTCAAAACACTAAAAACCCTAAAAACCCCTAAAATCCCTCAAAATCCTTAAAAACCCAAAAAACCATAATTTTTTTTAAAAAACCCTAAAAATTCATGAAAATGAAAAACACCCTAAAAGACCTGCAAATCCCTTGAAAACCATAAAACCTCTAAAAAGATAAAAAACCCAAAACCCCATAAATGTCCTAAAAAGACACTAATAACTCTAAAATCACTTAAATTGTAATAATGATAAAAAAACTCTAAAAACCCATTAAAAGGCATTAAAATTTCAAAAATACCTTTAAACCCCAAAAGACCCAAAAATCCCAAAAATCCCTACAAATCTGAAAAAACCCTTAAAACCTTGAAACCCCTAAAAATCTATAAAACCCCTAAAAACCCAAAAAACCATAAAAATCCTAAAAATACCAAAAAATCCCTGAAAACTTAAAAAACCCTAAAACCCTAAAAAATGATTGAAATCTATAAACCCCTAAAACCATAAAACTCCTAAAACCCATAAAACCACAAACCAAAAAAAAATGCTAAAACCCCTTAAAACCCTAAAATCGTTAAAAACTCTAAAAACCTAACACCCTATAAAAATAAAAAAACCCAAAAATACCCTAAAAACCTTGAAAACCCCTAAAAACCATGAAATGAAAAAACCATGAGGTAGGATGTCGCCTCTCTCTCTTGGGAGCTCCCGCTCGACGTGGCGATTTCCATTGTTCCCTCTCGGAACCCTTCTCTTCGGCTTTGTGGATCACCTCCAGACCATGCTTTGTGATGCAGATGGAGTTCAGTGGCTTTCTTCCCTGGTGCGATGGTGGAGGACAAGGCAAATGATTGATGGCGGTGGGATCTGGTGTGTTGTGACGGGTAAAGGCGATGGCGGCTTGGTCTGGTTTGGTTTGGATCTGTTAGATCTGGACCTTCCTCTTCCTCAGACGTTGTCTTTATTGCTTCGTGCTGGCGATATTGATGGTTTCCCGGTTGATTGGGTGAAGTCAATGTGGTCGACGATGAAGTCAAACTTGCCTTCAGATCTGAAACTCCGGTGGCTTTGCTTTGACTTGCTGCTTCGCTGCTGGGTTTCGTCCCTTGATGCTTCTTTGTTTCTAGTGGATGCGACGAGCTTTGTGTCTTCTTGGAGGTGGCGTGCGCGGCCGTACGCTTGGATCTAGGCTTCTCGCTTCCACTCGCGGTGGCTTCTGTTGGATGTTGTGGTTTACCAACGGGTCAAGGTGGATACAAAGGGCAAAAATGCATGTTTGTTTTTCTGATTCCTCTCCCTTGTCTTTGAGTCTTGCTACCGATGAGGGTCTGTTCATTCTGATCTGCGATATGTTTGACTGTGGACTTTTGAGTGTTGGCTGGTTCGGGTATGAGTCGTTTCTGGTGCTGAAAGTTGAGTTTAAAGGGAATTGGATGATGTGGAATGGTCATAAGACAAGGTGTTGGTGGACTTGTGTGTTTGGCTATGGAGGGATGCTGGAAGTCGTCTGGTCAGGAGGAAGGGGCTGCTAGATCCTGAGTTGCTGTATTTTGCATGTTGTTGGTGGTTTGTTTTCCTTTAAGTTTCTGCTGGTTTTTGACTAGTTTCTGATTTGCTGGATGATCAGTTGCTAGGTTTTGGCCGCCACTTTCCTTGAGGGCTGGAGTTGGCGGGTGCTACTGGATGCTGGATGCTGCTGGATGCTGGAGCAGAAGAGGGATGCTGAGTGGTGTTTGGTGTTTGAAAGAGATGCTGGCTGTATGATGATGAGGTGTTGGATCCTGGCTGTGGTGTGTCTAGGATGTGAGCAAGCTGTTGTTTATGCTTCTAGTTCTGGTTGTATTGAAGTGAATTCTGGTTGCTGGCTCTTGTGTGATTCTGGTGCTGATGGTTATGTGCTGCTAGTGACGGGTCATTTTGGTGAGAAGGTGCTTGACACTGGTATATGTGAGGTTGGAAGCTGGGAATTTCTTGGTAGTGAGTTGTTGGACGCTGGATGCTGCTGGATGAAGGTGATGGTTGCTACTTGGACCTGGGTGTGCTTGTTTGGTTTTTCTTTTCTTTTATTTGATTTTTCTTTTTTGGCGTGGGTTGTAAGGGGTTTTTGGGTGTGGGTCGTTTGACCCCTCCCCTCCCTTGTCTATTGTGTCTCTTTTCTTTTTTCTAATAAATTGGGGGGGGGGGGGGGGAATAGCCTGACCCTCGCATCTTCCTTGCCCCTAAAAAACCATGACACCCCTAAAAACCCTAAAAATCCCCAAAAACCCAAAAAACCACAAAACCCCTAAAAATCCTTAAGAATCCCTAAGATCATAAAAACTTTTAAAACCCCTAAAACCCTTGAAAACTATAAAACCCCTAACAAACTTAAAAAACCTTTAAAACCATAAAAACCCTAAAACCCCACTAAAATACCTAAAAACCCAAAAAACCCTAAAAACATTAAAGACTCTAGAAAACCGTAAAAACAATAGAAAACCATAAAAAACCTATAAAACTAAAAAACCTGAAAAACCCAAAAGACCCTAAAAACGCTAGAACCCCAAAAAACACGAAAATACCCTAAAAAATCCTAAAACCCTCAAAATCCCTAAAAACTCTAAAAACCATAAAAATCCTAAAAAACACAAAAATCCTTGAAAACATAAAAAACCTTAAAATCCAAAAAAAGACCTTGAAAACCGTAAAACCCAAAAAACCCATAAAAACCCATAAAAAATCCTAAAACCCCACGAAAAACTCTAAAACCCCTTAAGACCCCTAAAAACATAAAAAAACTCTATAAAATATTGAAAACCCTAAAAAACAAAAAATACCATAAAACCCCAAAAAAACACTAAAAAATCCTAAAAAACCCTAAAAACCCTAAAAATCCGTAAAAACCATAAAAAACTAAAAAATTCTAAAAAAAATCTGAAAAATCCATGAAAATGTAAAAAACCCTAAAAACCCAAAAAAACCATTGAAAAACATAAAACCCCTAAAATTGTAAAAAAATACCAAAAACCCATAAAAACCTTAAACCACTAAAATCTCTAAAAACCCTTAAAACCAATAAAAACACTAAAGAACCTTAAAATGCCTAAAAACATTAAAAACATTAAAAAAATCTAAAAAACCTAAAAAACCCAAAAAAACTAAAAACCCTAAAAATCCAAGATGTTTCTAAAAACCCTGAAAACCCAAAAAAAACTCTAAAAACACTAAAATCCCTCAAAATCTTTACAAACCTAAAAAACCTAAAAAACCCTAAAAACCATAAAAATCCTTAAATCCCTAAAAATCCATAAATAAATGAAAAACCTTAAAAATGATGAACCCCCCCCCCCCAAAAAAAAACCATAAAATCTATAAAAACCATAAAACACTAAAAATCCATAAAAACCCAAAAAACCTACTAAAAATATAAAAACGCTTAAAACCCCTAAAAACCCTTAAAACCCCTAAAAACATTAAAAAACATTAAAAACTCTAAAAAACATTAAAACTCCTAATAAAATCAAGAAAACCATAAAAACCCCAAAAGAACCGAAAACCCTGATATACCCTAAAAACCAAAAAAATATATAAAGAACCTTAAACCCCCTAAAAATATCTAAAACACTAAAAACCCTAAAAACCATATAAATCGTAAAAAATCCTTAAAAATCTACGAACACAAAAAAAAACACAAAAACCTGAGAAAATCCTTTAAAAACCATAAAACCCTAACAACACCCTATAAACCCACTAAAAACTCTAAAAAACCTTGAAACCCCTGCAAATGTTGAAAAATGCTATACAACTATAAAAACCTTAAAAAGCCTAAAATACTTAAAAAACCCAAAAAACCCTGAAAACCCATAAAAAACTTCAAAATCCCTAAAAACCCTAAAAACCATAAAAATCCTAAATAATCCCTAAAAATATTTACAAATGTAAAAAAATGATAAAAAACCTAAACAACCCTTGAAAACCATAAAAACCCCCAAAAACACAATAACCACTATAAACTCTAAAAGTACTTGAAACCCCAAAAAACATTAAAAACTCTGAAAAAAGCTTAAAAACCCTAAGAACTAAAAAAAATACATAAATTCCCTAAAACCCCTAAAAACCAAGAAATTCCCTAAAAAACCTCAAAATACCTAAAAGCCCTAAAACCCTAAAAACCATAAAAATCCTGAAAAATCCCAAAAAAATCCATGAAAATTTAAAAAACCCTAAAACCCTAGAAAACCCCTAAAACCCATAAAATTCCCCAAAAACCTTTATAACCCATAAAAACCCATAAAAACCCTAAAACCCCACTAAAAACTCTAAAAGCCCTTAAAATCCCTCTATGTTAAAAAATAATAAAAACCCTTAAAACCCTGCAAAACTAAACAAAAAACATAAAAACCCAAAAGACCCTAAAACCCTAAAAACCCTAAAAATCCATGAAAAACACTATAAAACCCGAAAAACCAAAAAAAATCCTAAAAATTCAAAAAAAACCCCTCAAAACATAAAATACCCTAAACCCCCTAAAAACCCTCTCAAAACCATAAAACCCCTAAAAACCATAAAAAACTCTAAAAACCATAAATATTGAAAAACTGACTAAAAAATTTTAAAAACCCGTAAAACCCTTACAATGTTAAAAACTCTAAAAAACAGTTAAACCCCAAAAAAACTAAAAAACCCAAAAAAGTCCCTGAAAAGCCTAAAAACACTAAAATCCCCTAAAAAAACTCAAAATTCCTAAAACCTGTAAAAACCCTAAAAACTATAAAAATATTAAAAATCCCTAAAAATCCTTGAAAACCTAAAAAACTCTAAAACCCCCTTAAAAACCATAAAAATCATTAAAACCCTTAATAAACCCAATAAACCCCTAAAACCCCCCTAAAAACTCTAAAATATCGTAAAACCCATAAAAACATTAAAAAAAAGTTAAAAAAACTCTAAAAACCTTAAAACCTGATAAAACTAAAAAAACCCCTAAAAACCCAAAAGACCATAAAACCTTGAAAAACCCTAAAACCCACAAAAACCAAAAAACCCCTCAAAATCCCTAAAAGCCTTAAAAACCCTAAAACCCCTAAAAATCCTAAAAAATCCTTAAAAATCCCAAAAAATGTAAAAAACACTAAAAACCTTAAAAGTAACTGAAATTCATAAACCCCCCTAAAAATATTAAAAACCCATGAAAACCCATAAAACAATAAAAACTACTAAAACTCTAAAAACCCTAAAACACTTAAAACATTAAAAACTCTAAAAACCTAAAAACACTAAAAAATAAAAAATGGATAAAAACTAAAAATCCAAAAAAACAAAAAATACCATAAAAATCCTAAAAACTTAAAAAACATAAAAAACCCTAAAACACCCAAAATCCCTAAAAACCATAAAAACCATAAAAACCCTAAAAACATAAAAATCCTAAAACACCCTAAAAATATCAGAAAACATAAAAAAAATTAAATACCCAAAAACCCTAAAAACCCCTAAAAATAATAAAAAAACCATAAAACCCATAAAAATCCTAAAAATCCCTAAAAATACCAAAAAAATTAAAATACCCTGAAAACCCGATGATAACCATAAATCACCCTAAAAACCATAAAAAATCCTAAAAAATCACTAAAAATACATGAAAACATAAAACCCCCTAAAACCCCTAAAAAATACTTTAAAACCATAAGAACTTTAAAATCATTAAAAACCCCATAAAATCCCTAAAAACCCACTAAAAAATTTTAAAACCCTTAAACCCCCTAAAAATGTTAAAAAACTCTTAAAACCTTTAAACCCTCCAAAAGCTCAAAAAATCCCTAAAAACCCAAAAAGACCATATAAACCCAAAAAATACCTCAAAAAACTAAAAAACCAAAACTGTAAAAATCATAAAAAATCCCTAAAGAAATAAAAGAAGCCCAAAAACACCAAATAACTTGAAAACCAAAAAAACCACTAAAAACCCTAAAATAAACAAACCCATAAAATCCTAAAAACACTAAAAAATATAAAAACACTTTAAACCCCTAAAAATGTTAATAAAACTTTAAAAAACCATAACTCTAAAAAAATCAAAAAAACCTAAACCCTTAAAAGAACCTAAAACCCAAAAAACTTTAAAAACCATGAAAACCCTGAAAACCCGTAAAAATCAATAAAAACCCAAAAAACCCTAAAACCCATATAAATCCTAAAAATCCTAAAAAATCCCTAAAAACGTAAAAACCCTTAAAACCTTGAAAAATCACAAAAACCCCAAAAAACTAAAAAATTCTTAAAATACTCTCAAAACCCTTAAAAACCCATAAAAATTCTCAAAATCCTTAAAAACCATAAAAACCATAAATATTCTAAAAAACCCAAAAAAATACCTAAAAACATAAAAGACCTAGACCTTGAAAAAGCAATGAAAAATATAAAAACTCCTAAAAACCTTCAAACCCATAAAACCATTAAGAGCCTTAAAAGCCATTAAAAACTCTAAAAACCCTTAAAACCCATTAAAACGTAAAAAAAATTAAAAAACTTTAAAAACCTTTAAAAATGGTAAAAACCCAAAAAACCCATATAATCCCAAAAAGATCCTAAAAACCCTAAAAACCACTAAAAACCCCTAAAAACCCTAAATATCCTAAAAATCATAAAAATCCTAAAAGAACCCCTAAATATTTAAAACATCTAAAAACCTTGAAAACCACATGAAAACCATAAAACCCCCTAAAAACCATAAAGACCATTAATACGCATAAAAAACCTAAAAACCCATAAAAACTCTAAAAACCCTTTAAAATCCCTAAAAAACCCTTAAAATCACTAAAATCACAAAAATACATAAAGCGCCATAAAAATCCTTGAAAATGTAAAAAAACCTAAAACCCCCCAAAATAGAAAAAAAAAACAAAAAAACCTTAAAAACAAAAAACCCAAAAAAATCCCTAAAAACAACAAAAACTATAAAAACCCTGAAACCCCTACAACATTAAAAAACTCTAAAAACTTTTAAAACCCTGAAAAACTAAAAAAAAAACAAAAAGAACCAAAAAAGAACCTAA
This sequence comes from Viscum album, assembly GCA_963277665.1. Taxonomy (NCBI): domain Eukaryota; kingdom Viridiplantae; phylum Streptophyta; class Magnoliopsida; order Santalales; family Viscaceae; genus Viscum; species Viscum album. The sequence goes on along the minus strand of OY728141.1, from coordinate 1,884,705,275 downwards.
AAGCACTAAAATGGCTAAAAAACATTGAAATCCCCCAAAACCCTCAAAATCCTAAAAACTCCAAAAAACCATAAAAATCCTAAAAATCCCTAGAAACTGTGAAAATTGAAAAAAACCCTAAAACCCAATGAAAACCATAAAAACACCTATAAACCTTTAAAACCCATAAAACCCTAAAACAAAAAAACTTAAAAACCCTAAAAACCCGTAAAAACGAACAAAACTCTAAAAAATCTTAAAAAACCTAAAAACCCAAAAACAAAACTTAAAAACCCAAAGGACCCTAAAACCCTGGAAAACTCCAAAAAACCCTAAAAACACTCAAAATCCCTAAAAACATTAAAAACCCTAAATACCATAAAAATCCTTAAAAGCCCAAAAAATGCCCAAAAAGTAAAAAACACTAAAAACCCTGAAAAACACCTGAAAAAAATAAAATTCCCTAAAAACTATAAAAACCTTAAAAACCCATAAAACACTAAAAATCCACTTAAAAATCTAAAAACCCTTAAAACCCCTAAAAATGTTAAAAACTCTAAAAAATATTTAAAACCCAAAAAAAATTAAAAAAAAACCCAAAAACCCCAAACCCCCAAAACCCTAAACCCCTCAAAATCCCTAAAACCCCTAAAAACCCAAAAAACCATAAAAATTCTAAAAAATCCCTAAAAATACTTGAAAATGTGAAAGACCCAAAAAAACCCTAAAAACCCATGAAAACCCTAAAAACCACTAAAAACACTAAAAACCCTATAAGCCGCAAACAAGTTAAAAATTCTAAAATACTTAAATACCCTAAAAAAGTAAAAAAAAACCTAAAAATCCAAAAGAACCTAAAACCCTGAAAACCCCTATAACTCCAGAAAACACTAAAACACAAAAATCCCTAAAAACCCTAAAAAGCATAAGAATACTAAAACCCCCCTAAAAATCCCAGAAAATGTAAAAAAAACATAAAAAGCCTGAAAATCCACTTAAAACCACAAAGACCCCTAAAAACCCATAAAACCTTAAAACCACTAAAAACTCTACAAATCCTTAAAACCTCTAAAGACTTTAAAAAATCTTAAAAAGCTTATAAACCCTAAAAAACATAACAAAATCCTAAAACCCAAAAAACCCCAAAAAACCCTTAAAACCCATAAAGATCCTAATAAATCCCTAAAAAACCATGAAAACATAAAAAACTGTAAAAACCCTGAAAAAAATCTGAATACAATAAATACCCCTAAACCCATTAAAATCCTTATAAATCCCTAACCCCCCCCCCAAACCCAACTAAAAACACTAAAACCCCATTAAACCCCAAAATTATTAAAAACTCCAAAAACACATAAAAAACTTAAAAAAAACATAAAACCTCAAAAGACCGTAAAACCCCTAAAAACCATATAACCCTAAAACCCTAAAACCCCCTGAAAACCCCTCAAAATCCATAAAAACTCTAAGAAACCATAAAAACCATAAAAATCCTAAAAAGCCCTAAAAAATCATGAAAACATAAAAAACCCTAAAACAACCCACTAAAAACTATAAAAACCCTTAAAACCCCTAAAAATGTTAAAAACTCTAATAACCTTAAAATCACTAAAAACTAAAAAACCCTGTAAAAACCCAAATGACCCTAAAACCCTAAAAATACTAAAAACTCTAAAAAATACTGAACACCCCTCAAAATCTCTAAAAACCCTAAAACCCCATAAAAACCATAGAAATCTCTAAAAATCCCTAAAACCATAAAAATGTAAAAAACCTTCTAAACACTAAAAATCTCTAAAACCATAAAACCCCAAAAAACATAGAAATCCCTAAAAACCCTAAAGCCCCTAAAAACCACTAAGAACTCAAAAAACCCCTAGAACACTTAAAAACTTTAAAAGTATTAAAAACCTTAAAACCGTTAAATAACTCAAAAAACCCTAAAAACACAAAAAGAAGCTAAAACCCTGAAAAATCCTAAAAACCCAAAAAACCTTGAAAACGCCTAAAAACCCACAGAATCCCCAAAAACCATAAAAAACATAAAAATATTGAAACCCCCTAAAAATCCATGAAAGCATAAAAACCCCTAAAACCCCCTAAAAACCCTAAACCCCCCCTAAAAACTATAAAAACCCCAATTTTTTTTAAAAAACCAAAAAACACAATAAAAAATCCTACAAACCACTAAAAACTCTAAAAACCCTTAAACCCCATAAAAACATTAAAAAACTCAAAAAAAAACATTAAAAAACTCAAAAAAAAACATTAAAACCCCTAAAAACTAAAAAAAATTCTAAAAAACCAAAAAACCATAAAAAATTGAAAATCCCTAAAAGCCATCAAAATACCTAAAACCCTAAAAACACTAAAACCATAAAAATCCAAACAAATCCATAAAAATCTCAAAAAAAGTAAAAAAACCTAAAACCATGAAAAATCTTTAAAATCTATAGAAATCCCAAAAACCTTAAAAACCCTAAAACCCTAAAAAATCCTAAACCCCTAAAAATTCTAAAAAACCTTAAATCCCATAAAACCATAAAACTCTAAAAAATATTTAAATCCCTTAAAACTCAAAATAACCCTAAAAATGAAAAAAAAGACCCTAGATGCCCTGAAAACATCAAAAACCCTAAAAACCCTTAAAAAACCCGAAATGCCACAAAATACCTTAAAACCATAAAACCCCTAAAAACCATAAAAATCAAAAAAAACATTAAAAATTTAAAAATCCCTAAATCCCTGGAAACCCCTTGAAAATAATAAAAACCTTTAAAAACCTTAAAAAATCCATAAAACCAATAAAAACCCACTAAAAAATCTAAAAACTCTTTAAACCCCTAAAAATAGTAGAAAACTTTAAAAAACTCTAAAAAACATTTAAACCCCTTAAAAACTCAAAAAACCCAAAAGACCATGAAAATCTTGAAAAACCCTAAAAACCAAAAAAACCCTAAAACCCTCAAAATCCATAAAAACCATAAAAAACCTAAAAATCATAAAAATCCTAAAAAATGGCTAAAATTCCATGAAAACGAAAAAACCCCAAATATTTTAGAAACCCCCTAAAATCCATAAAACCACTTAAAAACCATAAAGAAACATGAAACTCCGAAAAGCTCTAAAACCCACTAAAAACTATAAAATTCCTCAAAACCCATAAAAATGATAAAAACCCAAAAAATCATTAAAACCCTATAAAACTAAAAAAAATATGAAAACCCAAAAAGACCATAAAAACCCAAAAAACCCTTGAAATCCCTAAAGACCCTAAAAACCATAAAAATCCTAAAAACCCCTTACAAATCTCTGAAAATGTAAAGAACACTAAAAAACTAAAAATCCAATGAAAACCATAAAAAACCCTAAAACCATTAAAACCCCTAAAAACCAATAAAAAATATAAAAACCCTAAAAACACCTAAAAAGTTAAAAGATACTAAAAACCTAAAAACTAGAAAATACTAAAAAAACCCTAAAATCCTAAAAATATCTTAAAATATTTGAAAAACACTAAAAACCGTGAAGACCCCTAAAACCCATCAAAATCACCAATGACCCTAAAAACCCTAAAAGCCATAAAAATCTAAAGAAGCACAAAAAATCCCAAAAAATGTAAAAACCTTGAAAAAATATTTAAAACCATAAAACCCCTAAAAACCTTAAAAACACTAAAACACCATGAAACCCTAAAAACCTGATAAAAAATCTAAGAAAAATTTAAACCCCAAAAATGATAAAGATGCTAAAAACTATAAAAACCTAAAAAACCTAAAAAACTCAACCCCCCCTAAAAACCCAAAAGGACATTAATAAACATGAAAACCACTAAATCCGCTAAAAACCTAAAAACCCCTCAAAATCCATAAAAATGTAAAAACTATAAAAACCATAAAATCCTAAAAATCCCGAAGAATTTATGAAAACTTAAAACCCATAAAAATTCTAAAAAACTCCTTGAAACCAATAAAACCCCCAAAAGAGAGTAAAAAACCTTTAAACCCCATAAAACCCTAAAAACCTCCTGGTAACTTTAAAAACCCTCAAAACCCAAAAAAACATTAAAAAACTATAAAAAACCCAATAAACACAAAAACCCTAAACACCTAAAAGACCCTAAAAACTATAAAAACCAAAAATAAATGTTGAAAACCCCTAAAAACCCTAAAAACCCTAATGACCCAAAAAACCACAAAAACCCTAAATATCCATAAAACCCCAAAAAGTACCTAAAACATATAAAAAACCCTAAAACCCCTAAAAACCTAGAAAAATTTGAAAACTCTCAAAATCCCAAAAAACCCCAAAACCCCTAAAGAATAAAAATAGTAAAAAATATCTAAAAATTGTTGAAAACATAAAAGCCCTAAATACCCTGAAAATCCCCCGAACACTAAAAAACCCTAAAATCCCTAAAACCCATAAAAATCTTAAAAAACTCTAAAAATACTTGAAAATTTAAATAACCCTAAAAACCCTCTGAAAACCATAAAAACTGGTAGAAACCTTAAAAACCCTGAAACCCATAAAAACCCTAAAACCACTAAAAACCCAAAAAACACTTAAAACCCAAAAAACAATAAAAATTCTAAAAAACCTTAAAAACCTAAAAAAATATAAACAACTCTAAAAATCCAAAAGACTATAAACACCCATAAAACCCATAAAAACCCTAAAAATTTGAAAACCTGTAAAAACCATCAAAATCCCTAAATCCTTAGATATCATAAAAATCCTAAAAAGAACTAAAAATCTCTAACAACGTAACAAACACTAAAAACCCTGAAAACCCCTGAAAACCATAAAAACCCCTACACATTATAAACCCTAAAAACCTATAAAAACTGTAAAAACCACTAAAAACTCTAAAAACCCTTAAAACACCTAAAAATGTAAAAATGTTTAAAAAAAAAATTATACCCCTAAAAACTCAAAAAAACCCTAAAACCCCAAAAAGGCCCTAAAACCCTAAAAAAACCTAAAAAACCCCAAAAAATTCTGAAAATCTTGGGAAACCCTCAAAATCCCTAAAAATACATAAAACCCTAAAAACCATTAAAATCTTTAAAAAGTCCTAAAAATCATGAAAAACTTAAAAAACCTTGAACACCCCATGAAAACCATAAAAATGACTAAAAACATTAAAAAAACCCAAAACCCATACAAACCCTAAAAGCCCACTAAAAACTCAAAAAACTCTTTAAACACCTAAAAACGGTAAAAAGTGTTAAAAAACTTTAAATCCCTTAAAACCCTAAAAACTCAAAAAAAACCCTAAAAACACAAAAGACCCTAGAAACCCTGAAAAACACTAAAAACTATAAAAACCATTGAAAACCCAAAAAATTATCAAAAATCCAAAAAACCCAAAAAACCCTAAAAACTTTAAAAATCCTATAAAATCCCTAAAATCCCTGAGAAATCCATAAAAATCTCTAGATAGCTGGCCTCGGAGTGGCAGCTCATCTTCCTCTTGCGCCACTAGGGTTCCTCCCAGATCTCCCCCCCTTCCCCCTCCGACGCAGTCTGGCCACGATGACAGATGAATCGTCCTTGTTTGGTGCCGATGGTTGACTGCTCTGTGTGGACCGACCCCGGGCTTCATGATTTGGCCTCGGCTTTGGATCGCTCGATGCTGGCTCTGGTTCGTGCAGCATTGACCTCACCTCCCCTGGCTTCGGGATCTTGTTGTGGCTTCAGCGCGTTCTGCATGATCTGGTCCTGGGATGACTGCTTGTGGTCGACCCCCGTTTCAGATCCATGATCTTGTGAGGGCCTTGGGAGCCTGGTCGGGCTCGGTGTCCTCAGTGACTGTATTGGCGATCCACTGTCCTCAGATCTTGCTGCTGGTTTCGTTGGTGTCATGCCGGTCTCCAGTTGTGGTTGTCATGCTCTCGGTGTTGGACCTTCATTCTCAAGACGCCTTGTCGTCCGACTTCGAAGTTTTGGTCCAGTTTCACCTCAGTTCGTCGTCAGATCTGGAATGCTTTGGTCTGCTCGGGACTGGTTCTGGAAGCATAGAGGGGGGAGGCTTTGTGTTTTGGTTTTCTATTGGTTTCTGATGGTTTTGGGGGCTGATTGTTGATGTTGTCGGTGTTTGCTGCTATAGATGAGTTCTGTATATTGTGTAACTGGTTGTTGGTTGCGGGCTGCTAAGTGCAGGGAGGTGATGATGTATTCTTTTGGTTGTGGTGTTGATGCTTTGGTGTGTTGTTGCTGGTGGTAAAAGGATGTGTTGTCTGGTTTTAGTGCTGTTGGCTACTGGTATGGCTGGTTTGGTGCTGTTGGTTTATGGGGCTGGTTGTTTTGGATGTGTTGTTGCTGTTGTGTGGCTGTGATGTTTTGGTTTTGGTGTTGTATGCTGGTGTTGGTTGGATGGATAGTGTTTTGGCCTATTTTTGTTGGTGTTGAATGGCAGCACTGGTTGTAATGGTGTTGTTGGTTGCTAGTGCTGGTTGGCTGGAGGTGCTAAGGATGTTATTCTGTCTGGTCTTTTGTGTCTTTTTTCTTTCTTTGTCTTTTTTTTGGGGTCTTTGGGTTTGGGTTTGTAAAGGGTTTCGGGTGTGGGTCATTTGACCCCTACCCTCCCTTGTCTGCTGCGTCTTTTTATTTTCTAATAAATTTGGGGGGGGGGGTCGGGAATAGCCTGACCACCACATCTTCCTTGCCCTAAAAGCCCTGAAAAGGCAAACACCCTGTATGGAAGTGTACTCTGCTTGCTGGTTCTTGGTGAGGACGTGTGGCTGTTTGGTTTTTGCTGCTACTGTGGATGAGTTTGTTGCTGTGCTGCTGGAGTGGAAGTGGGATGCTGGGAGATGTTTGGTGGTCGAAAGAGGTACTGGCTGTCTGAAAATGAGGATGCTGGTTGCTGGTTTGTTGTGGATGCTGGTTGGCTGGTTGCTGCTGCTGGATGTTGTTTGATGCTGTAGTCTGAATGCTGGTTGTTGGTTAGCTGTGAGCTGCTGGATGCTGGTTAACGCTGGATGTAGTGCGGTTGGATGCTGGTACTGGCTGGATGTGATGTGATGATGCTGCGGTTTTGTCTGTTTTTGTGCCTTTTTCTTTCTTTGTTTTTCTTTCTTTGGCGTGGGTTGTAAGGGTTTTTGGGTGTGGGTCGTTTGACCCCTCCACTCCCTTGTCTGCAGTGTTTGTGTCTTTTTGTTTAATAAATTTTTGGGGGTGCCAGGAATAGCCTGGACCCGAGCCTTCTTTGCCAAAAACCCCCAAAAACCCTAAAATCCACTAAAAATTCTAAAAACCCTTAAAACCCCTAATAACGTTAAAAACACTAAAATAACTCAAACCCCCTAAAAACTAAAAATCTAAAAGACCCTAAAAACCTTCGAAAACCATAAAAACACAAACAAATACCCCAAAACCCTAAAAGACCCTCAAAATCCCTAAAAATGTAAAAACCCCTAAAACCCTAAAAAATCCCTGAAAACCATAAAATCAGCTAAAACCCTTATAAACCCTAAAATTCCATAAAAACTCATAAAACCAAAAAAATATCTAAAAATGATGAAAAACCCTAGAAACGTTACAAAATCTAAAAAAGCTCAAAAACCCTAAAAACTCAATTAAAACACTAAAAACCAAAAAATACACTAAAAACACTGAAAACCCCTAAAAATACTAAAAATAGTGAAAAACAAAAAAACCCTCGAAATATCCCTAAAAGCCCAAAAAACCCTTAAAAATAAAAAATCCTAGAAAATTCATAAAAACCCATAAAAACATAAATTCCTCAAAAAACACTGAAAAACCCTTGAAAACCATAAAAAACAATAAAAACCTTAAAAACACTATAAAACATATAAAAACCCTAAAACCCACCAAAAACTCTAAAAACCCATAAAAACTCTAAAAACATTAAAAACCCCTAAAAAATATTAAAACCCATAAAAAACCCAAAAAAACCCCAAAAGACCCTAAAAACCCTAAAAATTTGAAAATTCCATAAAACCATCAAAATACTTACAACCCATAAAAAACCGTAAAAACCCTAAAAAATCCCCCCAAATCCACAAAAAACAAAAAACCCAAAAAACCCCATAAAAACCATAAAACCCATAAAAACCTTTAAACCCCAAAAAATCCATAAACCCCCCCAAACTACTATAAAATCTAAAAATCCATTAAACCCCTAAAATATTAAAAACGTCTAAAAACCCATTAAAACCCTAAAAACTCAAAAAACCCCTAAAACCCCCCAAAGACCTTAAGAAACCTAAAAACCTTTAAACCCGAAAAACCCTGAAAATCCCTAAAACCCTTCAAAATCCCTAAAATCCCTAAAAAATCTAGAATGCATAAAAACCTAAAAATACCAAAAAAATCCTTGAAAACGTAAAAACCCAAAAAAAAATGAAAAACACCTAAAACCCCTAAAAACCTATAAATCCCTAAAAACATACTAAAAACTCTAAAAACAATTTAAACTGCTAAAAATGTTGAAAAAAATCCAGAAAACCTTAAAAACCATAAAAAAAAACTAAAGTCCCAAAAAACCATAAAACCCAAAAAACCAATGAAAACCCATAAGACCTCTCAAAATCCCTAAAAATCATAAAAACCCTAAAACAATAAAAATCATAAAATAACCTGAAAATCCATGAAAACATAAAAAACCTTAAAATCCCAGGAAAAACCTTAGAGACCATAAAAACCACTAAAAACATAAAATACTTGAAAACCTTAAAAACACTAAAAACTATAAAAATCCTTAAAACCCCTAAAAACCTAAAAACTATAAAAAACATTAAAATTTTAAAAAAATCAAGAAAACACTAAAACTCTAAAAAAATAAGAAAAACTCAAAAACCCCTAAAAACCATAAAAAATCTAAAAACTCTCAAAATCCCTCATAACCATAAAATCCCTAAAAGGAATAAAATTTTAAAAAACCCCTAAAAATCCCAAAAAACATAAAAACGCTAAAAACCCAAAAACCCCTGAAAATAATAAAAACCACTAAAAAGATTAATAAAACATAAAAACCAATAAAAACAGTATAACCCCCAAACCCCTATAAAACCCAAAAAATGTTAAAAAAACTTGAAAACCTTTAATACCCTGAAAAGATTTTAAAAACCCTAAAACCCCTAAAGACCCTAAAACCCTAAAAACCATTAAAAACCCTAAAAATATTTAAACCCTCAAAATCCATAAAAAACTTTAAAAATCTTAAAAAATAAAAAAAATCCAAAAGAAGCAAAAAAATCCATGAAAACATAAAAAAACCAAAAACCCTAAAAACCCCATGAAATTCATAAAAACCCCTAAACCCCTTAAAAACCCATAAAATATAATAAAAATAATAAAAACCCACTGAAATTCTAAAAACCAACAAAACACCAAAAACGTTAGAAACATAAAAAACCTTTAAAACCCAAAAACTCAAAAGGTTTCTTAAAACCCCAAAAGACCCTAGAAACCCTTAAAAACAACAAAACACCTAAAAACCCCTAAAAACCTCTAAAACTCTCAAAATCCCTAAAAACACTAAAACCCTAAAAACCATTAAAATTTTAAAAAATTCCATAAAATCCCTAAAAATCCCTAAAAATTTAAAAAACCCTAAAAACCCTAGAAAACCTCTAAAACCCATAAACCCCTAAAAACCTTAGGAACCCTAAAACCCCATAGAAACCTTAAAACCCACTAAAAAAATAAAAACCCTTAAACCCCCTAAAAATGTTGAGAATATTAAAAACCTTAAAAACCTAAAAAAACTCAAAAAAGCCCAAAAAACCCTAAAACCCCTTAAAAACTCTCGGATTCGTCTCTGCTCCATGCTGTTGATGCTAGATCTGGACGGACCTTTTGGCATTCCATGTTCTCCTATTTCTTGATTATGATGTTGGTTATGAATCATCTGGTTTTTCTGGAATGGGATAGACGAGTATTGATGTGTGCTTGCTGGTGGTATGCGGTTAATTTTGATATGAGGTGTGGAATGCTGGATGTGGTTCAGTCAAATGGCCTTGATTGTTGGATGTGGAGCTATGTTACCTTGGGAGATGAAGGTTTTAGTTGCGCTGTTTGCTGTGTTTTGTGCTGCAAGTTTTTTGGGACTAGTTGGCTTGGAAGTGGTGATGTTTTTGCTGTTAATGCTAGTGTTTCGGTGCTATCTTTTGTTGGAGGCTGCTATTGGTGTCTTGGGAAGATGAGCTTGTCTTGGACTTCTGAGCGGGGTTTGATTTGGTGCTGCGGTCTGGTTGTTACCTGTAGTTTTATGTGCAATGGTTGGTTTAGCTGTGATTTTTTTCGGGTGCTGGTCGTTGGTTATGTATGTTGGTGCTTGGCGAGGGTTTTTGTTCTACTGCGTGGTGGCAAAGACGATATGGTTGTGGTTCAATGCGTATGCTGGCTATGTGTTCTACTGAGTGGTTCTGTGCTGATGGTGGTGGATCTTCTTGGTGAGAAGGTGGTGGATGCTGGTCTGTGTAAGCTTGGATGCTGGTATCTGGCTGGTTGTGAACTGTTGGTTGCTGGTGACTGCTGGATGATGGAGCTTTTTTTGGCGGAGCTTCTTGGTGAGAAGGGGTTGGTTTTTGGAACTCGTGAGATTGGACGCTGGTCGCTACTTGGATGTGAGCCGTGGATGCTGGCTTCTGCTTGGCTGGGAAGTGATAAAGGGGTGATGGTGCTGCCAACTGCTGGAATTGGCTGAGAAGGTGCTGAAGCTATTGTGGGTTTGGTGTTGTGTCTTTTTTCCTATGATTTTCTTTTTTTTGCGGTCTTTGTGTGTGTTTGTTAAGGGCTTTTGGGTGTGGGTTGATTGACCCCGCCCCTCCCTTGTCTGCAGTGTCTTTGCGTCTTTCTTCTAATAAATTTTGGGGGGCGTCAGGAATAGCCTGGCCCCGAGCCTTCCTTGCCTAAAAACCCTAAAAAACCCAAAAAACCCTAAATATCCCAAAAAACCCTAAAGAACTTAAAACCCAAAAAACCCCTAAAAATCCAAAAAAACATAAAATCCCCTGAAAACCATATTATCGCCCTAAAACCATAAAAACCCATAAAACCCTAAAAACCACTAAAAACTCAAAAAACCCTAAAAACCCAGCCTTAAAAAAACCTAAAAACAAAAAAGTCCTTAAAAACCATTAAATCCCTAAAAACCCTTAAAACTCTAAGAACCCTCACAATCCCTAAAAATCCTAAAAAAACCTAAAAAACAAAAACTCCTAAGAAGCCCTAACAATCCCTTAAAATGAAAATGATTTACGTACATTAAAACCCCTTGAAAACTATAAAAATCCCTAAAAACTATAAAAACCCTAAGAAACCCTAAAAACCCTAAAACCCACTAAAAACTATAAAAACCATTAAAACACATAAAAAATTAAAAACTCTAAAAATATTATAATCCATAAACACTCAAAGAACCCTAAACCACCAAGAGGCCCTAAAAACCTTGAAAACCCCCATAAAAACCCTAAAACCCTAAAAAAATATAAAAACCATAAAAATACCTAAAAACCAAAAAACCAAAAAACCAAAAAAAAATCCTTGAAAACATAAAACCTTAAAAACCCTAAAAACCACCTGAAAACCATAAATCCCCCTTTAAACATTAAAAAATCCATAAAAAACTAAAAATCCATTAAAGACTCTAAAATTTGTTAAAACCCTTAAAAATGATGAAAAACACTATAAAACATTAAAAATACTAAAAACTAAAAAAATCTTAAAAACCCCAAAACACTATAAAAACCATGAAAAACCCCTAAAATCCCTAGAAAACCCTAAAAACCCTCAAAATCTAAAAAACACCCTAAAAAATCCCTAAAAACCATAAAAATCCTAAAAACCCCTAAAAGCCATAAAAAGTAAAAAACCCCTAAAACCCCTTAAAACCACTTGAAAACCATAAAACCCCCTAAAACCCCTAAACACCCATAAAAAACCATAAAATTCAAGAAATCCTTAAAACCTGGAAAAATATTAAAAACACAAAAAACTCAAAAGGCCTAAAAACCCTAAAAACCCCTAAAAACCCATGAAAACACATAAAAACACCAGAACCCCTATAAAACCTTGAAAACCCTAAAACCCATAAAAATCCTAATAAATGACTACAATTCCCTAAAAATATAAAAAACCCTCAAAACCCTTAAAACTATAAAATCCCATAAAACCTTAAAAAACACTAACACTCCATTAAACCCTAAAAGCCACTAAAAATAGTAAAAACCATTAAAACCCCGAAAATTGTTAAAAACTCTAAAAAACCTTTAAACCCTTAAAAACTCCAAAAAACCCCTAAAACTCCAAAAGACACTAAAACCCAAGAAAATCCCTCAAAATCACTAAAATCACTAAAATCCATTGAAACCCCAAAAAACAATAATCTCTTTTTTGGCATGGGTTGTAAGGGGTTTTTGGGTGTGGGTCGCTTGACCCCGCCCCTCCCATGTCTGCAGTGTCTATGTGTCTTTTTTATAATAAATTCTGGGGGTGGTCAGGAATAGCCTGAACCCGAGCCTTCCTTGCCCTAAAAACAATAAAATCCCTAAAAAACCAAAAAAAAAATCACTAAAAAACTAAAAATTCCAAAAACCCTTAACCCCCCCCCCCCTCAAACCATAAAAAACCATAAAAACATTAAAAAACCATAAAACCCATAAAACCCTAAAAAACCACTAAAAACTCTAAATTCCCTGAAAACCCCAAAAAACAATAAAAATTCAAAAAATTGATAAAAACCCTAAAAAACTGAAAAAACCATAAAACACCTAAAAGACCCTAGAAGAAAAAGACCCAAAAAGGCGGAAGATTGCGGCTCTGGCGATTCTAGCGATCCGGCTCCCTCGCGATGGCGGTTTCCTCCCAGGTTCATGATGGTGAAAAATGAAGCACCTCCCCCCTCTCTACAGGGGAGGATCCTCTCTTGGAGGACATCTCGTCACTCTCCTCTCCTGACTCATTACCCTCTTTCCCAAGAACGGTGCTCTGCCCGAAGGTTCTGGAGTTTTTCGAAGGTTGTACGCAGCTTCCACTCTCGCTTCAGGAGTTTACTGAAGCTTCGGACCTACACCGCTTGACTCTGGTTGCAAGCTTCCCGATGCGGCGACCCCAGGTTGCCACTTTCGACAGGTTCGTTTTGGCTTTCTGGAATCTTAGGGCTCGGGCGACTGTGGGATTGATCGATAGATCCCACATCATGATTCGCTTTTCCACGGAGGAAGACCTGGTCTTAGCCTGGTCAGCAGCTCCTCGGTCATGCAATGGCGCTCGTTTCTCCCTCTTTCGGTGGAGCTTTGATTTTCATTTGAAGCGTAGTTCCCCAATTGCTACTAACTGGGTGAGATTTCCTGAGCTTCCCCTTCCCTTTCAAAATATCACTATTATTTCGATGCTTGGGAATTTGGTGGGGCGGTTCCTATGTGTGGATAGTAGGACTAGGGCCCTTTTTCATCCAGTTGCACTAAGGGATTTTGTTGAAATCGATGCTTCGAAGTCTCCTGTGGATGCTGTCTGGATTACAGTGGGGGAAGAACTTAGGTGGAGACAGCCTGTCATCTTTGAGAAATGGCCGGTTTTCTGCTCATCTTGTTGGAGTTTTGGGCACAGTGATCACTCTGGAGGCTGCTCTGGCACTGTCAGGGGTGGTGGTTCTCTAGCTCGCATGTCTTCTGGTGAGATTACCCTCCCTCTGGTGGAGGTGCAGGGGACAAAGGGGGTGGCTTCCTCCCAACCTCTGAATGATGATTTTCCCTGCTCGTCTGCTTTGCTGGCTGGAAGTGACTTAGAGGTGGCCCTGATGGATTCGGGTGCTTTCGTTGTGAGTCTGACTGGAGGTGCTGGTGTTTCGAGGAATGCTAATGAGGAGGAAGTAATGCTGGCTGAGAGGGATAACCGGGCTTCTACTAAAGGTGTCCAAGGGTATGGTGACTTCCCTAGGAGGCAGACAGATTTAGGGAAGGCTACGGTGATGGGCATCGGGGAAGAAAATGTGGAGGATGCCTATGCTCTGGATCTGGAATGAGATGATATAGCTGGCTTGAAGGTTGCAGTCTTGGCTGAGCCTGCTGGGTAGGATGTGCGGGTGGCAGATGTCGTCAAGGAGGCAGTGGTTGCTCAGGGCCTGAGGACTAAAGATGAGTGGAGCTTGAACTGGTGGAATGCCCCTCTGGTTCTGTCTGGATGTCCAGGCATGGGGGGACCTGACATGGGGCCTGGGTTATCTCCTCCCTCTAACAGCACAAGCGATGCTAAGGATCCTCCCAGTGGCCAGCTTTGCCCTATGCCAGGAAATGCTGGTGATGCTGGTTCCATGGACCTGCAGAGGGCTATGGTCCTTCATAGTTTCCCCTCTGCTGAAGCTTTTTGTGTGAAGCTGCATGAGATGGTGTGGGTTGAACGAGAAAGGTTCTCGCTTGAGGATGAAGTTGAGAGGCTCGGGGAGAGGTTTTCTGAGGCTGATCGCCGGATAGATGCTGTTATGGATAGAACAAAGGAGAAAAGAGGTGCTGAAACTCCTGGGACAGACTGTAAGAAAGGGAAGGCAACATCGGCTATCAGTGATGGTGTCGCTTGTGCGAAGGCGGGTGTTGCAGCTGGATCCACTTCTGCCCCTCCGAGACGAAGACAGAGGAAGGATTACTCTACACTCCCACGTCCCATGGCAACTAGGGCCTCTTCACGAGCTGTAAGAATTAATCTAAAGGTGAATAAGCGAGACCAGCTTTCAATTTCTACAGAGCAAGAGAAGGCTAGGATGAAGCTGCTATCTAGGCTTGGAATGCAAGAGGATTTTGAGTCTGGATGGGACTCAACGGACATGGGTGCTGAGTCAAATTTCAGTTTTGCTGATGTGGGTGACGGCTTTGGTGTGGGCATGGGGTTTCAAGGTGCGGAGCTGGAGGATTTTGGTGGCGATGTTTACCGATCCTCCCCTTGTGTGCTTTTCCTTTTGAACCTTTTGACTTGTTTGTTTTTTCTTTTTCTTTTCTTCCTCTCTTTCTATGGCCTTTGGGCTGAGGTCGTAAGGGATTTTGGGTGTGGATCGGTGGATCCCTCCCCTCCCTTGTCTGTAGTGTCTGTATCTTTTCTTTTAATAAAATTTTGGGGGGTCCCAGGAATAGCCTGGACCCGAGCCTTCCTTGACCTAAAAGACCCTAAAAAACCATAAATCCCCCTCAAATCCCAAAAAAATCCTAAAAATCCTAAAAACCATAAAATCAAAAAAAAAATCCTAAAAACCCTAAAAAACTCTGAAAACATAAAAAACCATAAAAACTATAAAAAACCCTTGAAACCTATAAAACCACTAAAAACAATAAAAACCATAAAAACCCGAAAACCCCATAAAACCACTAAAAACCAATAAAAAAACTAAACCCCCCTAAAACATTAAAAAACTCTTAAAAATATAAAAACACTAAAAAAATCAAAAAATCATAGAAACCGAAAAAACCATAAAACCCCAAAAAACCCTAAAAACTCTAAAAAAACCCGAAAAACCTTCAAAATTACTAAAAACCCTAAAACCAATAAATATCATACAAAATCCCTAAAAATCCTTGAAGATCTAAAAAACCCTAAACCCCTGAAATCCCCTTGAAAACCCTAAAACCCCTAAAAACACTAAAAACCTTTAAAAAAATATAAAAACCATAGAACCCCTAAAAACGTTAAAAAAATTTAAAAACACTAAAAAAACTTAAAACCCTAAGAAACTGAAAAAAACACTGAAAACACCCAAAGTCCCTAAAACTCATGAAAACCCCTAGAAACCCTGAAAATCACTAAAACCCCTGAAAATCCCTTAAAACCCTCAAAATCCATTAAAACCCTAAAAAACCCTAAAACCCCCAAAAAATTTAAAAACCCTAAAACCTATAAAAACCCTAAACCCCCCCCCCCCCCCTTAAAAACTCTAAAAACGCTTTAAATCCCTAAAAACGTTAAAAAAATCTAAAAAACCTTTAAAACCCTAAAAACTCAAAAAACCCTAAAAACCCAAAAAGACCCTAAAAACCCAAAAAAACCTAAACACCAGGGAAACCCCTAAGAACCCAAAAAATCCATAAAAACACTAAAAACCAAAAAAAAATCAAAAAGACTAAAAGATCCCTAAAAATCCCTAAAAATGTTAAAAACACTAAAACCCTTGAAAAACAACTTAAAACCATAAAACCCCTAAAAACCATAAAATCCCATAAAAACCCTAAAACCCACTAAAAACTTTAAAAACCTAAAAATCCAAAAAAAAAACTATAAAACCCCAAAAATACCCTAAAAACCCTAAAACCCCCTAAAACCCCTAACCCCCCCCCCCAAACCCTCAAAATCCCTAAAACCCTAAAAAACACTAAAAACTATAAAAATACTAAAAAAGATATAAAAATATTTATAAAATAATAAAACCCAAAAAACCCTGAAATATATCTGAAAACCATAAATACCATTAAAAATCATACAAACCCTAAAAACCTTTAAAATCTCTAAAAACACATAAAACCCTAAAAACCAACTAAAACTCCAAAAACCTATAAAACCCCTAAAACATTAAAAAGTGGTTAAAAACTCTAAAAAACCTTAAAACCCTAGAAAACTCAAAAAACCCTAACAACCCCAAAAGATCCTAAAAACCCCTAAAACCCTTAAAACCCCTTAAATTCATCGAAAACACAAAAAACCCTAAAAACCATAAAATTTCGAAAAAATCCCTAAAAACATATAAAATCCTAAAAACCCAGAAAACCCCTTGAAAACCATAAAAGCACCTAAAACCCTGAAATACCATAAAAACCCATAAACCAATAAAAAATACAAAAACCTATAAAACCCATATTTTTTTTTAAAAAAAAGCTAAAAATCTTAACACTAAAAAAGTCAAGAAACCCATAAAACCCAAAAGATCCTAAAAACCAAAAAACCATAAAATACCCTAAAAACATGAAAACCCTCAGAATCCCTAAAAACCAAAAAATGCTAAAAAACAAAAAAATGCCTTAAAATCCCTAAAAACATAAAAAACACTAAAAACCCTAAAAAATATCTAGAAACCATAAAACCCCTAAAAACATTAAAAAACCCTAAAACCCATAAAAACCCTAAAAACCCACTAAAAACAATAAAAACACTTAAAACACCTAAAAATGTTAAAAACATTAAAAAACCATACAAACCCTAAAAAACTCAAAAAAAACTATAAAACCCCAAAAAAACCCTGAAAACCCTAAAAAACCCTAAAATCCCTAAAAGCCCTGATAGCCACTAAAAACTATCAAAATCACTGAAAAACCTAAAAACCATAAAATTCTCATAAAAACCCTTAAACCAGTAAAAACTCTAAAAACCCTTAAAACCCCTAAAACCCCTAAAAATGTTAAAAAAGGTTAAAAACACTAAAAACCCTTAAAATACCTAAAAAAATCAAAAAAACCCTAAAATCTGAGAAATACCTTAAAAACCCTAGAAAACCCTAAAAACCCCAAAACCATAAAAATCCTAAAAAAGCCCTAAAAATCCCTAAAAATGTAAGAAACTTGAAAAACCATGAAATCCCCCTAAAAACTATAAAAACCCTTTAAACCTTAAAAACCCATAAAAACAATTAAAAACTCTAAAAACCATTAAAACCCCTAAAAAGTAAAAAAAACTCTAAAAAATATTAAAAACTCTAACAACTCAAAAAACCCTAAAACCCCCAAAAGACCCTAAACCTCCCAAAACCCCCCAAAACCCCTAAAAACCTAAAAAAACCTAAAACCCAACAAAATCTTTAAAACACAAAAAAAACTAAAAACTTTTAAAATCCTAAAAAATCAAAAAAAAATCCCCAAAAACATAAAAAAAATGAAAAAACCCTTAAAACATATAAAACCCACAAACCCTAAGAAAACCAAAAAACCCAAAAAACCCTTAAAAACACTAAAAACCCAAAACCCTAGAAAAAACCCTTAATACTCTAAAAACACTTAAAGCGCCTAAAAAAGTTAAAAAAAATTAAAAAACTCTAAGAACCATAAAACAAAAAAAAACTCAAAGAAACCCTACCCCCCCCCCCCCCCAAAAAAAACATAAAAACCTGACAAAACTGTTAAAATCCTAACAATGCTAAAAACCATAAAAAACCTAAAAATCCCTAAAACCCCCTAAAAATCCATAAAAACCCTGAAAATCCCTTGAAAACCATAAAACCCCTGAAAACCTTAACACCCCTAAAAACACATAAAAACCCTAAAAACCCACTAAAAACTCTAAAACCCATTAAACTCCTAAAAATGTTTAAAAACGCAAAAAAACATTAAAAATCCTAAAAAACTCAAAAACCCCTAAAAACGTAAAAGGCCTTAAAAACATCGAAAACCCCTAAAACCTAAAAAACAGTGAAAACCCTAAAAACCCTCAAAATCACTAAAAACCCTCAAAATCAATAAAAACACTAAAACCCCTAAAAGTAATGAAAATATTAAAAAATCCCTAAAAATCCTTGAAAATGTAAAAAACCTAAAAACCACTGAAAACCAAAAAACCCTAAAACCATAAAACCCCTAAAAACAAAAAAAATACTATAAAACCCTTAAAACCCATAAAAATGTTAAAAAATTATAAAAAATATTAAAACTCATAAAAGCACTCAAAAAACCCTAAAAACCCAAAAGACGCTAAAACCCTTGAAAACCCCTATAAACCCTAAAAAACCTTGAAAACCCTAAAACCTTTCAAAATCCCTAATAACACTAAAAAACTCTAAAAACCATTAAAATCCAAAAATGCCTTAAAATTACCAAAAAATATAAAACCTCTCAAAACCCTGAAAAACATTTGAAAACCATAAAAATCCTAAAAACCTTAAAATAACCTAAAAACCCAAAAGAAACCTAAAGCACTAAAAACCCCAACAACACTTAAAACCCATAAAAACGTTAAAAAATATCTAAAAAACTTTAAAAACTATTAAAAAAGCTCAATAAACTCTAAAACCCCAAAAGACCCTCAAAACCCTATGAAAACCCAAAAAACACTAAAAACCCTGAAAACCCCTAAAACCCCTTAAAATTCCTAAAACCCTAAAAACACAAATATCCTAAAAGGCTCTAAAAATCCATGAAAACGTAAAAACCCTAAAAACCCTGAAAACAATAATAACCCCTAAAACCTTTAAAAAACCCTAAAAACCCGTAAAAACCCAAATAAAACCACTAAAAACACTAGAAACACTTAAAACTCCTAAAAATGTTAAAAAACCCATAAAAATGCTAAAAAACTAAAAAAACCAAAAAATACAAACAAGTCCCTAAATACTATAGAATCTCAAAAAAACCCTAAAAACCCTGAAAACATAAAAAACCCTAGAAACTCTTGAAAACCATAAAAATCCTAAAAACATTAAAATACTATAAAACAACTAAAATCCCACTAAAAACTCTACAAACCTAGCCCTGCAAAAAAAACTTCAAAAATCTTGAAAACCTGAAATACATTAAAAAATATAAAAAATTTTATAAGCCCAAAAAACTCAAAAAACCCCCTAAAAACCCAGAAAACCCTAAAAATATCTAAAAACCTAAAAATACCAAAAACCATAAAAATCCTAAAAATCCACTAAAAATCCTTAAAAACATTAAAAACCCTAAAAACTCTGAACACCCCTGAAAACTATAAAAACCCTAAAAACCATAAAACTAATAAAAAACCAAAAAATCACTAAAAACACAAAATAATCTTAAAACCCCACAAAACCTTAAAAAACTCTAAAAAATCATAAAACCTTATAAAAGTCAAAAAATCCATAAAAACTAAAAAATGCCATAAAACCCCTAAACCTTAAAACCTAGGAAAACCCTAAAAACCAACAAAATCCCTAAAAACCATAAAAATATAAAAACCCAAAAGAAACCCTAAAATCCATGAAAATGAAAAACCCCTAAAAATCTTGAAAAGCCCTGAAAACCAAAAAACACCTAAAAACCTAAAAACCCATAAAAACTCTAAAAATAAAAAAAACTCTAAAAACCCTATAAACTCTTAAAAATGTAAAAAAACTTTGAAAAATCTTATAAACCATAAAAAATTAAAAAAAACCCCAACACCCCAAAAAGGCCCTAATAACCACCAAAAAACCAAAAAACCAAAAAACCAAAAAACTTTAAAAAACCCCTAAAAATCCCTAAAAATCCTTTAAACCCCTAAAAATCCCTAAAAACCCTAAAAATCATAAAAATACAAAAAACACTAAAATTTTGGATAAATAAAAAACCCTAAAACCCTAAAAACCATAAAAAACCATGAAAACCATAAATCCCCTGAAAATCTTAAAATCCTAAAACCCCATAAAACCCCTAAAAACCCACAAAAAACTCTAAAAACCCTTAAAACCCTAAAAAACATTAAAAAAGTCTAAGACCCTTAAAAAACTCAAAAAAACACCTAAAAACCCAATAAGACCCTAAAAACTTTAAAAATCAGAAATTTTTTTAAAAAATTCAGAAAAATCCCTAAAAATGTAAAATACACTGAAAACCTTAAAAACCATAAAAACCCTTAAAATGATTAAAAACCCTAAAAACCCATAAAACCATAAAACCCACAAAAAATCAAAAACCCCTTAAAACTCCTAAAAACCCTAAAACCCCAAAAGACCCTAAACCCTTTGGGGTTGTCTTTTGGGTTGGGGTCGATGGACCCTACCCCTCCCTAGTCTGTAGTGTCTCTTGTGGTGTCTTTTTTCTAATAAATTTTGGGAGGACCAGGAATAGCCTGATCCTACACCTCTTCTGCCATAAACCCATAAAAAAACTAAAACCCAATAAAAACCCTAAAAAACCACAAAAAACTCGCAAAACCACTAAAAACATTAAAAACTCTTAAAAATATTAAAAAACCCTAAAAGCTCAAAATAACCCTAAAACCCCCCAAAACCATAAAAATCATGAAAGACCCTAAAATCCCATAAAACATTGAAAATCCCAAAAAACATTTAGAAAACCCTAAAAACCCACAAAATCCCTAAAAACCCTAAAACCATAAAATCTTAAGAAATCCAAAAAATCCTGAAAAACATATAGAAACCTAAAAACCCATAAAAACTAAAAAACCTTAAAACCTTAAAAAACCATAAATTCCCATAAAAATCATCAAAACGCTAAAAACTCTAAAAACCCTTAAAACCCCTGAAATGTTAAAAAAAAGATCTAAAAACCTTAATAACACTAAAAAATTAAAAAAAACTCGAAAATCACAAAAAACCTTAAAACCTAATAACCCTAAAAACCCCTAAAAACACTAAAAACCCTAAAAATCTCAAAAAACACAAAAAATCATAAAATCTGAAAAGCCTAAAAACACCAAAAATGAAAAAAACAACAAAAACACTGAAAACCCCCCGAAAACCATAAGACTACTAAAAACTCTAAAACCACTTCAACCCAAAACACCTAGAACCTAAAAAAATTTAAAACCTAAAACTCCTAAAAAACTCTAAAAAACCCTAAAAACCCCTAAAACCCTAAAAACTCTAAGAAAACCTAAAAACCTTAAAAATCCCTAAAAACCCTCAAAAACCCTAAAACACCTAAAAAATCTTAAAAACTCTAAAAACTCTTTAAACCCCTAAAAACATTAAAAAAATCTAAAAAACCTTTAAAACCCTAAAAACTCAAAAAACCCTAAAAAACCAAAAAGGCACTAAAAACACTGAAAACCTGAAAAAAAACCTAAAACCCATGGAAACCCCTAAGAACCCTAAAAATCCATAGAAACCCTAAAAACCAAAAAAAACCAAAAAAGACTAAAAGATCCCTAAACATCTCTAAAAATGTTTAAACCCCTAAAACCCTTGAAAAAAATCATAAAACCATAAAATCCCTAAAAACCATAAAATCCCAAAAAACACAAAAAACCATAAAACCCCAAAAATACCCTAAAAACCCTAAAACCCCCTAAAAACCCTAACCCCCCCCCCCCCAAAACCCCTAAAAATCCCAAAAACCCTAAAAACACTAAAAACTATAAAAATCCTAAAAAGGATATACAAATCCCTTTAAAATAATAAAACCCAAAAACCCATGAAATATATCTGAAAACCATAAATACCATTGAAAATCATAAAAACCCGAAAAACCTTTAAAAACTCTAAAAACACATAAAACCCTAAAAACCAACTAAAACTCCAAAAACCTATAAAACCCCAAAAACATTAAAAAGTGGTTAAAAACTCTAAAAAACCTTAAAAACCTAGAAAATTAAAAAATACCCTAACAACCCCAATATACCCTAAAAACCCCTAAAACCCTTAAAACCCCTTAAATTCATTTAAAACAGAAAAAACCCCAAAACACCATAAAAATCCTAAAAAATCCCTAAAAATCCCTAAAAACATATAAAATCCTAAAAACCCTGAAAACCCCCTGAAACCGATAAAAGCACCTAAAACCATAAAATACCATAAAAACCCATAAACCACTAAAAACTCTAAAAACCTATAAAACCCATATTTGTTTTTAAGAAAAAGCTAAAAATCTTAACACTAAAAAAGTCAAAAAAACCATAAAACCCAAAAGATCCTACAAACCAAAAAACTGTAAAAAACATGAAAACCCTCAGAATCCCTAAAAACCAAAAAAATAGAAAAATGCCCTAAAAATGCCTAAAAACATAAAAACACTAAAAACCCTAAAAACATTAAAAAACCCTAAAACCCATAACAACCCTAAAAATCCACTAAAAATATAAAAACACTTAAAACCCCAAAAAATGTTAAAAAACTCTAAAAAACCATACAAACCCTAAAAAACTCAAAAAATCTATAAAAACCCAAAAAAACCCTGAAAACCCAAAAAAACCCTAAAATCCCTAAAAGCCCTAATAGCCACTAAAATCTATCAAATTCACTGAAAAACATAAAAATCATAAAATTATAATAAAAACCCTTTAACCAATAAAAACTCTAAAAACCCTTAAAACCCCTAAAAATGTTAAAAAGGGTTAAAAACACTAAAAACCCTTAAAATGCCTAAAAAACTCAAAAAACCCTAAAATCCCAAAAATACCTTCAAAACCCTACTAAATACCCTAAAACCATAAAAATCCTAAAAAAGCCCTAAAAATCCCTAAAAACATAAGAAACCCGAAAAACCATAAAATCCCCCTAAAAACTATAAAAACGCTTAAAACCTTAAAAAACCCTAAAAACTCTAAAAAATAATTAAAAACTCTAAAAAACTCAGAAAACCCTAAAACCCCCAAAAGAGCCTAAAACCTCCAAAAATCTTTAAAACACAAAACACTAAAAACTATGAAAATCCTAAAAAATCCAAAAAATCCCTAAAAACATAAAAAAATGAAAAAACCTTGAAAACATAAAAAACCCATAAACCCTAAAAAAACCTACAAATCATAAAAACCCAGAAAACCCTTAAAACACTAAAAACCCAAAACCCTAGAAAAAACCCTTAATACTCTAAAAGCCCTTCAAGCTCCTAAAAATGTTAAAAATATTAAAAAACTCTAAAAACCATAAAAACAAAAAAAATTCAAAGAAACCCTAACCCCCCCCCCCCCAAAAAAAAACAAAAAAACCGAAAAAATCTGTTAAAATCCTAACAATGCCTAAAACCATAAAAAACCTAAAAATCCCAAAAAATCCCTAAAAACGAAAAAACCCAAAAAACCCAAAAAAAACCATGAAAATCCCATGAAAACCATAAAACCCCTGAAAATATTAACATCTCTAAAAACCCATAAAAACCTTAAAAAACCCTAAAAAACCATTAAAAACTCTAAAACCCATTAAACTCCTATTTTTTTTTTAAAAACTCTAAAAAACATTAAAAATCCTAAACAACACAAAAAAAAACCTAAAAACTTAAAAGGCCTTAAAAACATTGAAAACCCCTAAAACCCAAAAAATAGTGAAGACCCTAAAAACCCTCAAAATCACTAAAAACCCTAAAACCCCAAAAAGTAATGAAAATATTAAAAAATCCCTAAAAATCCTTGAAAAAGTAAAAAACCTAAAACCTTGAAAAACCAGTGAAAACCAAAAAAACCCTAAAACCTTAAAAATCCCTCAAAACGAAAAAGAAACAAAAAAATAAATATAAAACCCTTAAAACCACTAAAAATGTTAAAAAATTATAAATAATATTAAAACCCATAAAAAGAACTCAAAAAACCCTAAAAACCCAAAAGACGCTAAAACCCTTGAAAACCCCTATAAACCCTAAAAAACCTTGAAAACCCTAAAACCCCTCAAAATCCCTAAGAACCCTAAAAACCTCTAAAATCAATTAAAATCCAAAAATGCCTTAAAATTACCAAAAAATGTAAAACCCCTCAAAACCATGAAAAACATTTGAAAACCATAAAACCCCTAAAAAACCTTAAAATAACCTAAAACCCCAAAAAAACCTAAAACACTAAAAACCCCCAAAACACATAAAACCCATAAAAACATTAAAAAAATACTAAAAAACTTAAAAAACTATTAAAAATCTCAAAAAACTATAAAAACCCAAAAGACCCACAAAACCCTAAGAAAACCCAAAAAGCACTAAAAAACCCTGAAAACCCCTAAAACCCATTAAAATCCCTAAAACCCTAAAAAAAATATCCTAAAAGGATCTAAAAATCCATTAAAACGTAAAAACCCTAAAAACCCTAAAAACAATAATAACCCCTAAAACCATTAAAAAACCCTAAAACCCATAAAAATGCAAAAAAAACACTAAAAACACTAGAAACACTTTAAACCCTTAAAAATGTTAAAAAAACTCAAAAAAACCCATAAAAATGCTAAAAAAATAAAAAAAACTAAAAATACAAACAAGTCCCTAAATACTATAGAAAACTCAAAAAAATCCTAAAAACCCTGAAAACATAAAAAACCCCAAAAACCCTTAAAAACCATAAAAATCCTAAAAACATTAAAATACTCTAAAACCCCTAAAATCCCACTAAAAACTCTAAAACCTTGCCCTGCAAAAAAACCTTAAAAAACCCTGAAAACCTAAAATATATTAAAAACTATAAAAAAAACCTTATAAGCACAAAAAAACTCTAAAAACCCCTAAAAACCCTGAAAACCCTAAAACCCCCTAAAACTAACTAAAAACCTAAAATAGAAAAAAACATAAAAATCCAAAAAATCCACTAAAAATCCTTAAAAACATAAAAAACCCTAAAAACTCTGAAAACCCCTGAAAACTATAAAAACCCAAAAAACCATAAAAACCATAAACACCAATAAAAAACCGAAAATTCACTAAAAACAAAAAATAATATTAAAACCCCACAAAACCTTAAAAACATTAAAAAATCAAAAAACCTTATAAAAGTCAAAAAATCCCTAAAAACAAAAAAATGACATAAAACCCCTAAACCCTAAAACCCAGGAAAACCCTAAAAACCCACAAAATCCCTAAAAACCATAAAAATATAAAAACCCTAAAGAAACCCTAAAAATCCTTGAAAATGAAAAACCCCTAAAAACATTGAAAAGCCATGAAAACCAAAAAACACCTAAAAACCTAAAAACCCAAAAAAACTCTAAAAGCCCTATAAACTCTTAAAAATGTTTTTTTTGAAAATTCTTAAAAACCATAAAAAATACCCCCCCCCAACACCCCAAAAAGACCCTAATAACCACGAAAAAACCAAAAAAACCAAAAACCTTAAAAAACCCCTAAAAACCCTAAAACCCCTAAAACCCTTAAAATCCCTAAAAACCCTAAAAATCATAAAAATGCAAAAAACATTAAAAATTTCGGATAAATAAAAAACCCTAAAAACCCTAAAAAAACTTGAAAACCATAAATCCCCTGAAAATCTTAAAATCCTAAAAACCCACTAAAAACTCTAAAAACCCTTAAACCCTAAAAAACATTAAAAAAGTCTAAAACCATTAAAAAAACTCAAAAAAACCTAAAAGCCCAAAAACACCCTAAAAACACTAAAAATCATAAAAATTCTAAAAATTCTAGAAAAATCCATAAAAATGTAAAAAAACACTGAAAACCTTGAAAACCATAAAAACCCTTAAAATTATTAAAAACCCTAAAAAACCTAAAAACCCTAAAACCCCAAAAGACCCTAAACCCTTGAAAAACCCCTAAAAGCACTAAAAAATCCCAAAAAAACCCAAAATTCCCTAAAAATCCCCAAAAAACCCAAAACACCCTAAAACCCATAAAAATAAAAAAAAAATCCCCAAAAACCCTTGGATGGGAAGTGATGAAAGGGATATAGAGCTGGCGAATGCTGGAGTTGGATGAGAAGGTGTTGAAGCTGCTGTTGTGTTTGGTCCTTTGTGTCTTTTCCTTTCTTTGTTTTCCTTTTGGGGATTGTCTTTAGGGTTGGGGTCGAAGGACCCTACCCCTCCCTGGTCTACAGGGTCTCTTGTGGTGTATTTTTTCTAATAAATTTTGGGAGGACCAGGAATAGCCTGATCTTGCACCTCTTCTGCCATAAACCCATAAAAATAAAACCCAATAAAAACCTAAAAAACCACAAAAAACCACTAAAAACATTAACAACTGTTAAAAATATTAAAAAACCCTAAAAAATCCAAAATAACCCAAAGCCCCCCCAAAACCATAAAAACCATGAAAGACCCTAAAACCCCATGAAAACATTGAAAATCCCTAAAAAAATTTAAAAACCCTAAAAACCCACAAAATCCCTAAAAACCCTAAAACCATAAAATCCTAAGAAATCCAAAAAATCCTGAAAAACATATAGAACCCTAAAAACCCATAAAACCAAAAAAACCTTAAAATGTTAAAAAACCCTAAATTCCCATAAACATCATAAAAACACTAAAAACTCTATAAACCCTTAAAACCCCTAAAAATGTTTAAAAAATCTCTAAAAACCTTAAAAACACTAAAAAATCAAAAAACCCTAAAATCCCAAAAAACCTTAAAACCAAAAATCCCTAAAAACCCCTAAAAATACTAAAACCCTAAAAATCTATAAAACACAAAAATTCATAAAATCCGAAAAGCCCTAAAAACCCCAAAAATGAAAAAAACCATACAAACCCTGAAAAACCCCTGAAAACCATAAATACCACTAAAAACTCTAAAACCACTTAAACCCAAAACTCCTAAAACCTAAAAAAATATAAAACCTAAAACACCTAAAAAACACTAAAAAACCCTAAAAAACCAAAAAGACCCTAAAACCCCCTAAAACCCTAAAAACTCTAAGAAAACATAAAAACCCTAAAAATCCCTAAAAACACTAAAAATCCCTAAAACCCCTAAAATACCATAAAAACTCTAAAAACGCTTTAAACCCCTAAAAACGTTAAAAAAATCTAAAAAACCTTTAAAACCCTAAAAACTCAAAAAACCCTAAAAACCCAAAAAGACCCTAAAAACCCTGAAAACCCGAAAAAAACCTAACAACTATGGAAACCCCTAAGAACCCTAAAAATCCATAGAAACCCTAAAAACCTAAAAAAACTACAAAAAGACTAAAAGATCCCTAAAAATCCCTAAAAATGTTAAAAACCCTAAAACCCTTTAAAAACAACTTAAAACCATAAAACCCCTAAAAACCATAAAATCCCATAAAATCCCATAAAAACCCTTAAAGCTCGTAAAAATGTTAAAAATATTTAAAAACTCTAAAAACAATAAAAACAGAAAAAAAAACTCAAAGAAACCCTAACCCCCCCCCAAAAAACATAAAAACCCAAAAAAATTTGTTAAAATCCTAACAATTCCAAAAAACCATAAAAAACCTAAAAATCACCAAAAAATCCTAAAAACCAAAAAACCCAAAAAACCATGAAAATCCCCTGAAAACCATAAAACCCCTAAAAATCTTAACATCCCTAAAACCCCCTAAAAACCCTAAAAAACCACTAAAAACTCTAAAACCCATTAAACTCCTAAAATTTTATAAAAACTCTAAAAAACATTAAAAATCCTAAACAACTCAAAAAACCCTATGAACTTAAAAGGCCATAAAAACATTGAAAACCCCTAAAACAAAAAAAACAGTGAAAACCCTAAAAATGCCCAAAATCACTAAAAACCCTTAAACCCATAAAAGTAATGAAAATATTAAAAAATCCCTAAAAATCCTTGAAAACATAAAAAACCTAAAAACCCTGAAAAATCAGTGAAAACCAAAAAAAACACTAAAACCTTAAAAACCCCTCAAAACAAAAAAACAAAAAATAATAATAAATATAAAACCCTTAAAACACATAAAAATGTTAAAAAATTATAAAAAATATTAAAACCCATAAAAGAACTCAAAAACCCTAAAACCCAAAAGGTGCTAAAACCCTTGACAACCCCTATAAACCCTAAAACCCCTCAAAATCCCTAAGAACCCTAAAAACCTCTAAAATCCATTAAAATCCAAAAATGCCTTAAAATTACCAAAAAATGTAAAACCCCTCAAAACCCTAAAAATAATTTGAAAACCATAAAACCCCTAAAAAACCTTAAAATAACCTAAAAACCCAAAAAAACATAAAGCAATAAAAACACCAAAAACACTTTAAACCCATAAAAACATAAAAAAATCTAAAAAACTTTAAAAAGTATTAAAAAAGCTAAAAAAAACTCTAAAAACCCAAAAGACCCTCAAAACCCTAAGAAAACCCAAAAAACACTAAAAAACCCTGAAAACCCCTTAAAACCCCTTAAAACCCCTAATACCCAAAAAAACACAAATATCCTAAAAAGCGCTAAAAATCCATGAAAACGTAAAAACCCTAAAAACCCTGAAAACAATAATAACCCTTAAAACCTTAAAAAACCCTAAAAACCCTTAAAAACAAAAAAACCACTAAAAAGACTAGAAACACTTAAACCCCCTAAAAATGTTAAAAAAACTCAAAAAACCCATAAAAATGCTAAAAAACTAAAAAAACTAAAAATATAAAAAAGTCCCTAAATACTATAGAAAACTCAAAATACCCTAAAAACCTTGAAAACATAAAAAACCCTAAAACCCTTGAAAACCATAAAAATCCTAAAAACATTAAAATACTCTAAAACCCCTAAAATCCCACTAAAAACACTAAAAACATGCCCTGTAAAAAAATTAAAAAACCCTGAAAACCTGAAATACATTAAAAACTATAAAAAAACCTATAAGCCCCAAAAAACTCAAAAAACCCCTAAAAACCATGAAAACTCTAAAAACCCCTAAAAATATCTAAAAACCTAAAAATACCTAAAACCGTAAAAATCCTAAAAATCCACTAAAAATCCTTAAAAACATAAAAACCCTAAAAACTCTGAAAACCCCTGAAAGTTATAAAAACCCTAAAAACCTTAAAAACCATAAACACCAATAAAAAACCAAAAAAATCACTAAAAACACAAAATAATCTTAAAACCCCACAAAACCTTAAAAAACTCTATTAAACCATAAAACCTTATAAAAGTCAAAAAAATCCCTAAAAATTAAAAAATGCCCTAAAACCCCTAAACCCTAAAACCCATGAAAACCCTAAAAACCATAAAAATATAAAAACCCTAAAGAAACCCTCAAAATCCTTAAAAATTAAAAACTCCTAAAACCTTGAAAAGCCCTAAAAAACCAAAAAACACCTAAAACCTAAAAACCCATAAAAACTCTAAAAATAACAAAAAACTCTAAAAACCCTATAAACTCTTAAAAATGTAAAAAAACATTGAAAAATCTTAAAAACCATAAAAAAATAAAAAAAACCCCCATCACCCCCCAGAAGGCCTTAATAACCACCAAAAAACCAAAAAACCAAAAAACCTTAAAAACCCCTAAAAACCCTAAAAACCCTTTAAAGCCCTTAAAATCCCTAAAAACCATAAAAACCATAAAAATACAAAAACACTAAAAATTTCGGATAAATAAAAAACCCTAAAAACCCTAAAAAAACCTTGAAAACCATAAATCCCCTAAAAATCTTAAAATCCTAAAAAACCATAAAACCCCTAAATACCCACCAAAAACTCTAAAAACCCTTAAAATCCTAAAAACATTAAAAAAGTCTAAAACCCTTAAAAAACTAAAAAAAACACCTAAAAACCCAAAAGACTCTAAAAACCCTAAAAATCATAAAAATTCTAAAAAATCCAGAAAAATCCTTCAAAATATAAAAAAAACAATGAAAACCTTGAAAACCATAAAAACCCTTAAAATGATTAAAAACCCTAAAAATCCTAAAACCCCAAAAGGCCGTAAAACCTTGAAAACCCCCTAAAAACTCTAAAAACTCCCCAAAATCCCCAAAATCCCTAAAATTCCGAAAAAACCCTAAAACACCCCAAAACCCATAAAAATCATAAAAAATCCCAAAAAAATCCATAAAAGCATATAACCCTAAAATCCATAAAAACCATTGAAAACCATAAAAACCCATAAACCCATAAAAAAACTAAAACCCAATAAAAACCCTAAAAGCCACAAAAAACTCTAAAAACCACTAAAAACGTTAAAATCTCTTAAAAATCTTAAAAAACCCTAAAAAACTCAAAATAACCCTAAACCCCCCAAAAACCATAAAAATCATGAAAGATCCTAAAATCCCCTAATAACATTGAAAATCTCTAAAAACATTTTAAAAACCCTAAAAACCCACAAAATCCCTAAAAACCCTAAAACCATAAAATCCTAAGAAATCCAAAAAATACTGAAAAACATATTGAACCCTAAAAAACCCATAAAACCTTAAAACCTTAAAACCTTAAAAAAACCCTCAATTCCCATAAAAATCATAAAAACACTAAAAACTCTAAAAATCCTTAAAACCCATAAAACCCATAAAAATGTTTAAAAAAGCTCTAAAAACCTTAAAAACACTAAAAAAATAAAAAAACCATAAAATCCCTAAAAGCCTTACAACCTAAAACCCCTAAAAACACTAAAAACCCTAAAAATATCAAAAAACAAAAAAAATCATAAAATCAGAAAAGCCCTAAAAACCCCAAAAATGAAAAAAACCCTAAAAACCCTGAAAAACCCCTGAAAACCATAAATACCACTAAAACCACTAAAATCACTTCAACCCAAAACACCTAAAACCTAAAAAAATTTAAAACCTAAAACACCTAAAAAACTCTAAAAAACCATAAAAAACCAAAAAGATGCTAAAAACCCCTAAAACCCTAAAAACCCTAAGAAAACCTAAAAACCCTAAAAATCCCTTAAAAACCTCAAAATCCCTAAAAATCCTAAAAATCCCTAAAAACCCTCAAATCCCTCAAAACCCTAAAAAACCTTAAAAACCATAAAAATCCCAAAAAACATAAACTCTAAAAAAGCTTGAAAACCCCCTTAAAACCTTTAAAACACCTAAAAATCTTTAAAACCCTAAATACCCATAAAAACCTTAAACCCACTAGAAACTCTAAAACCCTTAAAACCCCCAAAAAATGTTAAAAAATTATAAAAATACTTAAAAACCCTAAAAAACTCATAATAAACCCTAAAAACCTAAAAGGCCCTGAAAACCCTAAAAACATTAAAAACTATGAAACACGCCAAACCCTTGAAAGTCTCAAAAACTGTAAAAACCCTAAAAACCATTAAAATCCTAAAAAATCCCTATTTTTTAAAAAACATAAAAAACCAAAAAATCCCTGAAAAATGCCAGAAAACCAAAAAACCCCAAAAAGCCGTAAAAACCCTAAAAACCCATAAAAACCCAAAAAATCACTAAAAAACTAAAAATGCGTAAAACCCCTAAATTTTTAAAAACTTTAAAAAACCTAAAAAACCTAAAATACCCTAAAATATTAAAAAATATAAAAACCCAAAAAGAAAATAAAAACCCTAAAACCCACTAAAAACCATGAAAGCCCAAAAAACCCTAAAAAATTCCCAAAAACACTAAATACCCTGAAAACCTAAAAAAAACCTAAAAAATCCCCCAAACCTCTAAAAACGTAAAAACATGTAAAGTCCCTAAAAACCCCATTAAAACCATAAAAATCCCTAAAAACCTTTAAAAATCCTAAAAATCCATATAAAACCTAAACACAATAAAAACTCTAAAACCGCTTAAACCCCCTAAAAACGTCAAAAAACACTAAAACACTTCAAAACCCCTAAAAAACTAAAAAATCCATAAAAATAATAAAGATCCCTAGAAACCCCTAAAACCTAAAAAACCCTGAAAACCACTAAATACCCTAAAAAATCCTATAAACCATAAAATCCTAAAAAATCCCTCAAAATCCCAAAAACCCTAAAAACCATAAAAATTCTAAAAAAAGTCATAAAAATATCTGAAAACAAAAAAAAATAAAAAAATTATGAAAAACCCATAAAAACCCTAAAACCCCAATAAAAACTCTAAAGACCCTAAAACCCATAAAAGCTTTAAAAAACTCTAAAAAAGCTTAAAACCCCTAAAATTTTTCAACAGAACCCAAATACCAAAAAAGACCTTGATAACTATAAAAAACCCTGAAACCCTAAAACACTCTAAATACCATAGAAATCTAAAAAGCCATAAAATTCCTTGAAAATGTTAAAAAAACCCTAAAAACCACCTGAAAACTATAAAAAACCTTAAAAAAATTTAAACCCATAAAACTCTAAAAACCCAATAAAAACTCTTAAAATTTTAAGACCCCTAAAAACGTTAAAAATGTTAAAAAATCTGAAAACCCTTAAAACCCCTAAAAAACTCAAAAAAACCCTTAAAACCCCAAAAGACCCTAACAACCCAGAAAAAACCTAAAACCCTCAAGAACTCTAAAAAACACTAAAAACCCTAAAATTCCATAAAACCCTAAAAAACATTACAATCCTAAAATGTCCTAAAAGTCCCCAAAAATGTTAAAAACCCTCAAAACGATGAAAAACCTCAGAAAACCATAAAACCCCCTAAAACTTTAAAATACCCTAAAAAACCATAAAAACCCAAAAAACCAATAAAAACTCCAACAACGTGAAACCCCCTAAAAACATTAAAAATCTCTAAAAAAACTTTTCAATCCTAAAAAACTCAAAAAAACTTCTAAAACCCGGAAAACACTAAAACCTCTCAAAATCCCTAAAAACCATAAAACCCCGAAAATAAACCTAAAAAATCCCTGAAAAGGTAAAAAACCCTAAAAACCTCGAAAAACCCCTAAAAACCATAAAACCCAAAAAATACACTAAAACTCAAAAAACCCAAAAAAACCCAAAAAACGTTAATAAACTCTAAGAAATATTAAAACCCCTAAAAAGTCAAAAAAAATTCTTAAAACCCAAAATATCCTAAAAACCAGAAAAATCCCTAAAACCTTAAAATGCCCAAAAAACCCTAAAACCCATCAAAATCTCTAAAAACCCTAAAAACCATAAAATCCTATAAAATATATGAAAATCCCTTAAAAACTCAAAAAACCCTTAAAAGGATAAAAAACTCTAGAAAAAATTAAAATCCCAAAAGAAATCAGAAAAAACTTAAAAACTCCAAAAGACCCCTAACACCCCTAAAACCCATCAATTTCCCTAAAAACCTATAAACCCTAAAAACAATAAAAATCTTAAAGGACCCTAAAAGTCACTAAAAATGTAAACAACACTAAAAACCTATGAAAACCATAAAATCCTTAAAAAAACCATAAAAACCACTAAAACCCCTATAAACCCTTAAAACCCCTAAAAATGTTAAAAACTGTAAAAACCCTTAAAACCCTAAAAAGTAAAAAATACCCTAAAACCCCAAAAAGACCAAAAACACTAAAAATTCCAAAAAACTCTAAAAACCCAGGAAAAACATAAAAACCCACAAAACCCCTAAAACCCAAAAAACCCTAAAACCATAAAAATCCTAAAAAATCTTTAAAATTCCCTCAAAATGTAAAAAACCATGAAAACCCTGAAAACCCCATGAAAACCATAAAAACCCTAAATACCACTAAAAACTCTAAAACCCTTAAGACCCCTAAAAACATTAAAAAACTCTAAAAAACCATAAATCCTAAAAGACCCTAAAACCCAAAAACCCCTGAAAAATTCTAAAAACCCTCAAAATCTCAAAAAACCCAAAAAAACATAAAAATACCTAAAAATCCTTGAAAATATAAAAAAACCCTCAAAACCTTGAAAACTCGCTAAAAACTAAATAAATCCAAATAAAATTAAAAAAATCCTAAAAACTCATAAAAATCCTAAAAACTTACTAAAAACTATAAAAACCCTTTAAAACGCTAAAAAATTAAAAACTCTAAAAACATTAAAACCCTAAAAAAACTCAACCCCCCCCCCCCAAAGACCCCCAAACCCCTAAAAATCCTAGAAAACATTAAAACCCTAAAACTCAATAAATACCTTAAAATCGTAAAAGACCCTAAAACCCATAACAATCCCAAAAAGTCCCAAAAATCCCTAAAAACATAGAAAACCTTAAAAACCATAAAATAGCATTCAAAACCATAAACCCCTCAAAAACCTTAAAACCCCCAAAAAACCCCAAAAAACCCAAAAAACTCAAAAAAACACCTAAAACCCCAAAAAGACCATAAAAACCCTGAAAACCCCTAAAAATCCTGAAAACCCAAAAATTCCCTAAAAATCCTAAAATACCCTAAAACCCTAAAAAATTCTAAAAACCACAAAAATCCAAAAAAATCCCTAAAAATATTTAAAATTGTAAAAAAAACCCTAAAACCCTAAAAAATTGTTGAAAACCATAAAAACTCCAAAAACCTTTCAAACCCCTAAAAATCTATAAAAACCTTAAAAACACTAAAAACTCAAAAAACCATTAAATCCCCTAAAAACATTAAAAAAAATGTAAAATACCTTAAAACCCTAAAAAGATAAAAACCCTAAAACCAATAAAAGACCCTGAAAACCCCTGAAAACCCTAAAACCCCTAAAAACCCCTAAAATCCCTAAAATCCATAAAAATCCTAGAAAATCGCTAAAAATATTAAAAACATATAAAGGCCTAAAAAACCTAAAAACCCCCATGAAAACCATAAAACCCACAAAAAAACCTTAAAAAACCCTAAAACCCCCATAAAACCCAAAAAAACCACTAAAAAATCTAAAAACCCTTTAAACCCCTAAGAAAGTTATAAAACTAAAAAAACCCTTAAAAACTCTAAAAAAACCCTAAAAACCAAAAAATACTCTAAAAACCCTTAAACCCCTAAAAACCATAAAAATCATGAAAAACTCGAAAAACCCGAAAATTCCCTAAAAACCCTAAAACAAATAAAAACCATAAAAATACTAAAAATTCCCAAAAATTCCCTGAAAATGTAAAAAACTCTAAAAACCCTAAAAAACCCATAAAAATCATAAAAACTACTACAAACCTTAAAAAACTTTAAAACCCTAAAATCACATAAAAACCATGAAAGCATTAAAAAACAATAAAACACTAAACAAATCAAAACCCCATAAAAACCCAAAAGACCCTAAAAACCCAAAATAACCATAAAAACCCTAAAAACCACGAAATACATAAAAAACCTTCAAATTGATAAAAAAAGCATAATATCCTGAAAATCCCTAAAAACATAAAAAAACCTAAAAACCCAAATAACTTCTAAAAACCACTAAACACTCAAAAAATCTTAAAACCCCAAAAACATAAAAAACCTTAAAAAATGTTAAAAACCTTTAAAACCTCTAAAAAACTCAAAAAACCTAAAACCCAAAAGACCCTAAAAACCCTAAAAAACCCTAAAAAACCCTAAAACCCCAAAACACTAAAAAACCTTGAAAGACCATAAAAACCATAAAAAACTGCAAAATTCCTAAAAACCCTAAAAACTAAAAAAATATAAAAACCCGGTAAAAATCCCAAAAAATGTAAAAAACCTATAATCCTTGAAAACCCGCATAAAACCATAAAACCCCTAAAAACATAAAAACCCATAAACACTCTAAAAACCTGTAAAACTCCGAAAGATGTTACAAACTAGAAAAACATTAAAAGCCCCAACAAACTTTAAAAACCCCTAAAACTCAAAATGACCTAAAACCCCTAAAAACCTTCAAAATCCATAAAACCGTAAAACCCCCAAAAAACCTTAAAAATTGTAAAAAATACCTTAAAATACCTAAAAGCATAAAAATACCTAAAAAACTAAAATCCCATAGAAACGATATAATCCCCTAAAACCTTAAAAAACCTAAAACCCCATAAAACCCCTAAAAACTCACTAAAACTATAAAAACCCTTTAAACCCCTTAAAACGTTAAAAAACTCAAAACACCTTAAATCCCCCAAAAAAACCTTAAAAACCAAAAATACCCTAAAAACCCAAAAAACCCCCAAATCCCTAAAAACTATGAAAAACCCTAAAAACCCTCAAAATCACTAAAAACCCTAAAAAACCATAAAACTATAATATTCCTAAAAAATGATTAAAAATTCATGAAAATGTAAAAAACCCAAAACACCCTTAAAACCTTTTAAAAACTATAAAACCCCAAAAACCTTAAAAACCCTCAAAACACATAAAAACCTTAAAAACACATAAAAACATTAAAACCCCATTAAATCCAAAAAAAACCCAAAAAACCCTAAAAACAAAAAACACCCTAAAAACCCTGAAAACCCTCAAAATCCCTAAAACCCCTAAAAAACCCTAAATACCCTAAAACCCATAAAAATCATAAAAAATCCCTAAAAATCACTTAAAAGATAAAAAACCCTAAAAATCCCAAAAAACCCCCGAAATCCATAAAAACACTTAAAAACCTTAAAACCCATAAAACCCCAAAAAATAATTAAAATCTCAAAAAAAAACCTTAAAGGCACAAAAAATGATAATAAAACTCTAAAAAACTTAAAATCCTTAAAAACTCATAAAACCCTAAAACTCACCAAAACCCTAAAAACACAAAAAAACCCCTAAAACTATTAAAACCCCAAAAAACACTAAAACACCACAAAATCCCTAAAAAACCTAAAAACCTAAATACCATAAAAATCCCAAAAAATCCCTGAAAATGTGAAAAACCCTAAAAAAACTAAAAACCATAAAGACCCCTAAAAACCATAAAAAAACTCCAAAACCCATAAAATTCCTAAAAATATATGAAAACATAGGAAACCTTAAAAACCATAAACCCCCCTGAAAACCATAATAATCTCTAATAACCTTAAAAACCTTACAAACCCATAAAAACACTGAAAATTATAAAAAAATCTAAAACCCCAAAAAACATTAAAAAACACTAAAAACCTTAAAACCCTAAAAACTCAAAAGAACCTAAAAACCAAAAGACACAAAAAAAACCCTGAAAATTCCTAAAACCCTAAAAATCCTGAAAACCCTCAAATCCTCAAAATAACTAAAAACCCTAAAAATAATAAAAAATCTAAAAAATCCTTAAAAATACATGAAAATTTAAAATACGGTAAAAAACTTGAAAAACCCTTGAAATCCATAAAACCCCTGAAGACAATAAAAACACATAAAACCCTAAAAAACCTCTAAAAACTCTAAAAACATTTAAAACCCCTAAAAATGTTAAACTACTCTAAAAAACCTTTAAAACATTAAAAAACTCAAAAAAACACCAAAAAGCCCAAAAAGACCATAAAACCCCCTAAAAACCCTAAAAAGCCCTAAAAAGCCTTAAAATCTCTAAAAACCCAAAAATCCATAAAAAACCTAAAAATCCATATAAAAGTAAAAATTCGTACAATACATGAAAAAATCGTAAAAACCAAAAAAACAAATATACCCCTAAAAACCATAAAAACCTAAAAACACTTAAAACCACTAAGAACTCTAAAACCCCTTAATCCCCTAAAAATATTATAATAATCTAAAAAACCTTTAAACACTAAAAACTTAAAAAACCCTAACACACTCAACAGACCCTAAAAACCATGACAAACCCATAAAAGCCTAAAAAACGCTAAATACCCCTAAAACCACTCAAAATCTATAACAACCCTAAAAACTATAAAAATAATAAAAAAATCCCTAAAAATCCTGAAAAATGTAAATAACTGAAAAAACCGAACCCCCCTAAAAACTATAAAAACCCCTAGAAAACTTAAAAACCATAAAACCTCACAAAAACCACTAAAAATATAAAGGCCCTAATACTCTCTAAAAATGTTTAAAAACTCTAAAAACACTTAAGAACCCTCAATTCAAGAAAACAAAAAACCCAAAAAAAACCCTAAAACACCTAAAAAGACCCTAAAACCCTAAAAACCCTAAAACCCTAAAAACCCACAAAATCATTAAAAAACGTAAAAAATGATAAAAACTGTAAAAATAATAAAAAATCCCTAAAAATCCTTGAAAGTATAAAAAATAATAAAAAACCCTGAAAAACCCATGAAAACCATAAAACCCACTAAAAACTCTAAAAACCCCTAAATCACCTAAAAATATTAAAAAACTATAAAATCCTTGAAAACCCTAAACAACTCAAGAAAACTCCGAAAAAATACAAAAAAGACTATAAAAACCATGAAAAAACCAAAAAATCCAAAAAATCCTAAAAACTCTAAAAACCCTCAAAATCCCTAAAAACCCTTAAAAACCTCAAAACCATCAAAAATCCTAAAAAATCCCAAAAAATACCTAAAAATGTAAAACCCCCAAAAACCCTTGAATAGCCCTCAATCCCATAAAAACCCCTAAAAACCCACAAAACCCCTAAATTCCATTAAAAACATTAAAAATTCTTAAACCACCTAAAAATGTTAAAATACTTTAAAAAACCTTTAAAACCATAAAAACTCGAAAAAACCCCCTAAAACCCCAAAAGACCCTAAAAACCCTGAAAAAACCCTAAAAACCCTAAAGACCCTTAAGACCCCTCAAAATCCCTAAGAAACCTAAACCCATAAAACTCAAAAAACCCCTAAAAACCCCAAAAATTCCTAAAAATTTAAAAAACTCTGAAAATATTTAAATTTCCTAAAAATCATAAAAACACATAAAAACCTTAAAATCTCTAAAAACCCAAAAATGTTAAAAACTATAAAATACCTATAAACCCTAAAAATACTCAAAAAAACCCAAAATCCCAAAAAGATCTTAAAACCCTTAAAACCCCTAAAACCCTAAAAACCCCAAAAAACCCAAAAAACCATCAAAATTACAAAAATCACTAAAAAACCTAAAAAATCATAAAATGCTATAATATCACTAAAAATCCATGAAAACATAAAAAACCATAAAAACCCAAAAACCCCTGAAAACCATAAAACCCCTAAAAACCTTAAAACCCTTAAAACACCTAGAAACCCTAAAAAACCACTAAAAACTTGAAAAACCCATTAAACCCCAAAAAACATTAAAAACTCTTAAAACTCTTAAAAACCCTAAAAACTCAAAAAAACCCTAAAAACCAAAAAATACCCTAAAACCCCTAAAAATTATTAAA
Organism: Viscum album; assembly: GCA_963277665.1. Classification (NCBI taxonomy): domain Eukaryota; kingdom Viridiplantae; phylum Streptophyta; class Magnoliopsida; order Santalales; family Viscaceae; genus Viscum; species Viscum album. Next base: position 1,884,666,011 of record OY728141.1, on the reverse strand, counting down.
AACCCTAAAAAACACTGTAGAGCCATAAAAACCCTCAAAATCCCTAAAACCGTAAAAACCCTTAAAAACCATAAAAAATCCTAAAAAATCCTTAAAACCCCTAAAAACGTAAAAAAACTTAAAAACTTTGAAAAACCCATGAAACCCATAAAACACCTAAAAACTTTAAAAAACCTTTAAACACATAAAAACCCTAAAAACCCCTATTTTTTTTAAAAAACCCTTAAACCCCTTAAAAATATTAAAAAACTCTTGAAAACCATAAAAACCCTAAAAAACACAAAACCCCCTAAAAATACAAAGACCCTACAAACCCTAAGAACCCTAAAAACTATAAAAAAAATCTTGAAAACCCCTAAACCCCTCAAAATCTCTAAAACCCTAAAACCTGTAAATAACATACAAATCCCAAAAAAACCTTAAAAATACTTGGAAACTTAAAAAATGATAATAACATTGAAAACCCTCTAAAACCCATAAACCTCTAAAATCCCATAAAACACTAAAAACTGTAAAAAACCTTATAACCCATAAAAATATTAAAAAACTCAAAAATACTTAAAAACCCTAAAAACACAAAAAAAAACTCTATAAACCCAAAAATCCGTAAAACACCTAAAAACCCTAAAAAGGTTGAAAACCACTAAAACTCTCAAAATACCTAAAAACCCTAAAACCCTAAAAACCTAAAAAATCCATGAAAACATAAAAAACCCAAAATACCCTTAAACCCCCTAAAAACAATAAAAGGTCCTAAAAACCTTATAAAACCCATAAAACCCATAAAACCCACTAAAACTCTGAAAATTCTTTAAACACCTAAAAACATTAAAAAACTCTAGAAAACCTCAAAACCCCTAAAATGCTAAAAAAATCCTAAAACCTCAAAAGACCCTAAAACCCCTAAAAACTCTAAAAACTGTAAGAACCCTAAAAACCCTCCAAATAAGAAAAAACCCTAAATACTGTAAAAAAATAAAAATCCTAAAAAATCGATAGAAATCCCTGAAAAATTAAAAATCCATAAAAACCCTAAAAACCTCTAAAACCAATAAAAACCTCAAAAAAACCTTAAAAAACACTAAAACCTCACTAAAAACTCTAAAAACCCAAAAACATCTACAAACCCATAAAAATCCTAAAAACATTAAAGAACTCTAAAAAATTAAAACCCCCTAAAAAGGTAAGAAACACTTTAAACCCAAAAAGACCCTAAAACCCATCAAAACACTAAAAAATCATAAAAATCATAAAAATAATAAAATGACCTAAAAATATCTGTAAACATAAAAAACCATAAAAACCCTGAAAACCATAAGAACCCCTAAAAACCATAAAAATGCAAAAAACCCACTAAAAACTCAAAAAATCACTAAACCACCTAAACACGTTAAAAATGTAAAAAAACACTAAAAAACTTAATATCCAAAAAAAATATAAAAAACTTAAAGACCCAAAAGACCCAAAAAAATCCTAAAAACCCTCAAAATACCAAAAAACCCTAAGAACCTTAAAAATCTTAAAAAATCCCCAGAAATCCCTAATAATGTAAAAACCTCTAAAAACCTTGAAAACCCCCTAAAAACCATAAAACCCCTAAAAAACCTTAAAACCCCTAAAAACACATAAAATCCCTAAAACCACTAAAGTTGTAAAAACCCTCAAAATCCAAAAAAACATTAAAAACTCTAAAAACCTTAAAATCCCTAAAAAACTCAAAAAAACCCCAAAAACTCTAAATACCCTAAGAACACCGAAAATCCCTCAAAATCCCTAAAAACCCAAAAAATCTAAAAACCATAAAAATCCTAAAAAATAAATTAATATACCATAAAGCGTAAAAACCCCTAAAATACTTGAAAAACTCCTTAAGACCATAAAAATCCTAAAATGCTTAAAAAACCCAAAAATCCTATAAAACCACTAAAAACTCACTAAAAACTCTAAAATCCCTTAAACCCCATAAAAACATAAAAAAAGTGTAAGAACCTTAAAAACTCTAAAAAACTATAAAAATCATGTAAAACCCAAAAGACATTGAAAAATCCTAAAAACCCAAAAACCCTGAAAATTTGTAAATACCCTAAAAACCCCTAAAAACCATAAAACCCTAAAATCATATAAAAATCACTGAAAACTCTTAAAACCCTTAAACCCTTTAAAACATTAAAAAACTAAAAAACACTTAAACACCTTAAAAAACCACTAAAAACTTTAAAAACTTTTAAACCCCTAAAAATCTAAAAAAAATTCAAAAGTCCCTAAAATCCCTGAAAACCCATAAATTTCTGAAAATCATGAAAAACCCTAAAACCTCTAAAAAATCCCTTAAAATCCTTAAAACCCTAAAAATAATAAAAAACCTAAAAATCCCTAAAACCCCAGAAAAAGTAAAAAACACTAAAAACTTGAAAACCCCGTGAAAACATTAAAAACCCCCAAAACATTAAACTCTAAATAATAGTAGTGATAATGAAGATGTAATGCAGTGTTTGTGAATTTTGATGATAGCTTTAACAGTGAACTGGTTGGAGAAATGGAGGCGCATGATTAGAGTGATACTTATTTATATAATAGTTTTGAGTGCCTTATGTCTATTGCACCAGAGGGTGAAGCTGTGGCCCAGGTGGATGTGGAGGACCAAGGGACAATGGCAGAATAGGAAGAGGTGGCTGGAAAGGGGGAGGGGATCCGTTTTAACCATGAAGAGAATGGGAAATATAGCTGCAGTGTGGCTGAAGATGTTGTGCGGGATATGAGTTGTGGTGACAATGGAGATGATGATGTGAAGGTTATATCAGCAGAGATAAATGTGGAGGTTGGGGAGGATAGTGTTGAAGGTGTGTGTGGATGTAGGCCTTCTGGCCTCATTGTGAAAATTCCTGGGGTGGCGCTTGATAGAGTTTTTGTTGGTGAATCTTGTTATGCAGCTGGGCAGGGGAAGGTGGTTGAGCAGGGGGTGATGGATAAGAAATAGGTGGTGGCTGAGTAGGGGGGAGCGTCTATGGAAAGGAAGGTGAATGTTCAGGGTGAGGGAGCTGAGCAGAGATATGTGGCTCAATTTAGTCAGGAGCTGGGGGAGGCGGCCAAGCAGGGGGAGGTGTTTGAGCAAGGGGAGTTGGCTAAGTAGTGTTTTGTGGCATGTGCTATGGTGATGGAGGGATCCCCACTGCTTGGGCAGGGGCTATTGTGTTTGATGGTGCATGAGGGGGTTTCCACTGGTGAGTCTATTTGTGTGTCTCTACGAGGGGCTTTGGCTCGGTTTGATCATGAGCAGGGGAAGTTGCTGAATAGGGGGAGGTGATGGAGCCGGTTGTGGAGGTGCATGAGGGGGGCTCGGCTGATAGGACTAACTGCATAGGATTGCATGAATTGGAGATGGAGGACCGCTCAGGTGTCCCTTAGAATGGAATCCCCCAGGATGTGGATCAGACCGGGTGGTTTGATGTGTTGGATGGTATGGCTCTCAAGGAACCTGAGGTGGTTTCTAGCAAGCTGTAATGTGGGGTTCTTACTGATTGTTCCCTAAACCAGGAATCCTCCTTCATCCCTGAACAAGATCTTTTCCCAGAGGACGATAGAAGGATGAACCAAAATATGGCTATGATCATTAAGGAGAGGGCCTTTCTTGAGGAGGCCATTCCATATGGGAAGGAAAACAAACCTGTGGTGGTCTTTATTGATTCCCGAAGGAGGAAGCTGAGGAAGGACTACTCTACTTTACCAAAGACTGTGCCCACAAGAGCCTCCTACAAAGCTAAGGAAAATGCCTATGGTAGGTATGTCAAGGCGTATCAAAATGTGGATCAGCAACCTCTCAGGGAGCATTACACTACCTTCCTCAAGCAATATGAATCATCTCAATGGGAGTCGGTGGATTCAGATGCTTCCTCTGGGTATGGTGCTGATGGGGATCCATATAGAGATGACGCGGCTTCTGGATATGGTGTAGAGGGTGACCTTTATGGTGCAACTTCTGTTTATGAATTTGGTGGGGACGTTGACTGACTTGTTTTTCTTTTGTGGGCGTTGTGGTTTTTTGGGTTTTTTTGGGTTTGAGGTTGTTAAGGGTTTTTGGGTGTTGGTCGTTTGACCCCTCCCCTTCCTTGTCTATTGCGTCTTTTTTTTCTAATAAATTTGGGGGGTTGGGATTGGCCTGACCCTACACCTTCCTTGACCTAAAAACAACAAAAAAACCTAAACCCATAAAAACCGCTAAATAATCTAAAAACTCTTAAAACCCATAAAATGTTAAAAACTCTAAAAAACATTAAAACCCCTAAAAAAACTCAAAAAACCATAAAAACCCAAAAATACTGTAAAAAACCGAACCCCCCCCCCCCCACAAACCCTAAAACCCCTAAAACCCATAAAAATCCTAAAAAATTACTAAAAATAAATGAAAATATAAAAATTCCTAAAAACCATGAAAAATCCCTAAAATCCATTAAAACCACTAAAAACATTAAAAAACCCTAAAACTCTATCAAAACCATAAAAACCAGAAAAAAAATATAAAAACACTCAAAACTAATAAAAAATTAAAAACTCTAAAAAACCTTAAAAACCCTAAAAACTCAAAAAAAAACCATAAAGACCCAAAAAAACATAAAACCCAAACCCTATAACCCTAAAAACAATAAAAACTCTGAAAAACAATAAAAACCCTAAAACCATAAAAATCCCAAAACAATCCCTACAAATTCCTCGAAACTTAAAAAAACCCTAAAGACCCTGAGAAACCCTGGAAAACCATAAAAACCCATAAAATCCCATAAAAACATTAAAAATACCAAAAACCCATAAAAATAATAAAAAACATTAAAAATTGTAAAACCAATTAAAACTCCTAAAAAGGATAAAAACTCTAAAAAACCTTAAAAACTTGAAAAAACTCAAAAAACCCTAAAAACTCAAAATGACCCTAAAACAACTAAAAAACCTAAAAACCATCAAACTCCCTAACAACCATAAAAAACCATAACAATCACAAAAATCCTAAAGAAACCCTAAAAATCATTGAAAATGTAAAAAACCCTGAAAAACCCCTTAAAACTATAAAAACCCCTAAAAACCTTAAAAACCCTAAAAACACATAAAAACAATAAAAACCACTAAAAACATTAAAAAACCTTAAAACCCATAAATATGTTAAAAAGCTCTGAAAAACATAAAAATACAAAAAAAAAACTCAAAAAACCCTGAAAACCCATAAAACCCTCAAAATCCCTAAAAACTCCAAAATCCCCCCAAAACCAAAAAAATACTTTAAAAAGCCCTAAAAATCCCTTAAAAAATAAAAAACCCTAAAAACTATAAAAACCCTCCTGAAAACCGTAAAAACCCAAAAAACCCCTTAAAACCCTAAAAAATCAATAAAAGCCCACTAAAAACTCTAAAAACCCTTAAAACCACTAAAATTGTTAAAAAACAATAAAAATTCATAAAAACACTAAAAAACATAAAAAACCCTAAAAACCCTAAAAACCCAAAAGACCTTAAAACCCTGAAAATCCCTAAAAACCTTAAAAACATTTAAAACCATAAAAATCCTTAAAAATCCTAAAAACCCTGAAAAATAAAAAACCTTAAAAACCCTAAAAACCCTTAAAAACCATAAAAACTTATAAAAGAGTTAAAAACCCTAAACCCCCATAAAAACCCTAAAACCACTAAAAACTCTAAAAATGATTAAAACCCCTAAAACATTAAAAAACTCTAAAACCCCTTAAACCACATAAAACATTCAAAAAAACCAAACAACCCAAAAATACCACAAAACCCCTAAAAACAATAGAAAACTTCAAAAACCCCTAAAAACATTAAATACATTGAAAACCCCTAAAACACTCAAAATCTCTAAAACCCTAAAAACCCTAAAACCGTAAAAATCCTAAAAAATCCCCAAAAATCTCTAAAAACATAAAAACCCATAAAAACCCTGAAAACCAACTAAAAACAATAAAAACCCCAAAACCCTAAAAAAACAAAAAACCCTGAAAAACAACTAAAAACTCTAAAAACACTTAAAACCCCTAAAAACATTAAAAAATCTAAAAACCCTTAAAACCCATAAAAACATTAAAAAATCCTAAAACCCCAAAAGATCCTAAAAACCCTAAAAATCCCTAAAAATTATAAAAACCCTAAAAACCCATAAAAATACAAAATAAATACAAAAAACCATAAAAACCATAAAAATCCTAAAAGAACCCTAAGAATCCTTAAAAACATAAAAAACCTTAAAGACCTAGAAAACCCCATGAAAACCATAACACCACTAAAATCATTAAAAACTCCTAAAAAACTCTAAAACCCTAAAAAATCACAAAAAACTATAAAAACCCTAAAAACCTATAGAAACGTTAAAGAACTCTAAAAACCCTTTAAAATACTAAAAAATTCAAAAAACCCTAAAAACCATAAAAGACCTTAAAAACCCTAAAAATCTTAAAAACCCTGAAAACCCCTAAAGCCCCTCAAAATCCCTAAAACCCCTAAAACCCCCAAAAAATCATAAAAATACTAAAAAAGCCCTAAATATATCTAAAAACATAAAAAACCCTAAATACCCTAAAACCCCCAAAAAACAATCAAAACCCATAAAAACCCATAAAACACTAAAAATAAAATAAAAACTCTAAAAACTATTTAAACCCCTAGAAACATTAAAAAATTTAAAAAAACTTAAAACCCTAAAAAACTATAAAAACCCTAAAAACCCAAAAAGCCTTAAAACCACTAAAAATCCCTAAAAACCATAAAACCACTAAAAACCTCTCAAAATCTCTCAAAATTCCAAAAAACCCTAAAAACCATAAAAACCTGAAAAGGCCCTAAAAATCCCTAAAAACTTAAAAACCCCTAAAAACCATGAAAAACCCCTAAAAACCTCTAAAAACCTTAAAAATCCTAAAAACCTATAAAATCCGTAAAATCCACTAAAATATCTAAAAAATCTTAAAATCCGTAAAAATGTTAAAAACTCTATAAAACCCAAAAACTCAAAAAAAAATGCTAAAAACCCAAAAGGCCCTAAATCTACTGGAAAACATTAAAAACCATAAAACCCTAAGAAACCCAGAAAACCCCTAAAACCACCAAAAATCCCTAAAATCCATAAAAAAATATTAAAACCATAAAAAGACTAATAAAGCCCTAAAAATCCATAAAAAGGTAAAAAAACATGAAATACCCTGAAAACCCCTTGAAAACCATAAAAATCTCTAGAAACCTTAAAAACCCTAAAATCCTAAAAACCCACTAAAAACTTTAAAAACCCTTAAAACCCCTAAAAACGTTAAAAAATCTAAAAAACCTTAAAAACCTGAAATAAACTTAAAGAACATACTAAAACCACAAATAACCATAAAACCCCTAAAAACCCTGAAACCCTTTAAAACCCTGAATAACCCTAAAAACCTTCAAAATCCCAAAAACCCTTAAAACCTCTAAAAACCATAAAAATCCTACAAAATCCCTAAAAATGCCCAAAAACATAAAAAAACCCTTAAAACCCTAAACTCCCCCTAAAAACCATAACACCCCCCAAAAAACCATAAAAACCCTAAAAAAATTCAAAACTCTAAAAATACTTAAAATAGCTAAAAACTCTAAAAAACCATAAAACTCTAAAAATTAAAAAAACATAAGGACCCAAAAAGAACCTAAAAAGCCTAAAAACTCTAAAAACCCAAAAAAACCCAGAAAACCCCTCAAAATCAACAAACCCCCCCAAAACCCTAAAACCCATAAAATCCTAAAAAATACTTAAAAATCCTTAAAAATGTAAAAAACCCTAAAACCCCTGAACCACTAAAAATGCTAAAAATCCTTAAAACCCCTAAAAATGTTAAAAAACTCTAAAAAGAATCAAAAACCCTAAAAATAGAAAAATAACCTAAAAAACCTGAAAACCCTTAAAAATCCTAAAAACCCTAAAAATCATAAGAACCCTAAAAATCCATAAAAACCCTAAAACCCCTAAAACCCCTAAAACCCATAAATATCCTAATAAAGCTCTAAAAATACCGAAAAATATAAAAACCCCTAAATACCCTAAAAACCCCTAAAAACTATAAAAACCTTTAAAAACTATAAAAACCCAAAAAATCCCTAAAACCCTCTAAAACTCTAAAAACCCTTAAAACCTCTAAATTGTTAAAAAAAACCTTAAAAACTCTAAAAATTGTTAAGAACCATAAAAAAATCAAAAAACCCCATAAAACCCTAAAAGACCCCAAAAACTATGGAAACCAAAAAAAACCATGAAAAAAATTTAAACCCCTCAAATTCCCAAATTATACTAAAAACACTAAAAACCATAAAAATCCTAAAAAATACCTAAAAATGCTTGAAAATATAAAAGACCTTAAACTCTAAAAACCATAAAAACCCCTAAAAACCATTAAAACATCTAAATCCCATAGAAACCATAAAAAACTCAAAAAACTCAAAAAACCCTTAAAACTGCTAAAAAGGTTAAAAAAACACAAAAAATGTTCAAACCCCTAAAACCTAAAAAACCCTAAAACCTCAAAAAAAACCCCTAAAAACCCAAAATGATCATAAAAATCCTGAAAAACCCTAAAAACTCTAAAAACCCTGAAAACCCTAAAACCCCTCAAAATCCTTCCAAATCTAAAAAAAATGTAAAAACCATAAAAATCCAAAAAATGCGCTGAAAATTACTGAAAACTTAAAAAACCCTAAAAACCTAAAATTATCTTGAAAACCATAAAACTTATAAAGTCCTTTAAAACCCTCAAAACCCAAAAAAAAACTTAAAACCCCACTAAAAACTCTAAAAACCCTTAAAACCTCTATAACATTAAAAATGTTAAAAACTATAAAAACCCATAAAAATCATATAAAGATGGCCCCTACTTCGCTCTCTAGTGGATGGTGATTCTCCCTCCCTTCAACAACCTTGAAGAAGATTATGGGCATTGCGCCTCTCCCTCCCCCCAGTGCGGGGGAGGGGCCTCTGCTAATTCTCGAGGAAGATCAATCATTTTTCTCATTCAGGGTTCCGAATTTGCTGCCCCCATTTCCACAGATTGATCTTTTACCTAAGGTGAAAGACCTTCATGAAGGACTTCCACCGCTCTAGCTCTTGATTATGGTGTTTAATAAAGGCTTCGCTCTACATTAGTTGACTTTGGTTGCTCAATTCCTGAACCGGTGCCCTTCGATGGATGTTTTTGACAAATTCATATTTAAAAGTTGGGATCTACAAGATTGTGATATAGTCAGTCTTATCAATAACTGTAATGTCCCGGGCCTGGGAGCCACTCAACGGGTACCCCAAACCCGGTTTGCCACGTGACCTGAAGCGCATTTCCCCAAATGCCAGAGGCTGCCGACTAGCAGCGAGGGCCCAGGTCTGATAGTGGGGAAACTATGCCCTCATTTTTCAAAGTGTAGCGCAGTGGAATAATAAAATCATACAACACAACGGAAGTAATAAACCATACACAGTTAAAATAATCAACTGTAGTAAAAGATAACCAACAGTTATATAGATAAAGAGGCAACATGTCTCACATTCTAAGAAAACAGCCAGAACATGTTACACAACAATACAGTACAGTACAATACAGAGTACAACAAAACAAAACAAAATAGCTGGTAGCATCACGAGCCTAAGCCTGGTCCCATGCTTCCCTACTCCTCAGAAATAATCATGTACCAGTATAGGGACCCTTTTCCTTATCCACACCTACAGAAACGTAATCTGTTTGGGCAGAAGACATGACCCAAACAGGGTGTGAGAAATAAATCCCAGTAGGCACCCACCAATGGCCCATGCTCAACTGTCTGTAAACATGCACCAACAATGTGAAAAAGTAATGCAATAAACTAAGTAGTACTCAAAAGTAACTAACTTTACCACTTATATTTCCATTTTCATTTTAACCATTTAATTGAATAATATTCTGTGCTCATCAAAACCAAGCCCTCAGGCCAACCAAAATCTTTCCCTCAGGCTAATATAGTAAAACCACACCCTCAGGCTTTCCCTCAGGCTATACAGTACCTTGCCCCTAGGTATTTCCCTCAGGAGAAATAGAATCTTTCCCTCAGGATAAACTGAAACGAAACCCTCGGGTAATCAGAATCTTGCCCTCAGGCATTTCCCTCAGGCTAATATAACTACACCCTCAGTCCAATCCACAATGCCCTCAGGCTAAACAAGTAACCACGCCCTCAGGCTATAAAGTAATCGGGTCATTCCCAATATTTAAACATGCAATTATTTACAATTCCTCTCAAGGAAAAAGTAATGCATAAAGTAAACATAGCATACCCTCGGGTATCCTGGCCAAACAACTAAACAGAGGAACGCACCCCCAGGGTGGTCCTGGATCCAAGAAATGATCCCACACAATAGTTATTTATCACAATTCATTACCTATACAATTCTGGGTAATTAATTAAACAATGCCCCAGCCATATGACACCCCATTCATGTTCGCGTATCACAACGGTACACAAAAACGCACAACAGTTGGAATTTAAACACCAAGCTACCTACCTTAAATTCCCCTGAACGGTATACGCAAATGACGATCCTCAAATCATCCAAGAACGACGTAGATCTGAGGTGAAAGAAAACATTGTTCAAACTTAAATAACTTCCCTTAGAGGAAGAATTGGCAAGAACGACTTAAGAAGAGTGGAGGGCTTACTCGTACAGTTCCAACGAGATTTTCAGAGGCGAAAACGAATTCCCGACACTCGATCTTGAGATACTCGAAGGTCTGGCCTCCTCTCCCAACTCCTTCCTCCGGTTCTAAGCCTTCCCTATGAACAAGGGAGGCTACTGGCCATTTTAAGCGAAAAAAACAAACTACACGGTGTGTACTATTGACTACATGGCGTGTACTTTTCTCATTTAACTATTCCTTTGGCGGCACCGCCACACTGTTCATCCATTGACATGAGTACACGGTGTGTATTCCTGATTACACAGCTTGTACTGTCACGCAGCTGGCGGTTACTTTCACCGCCTTACTATTCACCTGCCGATTGAATACACGACGTGTAAATACCCACTACATGGCATGTAGTCTGTTTTTACACCTTTCATCGCCGACATGGCTACACACCCTTTGTACTCATCCCACATAGCCAAAGTACACGGCGTGTGGAATAGTACACAGCGTGTAGTCCTGAAATTTAGGATTTTTCCCCATTTTCCTTATTTTTTCAAAAACACTTAAGGAAAAGGGAAAGGAAGAAATCCGTACCTCAAAATAAGAACAAGGTTCTTACAAAATTCCCCCTTAAAGCAATTCATCCCCGAATTGCCCTTCTAAGGGTGGTGAAGATAAAGCTCAGAACAACTCTGGCCACTGAGCATGTACATCGGTCTCCCGCTCCCAGGTTTCGTTCTGCACTCGACCATGCTGCCATAGCACCAGTACAAGAGGAACTGACCGACCTCGGAGAACCTTCGTGCTTCTATCCACGATACGAATCAGATGCTCCTCGAAGGACGCATCTACCTCAAGCTCAACCTCCTCGGGCTGAAAGACGTGAGATGGGTCTGAATGATAGCAACACAACTGAGATACATGGAAGACGTCGTGTATGGCTCGGTACCTCTGTGGTAACTGCAACCGATAGGCAACCAGCCCGAATCTCTCCAGAATCTCAAATGGCCCCACATACCTCGGTGAAAGTTTACCCTATCTCTGGATTCACCTGTGTCCCAACCTCGGTGAAACACACAAGAAAACATGATCCCCAACCATGAACTCCAAAGGTCATCTGTAGTGATCAACATAAGATTTCTGACGAGACTGTGCGGTAGCCATCCGCTTCTGAATCAACTGGACCTGCTCAGAAGTCTCCTATATGAGACGTGGTCCCAATAAATCTACCTCTCCTTCCTCTATCTAGCACAAAGGTGATCGACATGGCCTCCCATATAAAGACTCGTAAGGTGCCATCTCAATAGTTTCCTGAAAACTATTATTATAGGCAAACTCGACTAGGGGTATATGCTTCTCCCAAGAGCCCCCAAAGTCTAGGATGCATGCATGCAGCATGTCCTACAGCACATGTATCGTATGCTCTAACTGACCATCAGTCTGAGGGTGGTAAGCTGTGCTCAGAAGCACCTGTGTACCCAATTCACTCTGAAAACTCTTCCAGAAATGAGATGTAAAACGGGCATCCATATCTGAAATGATAGAACGAGGAACCCCATGAAGACGTAAGACCTCTCGGATATACAACTTCCTGAGTTTTTCAACACCTATGGTCTCCTTGATTTGAAAAAATTGAGCTACATTTGTGAGTCTGTCCACAACAATCCACACGACATCATTGCCTCGAGGTGACCTCGTCAATCCAGTCACGAAGTCCGTCGCGACATCATCCCATTTCCACTCTGGAATAGGTAACTTCTGTAACAGTCCTGTTGGCCTCTGATGCCCCGCCTTCACCTGTTGATAGGTGGAACATCTCGTAACAAAACCAGCTACTTCTCTCTTCATACCCGGCCACCAGTATTGACGTCTCAAGTCACGATACATGTTGGTAACTTCGGGATGAACTGCCCAAGCTGAAGCATGAAACTTCCACATTAGCTCCTCGCGTACATCCCTTGGAACCCACACTCGTCCATGGAAACACAGTACTTCATCATCACCTATCGTCCAACCAGGAGGAGGGTCCACACTTGCCACCGACTCCCGTAGGACTAGGATTTCTAAATCAGATAGGTATGGCATCCTCACTCTACCCAAGAGGGTAGAAGTCACAGCTAATGAAGAAAGATAGGTTTTCCCATGAATGTCGTGCACCTACAAATGCATCTCAGAGAACAAATCCATAAGCTACCACTCACCACTAGCCTCATGAACTGCATGCATATGAGTCTTCCTACTCAGTGCATCAGCAACTGCATTTCCCTTACCAGGTGTATAGGAAAGCTCAAAATTGAAGGACTGAAGGTATTCAACCCACCTTCGCTGCCTCAGATTCAAGTCACGCTAAGTAAAGATATACTTGAGACTTTTGTGGGTGGTGAAAACCACAAAATGCTCTCCCAAGAGATAGTGTCTCCAATAACGTAACGCATGAACAACTACAGCTAACTCGAGATCATGCGTCGGGTAATTACTCTCATGTGGCCTCAACTACCAAGACCCATACGCAATAACTTGATCGCCCTACATCAACACTGCTTCCAGTCCAATACCTGATGCATCACAGTAAACTATATAGCTCTTTCCCTGATTTGGGAGTATCAGGATTGGTGTTGATGTCAACTTTCCCTTCAGCTCCTGAAAGGCTGTCTCGCAAGATTCTGACCAAGTGAACTTCACACCCTTCTTAGTCAAACCCGTCAACGGTGCTGCTAAGCAGGAGAAGTCCTGTATAAAACACCTGTAGTAACCAACCAGCCCCAAGAAACTTCATATCTCAAACACGTTCTTAGGATGCTCCCAGGAAACTACTACTCTCACCTACTCTGGGTCTACCGCAATTCCTACCTCTGAGATGATATGACCCAGGAAGTGAATCTAGTCCATCCAAAAGTGGCACTTTGAGTGCTTAGCATATAACCGATGCTCTCTCAGTGTACTCAATACGATCTCAAGATGGGTGGCATGGTCATGTCGAGTGTGAGAGTACACCAAGATTTCTTCCACGAATAATACCACAAAAGAATCTAGATAAGGATGGAACAAACAATTCATCAGATCCATGAAAATTGTTGGCGTGTTCGTGAGTCCGAACGGCATAACCAAGTACTCATATAGAACATATCTACTCTGAAAAGCTTTAAGCGGTATATCCGATGGTCTCACGCACAACTGATGATATCCGGATTTCAATTCAATCTTCGAGAACACTCGTGCTCCACGAAGTTGATAAAAAAGATCATCAATCCCTGGCAAGAGATATTGGTTCTTGACCGTCAACTGGTTCAACTTCCAATAATCCACACAGAGTCTGAGGGTACTGTCTACCTTATTTGCAAAAAGGACAGGCGAACCCCAAGGAGAAGTACTGGGTTGGATGAAACCCTTTGCTTGTAGCTCCTCTAACTACCTGTTGAGCTCCTACAACTCTAGTGTAGACATCCTATAAGGAGGAATGGACACCGGTGCTACTCCTGGAATAAGCTCAATAGAGAAATCCACCTCATGCTCTGGAGGTAGACCTAAAAAGTCGTCCGAGAAGAAATCCCTGAAACGATCAACCACTAGAGGGAAATCCTTCTTAAAAGTCCCCTGATCATCCAGATATAAACTCGAAATATAGGCTGTGACTCCACCTTTCCCACGATGCTCTGGTCCAGGTCGACTCGCCAGAACATCCCACTCGCCCTTGTATAGAAACTCTCCGCCCTTTGGTGACGTGAAACACACCCTATAACGATAGCAGTCTATAAAGGCTCGAAAGGGAACCAACCAGTCTATCCCGAGAATGACATCATAGCTCGTCATCTCTAAGACACAGAGGTACCATAGAAAGTGACACCCACCAACCTCAAGGGGGAACTCCTTGCACTGACGCACACCAACCGTTCTAATTCCCAACGGAGTGTCTAGCATCATAACAGTAGAAGAATAAGAAACACAGAGCCCAAGGATCTCCGCAACGGGTACAGATATGAAACTATTTGTAGCACCCGTATCGAAAAAATTGAAAATAAGACAAAAACTAGTATAATAGTACCTATGATAGTAGAAGGTTCGTGATCCTACTTCTGCTGGGTCTGTTGCACTGTATATGCCTGCCTAGTGCCGTGACCCTGTGACACAGCCTGGCTACCTTGAGCTGTCCCGCCCTACTGCCTCTGATATCCTGGTGTATGGCTACCACGACCATGACCACCGTCCCTGCCTGCACGACCTGACGTATTCCAGTTTCCTTACTGGTAAGAAGCTACTGGTCCTGCTCCCACACATGGAGTCGGCTCATAACCCCTCTCACTAGCCATTGGTGGAAACTCCCTACAAAAGCACTGTAGATGACCCATCTTGCCGAAATCTTGGTACTCTAATGGGTCTCGTGGACACTGAGGTCTCTTGTTCCCCTCCTCACCACACTGGTATCACTTGATCAGGCCACCTGAAGAAAACGTCTGGCTAGTACTGCCATCGTGAGAGAAAATCATTTGTTGCTTCCTCATACTGGTGGAAATAGTACCAGAAACTGGTGTTGAACCACCCTGGCCCACACCACTAGCCTCCTGAAGGTTCCTCTTTTTAATCAGCGCCTGGTTCACAATAGCATGTACAGTAGTCAACCTGAAAACATTCACCAGTGCTCAAATGTCATATCGAAGGTCATCCTCAATGTGTCTGGCTCTCAACGTCTCATCACCCACCAGAACAGGTGTAAAACGCAGAAGCTCGGTGAAACGAGCATAATAATCCATCATCGACATAGCGCCCTACTGCAGATTCATGAACTCTCGAGCTCTGTCTACCCTCAGCGTCTCTGGAAAGAAGAAGTCAGAGAAGATTGCCTAAAAATCTTCCTACGCCATGTCTCTGTGATGCTCTAACTGGGTGGTAACATCCCACCACCCCTTGGTATAATCACGCATCATATAAGTCGCGAGCTTGACCCTCCGCCCTAGAGGCGTCTCTAGATGCTCGAAGATAGTCTGCCTAGACCCCAGCCAAGACTTCGTAGCCTGTGGTCCGCCATCCCCTAAAAATGTAGGTGGATACTGCTGCTGGAAGATACGAGTCAACTCATCCATAGACGTGGCAGCCAGTGGTGCTCCTTGAATGGTCTGCATGAACCACATAAATCCTTCACGAAACTGCGCCTCTGTGCCTGTGTCCGATATAACGGCTGGCGCCGCCTCTGGCTCTGCTGGAGGATCCACTGGTAGCCTATGGCCCACCATCTCTGGAGTATAGTCGTTGCTGCTCTCCTGGAAAACAACGCATGATCGTCTTGGTGGAATGACTCTACAAGGTCAAGCACACACCTTAGATCAAGATTATCAAAGATCGAAAAATGAAGGAACCAAAAGGGGAACAAGAGGAAGAAGGCATTCAATATTGTACAATAAGACTACACGGTGTGTAAACTGACTACTCGGCGTGTACCTGACTTTTCTTCCCCTTCCCAGGTCCTTCTACACGGCCAATCCACACAACTCCTGTTAAACAAAACTACACGGAATGTATACTGACTACACGGCGTGTATGGTGTAATTTTCCAACTGCCCGTGTCGTTTGTGACATGGATGACTACTTGGATAACACTACATGGCATGTTACACCCGCACACAGAATGTACACTACCTCATTTCCCAACCACATGGCTAAGTCCACACGGTCTGTCCTCAGATAAGACTACACGACGTGTCTCTCAGGCACACGATGTGTACTGGACGAGCTCTGCCGACCCGTGTTGTTAGTTACACGACCAGACACATAGCTCAAACTACACGGTGTGTTCCATAAAGACAGGGCGTGTATGTCTTAAGGTCTCCTCCGTCCGTGTTTGTTAGTTACATGGGTGGACTCTGGGTCAACACCACACAACGTGTACATCTGGTACACGGCGTGTTCGCCCCAATCATTTCCCCTCCTCGTGTCCCCGCCTACACGGTCTATGACATGGAAATATACTACATGGTGTGTACTTAATTTTTTTCCATTTCTTCCCGAACATAAGAACACACGGCGTGTGTCTGAGGAACTACACAGCGTGTATCCTGGGTTTTCTAGACATTAAGGCTTATATACTACTCCAGAACCCAGAAAATACTGAAAAACAACACCTAAGTGTCAAATTCCCATCCGTGAGGGCCCATACTCCCCGTGAATAAAAGTTTGATATCTTATATGTGTTATAACAAAATAAACAGTCAATGGTTCACCAAATTCTGGTCAATGAGGGCCCATAATCCCCAAAAACCAAAGTTTGGCGTCCATTCTATCAACAAACTCACACAAAAATACCCTATCACATTGCAGGTATTATTAAAGCATATATCACAATAGCATGCTTTTCTAGCACAACAACTACCAGAACAACATGAAATTTCTAATGCACCTATGTGGCATAGAACTATGCATGGCATGTGATTCCTAGCATGTGCCTAAATGATGCATGAGATGGCATACCCTCATCTCATTGGGTTTTAACGAAATAGAACCCATGAATAAATTATAAATAGAACAATCACAAGTGTGTCACCCAACGGTGAAAATCAAATCAACTGTAATTGCAAAATCAATAAAATTACAATACGAGGTAAATTGAATTTTCCCTATACATGAGTTAGCTACTCCCGGGCACAACTTATTACCAACTACCATTTCCGTCCTATCCTTGACTAAGGCTCCAAATAGTAAGTCAAAGAAAGAATGCCTCTGATACCACTTTGTAACATCCCGGGATCGGGTGCCACTCAAAGGGTGCCCCAAACCCGGTTTTCCACGTGACCTCAATCACATTTCGCCAAACGCCATAGGCTGCCGACTAGCAGCGAGGGCCTAAGTCTGATAGTGGGGAAACTATGCCCTCATTTGTCAAAGTGTAGCACAACAGAATAATAAAATCATACAACACAACATAAGAAATAAACCATACACGGTTAAATAAACAACTGTAGTAAAAGATAACCAACAGTTATATAGATAAAGAGGCAACATGTCTCACATTCTAAGAAAACAGCGAGAACATGTTATACAACAATAAAGTACAGTACAATACAGAGTACAGAAAAACAAAACAAAATAGCTGGTAGCATCGCAAGCCTAATCCTGGTCCCATGCTCCCCTACTCCTCAACAACAATCATGTACCTGTATAGGGACCCTTGCCCTTATCCACACCTGTAGAAACCTAATCTGTTTGGGCCGAAGACATGACCCAAAAAAGGTGTGAGAAATAAATCCCAGTAGGCACCCACCAAAGGCCCATGCTCAACTGTGTGTAAGCATGCAACAACAATGAGCAAAAGTAATTCAATATACTAAGCAGTACTCAAAAGTAACTAACTTTACCAGTTATATTGCCATTTTAATTTTAACCATTTAATTGAATAATATCCAGTGCTTATTAGAACCAAGCCCTCAGGCCAACCAGAATCTTGCCCTCAGGCTAATATAGTAAAACCACGCCCTCAAGTTTTCCCTCAGGCTATATAGTACCTTGCCCTCAGGCATTTCCCTCAGGAGATATAGATTCTTTCCCTCAGGCCAAACTGAAATGAAACCCTCAGGTAATCAGAATCTTACCCTCATGCATTGCCCTTAGGCTAATAGAACTACGCCCTCAGGCCAATCCACAATGCCCTCAGGCTAAACAAGTAACCACGCCCTCAGGCTATAAAGTAACCAGGCCATGCCCAACATTTAAACATGCAATTATTTACAATTCCTCTCAAGGAAAAAGTAATGAATAAAGTAAACATGGAATACCCTCGGGTATCCTGGCCAAATGGCTAAACAGAGGAACGCACCCCCGGGGTGGTCCTGGATCCAAGCAATGATCCCACACAACAGTTATTTATCACAATTAATTACCTATACAATTCTAAGTATTTAATTCAACAAGGCCATAGCCATAAGACACCCCATTCATGGGCGCGTATCACAACGATACACAAAAACGCACAACAGTTGGAATTTAAACACCAAGCCACCTACCTTAAACGCCCTTGAACAGTATACGCGAATGACGATCCTCGAATCGTCCAAGAACGATGTATATATGAGGTGAAAAAAAACCTCGTTCAAACCTAAATAACTTCCCTTAGAGGAATAAGTGGTAATAACGACTTAAGGAGAGTAGATGGCTTACCCGTATGGTTCCAACGAGATTGTCAGAGGCGAAAACAGATTCCCGAAGCTCGATATAGAGATCCTCGAAGGTCCAGCCTCCTCTCTCGACTCCTTCCTCCAGTTCTAAGACTTCCCTTTGAATAGGGGAGGCTACTTCCCATTTTAAGCGAAAAAAACAAACTACACGGTGTGTACTATTGACTACACGGCGTGTACTTTCCTCATTTAACTATTCCTTTGGTGGCACTACCACATTGTTCATCCATCGACATGAGTACACAACATGTATTCCTGATTACACGGCGTTTACTGTCACGCAGTTGGTGACTACTTTCATCACCTTACTATTCACCTGCCGACTGACAACACAGCATATAAATACCTACTACACGGCGTGTAGTCGGTTTTTACAGCTTTCGTCACCGACATGGCTACACACCATGTGTACTCATCCCACACGGCCAAAGTACATGGTGTGTGGAATAGTACACAGCGTGTAGTCCCTAAATTTAGGATTTTTCCCCATTTTCCTTATTTTTTCAAAAACACTTAAGGAAAAGAGAATGGAAGAAACCTGTACCTCAAAATAGGAACCGGGTTCTTACTAGAACTACCATATTCTGATTTAATTTTCATCTGAGGAAGATCTTATTCATTCTGGATCTATGACTCCTTGAAAATGTGATGGTTCATGGTTCTCACTATTTCGGTGGAGTTTTGATCTTAACTTTCACCGTGATTCACCAATGGTGGCAACTTGGGTGAGATTTCCAAAACTTCCACTCCCCTTCCAAAATTTGTCTATTATTTTAATGTTGGGGAACCTGGTGGGAAGGTTCCTTTGTGTGGACAGCAAGACATGGGCATTATGCTATCCAATTTCTTTGAGGGATTTTATTGAGGTGGATGCTTCCAAGGAGCTGCTGGACTTTGTGTCGATTGCTATTGGTGAGGAGCTCTGATGGAGGAATTTGGTGATCATTGAGACATGGGTTGATTTTTGTTCCTATTGTCAGCATCTTGGTCATGAATACTGAGTCTGCAGGAGAGGATTAAGTGGATCTGGTGTTTTGAATTTGGCTTAGGGGGGAATGGTGAGGGAAGTCAGAATTTGGTGGGGGGGGGGGGGGCAGGAGGTGCCTATCAAGGATATTCAGTTCTTGCCTCCAAAACCAAATGTTGGGGAAACTTTCCACATTTGAGAGCTGATTTAAAATGCGGTGGTGGTAAGGAGGAGGCATGGGCGGGAACCTTGGGGTTGGGGAATCAAAAGAATAGTAGTGGAGATGAAGGTGGTAATGCAGTGGTCGTGAATTTTGCTGATAGCATTAACAGTGAACAAGATGGCAAGAGGGAGGCACATGTTCAGAGTGATACTTCTTTTTATAATAGGTTTGAGTGTCTTTTTTCTATTGAGCCATAGGGTGAAGCCACAACACAGGGGGAGGTGGAGGATCAAGGAATGATGGAAGAACAAGGAGAGGTGGCTGGGTAGGGGGAGGGGATCCGTGTTGACTATGACTAGAATGGGCTCCATGATTATAGTGTGGCTGAAGCTGTTGTGCGGGAATCAGACTACAGTGACAATGGGGACGATGATGTGAATGTTCTACCAGGAGAGAGAAATGTGGAGGCTGGGGAGGATGGTGTTGAGGGTGTGGCTGGATGTAGGCTTTTTGGCCTCAATGTGCAAATTTCTGGAGCGGTGCTTGATGCTGCTGGTGAACATTGTTGTGTGGCCAGGCAGGGGAAGGTGGATGAGCAGGGGGCAGTGGATAAGAAAGAGGAGGTGACTAAGTAGGGGGAAGCATCTATGAAAGGGACGGTGAATGAGCACGGGGAGGGAGTTGAGCAGAGAGATGTGGCTCAATCCGGTCAAGAACTGGGGGAGGTGTCTGAGCAAGGGGAGATGGATGAGTAGTGTGATGCAGCATGTGCTATGGTTATGGAGGGATCCATGCTTCCTGGTAAGGGGCAGATGGCTTTGATGGTGCATGAGGGGGCTTCTGCTGGTGAGTCTAGTTGTCAGTCTCTATAGGGAGGTGATAGAGCTAGCTGTCGGTGTGCATGAGGGGCCCTCAGCTGATAGGCTAGGCTGTATGGTTTTTCATGACATGGAGATTGAGGAACGCATAGGTGGATCCTGGAAGGGCAGTCCCCAGGATGTGGATGAGGCTGGGCAGTTGGACGTGTTGTATGCCAAGGATGATAAATGGATCAACTCCAACCTGGCTCAAATCATGAGCGAGAGGGTCATGAATGGGGTTGATGCACCTCGTGGTAAGGAGAATAACGCTGTTGTAGAAATTTCAAATTCTCGAAAGCGGAAGCTGAGGAAGGACTACTAAATGCTTCTAAGATCTCTGTCTACCAGATCCTCCTTGATGGAAACCAAGTAGAATGATTATGGGAAGTATGGGCAGCCTGAGATCCCCATGGAACAATCATCTCAGGAGTAGAAAATGCTAAAGGACGTTTATACGACTCTTTCCATGGATATGGATAGTGCTTGGATGGCTGCTGCTGAGTGGGAGACGACAGAGCTGGACACGTCATCTGGATATGGTGTTGATGGAGACCCCTATGGTGACCCCTTTTAAGATTTTGATCCATATGACATGTAATTTTTGTTGGGCATGGGTTTATTGACTCTACCCTTTCTCGTGTGCTTTTGGATTTTGGGTTTCTTCTTCTTTGTTTTGGGTTTGGGGATGTTAAGGGTTTTTTGGTGTGGGTCATTTGACTCCGCCCCTTCCTTGTCTACTGGGTTTTTTCTCTAATAAATTTGGGGGGGGGATAGCCTGGCCCTACACCTACTTTGTCCTAAAACCCATAAAAAACTAAAGAAAACCCTAAAAACAAAAAAGACCCAAAAAAAACTTTGAAAACTCTTAAAAACCCTTAAAACTATAAAAACCCTAAAACCCCTGAAAACCATAAAAATCCTAAAAAATCCCTAAAAAAAATTAAAACATCAAAAACACTAAAAACCATGAAAACCCATGAAAACCACAAAAACCCTAAAAACCTTAAAAACACTATAAACCCATAAAAATACAAAAAACAAATAAAAAATTTAAAATCCATTAAAACCCCTAAAAACGTTAAAAACTCAAAAAAATATTAAATACCTTAAAAACAAAGAAAACCCTAAAAAATTGTGAAAATACCTAAAACCCCTCTAAATACCTAAAAACCCTAAAAACCATAAAAAACCTTAAAAAAGCCAAAAAAATCCTTAAAAACTGTAAAAAACCCCAAAAAACATTTCAAAACCCTAAAACACATAAAAAACATAAAAACCCCACTAAAAACTCTAAAACTATTTAAACCCCTAAAAATTTTAATAAACATTAAAAACACTAAAAAAATTAAAAACCCTAAAACATCAAAAAACTCTAAAACATCAAAAAGATCATAAAACACTGAAAACCCTAAAAATCCTAAAAACCAAGAAAATCCCTAAAAACCAACAAAATCCCTAAAAACCTTAAAAACCCTAAAATGATAAAAATCATAAAAAATCATTAAAAATCTGAGAAAATGTAGAAAACCCAAAAAACCCAAAAAACCAAAAAACCCCCATAAAAACCTAGAAAACCTTAAAAACCCATAAAAACCCAAAATAAACCACTAAAAACTCTAAAAACCCTTAAAACCTCTAAAAATGTTAAAAAACTATTAAAAACCTTTAAAAACATAAAAAACTAAAAAAACCATAAAATCCAAAAAAGATCGTAAAACCCCCGAAAACCAATAAAAACCCTAAAAGCACTCAATATCCTTAAAAACCCTAAAAACCCTAAAACCCATGAAAATCCTAAAAATCCATAAAACCGTGAAAAACACTCAAAATAATAAAAACCAGGAAAACCCTTAAAACCATCAAAATCCCTAAAAACCCTAAAAACCCATAAAACCCAAAAAATATAAAAATCCAAAAAAATCCCTAAAAATCCATTAATGTGTAAAAACCCCTAAATACCCCAAAAACCCATTAAAACCATAAAACCCCCAAAAGGCATAAAAAAAACCAAAAACCCATAAAATCCCTCAAAAACTTATAAAACTCTAAAATCCATTTTAAACCTTAAAAAAATTAAAAAAAAAACCCTAAAACCACAAAATAAAACACTGATATCACCAAAAAAACTAAAAAAACCTTGAAACCCGGTTGAAACCCGGTTGAAACCCTCAAAATCTCTAAAAACCTTAAAAACACTAAAAACCATAAAAATCCTAAAAAAACCCTAAAAACATGAAAACCCCCTAAAAAGCTTAAAAAAACTAAAATCCATAAAACCCTAAAACCCACTAAAACTCTAAAAACCCTTAAAACTCGTAAAAGCATTAAAAACTATAAAAAACCTTTCAATCCCTAAAATTTTATTAAAACCATAAAACCAAAAAAGACCCTAAAAATCCTGAAAACCCCTAAAAACCCGAAAACCAATGAAAACCCCTTGAAACCCTCAAAAACCCCTAAAAACCATAAAAACAATAAAATCCTAAAAAATCCCAAAAAATCCTGGAAAATATTGAAAACATTGAAAAACCCCTAAAACCCCTAAAAATACTAATAGAACTTAAAAAACCCTAAAACCCCAGAAAACCCTAAAACCACTAAAATCTATAAAACCCCTTTAAAACCCTTAAAAAGATAAAACCTCTAAAAAACCTTAATAACTCTAAAAACTCATTATGAAACCCCATAAACGCAAAAAGAAAATAAAAACCCTAAAAAACCCTAAAACCACTCAAAATCCCTAAAATCCCTAAAACCCATAAAACCCCTTAAAATACATAAAAATCCCTGAAAACATAAGAAACCCTAAAACCCCTTAAAACCCTTGAAAACCATAAAAATCCGTAAAACCCCTAAAAACCACAAAAAACCATAAAAACCCATAAAACCTTTAAAAACCACTCAAAACCCTTAAACCTCTTAAAAACATTAAAACGTTAAAAACTCTAAAAAAACTTAAAAATCCTAAAAAACTTTAAAAACCCCTAAAAACCCTAAAAACCCCTAAAAACCCTGAAAAAACCTAAAAACCCTGAAAAAACCCTAAAACATCCTATGATAGCCCTAAAAATAACTAAAAATGTAAAAACCCTAAAACTAATTAAAACCCCATACAAACGATAAAACCCCTTAAAATCCTTAAAGAACCAGAAGAATCCATAAAAACCCTAAAAACCACTAAAAACTTTTATAAACCATAAAATGTTAAAAAACTCTACAAAACCTTAAAACCCCTAAAAAACTAAAAAATCCCTAAAAATACCAAAAGACCTTAAAAACCCTGAAAACATGGAAAAACCCTAAAAAACCCAAAAAACCCTATAAATCCCTGAAAAACCTAAAACCCATAAAAACCCTAAAAATCCTAAAAGGCGCTAAAAATCCTTGAAAACGTAAAAACCCATAAAAACCCTGAAAACCCCCTAAAACCTATAAAAATCCCAAAATAACCTTAAAATCCCTAAAACCCATAAAACCATGATAACACACTAAAAACTCTAAAATCTTTTTAAACACCTAAAAACATTAATAACATTAAAAAATAAAAAAAAACCTTCAAAACCCTAAGAAACTAAAAAAACCTAAAAACTGAAAAAACCAACAAAAAATCCTAAAAAACCTATAAAACCCTAAAAAATTGAAACCCCCTAACCCGCTAAAAACCGAAAAAATCCTAAAAACCATAAAAAACTAAAAATCCCTAAAAATCCTTGAAAACATAAAAACACTAAAAACCCTGAAAAATTCAAGAAAACCATAAAACCTCTAAAATTTTAAAAACTACTAAAAACCATAAAAACCATAAAACAACTAAAAACTACAAAAACCCTTAAAATCCCAAAAAAATTAAAAAACATAAAACCATGAAAAACTAAAAAAACCCTAAAAACCCCAAAAGACCATAAAAACACTTA
Source organism: Viscum album (assembly GCA_963277665.1). Taxonomy (NCBI): domain Eukaryota; kingdom Viridiplantae; phylum Streptophyta; class Magnoliopsida; order Santalales; family Viscaceae; genus Viscum; species Viscum album. The sequence continues at coordinate 1,884,641,290 of OY728141.1, read as the reverse complement.
AAACCCCTAAAACCCTAAAAAACCCATGAAATCCCCTAAAACCCCTGAAAATCACTAAAATCCTAAAAAACCATAAAAACCATAAAAATCTAATAAAATCCCTATAAATCTGTGAAAATGATAAAAAAAATAGAAACCAAGAAAACCCCAGAAAAACAATAAAACACCTATAAATCTTAAACCCCTAAAAAATCATAAAAACCACTAAAAACTATAAAAACCTGTAAAACCCCAAAAAATGTTAAAAATGTTAAAAAAATATAAAAAATATTAAAAATGTAAAAAACTCAAAAAACCCAAAATATACAAAAGAACCTAAAAACCCTCAACAACCTTAAAATCCTAAAAATCCCCAAAACCCCTAAAAACCATAAAAATCCCTAAAACCCATAATAAACCTGAAAACCATAAAAGTTCAAAAAAACACAACAATTCCTTGAAAAAGTAAAAAACCCAAAAAACACTGAAAACCCCCTAAAAAATAAAACCCCTAAACCTTAAAAACCCCTAAAAACCCCTAAAAACCCTAAATACCCATTGAGACTCTTAAAACCCTTAAAATACCCCAAAAATGTTAAAAACTATAAAAAACCATTAAACCCTAAAAAACTAAAACAACCTTAAAACCCCTAAAAACCCCATAAAACCATCAAAATCTCAAAAAACCTTAAAAACCCCATAAAATATATATAAATCCTTAAAAATCACTAAAAATCCCTGAAACATAAAAACCCTAAAAACTCTAAAAAACCACTGAAAACCATAATAACCCTAAAAACCTTAAAAACCCTAATACCCACAAAAACCATAAAACCCACTAAAAACTCTAAAAACCCTTTAAACCCCAAAACAATGAAAAAATCTAAAAAACCATAAAAACTCAAAAAACCATAAAACCCAAAAAGACACTAAAAACCATAAAACACTAAAAAAACCCTGAAAACCCCCAAAAAATCCTCAAAATCCCTTTATATCAAAAAACCCCTAAAATCATAAAAATCCCAAAAAATGTCAAAAACCCTAAAAAACCCTGAAAACCCCTGGATACAATAAATACCCCTAAAAAACCATAAAACCCTAAAAACCAATAAAAACTCTAAAAAACTCAAAACCAATAAAAATGATAAAAAAAATCGAAAAAACTTAAAACCCTTAAAAGCATAAAATACCCTTAAAACCAAAAATCCCTGAAAAACCCTCAAACCCTCAAAAAAATTAAAACCTCTAAATCTTCCTAAATCCCCAAAACCCTAAAACTCATAAAAATTCTAAAAAACCAGTAAAAATCCCGAAAAACATAAAAAACCCAAAAAACCCAAAAAACACCTAAAAATCTTAAAAAACCATAAAACACCATGAAAATCCTAAAAACTAAATAAAAAATCTAAAAACTCTAAAAAACCATAAAAATAATAAAAAACATTAAAAGACTCTAAAAACCCTTAAAAACCCTAAAAACTCAAAAAAATCTCTAAAACCCCAAAAAGAACACTAAAACCCCTGAAAAACCCTACAAACCATAAAACCCCTAAAAACTTCAAAATCCCTAAAAACCCTAAAATCCCTAAAATACCCAAAAAACCATGAAAATATAAAAAAATCACTAAAAATTTAAAAAACCCTAAAAACCTTAAGAAAATATTAAAACCCATGAAACCCTAAAAACCAACTAAAAACTCTATAAACCCTTAAAACCCTTAAAACCCATAGAATGTTAAAAAAACTAAAAAACCTTTAAAACCCTAAAAATCTCAAAAAACCATAAAAACCTAAAAGACCCTAAAAACTCAGATAAAACCATGAAAACCTTGAAAACACTTGAAACCCTCAAAATCCCTAAAGACCAGAAAAACCATAAAACCATAAAAAAGCTAAAAATGCCCTAAAAATTCTTGAAAACATAAAATATCCTAAAAAACACGAAAAACCACTGAAAACCATAAAACCCCTAAAAACCATAAAAAACCCTAAAACCCTATAAAAACCCTAAAAACCACTAAAAACTCTAAAAACACCTGAAATCCCTAAAAACGTTAAAAAACTATAAAAACCATTAAATACTAAAAAAACCCAAAAAACCCAAAAGGCCCTAAAAACCCTAAAAAATCCTAAAACCCCCTCAAAATCCCTAAAACCCCTCAAAATCCCTAAAACCCCTCAAAATCCCTAAAACCCAGAAAAATACTTAAAAATCCCTACCAATCCTTAAATACTTTAAAAAACCTAAAATCTATGAAAAGCCCCTGAAAACCAAAAAAGCCTTAAAAATCCTAAAACCCCATAAAAACCCTAAAAACCACAAAATCTTATAAAACCCTGAAAACCCCCAAAAATGTTTAAAAACATTAAAAAACTCTATAAAACATTAAAAACCCAAAAATACCCTAAAAATCATGAAAACCCCTAAAAACCCTAAAAACCCCTAAGACCCTAATACCCTTAAAAATCCATAAAAAACCCTAAAACCCCTAAAAACCATAAAAATCCTAAAAAAGTCATAAAAATACCTAAAACGTAAAAAACTACAAAAACTCTAAAAAAACCCTAAAAACCTTAGAAAATCCTAAAATCACATAAATCCCTAAAAACCCACTAATAACTCTAATACTCTTAAAACCCCTAAAAATGTAAAAATACCCTAAAAACATTCAAACCCCTAAAAACTCAAAAGACCCCCAAAACACCAAAATCCCCCCAAAAAAACTCTAAAACCCCCTAAAAACCCTAAAAACAATTTTTTTTTAAATCCAGAAAAACTCTAAAAAGGCCCTAAAAATTCGTAAAAATGTAAAAAACCAAAAAAAACCTGAAAAACCCCTAAAACCATAAATTGCCCTAAAACCCCTTAAAAATCCAAAAAATGTTAATTTTTTTAAAAAACTCTCAAAAACCTTAAAAATCTAGAAAAACTAAAAAATCCCTAAAACCCCAGAATACCCCTAAAACCATATAAAGTCCTGAAAAACCTAAAAATCTAGAGAATCCCTCAAAACACTAAAAATCATAAAAACCCAAAAAACCCTAGAAAACATAAAAAATCATAAAAACCAAAAATCCCTAAAACTCCTGAAAAACACCTGAAAACCAGAAAAACCTAATAACCTAAAAAAATCATGAAAACCATAAAAACCCAAAAAGCCACTAAAACATCAAAAACACTTAAAATAAATAAAAACATTAAAAACTTTAAAAGCCTTAAAAATCTAAAAAACTCAAAAAAACCCAAAAAACTCAAAAAATTACTAAAAAACATTTAAACCCCTAAAAACATGAAAAACCATAAAAATCCCAAAAAATCCCTAAAAATTCCTAAAAACATAATAAACCATAAAAATGACCCCCCCCCCAAAAACAGAAAAAACTCAGAGAAACCTTAAATAAACTAAAACCCATTAAAACCTTAAAAACCCACTAAAATTGTAAAACAACTAAAAATGATAAAAAAACTCAAAAAACCTTAGAAACACTAAAAAACTCAAAAAAACACTTAAAACCAAAATAACCTTAAAACCCTAACCCCCCCCCCCCCCCAAACCTAAAAAAACTTTAAAACCCCTAAAACCCCTCAAAATCCCTAAAAACCCCCAAAAACCCTGAAAACCATAAATATCCTAAAAATCCTTAAATATCTTTGACATCGTAAAAACCCCTAAAACCCTAAAAAACCCCTAAAAACATTAAAAACCCTAAACCCTCATGAAAACCTAAAAACCCACTAAAAACTCTAAAACCCTTAAAACCAATAAAATGTTAAAAATATATGAAAAAATTAATCCCCTAAAAAACTCAAAAAAACCCTAAAAAAGGATAAAACCCTCAATATCCCTAAAACCCTTGAAAACCCCCATGAAAACCATAAAACCCCCAAAAAACCTTGAAAACTCAAAATTCCTTTAAACCCCTAAAAATGTTAAAAACTCTTTAAAAAGCTAAAAAACTATAAAACCCCTAAAACCCTGAAAGTTTCTAAAACCCTAATTGGTAGATTTCTTTGTATAGACACATGAACTAGTGCTGCCTACCACCTGATTGTGCTGTATATATTCAAAGAGGTGGATGTGTCCAAGTCACTGGTTAATTCTATCTACGTTGAGATTGAAGGTGAGATCTAGTGGCATCCGAAGATTTTCTTTGAATCCTGGTTTTCTTTCTGTTCGAACTGCCATAGACTAGGCCACTGTGCATCTACTTGTAAGTGTGCATGTAGTACTGTCAAGTCTACAATACAGTGGACGACTGCTACAACTCATGGTTTGTAACTAGATGCACCTCTATGTGGCTCATGGAGTGCATTGTGCAGGTATACATGCTGGAAAGACTAATGTGCCTCTGGCTGATGATCATGCTGTTATAGTGGTTTGAGATGTTCCATTGAAGGTTGTTCAATAGTCTTTATCCGAAACAAGGGTTTTTGCAATGTTTGATAGGTTGAAACATGACTAAGGAATTGTGACTAGTAAGGGGGTGATGGAAACTGAGGAAGGATGCAATAGTCTGAGGATGGTGGAGTTGCAGCAGATGTCACAGCCTGTGTTGTGCCTCAATTATGGAGTTTTGGAGGAGGCCAAGGATTCTTCAGATCAACTGGCAGTGATGGTGTCCCTTTGCACAATTAGTTTGATGGCTTTGTTTCTGAGGATCTAGTCCATGAGCAGCATGTTGTACAACCACAGCTGGCTGGTGGCATTGAAGAACAACCTGCACAGACTACTTGCTCTGGGCTTGAGGGTGCTGTTTTTGAAGACAAGGGTAAGGGTTTACAAGATGTCTTGACCTGTGATGATATTGTGTTGGCCAGTACAGGGGATGAGGATGATGTTGTTTTGCGTGATGCGAGTGTTGTTGTAAATGGATCTCTGGTTCAGATTGTAGTGGAAGAATATTTTGTGCTTGAGGGAGTGCAATTAGCTCGGTCTGCTTGTAATGAGGATGAGTTCGCACGGGCTGATGTAAAGGTTCCCCTATCTAGTTGTGATGCTTGTGTTGGGATTGAGATGGTACTAGACAAGGCTTCCATTAATACTCAGGAGGGAGTACGCACTGGGTATATTTCTTGTGAGGAGGATGAGGGCTTGCAATTGATTATGGTAGATTCAGGTGACACTTCCTTGGAGGTTATTAAAAGTTGTACTGATTTTGAGCAGGCTTCGGTGACTCTGAATGTATTATAAATCATAAAGACACATACATCCCTAAACACATAAGTCTTTTCTAGGGTGAGGGTAGTAGGATGAGCTTAAACATGGCTATGATCATTAAGAAGAAGACTTTGATAGAGGAGGTCATTCCATATGGGAAGGGAAATAAATTTATAGGAGTCACATCAGACCCCTGAAAGAGGAAGATGAGGAAATACTACTCTAGTTTTCCAAAGACAGTGTCCACTAGAGCCTCCACCAAATCTCCAAAAAAAAATGTTTCTAACAGGGGAGGGCGGCCGACCAAGGTGTAGCTAAATGCTGATAAAAAAGGCTCATAGAAAACTACATTGCCTTATTTAGGCAACATGAATCTGAATGGGAGTCGGCAGATACTGATGCGCACATCAGATGTGGTGTTGATAGAGACCCTTGAAGTGTAACTTCTTATTATGATGGTGGTGGTGATGTTGAACTCTTTTACGTGTAACTCCTATTGGGTTGGGTCGTTTGAATTCTCCCCTTCCTTGAATGCATTTTCATTTTTCTAATAAATTTTGGGGGTACATGAATATCCTGGTCCTGTGCCTTCTTCACCATAAAAACCTGAAAAACTACTAAAAACACTAAAAAACCATAAAAATTATAAAATTTCTAAAAAATCCTTGAAAAAACCTATAAACCTAAAAAAACCCTAAAAAACACTAAAACAATAAAACCCCCTGAAAATCCATAAAATTACTAAACCCCACTAAAAATTTCACAATCCCTTATAACCCATAAAAATGTTAAAAACATTAAAAATCTCTAAAAACCCTTAAAATGCATAAAAAACTCAAAAAACACTAAACCCCCCAAAAGTACATAAAAACCCTAAAAATACTTGAAAACCCTTAAACCCTTGAAAACTCCTTAAAACCCTCAAAATCCATAAAAATCTTCAAAATTGTAAAACCCTTTAAAATCCTAAAAAAGCCGAAAAATCCCTAAAAACATTAAAAAACCCCCCAAAACCCCTAAAAATATTAAAAAACCCTAAAAACCAATAAAAAACCTAAAACCACACTAAAAAAACTAAAAACTAATTAAACCCCCAAAGATTTTAATAACGTTAAAAAACTCTAAAATCGCTTAAAACCCCTAAAAACTCAAAAAAACCTTTAAACCCCAAAACACCCTAAAAACCCTGAAAACCCCTAAAAACAAAAAAACCCTGAAAACCTAACCCCCCAAACCCTAAAAACCCTAAAAATCCCAAAATCTCTAAAAATCATAAAAAGGCCCTAAAAATCCATGAAAACATAAAAAACCCAAAACCCTAAAACCCCCAAAAAAACCATAAACCCCTAAAAACCTTAAAAAACCCTAAAAACCCCATAAAACCCCAAAAAACTTTAAAAAAACTCTAAGAGTCCATAAAATGTTAAAAACATTAAAAACTATAAAAAACCATAAAACCCTAATAAACTCACAAAAACCCCTAAAAACCCAAAAGACCCAAAAAACACTGAAAACCCCAAGAAACCCTAAAAAACCCTCTAAATCCATAAAAACACTAAAAATCCCAAAAAACCCTAAAAATCCCCAAAACCATAAAAATCCTAAAAACCCCAAAAATAACAGAAAACATAAAAACCCATAAAATACCTTAAAAACCCTAAAATGCCATAAAACACTAAAAATAACTAAAACCACTAAAACCCCTTTAAACCCCTAGAAACATTAAAAAAATTGAAAATGATTTCAAATCCTAAAAAACTCTAAAAAAACTCTAAAAACCCAAAAAGATCCAAAAAACCCTAAAAATCCCTAAAAAGTAAAAAACCTTGAAAACCCCTAAAACCCCTCAAAATCCCTAAAACCATAAAAATCATAAAAATCCCTTAAAACCCAAAAATATGTAAAAACCCTATAAACCTTGAAAACACCCTATAAACCTTAAAAATCCCTAAAACCCAAAAATCATTAAAAACCATTGAACACTCTAAAACCCCTTAAAAGCCCTAAAAGGGTTAAAAAACTATAAAAAACCTTAAAAAACCTAAAAACTAAAAAACCCTAAAAACCCCAAAAGAACCTAAAATCCTTGAAAATCCCTAAAAACTATAAAACCCTCAAAATCCCAAAAAACCTAAAAAACCTGAAAAACCATAAAAATTCTAAAAAATACCTAAAAGTCTGTGGATACGTAAAAAATCCTAAAAACCAAGAAAACCTTTGAATACTATAAAACCGCTAAAAACCATAAAAACCCTAAAAACCCATTAAAACCCTAAAAACCAATAAAAACTAAAAAAAACCTTAAAACTGCTTAAAACATTAAAAACTATAAAAAAACCTAATAACTAAAAAAACCTAAAAACCAAAAAAAACAAAAAAGACCCTAAAACCCCTAAAAACTCCAGAAAAACCTAAAAAAAGAAGAATGGAGGCTCTGGAGACACTGGCGATTCTGGCGATCCCGCTCCCTCACGATGGAGGCTTCCTCCCAAGTTTAAGATGATGGAAAATGAAGCACCTTGCCCCCTTGATCCGGGGGAGGATCCTCTCTTGGAGGACATCTCGTCGCTCTCCTCTACTGACTTGTTACCCTCTTTCCTGAGAACGTTGCTCTGCCCGAGGGTTCCAGAGTTTTTCGAAGGTCGTCCGCAGCTTCCCCTATCGATTTGGGAGTTCACGGAGGCTTCAGACCTGCACCGCCTAACTCTGGTTACAATTTTCCTGGTGCGGCGACCCCTGGTGTTCACTTTCGACAGGTTCGTTTCGGCTTTCTGGAAACTTAGGGCTCGAGTGACTGTGGGCCTGTTCGATAGATCCCACATCATGATTCTCTTTTCCACGGAGAAAGTCCTGGTTCTTGCCTGGTCAGCGGCTCCTCGGTCGTGCAATGGTGCTCACTTCTCCCTCTTTCGGTGGAGCTTTGACTTTCATCTGAAGCGAAGTTCCCCGATTGCTGCTACCTGGGTGAGATTTCTTGAGCTTCCCCTTCCCTTTCAAAATTTCTCTATTATTTCGATGCTTGGGAATTTGGTGGGGAGGTTATTTTGTGTGGATAGTAGGACTAGGGCCCTTTTTCATCCGGTTGCACCAAGGGCCTTTGTTGAAATCGATGCTTCGAAGCCTCCTATGGATGCTGTTTGGATTGTAGTGGGGGAAGAACTCAGATGGAGATAACCTATTATTTTTGAGCAATGGCCGGTTTTCTTCTCTTTTTGTTGGAGTTTTGGGCATAGCGACCACTCTGGAGGGTGTTCTAGCACTGTCAAGGGTGGTGCTCTGGATCTTATGTCCTCTGGTGAGATTACCCTCCCTCTGGTGGAGGTGAAGGTGACAAAGGGGGTGGTTTCCTCCCAACCTCTGGGTGCGGATGTTCCTTGGTCATCTGCTTTGTTGGCTGGAAGTGATTTAGAGGTGGCCCTGATGGATTCAAGTGGTTTCATTGTGAGTCTAGCTGGAGGTGCTGGTGTCTCGGGAAATGCTGATAAGGAGGAAGTGCTGCTGGCTGAGAGGGATGATCGGGTTTCTGCTGAAGGTGTTCACGGGTGTGGCGACTCTCCTAGGAGGCAGACAGATTTAGGGAAGGCTGTTGAGGTGGGTGTCTGGAAAGAAAATGTGGAGGATCCCTGTGCTCTGGATCTAGAATGTGATGGTATAGCTGGATTGAAGGTTAATAAGAAAACTACTGGATCCTTCCCAGCAACTGAGGGTGTTGTGCTTGCTCCAAACAACTTCCAGGTTGCAGCCTTGGCTGAGCCTGCTGCGGTGGTTGTGATGGTGGCAGATGTCTTGGAGGAGGCCGTGGTTACTCAGGGCCCGAGGACTGGAGATGAGTGGATCTTGTCTTCAGTTGAGGAAATGTCTACTGCGGATGAAGAGACCTGGATCCCTAGGGTCCAACACATGAACTGGAGTGATGCCCCTCTGGTTCTGTCTGGGTGTCCAGGCGTGGGGGTACCTGACATGGGGCCTGGGCTATCTCCTCCCTCTGCCAGCACAAGTGGCGCTGAGGATCCTCCCAGTGGACCGTTCTTCAACCCTCTGCCGGGAAATATCGACGACGCTATCGGTCCCTCCATATACCTATAGAGGGCTATGGTCCTTCATGGTGTCCCCTCTGCTGAAGATTTTTGTGTGCAGCTGCATGAGATGGTGTGGGTGGAATGGGAAAGGTTCCTGCTTGAGGGTGAAGCTGAGAGGCTTGGGGAGAGGTTTGCTGAGGCTGATCGTTGGATAAACACTGCTATGGTCAGGTCAAAGGAGAAAAAAACTAGAGGAGGTGCTGAAACTCCTGGGGAAGAATGTAAGAAAGGGAAGGCACCATCGGCTGCTAGTGATGGTGTCACTTGTGCGAAGGCGGGTGCTGAAGTTGGATCCACTTCCGCCCCTCCAAGATGAAGACAGAAGAGGGATTACTCTGCCCTCCCACATCCCATGGAAACTAGGGCCTCTTCACGAGAGGTCAGACTTAATCTATGTGTGAATAAGTGAGAGCGGCTTTTAATTTCCATAGAGCAAGAGAAGGCTAGGATGAAGCTGCTTCCAGGCTTGGCATGCAGGAGAATTTTGAGCCTGGATGGGACTCAATGGACATGGGTGATGATTCAGATTTCAGTCTTGCTGATGTGGGTGACAGCTTTGGTGTGGGCATGAGGTTTTGAGGTGCGGAGCTGGAGGATTTTGGTGGAGACGTTGACTGATCCTTCCCTTGTGTGACCTCCCTTTTGGACTTTTGACTTGTTTGTTTTTTTGCTTTTGTTTTTTCTTTTCTTTCTGTGGATTTTGGGCTGTGGTCGTAAGGTGTTTTGGGTGTGGATCGGTGGATCCCTCCCCTCCCTTGTCTGCAGGGTCTTTGTGACTTTTCTTTTAATAAATTTTGGGGGGTTCCAGGAATAGCCTGGACCCGAGCCTTCCTTGCCCTAAAAACTCCAAAAGACCCAAAAACCTGAAAACCCCTAAAAACCCTTAAAATCGCTAAAAAAGATAAAATAAATAATAGGCATAAAAAGCCCTAAAAATACCTAAAAACATGAAAACCCCAAAAAATACTTAAAAAAACCTCTGAAGCCCATAAAATCGCATAAAAACCTGAAAAAATAACAAAATCCCTAAAATCAATATAAAACTCTAAAAACCCTTTAAACCCCAAGAATTGTTAAAAACTCTAAAAAACCATAAAACCCTAAAAACTCAAGAAACACTAAAACCCCAAAATACCCCCAAACCTTGAAAAATCCTAAAACCCCTGAAAACCCTTTAAAACCTACAAAATCTCAAAGAATCCTAAGAAATCCTAAAAAACATAAAATTCCTATAAAATCCCTAAAAATCCCCGAAAACGGAAAAACCCATAAACCCTAAGAGACCCATGAAAACCAAGAAAACCTTAAAATACCCTAGAAAACCTTTAAACCCTAAAAAACCACTACAATCTATAAAACCCTCAAAACCTCTAAAAATGTTAAAAAGAACTCTAAAAATCCTTTAGAAACCTAAAAAACTCAAAAAAAAACTCGAAAACCCCTAAAAACCCCTAAAACCCCTAAAAACCCTGGAAAAACCTAAAAACCATCAAAATCCCTAAAACCCCTAAAAACCATAAAAAATATAACAAATCCCTAAAATATCTAAAAACGTAAAAAACCCTAAACCATTAAAAACCCCAAAAAACCATAAAAACCCATAAAACCCCTAAAAACTAATAAAAACTCTAAAACCCTTAAAAACGATAGAAATGTTAAAAAACGTTAAAAAACTCAAAAAAATATTTAAACCCCCAAAACACACAAAAAAAACTAAAATCGAAAGACCCTAAAACACCTAAAAATCCCTTAAAACCAAAAAAATCCTAAACAATCCCTAAAATCCCTTAAAACATTAAAATCTTAAAGACCCTGAAAAGCGCCTGAAAACCATAAAAAAACATAAAACCTTAAAAGACCCTAAAAACCCATGAAACCCTAAAAACCAACTAAAAACTCTAATAACCCTTATAACACCTAAAAACATTTCCAAACATTAAAAATTCTAAAAACTAAAAAAAAATTCATAAAAACCGAAAAGCCCCTAAGAACCCTAAAAAACCCTAAAAACCCTAAAACCTTGAAAACCCCTAAAAATACTCAAAAATTCTAAAAACCCTAAAAACTATAAAAAACCTAAAAAAATCTATAAATACCTAAAAATGTAAAAAACCTTGAAAAACCTCTGAAAACCATAAAACCCCCTAAAAACCATAAAAGACCCAAAACACCCTTAAAACCCCTAAAAATGTTAAAAACGTTAAAAAACTCTTTAAACCCAAAAAAACAAAGAAAACCCCTAAAATATCAAAAGGACCGTAAAAACACTAAAAATCCAAAAACCCTCTTAAAATCCCAAAAAATCCCTAAAAACACTAAAAACCATAAAAATCCTAAAAAACACTAAAATTGTAAAAATCCCTAAAAACCCTAAAAATACCCTACAAACCCTAAAACACTAAAAATCCATAAATACCCTAAAACCCACTGAAACTCTAAAATTCATTAAAACCCATAAAGAGTTAAAAAATTCTAAAACCCTTAAAACTACCAAAAAATGAAAAAAACCCTAAAGGACCCTAAAACCTGAAAAAACCCTTAAAATCCTTAACCCCCCCCCCCCCAAAAAAACCCTCAGAATCCCTAAAAACCCTAAAAAACCCAAAAAACCATATAAACCCTAAAAAATCCCTAAAATCCATGAAAATGTAAAAAACCCTAAAAACCCTGAAAGCCCCCTAAAAACCAAAAAACCCAAAAAACCTTAAAAAAATCCAAAAAACCAATAAAAACCTTAAAAACTACTAAAAACTCTAAAAACACTTAAAAACCCTAAAAATGTTTAAAATGTTTAAAAACTCTAAAAAGCCGTAAAACCATAAAAAAATAAAAGAAACCCCTCAATACCTAAAAAGACCCAAAATACCTTGAAAACACTAAATACCTAAAAACCCCTGAAAGACCATAAAAACGCACAAAATCTCTAAACACCCTAAAAACATAAAAATCCAAAAAAATCCAGAAAAATCCAGAAAAATCCCTAAAAACATAAAAAATCACTAAAATCCCTGAAACCCCCCTAAAAACTATAAACCCCTAAAAACATTAAAAACTCTAAAAACCATTAAAACCCTAAAAAACAAAACAAAAACTGCTAATAACTCTAAAATCCCAGAAACCACTAAAATTGTTAAAAAAACTCTAAAAACCCTTAAAGGTTATAAAAAGCTCAAAAAACCTTAAAAACCCCAAAAGACCCTAAAAACCCTAAAACCCCAAAAAACATAAAACCCCAAAAAACATTAAAAAACCATATAAGAATTAAAACCCACTAAAAATTCTAAAAACTTTAAATCCCCCAAAAACGTTAAAAACTCTAAAAAACCTTAAAACGCTAAACATCCAAAAAAGCATAAAAACCAAAAATAACCCCAAATACCATAAAACCCCCTAAAATACCCTAAAACCCCATAAAATCCCTAAAACCCTCAAAATACCTAAATACTCTAAAAACATTAAAAAACATAAAAACCATAAAATCATTAAAAATCCCTAAAAACATAAAAACCCCAAAAACTCTAAAAATCCATGAAAATAAGAAAACACCCTAAAACCTTAAATACCCTAAAAACCCATAAAAACTCTAAAACCCACTAAAAACACTAAAGACACTTAAAAAACCTAAAAATGCGAAAAAAACTCTAAAAAACCATAAAACAAAAAATAACTCAATAAAACTCAAAAGAACTCCAAACACACAAATGGCCCTAAAAACCATAAAAATCCCTAAAAACCATAAATAACCCTAAACCTTAAAACCCCAAAAAATCCCTTAAAACTGTAGAACCCCTAAAACCATAAAAATCCTAAAAAATCCCAAAAAATCCAAGAAAATGAAAAAATCCCTAAAATCCCTAAAAACCAAAAGATAGCCTATAAAACAAAAAAAATCCTAAAAGGCCCTAAAATCCATAAAGGCATAAAAACCCCTAAAAACCCAAAAACCCCCTTGAAATGCATAAAAACATTAAAACTCCTAAAAACACATAAAATCCAAAAAAACCATTAAAAACTCTAAAACCCCTTATAACAACTAAAAACGTTAAAAAATATAAAACCCAAAAACACCATAAAAAACTCACAAAAATTCAAAAACCAAAAAACACAAAAAAACCATAAAACCCTAAAAACCCTCAAAATCCCTAAAACCCATAAAAACCCTAAAAACAATAAAAATCCTAAAAATTCCCAAAAATTCCCTAAAAATCCCTAAAAACATAAAAACCTCCAAAACCCTTAAAACCCCCTAAAAGCCATAAACATGCATACAGGGAAGATAACTCGGTTGCTGACACCCTCTCCAAACAGGCGATTGCGGAGAGCTTCTCAATGTGGTCCTTTATGGCCCCACCTTATTGTATTCCGTTCTTGGACTCGGATCGGAAGGGCGATGTTCATACTTTCTCTTTCAGGCCTATCTTGTAGTTGCCTTTTTTCTTTTTAATTATGTTTGGGGGGCTAGGCTTGCCTAGTCCCGAACCTCTTCTGCTCTAAAAGCCATAAAACCCCTAAAAACCTATATATCACTAAAACCCCATAAAAACCCTAAAAAACCACCAAAAACTCTAAAAACCCTTTAAATCCAAAAAAGGATAAAAAATCTAAAAACATTAAAAACCCTAAAAAACACCAAAAAACCCAAAAAAACCCCAAAAAACCCTCAAAATTCCTAAAATCCCTAAAAACCTTAAGGACATAAAAATACTAGAAAATCCCAAAGAACCATGAAAGACCCCATAAAACCATAAAACCCCAAAAAACATTAAAAAACCCTAAAAACCCATAAAAACACTAAATCCGCTACAAACTCTAATACCCCTTAAACCCCCTAAAATGATAAAAAACTCTAAAAAATCGTAAAAACCCTAAAACATATTTTAAAAAAACTCAAAAGACCCTAAACCCACTAAAACCACTAAAAATATTTGGAAAATCCATAAAACCCCTCAAAAACCCAAAAAAACCATAAAATCATAAAAATCCAAAAAATCCTTAAAAATCCCTGAAAAGTAAAAAAACCAAAATAACCCGAAAAACCCCCTGAAAACCATAAAAACCGTTAAAATCCTAGAAACCTAGAAAAAGCCACTGAAAACTCTAAAAACCCTAAAAACCCCTAAAAATGTTAAAAAATTATAAAAAATATAAATCCCCTACAAAACTAAAAAAACTCCCTACAAACTGAAAAGACCCTAAATACCCAAAAACCCAAAAAATACTAAATAACCCTAAAAACCCCAACATCCCAAATTACCCAAAAAACCATAAAAATAATAAAAACCCTGAAAAAATCCTGAAAAACACAAAAACACCTAAATACATTAAAAACCCTAAAAACCCCAAAAATTCCTAAACCACTAAAAACTCTAAAAACGATTAAAACCCCAAAAAAAGTTAAAAAAATCTGTAAACTAATAAAAAAACTCAAAACCCCCCTAAAAACCCAAAATACCCTTAAGCCTTGAAAAATTGTAAAAATCATAAAAAAACCCAGAAAAACTCTAAAAGACCTCAAATTACCTAAAAACCCTAACAACCCCTAATAACCATAGAAAATATAAAATATGATTAAAAATATAAGAAAACATAAAAAAACCCTAAAAACCTTGAAAAACCCTTGAAAATAATAAAACCCCTTAAAACCATATAAACCTTAATAACCCATATAAACACTAAAAACCCATAAAACTTGAAAAAATTCAAAACCCCACAAAAAACATAAAAACCCTAAAAACCCTACAAAATCATGAAAAACACTAAAAACTATCAAAATCCCTAAAAACCCTTAAAAACCCCTTACTACTATTAAAATCCTAAAAAATCTCAAAAAATCTTTGAAAATGTAAAAAACCCTAAAAACCATGAAAACCCCCTAAAAACCATAAAAACCCCTCAAAACCATAAAAAACACTTTAAACCCCTAAAAATGTTAAAAAACTCTAAAAATATATGAAACCCCTAAAAAGTAAAAAAACCCTAGAAACTCAAAATACCCTAAAACCCCTAAAAACCCTAAAAACCATAAAAAATAACAAATCCCATAAACCCCACAAATACCCTAAAACCACTTAAAACTCTAAAACCCCTTAACACCCCTTAATTTTTTTGAAAAACTCTAAAAAACCAAAAAAAACCCAAAAAACGAAAAAAAAACAATAAAAACCTAAAAGACCCTAAAAAAACTAAAAATCATAAAAACCATACAACCCCAAAAACCTCAAAAATCCCTAGAAAACCTAAAAACCCTGAAAACCCATAATAATCCTAAAAATCCCTAAAAATTCTTGATAGCATAAAAAACCCTAAAAACCTTTAAAACCCCCTGAAAACCATAAAACCCATAAAACCATAAAAACCATAAAAACACATAAAAATACTAAGAAACCACTAAAAACTCTAAAACCCCTAAATACCCCTTAAAATGTTAAAAATATTAAAATACTCTAAAAATCTTAAAACCCCTAAAAAATAAAAAAAAAACCCTAAAACCCCATAAAGAACCTAAGAACCGGAAAAACCCTAAAAGATCATGAAAATCCATAAAACCCCTCAAAATCCTTAAAAACATGAAAAACACTAAAAAAAATAAAAATCTTCAAGAAGCCCTAAAAATCCCCCAAAAAGTAAAAAAAATCTAAAAACCCTGAAAGACCCTTAAAACCCATAAAAATCACTAAAAACCTTAAAAACCCTAAAACTAATAAAAACTATAAAAACCTCTAAAAACTCTAACAACCCATAAAACCCCCAAAAATGTTAAAAAACTATAAAAAACATTAAAACCTAAAATAACTCAAAACCCCCTAAAGACCCTAAAAACAGTAAAAACACTCTAAGTAAATCAAAACCCCAAAACCCCTAAAACCATAAAATTCTAAAAATCCTAGAAAATATAAAAACCCTAATGACCCTGAAAACCCCATGAAAACCATAAAACCCCTAAAAACATAAAAAATCCAAGAAATAAAAAAAACACTGAAAACCCTTTAAACCCCTAAAAATGTTAAAAAACTCTAAAAAACCTAAAAAACAAAAAATACTAAGAAAACCCTAAAAACCCAAAGGTTCCTAAAACCCCTAAATAACCCCAAAAATCCAAAACCCCGAAAAATCCCGAAAAAACCCTAAAAACACACAAAATCCCTAAAATTTAAAAACCCTAAAACTATAAAAAACATTAAAATAATACTTGAAAAAGTAAAATACCATAAAAATCCGGAAAAAATAAAAAAAACCCTAAATTTTTTATAACCCCTAAAAACCCCTAAAACCCCCAAAAAAACACAAAAAAACTTTAAAACCACATTAAGCCCCTAAAAACGTTAAAAACTCTAAAAAACCTTAAAAAAACTAAAAACTCAAAAGAACCCTAAAACCAAAAAAAATGATACAAACCATGTAAACCCTAAAACCCTAAAAAACCCATAAAAACATCAAAATCCATAAAAACCCTAAAACCAATAAAAACCATAAAAATCCTAAAAATCCCAAAAATTCCCTAAAAACGTAAAAAACCCTAAAAACACTAAAAACCACTTAAGACAACAAAAACCCCTAAAAACCTTAAACAACCCTTCAAACCCATAAACATCCTAAACACCACTAAAAACTATAAAAACTATTAAATCCCCTAAAACGTTAGAAAACTCTAAAAACCCTTAAAAACATTAAAAACACTAAAAACCCATAAAACCCCTAAAAAAACCATAAAACCCTAAAAAACTCTGAAAACCCATTAAAATAATTAGAATCCTTAAAGTCCCTAAAAACCTTAAAAACCATAAAAATCCTAAAAAATCCATGAATATAAAAAAATGAACAAAATCATAAAAAACTTAAAAAACCCTGAAAACCATAAAAACCCCTCAAGAAGAAGAAAAGAAGAAGATGGCGGCGCACTCTCCTGGAATTCTCTCTCGCTCGACGATTCTTCTAGGCTTTCCCCTGGATCCAGATCGAAGCTCATCGGTGGATCCTTTCTCCTTCGTTCTAGGAGATGGTATGACCTGGATGTGATCTTCGGCCTCAAGAGGGTGGTGGATTCTGCACTTCGACAACATCGTCTTCCCCGAGTGCTCTGGACTTCGGACTTCGACACGGCTTTGTTATGTTGCTGGCACGTCTGGCTTCCATCTGTTATGGTGGTCGTGATGCCTTCAGATGTTCTTGCTTGGGTCGAAATCCTCCAGTAGCCGCAGATTGGGGTTGTTTTTTCAGATCTAGGGTTTCTGCTAGCGGGTCAACACAGTCAAAGGGCGCAATGGAAAAGCTGGTTGCTTCGGCGTTCAGGTTCTTTTCAGAAGGTGCTTCGTTTAGGCGGATGGTGCGATGATCTGGTCTGGCGACGCTAGTCAGGGTCTTCTCGATCTTACATTGCAGAATCTCGTTTCTTCTGTCGGTTCACGAAGCAGCTGCAGCGGTGGAGGGAGTTTCATCGGCGGTGTGGACTCTGGCCTCTTCGACGATTCGTGGAGGCGTGGACTGGCTATGGATCATCCTTGGCGTAGCGTTGCAGGACTATGGTGGAGCCGTTCAGATCTGGGATTTCCACCATGAGGCACTTCGTTTCCATGGAGGTGTGGATAAGATCTTGGAAATACGGGTTCTTCTAATGTCTTCGGCGGTTTGGTCTTCTCCGAACGGTGGCCTGGCCTTTTTGGATCCATGATGCTGAATGGTGGGTGCAGTGGGATCTGCGATATTCTGGAAATGGCATGTCTGCTTCCATGCTTGGGTCTGGTTTTCCAGATCTGAGTCTGGGAGGTTTTTGCTGGATCTCTTGGCATTTTGACGGTTTTTGGGGGCTACGGGAAGTGAACATGCAGGTTCGTGCTTCTGTTTCCTTAGTTTCGCCTTTGATTTATGCTGCTGATGAGTTTCTGGACAAGCTGAGTTGCGTCCTGGCTACTATGGTGGAATGTGGTCTTTTGAGATATTGCTGGTTTGGTTGTGAGTTGTTTCTGAAGTTGGATTTGAGGCAAGTTGAGATGGAGGTTGATGGTTGTGGTGTTGGTTTGGTTTTGAATAGCTATGGGTGCGGTATTTTTGTTCTGGTGAGTGTGCTGGATGCTGTTTGGTGTGCTACTGGTTGCTGTTTTTCAGGAGGATTTGGTGCTGTTGGTTGCTGGGGCTGGTTAGTTTGGATGTGGTGGTGCTGTGTTGCTATGACGAATGGATGTGGTGCTGCTGATGGTTGCTGGGGCTGGTTGGTTTTGATGTGTTGTGGCTGCTGTATTGCTGTGATGATTGGATGTGGTGCTGTTGGATGCTGGAATGCGCTAGATGATGGATGTTGTGATGCTGGATGTGTGGACGCTGCTTGGCTATGCTGTTTGGTATTGGTGCTGGATGCCGGTGTTGGCTGGACAAGATTTGTGGACTCTGCTGTTGTGTTTTGTTTTGTGTCTGTTCCTCTATTTTTTTTTCTTTTTTGATTTTCCTTTTTTTGGGTCTTTTTCTGTGAAGGGTTTTTGGGTGTGGGTTGTTTGACCCCTCCCCTCCCTTGTCTGCAGGTCTTTGTGTCTTTTCTTTTAATAAATTTTGGGGGGTTCCAGGAATAGCCTGGACCCGATCCTTCATTTGCATAAAAACCCCTCAAAACATTAAAAACCCTAAAAACCCATAAAAAACCTAAAACCAACTAAAAACCCTTTAAACCCCTAAATTTTTTAAAAAATCTAAAAAAACTTGAAGCCAGTAAAATAACACTAAAAACCCCTAAAACCCCTAAAAACCTAAAACCCCTAAAAACCATGAAAACCCTAAAAAATCTCAAAATCTCTGAAACCCTAAAAACCATTAAGATCCTAAAAAATCCTAAGAATCCTTGAAAATGTAAAAAACAATAAAAAACTTGAAAAAACCATAAAATCCATAAAACCCCCTAAAATCCTCAAAAAACACCAAAAACCCACAAAACCCCTAAAACCCCTAAAACCCCTAAATACTAATGAAACACACTATAAAACCTTAAAAACCATAAAAAAAATAATAAACCACTAAAAACACCAAAGACCCCAAAAACACTAAAACCCCCTTAAAAGCCTAAAAACTATGAAAAACTATAAAAAACCCACAAAATCCCTAAAAACCATAAAATTCCCAAAAATTCATAAAAATACTAAAAAAAGTATAAAAACCCTAAAAATAAAAAAAACCCTAAACCCCCTAAAAAATCCCTCAAAAACAGAAAACCCCTAAAAACATTAAAAAACCTTAAAAACCCCATAAAACACTAAAAATCACTAAAAAATTTTAAAACACTTAGAGCCCATAAAAATGGTTAAAAACTATAAAAAACATTAAAACCCCAAAAAAACTAAAAAAACCAAAAAAACCCAAAAAAACCCTCAAAACCCTAAAATCCCTAAAACCCTAAAAAACCATAGAAACCCATAAAACCCCTCAAAATCCCAAAAAACTCTAAAAACACTAAAACCAATATTTTTTTAAAAAAAACCATAAAATTCACTGAAAACGTAAAAAACCCTAAAAACCCTAAAAATCCCCTAAAACCCATACAAAGCGCTAAAAACCTAGAAAGCCACTAAAACACTAAAAACCCTTTAAACCCCTAACAATGTTGAAAAAATCCATAAAATCAATAAAAAACTCAAAAAACCTCAAAATAACCCTAAAAACCCAAAACACCCTAAAAACCATAAAAACTCCTCAAAATCCCTAAAACCCCTAAAAATCCTAAAAACCAGAAAATTCTTATGAAAAAACTTAAAAATACCTAAAAATGTAAAAAAAAAAACCCTAAAAACCTTGAAAACCCCTTGAAAACCATAAAAAACCGCTAAACCCCTAAAAACCTAATCAAAACCATAAAACCACTAAAATTATAAAACATATAAAATCCCTAAAAATGTTAATAGACTCTAAAAAACCTAAAAACCCTAAAAACTCTATAAAGCCTAAAAACCCTGAAACCACCTAAAACCCTGAAAACCCTGAAAACCCCTAAACACCCTAAAAATTACTAAAAAACCTAAAAGAATAAAAATTCTAAAAAACCCTAAAAATCCATGAAAATGTAAAAGACCATAAAACCATGAAAACCCCCTGAAAACAATAAAAAACCCATAAAATTATTAAAGCCCATAAAACCCCTAAAAACCCGTTAAAACTCTAAACCTATTAAAATCCCTAAAAATGTTAAAAAAACTCCAAAAAACCTTAAGACCCCATAAAACTTAAAAAACCCCTAAAATCCATAAAATCCATAAAATCCCTAAAAACCCTCTAAACCATAAAAAACCTAAAAATCCCTAAAAATACCAAAAAATGTTAAAACCCATAAAAACCTTGAAAAACCCCAAAAAACCATAAAAACCCATAAAAACCATAAAACCCCAAAAAACCCATAAAGCCCCCCCCCCAAAAAAAACCAATAAAAGCTCTAAAAACCTTTAAAACCCCTAAAAACATTAAAAACTATAAAAATCATTAAAAAGACTAAAAACTCAAAAAAACACTAAAAACCCAAAAAACTATTAAAGACCCTAAAAACCCTAAAAGACACAAAAAGTCCCTAAAAATCCCTAAAAACCATACAAACCCTAAAAATTACTAAAAATATCTAAAAACGTAAAACCCCCTAAAAACTCTGAAAAACCCCTAAAAACCATAACCCTAAAAACCTTAAAATCCCCTTAAAAGAATAAGAACCCTAAAACCCACTAAAAACTCTAAAAAGCCTCAGAACCCATAAAAACATTAAAAAAAATCTAAAAACCATAAATACATGAAAAACTCAAAGACCACTAAAACCCCAAGAAATAACTTAAAAACCCGAAAACCCCTTAAAAATACTGAAAAATCCCAAAAAATACAAGAAACCATCAGAATCCCTAAAATCCATAAAAACCCCTAAAAAAATAATAATGACCAAAAAAATCCCTGAAAATATAAAAACCTCTAAAACCCTTAAAACCCCCTAAAAACCATAAACCCCCCTAAAAACATCAAAAACCCTAAAAACACATAAAACCCCCAAAAAACACTAAAAACTCTAAAAACCTATAAAACCCCAAAAAACGTTAAAAAACTTTAAAAACACAAAAAAAATCCTAAAAACCCCAAAAGTCTCTAAAACCCCTAAAAACCATAAAACCCCCTAAAAACCTTAGAAACCCTAAAAACATGTAAAAACCCAAAAAAACTCTAAAAACCATAAAACCCCCCAAAAACCTTAGAAACCCTTAAAACACGTAAAAACCCAAAAAACACTAAAACTCTAAAAACCTGAAAAACCCCAAAAAACATTAAAAAATTCTAAAGACTCAAAAAAACCCTAAAAACACAAAAGACCCTAAAAACGGTAAAAAACTTAAAACCCATTGAAAACCCCAAAACACTCAAAATCGCTAAAAAATCCAAAACAAAAAAAAACAATAAAAATAAAAAAATACCGAGAAATCCATGAAAACTTAAAGAACCCTAGAAACCATTAAATAGTCTAAAACCCCATAAAAGGCTTAAAAAGATTTAAAAACTATAAAAACCTAAAAAACCTAAAAAACTCAAAAACCCAAAAAGACCCTAAAAACCGTGATAGCCCCTAAAAACAAAAATTAGTCTAAAAAACCCTAAAACCCTCAAAATCCATGAAAATAATAAAAAACCTAAAAAGCATAAAATTAAAAAAAAGGTCGTAAGAGTCCCTGAAAATTTAAAAAACCCAAAAAAACATGAAAAACCCTCAAAACCATAAAACCCATAACACCTTAAAACCGCTAAAAACCCTAAAATCCATTAAAAAAATATAAAAAACATTAAAAATGTTAAAGATCTCTAAAATTCATTAAAGCCCCTAAAAAATTCAAAAAAACCCTAAAAACCCAAAAAACCATTAAAATCCTGAAAAACTCTAAAAACCCTAAAACCCCTAAAAACCCAAAAAGACCCACAAAATTTGTAAAAACCAAAAAAACCCTAAAAACTATAAAAATTTTAAAAAATCCCAACAAATCTATAAAAACATAAAAAACCCTAAAACCCCTTAAAAACCCTAAAAGCCCTAAAAACCTAAAAACCCTAAAAACCCACTTAAAAATCTAAAACCCTTAAAACCCATAAAAATGTTAAAAAACTCTAAAAACCCAAAAAATCTATAAAATAATTGAAAATGTAAAAAACCCTAAAGACCCTAAAAATCACTGAAGGCTGTGATATTTGGTTTTGGTGCTGGATGCTGACGTTGGCTGGACAAGATGTATAGAGGCTGCTGGGGCTGGTTGGTTTGGACGTGTTGTCTCTGATGCTTGGTTGTGATGTTTGGTATTGGTGTTGGATGCTGGTGTTGGATGGACAAGAGGTGTGGACGTTGCAATCATATTTTGTTTTGTACCTTTTTCTCTGGTTTTGTTTTCATTTTTTTTTATTTTTCTTTTTTTGGGTCTTTTGCTGTGAAGGGTTTTTGGGTGTGGGTCGTTTGACCCCTCCCCTCCCATGTCTGATGTGTCGTTTTTCTTCTTAATAAATTTAGGGGGGTCGGGAATAGCCCGACCCTTGCATATTCCTTTCCCAAAA
Source organism: Viscum album (assembly GCA_963277665.1). Taxonomy (NCBI): domain Eukaryota; kingdom Viridiplantae; phylum Streptophyta; class Magnoliopsida; order Santalales; family Viscaceae; genus Viscum; species Viscum album. Next base: position 1,884,618,537 of record OY728141.1, on the reverse strand, counting down.
ACCATAAAAACCATAAAAAACCTAAAAAAGTAATAAATATCCCTAAAAACTTTAAAAACCCTGAAAAATACATGAAAACTATAAAACCCTTAAAAACCATAAAAACCCAAAAAAAACCCTAAAAATAACTAAAAACTATAAAAACCATAAAATACATGAAAACGTTAAAAATTCTAAAAGTCTTCAAAAACCCTAAGACTCAAAAAAACCCTAAAACCCAAAAAATTTCCTAAAACCCATAAAAACAATAAAAACCCGTAAAAACCCTAAAAATCCCTAAAAACATTAAAAATCATAAAAACTATAAAAATTATAAAAAATCCCTAAAAATCCCTAAATACATAAAAACTCTAAAAACCCTGAAGGACCACTGAAAACCATAAAATCCCTAAAAACCTTAATACCCTAAAACCCACAAAAAACTCTAAAAACACCTTAAAACCCCTAAAAATGTGAAAAACACTAAAAACCTTAAAAACCCTAAAAAAAAAAAATCCAAAAAACACCAAAAGTCACTAAAAACCTTAAAAAACCTGAAAAACTTGAAAACCCTAGAAAACCACTAAAACTGCTAAAATTCCCTAAAAACATAAAGAACCCTAAAAGACCTAAAAACCACTGAAAACTGTAAAACCCCCAAAAACATTAAAACCCATAAAGACCCTGAAAAACCACTAGAACTCTAAAAACCCTTAAAACCCTAAAACATTGAAAACCATAAAACCCCTAAAAATTTAAAAAAAATCCCAAAAACCCTAAAAGGACCATAAAAACCCGGAAAACCAGTAAAAACCCCTAAAAAACCTCAAAATCCCTAAAATCCTAAAATCACTAAAAACCAAATAATTATAAAAATGCCCAGATTGATGAGGATGGACAAACAGGAGCTGGTTTTCTGACCAAGATACTAAAGGACATGACCTTGGAGGTCTCTAATGTGATGCCAATAGCAGTGCATAAATCCATATTACAAAACGAAATGGATTTTCATGGCGCAAGGGCCTGGGGGGAGGGCTCTGATGATGAATAAAGAATGAACTTCAACATGGCACAGATAAGGAAGGAGAAGGATATGCTTGGGAAGGAACTCCCTCTTGGGAAAGAGAACCTTACAGGTGGTTCATTTGGGGAGGGGGATATTGAGGGGTCAATCCACACTGTTTGCTATATGAATAAAGAGGACACCATTATCCCTATTCAGGATAATTTCTCTGCTAGTGTCACATCTAACCCACGAAAGAGGAAGCTGAGGAAGGACTATTTCTCCCTACCAAAGACAGTGGCCACTAAGGCATCCAGTAAAGATATGAAGAACTCCTCCGGCATGGTGGGGCGGTCTGCTAAGAAGCAGCTGAATGTGGAGCAGGTGCAGTTTGATGTGAAGCAGCAACGCCTCAGAGATTACTACACCACCTTCCTCAAACAATATGAATCATCTGAATGGGAGTCAGTGGAGTCTGATGCTTCAACTGGATATGGTGCTGATGGGGACCCGTATGGGGATGGAGACTTCTGACCTCTAAATTGATGTTCTTGCCTCTCTTTCTTCTGCTCTCTATGTGGTTTTCCTTTTTTGTTTTTTCCTTTTTTTGGCGTGGGTTGCATGGGATTTTTGGGTGTGGGTCGTTTGACCCCTCCCCTCCCTTGTCTGTTGTGTCTCTTTTTTTATTCTAATAAACTTGGGGGGTTGGGAATAGCCTGACCCTCGCATCTTCTTTGCCAAAAGTCCCTGAAAACCCCTAAAAGAACTAAAAAACCCTAAAATCAATAAAAACCCTCAAAAAGCCTAAAACCCAAAAAGCCTAAAAATCCCTGAAAATACCTAAAAATGCAAAGAACCATAAAAACCCCTAAAAACATAAAACCCCGTAAAACCTTAAAATCCCTAAAAAATCCATAAAAACTCTAAAAACCAATAAAAACTCTAAAACCCATTAAACCCCCTAAAATGTTAAAAAACTATAAAATCCTTAAAAATAAAAAAAACTAAAAAACCCCCCCAAAAACCCAAAAGACCCTAAAATCCTTGAAAACCCATAAAAACCCTAAAAAACTGAAAACCCCAAAAAACCATCAAAATCCTAAAAACCAAAAAAATACTAAAGAAGACCTAAAATCCTTAAAAATGTAAAAAAAACCTGAAAAACCCCAAAAACCCAAAAACCCATAAAACCCATAAAAATCACTAGAAGAAAACCCTATTCCAGAATGATGGTGGCTCCCTTTTCCAACCTTGAAGACGAAGACAGGCTTCGCGCATCTCCCTCCCCCCACCGTGGGGTAGGGTCATTCGGTTAATTTCATGGATGATCGGAATTTTGTTCTGTTCACGGCTCCAGAACTGTTGCCCCCTTTTTCATGGATCAATATTTTCCCCAAGGTTCCTGGCCTTCATGAAGGACCTACACAGCTTCAACTCTTGATTTAGGAGTTCAATGAAGCCTCTACTTTGCATAAGCTAAATTTGGTTGCTCGTTTCATGAACTGGCGCCCTCTGGTGGGCGTTTTCGACAGATTCATTTTTGAAAGTTGGGATCTGCAGGATCATGCTATGGTGGGTCTTGTTGATAGCTACCTTATATTGATTCATTTTGCGTCTAAAGAAGATCATATTCATGCTTGGTCGGAGGGTCCTTAGAATTGCGATAGTGCCCGATTTTCCCTTTTTTGATGGAGTTTTGATCTTAACTTGCATTGTGATTCACCAATGGTGGTAACATGGGTGAGATTTCTCGAACTCCCTCTCCCCTTCCAGAATTTGTCTATTATTTTGATGTTGGGGAACCTGGTGGTGAGGTTCCTTTGTGTGTATAGAAATACTCGGGCTATATTCCATCCAGTCACCCTAATGGATTTTGTTGAGGTGGACGCTTCGAAGGAGCCGATGGACTTTGTGTAGATTTATGTTGGTGAGGAGCTCTGATGGAGACAGTCGGTGGTCTTTGATACATGGGTTGAATTTTGTTCCTCTTTCCAGCATCTTGGTCATGAAGATCGGGTCTGTAGGAGAGGATTAAGTAGATCTGGTGTTCTAAATCTAGCTCTGATGGGGCATGGCGAAGGACGCCATAATCTGGTGGGGGGGAAAGAGGTTCCTGTAAAGGTTACTCAGTGCTTGCCTCCCCAGCCATTGGTTAGTGACATCTTTGTACGCCTAAAAGCTGATTTAAATTATGGAGGTGGTAAGGAAGAGGTAAGGGAGGATCCATGTGACTTGGGGTTGGAGACTCTAAATAATATTAGTGGGAATGAGGATGGTAATGTAGTGGTTGTTCACTTGGATGATAGTTTTAACAGTGAACAGTTTGAAAAAAGGGTGGCGTATGATCAGAGTGATACTTCTTTGTATAACAGGTTTGAGTGCCTTGTGTCTATTGAGCTAGAGGGTGAAGTAGGGGCATAGGTGGATGTGGAGGATCGAGGGACAATGGTGGAACATGGAGAGGTGGCTAGAAAGGGGGAGGGGATCCGTTTTGTTCATGATTAGAATGGGCTCTATAGTTGCAGTGTAGCTGAAGCTGCTGTGCGGGTATCGAGTTGTGGCGCCATTGGTAAGGTGCAGGTTCTGTCATTAGAGAGCAATGTGGTAGTTTGGGAGGATGGTCTGGAGGGTGTGGCTAGATGTAGGCCTCTTGGATTCACTGTGAAAACACCTGGGGTGGTGCTGGATGGAACTACTGATTGGGAATCTTGTTGTGTTGTCGGGCAGGGGAAGGTAGATGAGCAGGGGTGAAGGATACGACAGTGGTGGTGGATGAGCAGGGTGGAGCATCTATGGAAGGGAAAGTGTTTGAGCCGAGGGAGGGAGCTGAGTAGAGAGGTTCAAGACCTTTCAGTTCGGATATGGGGCAAATGGCCGAGCAGGGGGAGGGGTCTGAGCAAGGGGAGTTTTTAGAGCAGTGTTTTATGGCATGTGCTGAGGGGGTGGAGGAATCCCTGCGCCTGGGAAGGGGCAATCAACTTTGATGGTGTGTGAGGGGACTTCTACTGGTGAGTCTTTTTGTGAGACTTTGCAGGGGGATTTGGCTCAGTTCGATCATGAGCATAGGGAGGTTGTTGAACATAGGGAGGTGATGGAGTCAGTTGTGGAGGTGCATGAGGGGCCCTCAGATGATAGGCCTAGCTGTATGGGTCTACATGAATTAGAGATGGAGGACCACCCCGGTGGCCCTTGGAAGGGAAGTCCCTAGGATGTGCATCAGGCCGGGTGGTTGGATGTTCTCAAGGAACCTTTTCTTGCTGGTTGTCCTCTAAACCAGGAATCCACCTTCATAAAAACCCTAAAACCATAAAAATTCTTAAAAAAGACCTAAAACTCTGTAAAAACGTAAAAAACCCTGAAAAACCTCCGAAAAATATAAAAAACCCTAAAAACCAAAAAACCCCTAAAACCTAATAACACCACTAAAAAATCTAAAAACCCTTTAAACCCCTAAAATGTTAAAAATGTTAAAAAATCTAAAAAACCTTGAAACCCCAAAAAACTCAAAACACCCCTAAAACCCCCAAAGACTCTAAAAACCCTAAAACCCGAAAAAGCCCGTGAAAACCATAAAAACCCGTAAAAACCATAAAATCCCATAAAAACCATAAAATACCTAAAACCCCATAAAAAACTAAAATTCACTAAAAACACTAAAAAACCATAAAAACACTAAAAACGTTAAAAAACTCTAAAAATCCATAAAAACCTTAGAAAATCAAAAAAACACTAAAAACCGAAAAGGCCCTAAAACCATTAAAACCCCAAAACCTCTAGAAAACCCACAAACCCCTAAAATATCTTAAAAATCCCTAAAAAATCTTAAAACCTTAAAAGACATAAAAATCCCAAAAAATCCCTAAAAATTCCTAAAAACATAAAAAATGTAAAACCCCCTAAAAACCCCTCAAAAAACATAAAAACTCCTAAAACCATTAAAAACCCTAAATCCCATAAAAACTATAAAACACACTAAAAACTCTAAAAATCTTTTAAATCCCTATTAATGTTAAAAATGTTAAAAACTCTAAAAAACTTTAAAACCCTAAAAAACTCAAAAAATCCTAAAACCCAGAAGACCCTAAAAACCCTAAAAACCCATAAAACCCTAAAAAACCTAAAAACCCCAAAAAATCTCTGAAAATACCTGAAACCCTAAAAAACCTAAAAAACATAAAAAAACCCAAAAAATTCCTAAAAATCCAGGAAAACGTAATAAACCCTAAAAATTCTGAAAAACCCCTGAGATCCATAAAACCCCTAAAACCTTATAAAATCCTTAAAATCCATAAAAACTATAAAAACCCACTAAAAACTCTAAAACCCATTTAAACCCCTAAAATCTCAAAAATAACCCTTTAAACTAAAAAATGTCTGAAAAACCCTGAAACCCCCTAAGAACCCTAAAAGCCCCGAAAGACCCTAAAAACCCTCAAAATCCCTAAAGCACTAAAAATCCATAAAAAACCATAAAAATTCCAAAAAACACTAAAAAACCATGAAAACGTAAAAAACCCTAAAACGCCCCTAAAACCTTAAAACCCCTAAAAACCATAAAACCCATAAAAACCCAAAAAAAAACCATTAAAGATACTAAAATCCAATAAAATCCCTAAAAATGTTAAAAATATTAAAAAACCTTAATAACCCTAAAAAAATCAGAAAACCAAAAACTCAAAAAATTCCCTTAAAACCATGAAAACTCCTAAAAAAATAAAAACCCTGAAATACCTTAAAACCATGAAAATCCCTAAAAACCTTAAAAAACCCTAAAAACTAAAAAAATACAAAAAAAATCCCTAAAAATGTAAAATAGTAGCCTAAAAACCTTTAAAAACCATAAAACCCCTAAGCAAATAAAAAAACTAAAAACACATAAAATCCCTAAAAAATGTAAAACCCTAAAAACCAGTTGAAACCCTCAAAATCTCTAAAAACCCTAAAAACACTAAGAAACACAAAAAACCTTTAAAAAACCCTTAAAATGTAAAAAACCTAAAAACCATGAAAAACTCCTAAAACCATAAAAAAACCTAAAAACATTATAAGACCCTAAAATCCAAAAAAATCATAAAAACCCACTAAAAACTCTAAAAACCCTTAAACCCCTAAATAATTAAAAACTCTAAAAATCCTTAAAACCCCTAAAAACTTATAAAAACCCTAAACCAAAAAAAGTCCATAAAACCCCAAAATACCCTAAAATCCCTAAAACCCATGAAAAAGCCTTAAAACCCTCAAAATCCCTAAAAACCCTAAAAAAACCTAATAACATTAAAATCCTAAAAAAACCCTAAAAATCCTAGAAAATATTAAAAACCCTAAAAAACCCTAAAAACGCCAATAAAACATAAAAAACCTTAAAAACACTAAAAACAACAAAATATATTAAAACCCCTAAAAATTAAAATCTCTAAAAACTATAAAACTCTAAAAACTCATAATAAAACCCAAAAAACCCAAAAATACACTAAATTTTTTGAAAACCATAAAAACCCTGAAAAACGCTCAAAATCTCTAAAAAATATAAAACACCCTAAAACCCATAAAAACAATAAAAAATCTCTAAAAATCCATAAAAACATAAAAAACCCTAAAAACCCTGAAAACCTCTGAAAACCATAAAAACCCCTAAAACCCCTAAAAACTATAAAAACCGGAAAAACCCATAAAAATCTTAAAAACTACTAAAAACATTAAAAACCCTTAAACCTTCTAAAAATGTTAAAAACTCTATAAAATCTTTAAAAACATAAAAACTCTAAAAACCCCTAAAAACACTAAAAACCCAAAAAAACCCTCTGAAAATCCCTAAACACCTCAAAAAACCCTAAAAACCCTCAAAATCTCTAAAAGCCTGAAAAACCCCTAAAAACCAAAAAAATCCTATGGTAGCCCTAAAAAATTAAAAAAAACCCATAAAAGCCCCAGATGACCTTAAAAGCCCTAAAAACCCTAAAAACCCCAAAGAAACCCTAAAAACCAATAAAACCATCAAAATCCATTAAAACCATAAATACCCTAAAAACCCTAAAAACCCTAAAAGTCCTAAAAGAACCTAAGAATCCTAGAAAATGTAAAAACCCTGAAAAACCCCTAAAACCCAAAAAATGTTAAAACCCTAAAACCCATAAAAACACTAAAAACTCTAAAAACCCTTCAAACCCCTAAAAATGTTAAAAGCGTTAAAAATAGAAAAAACCATTAAAACCATAAGAAACTCAAAAAAACCCTAAAAACCCTAAAAACCCAAAAAAACCCGGAAAACCCCTTAAAACCATAAAAAACTTGAAAACCCCTAAAACCCATCAAAATCCATAAAACCAGAAAAAATCCAAAAAACCATAAAAATACTAAAAATCTCTAAAATTCCCTTAAAACGTAAAAAAAACTAAAAACCCCTGAAAACCATTAAACCCCTAAAATTAAAAAAAAAACTAAAACCAATAAAAACCATAAAAAACAACTAAAAACTCCAAAAACCCTTAAAACCCCAAAAAAATTCTAAAAAACATTAAAAAACATAAAACCATGAAAAAATAAAAAACCCTAAAAACCCAAAAGACCCTAAAAAACTGAAAACCCCTAAAAAACCATGAAATCCTCTAAAACCCCTCAAAATCGCTAAAACCCTAAAACCCCCTAAAAACCATAAAAATCCCTTTTCTGCTGTGTCTCTTTTTTCTTTCTAATAAATTTGGGAGGGGAGGGGGTCGGGAATAGCCCGACCCTCACATCTTCCTTGTCAAAAAACCCTAAATACCCAAAAGACCCAAAAAAACTCCAAAATCCTTTAAAATCTTTAAAAACCCTAAAAACCCCTAAAAATCATAAAAATACCTAAAACCCCTAAAAACCTTAAAAATACCTAAACCCTCCCTCCCTGATGGATCCCACATCTCCTGGATCCTCTCGCATTTGGGTCTTCCGCCGGTGTCAATGCTTCTTCTCCGCGGCTGCGGATCCTCAGGCATCAGCTTGTTTTGCTCTCGAGGTGAGTTTTCTCTGGATCAATGGTTCCCTTGCCGGTATTCTTTGGAAGCAGATTTGGATGAAGGCTTCTTCCAATTTCGAGCAAGCCAGTGGTCTTTCTTGCTTTCGGCGTTGTGGAGCTTTCGTGGGGTGGACCGGTCTTTCCATTGGGTGATCCACGGAGGAGGTGGTTGGATTTGGACTTCCCGGTGTGCGACTGGTCGTTTGGGGTAGATCTGGACCCTCTGGAGTGCGAAGCTACAATTATCTGGAGGATATGACATGATTTGGTCTCCCTTTCATTCGTGGTTGCAGATCCATCGCTGTGTGGGCAAGATCCGTGCTATGCGCTTTGCTTGGCGCTGGATCTAGTCGCGGTGTTTGCAGATCCGAGATGGAATCACTTAGATCTGGAGTTTTCAATGTGCACCGCTACAGATCCTGGGATGAGCTGGTCAGATTTTGGTGTTTTGGTTCATGGCAATGGGATTTAGTGGTGCTTCTTAGACTCACGGCAGCAGGTGCTCTTCGGCTTCCTCGGACAATCTGTTATGTCGTTTTTGGGTGTGGGTCATTTGACCCCTCCCCTCCCTTGTCTGCAGCGTCATCATGTCTTTTTTCTTATAAATTTTGGGGGAGTCAGGAATAGCCTGGCCCCGAACCTTCCTTGCCCTAAAAACCTTAAAAACCATAAAATTCCTAAATAGCACAATAATTTCGTAAGAACATAAAAAACCCAAAAAACCATAAAACCCCACTAAAAACCATACAAACCCCTAAAAACCTTAAAAACCCAAAAAATCCATTGAAACTCTAAAAACCCTTAAACCCTCCAAAAATGTTAAAAACTATAAAAACCTTAAAAACCTAAGAAACTAAAAAACCCTAAAAACCTAGAAGACCCTAAAAACCCAAAAATGCTAAAACCCCATAAAAACCCTCAAGATCCCTAAAAACCCTAAAAACCCATAAAAAATATAAAAAACCTTAAAAATTGATAAAAATCCCTTAAACATAAAACCCCTAAAAACTATGAAAACCCCCTGAAAACCATAGAACCATAAAAACTTTAGAAAACCTAAAAACCCACAAAAACCCTAAAAAGCACTAAAAACTGTAAAAACACTTTAAACCCCTAAAAACGTTAAAAACTCTAAAATCCATAAAAACTAAAAAAACATAAAACCCAAAAAGTCCATAAAAACCACAAAACCCTAAAAAACCTTGAAAAACCCTAAAAATTCCCCAAATTCCATTAAAATCTAAAGAAAACACTGAAAACCATAAAAATCCTAAAAATGACCTAAAAATCCCCAAAAATGTAAAAAACCCTAAAAAACCAATAAAAACTCTAAAAACCATAAAACCAATAAAAACGTTAAAAAACTATAAAAAACCTTTTCACCTCTAAAAACTAAACATACCCTTAAAACCCAAAAGTCCATAAAAACCTTGAAAACCCCTAAAAAACCCTAAAAAACCCTAAAACACCTAAATCCTCTCAAAACCCTAAAACCCTAAAAACCATAAAAATCCAAAAATACCCCTAAAAAGCCCTAAAAACATAAAAAACCCTAAAACATCCCTAAAAACCATAAAAAACCTTAAAATCCTATGAAAAATCGAAAACTCACAAAAAACTCTAAAAACTCTTTAAACCCCAAAAAATATTAAAAAAACATTGAAAAACTCTAACACCCTAAACACTAAACACTAAAAAAGCCCCTAAAAACCAAAAAGGACCCTAAACCCCCAAAAAAACCCTAAAAAACCTAAAAACACAGAAAATCCCAAAAACCCCTCAAAATCCCCAAAAACCTCAAAAACCCTAAAAACCATAAAAACCATAAAAATCTAAAAAAATCCCTAAAAATATAGAAAGCCCTAAAAACCCCATGAAAAATATAAAAACCCCTAAAACCTTAAAAAACCCTTAAAAGGCATAAAACTCTAAAGACCCACTAAAAACTCTAAAAAGCCTTAAACCCCATAAAAATGTTAAAAAATCTAAAAAACTTTAAAACACCTAAAAAAATCCAAAAACCATGAAAACCTAAAAGACCCTAAAAACACTGAAATATAATAAAAACCTTGAAAACCCTAAAACCCCTCAAAATACCTAAAGACCATAAAAACCTTAAAAACCATAAAAACCTTAAAAGCCATAAAAACCTAAAGGGCACTAAAAATCCATGAAAATGTAAAAAATCCAAAAAACCCTAAAAAACTAATGAAAACCATAAAACCTCTAAAATGCATAGAAAAGCCTCAAATCCCCAAAAAACCTTAAAACCCCACAAAAAATTTTAAAAACACTTAAAACCCATAAAAATTCTAAAAACTATAAAAAACCTAAAAACCCATAAAAACTCAAAAAAACCATAAAACCCAAAGAGGCCCTAAAACCCCTTAAAAATCCAAAAACCCCTAAAAATACACGAAACCCCAAAACCCCTCAAAATCCTAAAAAATTGAAAATCCCTAAAATCCATAAATAGCCTTAAAAATCCCTAAAAATCCTTGAAAACATAAAAAAACCTGAAAATCTCTGAAAAACCCTAAAACTTTTAAAACCCCTAAAAATGTTTAAAAACATTAAAAGTCTCTAGATAACCTTAAAACCGCCAAAAAACTCAAAAACACCCTAAAAACCTAAAAAAAACTCTAAAAACCTTGAAAACCCCTAAAAACCCAAGAAACCCTAAAAACTCTAAAAGACCGTAAAATCGCTCAAAATCCCTAAAACCGCAAAAAACCCTAAAAACCCAAAAATCTTAAAAATCCATAAAATTCCCAGAAAATGTAAAAAACCCTAAAAACTCTCAAAAAACCATGAAAACCATAAAAACACCTAAAACCCTAAAATCCTATAAAACCCCTAAAAAGCCACTAATAACTTTAAAACCCCTTAAAACCCTTAAAAATGTTAATATACCCTAAAAATATTCAAACCCATAAAAAATCAAAAAAAACGCTAAAAACCCTAAAAAACCCAAAAAAACTCCTAAAACCCTAAAAACATAAAAACAAAAAATTCCTAAAAACCATAAAATTTCTTAAAAAGCCCTAAAAATTCTTGAAAACGTAAACAACCATTAAATCCTTGAAAACCCCCCAAAAATGATTAAAACCCCCTAGAAACCATAAAGAACCGTAAAACCCCATAAAACCCCTAAAAATAACTAAAATCTCCAAAACCCCTTAAAATTCCTAATTTTTTTTAAAACTTTAAAAACACTAAAAACCCTAAAAACCCAGAAAAACTCAAAAAACCCCTAAAAACCCAGAAAAACTCAAAAACCCCCCTAAAAACCTAGAAAAACTCAAAAAAACCCCTAAAAAACTCAGAAAAACCCTAAAACTGTATAAGGACATGAAAACCCCAAAACCCCAAAATCCCTCAAAACCCTAAAAACTAAAAATACCCAAAAAAGCCTTAAAAATCTCTAAAAAGGTAAAAAACCCTAAAAACCCTAAAAAACCCCTAAAACCCCTAAAAACCACAAAAAATCATAAAAGCCCATAATAACCCTAGAACCCCACTAAAACATTTAAAAACTTAAAACCACTAATAATGTAAAAAAACTCTAAAAACCTTAATAAATCTAAAAAACTCAAAAAACCCCCAAAAAAACTTAAAACCCCTAAAAACCCTCAAAATATTTAAAAACCATAAAAACCCCTAGAAACCATAAAAGTCTTAAAAATGTAAAAAACCCTAAAACCCCTAAAAACATAAAAACACCTAAAAACATTAAAACCCCTAAAACCACTAAAAAATCTAAAAACCTTAAAATCCCAAAAAACGTTAAAAATAGTAAAAAACGTAAAAACACTAAAAAACTCAAAAATAACCCTACAATTCTAAAAAGAAACTAAAAACCTAAAAACCCCTTAAAACCCTGAAAACCCCTGAAAACCCTCAAAATCCATTGAAATGCTAAAATTAATAAAAATCCTAAAAAATCCCTAAAATCATAAAAATACCATAAAACCCTGAAAGACCCCTAAAAACCATAAAAACCCCCGAAAACCTTTAAAAATTTTAAAAACCCATAAAACCAATAAAAACCCACTAAGAAAACTAAAAACAAATTAGTCCCATAAAAACATAAAAAATGTCTGAAGACCTCAAAAACCATAAAATATCAAAAAAAACCCTAAAAACCCAAAAAGACCCTAAAAACCATGAAAACCCAAAAAAACTATGAAAAAACCTCAAAACTCTCAAAATCCATTAAAAACCTAAAAAACCTTAAAAAACCCATAAAAAACCTAAAAACAACTATAAAATCTAAAAAACCCTTAAAACCACTAAAAACATTAAAAACTCTAAAATACCTTAAAACCCTAAAAAACTAAAAAAAACCCTAAAAACCCAAAAGACTCTAAAACCCTTAAAACCCCTAAAAACCCTAAAACCCCTTAAAAAACCTAAAAATATAAAAAACCCATAAAACCATATAAATCCAAAAAAATCCCTAAAATCCCTAAACATAAAAAACCCAAAAAACTTTGAATAATCCCTGAAAGTCAGAATACACATAAAAACTATAAAATACCTCTAAAACCCCTGAAACCCTAAAACCCCATTGAAACCCTAAAAACCCTAAAAACCATAAAAATCCCCCAAAACCCTAAAAATCCCAGAAAATGTGAAAAAACCCTACAAATCTTGAAGAAACCATCAAATAGATAAAAACCCCTAAAAACTTAAAAACCCATACAAACCCTAAAAAATAATAAAAATTATAAAAACTCTTTAAACTCTTAAAATCATTAAAAAATACTAAAAACCTTAAAAATCCCTACAAACTCAAAAGATGCCCTAAAAACCCAAAAAACCCAAAAAACCCTAAATACACTAAAAACACTAAAAATCTCTAAAAACCCTAAAAAATCCCTAAAACTCTAAAAAACACTAAAAATCATAAAAATCATAAAATGCCCTAAAAATCCGTAAAAATGTAAAAACCCCTAAAAACATTGAAATGCCCTTGAAAACCATAAAAACCCCTAAAACCTTAAAAACACTAAAACCCTAAAATACCACTAAAAACTCTAAAACCCCTTAAACCCACAAAAAACATTAAAAACTTTATAAAAACCATAAAAAAATCTCAAAACCCCTAAAATACAAAACTCTAAGAACCCTCAAAAACCCTGAAAACCCATAAAACCCCAAAAAATCCCTAAACCCTAAAAAAACCTAAAACCATAAAAATCCTAAAAATGCCCTAAAAATCAATTAAAACATACAAAACACGAAAAACCCGAAAACACCTGAAATCCATAAAAGCCCCTAAAAATCTTAAAAACCCATTGAGACCCTAAAAACACTAAAAACTATAAAAAGCCTCAAAACTCCTAAAAACCCATAAAACACTAAAAAACTCTAAAAACCTTAAAAAACTAAAAACTCACCCCCCCCCCAAAAAAAACCCAAACATACCCTAAATCCCCAAAAAAATCCTAAAAACCCTAAAAACCCTCAAATGACTTAAATCCATGAAAAATACTACAAAAAACTAAAATCCAAAAAAATCCTTTTTTTTTGAAAAACATAAAAACCCTAAAAACCTTTGAAAACCCCAATAACCCATAAAAAATCCTAAAACCTTAAAAAAACCCTAAAAACATAAAGAAACCTTAAAAATCCACTAAAACTCTAAATAACCCTAAAAAACAAAAAATACCCTAAAACCCCTAAAAATCCATTAAAACCCTGAAAACCTAAAAAACCCTAAACCCCCTCAAATTACCTAAAAACATAAAAACCCATAAAAAATAAGAAACCGAAATAATCCCTTAAAATCCATGAAAATGAAAGAAACCATGAAAACACTAAAAATCATAAAACACCTAAAAATCATTAAAAACCCATAAAAAACAAAAAAGCACTAAAAATTCTAGAAACCATTAAACCCCCTAAAAGGGTTAAAAATTCAAAAGAACCATAAAACCCCTAAAAACTAAAAAAACCCTAAAAACCTTGAAAACCCTAAAAAACCCTAGAAACCCATAAAAACCCTCAAAATACCAAAAAAAAACATAAAAACTCTAAAAACCATAAAATTCCTAAAACATCCATAAGAATCCCTAAAAATCCTAAAAACCGTTGAAACCCATGAAACCCCTAAAAATTTTCTAATAAATTTGGGGGGGGGGTCGGGATTAGCCTAACCCTGCACCTTCCTTGCCATGAAAACCCCCAATAACCTTAAAAACTCTAAAAACCCATAAAACCCTAAAACCCCATAAAAACTCTAAAAACCCTTTTAACCCCTAAAAAATTTAGAAAAACACTAAAAACCCTAAAATGCAAAAAAGTATCCCAAAACCGAAAAAAGACCCTAAAAATCTTGAAAACCCTAAAGATGATAAAAATCCCTAAAAACCCCTATAACCCCTCAAAATCATTAAAAACCCTAAAAAATCCTTAAAACCATAAAAATCCTAAAAATACCTAAAAATCTAAGAAAACATAAAATATCCTAAAAACCTTGAAAACCCCCTAAAAACCTTAAAACCCCTAAAAACTAACTCAAACCCTTAAAAACCACTAATTTTTTTAAAAACCCTTAAAACCCTAAAAAATGTTAAAAAACTCTTCAAAACCTTAAAACCCTAAAAAACTCAAAAAACCGTAAAAAATACCCTAAAAAACCTAAAAAACATGAAAACCCTAAAAATCCTAAAAACCCTAAAACCCATAAAAATCCGAAACCCCCCTAAAAATCCCTAAAAACGTAAAACCCCCTAAAACCTTGAAAAAACCCCTGAAAACCATAAAACCCCTAAAATCTTTAAAATCCTTAAAAACCCCTAAACTCACAAAAAACCACTAAAAACTATAAAAACACTAAAAACCCCTAAAACGTTAAAAAAATCTAAAAAACCTTTGAAACCCTAAAAACTCAAAAAACCCCTAAAAACCCAAAATACCAAAAGAAGCCAGAAAACCAAAAAACCACCTAAAACACACAAAATCTATAAAAACCCTAAAAAACCATAAAATTCCTAAAAATATCTGAAAACGTAAAAAACCTTTAAAAATCTTAAAAACTAATGAAAACCATAAACACCTTAAAAACTTTAAAACCCCCAAAAAACCCATTCAAACCCTAAAAACCACTAAAACTCTAAAAACTATTAAAAGCCTAAAAATGTAAAAAAATTCTAAAAACCTAAAAAAACTCTAAAAACTCTAAAAACCCCAAGGACACTAAAAATACTAAAAACCCTAAAAACCATAAAAATCCTAAAAAATCCCTAAAAATCCCTAAAACGTAAAAAACCCTAGAAACCTTGAAAAACACCTAAAAACCATAAAACCCCCTAAATTCCTTAAAAACTTAAATACCCCTAAATTCCCTAAAAACCACTAAAACCATTTAAAACTCTAAAAAAATTTAAAAACTCAAAAAAACCTCAAAAAATAAAAATCCAAAAAAGCGTGAAAACCCTATACCCCTTAAATCCCTCAAAATCCATAAAAACTGTAAAAAACCCAAAAATCCCTAAAAATCCCAAAAAACATAAAAACCGTTAAAAACCAATGAAAACCATAAATACCTGTAAATACATAAAAAACCGAAAAATACATAAAAACCATAAAAAACACTAAAAAATATTGAAACCCTGAAAACCCCTAAAAACATTAAGAACTATAAAATACATTAAAATCCCTAAAAACTAAAAAAACCCTAAAACACCAAAAATACCATAAAAAACCATAAAAACTCTAAAAACCTTGAAAACCCTCAAAATCCCTAAAAGCCCTAAAAAGTCCCAAAACACATAAAAATACTAAAAAATCCCTAAAAATACCAAAAAATGTGAAAAACCCTAAAACCCCTGAAAACCCCATTAAAACAAAAAAAAATCCCAAAACCCTTTAAAAACACTAAAAACCCAAAAAACCCACTAAAACTCTAAAACCCCCTAAAACCCCTAAATATGTTAGAAAATTATAAAAACCATTTAAAACCCTAAAAAACTCAAAATGAACCCTAAAACCCAAAAATACCGTAAAAACCCAACCCCCCCCCCCCCCCAAGCTCTTAAAACCCCTCAAAACCCTCAAAATACCAAAAGACCATAAAAACAATAATTATCCCAAAAATGACCTAAAATCCTTGAAAACATTAAAAACCCTAAAACCCCTTGAAAACCATAAACCCCTAAAAACCTTAAAATCCCATAAAAACCCTAAAAACACTAAAAACTCTGAAAACCCTTTAAACCCCTAAAAACGTAAAAAACCCAAAAAATAATAAAAAACCATAAAAAATCAAAAATAAACCTAAAACCCAAAATTCCCTAAAACCTTCAAAACCCCCCAAAACCCTAAGACCTTAAAAAATACTAAGAACCCTCAAAATCCATAGAAAACCCAAGAACCCTAGAAACCATAAAAATCAAAAAAAACATAAAAATCACTAAATACCTAAAAATCCCTAAAACACTGAAACCCCCTGAATACCATAAAAACCTTAAAAAACATAAAAACATAAACACCCATAAAAACCCTAAAAGGAGTAAAAATTCTCAAAAGTCTTAAAACTTTTGAGACCCCTAAAACTGTTTAAAACTTTTAAAAACCTTAAAAACAATTAAAATCTCAAAAAAACCACAAACCCTTAAAAAGACCCCAAAAAACCCTGAAAACCCAAAAAACCCCTGAAAACCCCTAAAACCCCTCAAAATCCTCCAAATCCCTAAAAACTATAAAAATAAAATAACCCTAAAAATCCTTGAGAATGTAAAAAACCCTAAAAACATTGAAATACCCCTGAAAACCATAAACAACCCTAAAAACCATAAAAACATTAAAAAACCATAAAAACCCTATAAACCTAATAAAAACTCTAAAACCCAATAAAATATCTAAAAATTTTAAAAAACACTAAAAACCCTAAAAAACCGAAAAAACCCTAAAAAAACACAAAAACCCCTTAAACCCCAAAAAACCCCTAAAATCATGAAAAATCATAAAAATCCTTGATAAATCCTAAAAACCATCAACATCCCTAAAAATCCAAGAAACCATAAATATCCAAAAAACATTAAAAATCACGGAAAATGTCAAAAACCCTAAAACCTTGAAGACTATAAAAGCCTTAAAAACTCTAACAACCCATAAAAACCCAAAATCCCCTAAAAACTCTAAAAACCATCAAAATCACTGAGAACCCTAAAACCCCTGAAAGCAATAAAAATCCTAAAAATCCCTAAAAATCCCTAAAAATATAAAAAACACAAAAAACCTTGAAAATCCTTTGAAAACTATAAAACCCCAAAAAACCTTTAAAATATCTAAAACCCTATAAAACCCCTAAAAACACTAAAAACAATAAAAATGTTTAAAAAAATAAAAAAACCTAAAAAACCATAAAAAATCAAAAAAGCCCTAGAAACCCAAAAGACCCTAAAACCGTAAAACCCCTAGAACCCTAAAAAACCCTGAAAACTCTAAAAACAATCAAAATATCTAAATACATTAAAGACACCTAAAAACGCTAAAATTCCTAAAAACATAAAAAATCCTTAAAAACCCTAAACCCCCCCTAAAAACCCTAAAAACCCTAAAACCCTAAAACAACTAGAGACTCCAAATCCCCTTAAAACCCCTTGAAACGTTTAAAACTATCAAAGCCTTAAAAATCATAAAAAATGATAAAAATGATAAAAATCCAAAAAGACCCTAAAACCCTTAAAAACCTAAAAATACTAAAAATCTTTGAAAAATCTTAAAACCCCTTAAAATATCTAAAAAAACTAAAAAATCCCTAAAAATACAAGAAAATGTAAAAACCCTTAAAAAACCTAAAACCCACCTTAATTTATAAAAACATGTAGAAAACATAAAAAATCTATAAAACCCAAAAAACCCCAAGAAAACCACTAAAAACTCTTAAAACATTAAAATCCCTAGAAAAACCCAATAAAACCTATAACCCAAAGACCCTAAAAACAATGAATACCCCTAAAACCCCTAAAACCCCTAAAACCCCTTGAAAACCCCCCAAACTCCCTAAAAACACTAAAAACCATAAAAATAATAAAACATCCTTAAAATCCCGTAAAACATAAAATACCATAAAAACCATGAAAACCCCCTAAAAACCATGAAACCCTAAAAACCTAAAAACCCTAAAAATCCATAAAAACATTAAGAACCACTAAAAACTCTAAAAACCCTTAAAACACCTACAAATGTTAAAAAACTCTAAACAACCTTAAAAACCATAAAAAACTAAAAAAAACTCTAAAACCCCAAAAAGAACCTAAAAAATCCCCAAAAATTAGTAAAAACCCCTAAAAACCTTTAAAATCATTAAAAACCCTAAAACCCATAAAACCATAAAAAACCAAAAAAGCCTGAAAATCCCAGAAAATGATAAAACCCTAAAGCCCTAAAAACCCTTGAAAACCATAAAAAACCATAAAAACTTTAAAAACCCTAAAAACCATACAAACACTAAAAAGAACAAAAAATACTAAAAAACCATAAAAACCCTAAACATTAGAAATGTTAAAAAACCTCTAACAAAACTCATAACCCAAAAAACCCTAAAACCCCTTGAAATCCCTAAAAACCCAAAAAACCCAAAAAACCCTAAAAACCATAAAAATCCTAAAAAATACTAAAAATTTAAAAAAAATATAAAAACACTAATAAACCCCTAAAAATCCATAAAATTCATAAAAAGCAACTAAAAACAGTTAAAACCATTAAAACCCTAAAAATTTTAAAAAATTCTAAAAAACCGTAAAAAAGTTATAAAACCCCTAATACCCCAAAAATACCTTTAAACCCCCTAAAATACCCTAAACCCCCTAAAAATCCCTAAAAACCCTAAAAACATTTAAAAATACTAAAACCTGAAAATCTATAAAAATCCTTATAAATTCCTAAAAATCCTTGAAAACGTAAAAAACCCAAAAAACCCTAAATACCCACTAAAAACCATAAAAACCCCTAAAAATATAAAAAAACCCTAAAACCCCACTAAGTATTCTAAAAACCCTTAAACCCCCTAAAACATTAAAAACTCTCAAAAACTATTAAAACCCTTAAAAACTCAAAAAACCAAAAAACTGAAAAAAAAGACCCTAAAAACCGTAAAAGACCCTAAAAACCGTCAAAATCCATACAAACCATAAAATACTAAAAAATACCTAAAATTCCTTGAAAACATAAAAAGCCATAAAACCCTTGAAATACCCCTAAAAACCATAAAAATCCCTAAAACCTTTAAACCCCCCTAAAATGCATAAACACCATAAAACCCACTAAAACTCTAAAAACCCAAAACATTGATTTTTTTAAAAACTCTAAAAAACTTTTAGACCTCTAAAAAACTAAAAAAAAACATAAAAACACAGAAAGATTCTAAAAACCCTGAAAACCCTAAAATTTATGAAAACCCCTAAAAACCCTAAAAATCCAAAAAAAACCCAAAAAACCATTAAACACATAAAAATCCCAAAAAAGCCCTAAAAATCTCTAAAAATGTAAAAACCCTAAAAAATACTTGAAAACCATAAAAACCCCTAAAACCCATAAAACCCCTAAAAACCCACAAAAACCTTTAAGACCTTTAAGAACTCTAAAAATCCTTAAAATCCTAATAACATTAAAAAAATTAAAAAAAATTAAAAAAAATAAAACCCCAAAAGACCATAAAACCCCAAAACCATGAAAACCCCTAAAAACTCTCAAAATCCCAAAAAACTCTAAAAAAACCCTAAAACCCATAAAAGCATAAAAATCCCAAAAAAAATCCTAAAAACATAAAAAACCCTAAAAACCTTAAAAACCATAAAAACCCCTAAAAACATAAAAACCCAAAAAACCCATAAAAACTATAATAAACCACTAAAAACACTAAAATTCAATAAAACCCCTAAAAATGTAAAAAACTCTAAAAAGAATAAAAAACCCTAAAAATAGAAAAATAAACTAAAAAACCCGAAAACCCTTAAATATCCTAAAAACATTAAAAACCATAAGAACCCTAAATAGCCCTAAAAGCCCTAAAAGCCCTAAAAAACCTAAAACCCATAAATTTTCTAATAAAGCTCTAAAATTACCTAAAAACGTAAAAAACCCTAAAAACCCTAAAAACCCCTAAAACTATAAAAACCCCTAAAAACCATAAAAACCCATAAAACCCCTAAAACCCACTAAAACTCTAAAAACCCTTAAAACCTCTAAAATGTTAAAAAACCTGAAAACTCTAAAAATCGTTAAGAACCATAAAAAACTCAAAAAACCCAATAAAACCAATAAAACCCCAAAAGACTCCAAAAACTATGGAAACCAAAAAAAACCCTGAAAAACTTTTAAACCCCTCAAATTCCCTAAATATGCTAAAAAACACTAAAAACCATAAAAATCCTAAAAAATCCCTAAAAATCATTGAAATTGTAAAAGACCCTAAAAACTCTAAAAACCATAAAAACCCCTTAAAACCAATAAAACACCTAAATCCCATAAAAACCATAAACAACTCAAAAAAATCAAAAACCCCTTAAAACCGCTAAAAATGTTAAAAAACACTAAAAAATGTTCAAACCCCTAAAACCTCAAAAAGACCCTAAAAACTGAAAATAATCATAAAATTCCTAAAAAACCCTAAAAACTCTAAAAATCCTGAAAACCTCTAAAACCTCTCAAAATCCTTAAAAATCTAAGAAACTGTAAAAACCATAAAAATCCAAAAAATGCGATGAAAATTCCTGCAAACATAAAAAACCCTAAAAACCCTAAAATTATCTTGAAAACCAAAAAAAATTCTAAAGTCCTTAAAAACCCTCAAAACCCAAAATACCTTAAAACCCCACTAAAAACTCTAAAAACCCTTAAAACCTCTACAAAATTAAAAATGTTAAAAAATATAAAACCCCTAAAAACCATAGAAAGATGGCCCCTACTCCGCTCTCTTGTGGATGGAGATTCACCCTCCCTTCAGAAACCTTGAAAAAGATTATGGGCATTGTGCCTCTCCCTCCCCCCACTGCGGGGGAGGGGCCTCTTCTAATTCTCGACGAAGATCAATTGTTTGTCCCGTTCACGGTTCCGAATTTGCTGCCCCCATTTCCACAGATTGATCTTTTCCCTAAGGTGAAAGACCTTCATGAAGGACGTCCACAACTCTAGCCATCGATTGTGGTATTTAATGAAGGCTTCGATCTATATAAGTTGACTTTAGTTGCTCAATTCTTGAACCGCCCTTTGATGGACGTTTTTGACAGATTCATCTTTGAAATTTGGGATCTACATGATTGTGATATAGTGGGTCTTGTCAATAACTGCCATATTCTGATTCAATTTTCATCTGAGGAAGATCTTATTCATTCTTGGTCCGTGACTCCTCGAAAATGTGATGGTGCCTGGTTCTCACTATTTCGGTGGAGTTTTGATCTTAACTTGCACTGTGATTCACCAATGGTGGCAACTTGGGTGAGATTTCTAGAACTTCCACTCCCCTTCCAAAATTTCTCACTTATTTTGATGTTGGGGAACCTGGTGGGAAGCTTCCTTTGTGTGGATAGCAAGACTTGGGCTCTATGCTATCCAGTGTCTTTGAGGGATTTTATTAAGGTGGATGCTTCCAAGGAGATGATGGACTTTGTGTGGATTGCTATAGGTGAGGAGCTCTGATGGAGGCATTAGGTGATCTTTGAGACATGGGTTGATTTTTGTTCCTTGTTTCGGCATCTTGGTCATGAAGACTGAGTCTACAGAAGAGGATTAAGTGGATCTGGTGTTTTGAATTTGGCTCAGGGGGGCATGGTGAAGGAAGTCAGAATTTGGTGAGGGGGGGGGGGGGGGGGCAGGAGGTGCCTATCAAGGCTATTTAGTTCTTGACTCCCCAGCCGAATGTTAGAATCATTTTCCACATTTTAGAGCTGATTTAAAATGCAGTGATGGTAAAGAGGAGGCATGGGAAGGCACCTTGGGGTTGGGGAATCTAAAGAATAGTAGTGGAGATGAAGGTGGTAATGCAGTGGTTGTGCATTTTGCTGATAGCATTAACAGTGAATAGGATGGAAAGAGGGAGGCACATGTTCAGGGTGATACTTCTTTCTATAATAGGTTCGAGTGTCTTTTGTCTATTGAGCTAGAGGATGAAGCCGCAACACATGGGGAGGTGGAGGATCAAGGGATGATGGAAGAACAAGGAGAGGTGGCTGGGTAGGGGGAGGGGATCCGTGTTGACCATGACTAGAATGGGCTCCATGATTACAGTGTGGTTGAAGATGTTGTGTAGGAATCAGACTCCGGTGACAATGGGGATGATGATGTTCAGGTTCTACCAACAAATAGCAATGCGGAGGCTGGGGAGGATGGTGTTGAGGGTGTGGCTGGATGTAGGCTTTTTGGACTCAATGTGAAAATTTCTTGGGTGGTGCTTGATGGAGCTACTACTGGTGAACATTATTGTGTGGCCGGGCAGGGGAAGGTGGATGATAAGGAGGCGGTGGATAAGAAAGAGGAGGTGGCTGAGAAGGGGGAAGCGTCTGTGAAAGGGATGTTGAATGAGCACAGGGAGGGAGCTAAGCAAAGAGATGTGGATCAATCCAGTCAGGAACTGGGGGAGGTGTCTGAGCAAGGGGAGATGGCTGAGTAGTGTGATGCAGCAAGTGCTATGGTTATGGAGGGATCTATGATTCCTGGTAAGGGGCATCTGACTTTGATGGTGCATGATGGGGCTTCGGCTCGTGAGTCTAGTTGTGAGTCTCTCCAGGGGTAATGGCTCGGTTTGGTCATGAGCAGGGGGAGGTTGCTGAGTGGGGGGAGGTGATGGAGCTGGCTGTGGGTGTGCATAAGGGGGCCTCAGCTGATAGGCCAGGCTGTATGGTTTTTCAGGACATGGAGATGGAGGAATGCATAGGTGGATCCTGGAAGGGAAGTCCCCAGGATGTGGATGAGGCTGGGTAGTGGGACGTGTTTTATGCCAAGGATGACAAATGGATCAACTCCAACATGGCTTGAATCATGAGGGAGAGGGTCGTGATTGGGGTTGATGCACCTCGTGGTAAGGAGAATAACTCTGTTGGGGAAATTTCAAATTCTTGAAAGCGGAAGTTGAGGAAGGACTACTAAATGCTTCTAAGATCTATGTCTACCAGAGTCTCCTTGAAAGGAACCAACTAGAATGATTATGGGAAGTATGGGCGGCCTGAGATCCCCGTGGCACAGTCATATGAGGAGTAGAAAATTCTAAAGGACATTTATACAACTCTTTCCATGGATATGGACAGTCCTAGGATGGCTGCTGCTGAGTGGGAGACGATAGAGCCGGACGCTTCATCTGGTTATGGTGTTGATGGAGACCCCTATGGTGACCCCTTTGAAGATTTTGATCCATATGACATGTAATTTTTGTTGGGCATGGGTTTCTTGACTCTACCCTTTTTTGTGTGCTTTAGGATTTTGGGCTTCTTCTTCTTTGTTTTGGGTTTGGGGATGTTAAGGGTTTTTGGTGTGAGTCGTTTAACTCCGCCCCTTCCTTGTCTACTGGGTCTTTTTCTCTAATAAATTGGGGGGGGGGGGGAATAGCCTGGCCCTACACCTACTTTGTCCTAAAACCCATAAAAAACTAAAGAAACCCCTAAAAACCAAAAAGACCCAATAAAACACTGAAAACTCTTAAAAACCCTAAAAACCCTTAAAACTCTAAAAACCATAAAAAACCCTAAAATCCCAAAAAACCATAAAAATCCTAAAAAATCCATAAAAATAAATTAAAATGTCAAAAACCCTAAAAACCATGAAAAAACCCATGAAAACCACAAAAACCCTAAAAACCATAAAAACACTATAAACCCATAAAAATACAAAAAACAAATAAAAAATTTAAAATCCCATAAAACCCCTAAAAACATTAAAAACTCAAAAAACATTAAATACCTTAAAAACTAAGAAAACCCTAATAAATCATGAAAATACCTAAACCCCTCTAAATACCTAAAAACCCTAAAACCCATAAAAAACCCTTAAAAATCCAAAAAAATCCTTCAAAATGTAAAAAACCTGAAAAAACATTTCGAAACCCTAAAACACATAAAAAAACATAAAAACCCCACTAAATACTCTAAAACTCTTTAAACCCCTAAAAATGTTGATATGGATCGTTGTTGGTGCTGTTTGCTGGGTTTGATATGAGGTGCTATTTTCTGGTTATACGTTGTGGTTCCTAGGTTACTGGAAGGGCTTTTTGGGCTGTGCGCTGGTTCTTGCTTTGGTTGCTGGTGGTTTTCTGCTCGTGGTTGTGCTGCTGGGTGCGTTATGCTGGAATGCTGACTGTTACTTGGATGGGTTGTGAGGAAGATGAGGCTTCTGTTTCTGGTGCTAGTGGTTTTTTGGGTCTGGTCATGGATCTACCTTGTATGGTGGTGCTGGCTAATGTGGAGGTTGGTGATTTTGGTGCTGGTGGTTCGATGTCGCTAGTGTGCTGAAGTTGGTTTGATGAAACATCTAAGGTTGATTTTGGTGTTGTAGGATGTTTTTGACGTTTGCTGGATTTGGTGTTGATGGATGCTTGCTGCTGATGGTGATGGTGCTACTGCTGTTGGATGTTGGTTGCTACTTGGTTGGGACTGCTGCTAGATCTTTCTTGTTTGGATTTGTGAGTTTTTCCTTTTTTGATATTTCTTTTTTTGGGGTCTTGTAAAGGGTTTTTGGGTGCGGGTCGTTGGACCCCTCCCCTCCCTTGTCTGCTACATCTTTTTTTTTCTTAATAAACTTTGGGGGGTTAGGAAGAGCCTTATCCTAGCATCTTCCTTTCCCTAAAAATGTTAATAAACATTAAAAAAACTAAAAACCTTAAAAACTTTAAAATCTCAAAAAACTCTAAAACATCAAAAAGACCATAAAACACTAAAAACCCTAAAATTCCTAAAAAACCTAAAAAACCCAGAAAATCCCTAAAAACTGACAAAATTCCTAAAAACCTTAAAACCGTAAAATAATAAAAATCATAAAAAAGCATTAAAAATCTGAGAAAATGTAAAAAAACCCAAAAAAACCCCAAAACACCATAAAACTCCCTAAAAACCTAGAAAACCCTAAAAACCCAAAATAAACCACGAAAAAATAAAAAAACCCTTAAAACACCTAAAATTTTTAAAAAACTATAAAAAACCTTTAAAAACATAAAAAAACTAAAAAAACCATAAAATCCAAAAAAGATCATAAAAGATCATAAAAGCCCCGAAAACCCATAAAAACCCTCAATATCCTTAAAAACCCTAAAAACCCTAAAACCCAAGAAAATCCTAAAAATCCATAAAAATAAATTAAAATGTAAAAAACCCTAAAAACCTTGAAAGCCCCTGAAAACCATAAAAGGCCACCAAAAACTCTAAAAACTCTTAAAACCCCTAGAAACGTTAAAAATTTCTAAAAAACCTTAAAACCCCTAAAAAACTCAAAAAACCCATAAAAAACCAAAAAACCAATAGAAACCATAGAAACCCTAAAAACCTAGAAAACCCCTAAAAACCATCAAAATCCCTAAAAATCTAAAGATCCCTAAAAACCATAAATATCCTACAAAATCCATAAAATTACCTAAAAACATAAAAAACCCTAAAAACACTAAATAACCCTTGAAACCACTAAAAACTATAAAAACCCTTAAAACCCTATGAAACATAAAAAACTCGAAAAATCCTTAAAACACTAAAAAACTCAAAAAAAATAGTAAAAACCCAAAAGACCCAAAAATCACAAAACCCCGAAAAACCCTAAAGGCCCTTAAAAACCATCAAAATCCATAAAAACCCTAAACAGTATTTAAAACCATAAAAATCCTAAAAGATCACTTAAAATACCAGAAAATGTAAAAACCCTCAAAACTCTGAAAAATCCCTTAAAGAATTAGAAACCCCTAAAATGCCAAAGAACTCAAAAAACCCTAAAACCCCAAAAGACCATAAAAACCCAAAAATACCTAAAAACTCAAAAAACCCTCAAAATCCATAAAAACCCTTAAGATAATAAAACCATAAATTTTTTAAAAAATACCTAAAAGTCCCTAAAAACATAAAATATCGTAAAAACCCGAAAAACCCTTGAAAACTATAATAACCCATAAAAATCTTAAAACCCCTAAAAACACATTAACACTACAAACAACTCTAAAAACCCTTTAAACCCCTAAAAACTTTAAAAACTCTAAAAATATTAAAACCCATAAATACTAAAAAAAACCCTAAAACCCCAAAAATACCCTAAACACCCTAAAAACACTAAAACCATAAAAACCATTGAAAAACCCTAAAAACCCTTAAAATCCCTAAAAACCATAAAAACCCAAAAAAATAAAAAAATCCTAAAAACCATAAAAATCCATGAACATGAAAAAAAATCATAAAACCTAAAAAGCCCCAGAAAACCATAAAAACCCCATAAAATCCTTAAAAACCCCAAAACCTATAAAAAACAAAAAATCACTAAAAACTCTAAAAAACCTTAAAAATACTAAAAACATTAAAAAACTCTAGAAACCTAAAAAATTCCAAAAAAATAAAAAAACCCCTAAAACCCCAAAAGGCCCTAAAACCATGAAAACCCCTAAAAGTATATAAAAACCAAAAAAACCCCTAAAATACCATATAAATACCTAAAAATCCTAAAAACCTTAAAAACCAAAAAAAATCTAAAAAATTCCTAAAAATTCCTAAAAATGTAAAAAACCTAAAGACCCTTGAAAACCATAAAACCCCCTAAAAACCTTAAAAAACCTAAAACCCAATAAAAACTATAAAACACACTAAAAGACTCTAAAAACCTTTTAAACACCTAATAATGTTAAAAACCCAAAAAAACTATAAAAAACTTTAAAACCTTAAAAACTCAAAAAAACCCTAAAATCTCTAAAAGACCCTAAAAACCCTGAAAACCCATAAAACCCTAAAAAACCTGAAAACCCCTAAAAATCCTAAAAATATCTAAAAACCTTAAAAACATAAAGATCGTAAATATCCTAAAAAATCCCTAAAAATCATGGAAAACGTCAAAAACACTAAAAACCTTAAAACCCCCCTAAAAGCCATAAAAACCCATAAAACCTTAAAAAATCTAAAAATCCCTCCGGATTTTCTTCCCTTTACCTCCGGCGTGGTCCGTCCTCGGTGACTCCGGCTCTGCTCTAGATTGGTGTTGATGGAGGTAGTTCACTTATGCTCAAGATTCGATTCTGATCTGGTGGTGGCCTCATCACACCTTGCTGCTTCGGGATCCGACTTCGACTTCGGTTCGCTAGTCGCTGGCTCTGGTTTTCATAGGGGTGAATTCTCCTATCATTTCTTCGGGATCCCTATCTAGTTTCAGCTTCCATCGGCTCTGTGTGGTCTGGATCTGGGTTTCCAGATTGATGTCTTCCTCTCCAGATCTGGGTTCTTCTTGCGGCTGCGAGAGCTTAATGTCAGGCATGGCGTGATTGGTGTCCGATTTGGTGTTTCCTCAGGACCTTATTGTGGCCTCTGTGTGCCTGTCGCTGCCTCTAGATTGATTGATGGGATTGATATTCCTGGAGCTCAGGATCTGGTCTCAGTCATGGTTCTCTTAGCGTCGGACCTGCTTTCGGTCACGAAACCCCAGTCGGACCTCTTACCGGCTAGATGCCAGTTCTGGTGTTCTCTGGTCTGCCCGGGACTAGTTCCAATGGCCTAGAGGGTGAGGCCTTGCTTTCCGATTCCTCTGGTTGTCTGCGGTTTTATTTTTTTTTTGTTGTTTTGTGTTGTGATGTGTAACTTTTGTGGTTCCCGCTGCTGGTTGCTGGTTGCTGACTGCTGGAAGATGATGTTTCCTGATGGTGAATGAGGTGAATCTACATTGTAGGCTAGTGATTTGTGAATCTGTGGTGCTGAATTTGGGTTGATGAAGTTTCTCTTTTTGGTTTGGTGTTGATGGATGCTGGTTGATGATGAGCTATGAGGTGATGTTGGAGTCTTTTTTGTTTTTCTGCTTTGTGTGGTTTTGATTCTTCTCTTTTGGGGTTTTTTGGGGTTGGTATTGTAATGGGTTTTTTGGGTGTGGGTCATTTTACCCCTCCCCTCCCTTGTCTACTGCTTCTTCCTTCAAATAAATTTGGGGGGGGGGGGTCAAAAATAGCCTGACCCTCGCATCTTCCTTGCCCTAAAAAACCCTAAGAACCCTAAAAACCCTAAAAGACCCTAAAACCCCTCAAAATCCCTAAATACACTAAAAATCCTCAAAAAAAAAAAAAGAAAATCACTAAAATTCCTTGAAAATATAAAAAACATTAAAAACCCTTGAAAAACCATAAAAAACCCTAAAAACCCTAAAACCCATAAAAACCCACTAAATGCACTAAAATTAATTAAAACCCCTAAAATGTTAAAAACATTAAAAAAAACATAAAAACCCTTATAAAAAACCCCTAAAACTCAAAAAAGTCCCTAAAACCGTGAAAAACCCTCAAAATAATAAAAAACAGGAAAACCCCTAAAAACAATCAAAATCCCTAAAAACCCTAAAAACCCATAAAACCCTAAAACTATAAAAATCGAAAAAAATTACATAAAAATCCATTAATGTATAAAAAAACCCTAAATACCCCGAAAAACCATTAAAACCATAAAACCCCCTAAAAGAATACAAGTGCAAAAATACCTGCCTTAATGGCCCCAAGCTTTCCACATGATGAAAACATTATTGAGTTTCCCCTAAATCAGGAAGCCTCCTTTATCCCGAATCATGACCAAGAACTTTTCATAGAGGTGGAGGAGATATTATTTGAGTTTGAGAAGGTGAAAATGATGGATGATGGCTCCACCTCGGCCCCCTCAAAGAGTAGGATGAAGCGGGATTACTCCACTCTTCCCAGACCCATGGCTACCCGGGCATCATCAAAGGCAGTTAAGCTTAAAGTCAAAGTTAATAATAAGGATCACCAGTATTCCCTGGAACAAGTAGAATGAAGGGAGAAGTTTCTGACACTCCTCAATCTTAATGAGGTTTATGAGTCAGGATGGGATGACTCTGACTCCTGCTTTGATGATGTGGCTTCTGTATATGGTGCGGATGGTGACCCTTTCGGTGTGACTTTTGTTTCGGACTTTGGGGGTGATGTTGATTGATCGGTTTTCTTTTTCTGATTTTCTTTTTTGGGTTTTGGTTGGGTTGTAAGGGGAACTAGTGCAGAAAACGTTTTTTACGTCACCATTTTTTACGTCGGTTATATATAACCGACGTGATAATCTGTGAAACGTGGTTTTTTACGTCGGTTATAAAATAACCGACGTAAAAAATGTGGTGAGTATATTTTTAACGTCGGTTATTTTAATAACCGACATTACAAATCATGCGCGTTCATTTTTTAAGTCAGTTATAAATTAACCGATGTAAAAAACCAAAGCGCGGGGTTTTTTACGTCGGTTATTTGATAACCGACGTAAAAAACGAGATATCGATGAGTTTTTTATGTCGGTTATTTTATAACTGATGTAATAAACACGGCTTTTGAGGCCTTTTTGACGTCGGTTATTTTATAACCGACATAACAAAACAACCCGCAGAAGTTTTTTACGTTGGTTATAAAATAACCGACGTAAAAAACTGTGATTTCTGATGTATTTTTTACGTTGGTTATTCTATAACCAATGTAAAAAACCAACACGTGGATTTTTTTACGTCGGTTATAAAATAACCGACCTAAAAAAAGCCGTATCTGATACATTTATAACGTCAGTTATTATAATAACTGACGTTATAGATGTAAAAAAACAGTTTATAACGTCGGTTATTAAATAACCGACGTTATAAAACATTTAAAAAATTAACAAGACCCGTGGGTTGTCATTTACGATTTTTTGATCGACAGTCCGGCAGCTCGCCTCTCTCGCGCGGTAAACCCTAATCGGCTCATCGATCTCACTGCGTTAAACTCGTTTTTCCTTCATCGTTTATCATCTTTACTCTCCTTGGATCTATCATCTCAACTCGCAACACTCAAGTAAGACTTCCACGAATTTATTTCATTCGTTTTTTTTTTCAGATAGTCTATATTTATGTTTTGCAATTTTTGTGTTTAAACTAGGTAAGATTCTTCCATTTCGAACCCTCTTACCTCTTTTTCCGATCATCATCTTATTTATCATCCCAAGATCTATTAGATCGACTCGCAATATTCACATAAGCCTCAACTACTTCTATTTAGTTTGTTTTTGTTTCACGAATGCCCGACATTGATGGTAATTTTTATTTTCATTGACAACTAATGATCTCATTCACCTATATTACTGCATAGAATGGTTATTGATTAAATGTATGAATTCAGAAATGATATTTCATGTGTTGTTGTTTCTTATGTTTATCCTCTTTTATATGAGAATCTATTAGACATATAATGTAATGGTTGTTGACCTCTATGGCCCTTCGATGCATCGCTATGTCTCGTGATTCCAAATAAAAATGGGTTTTGATGAGGGCTTACCCTAGTATTTTTTGAGCCCTTGGACAAGGCCTTGACAATATGTTTTAGATTTCTATAATTATCCATTACCTCATTATGATATTAGTTATTGAGAAAACTTGTGATCATTTGACTAGTTGAATATCATTGGTTATTTTTAATTATCATACTATCATTTAAGTAGCCATATTTAATAATATTTAATTCCATCTATTTCATGCTGAAATATATATTAAATGAACGTGTTTTTAGTTGTTCACCATGCCTAGTTTTTATATGTAAACCATTGTTTGGGGGGTTGTCCGGGGGGGTGGGGGTTGTCCAGAGGGTTGGGGTGTCTAGGGGGTGTCCAAGGGGGTGGGTGGGTGTGGGGGCAGTCCAAGGGGGTGGAGCCTATCCAGAGGGTTTTGGGGGGTGTCTGGGGGGGTGTCTAAGGGGGGTGGGGGTGGGGGTGGTGTCCAGGAGGGGTGGGGGTGCTATCTGGAGGGGTGGGGTGCTGTCCAGGGGGTGGGGGCTGTCCAAAGGGTTGGGGGTGTCCAGTGGGGTGTCCAAGGGGGTAGGGGGTGGGGGTGGTGTCCAGGAGGGGTGGGAGGGGGGTGTTTTCTAGAGGGGTGGGGGTTGTCCAGGGGGTGGGGGGCTATCCAGAGGGTTGGGGGTGTTTAGGGGGGTGTCCAAGGGGGTGGGTGGGTGTGGGGGGCTATCCAAGGGGGTGGGGGCCTATCCAGAGGGTTTTGGGGGTTGTCCGGGGGTGGGCGGGCTATCCAGAGGGTTGGGGGTGTCTAGGGGGGGTCCAAGGGGGTGGGGGTGGTGTCCAGGAGGGGTGAGAGGTGCTGTCTAGAGGGGTGAGGGTTTTCCAGGGGGTGGGGGGCTATCCAGAGGGTTGGGGGTGTCCGGGGGGTGTCCAAGGGGGTGGGTGAGTGTGGGTGTCTGTCCACAGGGGTGGGGACCTATCCAGAGGGTTTTGGGGGTTTTCCGTGGGGTGGGGCCTGTCCAGAGGGTTGGGGGGTGTCCAGGGGGGTGTTCAAGGGGGGTAGGGGGTGGGGGTGGTGTCCAGGAGGGGTGGGGTGCTGTCTAGAAGGGTGGGGGGCTGTCCAGGGGGTGGTGGGCTGCCCAGAGGGTTGGGGGGTGTCCAGGGTGGGTCCAAGGGGGTGGGTGGGTGTGGGGGGCTGTCCAAGGGGGTGGGGGCCTGTCCAGAGGGTTTTGGGTGTTGTCCAGGGGGTGGGGGTGATTCTCAGGTTTACTCCATTTTCTCCAATTTTCTATCAACCATGTAGGCGCCATGGTTTTTTTTGATTCAATGGAATTTAAAATTGTTATATATAACTATATTTTGTTTTAAAAATAATATTCAAGCATATTTTTTAAATACCCATAGATTTGTTTTATATTTCAAAATTATTTTACATTCAAATTATGATTTTTTTCATATAAACATATATTTATCTTATCTTAAAAATATATATATTTTTGATATTTGTTATAGGTAATAATGAGTCAAAGTAGGATTACAGCACATCAAATGAGCAATGAATATGTGGAAGGTGTTGATGCTTTTTTGGAATTTTCTAAACGAAATGTTCCAAGTAGTGACATTTTTTTCTGTCCATGCCTGAAATGTTTGAATATGAAGAAGTTGAAAAGTAGAGAGATAAAATATCATCTGATTTGTCATGGTTTTAATCTGAGTTACAGCCCTTGGATTTGGCATGGTGAAACTATACGGAATGTCACTGATGATGATGATTCGCAAGATGGTAACTCTAATGGAATTGAAGAAATGATTTGCGATATTGTAGCAGAAAAAATTGAGATAGAACCGACAGTTGCACGTCTATATGGTGATGCTAAAAAACCATTATATCCTGGTTGTATAGATTTTACTATTTTGTCGGCGGTGTTAAGATTGATTAACCTGAAGGCGAAACATGGATGGAGTGACAAAAGTTTTACAGAGCTGCTACAATTGATGAAAGACATTCTTCCAAAAGATAACAATCTTCCAGATTCACATTACAAGGCCAAGAAAATATTATGCCCGATGGGATTGGGATACAAGAAAATACATGCATGTCCGAATGACTGCATTATATATAGGAAGGAATATGAATTTCTATCAGAGTGTCCCAAATGTGGGACATCATGATATAAGGTGAAAGAAAAATCATAGGCTGATGTAGAGATTACAAATCTCCCTTCAAAGGTATTTTGGTATCTTCCTATAATTCATCGTTTCAAAAGTTTATTTGCTAATTCACATTATGCAAAAAGGTTAAGATGGCATGTTGATGAGCAGGTATGTGATGGAAAAATACTTCATCTAGCTGATTGTCCACAATGGAAGAAAATTGATGCGCAGTATTCTACATTTGGAAATGAAATTAGAAATCTCATACTAGGGTTGTGCACAGATGGAATGAATCCATACCGAACCCTTAGTAGCACACATAGTTCATGGCCTGTTTTATTGGTAATTTACAACCTCTCTCCTGAAGTTTGTATGAAGCGCAAATATGTAATGTTGAGTATAATGATCTCTGTTCCATAGCAACCCGGCAATGATATTGATGTTTACTTGTCACCATTGATTGATGATTTGAAACTGTTATGGGCTGATGGTATTAGGGTGTGTGATTCTTATAAAATGGAATATTTTAAACTGCATTGAGTGCTTTTGTTCACTATAAATGACTTCCCAGCGTATGGAAATTTGTCTGGATACATTGTTAAAGGGCATAAAGCATGTCCAATTTGCGAACAACAGACGTCATATTGTCAATTGCATCATGGGAGGAAAACAGTGTACATGGGTCATCGAAAGTTTTTGCCTATAGATCACCCTTATAGAAGACTAAAAAAGGCATTCAATGGCTCACAAGAATTTGATACTGCTCCAAAACCTTTATCCCCTGGTCTATATTTTGAGAGGGTGAAAAACCTTGATGTGACATTGGGAAAGACACAGAAATCTGGTAATGATAGACATATTTGGAAGAAAAGGTCAATATTTTTTGAGCTACCATATTGGAGGTATCATGAAGTTAAACATAATATTGATTTCATGCACGTGGAGAAGAATATATGTGATTGTTTTATTGGATCATTGTTAGATATTAAAGGAAGGACAAAATATGGGTTGAATGCAAGATTAGACTTACTGTCAATGGGAATAAGTTTGGAGTTAGCTCCCACTCCTAAAGGAAGACGAACATTTCTTCCCCCGGCTTGTCATACATTATCGAAGAGGGGGAAAATTAGCTTTTGTCAGTGTCTTCATGATATCAAAGTGCCTCAAGGTTATTCTTCAAATGTAAAAAATTTTGTCCCATTGAAGGACTTGAAGTTGATAGGTATGAAATCACATGATTGTCACGTCATGATGCAACAAATTCTACCAGTTGCATTGCGTGGAATATTTCCCATTCGTGTTAGAAAGACTATAATGAAGTTGTATTATTTTTTAAATTCAATTTGTAACAAGGTGATTGATGTGAATGCATTGAACATTTTGGAAAAGGATGCAATTTTTATACTTTTTCAATTGGAAATGTATTTTCCTACAAATTTTTTTGATATAATGGTGCATTTAATGATTCATCTGGTTCGAGAAATAAATCTTTGTGGACCTGTATATCTTCGTTGGATGTATCCTTTTGAAAGGTATATGAAAATATTAAAGGGGTATGTTAAAAATCCATATCGACCTGAAGCCTCCATTATTGAAAAGTATATTTCTGAGGAGGTAGCAGAGTTTTGTATGAGCTACTTGGCTACGGCGCAACACATAGGTTTTCCTCCATCCTGCCATGAACGAGTTAATAATGAGGGAAAGGGGATTCGTGGCTTGAAAGTCAAATCATTGTCAGTTGAATAGATGAAGAAGTTAGAATCATACATCTTAAATAACATAGCTGATGATCAACCATATATCACATTACATATTAATGAGTTGAAAAAATGTCATCCAAAGAAAAGAGAAATGTGGATTTTGAATGAGCACAACAAAACTTTTTTGTCATGGATTAAAAAGACTTTGCTTGGTAGATCAGATGTATCAGGGACATTAAAATGGATAGTGGGTGGTCCATGTTTAAATGTGATAACATGGTCCGGTTATGACATTAATGGTTATATATTTCATACGAAAGCTCAAGACAATAGAAGTGCTGTTCAGAATAGTGGTGTATTGGTGTTTGCAGAAGCAATGAATTTTTCGAGTGCTAAGGACAAAAAACCAATTTCTGCATCAAGTGCATATTATGGAGTGATTGAAGACATATGGGAGGTTGATTACTTTAAAATTAAAGTTCCTGTTTTTAACTGTAAATGGTTTATCGGTAACAACAGTGTCAGAAACGGTGAATTTGGAATGACACTTGTTAATCTGAATAGATTGGAAGACACAACTGATTCTTTTATAATGGAAACACATGAAAAACAAATTTTCTATATAGTTGATTAATCAGATATGCAGTGGGCTGTTGTTTTACAAGGGAAAAACAATATGTTGGTGAGGATGAACTTGATGAAGATGCTGATTTATGTGAGATCCCTACTTCCATGGAAAGATTAACAGAACATAATGATGAGCATGTTGAAGACATGGTTTTTGCCATAAGGAACGATCACGACGAAGGAATTTGGTAAAACAATCCATTTGTACATTCCTAAAATTACAAGTAACATATGTTTATTTCTTGTTTACATTTATTTTTTTCATAAATGTTAGATATTGTAAGTTTTTTATTTATTAAAACATGTTTTAAAATAGAATAAGTAAAGTTTTTGTTTGTTTTAAGTTTGTTTAGTTTACTTTATCATGTTTATAACCATTACATGAATTATATATCTATTATTTTTGTTCAGTGACAATTACTTTACCATGTTTACCAGGTTTACCAAGTTTACCATGTTTACCATCTTGACCATCTTTACCATCTTTACCATTGTTCAACATGATTACTATATTACCAATGTTTACTATTACATAACTTAGTACACTTTTCTATTTTCTGATTACAGTTGTATTAAAATATTTTAATTTGTATATTTGTGAACTAACGTTTGTTTTTTTGATTTGAAGGATAATGACAGATCATTCAGTTGATTAACCACATGATTCTGGAGATGAGCATATTGTTGTTCATACCTTTTGGGATGAACATTAACATGCTCCTATTATGACAAAGAGTTCAAAGGTTGGTAAACGTGGGTGCACACGTTTACCAAAATTATCACTTGCCCGTATACAGGATCAGAGGATAGTCGTTGAGTTTGATGATGATGATATTCCTAGAGGTCCGAATGCAAAAGATTTTAAGATTTTTGTAGAAACTCAGGCTAATAGAAAAGTAAGCATTATGTATGATGAATGGAGAAGTTTGGATAAAGCGATAATTTCTCAGTTGTGGGAGACGATTTTGGTAATATCTTTTGTTATTTTTTGACTATTCTTTTAATATTTCTAGTATATATAATATGTTTAACCTCTTCTTTATCAGATGACATTTTATATTCCTGACACTAGAGGAGTCATGAAGAAATGCTTATCGTTGGCTTCCAGGAGATGGAGGGATTTCAAATCAACCCTCTCATCTGATTTCATTTATGGTCATAGGATTCATGACAATCCATGTCGTATATATCCTTTTATAGATGAAGACACATGGAGACAGTTTTTTGAAAGTAGAAGAAAAGAGTCATTTTTGGTAAGGGAAATGTAAACTTTTATAAGCTTTCTTATATAAATTATTTTATTAATGTTTTGTTAATGATTTCTTATTCTTAATTTACAACAAACAAGGAAATCTCATCAGGAGATCCAATCTAAAAATTTATACCCTCATAGTTTATCTCGGGGAGGGTATGCATTTTTGGAAGAACAAATGATGGCGGAAAAATTTCAACAACTAAGAGCTGAGTCTTCAAGCTCTGGAGAGGTGGCCCCTCCACCCCCTCTATCTAGACATGAAAAATGGAAGAGAGCTCGAAAGGTAAAAAAAGGGAAATATATTTCGGAAGAATCGATTATCGTAGTTGAGAGGATTTTAAGATATCTATTTTATTTATTTAAGTTAACTATTTTCTTCATATAATTTCAATCATTATAGAAATGTTCAATTAATTAATACAGGACTCTCTTGAGGATCAGAGTTCACAGGGGACATTTACAGCTACTGGGAGGGGAGATATTTAATTTGTAGCATTGGGAAGGCCCGAATATCCTGGTCATGTAAGAGGATATCCAGCAGGTGTATCGGTAAGAAAAGTGTTTCCACGTTCTTCAACTTCTAATGTTGAGGGGGTTTATAAAAAAATAGAATCCTTGGAGGCTGAAGTTCATAATATTAATGCGACGATGGAGGACAAGATTAGAGCATCGGTGCAGTCTATGTTTGCAGACATGAAAAGACAATTTCAGACTGCATCTCCCACTCCTCCACCTCCCCCTGCAGACCCCATTATTTATCCTCCACCTCCGCCAGTAGCTCCCACTCCCCCACCTCAGCCTG
The DNA here is from genome assembly GCA_963277665.1 of Viscum album. Lineage (NCBI taxonomy): Eukaryota > Viridiplantae > Streptophyta > Magnoliopsida > Santalales > Viscaceae > Viscum > Viscum album. The sequence goes on along the minus strand of OY728141.1, from coordinate 1,884,581,617 downwards.
CAGACCCCATTTTTTATCCTACTTGATACGGATCATGGTGCACACATGCAGCAAGGAGTTTTGGGTGATCATGGCATTGATCGTGGAAAGAGCATTAATGGACAAGACCCATTGCATGGGATTGGTGGCCCAATGGCAAGAGGAAGAATAAGGAGGATGAAAGAGGCTTTACATGGCCTCATTTTGAAATTACAAGAGGAGGACCAACATGCATGCATGGGAGGAGCAAATGGGCCTTTAATCACACTTATTAAAGCCCAAAAGTGAACCTAAAAGGCCCACCCATATGCTTCCACGAAATTTAATCCACTTGCATGAAGGAAGTCTATAATGTCAAAAGTGGTGGGACCCTTGTCTCCAAATCCATGGTGGGAATCTTTAAAGTCTTTGGGGTGGTTTTTAAAAGTATTATTTAGAGATATCTTGTCCCCTAAAGCCATGGACATGTGTAAACAATGTCAAAATCGTGGGATAGGCTTTAGACTTTTGTGAGATAGGTAGTTTGACATGTATTCTTCTCATTTGGCAATAAATGGACACCTCTTGTACCCCATGAAGGTTAATTTTGAATTTGAGAGTATCTAGCATTATTATGTTTGTGTTTCTTATGTTCTTAGGTGAATGAAAGTAAGGCTCATCAAAGTAGTGATCAACCTTTGTGGCGCTTTATAATTAGAGTTTCAAGGGGAAAGTCTCCTTGGGGTCCTAATTGATCATCCTTTTCCCCTTTTATTCCTCTTGAATTTCTTTTTATTTCCATTCCCCTCTTCTTTATTAGCTTGTGTTTCCACATTTTTTCCAACGAATACTGCACTCGCATACGGTTTCATATCATTTGGTATCAGAGGAAGGAAACGGAAACCAGGTTCTTTCATTTCTATTTCTCCCATCTTTTTTTTCTTCCCCTTCTTCCATTTTCTGCCATCACCCATTCTAGACGGAACTTTCTTCCATATTTTTGCCTGCTTTTTCTTTGAGTTTCTGGGCGTATAATATGTCATTTTAATAGTTCTGAATCTCATCTTTCTTCTCGATTTTGAAACACTAAAATCCAACACCTATATTTGGAGATATAACCGAATCAATTCGTGCTACAGTTTCACCCTTGTGAAATCTAACAATCTCCAAGGCAGATTTCCATTTGAGTTTGAAGTTCAAGTTATCACAACCATTTACACCATTGAAATCAGATTAGTACATCTGTAATTTTTTGTACTTTGAGCAAGAAAATCGCACGCTTTACAATTCTTGTTTGTTGAGTAGCAAAAAAAAATCATCAAAAAAAAACAAAAAAAGGAAGCTGCTCATTTGAAACATTGCGTTTTCTCATAAGCTATAAATTTTATTGCAATTTTCTTATCCACCATATTCTTTCCTTCATCCATATACAACCTTCTACTATAACAATTTCTCCCATTTTCCTCTCATATTTCTTGGACTCCATTGATTCAAACCCTTTTAAAATTTCTGATTTTTAAAGATTGCCATGAATTGATTGCTTCTTACTAGTTGTCTTATTGATTCTATTTAAGAACACTTGTAGGAACCAAGTTATTGTGCTATAAAGTGTGAGAAACCTTTTGAGAGATTAAAAAAATGTGAGAGAAATAGTGTGAGAGGAATTAAAAAAAATGGCAAGTGAGGGAGAAAGAAGTGAGATCGACATTAAATTATTCATGAAAGCAGTCGCTGACCAGTTTACAAGATTGAATGCTAGGTTGGATGATATTCAAAATTCCTCATCTTCAAAGGCTCCAAGAAGGTAAGAAATTCATGAAGGTGATTATGAGTACTCTAATTTCAAAGAATCAATTGCTAGGTGAGGGCAACGTACTGCCTGGAGAGAAAATGACTTGGGAAGAATCAAAGTGACACTTCCATCCTTTCAAGGGAAGAGTGACCCAGAACTTTATTTGGAGTGGGAGCGGAAGGTTGACTATGTGTTTCGACTTCACAACTACTCGGAGGAGAAGAAGGTAAAATTGGTGGCACTTGAGTTCAATGACTATGCAAGTATTTGGTGGGACCAATTACAAGTAAGTCGACGAAGAAATGGAGAAAGTCCAATTCGAACTTGGGAATAAATGAAGATAGTAATGTGCAAAAGGTACATTTCTAGTCATTACTATCGACATTTTCATTTGAAGTTACAAAAACTTGTGCAAGGTTCCATGTGTGTGGAGGAATACTACAAGGAAATGGAGATATCAATGATTCGATCCAATTTGGAGGAGGATCGTGAAACTACCATGGTAAGGTTCGTCAATGGCTTGAATCCGGTAATTAGAGATGTGGTGGAACTATAGACTTATATTGACATGGAGGAGTTGCTACATAAGGTGGTGAAGGTCGAAAAACAACTACATTCTTGAAGGAGTCAAGTAAGTTCTCATAATTTTTGGAAGGATAACTGGAAAGATCCAAAATCAACTTCTAAGTAGAATGAAACAAAACCGAGAGATTCCAAATTTGTTCCAAAATAAAGAGAAGAGGACAAAAATAAGTTCTTCCCCACTGTTTCAAAAGGAAAAATGGATGCAAATTTCCCTTCAAAATCTCGTGATATAAAGCATTTTAAGTGTTAAGGACATGGTCATATTGCATCTCAATGCCCAAACAAAAGGGCCATGATTATTTTGGATAATGGAGACATCCTTAGTGAGCACTCTAGTGATGATGAGATTCCATCTTTGGAGGAGGGTTCAGATGTCGAAGTTGAAGAACCCGTACATGGATATGCATTGGTGGCAAGAAGAGCTTTAAACATTCAACCCAAATATGATCATGATGAGGAGCAGCATGAGCATATTTTTCATACGAGATGACACATCAGGGAGAAGGTATGTAGCATGATCATTGATAGTGGAATTTGTACTAATGTGGATAGTACCTTGTTGGTGGAGAAGTTGAGTTTGCCTACTCTAAGGCATACTAGACCTTATATATTGTAGTGGTTGAATGATAGTGGTGAATTGAGGGTCACAAAACAAGCCATAGTTTCTTTTTCCATTGAAAAATATCACGATGAGGTGTTGTGTGATGTTTCTCCAATGAAAGCTGGACATTTTCTACTAGGGAGACCGTGGCAATTTTGTAAGAGGGTGATGTATGATGGCTATACTAACTGCTTCTATTTCCATTTTAGCGGTAGAAAGATTGTTTTGAATCCTTTAAGTCCCATACAAGCATATGAAGATCAAGTGAGGATAGAGAAAGAATACAAAAAGAAAAAAAGAAATGAGTGAAAAAGAAAGTGGGAAAAATAATATTTTGAGTGATAAAAAAGAGAGTGATGAGTTTATGAAAAAGGAAATGAGAGAAAAAATGAAAAGAGTAGAAAAATTAAGAGTGAAAAAGGAGAGTCGAGTGACATAAAAAGAAATGATGGAAATCAAAGAGATGAAAACAAGAGTGATGAATGAAAGGTGAGTTTATTTTCTGGAAAAAGTGAGGTGAAAGGTGCTTTATTGAGCAGGAAAGTATTCTTACTCATTATTAAGGACACTTACCTTGAAACTAATAAACTTCACCATTATTTTCCTTCTTGTGTTGTGTCTTTATTGAAGGAATTTGGTGAGTTGTTTCCCGAAGAAACACCTGATGGATTACCCCCTTTGAGAGGCATTGAGCATCAGATTGACTTCATACCCGGTGCCGCAATTCCCAATAGGCCAGCATATAGAGCTAATCCGAAAGAGACTAGAGAGATCCAATGTCAAGTTGAATAACTCATGAAGAAAGAATTAGTAAGGAAAGCATGAGTCCATGCGCCGTTCCGGTGATCCTAGTACCCAAGAAAGATGGAACATGGCGAATGTGTGTGGATTGTCACGCCATCAACAAAATAACAATTAAGTACCATTATCCCATCCCTCGACTTGATGACATGCTTGATGAATTACATGGGGCATCTTTATTTTCTAAAATTGATCTTAAAAGTGGATACCACCAAATTTGAATGAAAGAAGGAGATGAGTGGAAAACTGCTTTTAAAACTAAGTTCAGCTTGTATGAGTGGTTAGTTATTCCATTTGGTTTAACTAATGCACCAAGTACATTCATGAGATTAATGAACCATGTCCTTCATTCATTCATTGGAAAATTTGTGGTTGTCTATTTGGATGATATCTTGGTGTATAGAAAATCTCTATACCACCATGTTGAACACTTGCATTTGGTGTGCGAGACCCTTAAAGAAAACCAGCTTTATGCCAATCTTCAAAAATGTTCCTTTTGCATGGATTCTATTGTGTTTCTTGGCTTTGTTGTAGGGTCGGAAGGGATTCATGTGGATGATGAAAAGATCAAAGCAATTCAGGAGTGGCCCACACCGAAGAGTGCAACCGAGGTTAGGAGTTTTCATGGATTGGCAAGCTTCTATAGGAGGTTTGTAAAGGTTTTTTCATCCATCACTGCACCTCTTAATGAACTTGTAAAGAAACATGTGGTCTTTAAATGGGGTGAAAAACAAGAAAAATCCTTTAACAAACTCAAAGAAAAATTGGTCAATGCTCCAGTTTTAAGGCTACCCAATTTCACCAAAGTCTTTGAAATTGAGTGTGATACATCGGGAGTTTGAATTGGTGCTGTTTTGACTCAAGAGTCGTGTCCAATTGCTTACTTTAGTGAGAAATTGAACAGGGCAGCATTAAATTATTCAACTTATGATAAAGAACTTTATGCTTTGAAATGAACCCTGGAAACATGGCAACATCACTTATGGCCTAAAGAGTTCATTATTCATTCTGACCATGAAAGCCTCAAGTATTTGAAGTCCTAAGGTAAGTTGAATCGGCGACATGCATCTTGGCTGGAATTCATTGAGACTTTCCCCTATGTGATCAAGCACAAATAAGGTAAGGAAAATGTGGTTGCTGATGCTCTTTCACGAAGGTATTCACATCTTACTTATCTTCATTCTAGATTACTTGGACTTGAGTTACTAAAGGGAATGTATGAAAATGAAGGAAATTTTTCTCAAATTTGGACATCTTGTGAAAAACATGGTTTTAAAGACTATTACAAAAATGATGGGTTTCTTTTCAAAAGGGATAAATTGTGCATTCCAAATTGTTCAACTCAAGAATTGCTTGTAAAAGAAACTCATGGGGGTGGTTTGATGGGGCACTTTGGGGTTGATAAAACACTTGCTACTTTTCATGAACATTTTTATTAGCCAAGCATGAGAAAAGATGTTATTGCAATTTGTACTAGGTGTGTCACTTGTAAGCATGCAAAGTCCAAGGTTCAACCTAATGGATTGTATTCCCCCTTGCCCATTCCATCCCATCCTTGGACTGACATCTCTATGGATTTTGTGTTGGGATTACCTCGATCCCAATCGGGAAAAGATATCATTTTTGTTATTGTGGATCGATTCAGAAAAATGGCCCATTTCATTGCATGATCAAAAACTAATGATGCTATACATATAGCAGATTTGTTTTTCAAAGAAATTGTGAGATTACACGGACTGCCCAAAACAATTGTAAGTGATAGGGATGTGAAATTCCTTAGCCACTTTTGGAGGACATTGTGGAATAAATTGGGAACTAAATTATTGTTCTCAACTGTTTCACATCCTCAAACTGATGGGAAAACTGAAGTGGTGAATAGGACTCTTTCTACCCTCTTGCGTGCAATAATTCAAAAAAATCTAAAGAATTGGGAAAAATGTTTGCCACACATAGAGTTTGCATATAACCGAGTAGTGCATTCCACTACTAAATTCTCATATTTTGAGATTTTATATGGATTTAATCCAATGACTCCATTATATATTCTTTCATTGACTACTAATGAGGTTATTGATCTTGTAGGTGATGAGAAGGCCAAATTTGTTTGGGATTTACATGCCAAGGTGAAAGCCAACATTGAAAGAAGAAATGAACAATATGCAAAGCAAGCAAACAAGGGTAGGCATAAGGTTGTCCTAGAACCTAGAGATTGGATGTGGGTGCATTTGAGGAAGGAAAGGTTCCCAGAGCAAAGAAAATCAAAACTTCAATCACTAGGAGATGGTCCATTTCAAGTTTTAGAAAGAATCAATGATAATGCCGACAAGATTGACTTGCCCAGTAGGTATGGAAATGTGAGTGCTACCTTTAATATTTATGATCTCTCTCCTTTTGAATATGCAGATTCGAGGATGAATCCTTTTGAAGAGGGAGGGGATGATGCGAATCATGGTGCACACATGCAACAAGGAGTTGAGGGTGATCATGACATTGATCGTGGAAGGAGCATTAATGGACAAGACCCATTGCATGGGATTGGTGGCCCAATGACAAGAGGAAGAATGATGAGGATGAAAGAGTCTTTACATGGCCTCATTTTGAAATTACAAAAGGAGGCCCAACATGCATGCATGGGATGAGAAAATGGGCCTTTAATCACACTTATTAAAGCCCAAAAGTGAACCTAAAAGGCCCACCCATATGCTTCCACGAAATTTAATCCACTTGCATGAAGGAAGTCTCTAATGTCAAAAGTGGTGGGCCCCTTGTCTCCAAATCCATGGTGGGAATCTTCAACGTCTTTGGGGTGGTTTTTAAAAGTCTTATTTAGAGATATCTTGTCCCCTAAAGCCATGGACATATGTAAACAATGTCAAAATCGTGGGATAGGCTTTAGAATTTTGTGGGATAGGTAGTTTGACATGTATTCTTCTCATTTGTCTATAAATAGCCACCTCTTGTACCCCTTAAAGGTTAATTTTGAATTTGAGAGTATATAGAATTATTATGCTTGTGTTTCTTGTGTTCTTAGGTGAATGCAAGTAAGGCTCATAAAAGGAGTGATCAACCTTTGTGGCGCTTTATAATTAGAGTTTCAAGGGGAAAGTCTCCCTGGGGTCCTAATTGGTCATCCTCTTCCCCTTTTATTCCTCTTGAATTTCTTTTTATTTCCATTCCCCTCTTCTTTCTTAGCTTGTGTTTCCACATTTTTTCCAATGAATACCGCACTCGCATACGATTTCATATCACTACTCCTCCGCCGCAACTTCCTAGTTATTGCGAGTTGTATGTGGATGATTCTCAACATCATATAGTAGCATATGGGTTGGTATATTGTATAGGAGATATAGTTCATCATCAACAATTAGAGGTAGAGAATCAGAGGGTCACTGTACATGATATTATAGATAGATCAGTTCAGGTACCATTACCTACAGATGAGGTGGTGACAGTTGGACATAGTATCGGCCTTTTTTTAATTTGGCCATCTAGAATTTTTCGACTCATTAACATAGAGGTATGAATGTTATATCTTTTATTTTATTTTTTTATTAAAGTTGTTTTATCATTTGAAAACTAATATATTTTTCAATTTATTTTTACAGAAATACTTCAAAGGTAAAGAAATACTGTATAGACAACAACAAAGACAAATGGCTATGACATCAGATACACATTCTAGTAGTCTTGAAAGATTGTCAAGATATTCAAATTTGTTGGTGGGTCATTCTGAGTTTCCAATGGAATCTCATGTTTGTGGACATGAAATAAGTGTGGGGATTATGAAAAATGTTATCATGGATCTTGTTACTGGAGATAAGTTGGGCAAAAACGTGGTGAATTTTTTTTCCATGTAAGTCTTAACACCTTTTCCTTGCGTTATATTTATTAAAAATGTATACTTATGTATGTTTTGTATTAGGTATCTTTATAAAATTTGTGAGAGGAATGAGCTGACAGATGTATATGGATTCATGGACCCGCAATTGATTTCCCCTGAAGCATGTGCATTGAATTAGGAACAAAGAATGGTTTATATTGCTGGAAGACTTGAAAAGAATATTGTCACACAATGTTGGATGATTCCTTTTTGTGAGAGGTATGAAACACATTTATCTCAAAGAGTTAATTATATTTTAACATAAAAAACCACTAATGTTAAATTTCCTTTTATCAGTGATCATTGGATGTTAGGGTTTTTTTTCCCAAGGGAGAAAGCACTTTATTGGATATGTTCTGTCCATGATGATGTGCGGGAAAGTTTTAAGAATATATTGGAAAAGTAAGTTTCAATTTCTCAATAGTTTATATATTATAATGAATTTTAAATTTACCCCATTCGTATTATTTTCTAACAGTGCATGGGCCTACTTTCGAAAAAACACAAAGAAAAGGAGTGCAAAGATCAAATATGTAAATGCAAAGGTAAATATCCATTTATAATTTGTACTTTTTGATTTATTACATAAAAATAATATATTGAATTTACACTCATTCAAACAGAATTTTCATCAACAACAAGGCGTCATCGAATGCGGATATTATATGTTAAGATTTATGTATGAAATAATAGCAACTGGGACAGTTGTGAATTTTGACCTGGTAAGATTTCCTCTTAAACTTTGCCATAATATTTCAATTTGATTTATTCATTATACACGTTAACTACTATCCTTTTCATTTGTAGCTTTTTGATGACCCTCAACCCTATACTGCTGAAGACATCAAACACTTACAAGTGGAGTGGTCAAATTATTTTACAGGTTTGATTGAATTTTAGTTGTTTGTAATGTAAAATGTAATTTTGAATATTTCCATTGTAATTGTGTATTTGGTAGTCGTTTAGGTTGGATTTAGTTTTTTTTGAAGTTGACAGTGTAAGTTTTGAATGTTATATATGTGAATGTTTAATTTTTCTATACTTCTTGTTTTGGTCTACTTATGATGGTTTTTCTGGTATGGATTCTGGTCTGGGGGGGAGGGGTTCCAAGGGTGTGGGGGTGTTCAATGGGGTTGGGGGTGTCCAGGGGTCTGGGAGGGCTGTCCGGTGGGGTGGGGGTAGTCCCGGGGGGGAGGGTTGTCCAGGGGTGTGGGAGGGCTGTCTAGGGGTGTGGGATTGCTTTCCAGGGGGTGGGGGGTATACATGAGGGTGGGGGGTTGTCCAGGGGTGTTTTGGGCTGTCCATGGGTGTGGTGGGGGCTCCAATGGGGTGGGGGAGGGCTGTCCACAGTGTGGGGGGGTATACATGAGGGTGGGGGGTTGTCCCGGTGTGTTTGGAGCTGTCTAGGGGGTCGGGGGCAGTCCAGGTGTGTGGTGGGGCTGTCAAGTGGGGTGAGGGGGTGAGGGGGTGCTGTTCAGGAGGGTGGGGGGGTTGTTGAGGGGTGTTTGGGGCTGTCCAAAGGGTCGGGGTCAGTCCAGGGGTGTGGTGGGGGATCCAATGGGGTGGGGGCTATCAAATGGGGTGAGGGGGTGTTGTTCTGGAGGGTGGGGGGGTGGGTTGTCGAGGGGTGTTTGGGGCTGTCCAGGGGGTCGGGGGGGGGGGGGGGGGGCAGTCCAGGTGTGTGGTGGGGGCTCCATTGGGGTGGGGGCTATCAAGTGGAGTGAGGGGGTGATGTTCAGGACGGTGGGGGTAGTCGAGGGGTGTTTGGGGCTGTCCAGGGGGTCGGGGGGCAGTCCGGGGGTGTGGTGGGGGCTCCAATGGGGTGGGGGCTATCAAGTGGGGTGAGGGGGTGCTGTTCAGGAGGGTGGGGGTTGTCGAGGGGTGTTTGGTGCAGTCCAGGGGGTCGGGGGGTAGTCCAGGGGTGTGGTGGGGGCTCCAATGGGGTGGGGGAGGGCTGTCCAGGGGGTATACATGAGGGTGGGGGCTGTCAAGTGGGGTAAGTTTTATATGTTATCAATGTAAATGCTTAAATTTTCTTTAGTTCTTGTTTTGATCTCCTTCTATTTTTGTGGTACGATTTCTTGATTTGGTTTCTGGTTGATTCTGGGGGAGAGCAGAGGACTGCATTCAATTTTTTTTTTAAAAAATTTGGCTTCCACATCCCTTATTTTATAACCGATGTGATAAAGAAATCGGGAAGGGTTTATCACTTCGGTTTTTTTAATAACCGACATGATAAACACTTGTGGCATGGTTTATCACATCGGTTATTAAATAACCAATGTGATAAAAGGACTGGGAAATGGTTTATCACGTCATTTATTTATTAACCGACGTGAGAACCCCCCCCCCCCCCGAACTGGTTTAGAATGTCAGTTATTATATAAACGACGTGATAAATCGGGGGGGGGGGGGGTTATCACGTTGGTTATTATATAACCGACGTTATAAACCCCCCCCCCACCCCCCCAGTTTTTTCACGTCGGTTTTTAATTAACCAGCATGATAAACATCGCGATGTTATGTTTTTGACGTCGGTTTTTAAATAAGCGATGTAAAAAACGTTATTTATAACGTCGTCCGTATTAATGTCGGCTAAAAACCGACGTAAAAAATGAAAAATAACTGACGTAAAACACGTTTTTTGCACTAGTGGGGTTTTGGGTTGTGGTCGATTGACCCCTCCCCTCCCTTGTCTTCTTGTTGTCTGTTGCTTCTTCTTTTTTAATAAATTGTTGGGGGGTCAGGAATAGCATGATCCTCACACCTTCCTTGCCCTAAAAGCATAAAAAAACCAAAAACCCATAAAATCTCTCAAAAACTTATAAAACTCTAAAATCCCTTTTAAACATTAAAAAATAAAAAAACCCTAAAAACCCAAAATAAAACACTGATATCACGTAAAAAAACTAAAAAAACCTTGAAACCCTATTGAAACCCCCAAAATTTCTAAAAACCTTAAAAACACTAAAAACCATAAAAATCCTAAAAAAACCTAAAAACGTGAAAAACCCCCTAAAAATCTTAAAAAAACTAAAACCCATAAAAACCCTAAAACCCACTAAAACTCTATAAACCCTTAAAACTTGTAAAAGCATTAATAACTATAAAAAACCTTTAAACCCCTAAAAATTTATTAAAACAATAAAACCAAAAAAGACCCTAAAAATCCTGAAAACCCCTAAAAATCCGAAAACCAATGAAAACCCCTTAAAACCCTTAAAACCCCTCAAAACCCTAAAAACAATAAAATCCTAAAAAATCCAAAAAAATCCTGGAAAATATTAAAAACCTTGAAAACCCCCTAAAAATCCTAAAAATCCTAATAAAACTTAAAAAACCCTAAAACCCCATAAAACCCTAAAACCACTAAAATCTATAAAACCCCGTTAAAACCCCTAAAAAGATAAAAACTCTAAAAAACCTTAAGAACTCTAAAAACTCATTATGAAACCCCATAAATGCAAAAGGAAAATAAAAACTCTGAAAAACCATAAAAACCCTAAAAAACCCTAAAACCACTCAAAATCCCTAAAAACCCTCAAAACACCTAAAACCCATAAAAACCCTCAAAATACATAAAAATCCCTAAAAACATAAGAAACCCTAAAACCCCTTAAAACCCTTGAAAACCATAAAAATCCGTAAAACCCCTAAAAACCACAAAAAAACCATAAAAACCCATAAAACCTTTAAAAACCATTAAAAACCCTTAAACCTCCTAAAAACATTAAAACGTTAAAAACTCCAAAAAAACATAAAAACCCTAAAATACTCTAAAAACCCCTAAAAACCTAAAATACCCTAAAAACCCTGAAAAAACCTAAAAACCCTTAAAAAACCATAAAAAAATCCTAAGATAGCCCTAAAAATAACTGAAAATGTAAAAACCCTAAAACCAATTAAAACCCCATAAAAACGATAAAAACCCTTAAAATCCTTAAAGAACCAGAAGAATCCATAAAAACCCTAAAACCCACTAAAAAACCCCTTATAAACCATAAAATGTTAAAAAAACTCTACAAAACCTTAAAACCCCTAAAAAACTAAAAAATCCCTAAAAATCCCAAAAAGACCTTAAAAACCCTGAAAAAATGAAAAAACCCCAAAAAACCCTATAAATCCCTAAAAAACCTAAAAACCCATAAAACCCCTAAAAATCCTAAAAGGCGCTAAAAATACTTGAAAACATAAAAACCCCTAAAAACCCCGAATACCCCCTAAAACCTATAAAAATCCCAAAAAACCTTAAAATCCCTAAAACCCATAAAACCATGAAAACACACTAAAAACTCTAAAATCCCTTTAAACACCTAAAAACATTAAAAACATTAAAAAATTAATAAAACCTTTAAAACCCTAAGAAACTAAAAAAAACACCTAAAAACCAAAAAAACCCTGAAAAACCTTTAAAACCCTAAAAATTTGAAAACCAAAAATTTGAAAACCCATAAACCCCCTAAAAATCCCTAAAAATCCTTGAAAACATAAAAACACTAAAAACCCTAAAAATCCATGAAAACCATAAAACCTCTAAAATTTTAAAAACAACTAAAAACCATAAAAACCATAAAACAACTAAAAACTACAAAACCCTTAAAATCCCAAAAAAATTAAAAACCATAAAACCATAAAAAACTAAAAAAACCCAAAAAACATAAAAAGACCATGAAAACACTAAAACCCCCTAAAACACTAAAAACCCATGAAATCACCTAAAACCCTTGAAATTCACTAAAATACTAAAAAACCCTAAAAACCATAAAAATCCAATAAAATCCCAACAAATCCGTGAAAATTTAAAAAAAATAGAAACCAAGAAAACCCCAGAAAACCCATAAACACCTAAAAATCTTAAAACCCCTAAAAAATCATAAAAACCACTAAAAACTATAAAAATCTGTAAAACACCAAAAAATGTCAAAAATGTTAAAAAACTCTAAAAAATATTAAAAATGTAAAAAACTCAAAAAACCCTAAATACCCAAAAGAACCTAAAAACCCTAAAAAACCATAAAATCCTAAAAATCCCTGAAAGCCCCTAAAAACTATTAAAATCCCTAAAACCCATAATAAACCTGAAAAATATAAAAGTCCAAAAAAACACAGCAATCCTTTGAAAATGTTAAAAACCCAAAAAACCCTTAAAACCCCCTAAAAAATAAAACCCCTAAAACCTTAAAAACACCTAAAAACCCATGAAAACCCTAAATACCCACTAAGACTCTTAAAACCCTTTAAATACCCAAAAATGTTAAAAACTATAAAAACTATTAAACCCTAAAAAACTAAAAAAACCCTAAAAACCCAGAAGGCCATAAAACCCCTAAAACCCTAAAATTTCTAAAATTCCTAAAAACCCCATAAAAACCATCAAAATCTCAAAAAACCTTAAAAACCCATAAAGTATATATAAATCCTTAAAAATCACTAAAAATCCATGAAACATAAAAAACCCTAAAAACATTGAAAAACCACTGAAAACCAAAATACCACTAAAAACCTTAAAAACCCTAATACCCACAAAAACCCTAAAACCCAGTAAAAACTCTAAAAACCCTTCAAACCCCTAAAATATTTAAAAAATATAAAAAACCATAAAAACTCAAAAAACCATAAAACCCAAAACGACACTAAAAACCATAAAACGCTAACAAAACCCTGAAAACCCCCCAAAAATCCTCAATATCCCTTGAAATCGAAAAAACCCTAAAATCATAAAAATCCCAAAAAATGTCAAAAACCCTAAAAACCCCCAGATACCATAAATACCCATAAAAACCTAAAAATAAATAAAAAATTTAAAAAACTTAAGACCAATAAAAATGATAAAAAACTATAAAAAACTTAAAACCCTTTAAAACTTAAAATACCCTTAAAACAGAAAAACCCTAAAAACCCCTAAAACCCTCAAAAAAATTAAAACCTCAAAATCCCCCTAAATCCCCAAAACCCTAAAACTCATAAAAAACCTAAAAAACCAGTCAAAATCCCTAAAAACATAAAAAACCCTAAAAACCCTGAAAACCCCTTGAAAACCATAAAAACACCTAAAAATCTTAAAATACCCTAAAACCCCATGAAAATCCTACAAACTAAATAAAAACTACAAAAACTCTAAAAAACCATAAAAATAATAAAAAACATTAAAAGACTCTAAAAACCATTAAAAACCCTAAAAACTCAAAAAACCCCTAAAAACCCAAAAAGAACCCTAAAACCCCTGAAAAACCCCAAAAACCATAAAACCCCTAAAAACCTCAAAATCTCTAAAAACACTAAAAACCCTAAAATACCCAAAAAACATGAAAATATAAAAAAATCACTAAAAATTTAAAAAACCCGAAAAAACTTAAGAAAATATTAAAACCCATGAAACCCTAAAAAACAACTAAAAACTCTAAATACCATTAAAACCCAAAAAATGTTAAAAAAACTAAAAAACCTTTAAAACCCTAAAAATATCAAAAAACCATAAAAACCTAAAAGACCCTAAAAAATCGGATAAAATCATGAAAACCTTGAAAACACTTGAAACCCACAAAATCCCTAAAGTCCATAAAACCCTAAAACCATAAAAAGCTAACAATGCCCTAAAAATCCTTGAAAACATAAAAAATCCTAAAAAACACGAAAAACCACTAAAAACCATAAAACCCCTAAAAACCATAAAAAACTCGAAAACCCCATAAAAACCCTAAAAACCACTAAAAACTCGAAACACACCTGAAACACCTAAAAACGTTAAAAAACTCTAAAAACCATTAAATACTAAAAAAATCCTAAAACCCCAAAAGGCCCTAAAACCCCTAAAAAATCCTAAAACCCCCTCAAAATCCCTAAAACCCCTCAAAATCCCAAAAACCCAGAAAAATCCTAAAAAATCCCTACCAATCCTCAAAAACTTTAAAAACCCTAAAATCTCTAAAAACCCCCTGAAAACCAAAAAAACCTTAAAAATCCTAAAACCCCATAAAAACCCTAAAAACCGCTAAAATCTTTTAAAATGCTGAAAACCCCTAAAATGTTTAAAAACATTAAAAAACTCTATAATACCTTAAAACCCTTAAAAAACCCAAAAGACCCTAAAAATCATGAAAACCCCTAAAAACCTAAAAACCCCTAAGACCCTAAAACCCCTAAAAATCCATAAAAAACCCTAAAACCCCTAAAAACCATAAAAATCCTAAAAAGTCATAAAAATCCCTAAAACGTAAAAAACTCTGAAAAAACCCTAAAAACCCTAAAACCCTAAAAACCTTACAAAATCCTAAAATCACATAAATCCCTAAAAAGCCACTAATAACTCTAAAACTCTTAAAACCCCTAAAAATGTCAAAATACCCTAAAAACATTCAAACCCCTAAAAACACAAAAGACCCCAAAAACACCAAAATCCCCCCAAATAAACTCTAAAACCCCCTAAAACCCTAAAACCAAAAACCAAAATTTTTTAAAAACCATAAAAACTCTAAAAAATCCCTAAAAATTCTTAAAAATGTAAAAAACCATGAAAAACCTAAAAAAAACCCTAAAACCATAAACAGCCCTAAAACCTCATAAAACCCTATAAAATCATGAAAAATGTTAAAAAACTTTAAAAAAATCTCAAAAACCTTAAAAACCTAGAAAAACTAAAAAAATCCCAAAAATCCCAGAATACCCCTAAAACCATATAAAGCCATAAAAACCTAAAAACCCACAGAATCCCTCAAAACACTAAAAATCATAAAAACCCAAAATATACGTAGAAATCCAAGAAAACATAAAAAATCCTAAAAACCATAAAGCCCAAAACACCTGTAAAACACATGAAGACCAGAAAAACCCTAATAACCTAAAAAAGCATGAAAACCCTAAAAACCCAGAAAACCACTAAAACATTAAAAACACTTAAAACAAATAAAAATGTTAAAAACTCTAAAAGCCTTAAAAAATCTAAAAAACTCAAAAAACCCAAAAAACTTAAAAAACCCTAAAAACATTTAAACCCCTAAAAACATGAAAAACCATAAAAATCCCAAAAAATCCCTAAAAATTCCTAAAAAACTAATAAACCCTAAAAACCTAAAAACCCCCAAAAAACAGTAAACACTCAGAGAAACCTTAAAAAAACTAAAACCCATCAAAACACTAAAAACCCACTAAAAATTGTAAAACAACTAAAAAAATAAAAAACTCAAAAAACCTTAGAAACACTAAAAAACTCAAAAAATCCCTTAAAACCAAAAAGAACCTTAAAACCCTAAAACCCCCCAAAAAACATAAAAAACCTTTAAAACCCATAAAACCCCTCAAAATCCCAAAAAACCCTAAAAAACCCTGAAACCCATAAATATCCTAAAAAATCCTTAAATATCATTGACATCGTAAAACCCCCTAAAACCCTAAAAACCCCCTAAAAATATTAAAAAACCCTAAACCCTCATAAAAACCTTAAAACCCCACTAAAAACTCTAAAACCCTTAAAACCCATAAAATGCTAAAAATATAAAAAAATCTTAATCCCCTAAAAAACTCAAAAAAACCTAAAAACACAAAAAGAGACTAAAAATACTAACAACCTAGAAACACTAAATAACCCTAAAAAATCTAAAACCCTCAAAATCCCTAAACCCTTGAAAAAACCAATGAAAACCATAAAACCCAAAAAAAACCTTAAAAAATAAAAATTCCTTTAAACCCCTAAAAATTTTAAAAACTCTTTAAAATGCTAAAAAACTGAAAAACACTGAAAGTTACTAAAACCCCAAAAAAAACCTGAAAAAACTTAAAACCCTTAAAATATCTTGAAACCCTAAAAACCATAAATATCCTAAAAAGTCGTAAAAATCAATGAAAACGTAAAAACCCCTAAAACCCTTAAAACCCCCTAAAAACCATAAAATCCCCAATAACCATAAAAAACCCTAAAAACATATAAAAACCGTAAAAACACAAAAAACCCCTAAAACCCCCTAAAAACATTAAAAACTCTAAAAAACCTTAAAACCCCTAAAAAAATAAAAAAAATCCTAAAACCTAAAAAAAAACTAAAACCCATAAGAACACTAAAAATAATATAGAACCCTAAAAACCCTCATAATTTCTAAAAACACTAAAAAACCCAAAAAACCATAAAAATCCCAAATATCCCAAAAAATCGTAAAAACTTAAAAAAACCAAAAAACCATGAAAAACTCTTGAAATCCATAAAACCCCTAAAAACCTTAAAAACCTTAAAAACCCATTAATATCATAAAACCACTAAAAACTCTAAAAGTCCTTGAAACTCTGAAAAAAATTAAAAAAACTCTAAAAACCATAAAACCACTAAAAAACTCAAAAAGACCATAACTACCAAAAAAGACCCTAAAACCCTAAATACCCCTAAATAACCCAAAAAACCCTAAAAACATCTAGAACCCCTAAAAATGCATTAAAAACTAAATATACCTAAAATTATAAAAAATCAAAAAACCCTTAAAAATCCTTGAAAACATAAAAAACCATAAAACCCCAGAAAATACCAGAAAACAATAATACCCCTAAAACCCTCAAAAACTATAAAATCCATAAAAACCTTAAAAATCCACTAAAAATTATTAGAACACTTAAAAACCTAAAAATTATAAAAACTCTAAAAAACCATTAAATTCCTAAAAACTCCAAAAAACCCTAAATTCCAAAAAAACCCCTAAAAACCCTTCCAACCCTCAAAATCCATAAAAACCCAAAAAACCCAAAAAATCATAAAAATTCTAAAAAAGTCCTAAAAATCCCCAAACACGTAAAAAAACCCTTGAAACTATAAAAATAAAAAAACCAATAAAAACCTTCAAACCCCCTAAAAATCCATAAAACCCCTAAACCCCCAATAAAAATCAAAATACCATTAAAACCCTTAAAAACATTAAAAAATGTTGAAAACTATGAAAAACCTTCAAAACCCAAAAAAGACCCTAAAACCCCAAAAATCCTAAAAATCCTAGAAAACCCCTAAAAACCCTAAGAAAGAGCTGAACACTTTCTGATCCAGTTTAGGAATTATGAAGATTTGATTTTGTCTTGGGCTTTTTCACCACAGATCGTTGATGGCCTTCAATTTTATTTTTTCTTCTAGAATTTTGATTCTCATCTGCATCGTGATCCCATGAGCATGGACCTATAGATTACTCTTCCTGGTCTTGCCCTGTCCTTCCAAAACCCATCCATCCTCTACATCATTGACAACCTCATCGGTAGATTTCTTTGTATGGATGCACAACTAGTGCTTCCTACCACCTGATTGAGCTGTAGATATGCATAGAGGTGGATGTGTCCAAGTCACTGGTTAATTCTATCTGCATTGAGATTGAAGGTGAGATCTAGTGGCATTAGAATATTTTCTTTGAATCCTGGGTTTCTTTCTGTTCAAACTACCATAGATTGGGCCACTATGCATCTACCTGTAAGTGTGCTAGTAGTACTGTCAAGTATACATTGCAGTGGCCGACTGCTACAACTCATGGTTTATAACTAGATGCACCTCGATGGGGCTCATGGAGTGCATGGTGTAGGTATACATGCTAGATAGACTAATGTGACTCTGGCTGAGATCATGCTGTTATAGTGGTTGGAGATGTTCCATTGAAGCTTGTTCGACAGTTTTCATCCGAAAAAAGGGTCTATGCTGTTTTTGATAGGTTGAAACATGAATTAGGAATTGTGACTAGTAAGGGGGTGATGGAAACTGAGGAAGGATGCAATAGTCTGAGGATGGTGGAGTTGCAGCAGATGTCATCTCCTGTGTTGTGCCTCAATTCTGGAGTTTTGGAGGAGGCCAAGGATTATTCGGATCAACTGGAAGTGATGGTGTCCCTTTGTAAAATCAGTTTGATGGCTTTGTTTCTGAGGAGCTGGTCCATGAGCAGCATGTTGTACAACCAAAGCTGGCTGGTGGCATTGAAGAACAACCTGGGCAGACTACTTGCTCTGGGCTTGAGGGTGCTGCTTTTGAAGACAGGGGTAAGGGTTTACAAGATGTCTTGACCTATGATGATATTGTGTTGGCTAGTACATGGGATGAGGATGATGTTATTGTGTATGATGCGAGTGTTGTTGTAAATGGATCTCTAGTTCATATTGCAGTGGATGAATCTTTTGTTCTTGAGGAAGTGCAAGTCGCTTGGTCTGCTTGTAATAAGGATGAGTTCGGACGGGCTGATGTGAAGGTTCCCCTATCTAGTTGTAATGCTTGTGTTGGGATTGAGATGGTACCGGACAAGGCTTCCATTGCTACTCCAGAGGGAGTACATACTAGGTAGATTTCTCATGAGGAGGATGAGGGCTTGCAATTGATTTTGGAAGATTCTGGTTACACTTCCTTGGAGGTTGTTAGAAGTTGTACTGGTTTTGAGCAAGCGTTGGTGGATTTGAATGTTCTTGGTGATTACGTGATGGATGTTTTTCCCTTGGATTAGAATGTTGGTGATCCTAGTCAAGAGTTTGTGGTCCAAGGCATGATGTAATGTGAAGTGTTGGCTGACTGTATTATAAATCAGGAAGACACCTACATCCCCAAACACAGAAGTCTTTTCTAATGGGAGGGTAGTAGGATGAGCTTTAACATGGATATGATCATTAAGGAGAGGAATTTGATAGAGGAGTTCATTCCATATGGGAAGGGAAATAAATCTGTAGGAGTCACATCAGACCCTCGAAATAGAAAGTTGAGGAAAGACTACTCTAGTTTTCCAAAGACAGTGTCCACTAAAGCCTCCTTCAAATCTCCAAAGAAAAATGTTTCTGATAGGGGAGGGCAGCCTGCCAAGGTGCAGCTAAATGAAGATCAAAAAAGGATCATAGAAAACTACATTGCCTTATTCAGGACACATGAATCTGAATGGGAGTTGGCAGATACTGATGCGGACATCAAATGTGGTGTTGATGGAGACCCTTATAGTGTAACTTCTTATTATGACAGTGGTGGTGATGTTGACCTCTTTGACGTGTAACTCCTTTTGGGTTGGGTCGTTTGACTTCTACCCTTCCTTGAATGATTTTTCTTTTTTCTAATAAATTTTGGGGGCAGATGAATATCCTGGTCCTATGCTTGTTCGCCCTAAAAACCTGAAAAACCCCTAAAAACACTAAAAAACCATAAAAATCATAAAATTTCTAAAAAATCCCTGAAAAAACCTATAAACCTAAAAAGCCCTAAAAACCACTAAAACAATAAAACCCCCTAAAATTCCATAAATTTCCTAGACCCCACTAAAAATTCCAAAAACATTTATAACCCATAAAAATTTTAAAAGGATTAGAAATCTCTAAAAACCCTTAAAAAGCATAAAAAACTCAAAAAAAAACAATAAAACCCCCAAAAGTACATAAAAACCCAAAAAATAATTGAAAACCCTTAAAACCCTTGAAAACCCCTAAAAACCATCAAAATCCATAAAAATATTAAAAATTGTAAAACCCATTAAAATTCTAAAAAAGCCAAAAAATCCCTAAAAATGTAAAAAAACCCCCCAAAATCCTAAAAACATTAAAAAACCATAAAAACCAATAAAAACCTAAAACCCCACTAAAAACTCTTAAACTGATTAAACCCCCAAAGAATTTAATAACATAAAAAAACTCTAAAACCGCTTAAAACCCCTAAAAAGTCAAAAAAAACCTTAAAACCCCAAAACACCGTAAAAACCCTGAAAACCCCTAAACACAAAAAAAAACCCTGAAAACCTAACCCCCCAATCCCTAAAAACACTAAAAATCCCAAAATCTCTAAAAATCATAAAAAGGCCCTAAAAATCCATGAAAAAATAAAAAACCCAAAACCCTAAAAACCCCAGAAAAACCATAAACCCCCTAAAAACCTTAAAAAACCCTAAAACCCCATAACCCCCCAAAAAACCACAAAAAACTCTAAAAACCCATAAAACGCCTAAAAATGTTAAAAACATTAAAAACTATAAAAAAACCATAAAAACCCTAATAAACTCAAAAAAACCCCTAAAAACCCAAACGACCCAAAAAACACTGAAAACCCCAAGAAACCCTAAAAAACCTTCTAAATCCCTAAAAACTCTAAAAATCCCAAAAAACCCTAAAACCATAAAAATCCTAAATAACCCTAAAATAACCAAAAACGTAAAGCCCATAAAAACCTTAAAAACCCTAAAATTCCATAAAACACTAAAAACAACTAAAACCTCTAAAACCCCTTTAAACCCCTAGAAATATTAAAAAATCGAAAAAGATTTAAAACCCTAAAAACTCTAAAAAAACTCTAAAAACCCAAAAAGATAAAAAAAACCCCCCTAAAAATCCCTAAAAAGTAAAAAACCCTAAAAACCCCTAAAAACCCTAAAAATCCCTAAAACCATAAAAATAATAAAAATCCCTTTAAACCCATAAAAATGTAAAAAACCCTATAAACCTTGAAAACACCCTAAAAACCTTAAAAATCACTAAAACCCAAAAATCATTAAAAACCATTGAACACTATAAAAACCCTTAAAAACCCTAAAAATGTTAAAAAACTCTAAAAAACCTTAATAACCCTAAAAACTAAAAAACCCTAAAAAATCCAAAAAGAACCTAAAATCCTTAAAAATCCCGAAAAACTATAAAAACCCTCAAAATCCCAAAAAACCTGAAAAAACCCAAAAAACCATAAAAATCCTAAAAAATCTCTAAAAGTCTCGGGATACGTAAAAAATCCTAAAAACCAAGAAAACCTTTGAAAACCATAAAACCCCTAAAAAGCATAAAAAACCCTAAAAACCCATTAAAACCCTAAAAACTAATAAAAACAAAAAAAACCTTAAAACTGCTTAAAACATTAAAAACTATAAAAAACCTAATAACTAAAAAAACCTAAAAACCAAAAAAAACAAAAAAAAAAGAGTCTAAAACCCCTAAAAACCCCAAAAGACCCAAAAAACTAAAAACCCCTAAAAACCTATAAAATCGCTAAAAACGCTAAAATAAATAATAGGCATAAAAATCCATAAAAATCCCTAAAAATATGAAAAACCCAAAAAACTTGAAAAAACCTTTGAAGCCCATAAAATCCAATAAAAACCTTAAAAAAATAACAAAAGCGCTAAAAATCAATAAAAAATTCTAAAAACCCTTTAAACCCTAAGAATCGTTAAAAACTCTAAAAACCCATAAAACCCTAAAAACTCAAAAAACACTAAAACCCCCAAAATACCCCCAAACCTTGAAAAACCCTAAAACCCATGAAAACCCTTTAAAACCTACAAAATCTCTAAGAACCCTAAGAAACCCTAAAAACCATAAAATTCCTAAAAAATCCCTAAAAATCCCTAAAAATGGAAAAACCCATAAAACCCTAAGAAACCCATGAAAACCAAGAAAACCTTAAAATACCCTAGAAAACCTTAAAACCCTAAAAAACCACTACAATCACTAAAACCCTCAAAACCCCTAAAAATGTCAAAAATGTTAAAAAAACTCTAAAAATCCTTAAGAAACCTAAAAAACTCTACAAAAAACTTGAAAACCCTTAAAAACCCTAAAACCCCTAAATGCTCTAAAACCCTAGAAAACTCTAAAAAACCATCAAAATCCCTAAAACCCCTAAAAACCATAAAAAATATAACAAATACCTAAAATATCTAAAAACATAAAAAACCCTAAACCATTAAAAACCCCAAAAAAACCAAAAAAACCCAAAAAAACCCTAAAAACTGGTAAAAACTCTAAAAACCCTTAAAACTGATAGAAACGTTAAAAAAATTTAAAAAACTCAAAAACAAATATTTAAACCCCAAAAAAACATAAAAAAAACTAAAATCGAAACACCCAAAAACCCTAAAAATCCCTTAAAACCACAAAAATCCAAAAAAATCCCTAAAATCCCTTAAAACTTTAAAATCCTAAAGACCCTGAAAAGCACCTGAAAACCATAAAAAACCCTAAAACCTTAAAAGACCCTAAAAACCCATTAAACCCTAAAAACCCACTAAAAACTCTAATAACCCTTATAACACCTAAAAATGTTACAAAACATTTAAAACTCTAAAAACTATAAAAAACTAAAAAAAATTCATAAAAACCCAAGAGCCCCTAAGAACCCTAAAAAACCCTAAAACCCCAAAAACCTTGAAACCCCCTAAAAACACTCAAAATTTCTAAAAACCCTAAAAACTATAAAAATATTAAAAATCTCTATAAACACCAAAAAATGTAAAAAACCATAAAAACATTGAAAACCCTCTGAAAACCATAAAACCCCTTAAAAACCATAAAAGACCCAAAACCCCTTAAAACTCCCAAAAACGTTAAAAACATTAAAAAACTCTAAAAACCCAAAAAAACTCAGAAAAATCCTAAAATATCAAAAGGACCCTAAAAACTCCAAAATTCCTAAAACCTCCTTAAAATCCCAAAAAATCCATAAAAACTCTAAAAACCATAAAAATCCTAAAAAACACTAAAAATCCATAAATACCCTAAAACCCACTGAAACTCTAAAATCCATGAAAACCCATAAAAAAGTTAAAAAACTCTAAAACCCTTAAAACTACCAAAAAATGAAAAAAAAACCCTAAAGGACCCTAAAAACCTGAAAAACCCTTTAAATCCTTAAACCCCCCCCCCAAAACCCTCAGAATCCCTAAAAACCCTAAAAACCCAAAAAACCATATAAACCTTAAAAAATACCTAAAATCCTTGAAAATGTAAAAAAACCTAAAAGCCCTGAAAGCCCCCTAAAAACCAAAAAAACCCTAAAAACCTTAAAAAATCCAAAAAACCACTAAAAACTACTAAAAACTCCAAAAACACTTAAAACCCCTAAAAATGTTTAAAATGTTTAAAAACTCTAAAAAACCATAAAACCTTAGAAAAATAAAAGAAACCCCTGAATACCTAAAAAGACTGAAAATACCATGAAAAACACTAAAATCCTAAAAAACCCTAAAAGACCATAAAAATCGACAAAATCTCTAAAAACCCTAAAAACAATAAAATCCAAAAAAAATCCCTAAAAATCCCTAAAAACATAAAAAATCCTAAAATCCCAGAAACCCCCCTAAAAACTATAAACCCCTAAAAACATTAAAAACTCTAAAAACCCTTAAAACCCAAAAAACAAAACAAAAACAACTAAAACGCAAAAAGACCCCAAAAATCATGAAAAACCCTAAAACCAGTAAAATCCCTCAAAATCCCAAAAAATCCGTAAAAACCCTAAAAAACCCATGAAAACCATAAAACTCTTAAAAACCTTAAAACCCCTAGAAGATGGCGCTTGCTTCGGCTACTCTCCTCTTGCGATGGAGCTCCTCGTCCCTCAGGAGGCCGCCGGCGTAGGATGGCGCTGGCGTTACCGCCCCTCCCTGGGTCGCGGCTAGGGGGGCGGTGGATAGTGCTTATTCGCGGTGCTCTTTCTCTCCATTTACTGACCCTTCACTCCTTCTAGGCTTTCCAGAGGTGGAGTTTTTCCCTAAAGTTCCACGCCGAGTCAAGGGAGTGATGTCAGTTTCGAATTCGAATCGCGAGTTCTTCTTGGATTCTGCTCTCCTAGATTATATGCTGGTGGCTCGATTTGGGAAGTCTTGACCTTCGGTTGACATCTTTGACAGGTTTGTTTCTTCTGCGTGGAAGCTCCATGAAAAGGCATTCGTTGGTCTTCTCGATCCTCGACATTTTCAGATCCGTTTTACGAATGAGGAAGACTTGATCATGGCTTGGGAATTCGCTCCAAGGAAAGTGGATGGGTTTTGATTTTCCTTGTTTCGTTGGTCCTTTGATTTCCATCTACAGTGTGATCCTTCAGTCACGGCAATTTGGGTCACCCTTCCTGGGCTGGCCCTCCCTTTCCAGAATCTTTCTTTTCTCCACATCATTGGAAATATGATTGGTAGGTTCCTTTGCTTGGACTCCCGCACTCATGTGGTTTATCACCCCATATCCCCAAGGATATGTGTGGAGGTTGATATCTCCAAGGACCCGGTTGATTTGGTTTGCATCGAGGTTGAAGGGGAGCTCCTGTGGCATCAACAGGTTTGTTTCGAATCCTGGTTTATGTTCTGTTCGACCTGTCGGCAAATAGGTCACTCAACTACTCAGTGTCTTGGTGGTGCTGGCCCTGTTAGACCTATCTTGCAGTAACCATTTGCTCATGGATTTGATCTAGGAGATTTTAGAGGTGATGGTTCAGTTCATGCTACTCCCATAGTCCACTCCTTCGAGGAACCTTTGCTGGAGAAGGCACCTGACAAGGATCCAAACCCTTCCACTAAGGCTGTTTTTGATAGGCTGAGGATGGATCTACTTGGTAAGGAAGCTGTTGGTGAGGAGGATTTGGATGGCACCCTGGGTGGTAGCTGCAACAAGGAGGCGTTGAAATCTTTTATTAGGAGAGATAAGGAGGTGGTAGAGGTGGCGAGTCTGGATACTGATCTTGAAGCTGTTGGGCAGGGTGGTAGGATCTTAATGCCTGCTGCAGGGGTGTCCTTTGGGACCCTAGGTGAGAATGGGAACCTAGGCGAAAATGGGAACATTGCTGATGACTTCCACAAGTTTTCTAGAAGAAAAATGAATGTCACTTGTGGGATATCCCTGAACAACCAATTTGAGGGCCTGGGGTATTTGGAAAGCCATGGAGATGATGCTTGCAATGATGAATAGCATGATACTAAGCATGATGCTGCGCCTATGGGTATTGGTGGCGACCTGGGCCTCTGTCATGAGCAGCTGGAAGACACACCAGAGGCCTTTGACAGTCTCGAGGTGGATGGCCATGTTGACTGCCGGAGGCAGAATGCTGGTGCTTCTAAAGGGGATCACGTCGCACAACCTGCTTTTGATGGAGCTGTTTTGACGTGCCCCCTCCTGCTTGAAACAATCTCCCCTGATGATAGGAAGCTGGTCCCGGCTGCGGGAGATGTTTCAGATGTGTGTGTGCTCGAAGGGGTTCTCACGACTAAGACTGACGAGGGTAGTACATAAGTTAATGATGTCGTTTTACCTGGTGCCAGTGTTGCAGTGGATGAATCTGATGGGATTGATGGTGTGCATGATACTCGGCCAGCTTGTGCTGAGGAGCTGACAAGTGTTGTTGTGGCAAGCTCTGACCTGCATGGATCAAGTCATGCTGACAATGGGCATCCGGTCCCGGTCGCAGTGGATTTTTCAAATGTGCATGTGCCCAAAGGGATACTCAATGACCAGATTGATGAGGATAGACAAAAAGGAGCTGTTTTTCTGACCAAGATACTAAAGGACATGACCTTGGAGGTCTCTAATGTGATGCCAATAGTAGTGCATAAATCCATCTTACAAAACGAAATGGATTTACATGGCGCAAGGGCCTGGGGGGGGAGGGCTCTGATGATGAATCAAGAATGAACTTCAACATGGCACATATAAGGAAGGAGAAGGCTATGCTTGTGAAGGAACTCCCTCTTAGGAAAGAGAACCTTACAGGTGGTTCATTTGGGGAGGGGGCTATTGAGGGGTCAATCCACACTGTTTGCTATATGAATAAAGAGGATACCATTATCCATGTTCAGGATAATTTCTCTGCTAGTGTCACATCTAACCCACGAAATAGGAAACCGAGGAAGGATTATTCCTCCCTGCCAAAGACAGTGGCCACTAGGGCATCCAGTAAAGCTGTGAAGAACTCCTCTGGCATGGTGGGGCGGTCTGCTAAGAAGCAGCTGAATGTGGAGAAGGTGCGGTTTGATGTGAAGCAGCAACACATCAGAGATTACTACACCACCTTCCTCAAACAATATGAATCATCTGAATGGGAGTCGGTGGAGTCCGATGCTTCAACTGGATATGGTGATAATGGGGACCCATATGGGGATGGAGACTTCTGAACTCTAAATTGATGTTCCTGCCTCTCTTTCTTCTGCTCTCTATGTGGTTTTCCTTTTTTGTTTTTTTTTTGTTTTTTTGGCGTGGGTTGTAAGGGATTTTTGGGTGTGAGTCGTTTGACCCCTCCCCTCCCTTGTCTATTGTGTCTCTTTTTTCTTTCTAATAAACTTGGGGGGTTGGGAATAGCCTGACCCTCATATCTTCTTTGCCCAAAAGACCCTAAAAACCCTAAAGCACCTAAAAATCCAAAAAAGCCTGAAAACACCTTAAAAACCCTCAAAATCCCTAAAACCTCTAAAAATCCAAAAGAACCATAAAAATATTTAAAAATCCCAAAAAATCCATAAAAACATAAAAAACCCTAAAACCCTAAAAACTGATTGAAACCTGTAAAAACTCCAAAAAACCAAAAAACCCCTAAAATCCTTAAAAAACCTAGGAACCCTAAAATCCATAAAAATTCTAAAAAATCCCAAAACCCAAAATAACATAAAGAACCCTATAATCCCTAAAAACCATAAAACCCCTAAAAACCCAAAAACCCCATAAAACCCTAAAAACCCACTAAAAATTCTCAAAAACCTTTAAACCCCTAAAAACATTAAACAAATCTAAAATACCCCCAAACCCCTAAAAAGCTCAAAAAAACCCTAAAAACACAAAAAGACCATAAAAACCATGACAACCCTAAAAACCTTGAGAAACCCTTAAAACCCTCGAAATCCATACAAACTGTAACAAACCCTAAAACCATAAAAATCCTAAAAAATACATAAAAATCCCTAAAAACAAAAAAACCCAAAAAAAAACATGGAAAACCACAAAACCCCCTAAAAACCTTAAAAAACCCTAAAACCAATAAAAACCCTAAAAACAAAAAAAAAACTCTAAAACCCCTTAAAACCCCTAAAAATGTTAAGAAACAATAAAAAATCTTATAAACCATAAAAAAAACTAAAAAAACCCCTAAAACCCTACAAACCCCTAAACCCCCTCAAAGTCCCTAAAAACCACTAAACCCATTAAATCCTAAAAAGGCACCAAAAATCACTAAAAACATAAAAACCCTAAAAACCCTTGAAAATAATAAAAACCCGTAAAAACCATAAACAACCTTAAAAACCCTAAACCCCACTAAAAATTCTAAAATTACATAAATCTTATAAAAAAGTTAAAAAACTCTAAAAAACCTTTAAAACCTTAAAAACCACAAAAAAACCTTTAAACCCCTAAAAACCCTAATAAACCCTAAAAACCCCTAAAACCACTCAAAATCCCTAAAAATCCTAAAATACACTAAAAACCATAAAAATACTAAAATATACCTAAAAATCCATGTAAATGTAAAAAACCATAAAATCCTGAAAAACCCCTAAAAACCATAAAACCACTAAAACCCTTAAAAACTTACAAAATATAAAAACCTTGAAACACGATTAAAAACTCTAAAAATCCATAAAACCCTAAAAAACAATAAAAACACTCAAAATCCTTAAAAACACTCAAAATCCTTAAAAACACTAAATACCAAAAAAATCCTAAAAAAACATAAAATTTCCCTAAAAATGTAAAACCCCTGAAAACCCTAAAAATCCCCTAAAATAATAAAAACCCTTGAATACCTTAAAAACCCTAAAAACACTAAAAAAACTAGGAACCCTTAAAACCCCAAAAAAACATTAAAAGCTCTAAAAAACCTTAAAACCCCTAAAAACTCAAAAGAACCCTAAAACCCCAAAACTCCTAAAACCCCTAAAAAACCACAATGGATTGAATGTATTAACCTCTTCCAAACTCTCACTCTCAATGTCACACATTACTACAGGGAGGTGAACTCGGTGGCAGATGCTTTGTCTAAAAAGGCAATATTGGAAAGGAGCTCGATGTGGTCTTTTGTCTCCTTATATTTTTGTGCATCCTACATGGTCTCTAATATGAAGGGTGAATTACACGCTCATGTTTTCAAACCCTCCTTGTAATGCTCTAGTTTTAATTTTTTAATAAATTTTTGGGGACTAGGAATGTTTGGTCCAGAGCCTTATTTTCCCTAAAATCGTAAAAAAATTCTAAAAAACATAAAAACCCAAAAAAAAACAAAAAAAAACTACTAAAAACGCAAAAGACCCTAGAAACCTTGAAAAGCATTAAAAACCATAAACCCTAAAATTTCTTAAAAATCCGAAAAACCCTTAAAAACCATAAAACCATAAAAACCTAAAAAGATCTAAGAATCCGTAAAAACGTAAAAAACCACAAAATTGTGAAAACCCCTAAAAACCCTCAAAAACCTTAAAACCCCTAAAACCCAAAAAACCCTAAAACTCACTAAAAACTGTAAAAAAACTTAGAACCCCTAAAAACATTAAAAACACTAAAGAAACACTAAAAAACTCTGAAAATCCCTTAAACCCCACAAATTCCATAAAAACCCTAAAACCCAAAAAAATCATTAAAAACCTCTAAAAATATCTGAAACAAAAAAAAATTCCTAAAAACCATGAAAAACACCTAAAACCAAAAAACCCCCAAAAACATTAAAAAACCCTAAAACCACTAAAAACTCTAAAAACTCTTAAAGCTCCTAAAAACTTCAAAAAATGTTAAAAAACACTAAAAACCCATAAAATCCAAAAAATCTAAAAAAAACCCTAGAAACCCAAAAGGACTCTAAAAACCATGAAAAATCTAAAAACGCTAAAAACCCTAAAACCCCCTAAACCCCTCAAAATCCCAAAAACCCCTAAAAAAGGTAAGCAAAATCTAAAAAGTCCTAAAAATACTTTAAAGTGTAAAAAAATCTAAAAAACCCCTAAAAACATTAAAAACACAAGAAAGGCATAAAAACCCTAAAAATAACTAAAAACTCAAAAACCCCTTAAACCCCTAAAAATGTTAAAAAATTGAAAAAACTGAAAAAAAAACCCTAAAAAATCAAAAAAACCCAGAAAACCCAAAAAGGACCCTAAAACCCTAAAAACCCTTGAAAATCCTAAAAACCCTAAAAACCCCTAAAAACAAAAAAACCAATAAAACCCAAAATATCCTAATAACCTTGAAAAACCCTAAAAATTGTCAAAGTCCCAAAAAACCCAAAAACCCCTAAAAACCAAATAAATCCTAAAAATCCCTAAAAATCCTTGAAAATGTAAAGAACACTAAAAACTTAAAAACCAATAAAAATCATAAAAAACCTTAAAAACCTAAAAAATCCAAAAAACATATAAAAACCCAAAAAATGAAAAAAAAACTTCAACAACCCTTAAAGCCCCTAAAAACATTAAAAAACTGTAAAAAATGTTAACAAGACTAAAAAACACAAAAAACCTCTAAAACCCCAAAGAGGACCTAAAATCCCGAAAAACCTTGAAAACCCCTAAAAACCAACAAAATTGCTAAAACCTCTAAACCCCATAAAAAACTCAAAGAAACCCTAAAAACCCAAAAAGTCCTTAAAAACACGGAAAAACCCTAAAAACCATAAAAAACCTGAAAACCCCTAAAAACCCTCAAAATATATAAAAACCCTAGAAACCATAAAAATCTTTTAAAAGCCCGCAAATAACCTAGAAAACGTAAAAAACACTAAAAACACTAAAAACCCCCCGAAAACCATAAAACCCCCCAAAAATATTAAAAACCCTAAAAACCCTAAAAACCCACTAAAATATCTAAAAACCCTTAAAAACCCTAAAAAAATTTAAAAAAATAAAAACCTGAAAACCCTAAAAAATTAAAAAAAACCTAAAATCTAGAAAAATAGTAAAAACCCAAAAAAACATAAAAAACCATGAAAAATACTATAAACCCTCCAAATCCCTAAAAACCCTAAAAACCCTAAAAACCATACAAATTCTAAAAAATCCCCAAAAATCCTTGAAAATATAAAAAACTCTAAAAACCTCCAAAAACCCTCTGAAAACCATAAAACCCCATAAAAACCAGAAAAAACCTAAAAAGCCATAAAAACATAAAAAAACTATTAAAAACTCTTAAAAACATTAAAAACACCAAAAACAATTAAAATATTCTAAAAACATTAAAAACCGTAAAAAGTCAGAAAACCCCTAAACCACTAAAAACCTAGAAAAACCCTAAATCCCTCAAAATCCCTAAAAACTATAAAAAAACATAAAAACCATAAAAATCCTAAAAAAATCCCTAAAAACCCCTAAAAACATAAAAAAACCCTAAAAACCACTAAAAACTCTAAAATCCACTAAAACCCCTAAAAACGTTAAAAAATAGTAAAAAACCTTAAGAACCCAAAAAAACAAAAAAAAACCCAAATACCCAAAAACACCCTACAAACCCTAAAAAATCCTAAAAACCTAAAAAACATAAAAACCCTAAAAACACTAAAACCCTAAAATCTATTAAAATCCTAAAAAAGATCTAAAAATATCTGGAAACATAAAAACCGTAAAAACCCTGAAAACTCTCTGAAAACCATAAAACCCTTAAAAATCTTTAAAAACCCTAAAAACCACTAAAAACTCTAAAACCCCTCAAAACCACTAAAAATGTAAATAACTCTAAAAAACTATAAAAATCCAAAAAAAACTAAAAATACCATAAAAACCCAAAATGCCCTTAAAAACCCAAAAACCCCATAAACACCCTAAACCCCCTAAAAACCGTAAAAACCCTAAAAATCATAAAAAAACCTACAAAAGAACTAAAAAAATTAGCAAACCTAAAAACCCTAAAAACACTTGAAAACTCTTGAAAACCATAAAACCCTTAAAAACCTTAAAAACCCATAAAACCCCATAAAATCACTAAAAATTCAAAAAACATTTTAAACCCCTAAAAGGTTAAAAACCCTAAAAAACCATTATAACCCTAAAAACTCAAAAAAAACCTAAAAATCTGAAAAAAACCAAAAAACCCTACAAAACCCTAAAAAACCTAAAAAACCCTAAAACCCCCCAAAAAAACTATCAAAATCCCCCAAAACCCTAAAAGACCCAAAATACCATAAAAATCCTATAAAATCCCTAAAAATCCTTGAAAGTGTAAAAAACCCTGAAAACCCTAAAAACCATGAAAAAACCCTGAAAACCAAAAAAACCTTTAAAAACCATTAAAACCCCTAAAAACCCCTAAAACCCACTAAAAACTCTAAAAACCCTTAAAACCCTAAAAAATAAGAAAAAAAGTTAAAAAACTCAAAAATCCCTTAAAAATGAAAAAACCAAAAAAACCTGAAAAACCTCTAAAAACCAAAAAAATCCTAAATAACATTAAAAACCTATAAAACTGTTAAAAACCTATAAAACTCAAAAACCCTTAAACCTATAAAAACGTTAAATAACACTAAAAACCCATAAAAACCTAAAAACTCAAGAAACCCCTAAAAACTCAAAAAAACCATAAAAACCCAAAAAATTCCTAAAAAACCCAATAACCCCTAAAAACCAAATAGCCATAAAAATCATAAAACATACCTAAAAATCCCAAAAAATGTAAAAAACCCTTAAAACCCTTAAAAAATATAAAAACCATAAAACTTCCCAAAAACTACAAAAAAACTCTAAAAACCCATAAAAACCCCACAACCCTACTATAAAGTCTAAAAACACATAAAACCCCTAGAAACATTAAAAAACTCTAAAAACCATAAAAACCTTAAAAACTTAAAAAAACCCTAAAACCAAAAAAGACCATAAAAACCCAGAAAAAGCCTAACCCCCCCCCCCAAGCAGGCATGGTCTGCTTGGTTAACTCCATTATCACCTTGATGTTCTTGCATGTTTTTTCTATATACATATGGTCGGATAGTCTTATTAAAAGACTAAATGAAAAAATAAGAAATTTTTTCTGGACAGGTTCTATCAATGAACGAAAATTGGTCTCTGTGGCATGGAAGCACTGCACTAAGCCGATTGATTTGGGTGGGATGGGTATAAAAGATCTTCGGTGCTTCAAGGATGCTATGATTGGGAAGTTCACCTGGAGCCTGCTTGAGCCCCATGGTGATGGCCTATGTTTTCTCACGGAGAGATTCACGAGCTGGTTATGCGATGGATTTGCTGGGTATTTAACTTATTCAGTTTGGCATGCTTTGCGATCTTCATACCGGGAGATTATGTCGCAATCCAAATGAATTGTGACTATTACAGATTTAAATGCCCTCATGGACTGGCATCCCCATCGTGGCTGCTTAAATTCAGAACACCATTTATTCCCCCCTCTTTCTTTTTTCTCATTTGGAAAGACTGGTGGAATCGGATCCCAGCTCATGAGCAGCTAAAGATAGCCGGCTGGCAACTCGCCTCTATGTGTTTATTATGTAGAAAGGATGAGGAGCACTGCAACCATACTTTTCTTCATTGCACCTTTGCTTCATAACTTTGGCACTACCTGTTACAATGCTTCAGTCTAACATAGAGCTAGAGAGGCTCGATCTGCGACTTCTTTCACAGCCTTGTGGAGATCAACCGAAGTGACCAAGTACACAACCTGGTGTGGCAGTGAATGTTCAATATATTTGGGTTTCCTGCAATGCTACAGCCTTCAACTGACAGCCCCTCTTGCTGCATGTGGGAGTGGTGAACATACACAGGATGATCCAGAAGCCTCAATAATACAAACAGGTGAGATGTTCAATGATGTTAGTGATCTGACAGTTTTGTGTTCGCTTGGGGTTGCTTATAGAAGCAGAAAACTAATGTTTTTGAAGTACATCAGATGGATCCCCCCACTCTCAGCATTGATAAAGGTGAATGTTGATGGCGCAACCCTGAGAGTTCCTGGACCCTCAGGGTGTGGTGGATTCCGCACCTCCATAGGCTTTGTAAAAGGTTGTTTCTTACATTTTATTAGGGATGGATGTGCTTATGAAGCAGAGATCTAGGCTATCATAAGGGCTGTGAAGTTTGCAAGTCGGTTTAAGTGGACAAGGCTTTGGATTGAGTTGGATTTGATGCTTGTGGTTGCCGCACTCAAAGGATCCTCCGGGGATGTGTCGTGGAGACTCTTCCCGCACTGGATTGAGTGTCTCAACATTTCTCAAACCCTGAGCTTTAGTATTTCACACACATATAGGGAGTCCAATTTGGTTGCGGATGCTCTATCCAAAAGGGTGATTCAGGAAAGTTGTTCGATGTGGTCCTTCGTAACTCCACACTTTTGCACCCCTTTTATTGATTCAGATATGAAGGGTGAGATACACTCTCATCCTTGTAGGCCCACCTTGTAATTGTCTGTCTTTGTTTTATTTTAATTTATTCTTGGGGGACTGGGCTAGCCTAGTCCCACACCTCTTCTGCCTAAGAAACTCAAAAAATCCTAAATACCCAAAAGGCCCTAAAAACCTTGAAAACCCCTAAAACCCTTGAAAAATCCAAAAAACCCTCAAAATCCCTAAAAACCCTAAATACCATAAAAATCCTAAAAAATTCCAAGGAATCCATGAATACGTAGAAACCCCTAGAAACCCTGAAAAATTCTAGAAAACCATAAAAAACCCAAAAGAACATAAAAACCCCTAAAACCCCATAAAACCCTAAAAACCACTAAAAAATATAAAACCCTTCAAACCCCTAAAAACATCAAAAACATTAAAAAAAATATAAAAACCACAATATAATAAAAACGTCAAAATAAACCCTAAAACCACAAAAGAAACTAAAACCCTAAAAAACCCTAAAACCCTAAAGAACCCTAAAACCCGCTAAAACCTCTCAAAATCCCTAGAAACCCAAAAAACCCTAAAAACAATAAAATCCCTAAAATCCCTAAAAATCATTGAAAAAATAAAAAAGCCTAAAAACCTTGAAAACCCACTGAAAACCATAAAAACCTTAAGACCCATAAAAGCCCTAAAAACCCATAAAAACTCTAAAAATACACTAATAACTATTAAAACCCCTAAAAACATAAAAAATTCTAAAAACCTTAAAACTTATAAAAAACTCAAAAAAACCCAAAAGACCTTAAAACTCTAAAACCTAAAAAACCTTGAAAAACCCCTAAAACCCCTCAAAATACCTATAACCCCTAAAAACCAAAAAAATCATTAAAAAAGCCTAAAAATCCCTCAAAATGTAAAAAACCCTAAAATCCTTACAAAACCAATAAAAATCCCTGAAATCCTTAAAAATAATAAAACCCAAAAATTAACTTGAAATACCACTAAAAACTCTAAAATTCCTTTAAACCACTAAAAATGTTAAAAAAACCCTTAAAACCCTAACAAATAAAAAAACCCTAAAAACCCCCGAAAAATCCAAAAAATCCTCAAAATCCCACAAAAACCTAAAAACCATAAAAATCCTAAGAAAGTCATAAATTTATTGGAAAACAAATAAATATAAAAACCCTAAAACCCCCTAAAAAACATAAACCACCAAAAAACATAAAAAACCTAAAACCACATAAAAACCCACTAAAACTCCAAAACCCTTAAAACCCTTAAAAATGTTAAAAAAATCTAAAAACCTTATAAATAGTAAAAAACTCAAAAAATCCTAAAACCCCAAAAGACCCTAAAAACATCTGCAAACCCAAAAAAAACTCAAAATCCCTAAAACCATAAAAACCCATAAATTCATAAAATACTATAAAATACCTAAAAATCCCCAAAAATTTAAAAAACCATAAAAATACTGAAAATCTCTGAAAACCATAAAACCATCCAAAACCTTAAAAACCACAAAACCCATAAAAACCCAAAAAACCTCAAAAAACTCTAAAAAACCTTAAAACCCCTAAATTGTTAAAAAAACTAAAAACCTAAAAAACCCAAAAAAATCAAAAAACCAAAAAAAAATAAAAACAACCCAAAATAACTTTAAACCCCGAAAACCCCCCTGAAAACCCTAAAAACTCTCAAAATCCTTAAAAACCTTAAAACAAAAATATCCTAAAAAATAGAAAAAAATATTTGAATTGTAAAAAACCCTAAAACCTTGAAAACCATTGAAAAACATAAAAAACACTAAAACCCTTAAAACTTACAAAACCTTAAAATCCCACTAATAATATAGGAACCCATAAAACTCCTAAAAAAGTTAAAAATATTAAAAAATTCTAAAAACCCTAAAAAACTAAAAAATAACCCTAAAACCCGAAAAAGAACCTAAACCCCCTGAAAACCCCCCAAAAACCTAAAAGGCATTAAAATCCCTAAAAGCCCTCAAAATCCCTAAAACCCCTAAAAATCCTAGAAAAACCCAAAAAACCATAAATTTCCTAAAAAAATCCCAAAATGATCCTTGAAAAAGTAAAACCCCCAATAACCCTAAAAAAATCATGAAAACCATAAGAAGCTTGAAAAAAATTAAAACCCCCTAAAACCCAAAAAATCCCAAAAATCCATTAAAAAAATAGAAACCCTAAAACCCTTAAAAATTTTAAAATTTTCTAAAAATCATAAACCACTAAAAAACTCAAAAAACCCCTAAACACCTAAAACCCTAAAAAACCTTGAAAACACCTAAAAACCCTAAAAACCCTAAAAACTCACAAATCTCTCAAAATCCCAAAAATCTCTAAAAAAAATAAAATCCAATAAAACTCTAAAAAAACTTTAGAAATCATTGAAAGCAAAAAACCCCCTAAAACCCTAAAAATCCTTAAACCCCCCCTGAAAACCAAAAAATCCCTAAAACATTAAAAAACTCTAAACCCCATAAAAACTCTAAAACCCACTAAAAATATTAAAAACAAATAAAATCCTTAAAATGTTAAAAATTTATAAAAAAACTTTAAAATCCTAAAAAACTCAAAAAACCCATAAAAACCCAAAAGACCTCAAAACCCCTAAGAACCTTAAATACCCTAAAAACCTTTGAAACTCCAAAAAACTTTCCAAATCCCTAAAAACCATAAAAAATCCTAAACACCATAAAAATTATAAAAAATCCCTAAAAATCACTGAAAATGTAAAAAACGATAAAACCCTTGAAAACCCCTGAAAACAACAAAACCCCCTAAAAACTTTAAAACTCCTAAAACCCCTAAAAACCCACTAAAAACTCTAAAAATGATTTAAACCACTAAAAATATAAAAAATGTTTAAAGACTCCAAAAAACCTTAAAACACTAAAAAACTAAAAAAAACTTTAGAAGACCCTAAACCCCCTAAATACCCTAAAAACCCTAAAAACTAGGAAAATGATAAAAAACCCTCAAAATCCCTAACACCCCAATAAATCTAAGAAAAAGATTCTACCGCTCTCTCCCGGGCTTCTCCTGACGCGGTGATCTCTAGGGTTCCATCTTGGAATCCTCTTTAGCGGCTCTGTTGATCTTCCCCTCTTTAGGATTTGCGATGCGGATGGATTGCTATTCGAGAGGCGTTCTACCCTGGCGCGATGGTGGTTCTCGAGGTAGATGGTTAACAGCGCTGAGATCTGGTGGGTTGTTTCAGGTTGCGGTAGCGATGGCTTGGTCTGGGTTTTTTTTCGATTTGGATTGGCTTTGCTAGATCTGGATTATGTGCTCCTTGGCGGCAACGATGATGACTTTTTTGTGATCTGGACGAATTCGAAGAGGTTGATGGTGAAGTCAACGCAGGTGTGATGGATGCTTCGTCAAATGGATAGAGG
Organism: Viscum album; assembly: GCA_963277665.1. NCBI lineage: Eukaryota > Viridiplantae > Streptophyta > Magnoliopsida > Santalales > Viscaceae > Viscum > Viscum album. The sequence goes on along the minus strand of OY728141.1, from coordinate 1,884,544,619 downwards.
TGTGTTCGGACCGATGGAACTCTGGTGTGGCAAGATGCTATGGTGGTTTTGTCGGGCGGAGTTCTAGCTTTGCCTTGGTGATAAGCTGGTTCGACGGGATTTGCGTCTTCTACACACTGGCGTTTATGGCTCTATGATTGGTTTTGCGCTGCTTTTTTGGACCCGAGGAGGGTCTTGCTGGCTTCTCTGGCTTCTCGAAGGGTCATCGTGGATGAATAGGGTGAGGATGCAGGTTTTCTCTTCTAGTTCTGCTTTCTTGTTCTTAGATATTGCTGTTGATGAAGGTATGGTCACACTGTGTTGTGTTTGATTTAATTTGCTGGTATGCGTGTTCTTGACTAGTGCCTGGCTTGGTATTGAGTTGCATTTTCTGCTGAACTTCGGTTGGTTTTCGAGTTACTGGTTTCCCCCAAGCTGTTGTTGGAGGGCAGGTTAGGTGCTGTGTTTTGGCTACTGTTTTGGTTTCGATGTGGATGCTGGCTATCGGTTCTGTTGGGTGGAGCTGAATCTTGTTCTGTTGATGTTGTTGGTTCTATGCTTCTGGAGAGGGACATTCTTGATGAGAAGGTACTCGGTGCTGGACCTTGTGAGATTGGATGCGGGCCATTGGTTGGCTGTGAGTTGCTGGCTGCTGGTGAATGCTGGATGATGTGTGGTTGTTTGGTTTTTTCTGCTGCTGTGGATGAGTTTGTTGTTGTGTTTCTAGTTGCTGGTTGCTGTTTGTTGGAAGGTGATGATGTTTGTGCTTGGTTGCAGTGCTTGTGCTGTGGTTCGATGCTGCTGGTTGTGTTTGGCTGTGATGTTAGATTTAGTGATGTTGGTTGCTGAGGCTGGTTTGTTTGGATGTGTTGCTGCTACTGTGTTGTTGGGAGGATTGGATGTGGTGCTATTGGATGCTGGTTCTGGCTGGATGTGACGTGATCATGCCGCTTTGTGTCTGTTTTTGAGTCTTTTTATTTCTTTGTTTTTCTTTTTTGGCGTGGGTTGTAAGGGGTTTTTGGGTGTGGGTTGTTTGACCCCTCCCCCCCCTTGTCTGCTGTGTCTCCTTTTTTTCTTGCTAATAAATTTGGGGGGGGGGGGGGGGCAGGAATAGCCCGACCCTCGCATCTTCCTTGCTCAATAAACTCTAAAAACCATCAAAATCCCAAAAAATCCCAAAAAAATCCCAAAAAATCCCAAAAAATCCGTAAAAACATTAAAAATCCTAAAACCCTAAAAAACCACTGAAACTAAAAAAAAGCTCGTAAAAACCTTAAAACCCCCTAAATCCCCATAAAACCCCTAAAAACCATTAAAACACTAAAAAACCATTAAAGCCCTAAAAATGTTAAAAAAAACACTAAAAGAACTTAAACCCCTAAAAATAAAAATAAAACCCTAAAAACCCAAAAAAGACCCTAAAAATCCTAAGAAATCCAAAAAAACCCTAAAACCCCCTAAAATCCCTAAAAACCATAAAAACCATAAAAATCCTAAAAAGTTCCTAAAAATCCCTAAAAACATAAAAAAACCTAAAAATAATGAAAAACCCCTAAAAACCAAAAAACCCTAAAACCCTTAAAACTCTAAAACCCAAGAAAAACCCTCAAAAACCACTAAACACTCTAAGAAACCTAAACACCACTAAAACATTAAAAATTTTAAAAACTCTTAAAACATTAAAAACCTTAAGAACTCAAAAAAAAAACCTCAAAACCCCAAAAGATCTTAAAAATCCATAAAAACCTAAAAACTCTAAAAACCATGAAAAACCATTAAAACCCTAAAAATCACTAAAAACCCTAAAAAATTCTAAACCCATAAAAATACCAAAAAATCCCTGAAAACCTTAAAAACCCTAAAACCCTGAAAACCCTAAAAACCCATGAAAACCATAAAAACCTGTGAAAACCATAAAACCCTAAAAACTACTAAAAACTCTAAAAACCCTTCGAGAATGTTAAAAACTCTAAAAACCCTTTAGATGCTAAAAAACTAAAAGAACCCTAAATACCCAAAAAAAAGTTCTAAAAACCCTAAAATCCCCTAAAATCCCTCAAAATCATTAAAACCCCTAAAAACAAAAAAAAAATAAAAAATCCCTAAAAATCACTAAAAACTTAAAAAAACCGAAAAAACCCTGAAAACCTCTAAAAATCCTAAAAAACCATAAAACCCAGATAAATCCCAAAAAATCCCAATAAAAAATAAAGCCCCTAAAAACCAAAAAAAATCCTAAAAAATCCCTAAAAATAACTAAAAAAGTAAAAAACCCTAAAAACCTTGAAAACCCCATGACAACCATAAAAAAATCTAAAAACATTAAAAACCTACCAAACTCTAAAAACCCTTAAAACTCGTAAAATGTTAAAAACTCTAAAAAACTGTTAAACCCATAAAAAATCAAAAAAAAAACCAAGAATACCTTAAAAACCCTAAAAAATCTTTAAAACCCTCAAACCCTTAAAACCCCTAAAACCCCTCAAAATGCCTAAAAACCCTAAAAAACCATAAAAATCTTAAAAAATACCAAAAAATAAAAAAACTAAAAAAACGAAATACCCTTAAATCCCTGAAAAACATTAAAAAATTGATAAAAACTCTAAAATCCTTAGAAAACCTAGAAAAATTAAAAAAACCTAAAAACCACAAAGACCCTTAAAACCCTAAAAATTCAAAAAACCCAAATAAACCATGAAAACCCCTAAAACCCTAAAAACCCTAAAAACCCTAAAAACCAAAAAAATACTAAAAAAATGCCTAAAACCCTAAAAATATAAAAAATCCTAAAACCATAAAAACCCTAACCTTAAAAACCCTAAAAACCTCAAAAACCCATAAAAATGTTGAAAACCACTAAAAACCATAAATACACTTTAAACCTCTAAAAACCTTAAAAAAGCGGTCTGTTTGGTCCGGTGATGCTGGTATTGTTTGGTAGTCTTGATGCGAGGTACTGCATGCTGGTTGTGCTTTTCTTTTTCTGGGTTGTTGGAAGGGCGATTTGGGCTGTGGATCGGTTGTTGGTGGATTTTTTCCCCTGGTTGTGCTGTTGGGTGTGCCTGATGGTGAGCATTTCTGCTGAGATGACGTTGGCTGCTGGGAGGTGTGTTGCGGTTTGGTTTGTGGTCCTTTGTGCGGTTGATGGTTTGGTTGTGTTTTGGTGTGGATGCTGGTCATTGGTTCTGTTGAGTGGTGAGGGGTTTTGTCTTGCTTTTGGGTGTGCTTCTTGTTGGAAGCTGGAGAGTTGGTGGCTAGTTGCTGATTGGCTAGGACGTGACATTGTGGTGACTGATGGCTTTGGTGATGGTGGTATGATGCTGCTGGTGGTGAATCTCCTTGGTGCGGAGTTGCTGGATGTTGAATGGTGTGTTGTTGAACATTGGTTACTACTTAGCTAGGAGGTGCTGAAGGAATTTTGTGGTCACGATGATCGGAAGTGGTGTTGGATGCTGGTGCTGGCTGGATGTGCTGTAATGATGCTGCTGTTGCACCTGGTTTTTGAGTCATTTTCTTTTTTTCTTTTCTTTTTGTGAGCTTATCTTAGGGTATGGGATGATTAACCCTGCCCCGCTTGGTCGGCATTACTACATTTTTTCTGAATAAACTTTGGTGGGGTCAGGAATTGCCTGATCCTACACCGACCTTCTCCCCTAAAAACCGTAAAAACCCCTAAAACTATAAAAACCCTAAAAACCAATAAAAATTCTAAAAACCACTAAAAAACCCCTAAAAACATTAAAAAACTCTAAAACCCTTAAATGTCGTAAAATACTCAAAAAACCTTGAAACCCCAAAAAGACACTAAAAACCCCTAAAAACTCAAAAAACCCCTAAAATCCCTAAAAACCATCAAAATCCCAAAATATCCAAAATACCCTAAAAACCATTACAATCCTAAAAATCCATAAAAGTCCCTGAAAACATAAAAACCCTAAAGCCCCTGAAAATCCCCTAAAAACAATAAAACCCCTAAAAACCCATAGAAATCATAAAACCACTAAAAACTCTAAAACCATTCAAACCTTTAAAAAGGTGAAAAATATTAAAAAACATTAATAAATATTTAAAACCCAAAAAACTAAACAAAACCCTAAAAACCCAAAAACCATAAAAACCCCAAAAAACACTAAAAAACCCTGAAAGCCGCTAAAAGTCTCAAAATCACAAAAACACTAAAAAACCTTAAACCAATAAAAATACTAAAAATCCCTCAAAATCCCTGAAAACTAAATAAACCCTAAAACACCTCAAAACCCCCTAAAAACCATAAAACCCATTAAAAAAACGTAAAACCCCACTAAAAAATCTAGAAACCCGTAAAACCCCTAAAAACCATAAAAAATATTTAAAAACCTCTAAACCCCAAAAAACCCCTAAAACCCAAAACAACCTAAAAACCCTAAAAAACTCTAAAAACCATAAAAAACCCTAAAAACCCCTAAAACCCTCAAAATCCCAAAAAACCATAAAAACCATAAAAACCCTAAAACCCCTAAAAACCACAAAAATCTTAATTAACCCTAAAAACCCATGAAAATCTAAAAAACCCAAAAAATCCTGAAAATCCTAGAAAAACATAAAACCCCTAAAACCTTAAAAACCCTAAAAATCCATAAAAACCCTAAAAACCCACTAAAAACCATCAAAACCCCTAAAAATGTTTAAAAACTCTAAAAAGCATAAACCCCAAAAAACTCAAAAAAAACCCTTAAAACCCAAAAGACCCAAAAGACCCTGAAAAATACTAAAAAACACAAAACACCCCAAAACCCTCAAAATCACTAAAGCCCCAAAAAACATAAAAATCCCAAAAAATCCATGAAAATGTAAGAACCCCTAAAATCCCCGAATAGCCTTTAAACCCCTAAAAACATTTTAAAACCCTAAATCCTATAAAAACCCTGAGAAAACCACTAAAAATGTTAAAAAATCTAAAAATCTAAAATACTCAAAAAACCCTAACCCCCCCCCCACCCACAAATTACCCTAAAACCCCAAAACCCCTAAAAACACTAAAAACTATAAAAACCTTAAAAACCCTCAAAATCCCTAAAAATTAAAAAAATCCTAAAAATCCATTAAAATCCCTAAAAATGTAAAAAACCCCTCAAAAACCTAAAAACACTTAATACATGAAACCCCTAAAAATCTTAATAAATCATAAAAACCCATAAAACACCATAAAACCCACTAAAACACTAAAAACTCTTTAAACCCCTAAAAATGTTAAAAAACTCTAAAAACCTTAAAAACCCTTAAAACTAAAAAAAACCTAAAACCTAAAAAGTCCCTAAGAACCATAAACACCCCTAAAAACCCTAAACCCTAAATACTATAAAATCCCTCAAAATCCCTACAAACCCTAAAAAACTATGAAAACCATAAAAATCCTAAAAAACCATAACACCCCTAAAAACCTAAAAAAACCAAAAAAACATTCAAAAAACCCTTGAAAACCATAAAACCTCCAAAACCCTAAATCCCTAAAATCCCATAAAAACCCACTAAAAACTCTAAAAACCCTTAAAACACCTAAAAAAAGTAATAAATTGTAAAAAAGCACTAATCCCATAAAAAATAAAATAACTCTAAAAACCCAAAAAGATCCCGAAAACCCTAAAAAATGCTAAAAACCCAAAAAAACCCCCTAAAAACTCTAAAAACCCACAAAATACCTAAAATCCCTAAAAACCATAAAAATCTGAAAAATACCCTAAGAGTCCTTGAAAATGTAAAAAATCTTGAAAACCCCCTAAATATAATAAAAACCCCTTAAATTATTTAAAACCCCAAAAAACCTATAAAAACCCATAAATACCACTAAGTACACTAAAAGTCCTTAAAACTTTAAAAGTGTGAAATAACATTAAAAAACTCTAAAAAACCATAAAAACCATAAAAACTGAAGGAACCTGAAAAACATGAAAACCCTATAACCCTCAAAATCCAAAAAAACCATAAAAATCCTAAAAAAACCCTAAAAATATCTGAAAATGTAAAAAACCCTAAAACCCGGAGAAACCACTGGAAAGGTTCGTTTTTGTCTTGCTTCCTTCCATGCTTCTGTCGATCTGCTGGATTTTTGCTGCGTGTTGGATCTTATGTTAGACTTTGGAGGTGATTTGTGTGTTCCTGGTAGCCGTTGTAGTGATGATGCTTGGTTTGGTTGTGCTTTATTGTTGCTGCCGAATCATGTGCTTGTTGCAAGACATAAGTTCCGCTTTATAATGTGGTATTGCTTGCGGTTGTCTGGTCATGCTATGGAATGGTCCTTCTCTTGGCTGCTGGTGATTTATTTCCACTGGTTTTGCTGCTGGGTGAGAATTAATGGATTGTTGGTTGTTTCATGGCTGAGACGTGTTGATGTCCTGGTTCTTGCCTTGGCTGGCGGTGGCTCTGGAAATGGGTGTGCTGGAAAATGCTGGTGTTTTTTGTTTTCTGTCTTTGGTATTGTGTTGTTGGTTAGGAATCTGAATGGCGTGGAGGTGCTGGCAGCTGTGGAGGCTGGTGGTTTTGGTGTTGGTGGTTTTATGTTGTTGGCTGTGAGTCTCCTTTGTGGAAAGTTGTCGGGTGATGGAAGGTGTACTGCTGGGGTCGGGTTACTGTTTAGCTGGGAACTGCGGAAGGGGTGTGGCTCTATGAATCTAGTTGTTGGTTGCTGGTTGTTGTTTGGCTGGGAGGTGTTGGATGCTAGTTTTTTTGAGTTTGGATGCTAGTCGGTTGGTAGCTGTGAGCTTCTGGATGCTGGTTGATGCTGGATGGTGGTGGTGGCTGCTTGGTTGTGTGTTTTTTCTACTGTCCTGTTTTTCTTTTTTGTTTTCCTTTTTTTGCGTGTGTTGTAAGGGGTTTTCGGGTGTGGGTCATTTGACCCCTCCCCTCCCTTGTCTGCTCTGTCACTTTTTTTTTCTTGCTAATAAATTTGGGGGGGCCGGGAATAGCCCGACCCTCACATCTTCCTTGCCCAAAATATCCACTAAAAACTATAAAAACCCTAAAACCCTAAAAACATTAAAAAATCTAAAAAACCTTAAACCCCTTAAAATCATAAAAAACCCTAAAACTACAAAAAAGATAAAAAAAATCCTGAAATCCCCTAAAAAACCATGAAAATAACTAAAACCCCTCAAAATCACTAAAAACTCTAAAAGCCCTAAAACCCATAAAAATCTTAAAAATTCCTTAAAACCCCTAAAAACCTAAAAAACCATAATAACAAAAAAACCACTGAAAACCATAAAACCCCATAAAAACACTAAAAACCGACTAAGCACTCTAAAAACCCTAAAAACCCTAAAAATGATAAAAATGTTAAAAAACTCTAAAAAACCCCAAAACACTAAAAAACTCAAAGAAAACCCTAAACACCCAAACAAACCCTAAAAATCTTGAAAAACCCTGAAAACCCTAAAAAACCCCTAAAACACCTCAACATTCCAAAAATCCCTAAAAACCATAAAAATACTAAAAAACCCTAAAAATCCCTAAAAACATTAAAAACCATGAAAAAACCCATCAGATCTATAAAACCCCCTAAAAACATTAAAAAAACTCTAAAAAACATTAAAACCTTAAAAAATAAAAAAAACATAAAAACCCAAAGAGACCCCAAAACCCCCAAAACCCCCTAAAAACCCAAAAATACACTAAAATCCCTAAGAAATATCAAAATCCCTAAAAACACATAAAAACTATTAAAATCCTAAAAGGCCCTAAAAATACTTGAAAACGTAAAAACCCCTAAAAAGCATTGAAAACCATAAAACCTTCTAAAAGTCATAAAAAACCCAAAAAACCCATAAAAACACTAAAAACCAACTAAAAACCCATAAAACCCTCAAAAACCTTAAAATGTTAAAAAATATATAAAAAACCATTAAAACCCTAAAAGACTAAAAAAACACCTAAAAACCCAAAACACCCAAAAAAACCCTAAAAACCCCTAAAACCCATCAAAATCACAAAAACCATAAAAAACCCTAAAAACCATAAAAATTATAATAAAACCGTAAAATTCCTTGAAAACATAAAAAACCCAAAAAACACTGAAAAACCCATGAAAACCATAAAACACCTAAAAACCCATTAAAATATCTAAAAACCATGAAAACTGTAAAACCCCTAAAAACCTTCAAAACATTAAAATACTCTAAAAACCTTAATAACCATAAAAAGTAAAAAAGACCTAAAATAAAAAATGACCATAAAAACCCCAAAACACAAAGAGCCATAAAAAGTAAAAAAAACCTAAAATACAAAACGACCGTAAAAACCCCAAAACACAAAGAAACCTTAAAAACCCTCAAAATCACAAAAATCTCTAAAAAATCCCTAAAAATCTCTAAAAATGTAAAAAAACCTAAAACCCAAAAAAATCCATAAAAACCCCTAAAAACATTAATAAACACTAAAAACTCATAAAAACCCACTGAAAACCCTTAAAAACTCTAAAAATATTAAAAATCTATAAAAACCTTTAAAATCCTAGAAAACTAAAAAAACCGTAAAAGCCCAAAAAGAACCAAAAAACCTAGAAAATCCCTCAAAACCATGAAAAATAAAAAAACACCTCAAAATCCCTAAAACCCCTAAAAAAACATAAAAAACCCTAAAAATCGTAAAAAATCCTAAAATTCGCGAAAAACATAAAAACCCTAAAAAATCATTCAAATCATAAAAACCCCTAAAACCCATAAAAACCCTTCAAACTCATAAAAACCTTAAAAACCCACTAAAAACTCTAAAAATCATTAAAATCCCAAAAAACATTAAAAACACTAAAAATACTTAAAAACCAATAAAACTCAAAACAACACTAAAAACCAAAATGGCCCTAAAAACCCTAAAAAACCCTGAAAACCCCTCAAAATCCATAAAAACCCTAAAAAAATAAAAGACTTAAAATATCCCTAAAAATCCATGAAAATGTAAAAAACCCTAAAAACACTTAAAAACACATGAAAACCACCAAAAACCCTAAAAACCTTAAAAAACCTAAAAACCCATAAAAACACTAAAAACACTAAATGCTTTAAACCCCTAAATACGTTAAAAACTCTAAAAACCTTTAAATCCCAAAAAAACTCCAAAAGAACCCTAAAAACCAAAAAGACCCTAAAATCCTAAAACCCACTAAAAACCTCAAAAATCAATAAAAACCCTAAAAAACCTAAAACCCATAAAAAAACCTAAAAAATCACAAAAAATCATCAAATACATAAAAAAACCCTTAAACCATGGAAAACCCTGGGAAATCATAAAAACCCATAAAAACCTTAAAAACCCTAAAACCCATAAAAACCCTAAAAACCAGCTATAAAATCTAAAAAAACACAAAAAAACCCTAAACGCCCCAAAAAACCATAAAACCCTAAAACCCCTAGAAACCCTAAAACCCTGAAAAGTATAAAACCCCTTAAAATCCCTAAAAACACTGAAAACCCTAAAATCAAAAAAATCCTAAACAATCCATAAAAATATCTGAAAACGTAAAAACCTTAAAAATCCGGAAAACCCTTTGAAATTCATAAAACCCCTAAAAGAACCTAAAAACCTTAAAAACACTAAAAACCCATAAAAACCCTAAAAACCTTTAAAACATTAAAAACCCTTTAAACCCCATAACATGTCAAAAATGTTAAAAACTCTCAAAAACCCATAAAAACCATAAAAACTCAAAAAAAATCCTAACACCCCCTAAAGAACCTAAAAACCTTAAAACACTAAAAATGCTTAGAAAAATCTAAAACCCCTCAAAATCCATAAAAACCCTAAAAATCATAAAAATCCCTAAAATATCTGAAAACATTAAAATCCCTCAAAACCCCTCAAAACATAAAACCCCTAGAAACATAAAAAACCTATAAAAATCTAGAAAACCTAAAAAACTCTAAAAACCCTTAAAACCTCTAAAAACTTTTAAAATATACCTTAAAACCCTAAAAAACTCAAAAAAATCTTAAAAACCCAAAAAAGACCATAAATACCCTAGAAACCCCAAAAAATCATAAAAAACCCTAAAAACCATAAACCATCAAAATCACTAAAAACCATAAAAATCCTGATAAAGCCTTTAGAAACCCTGATAAAATAAAAATCCCTAAAATCCCAAAAAACCACAAAACCCTTAAAAACCTCTGAAAACCATAAAAACCCTAACCCCATAAAAATAATAAAAACAAAAAAACTATAAAAACCCTTTAAACCACTAAAAACCATGAAAACCCTTCAAAATCTCTAAAAACCCTAAAAACCTTTTAAACCCATAAAAATCATAAAAAGTCCCAAAAAATTCCTGAAAGCTTAAAAAACCTTAAAACCCTAAAATACCCATGAAAACAATAAAAACATTAAAAACACATTAAACCTTAAAAAATTCTAAATAACATTAAAACACTTTAAAATGTTAAAAACTCTAAAAATGTAAAAAAATCCTAAAAAACTAAAAAAAATCTAAAATCATCAAAGAAACCCTAAAGACCCTAAAAACCCCTAAAACCCTCAAAACCCATAAAAACCCCTACAACCCCTTAGAATACCTAAAACCCTAAAAATACATAAAAACAATAAAAGTAATAAAAAATCCCTAAAAATGTAAAAAACCCTAAAACCTTGAACCCCCCCTAAAAACTAAAAAATCCACTAAAACCCAAAAAACCCTAAAAAACTATAAAAACCTCTAAAAACTCTAAAAACCCATAAAACCCCAAAAATGTCAAAAAAAAACACTAAAAACATTTAAAACCCTAAAAAACTCAAAAAACCTTTTAAACCCCAAAAGATCCTACAAACCATGAAAACCTTTAAACCCCTAAAAACCCTTAAATCACCACAAAATATCTAAAAAGCCTCAAAACCCTAAAATCCATAAAAATCCTAAAAAACCTCTAAAAATAAATGAAAATATAAAAAAACCTAAAAACTTTGAAAAACAACTAAAAACCATAAAACCAACTAAAAACATTAAAAAACCATAAACACATAAAAACCCTAAAACTCTACTAAAAATATAAAAACCCTTAAACCCCCTAAAAACATTAAAAACTATAAAAACCATGAAAACCCTAAAAAAACTCATACAAACCCTAAAAACCCTAAAGACCTAAAAACCCCTAAAAACCCAAAAAAACCTTCAAAATCCCAAAAAACCCTAATAAATAAAAAATTCTAAATAATCCCTAAAAATCCATTAAAACATAAAAAAACAAAAAACCTAAAGAACACATGAAAACCATAAACCCCCTATTAACTTTTAAAACCCCTAAAACCCTATAAAAACCCTAAAAACCATTAAAAACCTTAAAAACACTTAAAACCCATAAAACATTAAAAACTCTCAAAAACCTTAAAACCCAAAAAAACTTATAAAACACACTAAAATCCCAAAAAGACACTAAAACCCAGAAAAACTCTAAAAACCAGAAAAACCTTGAAAAACTCAAAAAACCCTAGTAATCTTGAAAAACCTAAATGCACTAAAGATAAAAAAAATCCTAAAAACCCTTTAAATCCCTAAAAACATAAAAAACCCCAAAAACCCTAAAAACTTTTAAAAACCATAAAACCCCCTAAAACCAAAAAAAATCCTAAAAACCCAAAAAACCACTAAAAACTCTAAAACCCTTAAAACCCTTAAAACCCTTAAAACCCTTAAAACCCTTAAAAATGTTAAAAAATGCTAAAAACCTTAAATCCCAAAAAACTCAAAAAAAAACAATAAAAACTCAAATTAAACCTAAATACCTTGAAAACCCCTAAAAACTCTGAAAGTTATAAAAACCCTCAAAATCCCTAAAATTCCCAAAAACCCTAAAAAATAATTTTTTTTAAAAAAGTGCTAAAAATCCCTAAAAATGTAAAAAACCCTAAAATCACTAAAAAAACTAAAAAATATCTGAAATCAATAAAATTCTATAAAACCATAAAAACCTATAAAAACCCTACAAACCACTAAAAACCCTAAAAACCCTTAAAAGGCCTATAAGTTAAAAAACATTAAAAAACTTTAAAAATCCTAAAAACACCAAAAACTCAAATAAAATCCCTAAATCAGAAAAGATCCTAAAAACACAAAAAAAAAATCCAACAATACTCTAAAAAAACTTGAAAACCCATAAAAACCTTCAAAATCACTAAAACCCCTAGACACCATAAAAATATGACAAAATCCCTAAAAATCTATGAAAATGTAGAAAACCCCAAAACCCAGAAAACCCCCTAAAAACTATAAAAACCCCTAAAAACTATAAAAACTATAAAAACCCTAAAAACCATAAAACCCATAAAAAAATAAAAAACCACTAAAACTCTAAAAACACATAAACTCCTAAAAAGGTTACAAAACGTTTAAAACTCAAAAAACCTTAAAAACCCTAAAAATTTTAAAAACCTAAAACCCCAAAACACCCTAATAACCTTGAAAACTGTAAAAATCATCAAAATCCCTAAAAACTCTAAAACTGCTAAAAATACCATAAAAATCTTTAAAAAAAACCTGAAAACCCCCTAAAAAGGTAAAAAACCCAAAAGACCCAAAAGACCCACTTAAAACCAGAAGAACCCCTAAAAACCATAAAGAACCATAAAAGCCCACAAAATTCCTAAAAAATCAATAAAACTCTTAAAACCCTGTAAAAAGGTTAAAAACATTAAATATCTAAAAAACCCTAAAAACCCTAAAAACCCCAAAAGACCCTAAAAACCCTAAAACCCAAAAATGCTCTGAAAACCCCAAAAAACTATCACAATGCCTAAAAAACTAAGAAACACTAAAAACCAAAAAACACTAAAAAGGCCCTAAAAACCTTTAAAAGGTAAAAAACTATAAAAACCTAAAAAACCCATGAAAACCATAAAATCCCTAAAAAACCTTTAAAACACTCAAAACCCATAAATACCCTAAAAACCACTAAAAACTCTAAAAACCCATAAAACCCCTAAAAATGTTAAAAATTTCTAAAAGCTGTTTAAAACCTAAAAAACTCCAAATATCCTAAAAAATGAAAACAACGAAAAAACCCTGAAAACACTAAAAACCCCTAAAAATCCTAAAAAAACCCAAAAACCCCAAAAAACCTAATAACCATAAAAATCCTAAAAGTCCTAAAAATCAAAAAAAAAATAAAAACCTTAAAAACCTTGAAACCTTTGAAAACAATCAAAACCCCTAAAACCATAAACCCCCAAATCCCATGAAAACCCAAAAACCCACTAAAAATCTAAAAAACCTTAAAACTGCTAAAACATTTGAAAACACTAAAAAACCTTAGAAAACCAAAAAACTCAAAAAACCACCTAAAACTCCAAAATACCGTAAAATTGTGGAAACCCCTAAAAACCCAAAAAACAATGAAAAACCCTAAAAACCATAAAAATCCTAAAAATCCCTATAAATCATTAAAACTGTAAAAAACCCTCAAAACCCTAAAAAACTCAAGAAAACCATAAAACCTCCTAAAAACCATAAAAAATCAAAAACCACTAAAACTCTAAAAACCATTAAAACCCCCCAAAATGTAAAAAACTCTAAAAAACAGTAAAACCCCTAAAAACCCTAAAAACCCTAAAACACCTAAAAATCCATAAAATCCTGAAAAAACAAAAAAAACCTAAAAACCTAAAAATCCAAAGAAATACTTGAAAATGAAAAAAAACTAAAAATCCAGAAAACCCCCTAAAAACCATAAACCCCTAAAAACCTAAAAAACACAAAAAACCCCCCAAAACCCCCCAAAACATTAAAAACTCTTTAAACCCCTAAAACATTAAAAATGTTAAAACTCTAAAAACCCAAAAAACCCTAAAAACTCAAATAAAACCCTTGAAAACACAAAGACCCTAAAACCATTGAAGCCACCAAAAACCCAAAAAACCCAGAATACCCTAGAACCCATGAAAATCCTTAAAACCCAAAAAAACCTAAATCAAAAAAAATCTTAAAAATCCCTAAAAATCCCAAAAAATGTAAAAGACCCTAAAAACCCAAAAACCCCCCTAAAACTTTAAAAACCCAAAAAAACTAAAAAAACCCATAAACCTGTAAAAACCCTAAAATCCAACTAAAAACAATGAAAACCATAAAACCCCCCTAAATCCCTAAACCCCTAAAAACCATAAAATCCTAAAAAACACCTAAAATCTTAAAAACCCTAAAAACCCATAAAAACACTAGAAACAACTAAAAACTCTAAAACCCTTAAGAACCCTAAAAAACACAAAAAAAATCTAAAAGGTTTAAAGTCTTTAAATATCTTAAAACCCTAAAAAACTCAAAAAAACCCTAAATCCCCAAAAGTCCCCAAAAACCCTAAAAACCCTAAAAAACCTTTAGAACCCCTAAAAACCCCTCACAATCCCTAAAACCCTTAAAAACCCTAAAACCCTAAAAAGACCAAAAATTTCCTAAAAACAAAAAAAAATTATAAATACCCAGAAAAACCAAGACAACCATAAAAACATCTAAAAACCTTAAAAAACACAAAAACCTATAAAGACCTTAAAACCACTAAAAACTCTAAAACCTTTTAAACTCCTAAAATGTTAAAAAACTCTAAATGACAATAAAAACCCTAAAAGCTCAAAAAACCCAAAAAATCCAAAAAAACCCGAAAAGCCATAAAAATCCTCAAAATCTGTTAAAATTTTTAGAACCCCTAAAAGACATAAAAATTGTAAAAAATCAATAAAAATCCCTGAAAATGTAAAAAACCCTAAAAACAATAAAAACCCCTAAATCCCATAAAAACCCCTAGAAACCCATAAAATTGAAAAAAAAAAACCACTTTAAACTCTACAAACCATTAAAACCCATAAAAAAAATTAAAACTCTAAAAAATGTTGAAATCCCTAAAAACCCAAAAGTCCCTAAAACCCTGAAAAACCATAAAAACCCTTAAAACCCCTAAAACCATCAAAATCAATAAAAACCTGAAAAATCCCCAAAAACCATAAAAATCCTAAAAATCTCTAAAAATATAAAAAAATAATGAAAAATACACAAAAACCATAAAAATCCTTAAACCCCCTAAAAATGTTAAAAACTCTAAAAACCTTAAAAACCCTAAAAACTTAAAAAACAAACCTAAAACACACAAAGGACCCTAAAAACCATAAAAAAGACTAAAAACCCTAAAATTATGAAAACCCCTAAAACCCTTTCATATCCTTAAAAACCTAAAACCTTAAAAACCATAAAAACCATATAAAAACCCTAAAAATCCCGGAAAATGTAAAAAACCATAAAAACCTTGAAAATCGATGAAAACCATAAAAATTCCTAAAAACCATAAAAAACCCATAAAAACATTAAAAACCACTAAACAATGTAAAATCCCTAAAATCCCAAAAATGTTAAAAAACTCTAAAAACCCTAAACCCCCTCAAAATCCCTAAAACCCCTAAAACACCTAAAAACCCTAAAAACCATAAAAATCTTTAAAAAATCCCTAAAAATCCTAAAAAATGTAAATAACCCTAAATTCTTGAAAAAACCCCTAAAAACCTTAAAAAAACCCCCCAAAACCCCTAAAAACCCGAAAATCCACTAAAAAATATAAAACCCCTAAAAATTTTAAAAATGTTAAAATACTCTAAAAACATTAGAAATTCTAAAAAACTCAAAAAACCCCTAAAAACACCCAAAAGACCCTAAAACCCATTTAAACCCCCAAACCCCTAAAAACCATGAAAAACCCCTAGCAACCCTCAAAATCCCTAAAACCCCAGAAAACCCTAAAAACCATAAAAATCCTAAAAAATCCATAAAAATTCCTTGAAAATATAAAATACCAAAAAACCCTGAAAGCCTCCTAAAAGACATAAACTCCTAAAAACCTTTAAAACCCATAAAACCCATAAAATCCCTAAAAACCACAAAAAACTCTAAAACCCCTAAAAATGTTAGAAAATCAAAAAACTGTTAAATACCCTAAAAATAAAAAAAAGTCCAAAAGACCCTAAAAACCTAGAAAACTAATAAAAACCCTGAAAACACCTAAAACCCCTCAAAATCCCTAAAAACCATAATAATCATAAAATCTTAAAAATACTCTAAAAATCACTGAAACCGTAAACAGCCTTAAAAACCCTGAAAAACCTCTGAAAACCATAAAACCCCAAACAACCTTAAAAATCCAAAAAAACACCACAAAAACCCTAAAAACCACTAAAAACTCTAAAAACCCTAAAACCCCTAAAACATTAAAAATATTTAAAAATTCATAAAAGCCTAAAAAACTTAAAAACCCCAAAAAAACCCAAAAAGGCCCTAACACCCTAAAAACCCTAAAAGACCTTGAAAATCCTAAATAAACTCAAATTCCATATAAACCATAAAAACCCTAAAACCATAAGAATCATAAAAAATCTTAGAAAACATTAAAAACCATAGAAACCTGGAAACCCCCCAAAAAAAACATAAAACCCCTACAAACCTTAAAAACCCTAAAACTTAGAAAAAACCACAAAAAACCACTAAAAACTCAAAAAACCCTTAAAACTGCTAAAAATGTTAAAAAATCTAAAAAACCTTATAACCCCCAAAAAACTAAAAAAGAACAAAAAAACCCAAGAAGTTCTTAAAAACCCTAAAAACCCAAAAAAACATAAAAACCCTCAAAAAAACTAAAATCCTTCAAAATCACTAAAACCTCTTAAAACCATAAAAATCATAAATATCAAAAAAACCTTAAAAACCCTGAAAATTTAAAAACCCTCGAACCCCTGAAAACTATAAAACCCCTAAAAACCTTAAAACACCTAAAACCCATAAAAACCCACTAAAAACTCTAAAACCCCTTAAAAACCCTAAAAATGTTAAAAACTATAAAAACCAAAAAACAGTAAAAAAACACAAAGAACCCTAAAAAGACCCTAGTCTGCAGTGGGTTGTAAGGGTTTTTGGGTGTGGGTCGTTCGACCCCTCCCCTCCCTTGTCTGCAGTGTTTGTGTCTTTTTGTTTAATAAATTTTGGGGGGTTCCAAGAATAGCCTGGGCCCAAGCCTTCTTTGCCTCAAAAGACCCTAGAAACCAAGAAAAACCCTGAAAATCCTGAAAATCCATAAAAACCCAAAAAAATCCCTAAAAACCATAAAACCCCCTAAAATCCATAAAATTCTAAAAAACCTCTAAAAATCACTAAAAACATAAAAAACACTAAAACCCCTAAAAAATCCCTAATAACCATAAAACCCCTAAAAACGTTTAAAAACCCTAAAATCACTAAAAACTCTAAAAACCCTCAAAACCCATTAAAACATAAAAATACTCTAAAAAACTTAAAGCCTCTAAAAATTCTAAAAACCCCTAAAAACCTATAAAAAACCCGGAAATCCCGTAAAAACTTTAAAATCTTGAAAATACCCTAAAAACCCTCAAAACCATAAAAATCCAAAAAAAACCCTAAAAATCCATAGGAAGGTAAAAAATCCTACAAACCCTCAAAGACCCCTTAAAACCATAAAAACCCCTAAAAACATAAAAAACCCCGAAAACCCCACTAAAATCTTTTAAAACACTTAAAGCTCATAAAACGTTAAAAAACTCTAAAAACCTATTAAAACACTAAAAAACATTAAAAAACCCCATAAAAACCCTAAAAACACAAAAACAAATCCCATGAAAAACCCTAAACCCCTCAAAATCCTCAAAAATCTAAAAACCCTTAAAAACATAAAAAAAATCCTAAAAAGCATTGAAAATCCTTGAAAACGTAAAAAACCCTAAAAAATCTAGAAAATGTCTGAAATCCATAAAAACACTTAAACACCTAAAAAACCTAAAAAACCTAAATACCCACTAAAAGTCTAAAAACACTTAAAACCCCTGAAAATGTTAAAAAAAAATTAAAGACCCTAAAAAACACTGAAAACTCGAAAAGATCCTAAAAACATTGAAAACCCATAAAACCCTAAGAACCCTAAAAACCCTAAAAAACCTAAAAGCATAAAAATCCTAAAAAGTCTTAAAAAATCGCTAAATAGATAAAATCCCAAAAAACCCCTGAAAACACCCTAAAAAAATAAAACCCCCAAAAAACAAAAAAAAAACCCATAAAAGCCCTAAAAACAACTAAAAACTTAAAAAAACCCTTAAAACCCTAAAAAAATTAAAAAACTATAAAAAGAATTTCAAACCCCAAAAAAAATAAAAAAACCCCCCTAAAACCCCAAAATAACCTAAAAACCTTGAAAACCCCTAAAACCCTTAAAAGCCTTTGAAAACCCCTCAAATCCCTAAAAACCTAAGGAACCCTAAAAACCCTTGAAAACCATAAAAACACAAAAAACCACAAAAAACCCTATACCCCCAAAAAACCATAAAAACCCACTAAAAACTCAAAAAACCCTTAAAAACCTATTAACATTAAAAAAACTATAAAAAAACATAAAAACCAAAAAACCCCAAAAACCCGAAAAAGACCTAAAAACACTCAAAATCCCTAAAAATCATAAAAAACCCTAAAAATGATAAAAATCTTAAAAAACCCTGAAAAAAATCCTAAAAACCATAAAGACTCCTAAAATCCTTAATAAACCCTAAATACAAATAAATAACGTAAAAACCAATAAAAACACTAAAAACATATAAACCACTAAAAACGTTCAAAAACTCCAAAACTCCAAAAAACCTTAAAACCCATAAAAAATCAAAAAACCTTAAAACCCATAAAAAATCAAAAAACATTAAAACCCATAAAAAATCAAAAAACCCTATAAAAATCAAAAAGGACCCTAAAAACCTCAAAAACCATAAAAACCCTAAACCCCCCTAAAAACCCCAAAAACATAAAAATCCCTAAATAACCTAAAAACCCTAAAATCCCTAAAAACCTAAAAATGCTAAAATAGCCATAAAAATCCCTAAAAATGTAAAAAACCTTAACCCCCCCCCCCCCAAAAAAAACCATAACATCCCCTAAAATCCTTAAAAACCATAAAACCCATAAAGTCGTAAAAACTACTAAAACCCCTTAAAACCCTAAAATGTTAAAAAAAACTCCAAAAAATCTTAAAAACCCGAAATACTCAAAAAAACCCTTGAAATGCCAAAAAAGAAACTAAAAAATCATGAAAACCCCTAAAAACGTTAAAAAACCATGAATGCCCATAAAAACCCTAAAAGTCCCTAAAACCCATCAAAATCCTAAAAATCCAAAAAACCCTAAAAACCATAAAAATCCTAAAAAGGCCCTAAAAATTCATGAAATAATAAAAAAACCCTAAAAACCCTAAAAAAAGATAAAAACCCCTAAAAATTTAAACCCCCTAAACCCATAAAAGTCCTAAAAAGCCAATAAAAACTCTGAAACCCCTTAAAACCAATAACAACTTTAAAAAACTCTAAAAACCTTTAAAAACCAAAAAAACTCAAAACAAAAACCCTAAAAAACCAAAAAAACTCTAAAAACCCTTAAAAAAACCCTAAAACCCCTAAAAACCCCTAAAACACTCAAAATTACCTAAACACCATAAAAACACTAAAACCATAAAAATCTTTAAAAAGCCCAAAATATCCCAGAAAATGTTAAAAACCATAAAACCTTGAAAACCATAAAAACCCAAAAAAAACCTAAAAATCCTAAAACCCATAAAAACACTAAAAACTAATAAAAAACCAAAAACTTAAAAAAATCTAAAAACCCAAAAAAAATATTAAAAATCCTAAAAACCCAAAAAGTTCATAAAAACCCTAAGACCCCAAAAAAACATTGAAAACCCACAAAACCCTCAAAATCTCTAAAAACCTGAAAAACCCCTAAAAACCAAAAAAATCCTCAAAAACACCCTAAAATTTCTCAAAAACACCCTAAAAATCCCAAAAAATATAAAAAACCCTAAAACCCCTAAAAGACCCCTAAAAACCATAAAAACCCATAAAAATGTTAAAATACCCCTAAAACAGATGATAACCCTCAAAACCTTAAAAACTATAAAAAACATTAAAACCCTTGATAAATAAAAAAATCCTAAAAACCCAAAATGACCATAAAAACCCTAAAAACCCCTTAAAATCCCAAAAAACCCTCAGAATTCTTAAAAAACCATAAAACCTTAAAAATCCTAAAAAAGGCGAAAAATCCATGAAATAAAAAAAACTCAAAAAAACCTAAAAATCCCATAAAAACCATATAAACCCATAAAAACTCTAAAAAACTCAAAAAACACAAAGAATTGAAAAAAACCCAAAAACCTTAAAAACCCGTAAAAACAAAAAAAATGCTGAAAACCCCTCAAAATCACTAAAACCATAAATAAACGTAAAAACAATAAAAATCCTAAAAAATCCCTAAAAATACTTGAATATCTTAAAACCATATAAACCTTGAAACCCCCCCTAAAAACTATAAGACCCCTAAAGATGTTAAAAACCCTAAAACCACATAAAAACCATAAAACCACTAAAAACCCTTAAAATTCGTAAAAACATAAAAAATACTAAAAACCCTTTAAACCCCTAAAAGCTAAAAAAACCCCTAAAAACAAAAAAACCCTAAAACCCTTGAAAACCCCTAAAAACACTAAAAACCATAAAAACCTTAAAAACCCTAAAACCCTTCAAAATCCAAAAAAACCCTAAAAACCACTAAACCCTAAAATTCCTAAAAATCCCTAAAAATGTAAAATCCCCATAAAAATCATGAAACCACTGAATACTATAAAAACACCTAAAAACTTTAAAAACCCCAAAACCAATAAAAATCACTAAAAACACTTTAAACCCCTAAAAACTTTAAAAAAACTATAAAAATATTAAAAAACTTAAAAAACTCAAAAAAATCCCCCTAAAACGCCAAAAAAACAAGAAAACCCCTAAAACCCCTAAAAATCCCTAAAAACCTAAAAACCCCTAAAAACCCTAAAAACACAAAAATACTAAAAATCCCTAAAAATCCATGAAAATGTAAAAAAACCAAAAACCCCTAAAAACCCCTGAAAACCAAAAAACCCCCCAAAAACCATTAAGACTACCAATACCCATAAAACTCTAAAAATCCACTAAAAATCTAAAAACCCTGAAATCCACTTAAAATTTTAAAAAACTCTAAAAACCCTTAAAAACACCAAAAAACTTAAAAAACCCTAAAACCACAAAAAACATTAAAACCCCTAAAAATGCATGAAAATGCATGAAAACCTCAAAAATCAATTAAAAACCTAAAAACCATAAAAATTCTAAAAAAAGCACTAAAAATCACGAAAAACGTAAAAAACCTTGAAACCAAGAAAAACACATGAAAAACCTGAAAAATGTAAAAAACGCTAAAACCCCTAAAAACTCCTAAAAACCCTAAAAACCCCTAAAAACCTTAAAACCCCTAAATACCCATAAAAACTCTAAAAAACCCTTAAACCCCTAAAAAATTTTAAAAACTCTAAAAACCCCTAAAAACTGAAAGAAAACCCTAAAAACCCAAAAGAACAAAAAAACATTGAAACACCCTAAAATCCCTAAAAACCCTAAAAGTCCCCCAAAACCCAAAAAATTCCTAAAACCCTAAAAAATCCTAAAAACTATAAAAACAAAAAAAGCCCATAAAATCCCTAAAAATATAAAAAACCCAAAAACCCTAAAAAACCCTTGAAAACCATAAAAACCCCTAAAAACCGAAAAACCCATAAAACCCTAAAAACCACCAAAAACTCTAAAAACCCTTCAAACCCCTAAATACATTAAAAATGTCAAAAACTCAAAAAAAAACCTTGAAACATCAACAAAATCTAAAAAAACTCTAAAAACCCAAAAAGACCCCAAAACCCTTAAAAACCCTAAAAACCCTAAAAACCAAGAAAGCCCATAAAATCTGTAAAAACCCTAAAAACCATAAAAATATTAATAAAGCCCTAAAAACACTAAAAAACCTTAAAACCC
Source organism: Viscum album (assembly GCA_963277665.1). Lineage (NCBI taxonomy): Eukaryota > Viridiplantae > Streptophyta > Magnoliopsida > Santalales > Viscaceae > Viscum > Viscum album. The sequence continues at coordinate 1,884,522,773 of OY728141.1, read as the reverse complement.
CTAAACCCCCTAAAAACTCTAAACCCCTCTAAAAGCCCTAAATATGGTAAAAAACTTTGAGAAACCTTAAAACCCCTAAAACTCCAAAAAACACCTAAAACCCAAAATGACTCTAAAAACCATAAAACCCCATAAAACCCTAAAAATCATAAAACCCCTTAAAATCCCTAAAAACCCTATAAAACCCTAAAAACCATAAAAAGCCTAAAAATTCCCTAAAAATTATTTAAACTTAAAAAAGACTTCAAAAACCCTGAAAACCCCCTAAAAACCAAAAATACCCCAAAATACCTTAAAACCCCATAAAACCCAAAAAACCCACAAAACCCCCTTAAACCCCTAAAAAGTTAAAAAACTATAAAAAATCTTTGAAACCTAATAAAATAAAAAAACACTAAAAACCTAACAAGACCCTAAAAGGTGCTGGAGATTACGAGTTTAGTGCTGGAAGTTCTAAGGTGCTGGAGGTGTTTCTTCTTGGTGAGGAGGTGCGAGAGGCTGCAGACGATAATGGGTTCGTGCTGCTGATGGTTGGTCTTCTTGGCAAGGAAATGATTAATGATGGTAACACTGATATGGGCTTGTTGCTGTTTGGATGGAATGCGATGAAGCTTGTGGGTTGGAAATTGGTGTTGATGGCTCTGTGATGCTTGTGGTGGAACTTCTTGGTAAGGAGGTTATGGATGTTGGATTTTGTGAGAATAGATGATGGTTGTTGCTTGGATGTGAGCTCTAGTTGTTGGTTTTTGTGTGTCTTTTGGTGTTGATCATTCTATTCTACTAGTGGTGGCTCGTTTTGATGAGGAGGTGTTGGATGCTGGTTTTTGTGAGATTGGATGTTGGTCGCTGCTCGATTGAGCTGCTGGATGCTGACTAGCTGGATGATGGTGATGATTTCTGCTTGGCTTTGTGGTTTTTTGGTTTTTTGTTTTTTGTTTGGTTTTGCTTTGCTTTTTGACTATTTTGGATTTTTTCTATGTTTGGGGCTGTAAAGGGTTTTTGGGTGTAGGTCATTTAACCCCTCCCCTCCCTTGTCTGCTGCATTTTTTTTCTAATAAATTTGGTGGGGGGGGGGGTCAGAAATAGTCTGACCTTCGCATCTTCCTTGACCTAAAAACCCTAAAAACCATAAAATTCCTAAAAACCCTAAATACCAAAAAATTTAAAAAATGTAAAAAACCCTAAAAAACCCCTAAAAACATAAAACCCCAAAAAATTAAAAAACCATATAAGCATTAAAAACCACTAAAAATTCTAAAAAATTTAAATCCCCCAAAAACATTAAAAACTCTAAAAAACCTTAAAAATGCTAAACACCCAAAAAAGCATAAAAACAAATATAACCCCAAATACCCTAAAAACCCCTAAAATACCCTAAAAACCCCGTAAAATCCCTAAAACCCTCAAAACACATAAATACTCTAAAAACATTAAAAAAACATAAAAACCATAAAAAGACTAAAAATCCCTAAAAACGTAAAAACCCCAAAAACCCTAAAAATCCATGAAAATAAGAAAACACACTAAAACCTTAAATACCCTAAAAACCCATAAAAACCCTAAAAACCACTAAAATCACTAAAGACACTTAAAAAACCTAAAAATGTGAAAAAAAATCTGAAAAACTATAAAACATAAAATAACTCAAAAAAACTCAAAAAAATTCCAAACACACAAAAAGGCCCTATAAACCATAAATAACACCAAAAACCCTAAAACATCAAAAAATCCCTTAAAACCGTAAAAACCCTAAAACCATAAAAATCCTTAAAAAATCCCAAAAAATCCAAGAAAATGAAAAAATCCCTAAAAACCATAAGATACAGTAAAAAACTAAAAACCATAAAAAACCATAAAACCTCTAAAAACCACTAAAAACTCTAAATACCCTTTAAACCCCTAAAACGTTTAAAAACTCTAAAAACATTAATAAACATAAAAAACCCAAAAAAAACCTAAGAACCCTAGAAGACCCTAAAAACCCAAAAAACACTAAAACCCCTTAAAACCCTAAAAAACCTCAAAATCACTAAAAAACTTAAAACCCTTAAAACCCTAAAAATCCTAAAAACCAAAAAATCCAAAAAAACCCTAAGAATCACTGAAAATATAAAAAACCCTAAAAACGCTAATAACCCCCTAAAAAACATAAAAACCACTAAAAACCTTTAAAAACCTGAAAAAACCCATAAAACCCTAAAAACTACTAAAACCTCTAAAACCCCTAAAAATTTTAAAAGCTCTAAAATCCTTAAAAACCATAAAAAAACTAAAAAACCCATTAAATCCCAAAAAAACAAAAAAAACCTCAAAACCCCTAAAAACCCTAAAAACCCATGAAAACTCAAAAAAAACTCCTCAAAATCCCTAAAACCCTTAAAACCCCTAAAAATGATAAAAATACTAAAAATCCCTAAAAATCCTTGAAAACTTAAAACCCGTAAACCCTACAAAACCCCCCTGAAAACCATAAACACCCCTAAAAGCCTTTAAAACCCCTAAATCCCCATAAAAACCTTAAAACCACTAAAAATTTCTAAAAACCCTTAAACCCTAAAAACTATAAAAAGTATAAAAAACCTTAAAACACTAAAAAACCCTAAATGCCCAAAAATAAAACCATAAAAGTCCTAAAACCCAAAAAACCCGGAAAACCCATAAAAGCCATCAAAATCCCTAGAAACCCAATAAAACCCTAAAAACCATAAAAATCCTAAAAAATCCTAAAAAAACCTAAAAACATAAAAAAGTATTAAAACCTTGAAAAACCCATGAAACCCATAAAACCCTTAAAAACCTTAAACCCCCAAAAAAACAATAAAATCCCAAAAAACCATAAAAAACTTTTAAAACCCCAAAAACCACTAAAAATATTAAAAAACTCTAAAAAAAATTAGAAACCAGAAAACTCTAGAAAACCCTTAAAAAACTAAAAAGACCTTACAAATCCTATAACCCTAAAAACCCTAAAAACCCTAAAAAACCTAAAACCCTTCAAAATCATGAAAAACCCTAAAAAACCATAAAAATCCTAAAATACCCAAAAATAACTTAAAACATAAAATCCCTAAAACCCTAAAAACCCCTGAAAAAAATAAAAAACCTGAAAAAACCTAAAAACCGATAATAACTCTATAACCACTTAAAACTCTAAAATCCCTTAAAACCCCTAAAAATGTTAGAAATAGTAAAAAACATAAAACCACTTAAAAAATAAAAAAAACCTAAAAACCCAATAAAACCCCCTGGAAAACACTAAAACACTAAAAACATTGAAAAAACTTAATAAACTAAAAATCCCTAAAAACACTAAAAAACCCTTGAAAACCATAAAACACCTAACAACCTTAAAAAGCCCTAAAACACATAAAACCCTAAAAACCACTAAAAACTCAAAAAATACTTTAAACCCCCAAAGATGTTTAAAAATTTCAAAAATATTGAAATACACAAACACCCCTCAAAATCCCTAAATCCCCTAAAAACCCAAAAAACCATAAAAAACCATAAAAGCCCTCAAAATCACAAAAAACATAAAAAACCATAAAACCCCCTAAAAAACATAAAACCATTTAAAACCTTAAAAATCCTAAATACCCAAAAAAAATCCTAAAAACTCTAAAAACTCTTTAAACCCCTAAAAATGATAAAAATCTTAAAACTCCTAAAAAACTCAAAAACCCTCCAAAAAACCCAAAAATATCGTAAAAACCCTAAACCCCTAAAAACTATTAAACAACCTGAAAACCCTTAACAACCCTCAAAATCCCTAAAACCCCTAAAAACCAAAAATCCAAACAAAACTCTAAAACCTCTTAAAACCTCTAAAAACCTTATAAAACTCCAAAAATCCTAAGATAATATAAAAAACATAAAAAACTCAAAAAAAACATCAGAACTCCAAAATACCCTAACAACCATCAAAAACCCTAAAAACCCAAAAACCTTGAAAATCGGTAAAAACCCTTAAAAATGCTAAAAACCCTCAATAACCATAATAACAAAAAAATCCTAAAAATCTCTAAAAAACTCTGAAAATGTAAAAATCCATAAATTCCCTGGAAAATCACTGAAAACCATAAAACCCATAAAAACATCAAAAACCCTAAAAACCCATAAAACCCCTAAAAATCCACTAAAAACTCTAAAAACCCTTTAAACCCATAAAAATGTTAAAAAACACTAAAACCTTTAAATGCCTAAAAGCTAAAAAGACCATTAAAAACCAAAAAGACCCTAAAACCCTTAAAACCCATAAAAACCCTAAAACCCCCTGAAAAATCCTAAAACCCATCAAATTCCGTAAGAACCCTAAAAGCCCCTAAAACCCAAAAAAATCCTAAAATACCCCTAAAAATCCTTGAAAACGTGAAAAACCCTAAAAGCCCATGAAAACCATAAAAACACCTTAAAACCTTAAAAAACCTAAAAATCCATTAAAACCCAAAAAACCCACTAAAAACTCTAAAAACCGTTAAACCCCTAAAAAATGTTTAAAAACTTTAAAAACCATTGAAAACCATAAAAACTCAAAAAACCCCAAAAAACCCCAAAAAACACAAAAAGATACTAAAAACCAAGAAAACCCCTAAAACCCCTTAAATTCCATAAAACCCCTAAAACCCCTAAAAACCATAAAAATACTTAAAAACATAAAAAATCATAAAAACCCTGAAATCCATAAACCCCCCTAAAAACCTTAAAAAACCTAAAAACCCATAAAAATCCTAAAACCACTAAAAACTCTAAAAATCCTTAAAACCCCTAAATGTTAAAAAACTGTAAAAATATTAAAACCCTAATAACTCAAAAAAAACCCAAAAAACCATAAAAACTAGAAAAAGTTTAAAAATCCTAAAACCCCTGAAAATCTCTAAAAACCTAAAAATCCCTAAAAACCATATAAATTTTAAAAAAACAAAAAAATCCCTGAAAACGTAAAAAACCCTAAAAACCCTAAAAAAACCCAAAAAGCCATAAAACCCCTAAAAACCTTTTAAAAGGCCTAAAACGCCTAAAAACCACTAAAAAATCTAAAAACCCTTTAAAGCCTTAAAATGTTTAAATATCTAAAAAAATCTAAAAAAACATAAAACCCAAAAAAACTCTCAAAAACCCTAAAATCCCAAAAATATCTTAAACCCCTCCCCCCCAAATCCTAAAAACCCTCAAAATCCCAAAAAACCATAAAAATCCTAAAAAATCCCTAAAAACCTCTAGAAACCTAAAAAATCTAAAAATCCAAAAAACCCTTAAAAATCATAAAAACCCCTTAAAACCATAAAAATCATAAAAACCCATTAAAACCATAAAAATCATAAAAAACCACAAAAACACTAAAAACCACTGAAAACTATAAAAACATTTTAAACCCCTTAAAAGGTTAAACATTTCTAAAAAACTTTAATACCCCTGAAAGCATAAAAAACCCTAAAAACCTAAGAAGATCCTAAAAACTCTAACAAAACTAAAAACCCATAACCCCCCCCGAAAACCCCTTACACATCCCAAAATTCTTAAATACCCTAAAAACCCTTAAAAACCTTAAAATCCAAAAAATTCTCTAAAAATCCATGAAAACATAAAAAAACCTAAAAAACATAAAAACACACTATAAACTCTATAAAATTTAAAAACCCATAAAATTGATAAAAACATTAAAAACTCTAAAGAACCTTAACACCCAGAAAAACATAAAAAAACCCTTGAACACCAAAAAGAACCTAAAAACCCAGAAAATCCCTAAAACCCTTGAAATCCCTAAAAACCCTAAAAAACTCTAAAACCATTAAAAACCTAAAAATCACTAAAAATCCTTGAAAACATAAAAAAACCCAAAAACCATGAAAAAACCCAAAAACCATGAAACTCCCTGAAACCCTTTAAAAACACTAAAACCCATAAAAACCCTAAAAACCACTCAAAACTCTAAAAACATTTAAACCTCTAAAAACATTAAAACCCTTAAAAAACATAAAAAATTAAAAAAACCCTAAAAACCACAAAACACTAACAAAATAAAAATCCTAAAAATCCCTTAAAACATAAAAAAACATAAAAACCATGAAAAACCCCTGAACACTATAAAAATCGTGAAATCCTTTGAAAACCTTTCAAACCCCTATAACCCCTAAAACACAATAAAAACTATAAAAACTATCAAAACCCTTAAAAATGTTTAAAAAATCTAAAAATTACTAAAACCCCCAAAAAAACACAAAAAATCTTAAAAAAAACACAAAATAAGCCTAAAACCCTAGAACCCCAAAAAAACCTGAAAAAATTAAAATCATTAAAAATCAATAAAAACCCTAAAAACATAAAAAATCCTAAAAGGCCCTAAATCCCTAAAGGCATAGAAAACCCTAAAAACCCAAAAAAACCCTTGAAATCCATAAAAACATTAAAACTCCTAAAAACACATCAAATCCCAAAAAACCACTAAAAACACTAAAACCCCTTATAACCACTAAAAGCGTTAAAAAATATAAAAACCCAAAAACCCCTAAAAAACTCATAGAAACCCAAAAACACAAAAAAAACATAAAAACCTAAAACCCCCCAAAATCCCTAAAACCATAAAAACCATAAAAATCCTAAAAAATCCCAAAAAATCCCTAAAAATCCCTAAAAACATAAAAAACCCCAAAACCCTTAAAATCCCCTAAAATCCATAAAACCCCTAAAAACCTAAAAATCACTAAAAACCCATAAAAACCCTACAAACCCACCAAAAACTCTAAAAATCCTTTAAATCCCAAAAAACCGATAAAAAAGCTAAAAACATTAAAAACCCTAAAAAACACCAAAAAACCCAAAAAAACCCAAAAAACACTCAAAATTTCTAAAATCCCTAAAAACCTTAAGACCATAAAAATACTAGAAAATCCCAAAGAACCATGAAAGACCCCATAAAACCATATATCCCCTAAAAACATTAAAAAACCCATAAAAACACTAAATCCACTACAAACTATAAAACCCCTTAAACCACCTAAATGTTAAAAACTCTAAAAAATCTTTAAAACCCTAAAATATAAATAAAAACAAAAACTCAAAAGACCCTAAACACCCTAAAACCACTAAAAATATTCTGAAAATACCTAAAACCCCTCAAAAACCCTAAAAAACCATAAAACCATAAAAATTATAAAAAATCCTTAAAAATACTTGAAAAGTAAAAAAACCAAAATAACCCTAAAACCCCCTGAAAACCATAAAAACCTTTAAAACCCTAGAAACAAAGAAAAACCCAGAAAAACCCACTAAAAACTCTAAAAACCGTAAAAACCCATAA